>JAQSUU010000493.1:14125000-15375000 GCA_038087645.1 Saccharum hybrid cultivar R570 | reverse complement strand
TTGACAAAATTTATAAGTACCAAAGTATTTAGCCAAATTTATAACAATAATTTTCTCGTCTTATAAAGAACAAAACTAAGAAAAAATTTTTATATGTAAACACTAAGATTCTTGCACAATCAAAAATAAATTAAAACACAAATGTCATCAGATATCTTTGAAGAATTTTACATCAGGCATCGCTTAAAAGGGTCATTGTACAGTCTCAAAGGTCAATATAGGGGGTGAGATTTAAAGAAAAAACATGTCTACATATCTACATAAGTATACATGCAACCAATGAACTTCGAAGGAGTCAGTCCTGAACTTCCTCCAAAACAGAAAAAGACTCAAAATCTTATAAAAACCTCAACACCGGCTGGGTCGAGAAGTCATTGACAGCGACGATAGCTGGACTGATGAGGCAAGGATCCACACATTTTCCGTGAACTAATCTTTGTGTACCTGCAGAAAACGCACCAAATCAGTAGCAATCTTAATCTACTGTGAATGAAAGCAAATGCAGCAACCACACCAATCTTGGATAGGATCACAAATTCCCAACTCAAGAGCAAGACTGTTATAAAAATTTTAATCTTATAGCTAACCTTGAAAAGAGACATCTTACAAGCTGTCTGCAAATTAGCTTTTCTGCAAGCTACTCCAACAAGGCCCATGCATTAAGCAAATGATGCAAAAAAAAGAGAGGAAAATATCAAAGAATTACCCAAGTTATGCCACTTTGTCGCAAAACAGGAAAGCCCCGCTATCATCATGTTGATCCTTCTTCTGAAATATCTAGGGAAAAATGTAAAACTATTGGATTATTCGTTCACATGCCACAAGGAACAAAAAATGTAAAACAAAAACCTAGAACCTAATATTAGTGCAGCAGATACAAAATATGAGAACACAAACAATTTTTTAAATTAGAAGGGCACAAGTTCAAGCATAATCCACCAAATCGTATGGTCAACAACATGTGCTGCTCCTCAATGATTTATCTCAACTCAGCATGTGCAGCCTGAGCTCAGTAACTAGACTGGAGCACTACACCTGAGTCTTAACTGACCAGGAGTACCACAACATGGTTCCAAATTAGCTTACCTATGTGTTTGGTATGTGGTGGTAGAATAAAATTCAATATGTAGATTGAATTGTCATATATACCTCAAGCCTAGTCCAAATTAATCCCTTTCTTTTGGATAGGTCATGGGCCCTTGATAGAAATCAGAAGTTACCTAGTTAACAAAACAATAACATTATCTGAGAAGTGGATCTGAATCTCCATGATGAAAATAGTAATATGACATACTAATAAGGCCCACATATAATGAAAATTAATCTCATAAGTGTAAACCTTAGCCACCCCTTATTATCAAACTGACTCCAAATTTGTATGTATAGTAGATTTCTTTAGAAACGCAGCAATAACCAAAAGACGATCCCAGCAGCGGCAGACACGCCTTCTGAAATCCTGGATAGGAAGCTCAGAGCAGTGGTCAAAGACACCAATCCGTCCTTGCAGTGTCCTTCACTAATGAGTAATGACCTAAGAGAGCAGGAAATCAAAACAAAAAGTAATCAGTAGGTACATATAGGTAAAAATCATAGATCCACACAAACTCACTATTGTAGTGATCCATTTGCAGCCTCTCAGTCATGTAGAGTACGATCATTCAGAGTAGGCATACTCTTGAATGGAGATGGATTGATGGAAGCACAGATCACACACTAGATAGGAGATGGCTTTGGTGGAGAGGTTGTGGAGCTGGACAATGGAGGCAGCGGGAGGTGTAGAGGAGCGAAAGTAGAAGTGGTCCAGTGCGGTGCAGTCAGGCTTCTACCGTGTGCTACTCGTCAGCACAGGCGCGCCTCGCTCCCGACCTCACCGCAGTTCTCCGCCGCCATGGCAGCGCTCCTCATCCTTAGGCATGGATCTAGTGGTGCTTGTCATGGATCTAACAGCCGTCGCCGAGATCCACGCGGAGGACCTCCCTCTACATGGCACACCAAACTTGAGGGAAGGAGAAGGGACAGAAGAAGCTTCCCGGTCATACCCTCGGTTCACATCAGCACCAACTGGTTTGCTGCTCTGAGCACATGAGCACCACCGCGCCAACCGCCATGTCTCCATGGCCACACGCCGTCGCCTCCGCAGATCTGGGCGCACTCCTCCGTATACGGGACTTGCGCTCCTCCGCGCTTTCTCTTTCCCTGCGCTCTAGCAACGGCTTCGAGATGGTAGGGACCTTGCGCTCTAGCGACGGCGGTGAGCAGGGAGGCGCGTGCGGCGAGCACTGTGGTGTGGCGGCGGCGGTGGGGAAAGAGAGAGGAGAGAGATGAGACGGGGCATTGCGCTAGGGTCGGGGACTTGGGGTACGCCTCTGCGGGAGGGGTTCTCCGCAAAATTTCAAGGGTATTTCTGCAAAATGGTTATGCTATCAAAATTTTCCTTCTTCGCATTGAAATAAAATTTACATGAGGGTTCAGGTCATAAAATATCTAAACGCGATCGCTGTTTATAGACGACATGTTGGATGGAGGGACGATTATCTAAAAGGCAAAGGGTCTTTTTGTAAAAGTTACGAAGAAGCGCGGGGTGAGGGGTGCGCGAGGGAGACGCACTGGGGCGGGGGAGCAGGGACGCGTGTCAAGCCTAGAAAAGGCCACCAAGGCTCCTTTTGCTCTGGATGCAGTGAAGTCCAGGGACTTTTAATCAACCCCAATACTGAAAAAAGCTAAGCCACCGCACCTATTATAATGGAATTAGATAAGTGTAACTTATGATAGCCAAATTATTTCAGTGTACATGACAACCTCTTAATATAGTAAAATGTATTCATACATGCGGTTGCGGTTCCTGAAGAGAGCCATTTGTGTAGATGCATATTTACTGGTGTTTAAAATAGCTGACTAAGGCATTTAGCTATCTATGTCCCAAAACAGGCTATAGCTTGCTATAATAGACTATAGCGACAACTAAGAGCTAGATTGTACATGGAAAAACTTAGCTAATTCCTTCTCAAACAGCTATAGCCGGAGATTTAAAAACTCAATATTTACCCAGCTGTGCAGCTACTTTTTCCTTGTATTATGGAAATGAGCGATTTCATAGGCCCTGGTTTAACAGCCTGTATAAACATTTTTCCTACCAGTGTCACCATCTTTTTTTTTTACGCCACAGTGTCACCCTGACACCATCTATATATCTGGCTTGCGTTGTTAATAATATATCTCGATAAGACCACTAATAGACTTCTTCAGAATGTGCTAGCTTTGCAGTTCAGCTTACCACGCGTCCGACGTGAACAAACACGTACGTCCGTTCCTTATACTATTCAGAACCGGTGAAACTAATCAGTGTATGTTACAACCAATTTTGATATGGTAGGTTCATTTATTGCTCTGGTGGTACGTGTTTGTATATATTCACTTAAGAGAAGTCTAGCTAGCAATCTAGCGTTGGTCAACTACTTTTCGGTGTGTGTAGGAACCGCAACCACCCAGGCACTAAACCAATGATACTTGGTGCAACCACCCAGCATTTCACTTGTGGAACCTCACGCATATACGAACACATGGCAGACTGCTAGCTCCGAATTGGTACTAAAATATTTTTTTATATACGTGAATTTTATTAAGCATATCCGGTCCAAAAATGTAGTATATATATATAGCAAGCAGTTGTTGTTTACCTGTCAAACCTATATATTTAGCTTTCATTGAACTAGTAATAAATTCTATCTGTAATGGATTGGCATAATGATACCTGGCAGGGCTTTGGTGTCGCGAGTTGAGCTCGACCTCCACGTGGGCTTCCAAATGCAAGGAAAATATGGCCGGTACATCCAAGTGGGTTTGGGCTTCCAAATGGGGCCTCAGTTTTTCACTTGGGCACTGGACCGTGGGGGGCGCCGAGTGCATGATCTTGTTGTCCACATCATTTTACATGCATATGGGAACTTGGGAGGGAAGGGCACCAAAGTCTGCGCGTACTCGGCTCCTTGTTGCTTCCGACGGTGAATTTCTACCCTCCCGAGCCCACCAGCAGTAGTAGCAGACGGTGAATTTCCATGTACGAGTACGAAGAATAATGCTCATCAGCCCCACCGACGGACAGCATCAAAGGAGGCGAAGGAGTAGAAAGACGAACCGAAAGGTGAGAGGATTTCATTTCCCAGATCGACTTGCTTCTACTGTCCGATTGTTGGTGGACAGCTTTTTTATGCTGATTTCGTTATCATGTAGCTGCTATCTCGGATGTGAAATGTGATGACCCAAAGGAGGAGCTCCGGTTCTACTATTCAATTTTTTTGGAAGGAGACAACAAAGAGGAAGAACTAGAGGAGGGAGAGGAAGGTGAAATTTATTTCTGCACTCTATCTGTTATCCTGAAAGTTTCAAAGTTCCTTGCTTGCTCTGTAATTTGTAATTTACTGTTAGGTATTGTTCCTAAGCAGTCACTGGTCTTATTTCTTGGATACGCAGCTGATTCTTCTGATGCAACCACAGGGGGGTTAAGAGCTGTAGTGATCCTAAGGTGGAGGAAGTGGTGGTTTTCATGGAGGAACAGTTCACAAAGCCCCACCAAGGTTCGAGGCATTCCCAAATACTGTCATTTGTACGTTGTCTGCGGTTATTGGGATTCTGATAATATCATCTTGAAATCTATCCATATGATCTTTGTTTGCATACTCTAGACCAACCATTATTGCTGAGAGATCTGCTCCCTTGACAGTCATGCAGGTTTCACCAATCCTTGGTGTGATTGAGAAGGAACAGGATGCCCATGCATGGTTGCAGGTGTCCGGCCTGCCGCCGCCGCCACCGCGGCAGCAGCACGAAGAGGAGCAGCAAGGGGACCTGGGCGTCAACGCGTTCAGGGGCAACGTATCCTCGTGGTTCGCTGAAGGGCTGCCGACGTCGTCGATCTTCGCTGGGCTAGAACCGATCTTGTACGTCAGGTAGGCCAAACTCCATCGGATGGGCCACATATATGGGTCCAGCCATGCATGATTGTTGAGCTCATGCAGTCATGCTGGTGGTTCCTTGCCAACAGGATCTGGTGATCTTCGATCCGATGCCGCGGGACCCGGTCGTGGTGGGAGTGGACTGGGAATAGCCTCGACGTGCCACATGGACTAGCAGGGCCCCAGCGCCAACTGGCAGCAGGCGTACATGTCGGCGGAGCTCCTCTCGGCGCTCATCCCGTCCACGCCCTTCTCCCTCGACGACTAGGTGACGTGGCACAGATCAGGACCGTCCAGTTCGATCACTGCATACGGTGTACTCCAGATGCAGGCACTAGGTCCCGGCCATTTTTGGGCCTGGGACTAAAGACAGGATTAGTCCTGGTTGGAGCAACCAACCGGGACTAAAGTCACCTGGGCATAGCTTTTGCAGGAGGGATCAGGAGGGGACCTTTAGTCCTGGTTCATGACTCAAACCGGGACTAAAAGTCACCCTACAATCGCGGTTGGAGCTACCAGCCGTGACTAAACATTTAATCCCAGCTGGTGGCTCCAACGGGGACTAGAACTCTACCTGTTGTCCGGGTTTATAATATAAACCGGCACTACATGTCCCGGGCTATATACTTTCTTCTTCTCTCAGCCTGAGCCATTTCAAGCTCCCTACTTGCTTTCTGTTCTTGCTCGTGGAAGGAGTTCATGCTTGCAGGATTAGTGAAGCTCCCTACTTGCTCTCTGTTCTTGCTCGTGGAAGGAGTTCATGCTTGCGGGATTAGTGAAGACTTCATTTCTCCATCCATTCTTTGGTTCTAAAGGTTACCAAATTCATCCTCCCATGTTTCATCACTAGCATGGCTCATTTCGTGGTCTAAAAATAGAGAAATTTGTGGTTTTTTAGATTGGGAATTATGGTGGTTTTTTTATTTATATACCATTTGAGCTCAAAATCACTTGATAGTTTGAATATGAAGATGAAGGAAGCTTATATTAGTTCATCAAAACTAGTATGCACTTTTCATTGTCTCATTTCATGGTCTAGAAATAGAGAAATTTTTGGTTTTCTAGATTGGGAATAATGGTGGATATTTTTTATTTATATGCCATTTGAGCTCAAAATCACTTGATAGTTTACATATGTAGATGAAGGAATCTTGTAGTAGTTCATCAAAACTAGTATGCACCTTTCATTGCCTCATTTCATGCATGGTTTAGAAATTGAGAAATAAAAGGTTAGTATATAGCTCATTTAATTTCATGGTTCACAAAATGAGAAACTTATAGTAGTTGATGAAAATAAGTATAGAGATTCATAGATGGCGATTGCTTCTGGGTCCTTAGCCTCGCATGGGGTCCGTAAGTGACTGAGGACAGACCTCCCTCTCATCGCGTGCGGCATGTGTGAGCAGAAGATTGTGAGGGAGTATAGGGTAAAGAAGAAGGGTCCCAACCAAGGGCGCATCTTCTACACGTGTCCGGATCATGAAGTGAGTAATTTTTTGTCATGTTTTGTTACGGTTTGTAGCCATTTTTCGTGATGATTATGATTAAAGTTCTTGATTTGTTATTGTGATTTCAGTAGGATGGCACTGGATCATGTGACGGTTGGTACTGAGAGGAAGAGTATGTTGAGCACGTCCAAAAATCTCTTGCAAAGGAGACTGAGGCGGCTGATAAGAGTGCACCTGTGTATGATGAGGCAGTGAACCAGCAGAAGAATGATCTATCAGTTTTAGTTGGAATTAGTCGTGAAATCCTTATTCTATTGAAGTGCATCGTTGGTTTAGTTTATTTAGTGCTATTTAGGATTGTCTATATTATATCAAGCCTTTAATAAAATAATGTTCAAGAATGAAACAGCTATGTGGTATAGGATATTAATTAATCATGTTGATTGATGAATATTTTGGATCTTTTAATTAACTACTAACCATGCATGTTGTATAATATGGGTTATTACAAATTTTTGATATGATGTACGTCATGTAATGCAAATGAACCGGCAATGGATGTACAACACTGATCGCCGCTCCCCAGAGTTCATGAGGGGCGTGCATGATTTCTTAAATGTGGCCATGGCAAACACGCGGAATGGTTTCATGTGCTGCCCATGTGCTATATGTAAGAATGAGAATGGTTATTCTTGCTCAAGAAAAATTAACAAACACCTGTTTACGTCAGGTTTCATGCCAAACTATATTTGTTGGACTAAGCACGGAGAAAGAGGTGTTATAATAAAAGAAGATGAAGAAGAAGAATGGGATGATGATAATATGATTATTCGTGGTTTTGCTGAATACGGTGCCTTTGATGATACTACAATGAGGAAGCTGAAGAAGAGGTAGCTGCTGAAGAAGAGGTAGCGGCAGAAGATGAGCCCAATGATGATCTTGGTCAGGTCATTTGTGATGCATAGAGAGAATGCAAAAGTGAAAAGGGGAAGATTAAGTTCGAGCGCATGCTAGAGGATCACAAGAAATTGCTATACCCGACTATCGAAGAGGGGCAAAAAAAAGTTGGGTACCACACTGGAATTGCTGCAATGGAAGGCAAAGAATGGTGTATCCAACAAGAGATTTAGGGAGTTATTGACTATCATAAAGAAGATGCTTCCGAAGGCAAATGAATTGCGCGCCACTACATACGCAGCAAAATAGGTTGTCTGCCCTCTATGATTAGAAATCCAGAAGATACATGCATGTTCTAATGACTGCATCCTCTATCGTGGCAAGGAGTACGAGAATTTGGATGCATGCCCAGTATGCCGTACATCGCAATATAAGATCAGATGAGATGACCCTAGTGATGTTGAGGGCGACGGTGAACGCCTAGGAAGAGAATCACTGCCAAGGTGATGTTGTATGCTCCTATAATACCACGCTTGAAACGTTTGTTCATAAACAAAGAGCATGCAAAGTTGCTGCAATGGCACAAAGAAGATTGTGAGGTGGATGATATGTTGAAACACCCCGCTGATGGGTCTCAGTGGAGAGCAATCGACAGAGAATTCCCAAAGTTTGAAGATGACGCAAGAAACTTAAAGTTTACTTTAAGTACGGATGGCATGAATCCTTTCGGAGAGCAGAGCAACAGTCATAGCACTTGGCCTATTACTCTATGTATCTACAACCTTCCTCCATGGCTGTGCATGAAGCGGAAGTTCATTATGATGCTAGTGCTCATCCAAGGCCCGAAGCAACCTAGAAACAACATTGATGTTTACCTGGGCCATTAGTTGAGGAACTTCTACTTTTGTGGAGTAGCATTAGTTGAGGAACTTCTATTTTTGTGGGATGAGTATAAATAGGAACACTTTGACATGCGAGCATTGTTTTTTCGTAACAATCAATGATTGGCCTGGTCTTAATAATCTTTTAGGATAGTCAAATAAGGGATATAATGCATGCACGCACTGTTTTCATGACATGGAAGGTATATTTTTGAAAAAAATGTTGAAAGGTCGTGTACATAGGTCATCGTCTATTTCTTCTATTGAACCACACCCTAAGAAAGAGAGGCAAGCATTTTAAAGATAAGGCAAAGCACCAAACAAAGCCTGACAAAATAGTGGTGAGGATGTATTCAATATGGTCTAGGATATACAAGTAGTCTTTGAAAATGGACCTGGCAGCTAACCTATTCCGAATGATGCTAACGGACACGCACCCATGTAGAAGAAGTCCATATTTTGGGAGCTACCCTACTGGCAATTCCTAGAGGTTTGTAGCGCGATCGACGTGATGCACTTGACGAAGAATCTTTATGTGAACCTACTAGGCTTCATGGGTGTGTATGGGAAATCTAAGGATACACTAGAAGTAAGAAAGGACCTGCAGTGTATGAAAGAATGAGAGAACCTGCATCTAGAGAAGGTAGATGATGGACGCCGGTACTTAAGTCTTGCTAGCTACACTCTTAGAAATGAAGAGAAGGAAAGCATGTTTGAATGCCTAAACAGCATCAAGGTCCCATCTGGCTTCTCCTTGAATGTAAAGGGGATAATAAATGTGGCAGAGAAGAAGTTTCTAAACTTAAAGTCTCATGACTGCCACGTGCTTACAACACAATTGCTTCTGGTTGCATTGAGAGGGATTCTACCTCCAAATGTATGATTATTCACCATGAAACTATATGCATTCCTCAATGCAATTTCTCATAAGACGATCAATCCAACACATCTAGCAAAGCTACAGAATGACGTGGTCTAATGTCTTGTCAGCTTTGAGTTGGTGTTCCCGCCATCCTTCTTTAATATTATGACGCACCTCCTAGTTTGCTTGATCAAAGAGATTAGTATTCTCAGTCCTGTGTTCCTACACAACATGTTCTCCTTTGAGAGGTTCATGGGAGTCCTAAAGAAATATATTCACAACCATGTGTAACAACCCAGAAATTTACAACAGACCAAAAATCACAAATACAAATTTTTTTTTAAAAAAAATAACCAATGTTTGGTGAGTGACATATAGGAAACCAACCCTAGCTGCACAAGTAGCACCTGGTCTAGTTAATTACATGTTGCATTTAATTATATATTCATGAGTTGGTTTTTATGTTCTTTGTATTGTTAAATAAAATCATCCACCTTTATTTAAATGAGATCCAAATTAAATAAATGTACTAATACAATCTTGTGATCTAGTATAAACCCTAAAATACATCCTGTGGGCCCCATTGTGGTAACCAAGTGGAGGCAATATATATTTTATAAAATACAAAAGCCTTGGCTTAATTGGAATAAAGAAAATAAAATGGAAAAAGCTTTAGAGTTTAAATAGAAAAGGAGGAAAGCTCTTCGGCCCATTCCCCGAAGCCGGCCCGCTCACCCCAGCCGGCCTGCCGAGCCAGCCCACCAAGCCGAAGCACCGCCCGAGCCGCGTAGCAGCAGCCCCGCATCAGCTGGCCCGCTTCGCCAGGCCGGCCCAGCAAGGCCGCATCGGCCTCATCCGCTCTACCGAGGCTAGCAGGGGTGCGCCTTCTTCCCCCATGCGACGCTGACGAGCGGGACCCACCATCGTCACCTACCTCCCGCTCGCCCTCCCCCGTTTCACTGATCGGAAAACAGAGCAACGGTGAGGGGACAAGAACACACAAACGACGAGGGAAGATTCCCCCTGTCCCCTGCCGGTCGCCTTGCGTGCCAAGCCACTGAGCCGGTTTCGCACGCCAGCCACACACACACCTTGCCCCACCGTCATACCGCACGCGCGCGCATGGCACCGCCATGGACCACAGAGGAGCCTGCTGTTCTCTGACACGCCAAAACCGCCAAAGATTCGACTTAGCCTCCCAATCGATCGCCAACCGCACCACGGCATCGTAGACCTTGACCTAGAGCACATCACAGCCCTCCTTTCTCCCCTTCCACTCAATCCACCGTTCACCAACGCCATGACCGGAGCTCGGCTATAAAAGCCGAGCATCAACGCCCTAGCCCCCCCTCTCCAGCTCCTTCACCGCCGCCTCGGGTGGCCTCATCTCCAACCACACCACGCTGCAAGGAAGAGGGAGGAGGAGAGAAGAGAAGGGGAAGGCCGCGAGGAGGAGCCGAACTGTCGCCGCCGCTCGGGACACCGGAGAAGAAGAAGACGCTGCTACCGTCCACCTCGCCGGGGAGCGTCACTGCACGGCTACACGACTTCACTGCCGCGAATCACCACTGCACCGCCATCCTCCTACCACGAGCCCAAGGTGAGCCGCATCGATCGCGACTTCCTCTACTCGCCACCGTAGGCACGTCGGCACTGCAGTGATCAAATCCATGCCGGGAACGGTCAAGGCCGGAGCCCGATCATCGTTTGCACCTACACACACTCTTGCGGACACGATTGCACTCCACATGGCCTTACCAAGCCGTACCGGCTCAGGAACGCCACCACCGTGGCGACGCTCAGAGCGTGCCCGCCATGGCCAGAGCACGGCCATGGTGAGGCCGTTCCTTGTTGGCTCAGGACGATGGAGGCAAGGGAAAGAGGTCCAGCAGGATCGCCTAGGCGAAGGACACACCACGCGCACCGTTAGGGAAGGAGAGACCCCCGGTAGCATGGCCGGTGGTGTTTTCCCCGGCCGGAGGCGTCGAGCCGCCACCACCGTGGAGGGTTCGGTTAGAGCCCGATTTCGTCGTTTTGACCTCATCTTCGCGCTCCACATGCGGTTGCGAATCAATAGAAGACCCCACCACCCGAGCTATGACGCCGAGGAGGTCTTGCCGCCGCTCACCACACCAGCCGAGCCACCACCGCCGTAGACACCCCCTCTAAGCACTGTGATCCGCACCAAAGACCCCTCCATCAAGTTCCATGGGATCACGCGGTGTTTTTGAGCCTACTAGCTCCGCCTGTGAAGACCCAGAGCAGGGGCTCGGCCACTCGCCGCCGACGAGAGCGCGGTCGGGAAGGAGAAAGCAAGCAAGAGGAGAAGAGCGGTTGGGTGCACCCGGTGCACCGTAAGCCGAGAGGAGAGGGGAGGGGATGGACCGGGTCCACTGTGGACCGCGGTCAAGACCGGTGGACCACCCGCATGAGTCCACCGTGAGCCGAGCTCACCAGCCCGAGCCCGTTTGAGAATCCAAATGGACGACGTGGCTGCACCAGCATCTGACACGTGGCGGCCCAGCCCGGCCCAGTTCGGCCCAGATCCGGCCCAACCCAGGCCTACCGAGGCCCGGTCTCGGCCCGGTCAGCGTTGACCGTTGACTGTTGACCGTTGACCAATCAAACGGGCCCACCTGTCAGTGACTCGATCTGTTTCGGCCAATCAGCGCGTGACACGTGTCGCTGCCTGGTTTGTCCTTTTCTTTTTTCTTTTTCAGAAAATCATTTAATCTTCGGAAATTCATAACTAATTCATTTTAACTCAGAAAAATACCAAACTAGTTTCTAAATTTTTCTAAAAATGAGTTCTACATCTTAGGCTTGTGTTTGAGTGCATTTGGATCTTTTGAATTTCTGTTGCTTCTTTGTGCACCTCTATAGGAGTCGTTAATACGACTCTACGTTACGTTTAACAGAGCCGGAGGACCTACCGACTGAGGAGTACGACCCCGACTACAGCGAGGACGTGGGAGACGACCTGCCAGGTGCCACGCCCCACCCAACTCCGTAGAACCTATTACACATGCAAATATATAATTGCTAGCGCTTTACTTTTTATAAATATATGCTAATAGACTGCATGATAGATGCTTTACTTTGAGCCATTTCCTTGTTGCAACCTTACTCCTGCTCACCCTGCTGTTAGGCTAGATGCTCGCATGTTACATATTACTGCTTTTACTCTTACTCGCATTATATCTGTGATGTGATGCCGGTGAGAGAGAGACGTATATGTATAAGGCACGTAGTGCCGAGAACTTGGTAAACCTGATAAATGAACTGGGGAGATCTTGGCGTGCATCTTGGGTGAGTGGTGAGGGTTGAGTCGATCAGACAGGATCCTACGACGAGTCTTTGGGGCAAGTCTTGCTGGAGGGGTGTGACCTGGGCATCTCTCATGAGAGTTACCTGTGGCGGGTATATTGTGAGGTGAACTGGGGTGTTGGTTATCCCTGGTGGAGGTGCTGTCATGGCACGGGGAAGACGTTGTTTCCCCTTTGAGGAGATATCCTGTCTGGTCCTCCTAAGGACTGGTATGTCTTGAGAACCGGAACCATGGGACTTTCGTGCACACCACTTGTTCCCGATGGGCAGGAGACGATTACCCGACTGACTAGGGCAGTACCACTACTACTGGGATGGAAGGTGATAGTGTAGGGAGGTATGGGTACGGGGACCCACACCCTCCTAAGACAGCGTAGTGACCTTGGGGGCCCGGTACTACGTCTCACAGTCTCAGCGTTTCGGTGGACACCGGGGTGGCCCAGGGCTGAGTGGTAGGGTGGTACTGTACCGGTTGGGAGGCAGTCGGAATCAGCCTAGACGAGCCGGATCGTCGAGGATGGCGATCTTGTGGATTACCAGGTGTACACACTCTGCAGAGTTGATTGATCTATACGTATAGCCGCGTCCGCGGATATAGACATTCCCATGACCTACGCTTCACTTGATTAGAGAGATGAGTCCTTTCTACCTTTCCCCCGGGTTTTGTGTTGGATTCCGGTTTCGGCCGTTGAGACGAGATCTGAGCGGGAGTCAATCTCGTCGCCTAGAGAGAGAGTGAGACGAGAGGTGTTGTGATGGGATGGGAAGAATGTGTGGATAAGATGGGTTAAAAACTGATGAATGTCTTATTAATAAAATGTTAACGACTTGCATAGGAAACCCACAGCCTAACTAGGTCTATTTCTACTTTCCCCAATGCATTCCACTTTCCACAAAGCATTGCAAGCATAGGGTGGGCGATGCGTGGCTAGTACCAAGTGTACTGATAGATTTTTGGCAGGTTCGGAGCCCGAGTACGACTACGAGGGTGACGAATGGGAAGACTAGAGGGTCTGTTCTACGCTCAAGCTGGTTCCTGAAGATCGTTTTCCGCTGCTATCTACGCCGAATGTTGTTCCGGATGCTCGTGTGTGTGTGTTCCGCCCTGTGAGGCGATGATAATAAGTTATGTAAAACTCTCTATTGTACTCTGATATTCGTGCATGACTTTATGTATCACTGAGATTTGGGTAAATTGACGGAATGTTTTGTCATTTTACACTTCGTTTCTGTGGATTTCCCATCGCGGAAATCAAGAACGTTTCACCATGCTTGGCCAGAAGGAAGCATCACCAAGGGCTATGGAACAGAGGTCATTGAGTTCTACATTGATTTTATTCCTGACCTCGACCCGATTGGTGTTCCTAAATCACGGCATGAGGGGAGACTAAGTGAAAAGGGAACACTAGGGAAGAAAGCATATATTGGCAAGGAGGATGATTATTTCCGTAAAGCACACTACATAGTTCTACAAAACTCCTCGGTGGATTCGTACATCAAGCTACACAAGGACATTGTACGATCCGAATTCCCAGGGAGGGCTGAAGCTTGCATTACGCATCGACACATGGAATCTTTCGGCGATTGGTTGTGATGTGGCAGAACCTTCTAAATTATGTGGTCCACATGCACCTGTTATTGTCCAGAAGACCTCTGACGGCTATGCATATGTTCCACAAAACTTAAAAAGTCTGTCGGGTGTCCTTGGAAAACCCGAATCATCCACGATCTTCCGAGTAGGATTACATTACAGAGGCATTGCAGTATTACAACAGTTTATATATCAAATTATATTAGAGTAAAAGTGTGAAAGTCTTACATTACATAATTTACAAACCATTTGTTCCAAACCTTACAAACTTTAAGTTTAGTTATTACAACCATAGTAGTGGAGTAGCATTAGTAACTTTATTACAGATCACGAAAACGGATTGCTCTGCCCAAGAGCCAAACATACTACTCTGGTGTTATGGTAACACAAATCTGCTCATGAGACGAACCTGCTGTAACGCCTCTGGTGTTATGGTAACTAAAACTGGCCATGTCATCATATGCATTGCAAAGCATTCTTGTTTTAGTCAACTCTGATGTGCATCAGCTAAAACAAATTTACATTCATAGATTGATTGAGTTTTTGTGATGTTTGGCTTGAATCCAAAACCGTAGTTTTGAATGCCATTTCAAATACTTGGATTATGCCCTATGCAATTTGAGGTGTAAAGTTGTGCTCTACACTAGTGTTAGGTGTAGGGAATAACCCAAGTGCAACATTTAAAAATGAACTCCAAGTTTGAGGTTGAGTTTGAGTTCCAAAACTTGCTCTAAGTTTTCTAATTCAAATTTGAATTCAAATTGGGAGGTTTATTAAAATGAATTTATAAATCAAAATTGGTTCATACAAATGTGGCATTGGGTAGGTCACATGTGATTTGACTCAATGGTACATTTGGATGATAGTTGTGATCACTAATTAATCACCAATTAATGTAGAAATCAAATCGAGTTTGAATTTGATTCAAAACCCTGATTTCCAGAAAACCCAGTTTTATCCCTTTTTCTGTAGTTCAAAATCTACAAAGAATTTGAGGGTGCGTCAAAAAGAAAAGTTGTATATCTGGTCAAGTTGTACAACTTTGGTTTTTGGAGTTTTCAAAGTTTTAGTATAAAATTTAGAGTAATTTTGAAAAGATTCAAATCCCAAATTTGACCCCTTTTCATTTCCCTTTTCCAAATTCAAAATGGAAGCATAATTTGAAAATGGTTTAAATAGCAAAGTTGTAAGTCTTACCTAGATGTACAACTTTGATGTTTTGAGTTTTTAAAGTTTCAATGAAAAATTTAAAGTAATTTTGAATTTACCAATTTCTAGAAATTGTCCCATTTTGATTTCAAATTCAAATTTCAAAATCTAAGCCGAATTTGAAAAATCTTTTATTGAGACAGTTGTAGGACTTGAAAAGTTGAGCAACTTTTGTTTTTGGAGTTTTTCAACTTCTTTAGAAAATTTTTCAGTAATTTGCAAAATAAGGTCAGTGGCATTTTCGTAAATAATTCAAAATCGATTTCACAGCAGGGTGCCACCTCCTGCTCGCCACCGAGCTGCTTGCCGCCGGCCGTCCTCGCTGCTTCCTCATGCGATGACATGCAGCTGTCTGCGTGGTGACCTTGTTCGAGAGCTGGTGAAGCTGGACGCACCCTCCCCTTCCTCTTAAGGCACTCGACGTCGCTGTTGTCCTCTTTTCTTTTCCCTCGTTTCACCGCCGGCACAAGTCGCTCGCCAAAGCAATTCACCATCGCCACTGCTCCTCAGCTCGATTGCTCTCGTTTGCAGCCCCGTAATCTTTGTGTGTAGCTCCTAGAACCGTTCGTTGTGCCTCACACTGTCCGAGCCTTCCCGCGCTCCACGGTCTTCTCCACGGTCGGCAACAGAGCCGCCACGGGTGTCTCACCGTGGCTAGCCGCCTCCCTTACTCCTCCACTTCAGCCGATCACGTTTTAGTGATCGTGGTATGCCCCTGATGCTTCCCCATGTTTCACCGGTGATGAGGTCACCACCGTGGCCACCATGGCCGGCTGGAGTCGGCCATGACCGATAGCCGGACCAAGGAGAGAGGAGGTGGGCCGGCCCAGTCTGTTGGGCTAGTCGGATGAGAAGCGGGCCGGGGGGGAGAAAGAGGGAGAGTGGGGCGCGCTTGGGCCGCGCAGGCCGGGTGGGCCGGTTGGGCCGAGCGAGGAGAAGAGAAGGCCAGCAGGCCTGTAACGAAGTTTTTGTTTTTCTTTTTCTAAAAATGTTAAATAGTATAAGTTTTTATTTATTTCATTGTGAAATATTTAGTGCTCCAAAAATATTCAAAATTTTTGTGTAGCCTCTGTGTAATGGGTACTATTTAGGAAAAATATGAAATGTCAATTTTGATTACTTTTTTATGTCAATTAATTAGCTCCATTAATTGTTAAATGACTTTTTCATAATTTTTCTATGCTTAATTAATTATCTAAAAATTATGAAAATTGTTTTGCATCTAGTTATGATGTAAGCTTCCTAAAATAAAATTTTGAGCTTAATTGGACAAATTTGATTTTATACTTAATTTATGTTTTATAAATTAATTAGTTAATCAAGTAATTAGTACTTAATGATTTTGGGTCTGTTTGACTTTGTGATTGGATGTTGACCTTAGGTCATTAACTCTTAATGACCTTTGGCACCTTTAATTAATTGTTTGAGCTCTCTTAATGATGTTGTTCGGGCTTAATTAATAGTATTTCATGTGATTAACGAAAGTCATTAACAAAGTAGTTAACCTAATAAAACCCTAAATTAGGGTTAGGTTAGTGTTGTTTTGCAATTGTACCGTGAAGGAAAGTTGTACTCAAATTCTGAAATTGTCATACCATCATCAAGCATCATGTTTATTACTTCATCATGTTGAAGCATGTCATGTTATCTCGTATAGTCCCCATGAACGAAGAGACTAGCGTGGTCGAACCAGTCCCCGAAGAAGAGTAGTCGTTAGTGGAGGTGGGGTTCGATATTTGTGGTACTGACCCAGAACCAGATATTCCCATTGACCAAGGCAAGCCCCGGATACATCTAAACCTTCCTTGTATTTTGAAAAGCTTTACTTCACTTATGTTGATGCTTTGTTGCATTAGGTGATAGGAGTTGAGTGATAACCTAATTACTGCACTACCATCCTTGATACTTCAATATTATCCTTGTTACTATTTTATTTGAAAATACTTAGTATGCTTAGCCTTGCTTAATGAGAAAACTTTGAAAATGTTTAACAAAGTTTGAAGGGTTGTTGTGGAACAAAGTGATGGATAATGATGATGGTAATCTGAGGCTGGTCAGTGGACTTGCATTAGGAAAGGAGTCTTGATGTTGTGTTCCCGTCTATGTCGGTTAAGGATCATTCGTTGTTGAACTATGTATGTGAGACATTATAGTACTAACCACATACCTGTGGTAAGCCCTACCTTGGCTATTCTAACCCGTGAACGGCCAACCGCGCATTGGGAGTTGAGAGATGGCGAGAGTAGTGTGTACCCTCATAGCCATGGGCTGGATTGGAGGTGTACTATGCTCTCGGGTGGCGCTGGACCTGATCACGTTCTGGAGGATCCGAGTGAAGGTTGATATATGGGGTTTGAGTCCCGCATATATCGTGTGGTTAGGAAGCCCTAGCTGGGTATAATCGATTCGAATCGTCGTTGCTCCTCGGTCAAGGAGACTCGATCACCTGACCTACATCATAGTAACAAGTGGATCTATGGTTGAGGATTGAGAAAGAAGTTGTATAGGTTACTTGAGCTAGAATAGGATCACTTAGGTTTTATTAATAATTGATGATGAGTTAAAACATTGATCTTAAGGGCTCACTATTAGTAGCTTTTATGCAAAAGAACTTTGATTCTTGCTGGAACCTCACCTTGATTCCCCTGCGCCTGCATTCCTGAGTCTTCTCCACCATTTTCGTCGGTTAAGTCTTGTGGAGTACTTGAGTACTCAGGGTTTGTTAACCCCTATTGCAGGTACTGACTGGTACTATTAACTGAGGTCATGTCGATGGGCTTGATATGATCTTGTTGTCCTCTCTTGACTTTGGTGCTCTACCTAAGTTGTCTTCTGTAGTTCTACTCGACTTTCGCAATTAAAGTTAAGTTGTAAAAGTAACTTATGTTTATATGTAAAATATTGTTTTAAATTCTTCCGCACTCTGATGTAAAGTTTTGTAGCAAATGTTGTAATGTTGTAGTTACTCCTTTGTTGATCCTGTGTGAGTTGTACGCTTTGCTATGTTGCCAATAAGGTGTTTCACATGTTAACTATGCTATGTTTTATGTGTTTTAAGGTAGTGTTTCATAGGTTGTTTATAATATGTTTCCTGTGTCATGTTTCACATGTTGCATAAAATAATGCCAATGTTTATGATTAAGAAACTTTGTGAATTTGTATATGAGCAAGATGAAGATTGAGATTGCTCGATATGTAGCCTGGTGTGATACTTGTTAGAAAGTGAAACATGTGCACTTGAAGTCAGCCGGAGAACTACAACCATTGCCCATTCCAGCCTGGAAGTGGGAAGATATCAATATGGACTTTATAGTGGGTTTACCCAAGACTTCACGAGGGTTTGATTCTATCTGGGTCATTGTAGACCGACTTACTAAATTAGCTCATTTTCTTCCAGTCAGAATAGAACATTTTGCTATGACTTATGCTAAACTGTATATTGCACGAATCCTGAGTCTTCGCGGAGTACCGAAGACCATTGTATCTGATAGAGGTACGCACTTTGTCAACAATTTCTAGAGGCACTTGCATGAGTTCCTAGGTACCAGACTTCTATATAGTACCGCTTATCATCCCTAAACTGATGGTTAGACTGAAAGAGCCAACTAGATTCTAGAAGATATGTTGAGGTCATGTGTGCTCAACTATTATGATAAGTGGGATGAATATTTACCTTTGGCAGAGTTCTCTTACAATAACAGTTATCAGGAAAGTATTAAAATGGCACAGTTTGAAGCACTATATGGTCGCAGATGCAGAACTTCGCTGAATTGGTCAGAATCTGGAGAGAGATGGTTTTTCAGGGTTGATCTTGTAAAAGAAATAAAAGAAAAAGTCAAACAGATACAGAATAACATGAAAGTGGCACAGTCTCGACAGAAAAACTATGCAGATAAGAGACGCCGATCACTAGTGTTTGACAAAGGAGATTATGTGTATCTGAAAGTATCACCTATGAAAGGAGTTAGCAGCTTTGGAGTTAAAGGCAAGTTGGCACCTCGTTACATCGAACCATTTCAAATCTTGGAACGATGTGGTAAAGTAGCATACCGACTAGAGTTTCCTGAACAACTCTCAAATGTGCATAATGTGTTTCATGTGTCACAATTGAAGAAATGTCTTCGGGTGCCTAATCAAGTCACTGACTTTGAAGGAGTTAAACTAGAACCAGATCTGATCTATTCTGAGTATCCTATCCGAGTTCTGGATCAGAAAGATCATGTTACTCAAAGTAGAACAACCAAGTGGTACAAGATACAATGGGATCAACATTCAGAAGAAGAAGCTACTTGGGAATCCGAGGACTACCTGATGGAGAACTTCCCCGAGTTCTTTGCTTTTATCTAAGTTACAATTTCCTCTCTAAGTTGTGACTTGTCCTTTTTAAACTTTGTAATGTGAAAACCCCTACCAGTTTTATGAACAAGTTTGAGATGTGTTTGCTTGACACGTTTCCTTTTCTATTACTTGACCCAAGGCTTTAAATCTCGGGACGAGATTTCTTTAAGGGGAAGGGCTGTAACACCTCTGGTGTTATGGTAACTAAAACTGGCCATGTCATTATATGCATTGCAAAGCATTCATGTTTTAGTCAACTCTGATGTGCATCAGCTAAAACAAATTTACATTCATAGATTGATTGAGTTTTTGTGATGTTTGGCTTGAATCCAAAACCCTAGTTTTGAATGTCATTTCAAATACTTGGATTATGCCCTATGTAATTTGAGGTGTAAAGTTGTGCTCTACACTAGTGTCAGGTGTAGGGAATAACCCAAGTGCAACATTTAAAAATGAACTCCAAGTTTGAGGTTGAGTTTGAGTTCCAAAACTTGCTCTAAGTTTTCCAATTCAATTTCGAATTCAAATTGGGAGGTTTATTAAAATGAATTTATAAATCAAAATTGGTTCATACAAATGTGGCATTGGGTAGGTCACATGTGATTTGACTCAATGGTACATTTGGATGATAGTTGTGATCACTAATTAATCATGAATTAATGTAGAAATCAAATCGAGTTTGAATTTGATTCAAAACCCTGATTTCCAGAAAACCTAGTTTTATCCCTTTTTGTGTAATTCAAAATCTACAAATAATTTGTGGGTTAGTCAAAAAGTAAAGTTGTAGATCTTGTCAAGTAGTACAACTTTGGTTTTTGGAGTTTTCAAAGTTTTAGTATAAAATTTGGAGTAATTTTGAAAAGATTCAAATCCCAAATTTGACCCCTTTTCATTTCCCTATTCCAAATTCAAAATGGAGGCATAATTTGAAAATGGTTTAAATAGTAAAGTTGTAGGTCTTACCTAGATGTACAACTTTGATGTTTTGAGTTTTTAAAGTTTCAATGAAAATTTTAAAGTAATTTTGAATTTACCAATTTCTAGAAATTGTCCCCTTTTGATTTCAAATTCAAATTTCAAAATCTAAGCCAAATTTAAAAAATATTTTATTGACAAAGTTGTAGGACTTGAAAAATTGAGAAACTTTTGTTTTTGGAGTTTTTCAACTTCTTTAGAAAATTTTTGAGTAATTTGCAAAATAAGGTCATTGGCATTTTCGTAAATAATTCAAAATCGATTTCACGGCAGGGCGCCACCTCCTGCTCGCCACCGAGCTGCTTGCCACCGGGCATCCTCGTTGCTTCCTCGCACGGTGACACGTAGTTGTCTACGTGGCGACCTCGTTCGGGAGCTGGCGAAGCTGGACGCACCCTCCCCTTCCTCTTAAGGCACTCGACGTCGCCGTTGTCCTCTTTTCTTTTCCCTCGGTTCACCACTGGCACAAGTCGCTCGCCAAAGCAATTCACCATCGCCACTGCTCCTCAGCTCGATTGCTCTCATCCGCATCCCCGCAATCTTCGTGCGCAGCTCCTAGAACCGTTCGTTGTGCCTCGCACCGTCCGAGCCTTCCCGCGCGCCACGGTCTTCTCCACGGCAGGCAACAGAGCCGCCACGGGTGCCTCACCGTGCCCAGCCGCCTCCGTTACTCCTCCGCTTCAACCGATCATGGTTTGGTGATTGTGGTATGCCCCTGATGCTTCCCCATGTTTCACTTTTGTCTCTACCGTCTCTGAGCTACCCAGTTGCCATGTGCCGCTGTACGTGGTTGCCGTCGCCCGCCAAAGTCATCACCGTGCATGCTAGGGTCCCGTAGCGCTTAGGCAAAACACTTCAGGGTGTGCGCGTGGTCATGCTGCGCGAGTTGATTTTGCTTTTCGCCGCCATTGCCTTCACTGGCAACGAGGTCGCCACCGTGGCCACCATGGCCAGCCAGAGTCAGCCATGACCGATAGCCAGACCAAGGAGAGAGGAGGTGGGCCGGCCCAGTCTGTTGGGCCAGTCGGATGAGAAGTAGGCCAGGGGGAGAAAAAGGGAGAGAGGGGCGCGCTTGGGCAGTGCAGGCGGGGTAGGCCGATTGTGCCGAGCGAGGAGAACAGAAGGGCAGCAGGACTATAACGAAGTTTTTGTTTTTCTTTTTCTAAAAATGTTAAATAGTATCAGTTTTTATTTATTTCATTGTGAAATATTTAGAGCTCCAAAAATATTCAAAATTTTTGTGTAGCCTCTCTAATGGGTACTATTTAGGAAAAATATGAAATGTCAATTTTGATTACTTTTTGTATGTCAAATAATTAGCTCCATTAATTGATAAATGACTTTCCATAATTTTTCTAGGCTTAATTAATTATCCAAAAATTGTGAAAATTGTTTTGCCAGTCACATTTTGGATGATCCGAGTGAAGGTTGATATATGGGGTTTGAGTCCCGCATATATTGTGTGGTTAGGAAGCCCCAGCTGGGTATAATCGATTCGAATTGTCGTTGCTCCTCGATCATGGAGACTTGATCACCTGACCTACATTGTAGTAACAAGTGGATCTATGGTTGAGGATTGAGAAAGAAGTTGTATGGGTTACTTGAGCTAGAATAGGATCACTTAGGTTCTATTAATGATTAATGATGAGTTAAAACATTGATCTTAAGGACTTACTATTAGTAGCCTTTATGCAAAAGAACTTTGATTCCTGCTGGAACCTCACCTTGATTCCCCTACGCCTGCATTCCTGAGTCTTCTCTACCCTTTTCGTCAATTAAGTCTTGTAGAGTACTTTTGTACTCAGAGTTTGTTAAACCCTTGTTGCAGGTTCGTCTCATGAGCAGGTTTGTTTCAGACCCTGCTGCATGACCGTCTTTGCGGTAAGCGACAATGAGTAGTATGTTTGGCTCTTGGGCAGAGCAATCCGTTTCTGTGATCTGTAATAAAGTTACTAATGTTACTCCACTACTATGATTGTAATAACTAAACTTAAGGTTTGTAAGGTTTGGAACAATTAGTTTATAAATTATGTTATGTAAGACTTCCGCACTTTTACTCTGATGTAATTTGTTATATAAACTGTTGTAATACTACAATGCCTCTGTAATATGATCCTACTTAGAAGATCGTGGATGATTCGGGTTTGCCGAGGACACCTGACAGACTTCTTAAGTTTTGTGGTATACATACATAGCCGTCAGATATCTTTGAGACAATGACAGGTGCATGTGGGCCATATTATTTAGGAGGTTCTGCCACATGTGAAAATGATGTCAGGGTGACGAGAGTCTGGATGACCAACTGTACTTGTTGTCTAAGGAACCATCTTGGCATATCCTGACATTCAAAGGGTATGAGATAAATAGCAATACATATTATACAATAGCCCAAGATAAAAGGAGCACCAACCAAAATAGTGGTGTTCGCATAGATACCACAGACCCAAATGGGAATAAGGAAACATATTATGGCCGCATAGAGGAGATATGGGAATTATACTATGGACCTTATTTTGAGGTCCCTTTATTTTGGTGCCAATGGGTGAAGGTGACCGGAGGTGGGGTAAGAGTGTACCATCAGTATGGAATGACAACAGTGGACCTTAACAATCTTGGGTACAAAGATGAGCCATTCGTCTTAGCCAAGGACGTGAATCAGGTTTTCTATGTGAAGGACATGTCTACCAAACCGAAGAAAAGGAAAACTATGGCAAAACCACCTGAGTAATATGGCCCACATGTGCCTATCATCGTCTCCCAGACTTCTGATAACAGCACATGCAAGTCAGATCATTCCGATAGTCTATCGGGTGTCCTCGAAGAACCCTGAATCATCCACATAATTCTTTCGAGCAGGATCCATTACAGAAACATTGCAGTATTACAGCAGTTATACAATTATACCATCGATTACATCAGAGTAAACAGCGAAAGACTTATAACTATAAGTTTACAAACCATTCATTAAGTTATTTACAAAGTGAAGCTTTAGCCAAAGAGGCAGTAGGGTAGCATGACAAGTAACACTAGTAACACACAAGAGAGATTCACCCTGCCCAAGGGTTCACAACAAACTCTTTCTACTGCTGGCTCTCACCTACAATAAGGGTTTAACAAACCCTAAGTATAAAGGTACTCAACAAGACTTAACTGATGAAAAGGAAAGACTCCAAGGATATGCAGGCTAAAGGGGAATCAAGGTAAGTATGTAACAAGTTTTGCAGAAAAAGCTTAACTAACAGTTGATCCTTACTTTCAGTATTATAGCTTAAGCTTTATATACAACAATATCATATAAGCACCTGATCTAAACCAATCACTTCTTAAACCATCTCATCATGTGATCATAAGTATCCAGTTTCAGTTATTACTACGATGTAGATCGGGGGATTGAGTCTCCTTCTCTGAGAAGCATGGCGATTCGAATCGATTAAGCCCAGCTGGGTTTCCTTACCACACGACAACTGTAGGTTGCAAGCCTACACTCATCAACTCTCACCCAGATCCTCTAAAACGGGAACCGGTCCAGCGCTACCTAAGATCACAGTACCCACTACACTGCGTCGTTCGTCCATGACGGATTCGCAGAAGTGTGTTATACGGTACTCCTGCCATCTCTCCACTCCCAGTGTGCGATTATCGTTTCCCATAATGGAATAGCCAAGATATTAGGCTTACTGGAGTATGTGGCCAGTACTGCAAGGTCTCAAACACGACAGGTCTACAACGGTACGGTCCTCAATCGACACAGGCGGGGTCACTACGTCAGGACTCAAACCGTGACGCAAGCCAAGATTCTGCCCAGTCTTGTATTAAAAGCATGATCATTCTCATATATCAGGTTTATCAAAGTTTTAGTATAACTTATTCTTAACATCTAAGCAAGGCTAAGCATATAACTACTATTCTATAAAACTGTATAACATGGGATACATAATTTGTAATCAAGGAAGATATGCAGCAACGGTATATCACTCAATTCCTATTTACTTAATGCAACAGGCATAGACTTATGTGAATAACTTTTATTAAAATACAAGGAGATGGGTTATGCTCCGGGGCTTGCATGCAATGTCGGGGTTGTCAGGTACTTTAGAAAACCAGAAAGGATAACCAACTACAATGAATAGAATTCCACTCTAGGGATAAGATCAACTATGGAATTCCACTCTCGAGCACTAAACGTAGATAAATATGCATGATTTAGTATGATGAGGTGCTAAGCATGTTTATGAAGAACAACAAGATTAATTAACTTGAGTACAACTTTCCTTCGCGATTAACTTTAATTAATTACCCACAAAGCAATATTAGTTATTATTATGAAAAGATGATTAAGAGCACAATCAATAAGTCATTAAGTTGCCATGGAACACTAGAGAGGTTTATGTTCCATGGTCTACACTCAATCCAAAAACACACTCAAGTCAAGTGGTGATTATTCTAATTAAACAAGCATTAAATAAATAAATAAATAAATAAATAAATAAATAAATAAGGATATAACTAAACATTATCAAAATAGTACCAAAATTTTTGGGAAGGCTAAACTAAACATTAGGAACATGCTCTCATGATTTTTGGATCATTATTTTAGTCTATAAAATTAATGGAATTTGCATTTATTAATTAATAGATATAATTTTAAATCATTCAAAAGCTATTTATTTTCAACATTTTGTATTTTTAATTGGTAAATCGTACCAAAATAAGCTTATACAAAAATTTACAGAATTTTATCACACTTAAATTATTTTCTAACAATTAAACAAGAATTGCTCAAATAAGTATTTTCAGGAAAAAAAATCGTTTTCATCTCTCGGCCCACTCTCTTTCTCTCACCTCCGGCCCACTCGGCCCAACACGCAGACGCGAGTGGCCCAGAGCCACCTCAGGCCGAGGCGCACAGGCTACGGCGGCCGGCCAGCTAACCGGCGACGCCACCTCGCTGGCGACGACCACGGAGACGGCGAGACCGACCCAGCAACGCTCTTCACACACTGCGCAACACCTGGGGGGGGCTAGCGTGTCATCAGAAGCACGATGGTGGGTGCGACAGTGGCTCTGGCGGACTGAAAAAACATCTCCGGCGAGCCTACCATGGTCGTCGATGGCACTGCAGCGAAACGGAAGAGATGATGAGCAACAAGGTGACTAGGCGGAGCTCGACACAAGATGGGAGAAACTAGGGCGCGCCACACAGGGCTGCCCACGGTGAGGCGCTTACGACGGCTCGGCGGCGCCCTGAGGAAGAAGATGGCGACGCCAGGGAGAGCTCGGCCGAGAGGGATTGCGCTAGTGGGTGAAATCAATTCGCCAGGAGATGGCAAGGTCGACTGCAAACGGAATTGGGGTGAGGTGGAGCAGGGGAGATGAATTCGGCCGGCAAACGGAGGTGAGCTCATCGGCGTCGAGATGAAGAAGAAGGCAAAAGGCGACTGGCTCGGCGAGATAAAAGCGATGGTGAGGCTTCCGGGCGTCCAGCTCGAGCAAGTGACGTGGCCACGGCAAGCAGCTGCGTGCTGACACCGGTGGAAGCGGTGGACGGAGGGCGGCAGCACCGACGGTGAAGCAGACGAGCAGGGTGCTGATGGCGATGAACAGTAGCGCCTGAACCCCCTTCTGCTCTCTCCATTTTCTCCAAAAATTCAATAACAACTCGAGAATTTCCAAGAACCAAACTTGCTCATCTTCATGTCCACTTCAGCATTGCTTACAAGCTTGAGCTCCAAATCTCACTGGTTGAAGAGATAAAAGGTAAGAAAGAAGGGAACTAAGAAACTGAAACAGACTTTCAGTAAAGACAGACAGCAGGTTCCTCTTTGCAACATAGGGAAATGTTGCAATGTTGCACAACCTTGTTTCAAGCTCTTGTTTCTTCCTTTTCTCCAAACTTTGTGTAACAACTTGAAAAGCTCCCAAAATGAAAGTTGCACAACTTTCCAAGATCTTCAACTTTGCTTTTGGGACTACCCCCAAAATCTGCCTAGATTTTGAAATTTGAAATTGGGAGAAGAAAAGGGATATTTGAAATTAGGGTTTTGAAAACATATTGTTTTTGTAACTTTATGAATTAATTGGTAATTATCTAAAAGTCAAACCTTCCAACCAATGATTCCATTGCTTAGCACAAAAGTTGTACCAATAAATGAAATCATTGTTTGAACATGTTTATTTATGAAATTCTTTTAAATTAATTCCCAAGTTTGAACTTTCAAACTTAAAATTCAATACTTAGTCGAATTGCCTAAGTGCTTGAACTTAAGTTTAAAATTCAAATTTGGAGTTAAGTTTTTAATGGGTTGCACTTGGATCCCTACCCTACACTTTCTCCTAGTGTAAAGTACACTCCGTACACTCCAAGTGTATTAAGGCAAAAACCCAAGTTTTTAGTGAAATTCCAAAAATAGGAGGTCACAAAGTACCTTAATTGAAATTTGTGCTCTTGCTCATTACATCAAACAAATGCATAGCAAAACCTACAAAATAATATTGTTTTTAATAAGTGCAAGACATGGTTAAGGATGCTTAACATGCAATGATGATGACATGTCCAAGTTTTAGTGTTGGATAACACGGAGGTGTTACAAAAACCAACGACAATAGTTCGGACAATGAGCCAAAGCGCCACATAGTTCTTTCAGGAAAAAGAAACATCGTGGGAATCGAGGACAGGTCTGACATGTTAGAAGATTATGAAAATAATGATGGAATTCTACCCTTCACAGTAAACAGTGACCCAAGCATCCTACTAAATAATGAGGACACTCCATGGTTACGGCGCAATCATAACCAAGGGACATACGTTAAGAAGAAGTTCATTGTTGTTCCTGCTTGATATGGTGATGTATTAGACCTATTATGTAATAATTGTGACTTCAGATCTTTTTGTTGTGTTTTCATATTTTCTACGATTGAAATGAATTTTCTGCTTGACGGTTGATTTCTTGTGGAAAATGTGTGATGAAAAACCAAATGATAAACTTTAATAAGATGTAAAAACTAATTTCCTGTTGAAAAGCAATAGTTTTAATAATTTTAATCAAGTACTACATTTTTGCATGGTGTAAATTGTGATTATTATTTACACTATGTTAAATATTTATATGGTAAAACAAAAGAGTTTAGGTTACATATTTTTGTTGTGTATAATAATGAAAAACCAGGTCCAATTTTTTTAATTTTTTGGCTAATATTTTATTTACTAGGCAATCAATAACTCTCTGCATATTTATATAAAAAATATATAAAAAAGTAAAAACTTCTAAAAACTGGCGGGAAGCCAAACTGCAGCCCACATTTACTCTCGAGTGGATCAAATACCCGGGACTAAAGGGGGGCTGCGTTTTCGCGGCCCGCCAAAAAACAACTTTAGTCCCGGGCTGTGACTGCACCCGGGACTAAAGGTCAGACCTTTAGTCCCGGTTCTTGCCATCACCCGGTACTAAAGGACCTTTAGTCCCGGGCCATGACTTCACCCGGGGCTAAAGGTACCCCAAATATATATCACCTTGTCTTCTTCTCCCCCTCCATCGCCTTCATTTTTCACCCGAGAGCCACTGCGCCGCCGCCGCTCCTCATCGCCTCCAGCCGCCTCCACACGCCTCTCCCGTCACTCACCGTCTCTGCCGGCGGCCCGGCTCACGCCTCTCCCATCTGTGCGCGGCGCCCAGACCCAAATCTATCGCTGTCATCCTCGCCCTCGCCCAGATCTGATTTGGATCCACCGCACCCTCGTCGCCATCGTCGATCCTCGTCCATGTCATTGCCAACTTTATCCTCGGCTCCACGCGCACGCACCGGCACCCTCGCCTCGTCACCCTGCCAACGCCCTCAGTCGTCCCGTCGCTTGTCCTCATTGCCTGAGTGTGTCATCCTCATCATCGAGATCATCCGGCCAGCACCACCTCGAGCTTGTCCTTCGTCCCCGGCGCCTAGCTCCAGCGCGCGCGCCTCGTCCCGGATGGCTCCACATGCACACGTGCTCGTCATCCTCGATTGCCTCATGCTCATAGTCATCCTCGATCACCTCGCCGTGCTCATCCTCACCGTCGTGCTCATGTTCGTCGTGCTATATGTGAGCAACAGTGGTGTGTATAAGTGTGTGTGTGTGTGCATATTATTTTTCGACATAGAAAAATATAGAAAAATAGATAGATTTTATTTGTGGACAAAATAGAAAAAATGTAGTAGTTTACTTAAATATAAAATATATATATATATATAGAAAAAATGTTGAGTGGTATGAATTTGTAGAAAAAATGTAGTAGCGTACTACAATATATAGTTGTAGAAATATATAAAAATCTTTGTCACAATTGAAAAGATTGTTTTTATTAGTGCTATGATATTTTTGGTATATATCTGAATTTTGATATATTGACATTAATGTTGATATAGATCCTAATATCCTGAGCTTCGCTCCAAACCCTAAATCGGTCGAGCTCCGCTCCAAACCCTAACGAAGGCGTAAATAATAACCCTAAATTTTATAGTTATATATATTTAAATATGATTCTTCATAATTAGTGTGACATGAATTCTGATAGATTTATATACACCAATGTAGATCATGATATATATATCCTAATATCCTGAACTCGCTCGTAACCCTAACTCGGCCGATCTCCGCTCCAAACCCTTATATATATCCTGATCGGGTTCCGCGCATACAAACCCTAACCAGAGCTCGGCGTAAATAATAACCCTGAATTCTATAGTTATTTAAGGTTAATCCCCTTGCTCTATCCATTAATTAGCATATGCATGACTAGTGGATGGTTTTCATTTATCGATATGACCAGGAGTCGTATAAAATCTTTGACTCAGCGATAAAATCCCGAGCAGATTACCAAGAAATCCTCGATATACTCCAATGGTAATTTTGGTTTCGCACACACTGTATACTCTCTTGTGCCATTTTAATGATATAACTCCATTTATTTATTTTGTTGAGCAGCGCTTGGAAAACGTTCGCCGAGAAACACCATTATGGTAATTGGGAAGGGCCTTTGCATATAGTCCAATACCCAGTAAGTACTAGCTAGGTCACCGCATCTTTATTTAGTTCAATTCATTATTACCATACTTCATTGGTTGATGATGAATTTTTTTCTTGTAAAGTGGTATCTGTAGTAGGGATCAGGGAACAACTTAGTGGATACTACGTCTGCAAGTTCCTCATGCAGTACTTAAAGAGAACAAGTGAAGAGATCCTCGAAATACGTAAAAAATATACATAATTTATTTATTACCATTTTGTTGATATATATAATCATATATATACTCATACTTTTCCTTTCATTTGAATTGAAGATTGAATGGAGGAAGCAAAAGGTCCTGCGATGTGACCAGATCAAAGCAATTCAAAAGACATTGTCAGGATTTCTTATAGATCAGCTCATAGATCACAAGGGCGCGTACTACCATGACTTTAAAGAATTAATACCTGGTAGCCAAACGACTAAAGATTAGGGTTGCAAGAAATCCCAAGGACATGAGTATAAGGTTTGTGTGGCTTTATTATGTACATATTCCATGAATGTACAACCTCTTGAAATATTTGTATATATAGTTTCATACATTTTAGTGTGCTATTCATGTATAATGCTCGAATGGAACCTTATACGTACGTGTATATGGATGTATATTAGTAGCGTAGAATTCGTATACGAAAAGCTAATCGATACAAAAAAGAATTGAATTAAAAAGAAACCATAAAATGAAAAGGAAAGAAATGGAAAAAAGAAACCTTTAGGACTAAACGTGCCAGCCCATGTGCAATGTCTGGGGCACATTTAGTCCCGGTCGGTAATCACAACCGGGACTAAAGATCCACTTTCAGTCCTGGTCTCAAAATCGGGACTAAAGGGGGGTCTTTAGTCCCGGATTCACAATCCCAGTTGGAAAACCGAGACTAAAGGGGGTTTCCCAACTGGGACTGATGCTTAGTCCTATGCTAGTTAGGACACCATGGCGCCGGTGCTCATGTCTCCAATGGTGCCGCTGCACGTGCATGAGCAAGTTCGCCGAGGAGCTACTCCAACGTGCCGACGGCGCCACCGCCACCCCCGCTGTCACCGCTTAGGAGCACGGCCTGCCCACGCGTGGCCAACATCAGCAACTAGCTGCATCTGCGTATTCGGCTCTTTTGATTCGTCACTTCTTTACCAAGCATAATAAATTAAACAAACTTACAGTTGAGCATGTAGCTAATCAGGTTAGCTTTTGCTTGTTATCTCAGCAATTCTTCGGTTAGCCTTTTTTGAACCATAGTAGTGTAATAATCTATCTATAGCTATCGGTTGAAGATTGTGAGGACTTGGCTTAATTTTCACCTGCAAGGGAGATGACTGATGAGATCATTCCTCACTACAACAGTCGGGCACTATAGGGGTGATTGAAGACGGTTTGCAGGGGCGGCTCGACCAGCCGCCCCTACCATACTGTCACTAGTTTTGTAGTGGTGGTTCCCAAGTTGCCCCTACAAATAGCATTTGTAGAGGCGGCAGGTAAATTGAGCTGCCCCTACAAAAAGATTAATAGTGGCGGCTGGTAACTCAAGCCACCTCTACAAATCCAATATGTAGAGGCGGCTTGAGTTACCAGCTGCCACTATTAAGTTTTTTGTAGGGGCGGTTTGCATTACCAGCCACCCCTACAACCCGTTTCCCACAAAAAAAAATTCAAATCCAAACTGACCAATTCAAATGTGACCATATGATTCATATAATTGAAAACAATATATACACAGGTCATAAACCACAGACGACATATAATTCACATATTGCATATGTTCAGATCCACAATATCCACAAACAACATATAATTCGAAGTCCACAAACGACAATTCAAAACATATAATTCATCACAAGTCCAGTCCACACTCCACAGAGTTCGACGATAACATTACATACACATGATTCACAAGTCCAGTCCACAAAGTTCGATAACATTACATAGACATTGTTTTCCATGACCTAAGCTTAGTCCTTCTCACTCATGAAGAGCTTGGTACTTAGATTCACGTCCTAATAGAGACTCGGGTTCATGGAACACACCTCTACTGTGTACAATCTGGTCCATTATGAAGTTGCAAAGGTCCCCGACGAGCTCTAGGAGGTTATCAGGGTTGAGTGGTGTCGCTCTAATTCGTTCTTCTTCAGACCACTATAAGAAAACGATGTTAGGTCTAGAATTCCATAACATATGTCAGGCCACTGCGAGTGAAATATATAGTTCTAACTTACCTTAGAGGGTGTCTCCTATAATGACCGGTGTTACTGATGGTATACATATGTAATATCCACAGTATACACTCCCAGGCTCCTTCTTGTGGGACTGTTCGCAATTGAAATTATTCTTAAGTAATGCTTGTGTCAGCAACATAATGAAAATACTAGAGATACACTTACTAGCCATTTTGTTTTGACGTACATGTTACCCTTCCTAACTGGGTGATGGATGCCTCCGAGTTTCATAACGTAGTACCTGAACGCCCTGTTTGAATGAATTTAACAGATGCAAGTCGTTAGTAACCAAAAATCAATGTTACAATTATATATACAAATATATAAGGTAATGAGGATGAGGATGGTTGAAATGTATACGTTGTGAGAATGCTTATGAAGTCTTTGTATCTTGTCTCATCCAAATCCAATGGATCCATGACCCACGCCATGCTTAGACCAAGTTCGACGCCTATACAAATCTAGTTATTGCTGCAAATATTTATTCATAGAAGTAGATAAGCTCATTTGCATCTAACAACAGAATGTGTATTCTTTGATTTAAAGGATATAGTGGAACTTACTCGAAGTTGTAGGGAACATATATAGGACCTTTGTCTTGCATTCTGTTGAAAGCTCTTGAAATGTACACCGCAACCTTATAGGACTCTTCCTTTATTCTTTTTTGCTGGATTTCCTCTTTCTCCTCAATGGTCTCTCGAGCGGCTAGGTTTTCGTCATCTAGTTCCCACTTGTTGGCGTAAGTAAACAATGTCTGTACTATTAATTGAGGGTCTAAGTACCCTGATTTCACACTCAACATTTTGCATTCTACAAATCAAGATATGGGTTAGTTATAACACAATCCAAAGATTACAATCATAACAAAGCAAGATGACAAGGACTTACAGGCACCATGTTTTGATGAGATTGGTTTACATGCATCCGAGGTGAAACATTGTCTGGATGTCATCAAAGCTAAAGGCAATTTTTCCTTTTGGGTCTCCAAATGTCATGCTAGGGTACTTTGCTTCAATGATTTCTATGTTCGTCGTGAGAGCATGCAAGTACCAATCATGGAATCTTTTCATTCCAAGTGGTGGTACTGGATCGCCTGGTTGGGTAGGAAAGGCTTGCCTCTTTCATATTCTTTCGGGCAATCCTTTGTCCATTTGATGCCCTCAACATTTACATACTTCACTTGGCTTGGTGCATTGGCACGGATTGTTGTCGTTTGCTAGTGACGGCCTACTCAGATCTTGTGACTGCAGTGACTCGGTTCTGAGGCTTAAACTAGTCATGAGCATACCACTCGGCCAATGACGTGACGTTTGTCATTGGCACATAAGGTCGCCTTATGTACATTGGATGCAATTTTTGAATTTCTAGCTCCTTGCGGGCACCTTCTTGTTGTCTCGAGGCCTCTTGTTGTTCATGTGTCAGGCCCACTTGTAGCGAAGACTATGCAACCTCATCATACAAGTGCTCACTATGAGGCAATGAAAACTGTGGCATCCCATGCACCTGCTCTGTACAAGGCGGTGAAGACTATGGCATCTCAGGCAAGTGGTGGTCATGTATCTCCCCCTCCTCAACATCTCCCTCCAAATGTAACAGTGTTTCCACAGGCGGTGTACAAGCAGTCAGTATGATGTCCCATTTGTGCCAGAGGATGAACTGATTCATTACTTCTCTGAGTAACTCAAGTCCCTCGGGAGTTGCGTAGTCTATCTTCCACTTCATGAATTCGGGCTTCACGGTATGCACCTCAACCCTAGTGTAGTCTGGCAGGATCGCATTATTGTGATGCAAGCCACTAGGGGAATGTGCCACACCTGTTGCCACCTCTAACATAGTGTTTTGCCTGCCACTAAGAACCACCAAGGTGCAACTAGTTGGTTCCCGTATGCGATCGACTGCGGTTATGCTTCCAGTGGAACCTTGGCTACTAGGAACTTCCGAAGGGCTGCCAACTAATGCCAGTTCTCCCGACGGCCACATTAGTGTCCGTGGCTCCATAGACATGCCTTGCTCCTGTAGTGCCTTCGCAACTAGAGCCTTCATGGTGAGCTCAAGATTAGACTCTCGGTCTCTGCCATGTTTCTTGTATATGTGTTGGTCCTCTTTGAATCCATGCTTCCAGGTCATTCTTTTCCCTAGCCCTCGGGTGTGACCTTTGTGCTCAGGGTTTCCCAAGCCAAGGCTAAGCTCATCCCTCTCTCTAGAAGGCTTGAATGAGCCCTTCTCCTTGTCTTCAGCATATTTCATTATCTTTGATACTACCTCCTCGGTCTCTGGCTTATCAAACTTAAGGGAACTACCGGATGCTTCTATACTCCTCGCATATATCCAATTCCTTGAGCGTACCTTCAACGTCTTCACAACTACATTCTCAGATGTGGTGGCCTCTTCATCCATCTTCTTAAACTTCTCTTCCTAGCGATAGTAGCCACCGAGACCTAGATGATGGGGGTGCAAGTTCCTCTTCGCTAACTCGGTGTTACGGGCACTGAGGGCCACCGCTTCTAGTGTTGTCTTCTGAGCCACAAGATCCGCCCACATTCCAGGAGTTATATTCCTGTACTTATGGAAGGGAGTTAACCCCTTTTGGATGTATTTATTGTTAAGTTCTGATTTCCGACATCGAAATGACTCCCCAATTTGCTTAAGAGCTTGATGTCGTACCTTTCCATGGCTTCCCTCTGGGAATCTAAAATTCTTGAACAATCTATCGCATTGGAATGTCTTTGTTTCCTTTGAGAAGAGTGTCCAACTTTTGATTGCTGGGTTCAACTCATCTCTCTTACTAGCGCCCCAATTGCATTACGTCATTTTGCTCTCATTTCTATCGGCTGAAGGATCTCCCCTACTTCCTGACCTCTGTTATCACAAACAGTTCCTTATCTAGATATTGGTTGGCTTTCCTATCCCCCCGTTTCCTCTTTGGCTGGCTATCCGAGTTCGTGGATTCAGGTTGTGGAGCAGAGGCATTAGTGTCCATCTCTGTGGCTCTTGCATCTGATACCCCTTCCTCCGGTCTGTCTTGCCCAAAGAGTTGTTGTCGACGTCTTCTTCAAGTTTGAGGAGGGGCCTACTCAGGAGGTCAAAGTGTTAGTAACTACAACATGATCAAAGTGTTAGCAAAATTGGGAAACTAGGGCTAAATCCCTATACCTCCTCATTCGGGCCAAAGTCCTTGTCCAGCTCATCCTTCGTTGGCCTCCATCTGAGTTCATCTGGGAAAGGATCCTTGGGACATTGTGTAACAGAACCATCCAATTTATACGAGCTTAAGTATGAAAATCACCTGCCAGGGCAGTTGAATCTGCATACTTGAGTCCACCTAAACCCGGTAGTTCGTGAAATCACGAAGAATTTCAAACTTTTCAACATCTCAGCCAAGATTGTACATAGTTTAGCAATCACCATCCATACGTTACATAAGTTCGCACATAGTTCCAATACATCGGAGTTCAAATATAAAGTTATTACAATACCAAGTTCTCAAATAAAGTAGCGGAAGCATATAGTTTCGAAACCACACCCACACTTAGTTCAGATTACAATGCCAAGTCTTGATCATGTCCAGTAAAAGCAATAGATAAGACAAAGAGTGACCACACCCTTGGTCTAGTTGTCCCCCAAAGCAGGGTAGAGACAGTTGATGCAATACTCGTAATACATCTGGCCATCTGCAACAACAACATGGGAACAAAGCCCTGAGTACGAGAATGTACTCACCTAGACTTACCTGACATAAACTAAAATAAAAATTGACACCAAGGAGTATGAAAGGCTTTATGTGGGTGGACTAGCTTGACTCTTTTGCGAAAAAGCATAATCACTATAGCTAAATCATTTTAAGTAGTGTAGCATCAAGTTAATAGTTATTAACCTGTCAACTAGATTAGCATCTGTACTAGAGCAATCAATTGATTAAGGTAATCAATAGTTACCATGTCAACTTTTAGCATTTCCAACATCCTCATCATCATAGCCATCCATGTGTTCCATAAGCATTACTACGATGACGTAGCTCAAGTCACAGGAGTGATGGCGATTTGAATTGATTCCTAACCAACTGGTGATTTATTCCCCACACAAACCACACTCACTCTCGAAGTGAGCAATAGGTCACCAAACACACTATTCTAGTCGCGAGTTTGACAGGAACCACCATACCCAGGGGCCGCCCGACTGCCAGGAATCTGGTGCACCTAGCCCTTGGCCTCACCATCGCACCCCTATAGTCACCCCTTCCAGCGCCAATACGGTGTGTTGCGGTCAACTCCCGGCCCAAATAGCGTCCCGACTTCACGGTCGGAACGACTTATCCTTCTAGTTAAATGTGGGGCATGCGTTCAACATGACCTGAGGGACGTACAATGGTACGGTCCTTAATCGACATAGACAGAGTCAATATAGTCTAAAACCCTATAATCCTTCACCCGGTCTCCATTTATCCATCAACACTTGGTTATTTTCCATGATATCAACACATAGCCAAAAGTATCCAAGTAATCACCTATAGCTCGCAGGTGACAGGAAATCACCCGACTTCTATCGGTCTAAGCTGGTCTAAGCATTTAACTCCAACCTAGACTAGCAGGGTAATAAGGATGTAATATACCAAGGTAGTCAAGAAATATGTGCAGCAACAGTTGCAAACAACTCCTATAACTTAATGCATCAATCATATAATGTATAAAGGACACAAGTTGTTATTGCAAACTGAAGGGGTAAGGAATGCTCTGGGGCTTGCCTCGCTCAAACGAACTAGGCTGATGGTTGGGGCACTCCTGCAGCTCCTCTCCTGCTTCCTCATCCACGTGCACCTTCGGCGCGGGCACGTCTTGCTCCTCGGGTACTTCGACCAAGGTCGCCTCCTGCGATCCTGTATGGTGCACATGTTTACATGAATACGAGAAATGCAATTGGTATGGAATGATAGATGGTGATCATGAATGATTGCATATGAATGAACAAGTTTATTTAAGTTTGACTGAGTAGGTGCAAATCTCCTCTCTAGTTAATTAATTAACTTTCATATTAAACAATCACACATGCCCTCTCATGAAGGCATGTATTTGCATACACTAGCACCCAAATCACCAGTGCAACTAAACATGCCAAGACATACCAGCAGATTATTAGTGCTTCAAAGATACACCAAAGCAACACATTCAACTAAACATGCATTAATGAATTGAAATTAATTCTATTTTAAACAAATGCTAGAATAGCAACATATATTTTCTGAACTCATAAAAATCTGACAAAATTACAGCAGCTTCACTATGTCTACTGGAGTCTACCATAAATTTTTCACTTCATTTGGATAAGTATTTTAGCCTATACAAAAATGACAAACAGTGGTGCATAAATGTGCATGAAAATACTTTGTGCTGTGAAAAGTGTCAAATAGAATATTTCAGATTTTTCTTACATAGTTCTTAGCACAAGAACAGTCATCAAAAATTACCAAGTCATTATCTCACATATTTTTCTTTACTATGAATTTCCTAAGAAATCATCATTAATTACACATAAATCATAACTCCATTTTCATCCACAGAACATGGCATCACCAATATTTTTCACAGAAAGTACATCACAATAAAAGAGCAACAAAACAAGTTTCACATTTTTCTAACCTTTCTACAATTTACTATGCATTTTTTAATATAACAACATTTTTGAAAATTAAATAAAGCTCTATATAGAAGTATCACAAAAATAACATGCAACATTTTTAAACTATAGATCTACTCATGAGAAACACTACAAAATTTGTTCCAAATTGTAACCTAAATATTTCTAAGTTGGTTTAATGATCAAACAACAAGCACTTGTGCTACTTTAGCAAGATCCTAAGCAACATGGCATTAAATTAAATTAAACAAGCAATTACATGAAATGACATGCATGATGATGCTTATGCTCATGATTTACAAATGTTAATGCATGCTTAACACCAGGGGTGTTACAGCCCTTCCCCCCTTATAAAAACCTTGTCCCGAGATTTTGAGTTAATAACCATTGCTTATAAAAATTAGAGTAAACTTTACTTAAGTAATCCTCTGTTTCCCATGTCGCATCTCTTTCATCATGATGACTCTACAATACCTGGTGCATTCTCACCAATTGATTCTGAGTTACTCTATCCTTGGTATCTACAATCTACACTGGGTGTTCTTCACACACCAAGTCTGATCCGATCTTGAGACCTTGTGGTTCAATTCTTTCTTCTGAAACTCGCAAACATTTCTTTAATTGTGACACATGAAACACCGGAAAGATAGAACTCATCTCATCAGGTAGATGCAATTTTTAAGCCACTTCTCCTCTCCTTTCCAAGTGCAAGGTTTATTTTTACTCCAAACCTTTGTACACCCTTCATTGGTGGAACCTTTAGATACACATGATCACCAACCTCAAAAACAAGCGGCCTTCTTCGCTTATCAGCATAATTTTTCTACCGTGACTGTGCAGCTTTCATGTGTTGTTGAATAGTTCGGACTCACTCTTCAGCTTCATTCACAAAATCTATACCATAGTACCTTCTTTAACCAGGTTCTATCCAATTCAATGGTGTTCTATACTTTCGTCCATACAGAGCTTCAAATGGAGCCATCTTTATACTCTCTTGGTAACTATTGTTATAGGAAAACTCAACTAAAGGTAACCACTCTTCCCAAGAACCCTCGAAAGACAACACACAAGCTCTCAACATATCCTCTAAAACCTGATTGAGTCTTTCTGTCTAACCTGATGTCTATGGATGATAAGCTATACATTGATGTAATCGCTCCTAGAAATGAGCTATGAACTGAGGTCCTCTATCTGACACAATGGTTTTAGGCACACCATGTAATCGAACAATCTCTGCAAAGTATATATCAGCACACTGAGGCGGTTGATATGTTGTTTTGACAGGTAGGAAGTGAGTGGACTTAGAAAGACGGTCAACAATTACCCAGATGAAGTCATTTCCCTTCCGAGTAGTGGGCAATCCTGTGATAAAATCCATGCTTATATCATCCCATTTCTAATCTGGAACTAACAATGGTTGCAGCAAACCTACGGGTTTCATATGAATCGCCTTAACTCTGCAACACGTATAACATCTAGCCACATAAGCTGCAATCTCTTTCTTCATTTTTGTCCATAAAAAACGAGATCTCAAATCATGATACATCTTACTACTTTTAGGATGGATGGATAGCTTAGAAAGATGTGCCTCGTCCATAAGCTTATTCTTGAGTTCTCTGTTCTTGGGCACAAGAAGACGATCATCAAACCATAGCACACCTCGCTCATCTAACCTAAAATGCGGAATTGTTTCTTGTTTCATCTTCTCTTTGATATGGAATATTCCCTTGTCAGTTTTCTGGCCTTCCATGATCTGACTTTCAAGTGAACAACTGAGCTAAATGTTACACAACACTTCTGGTTGCATCAAATTGAACCCATCTTTGAACAACGGTTGTAAGTGAAAGGTCTATGTTTGGTTTTGGTAATTGAGTGATAAATTAGGTGGACTAATTGTGTTTTATGTGAGATACATAGGAGATTAGTCCACAAGTACATGTGTGTGAGGAACATATGCCATGGAGGTGGAAATGGCTTGGAGATGTTGCAAAGCTTGCACATGTGATGATGGAGGAGCTTATTGCACATGAGACATGACATTGAGTCATGTGATCAAGGTGGAGAAGTGTTGGCAGTTGAAAGCATCTAGGCCCCGAGGTTTGGTTTCGGCAATTGATGACAACGCTTTATTACCATGACTAACGTGTGTTTTGCAGAAACTTTGGTAAGTTAGGTCATGGAGATTATAACTGCTTTGGGCACCATGGTATTCATGCCCCTTGATGGAAATCATTTCGGTTTTCAAAAGAGTGACGTCAAGATTAAGGACGGTTAGTTCCGGATGACGAGGTGTTGAGATGCATTCGGAATAGTCGTTAGGATCTTCATTTTCCTCTTTTGGCCGTACTATAAAGGGGGGCATGAGCGGGTAGCTTGACCTAGGTGAGTCCTATGTTTAGGTGTGGTGCACACTTGTTAAACTTAGCGCTAGGCAGCTCTAGAATAGCTCAAAGTTCAGTTGGAAGCAACTTGGTTCAAGTTGCGACGCGTTTCGGAAAGTTTAGGGTGGTTTTCCCTTGACCGGACGCGGTCTTCGGCATGACCGGACGCGTCCGGTCAGTTCAGTTCCGCAGCTAGGGTTTGGCTCTGATGACTGGACGCGATCCTTGCGAGGACCGGACGCGGTGGTCAGAAGCCGACACGTGTCACTTAAGGGAAACACCCGATCGGACGCGACCTGGGTGTGATCGGCGCGTCCGGTCACGTTCTAGTAAGGTCCAGCGAAGACCGGACGCGTCCGGTCATCACCGATCGGACGCGGTCGCGCGTCCGGTGCGGTTACAGTATGCTTCCTGCACGATCGGACGCGTCCGGTCACCCCTGACCGGCGCGTCCGGTCACTCAGCCAGGATTTCGATTTTTCGACCGTTACAGGGGACCGGCGCGTCCGGTCACTTCGACCGGCACGTCCGGTCACCCCGTGTTTTGCTGAGTTGACAGGTAACGGTTCGTTTTGACTGTGGGGTGTATAAATACATCCCCACCACCTCTTTTAGAGGTCTCTTGCTCATTTGATCAGCTGAGAAACACCTTTGGAGTGCAAGGGAGTGCAAGAGCACTAGTGAGGATTGTGATTTGAGAATCAAAGCTTGAGAGTTCCTCACTAGAGATTAGAGAGTAGCAAGTGTGCATCCACCTTCTCATTAGACTTGTCGTGGTCAAGTGAGAGTTCTAGCTTGTTACTCTTGGTGATCGCCATCACCTAGACGGCTTGGTGGTGATTGGGAGTTTGGTGATCATCCGGCGGAGCTTGTGGATGACCCAACTCATCTTGTGAGCGGTTTTGGGTGATTCACCGCGACGGAGTGTCGAAGAATCAACCCGTAGAGAGCACTTGATCCTTGCGCGGATCAAGGGGGAGCTACACCCTTGCGTGGGTGCTCCAACGAGGACTAGTGGGGAGTGGCGACTCTCCGATACCTCGGAAAAACATCGCCGTGTTCCTTGCCCTTACTTTCAAGCATTTACATTCTCGTATTTACATTCATTGCTTGATTTACTTTCCTAGAATTGCCATGCTAGACTAGGATTGGAAACTAGGGTGCAAAACTTTTATCGGTAGAATCTCTAGGAACACAAGTAGGCACTAGGGGTGAATTCCGGCTTATAGGATTTAATTCTTGCAATTAATTTTTAGAAAAGCCCAATTCACCCCCCCTCTTGGGCATCTTGATCCTTTCAATTGGTATCAGAGCAGAGTTGCTCCTAATTTAGGCTTTACCGCCTAGAGCAAGATGTCTAACGGGGAAGGACCACCTCCCACCTTTGAGGGGGATGATTTTCCATATTGGAAAATCCGTATGGAGGCGTATCTCGAAGCCATAGATGTTGGGTGTCTTAGAGCCGCAACCCAAGGGCTTCCCGCTATCAAGGATCCCACAAACCTCATTGGTGACGAGGAGAAGTACGACCGGTGGAATGCAAAGGCCAAAAATGCACTCTACCGGGGCTTAGGCAAAGATATCTTCAATCGTATGCGTAATGCAAAGAACGCTCATGAATTGTGGGAAAATCTTTGTGCTCTCCATGAGGGAACTAAGAGTGAGCGTGAGGAACGCTATCACCTTGCTTTAAAGAAAATTAATTCTTTTGAGATGCTTCCCAAAGAAAGTGCTAATGACATGTACACTCGCTTGAATGTTCTTGTAGAGGACCTCAATGCTCTTGGGCTCACTCAAATGAGCCAATCGGATGTTGCAAGGAAGATCTTGAGTGTTCTTCCCGTTGAGAAGTATGGTCACAGTGTTTCACCAAAGTGATCTTTCCACCGCAACACCGACACAAGTATTGGGGAAGATCAATGCTCATGAGATGTACATGCACATCACTCTGGAAGAGGGCTCATCATCTTCCAAGAAGAAAGACTTGGCCTTCAAAGCTAGTCATGACAAGAAGAAGAAGAAGGGCCAAGCCATGGTGGTGCAAGAAAGCTCAAGTGAAAGTGATGTCGATGATGAATCACTTGCACTCATGGTGAGAAAGACCACCAAAATGCTAAAGAAGCTCAACAAGAGTGGCATCAAGTTCGATGGCAAGAAAAAGAAATTCTTCACAAGTAGCAAGAGAAAGCCAATCTCGGAGATGGATTGCTACAATTGTGGTGAACTTGGCCACTTAGCTCATCAATGCCCTAGACCACCAAAAGACAAGTTCAAGAACAAGAACAAGGGCAAGAAAAATGATTCAAGTGATGAAGAAGAAGAGAGGAAGAAAAACAAGCCATACAAGAAGAAGGATGGCAAGAAGAAGGATTTCTACAAGAAGAAGAAGGGAGGAAAGGCATACATTGTTGGTGATTGGCTCACCGATATTGAATCATCTTGTGAGTCCTCCGAAGATGAAAGCAATGATGAGAAAGAGAAGGTTGCCGCATTCGTGATGGGGCCATCATCTTCACCAACATCTTCATCACCACCTTCACCGCCTCCTTCACCATCATCGTCCACTACTCACCTATGCCTTATGGCCAAGGGTGAACGAAAGGTACAAAATCATGATAGTGATGATGATGATGATAGTGATAGTGATGATGAATATGATGCACCCTCTTATGATGAACTTGTAAAATTGTTGAACAAATATACTAAAGTGATAAGAAGGACAAGAAATGAAAATGATGAACTTCAAAATGAAAATGAATCACTCTCATCTAAGCTTGAAAATGCTCAAAAGACTAGTGGTGAGCTTAGAGATCAAAATGAAGTTATGTCTTCTAATCTCAAGGAGCTCAAAACTTCAAATAAAGAGCTTAAAGATCAACATGATAAGCTTGAGAAGAAGCATGATGAGCTCATCACTAGACATAACTCTCTAAAAGAAAAATACACCACATTGAAAATTGACTATGATAGTCTTGTGGTTGCTAATGAACTTGCTCTTGAAACACATGATGCTACTAACAATGTTGTTAAGTGTGATATAGCTACATCATGTGATGACTTGATCATTGAAAGCATTGAGCAAGGTTCTAGTAGCAAAGGCAAGAGTGTGGTTGAGTCAAGCAACTATGATGATTATGCCAAGATCAAGAGTGAAAATGAGAAGCTTGAAAATGAGAACAAGAAGCTGAAAGGTTTGATGGCTCTTGAGAAGCAACCAACAAATGAGTCACTCATTGAAGAAAACAAAAAGCTCAAACAAGAAAAAGAGCATCTCAAGACCGGCCTAAGCAAGTTCACAAGAGGTCAATATTTGCAAAGTGAGCTCCTCATGAACACCGTAATGAAGATGGATAGAAGTGGTATTGGGTACTTGGCTAATCAAGAGAAGAAGGCAAAAGCTCAACAACAACAAAGCAAGTCAAAGCCCAAGCCAAAGAGATGTGTTGAGTGTGGTCAAGAAGGTCATTTTGCTCATGAATGCAAAACTCCACCACCACAACCCTTGCCCAAGCATGCTAGACCCTTTGCCTTCAATGCTCATTACATGCTAAGAAAAGATTCAAATGGAAAGATGAAAGTCATGTTTTTGGGTCCCCCAAACAAGAATAGGCCAAAGAAAATATGGGTTGCCAAGTCACTAGTTGAGAAAGTCAAGGGCCCCTCTCAAGTTTGGGTCCCTAAACAAAAAGCTTGATCTCTTGTGTGTAGGTGAACTACAAGACCGGTGGATCTCATTGGGTTATTGATAGTGGTTGCACTCAACATATGACCGGTGATCCTCGTATGTTCACCTCCATTGAAGAGAATGGGATATGTCAAGAGAAGATCACATTTGGGGATAATTCAAAGAGCAAAGTCAAGGGTATAGGCAAGATTGCAATATCAAATGATCACTCACTCTCAAATGTGCTCTATGTTGCTTCATTGAGTTTCAACTTATTATCCGTTGGGCAACTTTGTGACCTTGGCTTCCAATGCTTGTTCACACCAAATGAAGTGGAAGTTTCAAAGATAGATGACAAGCAAGTGATATTCAAAGGCTTTAGATACAACAATCTTTATCTTGTTGACTTCACCTCCGAAGATGCAAATTTGATGACATGTTTGTTCACCAAGACCTCACTTGGTTGGCTTTGGCATAGGAGGCTTGCTCATGTTGGAATGAACACTCTCAACAAGCTATTGAAGAAAGAACTAGTGAGAGGATTGAAGGATGTGAAGTTTGAAAAGGACAAACCTTGTAGTGCATGTCAAGCGGGCAAACAAGTTGCAAATACTCATCCAACCAAAGCTTTCATGTCAACTTCAAGAGTGCTAGAACTTCTACACATGGATTTGTTTGGGCCTACAACATACAAGAGCTTGGGTGGTAATCTCTATTGTCTTGTGATAGTGGATGACTACTCAAGGTATACATGGACTTTCTTCCTTCATGACAAATCCGAAGTGGCAAATTGCTTCAAGAAGTTTGCAAAGAGAGCTCAAAATGAATTTGAAGTCAAGATAAAGAAGATTAGAAGTGACAATGGTAAAGAGTTCGACAACACAAACATTGAAGCTTATTGTGATGAAATTGGAATCAAGCATGAAGTCTCTTCAACCTATACTCCTCAACAAAATGGTGTAGTTGAGAGAAAGAACCGGACTTTGATCACCCTTGCAAGAACAATGCTAGATGAGTACAACACTCCGGAGAAGTTGTGGGCCGAGGCAATCAACACCGCATGCTATGCTTCAAATTGCCTCTTCCTACAAAAGTTTCTTGGCAAGACCCCCTATGAGTTGCTTAATGGGAAGAAGCCGGACGTCTCATTCTTCCGGGTGTTTGGTTGCAAATGCTACATCTACAAGAAGCGTCAACACCTAGGGAAGTTTCAAAGACGTTGTGATATTGGTTTTCTTGTTGGTTACTCATCAAAGTCCAAAGCATATATAGTATTTAACCATGCCACCGGTTTGGTTGAAGAAACATATGATGTGGAATTTGATGAATCTAACGGCTCCCAAGGAGCAATTGAGAATTGTGATGATGTAGGTGATGAACCCTTGAGGGAGGCCATGAAGAACATGCCTGTGGGAGACATCAAGCCAAAAGATGATGATGACGATGTACAAATTGTTGATCCACCATCTTCATCACGTGTGCCTCAAGATGATGACAAGAATGAGAGAGTTGAAAATGAAGATACTTACGTCTCTCATGAACAAGCCGAGGCACAAGCTCAAGATGTTGATGCTCCCCATCCACCTCCTCAAGTGGTTGATAGAAGAAACTCACCTCTACTTCAAGCTCATCCACAAGAACTCATCATAGGGAGTCCTACAAAGGGAGTAATAACTCGATCTCAAAAGCTTGCTTCTTTTGTTGAACATCACTCTTTTGTCTCTTGTGTTGAACCTAAGAATGTAGAAGAAGCTCTTCAAGATCCGGATTGGGTGAATGCTATGCATGAAGAATTGAACAACTTCACCCGCAATCAAGTATGGACACTTGAAGAGCATCCTAAAGGTGCAAGAGTCATTGGAACCAAGTGGGTGTTCCGAAACAAGCAAGATAACCAAGGCATAATAGTGAGGAACAAGGCAAGACTAGTTGCAAAGGGGTTCTCTCAAGTTGAAGGTCTTGATTTTGGAGAGACCTTTGCACCCGTTGCAAGACTTAAAGCCATTCGTATCCTCCTTGCATATGCATCACATCATGATATGAAACTATATCAAATGGATGTGAAAAGTGCATTCTTAAATGGCTTTATAAATGAACTAGTCTATGTTGATCAACCTCCCGGGTTTGAAGACCTTAGATATCCTAATCATGTTTATAGGTTATCCAAGGCGCTATATGGGCTCAAACAAGCCCCTAGAGCGTGGTATGAGCGCCTCTGAGACTTCCTCATTGAGAAGGGCTTCACCATTGGGAAGGTCGACACCACACTATTCACCAAGAAGCTCAATGGGGAGATCTTCATTTGTCAAGTGTATGTTGATGATATCATCTTCGGTTCAACAAATGAAGATTATTGCAAGGAATTTGGTGAATTGATGTCGAAGGAGTTCGAGATGTCAATGATTGGTGAGCTCACATTCTTCCTTGGTTTTCAAGTCAAGCAAATGAGAGAAGGGATTTTCATCTCTCAAGAAAAGTATACCAAGGATCTTCTCAAAAGATTCAAGATGGAAGAATGCAAACCAATCAAGACCCCAATGCCATCAAATAGACATCTCGACCTAGATGAGGGAGGTAAACCGGTTGATCAAACTCTCTACCGTTCTATGATTGGTAGTTTGTTGTACCTTACCGCATCTAGGCCCGATATCATGTTTAGTGTGTGCATGTGTGCTCGCTTTCAAGCATGCCCTAAAGAACCTCACTTAAGTGCCGTAAAAAGAATCCTAAGATATCTTAAGCACACCCCAAGCATAGGTCTTTGGTATCCCAAAGGAGCTAGATTCCAACTAGTTGGCTATTCCGATTCGGATTATGCCGGTTGCAAAATTGATAGAAAAAGCACATCCGGAGGGTGCCATTTGCTTGGAAGATCTTTAGTATCTTGGTCATCTAAAAAGCAAAATAATGTGGCTTTGTCCACCGCCGAGGCGGAATACATTGCCGCGGGGGCTTGTTGTGCACAAATCTTATATATGAAACAAACCCTCCTAGACTATGGAATTGTTCTTGAAAAGGTGCCACTTTTATGTGATAATGAAAGTGCCGTTAAAATTGCTAACAATCCGGTACAACACTCTCGCACCAAGCACATTGATATCCGCCATCACTTTCTAAGAGATCATGTTGCTAAAAATGACATATCACTAGAAGGTGTAAGAAGTGAAAATCAATTAGCGGATATCTTCACTAAACCTTTGGATGAAGCCACCTTTTGTAGGTTAAGAAGTGAACTCAATGTGCTTGATTCTAGCAACTTAAAAAATGAGCGTGTGTTGTCCCTTGCATTGCATTGTATTATATGTCATGTTTATCTTATCGCAATGCATTTAGGGCTTGGCTAACACGGTTACGATAACCCTCCTTTGGAGGAGTGAAGAAGCCTAACCGTGGATCAAACTTGACAAGCAATCTAGCTTTCCTTTCTTGTATTGCATTGCATATGCATGGTTGTTAGCTTGTCGTTTCTTTTCAGTTTCGCTTTGAGCAACCGCTGTGTTCGTCCATGGATACAGAGAGCATTTTGACGCTCCTAAAGGTCCAAAAACTCTATTGCATGGCCATACGTTGCTCCTCGAGTGTTTATTGCCTATTTTCTTAAAAATAATACTAGCCTAAGGCAATCTATTTTGAAAATTTTGAGGGTTTGAGTGAGGTCACTCATATCAGGTTCCAATTGGTGTTTATTTGTGTCTCTTTGAATTGGAACTTGATTGGGAGAAGTCGCGTCGAAGTTCGGAACAAAGAAGGGCGAAAAACAGTGACCGGACGCTGGACCGGACGCTGCACCGGACGCAGTGATGCTTCACCACCGCGTCCGGTCCCGGCGTCCACCAGCGCGTCCGGTCATCCAGAAGACCAACTCCAGATCTAGTGACCGGACGCTGCACCGGACGCGCCGCTGTTGGCCACCGCGTCCGGTCCCGGTTACCACCACCGCGTCCGGTCATTCGCGATGAATTTTCGAGTTCTCCTCGACCGGACTCTGACCGCGTCCGGTCAGTCCTAACCGGACGCGTCCGGTCACTCTAGGAGCTTACTGGAGTGTGACCGGACGCTGCACCACCGTGTCCGGTCATATCGACCACCGCGTCCAGTCATCGCGTGACGAGCGGATCTAACCCCTTCATAAAACGTTTCGTCTTCGGCCGTTTTTTTTCTATCTCGCTCGCTGCCTCCGCCGCCGCCGAACCCTAACCCACCGTCTCACCGAGTTCGCCGGAGCCGCCGTGCCCTTGCCGTCTTCCACCTCTCCGGCGACTTCCCCCGGGCCTTGCCGCGCCGCACTGCCTCCTCCTTGCCCGCGCGCACGACCGCCCACGTCTGCCCGCGCCCTTGCTCGCGCCTACCCGCAGCCGCGCCGCCGCCGCCCGCTGGCCTCATGCCGCCGGTGAGCTGCGCCTCTGCCACCGTGACCCGCGCCCTAGGCTGCCAAGCTCCTCCTCCGGCCGTGGACCACCTCGTGCTCGCCCTCGATCGGAGTTCGTCACGCGTTTGACCTAACCCTAACCTAGGGTTTGCGAAACGTGGTTCGGCCGTTCGTCGTCGAGTTTTCGTCGCGCGTCGCTCTCTTCGCAAGCGCTCGTCCGGCGAATTCGGGGAATCTCGCGATCTAGGTCACCTCATCTCGTCACCGTCTTCTCATCGATCCGAGGTAGCTATCGCGTTTCGATTCACATCGTATCTTACATGCTTGCTATCTCTAGGGTTTCGTACCTTTTAGTTATATATGTTGCTTATAGTAGATCCATCTATTCCGTCTTTTCAGCGAGTTTGTCGGTGTGTCAGGGTGATCTCAGTTTGCTGAATCCATGGCCAAGCCTGCGGATACGGATTGAGGCCAAGCCTCTCGAGTGACAGTTCACCATCTTACAGAGGTTTTCAGTCAGTTTGTCAGCATGGTGCGTTGCAAGAACGCCGGTGGTGCTCCTGGTGACGGGGACGACAGTCCTCCTCGTCTGTCTGAGGTTGCGCGTGGAAAGCGCATCAAGATTATGGCCAGGAAGAAGAAGAAGACACTTACAGATGCAGAGATTGCTCAGGCCGTTGCAGATGCAGCAGAGCAAGCAGAGAGGGGTGGTAGGAGCAGTGGCATACACATAGGCGAGCGTCGCTTTCATCTTGAAGGTCGACAGCTTGGGACAGAGGCCACTGAGGGTACAGAGGACATTGGAGCTACGGATGCTATGTCAGTTGATCCACCTACAGAGGCTCCAGAGGTTCCAGAGGCTACAGAGGGTACAGAGGAGCAGCCAGCTCAGACTCCACCGCGTCGCCGCTCCACACGCGCACGTACTCAGGTGACTCCTAGGCCAGAGGGCCAGCGTCGTGGAGCACGTCCTCCTCCCAGAGCTAGAGGTTCACCCCCGGTTGAGCACTTTGACTTGAGGGGTGCTATAGCACGTCAGGTGCAAGGGTTGAGGTTCGTCGAGGTCAGTCGGTGGTTCCCACCTCAGAGGGATCACAGAGCTTCAGAGGGTTTCTATACTCCACTCCAGGAGGATTTCTACAGGGCTCTAGTTGACAGCGGTATTGCTTTTCGACCACAGACGGTCTGTCGGCTTGAGTCACTGGTTGAGGTTGTGGGAGAGCAGCTCCGTCCGCACCTGTCCTTTCTGCCAGGCTTGTCAGATCTTCTTGGACGGTGTTGGGCATTCTTAACGTCATTACCAAAAGTAGACTTAGTTTTCTAATTCTGATAACGGCGCCAAAAATGCCGAACCTATCCCTCATGCCACTTAAGCCAAGTTGTCAACCCCAGCATGACATGAGAGACGCGGTATTGAAATATGCAACTGCTCTTCTAAATAAATAATAAATAAGATCTGCAAGCGCACAGATTAATACCGATGTAGCATTTTAACCGGGAAGTATTCCAGGTATCGTCATTTATATTTTTACCACTGGGAAGGGATTACTAACATCAATGTTGATTATGGAATGGAATATAGGAATGAGTATCAATCATTGCATGTATAAGTGAGAGCATTCATCTATCTCTTGCATACAGGGGTAAGTGTCACATAAAATATAGATAAAGTATGAATGATGACAAAGATAATTAATCTGACCAGCTAGCCACATATAATAATGATAAGCACCTCAACAGATATTCTAGCAAGTCATTAGCATGGTATTAGGACGAACTACAAGGATATTTCCTAAGTTATTCTTAACTATAAAGTCTAGCAAGTCATAGTTAGTGCAAGTACACTTGGCAATCATTGCGAGAAAGGACTACGCCCATGCATAGTGATATTATCAAGGAAGATGAGAAACATAGCAATCACTCCCCCGTAATAATGTTGCTCTGCCTGCCTTACACACGGGAGGGGGACTATATAAGAACCAACGAAGCTGTCACCATCGCGGACCACCCCACGATCCGGCATATAAGGTGCAATCACAGATAAATATGGTCTAAGCACCATGCCTACACAATATTTATCATTTACCCATGGATCCGATGGATAAACGCTATACGATCCTAAACATGTATATAATTCCAATCTAACTAAGCCAAGCGTATAACTACGATAAACTAAGAACAATATAATCGCAAACATAAACAAGTAGAGCATAGTCATAATCAATATATTGAAATAGAACAAAGTTGTATTCATAATATTGAAGAACAATGATGAACAATGAAGAACAGTAGAGGAATTACCAAGAATCCTCTTGACAGATCCAGAAACCAATCGAAGATTGACTCCTTCTAGTTCTAATCCTATGTAGCTATGCTATACTAGAGATCTAGTTGATGTGGTGGCTCTAGGGCTTGATCAGAGACTCTCCTCCTGAGATTAGGGTTTGAGGAATTGAGAATGAGGGAGTGCCTCCTCCAGGGGCCAGGGGTCCTGCTTATATAGCCCCCTCAAGTGAACGTGGGCCGTCGGATCAAACCGACATTAATCGCACGGTTTTCCTTGATCCCTTAGGTCGGTGGAGCATAATCCGCGAGACGGAGCCTGATTGGCTCTCAGGCCAGGGCGGGCGCCCTAGGGAGCTGGGCGGGCGCCTGCCTCCGGGCCCGTTCGGTCTCCCGTTCGATCTCGTGGCTTCTGGAGTCTTCTAGATGATAGAAAATCGGTGAACACGTTATTATCTCTATGTAAACCCGACGTGTGGGCCTTTCCTCCGTATTTTCTGATAACCCCCTGCAGAAACAGACAAACACCAAAACTCGTGGAATTCTGTCAGATAAAACCCTAAGTCTAGGTGTTGGTTGCATTTGGATCCTTTTCTTTATTTATTTGATAACTATATTTGGTACTTAAGGACCGTCAACAAACTCCCCCAAGCTTACCTCTTGCTCGTCCCTGAGCAAGGATAGACTCATTATGGATCAGAAGTTGCTGCAACGCCTTTGAACGTTGACGGTACATATGCTTTCAAATAAGGTCTCATCCCTGAGTTAGAGTAAACTGTCAAGACTTAAAACTTACTCATTTTACCTTTCACCATGGGGCTTGCAACCGTCACCTGCATCTTGAGTGGTTAAAAGATAGAACGGTCTAGTCAAACGCCATGTCTCTTATTCTTGATCAGCTATAGCTCTGGAGTTTTTGCAAATTTTTCAAATAAAACTCAGAGATTCCTTGTATGACTTTCTCGGGTCTCTCTTTTGTGGTATTTCTGGATCCTTACCAAGGCAGTAATGGTATATGCCTTCTCTCTCAAAGTATGTGGTATTTATGGTATAAGGCGTAGTGACATTGCCTTCTCTCTCACCCTACTCTAATAAGGCTTTGATATCTGGAGCTCATAGGTGGGAGATACAGTATACATACTCATAGAACATTTATTGCATAGTCAAACCATGGATCCAGAGAAACAAGTCAATAAGTCAAATCAAGATGTGCATGTGTGGTGAATGAGTGGTGTATGGTGATGATGGTGATAACAAAAGTCTAATGCTCTTTTTGAGGGAATACATACCTTTCTTGCTTTTTAAAACTTTTGAGGGGAATGAGATGCTCTATTTTTTTTTCTCTTTTTTCTCTCAGGTGGGTATCTTGTACCCCTAATTCTACTGTCGGACACTTGTCCATTTTTACCTCTCGTCTCACTTTTTCTTTCTTCGAGGTTCCGAGCACTTGCTCCTTTTTATTTCCTCATTTTTTTTAGAGCAATCTCCCTCTTTTGAAAATATAGCAAGTGGTAGTAGAAATGACTTGAGCATTAACTTCACAGGGAATAACAGGAATGGGATAATGTTTTTGGCTATTCTCTCCCGGGTCAGGAGTAGAATAATTTTGGGTGAATTTGGAGATGGAAATGAGTGGATATATGTGGATGCGTACTTCCGGAGTAGAAGCAGCATGTATGAGTGAACGTGCAAGTGAATCTTGATTTTAACCATATGACAAGTTCCTAAGGGTCTACACAGCTTGACCACACTCAATGCCCATAAGCAGTAAGTAGTAAAAGTGCGGCTCTTAATCTAACAAGCATGTATATATGGCTGTGGTAGGAATTTAAACTCTCATCATACAGGAACTCATCATGCAATATTTTAAAGATTTTCAAAGATAAAATTCTCCAGAATTCTAGCATCTCTAGGAACAGATAAACAGCAGCTCAACCTTCCCATATCATATCCGCTAACAACTTAGACTTCAGATCAAGTTCTCTTCCCACTAGTTCAGGTTTAGAGCCAGTTTTAAATTATAACAGTTATGTCTAAACTAGAGAGAAAACAAATTTGAAAATTAGGCAGAGCAACTATTCATCATATCCATGCTAGAGTTTTATTTTCAAGATTCAGTTTAGCATAGCTACTTTATTTATTTATTAAACTAAGCAAATATATATAAACACAAAATATTTATTTGGGTTTTCATGAATATGCATCTTTTTATTTTAATAAAGCATAGGTATAAATGTAGATAAAAATACTTATCGGGATAAATGGGGGTGCTCTCCCCCAAGCTGGATCTTGACGTAATTTCTTCTGATGTAGCTAGCAGGTGCAGAGGTGTATTTGAATGTCGGCAGCACCCTGACAACGATTAGGATGTCCTCCATCTGCTAGTCTTCCTGAATTCTGTGGAGCTCAAATAGACAACAAAGCTTCGTGGAACTTGACTAAGCGTTAGCATAAATATCTAGCCTTTATCATGTTTGAGCTTCCTTGATAAATGTCACTCTCTATTTTTATTTTCATTTTTATAGAACAGAAAAAAAATATTATTATTTTTTTATGCCACCACAGTGAATGTACTTATGGGTTTTATGCCACTCGCATACTCACATGGGGCTTACTGTTTTTAACTTTTTTTTAAGACAGAATGAACATGATTAACTGAGCAATAATTAAAGGGAAAATGATAACTACCAAGTTTACCTCTTGGCATGGCGTTCGGTGTTTTTAAGTCCTCCGAACAGGACTTCTTTTCTTCTTAGTTGTCCTGGGAATTGGGTGGCGTAGACGGTGGTTCCGGCAGCGCCTCCTCTTCTTGTGTAACTGTCTTCGCTTTCCATACCCGACTTGGTGCTTCGGTCTCCTGTTGTGTATCCTCGGGCCTTATGACCTCTCCTTCATAGTCTGCCCATACGTCCTTGATGGTTTGCCTCCTTTGGTTACGGTTACGTCGCCTTCTTCTTGTCCTGACCTGCTTAGAATCTTCAACTATATAGTTAGGGTCATTAAAGTAGCGGCGTACCTTCTCAGAGGGGAAATGCATATGGACTTCTCCGGTTCCAATGTAGATGATTGCTTTGACGGTGCCTAGGAACGGTCTTCCTAGGATGATGGGTGGATCGTACTCGTCGTCTCCCATGTCAATGACCTGAAAGTCTGTATGGACAAAATGATCGTTAATTTTAACAAGGACATCGGTTACTATACCTTTGACCTTTCGGGATGTCTGATCTGCCATCTGGAGCTGAGTGTATGTTGGTTTTAAGGGCATGGTCCCGTACAAGAGCTGATAGGTGACTGTGGCCATTATATTGACGCCTGATCCAGTGTCACAGAGCGCCTTCTGAAAGGAGTATCCATTGATTGAGCACTCAATGCTTGGCATGCCTGGGTCGTCCTTCTTGTTTAGGAAGGGCGACTTGAGTCGACCATCTTGACCTCCTTGAACTGCAGTGACCATCTTAGCTGATTCGGTCCATCCTTGGTTGTTCTTGTTCTGCTTGTTCCTCCTGTTGGTCCTCTTCCTTGGTTCATGTTGGGGTTGCTCTGGGATTTGTGTAATCTTGTTCTTGAAGGAAAACGTCTCCTTCCTCCCCTTGATGTTGAAGTTGATCTTCGCAGCGCTGGCGTAGATGACAGCTCCCGAGGTGTTCAGGAATGGCCCTCCTAGAATAACTGGTGACCTCTCATCGGACCCGGTCTCTATCACCACGAAGTCAGCTGGAGCATACGAGGTACCAACTCGGACACACATGTTCTTTAATATTCCTTTAGGAAAGCTTAGTGTCCGATCTGCAAGCTGCAAACACATAGTTATTTCTGATAAAGGATATGTAAAGAATTTTTCATAGAGTACCCTGGGCATAATGTTGACGCTGGAGCCAAAGTCGCAGAGTGCTTCTGGGAAGTCCACCATGCCGATGGAGATCGGGATGACAGGGCGTCCTGGATCGCCTCTCTTGACTGGCAGAAGGTTATTATGTACTCCGACAGCGGGATTACTCCAATAGTTACCTGCATCAAACATGTCTACAAGATTTGCAGATTCTAATCCTTCCGGTTGTGATGGTATACCGGGGTTAGTAGCAGGAACAGCAGCAGCTATTTGATTTAACTGAGATTCAATCATTTTATTAAAGCTAATTTGGTTTTTGATGGTAGTAGAGAAATTATCCATTCTATTATTTATGTTTTCTAGTATTTTATCATTGGATGCCAATTTCTTAGACAAGTTATCCATTAGCTTTCCTTGATTAGACACTAACTCTCTCAGGGGTGGAAAATTATTATTGTTGTTGTAAGAGTTATTACCTTGATAATTACCTGAGTAGTTAGGCCTCTGTTGATTCCAACCTTGATTTTGTTGAGGACGGTTGTAGTTGTTGTTGTTGATGTACCTTGCATCCTCAAGCATCTCAGGGCAGTGATTGCCTGAGTGTCCAGTGTCTCCACATTCCTCACAAGTCATGTGAGAGTCGTAGACGTTCATGACTTCTCTTTTGTCTCCAGCTTTGTCATCGAGCTTTTTCATGAGTAGGTCTAACTTTGCAGACAGCATGTCTACCTCCTTGAGCTGGTGCATACCTCCACCCTTCTTGCGTGTTTGAGTCCTCTCTTCGTTCCAACCTTGGTTGGACGCCATCTTCTCCACAAGGGCTGTAGCTTGTGGTATGGTGAGTGATAGAAATGCGCCTCCAGCTGCAGCATCCATGGTCTCACGAGCACTAGTGATGAGCCCATGATAGAAAGTCTGCATAAGTAGCCAGCTCTCCATTCCATGATGGGGACATTCTAGGATGTAATCTTGAAAGCGCTCCCATGCTTCTGGAACGGATTCATCATGTTGTTGCTGAAAACTTGTAATCTTCCCACGGAGAGCATTGGTCTTGCCCATGGGAAAGAACTTAGCCAGAAAGTTCGTAGAGCAGAGTGCCCACGTAGTGTTCTTATCCTTCGTCACGTAGAACCACTGCTTCGCTCTCCCCAATAGTGAGAATGGGAAAAGGCGAAGTAGTATGGCGTCTCTGGGAACATCTAATATAGTGAATGTGCTGCAAATCTCTAGGAAGTGTTGGAGATGAGCACTTGCATCTTCGTGCGGCTTCCCACAAAACTGGTTGGCTTGTACCATGTTGATGAGCCCTGGCTTGAGCTCAAAGTTCTTGTCGATGGCCGCGGCAGGTCCAGTGCGGATGTTGTCCGTAGTGGGAGCTGAGAACTCGCGGATCGTCTTGTTCGCCATGGCTGCGAACTCTGTTGACAAATTCCGGATGAAACTTCGGCGGTCTTCTGGATTGGATGAAGTGTTGCGTCGAAGTGTTGACTTCTTGAGCTTGGCTCTTGCCTCTCTGATTAATGCTTCGGGGTTGTCAACAAAATTTTCTGGAAGATGTCCTTTATTCATACATCACCCTGCAAAACAATAAGAATGGAAAAATACAGGGGTAAATCTGTATGGGAGAATTGATGATCTCAATCACTTAATGATGCGAATGATGACTCAAATTCTGTATTCATTCCTTGTTAGTAAATCAACCTTCCCCGGCAACGGCGCCAAAAATGCTTGTTGGGCATTCTTAACGTCATTACCAAAAGTAGACTTAGTTTTCTAATTCTGATAACGGCGCCAAAAATGCCGAACCTATCCCTCATGCCACTTAAGCCAAGTTGTCATCCCCAGCATGACATGAGAGATGCGGTATTGAAATATGCAACTACTCTTCTAAATAAATAATAAATAAGATCTACAAGCGCACAGATTAATACCGATGTAGCATTTTAACCGGGAAGTATTCCAGGTATCGTTATTTATATTTTTACCACTGGGAAGGGATTACTAACATCAATGTTGATTATGGAATGGAATATAGGAATGAGTATCAATCATTGCATGTATAAGTGAGAGCATTCATCTATCTCTTGCATACAGGGGTAAGTGTCACATAAAATATAGATAAAGTATGAATGATGACAAAGATAATTAATCTGATCAGCTAGCCACATATAATAATGATAAGCACCTCAACAGATATTCTAGCAAGTCATTAGCATGGTATTAGGACGAACTACAAGGATATTTCCTAAGTTATTCTTAACTATAAAGTCTAGCATATCATAGTTAGTGCAAGTACACTTGGCAATCATTGCGAGAAAGGACTACGCCCATGCATAGTGATATTATCAAGGAAGATGAGAAACATAGCAATCACTCCCCCATAATAATGTTGCTCTGCCTGCCTTACACACGGGAGGGGGACTATATAAGAACCAACGAAGCTGTCACCATCGCGGACCACCCCACGATCCGGCATATAAGGTGCAATCACAGATAAATATGGTCTAAGCACCACGCCTACATAATATTTATCATTTACCCATGGATCCGATGGATAAACGCTATACGATCCTAAACATGTATATAATTCCAATCTAACTAAGCCAAGCGTATAACTACGATAAACTAAGAACAATATAATCGCAAACATAAACAAGTAGAGCATAGTCATAATCAATATATTGAAATAGAACAAAGTTGTATTCATAATATTGAAGAACAATGATGAACAATGAAGAACAGTAGAGGAATTACCAAGAATCCTCTTGACAGATCTGGAAACCAATCGAAGATTGACTCCTTCTAGTTCTAATCCTATGTAGCTATGCTATACTAGAGATCTAGTTGATGTGGTGGCTCTAGGGCTTGATCAGAGACTCTCCTCCTGAGATTAGGGTTTGAGGAATTGAGAATGAGGGAGTGCCTCCTCCAGGGGCCAGGGGTCCTGCTTATATAGCCCCCTCAAGTGAACGTGGGCCGTCGGATCAAACCGACATTAATCGCACGATTTTCCTTGATCCCTTAGGTCGGTGGAGCACAATCCGCGAGACGGAGCCTGATTGGCTCTCAGGCCAGGGCGAGCGCCCTAGGGAGCAGGGCGGGCGCCCTGCCTCTGGGCCCGTTCGGCCTCCCGTTCGATCTCGTGGCTTCTGGAGTCTTCTAGATGATAGAAAATCGGTGAACACGTTATTATCTCTATGTAAACCCGACGTGTGGGCCTTTCCTCCGTATTTTCTGATAACCCCTGCAGAAACAGACAAACACCAAAACTCATGGAATTCTGTCAGATAAAACCCTAAGTCTAGGTGTTGGTTGCATTTGGATCCTTTTCTTTATTTATTTGATAACTATATTTGGTACTTAAGGACCGTCAACATACGGATAGGTGCATACTGCGGCACATGGGTCAGAGAGTTCTATGCTTCACTTTGGATTGATCCTGCCCATGAGTTCATTCACTTTGCATTCCGAGGCCGCGATCACAGACTATACAGCACTAGAGTGCGGGAGATTCTCAGACTCCCAGCTTCCGACACGAAGATACATCAGTTGTGCTTTGGTCAGACTCCTCCACCCAGACGCCCTCACAGCGGGACAGTGCCACCTATAGACTTGGTTCGACCCTGCTTCCGTGAGCCTTTTGGCGAAGGGTCTCATCGCACGCCTGCTAGTTTGACACCACTAGCCAGAGTTCTGGATGCTATAGTCAGACGCACTCTTCTTCCCAGACTTGGCTACAGAGAGGGACTAACTCGGATGCAGCTATGGGTTGTTCACCACCTCCTCTCACAGACACCGTTCGACATTTGGGATCTCATGCTTAGTGAGATGGAGGACACCATAGCTGAGGGCTTCAAGGGGAATCGTCAGCTGCCCTATGCACACTGGATCTGCTTCATCATTAGATCAGCCATTCAGCTTCCAGCAGAGATCCGAGCTGAGATATCAGATACTACTACTGCTTTTCCTGAGTATGATATCCGTCAGCTGTGGGCTTCAGTCACTAGAGATCAGGCCCTAGTGCTAGGACAGCGTGAGAGACCTGAGGTTCCTGAGACAGCAGCTGAGCAGGACGCCATAATTGAGGAGCTTGCTGAGGCAGAGCTTGCCGATCTTGATGCTCAGCCTGCTGATCTCCCTGAGGATGATGCATCTGACAGCACTGATGAGGATTACCAGCCCATCCCCAGGTACCGGTCTCCTCGGCCTTACGACCACAAGGCCGGTGGCTCTGGTTCAGCCTCCCGCTCAGACCCAGCCATGGTGGCTATACTTGAGAGGCTGACCCAGGCTCAGGAGCGACAGGAGCAGCAGATACAACGACAGGCTCAGGACACAGCTGCAGCACTTGCACAGATACAGGCTCGTCAGGACGAGTTTCAGCGTCAGCAGCTTGAGATCCAGAGGCAGCAAGTTGAGATGCAGCGACAGAGTGCAGCTACTCAGCAGCAGTACTTGGACCTTCTGCGCCATCTAGTCACTGTTGGGGTTCCTCCGCCTACTTCTGTCCTGACTCCTGCTTTACAGTCCAGTGGTCCTTCGAGTCAGGGACAGCCGAGCTTCCAGTTCACATCTCCACAGCAGCAGGTTCCCCAGTCGTTCCAGTCCCCGAGCTACACTCCTATTCAGACGAGGTTTACACCTTCAGACCAGCCTCGCCCTCACCTCCTGATAGGCACACCTTTCGGTGATTACAGTGCCACCTACAGCGAGTTGACTGGTCAGCTGACACCCTCGCACACTACCACATTTGCTACTTCTTTAGGGTTGTCAGCTCCCGAGGCAGCTATTCCTCCAGTGACAGGGACTGGTACTACAGAGACTATTCCTTCGTCAGTTGCCTCGACAGATCCCCCAGCTATTGGCTCGCTACAGGCTCAGGTTACAGAGACAGATCCACTTGTTGCTACTACGTCAGTACCTGTTCCTGTTGCTCAGACCCAGACCGCTTCACAGCCACGTGCTTCTTCAGAGGGTCAGCCAGATAGCTCAGATTTCGAGGGAGATACTCTACACTTCGTGATTACTCCACGCACCTCGGCACCCGACACGGCTCCGTCTGTTCCCCCGTCAGATCCTTAGACTAGTTTTTGGCGGTTGATGCCAAAGGGGGAGAGAGAGTAGTTTCAGGGGGAGTTTTGATAGAGGGTTTTCGTTCTTATTTGTGTGCTACATTCATGCATCATGTTTACTTTTCAGTCATTGCATTCGTATGACATGTTGTCGTGTGATAAACTTTGAGTCTAATGGTTAATCTAGTCACAGTGTTAATTCTTGTCACCTGTTTTGGTTATAGCTCTAAGGTTGTGCTTCCGTGCCTTACTCCGATTTCTTATGAGCTATATCTTTATGTGTACTAACGCCTTTTGTCTTATCTTATGAGTACACTCTTTTGGCTTGGGGCACATAAGCAATTCCTAACCCTTTGTGCTTATTGCTTTTTGCTTATGTGAACCAAGCATGCTCGAAAACCTCAACTCCAATCTTTTGAAACTTAGAGTTGTCATAAATCACCAAAAAGGGGGAGATTGAAAGCATCTAGGCCCCGAGGTTTGGTTTCGGCAATTGATGACAACGCTTTATTACCATGACTAACGTGTGTTTTGCAGAAACTTTGGTAAGTTAGGTCATGGAGATTATAACTGCTTTGGGCACCATGGTATTCATGCCCCTTGATGGAAATCGTTTCGGTTTTCGAAAGAGTGACGTCAAGATTAAGGACGGTTAGTTCCGGATGACGAGGTGTTGAGATGCATTCGGAATAGTCGTTAGGATCTTTGTTTTTCTCTTTTGGCCGTACTATAAAGGGGGGCATGAGCGGGTAGCTTGACCTAGGCGAGTCCTATGTTTAGGTGTGGTGCACACTTGTTAAACTTAGCGCTAGGCAGCTCTAGAATAGCTCAAAGTTCAGTTGGAAGCAACTTGATTCAAGTTGCGACGCGTTTTGGAAAGTTTAGGGTGGTTTTCCCTTGACCGGACGCGGTCTTCGGCATGACCAGACGCGTCCGGTCAGTTCAGTTCCGCGACTACGGTTTGGCTCTGACGACTGGACGTGGTCCTTGTGAGGACTGGAAGCGGTGGTCAGAAGCCGACACGTGTCACTTAAGGGAAACACCCGATCGGACGCGACCTGGGTATGATCGGCGCGTCCGGTCACGTTCCAGTAAGGTCCAGCGAAGACCGGACGCGTCCAGTCATCACCGATCAGACGCTCCCTGCACGATCGGACGCGTCCGGTCACCCCTGACCGGCGCGTCCGGTCACTCAGCCAGGATTTCGGTTTTTCGACCGTTACAGGGGACCGGCGCGTCCGGTCACTTCGACCGGTGCGTCCGGTCACCCCGTGTTTTGCTGAGTTGGTAGGTAACGGTTCGTTTCGACTGTGGGGTGTATAAATACATCCCCACCACCTCTTTTAGAGGTCTCTTGCTCATTTGATCAGCTGAGAAACACCTTTAGAGTGCAAGGGAGTGCAAGAGCACTAGTGAGGATTGTGATTTGAGAATCAAAGCTTGAGAGTTCCTCACTAGAGATTAGAGAGTAGCAAGTGTGCATCCACCTTCTCATTAGACTTGTCGTGGTCAAGTGAGAGTTCTAGCTTGTTACTCTTGGTGATCGCCATCACCTAGATGGCTTGGTGGTGATTGGGAGTTTGGTGATCATCCGGCGGAGCTTGTGGATGACCCAACTCATCTTGTGAGCGGTTTTGGGTGATTCACCGCGACGGAGTGTCGAAGAATCAACCCGTAGAGAGCACTTGATCCTTGCGCGGATCAAGGGGGAGCTACACCCTTGCGCGGGTGCTCCAACGAGGACTAGTGGGGAGTGGCGACTCTCCGATACCTCGGAAAAACATTGCCGTGTTCCTTGCCCTTACTTTCAAGCATTTACGTTCTCGTATTTACATTCATTGCTTGATTTACTTTCCTAGAATTGCCATGCTAGACTAGGATTGGAAACTAGGGTGCAAAACTTTTATCGGTAGAATCTCTAGGAACACAAGTAGGCACTAGGGGTGAATTCCGGCTTATAGGATTTAATTCTTGCAATTAATTTTTAGAAAAGCCCAATTCACCCCCCCCCCCTCTTGGGCATCTTGATCCTTTCAACGGTCATTATCGATAAATATTTACTGCCAACATACAACTAAAAAGGAAGGAATAAACATGAATACACACATATACATGCGATAATGCCTTGTTTCCAGTTGTACCCTAAAATTATCTGAAATATAGAAACAGGGATAGAAACAGGCAAAACAGGAGCAAGAATGCTCTTTTTTGGAAAGCGTATTAAGGGAGAGAAGAGGAGTAGGCCACCTCAGAGTCAAACCAAGCCAAGCCCACCACTTCACATTGCTATTGGGTCGGGGGAGGAGCTGCTGGACAAAGATGAGCCAGAGGGGGGCCGGCCCTAGCGCGCGCGCGCCAGGGGCATGGCCGCGCCCTACACTCCACCGCCTCGGCCTGTTCTTCACTCACCGACATCATTTACTACTAGGAGGATGGTGCGGGGGTGGGTTCAGCGAACCTAGACCCTGAGGAGCCAACCCAAGCCCCTATATAAGAGGAGAAGGAGTCCCTCATTTGACACACCACACTACACACTCAACACACCACACTACATTCTCTCACTCCTCATTCCCTCTAGCTTAAGGAGCTCCCTCTCTCCCTCTACCTCACTCTCCCTTACTAGGTTAGATTAGGAAAGTAGAAAGAGAAGTAGAGAAGCTACAAGGAGAGCTTGATTCTTTGGTGGAACATTGGTGAGAATAAAGTTGGATTCTTTCTACCTTATGATCATCATGTTGTATCATACCGTCTTGTTCTTATATTCATATAGTTGTTGCTATGAACTAGAGTATAGTCATATTGATATGTTCATGACATGTGTACTAGTCTATATTCCATGTGTTATGAGTATTTCATATATGGTTATGTATGGTTTGTTTAGTATATTTGTGATGTGTATATTAGTCTATAGTTTACATATCATTCATGTGCTAAGCTAACCTAGGTGCTACACTCACATATGTGTCATGAGTAGAGCTACTTGTGTGTGGGAGGTGGTTCATCATGCTTTTGGGTACATCCTAGTCTCTTACCTGTCGATTAATAGGGTTGGGGACCCGGCGGGACTAGGGTGGTCAATATATATGTAGGCGTGGTGCCCGGGTATATAGTGGCGAGTGTTTACATGCCTAGTCCACGGTTGAGGGGTAGGTGGGCAGGTGGTGACAGCCCTGTCCATCCCTTGTATTCCCCCACGTTCGGCTAGGGTGTAGGAGTTCATAAATATGCTATTCGGGGTTGCTGGCAGACCAGTACTCGGTAGTCTCCCGATCCAATATACACATACTTAGCACTACCTTGTGAGCATATATGTTAACTTAGCTCATAGCATACTAACTATATTAGAACTCTCTACTACTCATTAGGATATTCTTTTATTCTTATTCTTGAGAGTTGGGAGCACTTGACTAGATTGGGTGCAGGAGTATTTGTGTGTGTGTCCACTATCTTAAGAACTGTATGCTTACCCCTATTATGATCATCTAGATATTATGCATACATAAGTGCTTTGCTCATACACATGTCAGACCATTTGTTATCACCGCCTTCTTCAGCACAATATAAATAACGATACCCTGAATACTTCCGGGTGAAATGCTACAACGATAGATCCGTGCGCTTGCGGACATTGTCTGTAATTGTATAGACCTATCGGCTGGCGTTCCTTAGTATCTTTACTAGGGGATGCCAGCACAACATTTCTAGCGCCGTTGTCGGGGATGGGTCCTAAGCCTATTCTCAGTAGCGACGCTAAGAAATGCCAACAAGAAGATCAAGACATGACTTGGCTCGACGGACCGGTTGCAAGTGTGCAGGGCAAGTCGGAGGCTTTGAAGTGAGGGACCACGTGTGACAGTGAAACTTGAGCAAGACTTGGTGCCGATGGACCGACGCAAAGTTGAAGAGCAAGTGAGGTCAAGATTGATGAACCAATACAGTCACGTGATGATATGAAGTGGATCATATCATTTGGTGATTGGTTGGTGCATGTGTTGCATCAACATCGAAGGAGATGGAATGAAATGCGCAAGGCAAAGGTATAACCTAGGGCATTTCCATTTCACTTGTCATAGGTGTGTAGAGAAGTTTATTATCGAATTTAGGATAGATGGCCGTACTATCAAGAGGTGCAAACTTGTTTGCATATCAGTCATCTAGTGCCACTCGAGTGATCTAACTTTGCATCGTTGCTAGGATCGAGTGGCATGGCAAGTTGAGTGGCTAACTCCTTTAGAAAAATGATTGTGAAAAATGCTAACACACGTGCACAAGGTGGTGAACACTTGTTGGTGTTGGCACTTTTGCGAAGGCAATGGAATTAAAGTGGTAGAGAGGGGTTTGGGTTCCACTGTGTTGGAGGCAAAGAAACGGAGGCAAAAGGAGTCATTGAGGTGACCGAACGCTGGACTGGACGCGGTCTCAGAACGATCGGACACATTCAGTCAGTGCTTTATGTATGCGCACTATCTCGGTCATGTGATCGGATGCGGTGGCGCGTCCGGTCGTACTGCACCTGATGCGTCCGGTCGCACGTGGATGCTTACTGGAAACGACCGGACACTGGCACTGTGGCGTCCAGTAAAAAGGGCTGGCGCGTCTGGTCTTGGCGCATGGTGCGTGGCTTGGTTTGACTAGTGCATCCGGTCGGTCATGGGACCGGCACGTCTAGTCATGCTTCGCACACGCGGTGGCGTGCGAACTGCGCGTTTGGTCTGTGTCACTGGCACATCCGGTTGCGTTTGACCGTTGGAGCGCTGAGTCAACCGTTGAGATCGAGCGGTCACGGTTGAATCCGGGAGGCCACGTGGACGACGCAGGGCAATCGAACGCGGTGCAGCGTGTCCGGTTAGTTCGACCGGCCCGTTCGGTCAATGCAAAAAACGCCTAGTGAAGGGGCAACGACTATAATCGTTTGTGGGGGCTATATATAGCCCCTTAGCCGGCCTTGGCTGGTGCTTGGCACCCTTGGGACTTAGTGTCCATGCTTTGGGAGTGCTAGGAGAGCCTCTAACTCACTTGTGCTTGCAAGAGTGCGAATCGTTTGCGAGTGAGTGTGATTCTAGTGCATTGCATCATGAGGATTGCATCGAGTGGCACTAGGTGTTCGAGTTGCAAGCCGGTGGTGCTTGTTAGTCTTGGAGGCTGCCACCTCCTAGACAGCTTGGTGGCTTGTGGCTCCGTCGAAGCTCGCAAGAAGATTGTGCGAGGCTTCGGAGAAGCTTTGTGAGGGGGATTGTGCTCACCCCGCAAGGATCGTGAAGAGCAACTCTAGTAGAGCGTGTCATTGAGCTACCACACCTTGAGGTGGGTTCTTGCGGTGCCTTTGGGAGGCTTGGTTGTGGATACCGATTAGCCGCCGAACCACGAGGTGTTGGTCGACACAACGGGGACATAACTTGGTGGCAACCAAGTGAACCTCAGGAGAAAAATCACCATGTCAACATTGTCTACTCTTCTCGGTGGTTTGCATTCGCTTTACACAAGCATTGCATTTCCATTCTTATATATATCTTGCTTGTATAGTTGCTCTTGTATCTAGTTTGCTTTTGTAGCTAGCTAGTTACCTTCTTGCTTGTGTAGCTAGAAGTATCCCCTTTGCATGGCTAATTTGGTTTGTGTAACCTTGTTAGTCACATTGCTTAGTTTGTGTAGCTAAGTTTTTTTTTGCGCTCTCTAATTTGGCATTGGTTGCCTTGTTATTGAGCATTGCTAGTGAGCTTAGGAGCTTTGTGCTTTTGCTTACTAGTTGTGTAGGAGGTCCCTCAGTTGGCAAAGTACTAGTGCATAGGTTTGTGTGACCTTGCTCTAGAATTGATTAGGTGAGCTCTTGCTAAGCTTGGCAACTTAGTTGCTTAATTAGGATTTTTGTAAGGTGCTAGAAGTTATAGATAGAGGGGTGTAGTCTTGGCTAAACCGATAGTTTTATTTCTGTATTTGTTTTGGTTAGCCGGCGCTATTAAGTTTTAAAAAGGACTATTCACCCCCCTCTAGTCCACCATCTTGACCCTTCAGTAAGGCATTACAATGTGACTTCCGACTCAAGACATCTGCCACTACATTGGCTTTGCCCGGATGATAGTGCACTTGTAAGTTATAATCCTTGATTAGCTCTAACCATCTTCTTTGTCTCATGTTTAGCTCGGGTTGGGTGAAAATGTACTTAAGACTCTTGTGATCCATAAAGATATTGCACACATTACCAAGCAAGTAGTGCCTCCAAATCTTCAAGGCAAGCACAACTGCAGCAAGCTCTAAATCATGGGTTGGGTAGTTAACTTCATGCTTCCTCAGTTGACGTGAGGCATAAGCACTAACTCATCCATCTTGCATCAAGACACAACCCAAACCATTTTTAGACGCATCACAAAACACATCAAAAGGCTTCTCTATATCTGGCTACGCTAGAACAGGAGCAGTGGTTAGCAATTTCTGCAAGGCACGGAAAGCTACCTCACACTCTTCTATCCAAACGAACTTCTTATCTTTCTGTAGCAAACTGGTCATGGGTTTAGCAATCTTAGAGAAATCTAGAATGAAACATCGGTAGTACCCAGCCAAAACAAAAAAAATCTGAACTACCGAGATAGAAGTGGGTGCCATCCAATCCATAACCTCTTGCACTTTGCTGGGATCCACTGAAATTCCATCTTCAGATAAGATATTACCAAGGAAAGGAACTTTCTTCAACCAAAACTCGCACGTACTAAACTTGGCATACAACTTCTGTTCTTTCAGTCTGGTCAAGACAATCCTTAAATGCTCTGCAAGGTCCTCATTCTCTGAATAGACCAGAATGTCATCAATGAACACAATCACGAACTTATCCAATTCTAGCATAAATACCAAATTCATCAGATAATAAAGTATGTAGGAGCATTTGTCAAGCCGAACGACATGACAAGATACTCGTACAACCCATATCTAGTAGAAAAAGCGGTCTTGGGTATATCCTATGATCTAATATTAATTTGGTGATACCCTGATCTCAAATCTATCTTGGAGAACACTTTAGCTTTGGACAACTGATCAAACAGGATATCGATACGAGATAGCGGATACTTATTCTTAATTGTCACAGCATTGAGTGGCCTGTAGTCTACACACATCCGTAAAGAGTTATCCTTTTTCTTCCTCACAAATAGTGCTAGACAACCCCATTCAGACGAACTTGGTCCAATAAGACCCTTATCCAACAGTGCCTTCAGTTGAACCTTCAACTCTGCTAACTCATTGGGTGGTATCCGATAAGGCCTTCTGGAAATTGGCGTGGTACCAGGTACTAACTCAATGGCAAATTTCACATCCCTGTCCGGAGGAAGACCGGGTAACTCCTCTAGGAACACATCCAGAAACTCACATACTATAGGATTATCATGACGAGGGGTAACTTGGGTAGCACAAGACGTACTAGCAAGGTATGTTCTTTGAGGCAATGGTACTTGGAATGTACCCTTACCCAGGGGATCCTTAAGGGAAAGCATCGCATTCCCAATATCAATAACTACTTCCCAATCCTTCATCCAATTCATCCCTATGATCACATCCAAAACTAACCTAGGCATGACTACTAGGTTTACTCGAAACCTCCTGTCTCCTATATCCAGGGTTGCCCCTCGAACCATCTGATTAGTCAATACATCAGCCCCTGCTGAACTTATATGGTAACCATACCCTAACTCTATAAATTGTTGATCATGCTTTCGTGCAAATGCCTGACTCACGAATGAATGTGATGATCCAGAATCAAACAAAACAAATGCAGGGTGTTGGTTCATAGGAAACATATCGGCTGTCACGGGCTCTCCTAGAATTTCATCCATGGTGGTATGATGCACACGAGCGGGGTAGGTGTTCTGCTTCTTCTTCTGAGGATACAGACAATACCTAGAAAAGTGTCCTATCTGATTGCAATTATAGCATGACCCTCTCACTGTAGTGCCAGATCCTGTTGAGCTGTTCTGACCTCCCTGTCCTGACTTTGTCTGAGGTACTGCCACCTTGAAAGCTTTCTGCAGATTCTGAGCATTCTGATTTCTTTTCTAAGGTGACCTGAACCTTCCCCTAGTGTGGGCAGGTGATACTGAGGATGACCTCCCACAGGTGCCCTTGCCTACGATGGGCCTGATTCCAAAGCCCTCTTATGACTCTTGGATGCAGCATAGATGTTGTTCTTGTTCTCTTAGATCAGGCAATCACTGATGAATTCATTAAACACTGTCCTACTAGAAGTGCCCATTGTTTTTAGCATCTTAGGGTTGAGACCTCTCTTGAAACTCGCAATCTTCTTCGCATCGGTGTTGACAAACTCAGAAGCATAATGAGAAAGATTGTTGAAGGCATGCAGATACTCCTTCATTGTTCTGGTGCCTTGGGTGAGCCTCATGAACTCAGCTACTTTCATTGCCGTCATACTAGGTGGAATATAATTCCCACAAAAAGTAGTTGTGAACCTCTCCCAGGTGATAGGTGTATTGGCAGGAAAAGTGGTGTGATGATGGGACCATCATATCCCTGCTGGCCCCTACAACTGATGGGCAACATACTCAGTTTTTAGCTCTTCCGTCAGCCTTAGCACATGGAACTTCTGCTCCATGGTATTGATCCATTCATCAGCTTCTAATGGTTCTGCCGCTTCCTTGAATATTGGCAGCCTCGTGTCCATAAATTCCTTGAAATTGCTATACTGGTTCATTTCATGTCCGCCCTAGTTCAGCCCACGGTGGGTATTCTTAGTAATGTTGCGCAAGGCGGCTTCCATGTTCTGCTGCATATTCTCCATGTTGTGCTGACTTCCCAGAAATTGCGCGAAGAATTGTTCTACGGTGTACGGGGGAGGAGGTGGTGGTGGCGGGTCGCGGTTCTCATTTCCAGTACCACTACCACCTACCCCAGCAGCACCAGCAATGGTACGATGCATATCCACCATCTGCATATTTTAGCAACAAGTAATCATTAGGCGATGTTGCAATATTTGTAGGTGAATTTATAATTATGCCGCACTGAATTTATTGGAGAGAATAAATTTATATAATAAAACAGAGGCACAATAATTCAATCCACAACACAACATCTCTAACATTACTTAATGGCATCGCATAGCATTCATATACAACCAAAATTGCTAGCATACAAACACTAGACTTTAGGCGTTCGGATATCACCACACAAGCATCCAAGGTTCCACATTACATCAAGGTCTCAACATCATACTTAGGTTTACATGCCATGCAAAAGATCACAAAAGGAACAACTAGCTACTAAAGAAACATTGATTAGCCTACTCGTCGTGGTCGTTGTCCATCTCTGACACGTTGCCATCCTCATCCTCACTCTCATCTTCCTCCATCTCAGGATCTTCCTCAACCTCCATGTCATCATCAGCCAACATGACACCAGGCTCCATCTCAGCTGCTCCATGAAGAACATAAGGGTGAAGCTAATTGTGCAACTGGTGCACCTCCTCATGCAAGCTGTCATTGTACTCTTCGGCATTGGCCAACTACTGCTCAAGCTCAACCTATCGAGCTATCAGAACATCTTCCTCGTACTAGGCTTTATTCCTCTGGTTGAGCACATGGATCAGCATGCGCTCACTATTCCTATTGGCTGTAGTCAGCCTCTAGATCTCCTGCACAGCTATCTCATCCCTCTAGGTGGCCTAATCCCTCTCCAGAGTCACCTAAGCCAGCTCTGCTTGTAGCCTCTCGATCTCACTATCATGGTCACGCTACAGCTGACGCCTGTCCTCATGAGCTTGGTCTAGCGAACCAACCACTCGCCCAAGGCTACGCTCTAGGCCAGCATAGATCTTCATCATTGCAAACATAGTACTCATGGTTGTGTTGTCATTGTTCTGACACTCATTAGGGCCTCTCTCCAAAGCTTTCCCCTCAGGCTGACCCCACACAATAGTGTAGGGATCACCCCTAGGGAACACTCCAGTAACTGCACTAGCTAACTCCTCTGGGAATCTCTCCATGATGTCCCAAAGCACTGAGAAAGCGGCTCGGCTAGCAGCTTCCCCTGGAGTCCTGCCCTTTGCCCCAAAGGACCAACCACTCCAGTCGAGAACCATCACCTCTAGCCTAAACCATGGCCTCCACATAGACCAAGGTACCATCTCCCAACTGATCCTTGCTCCAATAGTACTTAGGCTCCTTGCCCTCTGGATACCCCACTGAGTTAAGCACCCTCCACATCAAGGTAGGCATGCCAAACTATCCTAGAAACTTGCTCCTACAGTGGGGCTCCCTAGGGCTAACTGGTGGTGGGGAGCTCTATCTCCAGCGGGCTTGCGCCTAGTCTGCTTTGTGCGGGCCATCTGTAGCAAGGTTACCATTTATTGTGAGAATGAAGATTAAGTTGTAAATTTTATCGAAAAAGAGATAATCAATTTATAAGGGGAGGAACAATGCAATGAAATGAGATGAACATATAACATGGTGCATGCACATTTCTTACATCCTCACAATCCTAGAAACAATAAATAAATTCTAGCGATATGGGTGGTGGCATACACACGTTCTCTCATATATACGAAACTAGTTCGTACTACACGTTTGCGCTGTTAATGTACTTGCAGAAAATCATTTCAGCCCAACCCCACAATATGTATATCATGCATTGCAGAATTTAAAATCTACGTACTCCCACATAGGCATATTCCCAACATACATACATGTAGCACTTACTACCCAAATCATCGTCCTATTGACGGCATCGTCTCAACGGATAGAATCACCCACACATCGGACACCTTCATATAAACATGTGTATAACATGTAAATAATCTAGCATCATATAAGCATTCTCCTAGCTCGGCTGTGTGTCCGATCATGCTCTCACAACTCTCACTTACCAGGGCGTAGAGGCAATTGATCCATACATTACCATTCAAACGAATGACGAGCAACGAAATAGGAATATGATGCACGAACCCCCAAGTTAGTACTTAAATAAGCCACCTAGAGTCCTTAACTGGGCATAAAGGATATAACCACTAGCATACTCTTAAGTTTTAATTCAGAGATTTAAACACCTATGTAACTATAAGTTGGCAATTTATTTTGTAAAACAAAACCCTTTTGTTTTAAATACACATGTGAATAATAACATGCTAAACCGTGCTCCGATACCAGCTATAATAGAACTGCCCAATTTATACGAGCTTAAGTATGAAAATCACCTGCCGGAGCAGTTGAATCCGTATACTTGAGTCCATATAAACCTGATAGTTCGTGAAATTACGAAGGAATTCAAACTTTTCAACATCTCAGCCAAGATTGTACATAGTTTAGCAATCACCATCCATACCTTACATAAGTTCGCACATAGTTCCAATACATCGGAGTTCCAATATAAAGTTATTACAATACAAGTTCTCAAATAAAGTAGCGGAAGCATATAGTTTCAAAACCACACCCACACTTAGTTCAGATTACAGTGCCAAGTCTAGATCATGTCTAGCAAAAGCAATAGATAAGATAGAGAGTGACCACGCCCTTGGTCTAGTTGTCCCGCAAAGTAGGGTAGAGACAGTTGATGCAATACCCATAATACATCTGGCCATCTGCAACAACAACATGGGAACAAAGCCCTGAGTACGAGAATGTACTCAACTAGACTTACCCGACATAAGCTAAAATAAAAATTGACACTAAGGATTATGAAAGGCTTTATGTGGGTGGACTAGCTTGACTCTTTTGCGAAAAAGCATAAACACTATAGCTGAATCATTTTATGTAGTGTAGCATCAAGTTAATAGTTATTAACCTATCAACTAGATTAGCACCTGTACTAGAGCAATCAATTGATTAAGGTAATCAATAGTTATCATGTCAACTTTTAGCATTTCCAACATCCTCGTCATCATAGCCATCCATGTGTTCCATAAGCATTACTACGATGACGTAGCTCAAGTCATAGGAGCGATGGCGATTTGAATTTATTTCTAACCAGCTAGTGATTTATTTCCTACATAAACCACACTCACTCTCGAAGTGAGCTACAGGTCACCAAATGCACTATTCCAATGGCGGGTTTGACAGGAACCACTGTACCCAGGGGCCGCCCGACTGCTAGGAATCTGGTGCACCCAGCCCTTGGCCTTACCATTACGCCCCTGTAGTCACCCCTTCCAGTGCCAATACAGTGTGTTGTGGTCAACTCCCGGCCCAAATAGCGTCCTGACTTCACGGTCGGAACGACTTATCCTTCTAGTTAAATGTGGGGCATGCGTTCAACATGACCTGAGGGACGTACAACGGTACGGTCCTTAATCGACACAGACGGAGTCAATATAGTACAAAACCCTATAAGCCTCCGTCCGGTCTCCATTTATCCATCAACACTTATTTTCCATGATATCAACACATAGCCAAAAGTATCCAAGTAATCACCTATAGCTCGTAGGTGACAGGAAATCACCCGACTTCTACCGGTCTAAGCAGGTCTAAGCATTTAACTCCAACCTAGACTAGCAGGGTAACAAGGATGTAATATACCAAGGTAGTCAAGGAATATATGCAGCAACGGTTGCAAACAACTCCTATAACTTAATGCATCAATCATATAATGTATAAAGGACGCAAGTAGTTATTGCAAACTGAAGGGGTAAGGAATGCTCTGGGGCTTGCCTTGCTCAAACAAACTAGGCTGATGGTCAGGGCACTCCTGTAGCTCCTCTCATGCTTCCTCAACCACGTGCACCTCCGGCGCGGGCACGTCCTACTCCTCGGTACTTCTACCGGGGTCTCCTCCTGTGATCCTGTATGGTGATGTTTACATGAATACGACTAATGCAATTGGTATGGAATGGTAGATGATGATCATGAATGATTGCATATGAATGAACAAGTTTATTTAAGTTTGATTGAGTAGGTGCAAATCTCCTCTCTAGTTAATTAATTAACTTTCATATTAAACAATCACACATGCAGTCTCATGAAGGCATGTATTTGCATACACTAGCACACAAATCACCAGTGCAACAAAACATGCCAAGATGTAACACCAATGATGTTATGGTAACTAAAACTGGCCATGTCATCATATGCATTGGAAAGCGTTCATGTTTAAGTCAATTCTGGTGTGCATCAACTAAAACAAAATTTACATTCAAAGATTGATTGAGTTCTGGTGTGTTTGAGTTGAATCCAAAACTCTAGTTTTGAATGCCATTTCAAATACTTGGATTATGCCCTATGTAATTTGAAGTGTAAAGCTGTCCTCTACACTAGTGTCAGGTGTAGGGGATAAACTCAAGTTCAACAGTTAAAAATGAACTCCAAGTTTGAGGTTGAATTTGAGTTCCAAAACTTGCCCTAAGTTTTCCAATTCAAATTCGAATTCAAATTGGGAGGTTTATTAAAAATGAATTTATAATTCAAATTTGGTTCAAACAAATGTGGCATTGGGTAGGTCACATGTGATTTGACTCAATGGTATATTTGGATGATAGTTTTGATCACTAATTAATCACCAATTAATGTAGAAATCAAATCGAGTTTGAATTTGATTCAAAACCCTGATTTCCAGAAAACCCAGTTTTACCCCATTTCTGTAATTCAAAATCTAAAAAGAATTTGGGGTTGAGAAAAAAAGAAAATTGTAGATCTTGTCAAGTTGTACAACTTTGGTTTTTGGAGTTTTCAAGGTTTTAGTATAAAATTTGGGGTAATTTTGAAAAGATTCAAATCTCAAATTTGACCCCTTTTCATTCCCCTATTCCAATTTTAAAATGGAGGCAGAATTTGAAAATGGTTAAATAGCAAAGTTGTAGGTCTTGCCAAGATGTACAACTTTGGTGTTTTGAGTTTTAAAGTTTCATTGTAAAATTTAAAGTAATTTTGAATTTTCCAATTTCCAGAAATTATCCCCTTTTAATTTCAAATTCAAATTTCAAAATCTAAGCTGAATTTCAGAAAGTTTTTATTGGGAAAGTTGTAGAATTTGAAAAGTTGAGCAACTTTTGTTTTTTGAGTTTTTTAACTTCTTTAAAAAATTTGGGAGTAATTTGTAAAATAGAGTCAGTGGCATTTTCGTAAATAATTCAAAATTGGTTTCAACAGCAGGGCGCCACCTCCTGCTTGCCACCGAGCTGCTTCGCCGGTGTGCCACCGCTCATGCCTCCACCGGTTGCTCTCGCCTGGCCACGCAGTAGCTGCCTCGCCGCGTCACAAGCTGCTGCTGGCGCTCCTCAAGTCGCTCGTCCTCACCTTCACATACCAGTGCCGACCGTTTCTCCCGTTCCTCGTTCTAGCATCGGTGAGACACCACTGTGCGCCGCCGTGATTCGCCGCAGCCACTGCACCTTGCTCCAATTCTCCGTGCCCTCATCTCCGCCTAGCTGTCTCGCACCGTTTGAGCCCGCTAGCGCTAGTGCTAATCATCCAAGCCTTCCCGCACGCCACCGTCGTCCTCATTACCGAGCAAAGCGCTGCCGCCACTGCCTCACCATGGTCCGGTCCCTCCGGTCCGTCTTCGCCTTCACCAAGCACGCCACTGTAATCGTGGTGAGCTACAAAGTGTGATGCTCGCTCCGTTTTAGTCACTACCACGCCGGTGGAGCGTTTTCACCATGGTGCCGCCGGGTGGACCGCCACCGTAGCCGCCATGGCTGGTGTGGGGCTTCCTCCGGTGTGCTTGCTACTGTTCTAGATGTAGGGGTGTAGTTGTGGGGTCATGTTGGTCGTGCTGGTGCGGTCTGCCTCGCCAGAGCCTCGCCGCCGGCGTGGATCACCGGTGTTGATGCAAAAGTGAATCTGCAAACACAAAGGGCTAATACCCGAAGTCGATATCCAAAGCGTGCCAGTCGATTTGACCTATTAATCGACAAGGATGAAGATACGAGCACTTTGGTCCTGACAACAGCGATACGCCCGGAAGTCACGGCCAAGAGGTACTCACGCGGAACTCGAGGATCGTCGAAGATTGCACTTAGAGCAATGCAACTCGCCGAATCGATGAGAACTCGTAAAAAGGAAAATATGCAAATTGACGAAGTCGCCGAAAGTAGATGTAAATAAGAGTAAAAGCTGTTTTTTGATGTATTGATTGATTCTTTCTTACATTGCCCTTCACTCTATATTTATACCCTGATCTATAGAAACATAACCAAATACGACTAGGACACTAAATCCAAATCTAAGGAAAAACATGACTTCGATACAACTCAGACTCTACTAGACGCACACAAGGAAATTAACTCCTATTTTACTTTATAGCCCGCCTCAATCACGATGGTACACTCATCGACCTCCTTTTCAACGTTACAGTCCCTGTTCCATCGGCAGCAGCCTTCGAGCTCCTTCCATCGGTACATTTCCTGTTCCATCGGCTGCAGTCTTCATCGGTACATCCCTTGTCTCATCGGCAGCAGTCTCCAAACCCTCTTTCATCGGCATCGGCAACAATACCCTTAACCTCATCGGCAACCCTTCAAGTTAAATCCATATGCTGCCATCACTTAAAAACAAACCTATTCTCCTTGGCTATCAATCCACACGGTAATCTTTCCTTTGTTGATTGACCCTTCCTAATTACCTTGACACGTGCTAAAAAACGATGTCAACACATGCCCCCCAATTTCGGAGTATAAGATACTGATGCTCCGAAATTTACTCCAACTGATGTTTGCTGTTATCTATTTCTTCGACCCATTCTCCAAGCATAACATGATTTGTTACCAGATTTAATCAAATCTAGATCTGATTCATGTATCTCAATAAATATCGCACATTTTCCAACCTTCTTTACCTTAATTATGGTTGAGATACCAAAATAATAATCCATCAGCAAGATCTTACCACAACGCATCACTTTTTAAAACCGAAAAATCCTGTATTGAGATATCCTTCAAGTCATGATTACTTGCCGTCAAATCTTCTGTACCATCCCTTGATTGTCGTGCGAACAGTTACCATATCCAACTGAACCACCTCGATCTATCCGCATACGGCATAGAGATAAGTCAAGAATACCCCTACCCCAAATGGCCTATAAATAGATTTCTCCGGGCTGTTCATCTTCTACCTTCAAACTCCATCCTTTGGCATTCTTACTCCGGCGGCAACCCTAACCAACAACCGTGTATCCTCAACTCACAAGAGCCACCGTCATCTTCAAGCTCCCAGCTCGTGCCTTCACCCGTTCGAAGCTATGGCTGTTAACTTCGATGTCCCTGCGGTTCGTTCTTCTTCTTATTACTTTTACTTTAATCCTTTCGGTTCCCTGCGAGTTCTTACAGTTAGCATTTTCCTTTCTTCTCCATTTTCTCGGTCCTTCAAACTCAGGAACTACGCAACACACTGGTGATTCCAACCCATCAGCCTCCTCTCCATTGCCTAGGTCCAATGGGCGACCCAGATCCAACTGACCTGATCAATGCAGAGGCAAATTGCATTCCCTTCAAATCTTAAAATTTTTCTTTGAATCTATGGAAAGATACATTCCGTTCTTGGCCCAAACCCACCAAAGGGTGGAAAAACTGGTTCTTGAGGGTCAACAGATCAATGCAAGTGTTCTGGGCAGAACGGAAGATAGATCAGTGTATCAGGCTATCTATTGCCGATATACAAAAGAATGAATCCATGATGATAGCTGCCGCTCAATTTTGGTCGGATACCACCAACACCTTCATGTTTGGTCATGGCCCATGCGCCCCTACTCTTGCCGATGTCTATATGCTCATAGGCTTGGACATCTCAACTGTCGATGAAGGCCATATTTTTGGCAGAAAAGCTGAATACAGAGTTAATACACGCAACATCGGCGGCTGGACAGGCTACATCCAAGAGTACCAAAAGACTGGCACCGTCAATCAAAGGGAACATGCCACATTCCTGAACATGTGGCTAGAAAAGTTTATTTTCTGCGGTCGATCGGTAGGACCAACTAATGCTTTCCTCCCAGCAGCAGAACTCTTACCCAACTGTGTCAGATTCCCCCTTGGCCGATATCTCCTGAGCTCAACCTACCATCTTCTCCACCAAGTATCTCAGAAGCTTATACTTGGCGAACCCATCGGCAATCTGGGAGGCCCATGGTGGTTTGTCAATATGTGGTTAAACGCTCACATGCACAAGCGTTTACAGTGGGATCTCTTTGCTCAAGAATTCCCACGAGAAATTCCCGAAGATTACGTCCTTGGAGACGATGAACTGGCAACACGCCCTCCTCTCAACTTCGGTGAAGCCATAATTGTCCTTCCCGAAACAGATGCTAATGAAGATCAAATCAGCAGATTTTTTCAGACTTTCTACCATGGCCTCCCTCGTGACCTTAGGGCTTGGGTACCTTACATTGATGAGGACAACAAGTTCCCTCTCCTTTTCAATTTCGCCGATAGTGATCTGAACCAAGACAACGATCTTATGATGGCCATTATCACCCCCAGAGCAATTCCAGTCAACACATTTGGTAGCGGGAAAGCTTCCCACATTACTTATGAATTTTACAATCCATCGGCAGTATCCCGCCAGCTGGCTTTTGGGCAATTACCAATCAAGTTATGTTATGCCGATGTGATAAAACCCAGAGAAATCATAACCACTGGAACTGAATGGAGCATGATAGTAAGGCTTGCTCCCGATGCCGATATATCAAATGTCGATCTCTCCACCTGGTCACCAGCATCCTTCATAACAGAGTCATATAAGCAGTGGTGGCAAGAGTGGAAAGAACAGTTGTTTTCAACATCTGTTCACACATATCGGCATATGATCGATCCTGAATACGCCATTCCTGACAATTCAGTAAGTTCCTTTTAACTTTTGTCTCTTTATTTCCTCGTATTTGCATATCGATAGCTAACCTTCCTTGAAACAGGCCGATGATCCAATTCCACCGATAAGCAAAAGTGGAAAACCCTTCAACCTCCTTCCAGTCTCTCCGGTCTCAGTAATTGGCTATAACGCCCCCACCTTAGAAGCCTTGACCTTCCAAAGGGCTTGCACCAAAACCATCACTTCCAGACCAAGACTGGGAACATCCAGGGTTTCTCCAAAGGCTGCTGCTTCAAGCCTAATCAAGGCTTTTAAGGTAATATCCTGGCTTACTCTATTTTCTGCCGATATACTCTACATTAACACACAACTATCAGGGTGTGCAAGCTGCAGCTGGTTCGTCATCGGCAACTTTACCAAGCACCACGACTTCTACTCCCTCTTCAGAGGTATTTTCTTATTTTTACATTTTTTCCTGCTAAATATCCAATCTTATTCCTGTTTTTGCAGCAACAAACGGGCATATCGGCAAGCACACCAAGCATGCAGGCTCCCCAACCAACAGATGTCGATGCCCCCCAGCCAATTGTCGCTGAAGCACAAACAAAGCGTAAAGCTTTGACCGATGCTGAAGCCCAACAAAAACGACAGAAATCTACACCAGCCCCTGTATCTGCTCCAGCACCCGTCAGTCAACCAATTGATGTAACTGAACAAGCTGCTCCTTCTACCCAAGACACATCATCGGCAATTATACCTCAAGGGCCAACTACCGATGTGATCATAGAAGATATTCCATCGGCATCCTTCGCCGATCCCTCATCTGATCCTCTACAAGCCGCTCCCTCAAGTCAAGCTCAAGAAATCGCTCTAAAGCAGGTAAACCAATTAATTGTTTGGTTTATAATATCCCCAGATATCACAGACAGGATTTCTAATTCTCTTTACTTCACAGGAACAAGATTCTCCCGATAGCTTATTCTCTTTCGCTATCGATGTCTCCGATGATGACGGAGAAGAGGCAAGTTCTTCCCTGGCGTTGGGAACCATATCGTCAGGCACCTACGGCAAGCTAGAAGCCCTCCTAAATCTACTGCAACAAGACACTGCCCAATTGGTGATCGACTCGGACCCTGCAAGAGCTATCTTCAAAACGATCCGCGGCCAAGTTCCTGCCAATGTTGAAGAAATCATCTTTCCAGCGGTCCATCTGGAGAGTAGACAACTTCAATACCAAAGGGCCGTTCATCGTATTGCTGACAGAGCAGCTCAGACCCAACTCAAAGAGGAAATGCTGCAGCTGAAGCAAACTGCCGACGAGAAGCACAAGAATATCAACAACTTGCAAGCCTCCAGTGCTGATCTCAGGCAGAAAATCTTAGATCTATCGGCAAAGAAAGCAGCCCTGCTTGCTGAGCTGGAAAAGGTTGAGACAGCTCTGACTCAAGCTAAACAAGAAGAAGACCAGCTTCCCGATGCCATCAAGGCCCTTCAACAGGAACGAGATGCCCAAGCTCGCAAGGCCTTGGTCCTGAAAAAGAAGCTCAAGCCTGTGGAAGGAAGTGCCGATGAAGACGCCAAAGAATTAAAAGAAGCCGATGAAATTCGCCTGCGTGCGATATCAGCCATCCAGGCTTTGTTAAATTAGCGCATCGGCAACAATTGATACTTTATTTTATCTCTAGCCGATAGGATTGTTATCGGCAACTATACTCTTATGCGTCTATCCAGATACTAGGGTAATATTTCTTTAAATATTTTTCATTTAATGCTCTGGGAAACACAACTCCTTCGAGAGTTTCAAGAATATACACATTACCAGGAACAGATTGATTTATCCGATATGGACCTTCCCAATTAGGTGACCATTTGTCAAACTTAGAACTTTTAGTCCCAATCGGTAAAATCAATTTCCAAACCAATTCACCATCGACAAATTCCTTTACCTTCACTTTCTTGTCATACCATCTAGCTACCCTTTTCTTATTCTCCTCGATGCTAACCAAAGCTTTTAACCGATGACCTGATACATCTTCCAATTCATCTTTCATAAGAATATTATAATCATCGGCTGTCAGTTGATCCTGAAAGCGCATTCGCCTAGAACCAATCTTAATTTCCCAAGGTAATACCGCATCGTGTCCATACACCAATTGATAAGGTGATACCTTGGTTGCGCCATGACACGCCATCCGATATGACCACAAAGCTTCATTTAATATTGTATGCCACTTTTTAGGATACTCTTTAATCTTGCGCTTAATGAGTTTGATAATTCCTTTATTAGATGCTTCAGCCTGGCCATTAGCTTGGGCATAATACGGTGAAGAATTCAAAACTTTAATTCCCATACTTATAGCAAACTCATCAAATTCACCCGATGTAAACATAGTACCCTGATCGGTAGTGATGGTTTGAGGGATGCCAAATCGGTAAACAATATGCTCCTTCACAAAATCAACCATGTTAGCCGATGTCACCTTTTTTAAAGGAATTGCTTCAACCCACTTTATGAAATAATCGGTAGCAACCAGAATAAACTTATGTCCTTTACTCGATGGTGGATAAATCTGACCGATGAGATCAATAGCCCAACCCCGAAACGGCCAAGGCTTAATTATAGGGTTCATAGCCGATGCGGGTGCTCTTTGAATATTACCAAATTTTTGACATTCCTGACATCCTTTAAAGTATTTAAAACAATCCTCAAGAATAGTCGGCCAATAATATCCATTTCTTCTGATTATCCATTTCATCTTGAAAGCTGACTGATGAGCCCCACATACTCCCTCATGAATTTCACTCATCATGCTTTTTGATTCCTCTATACTAACACACCTGAGTAAAACTCCATCTATGGTACGGTAATACAATTCATCATTGAGGAGTACATACTTGGTCGCTTGGAACCTTATACGTCTTTCAACCTTTTTGGATGGATTTTTTAAATAATCAATAATTTCCTTTCTCCAGTCATCGGTATCAACCACTGATATCAATGATTCTTGAACAAGTTGATACCCTGAAGCATGCTAAGCCAATCGGTTAGCCTCTTCATTATGCATCCGGGAAATATGCTCCAGATGAAAACTCCTAAACCCTTTCAACAGTTCCAAACACCTTTCATGATATGAAATTAGAATTTCACTTCGGCATTCATAAACCCCAATCAATTGATTTATAACTAGCATAGAATCACCAAAGACTTCAACAGCATCAGCCTGTACTTCTTTAAGCAATTCTAACCCTTTTATCAGGGCTTGGTACTCAGCTTGATTGTTTGTCGATGTAGCAACGATCGGTAATGAGAACTCATACTTCTTCCCCTGAGGGGAAATTAACACGATACCGATGCCTGCCCCTTCACCACAAGTAGACCCATCAAAGAAAAGTGTCCACGGAGCAACTTCCAGAGAATCCACCGTGTTGCAATGTTGAGTAACAAAATCGGCCATAACCTGTCCTTTAACTGCCTTAGCCGATTCATAACGTAGGTCAAACTCTGATAATGCTAAAATCCATTTACCAATCCTACCATTCAATATCGGCATAGATAGCATATATTTGACCACATCATCTTTGCATATGACGGTATATTCAGCCGATAGTAAATAATGCCTCAACTTAATACAAGAGAAGTATAAGCATAAGCATAATTTCTCAATAGCCGAATACCTAGTTTCAGCATCTATTAACCGTCTGCTCAAATAATAGATAACACGCTCCTTTCCTTCAAATTCTTGAATAAGGGATGAACCGATAACAGTATCTTCAGTTGATAAATACAATCTGAAAGGCTTTCCATGTTGGGGTGGAACTAACACTGGAGGATTTGTTAAATAACTCTTAATCTGATCTAAGGCTAATTGCTGTTCATCCCCCCATTTAAATTCCTGACCGGCTTTCAATTTCAATAATGGACTGAAAGCCTTGATCTTACCTGACAGATTAGATATAAATCTTCTGATAAAATTAATCTTACCGATCAAGGACTGTAATTCAGTTTTATCGGCAGGAGCAACAACCTTGTTAATTGCCTCAATAGATTTTCTACTAATTTCAATGCCCCGCTGATGCACCATAAAACCCAAGAATTGTCCTGCCGATACACCAAATGCACATTTATTGGGATTCATCTTTAACCCATGTTTTCTTGTGCACTCCAATATCTTCCGTAGATCGGTTAGATGCTTTGTGATGTCTCCAGACTTAATCACTATGTCATCAATATAGATTTCTACCAACGTGCCGATATATTCATGGAAAATAAAGTTCATAGCTCTTTGATAAGTAGCACCGGCATTTTTCAAACCAAATATCATAACTATCCACTCAAATAATCCCACATGACCTGAACACCTAAAAGCAGTCTTGGAAATATCTTCTTCAGCCATGAATATTTGATTATAACCCGCATTAGCATCCATGAAACTAATAATCTGATGCCCTGCTGCAGCATCAATTAACAAATCAGCAATCGGCATTGGGTAACCATCCATTGGTGTGGCCTTATTAAGATTCCTGAAATCAATACAAACACGAAGTTTCCCATTTTTCTTATATACAGGAACCACATTAGAAATCCACTCTGCATATCGGCACTGCCGAATAAACTTTGCATCAATTAATTTGGTTATTTCGGCCTTAATATCAGGAAGTATATTAGGATTGCATCGGCGAGCCGGCTGCTGATGTGGCCGAAATCCAGATTTAATAGGCAACCGATGTTCAACTATAGATTGGTCTAATCCAGGCATTTCAGTATAATCCCAAGCAAAACAATCTTTATATTCCTTTAACAAATCAACTAATTGCTGTTTACACTTGGAATTTAACTTAGAGCTAATAAAAGTGGGCCTTGGCCTATCGCCTTCACCAATATCTACTTCTATTAAATCATCTACCGATGTAAATCCTTGCCCTAATTTTCCATCATCGGCAAACCTATCCATTAAAACTCTTCTTCAGAACCGACTGCTTGGATCGGTAGAATTTCGTAATCGGCAATCTTGAGGAACTCTTTTTCCCAGGCTTCTCCCGATATGCACTTGGTTCGCTCATAAGTGTCTGATTCTGCCGATGCGATAATATAAGAAGAGTCACCAGGAACAACTTCAATCTTATCTCCAATCCATTGTACCAAACATTGATGCATTGTAGAAGGGACACAGCAATTAGCATGAATCCAATCCCTTTCCAAGAGCAGATTGTATGCACCCTTGCCATTAATAACAAAGAAAGTTGTCGGTAAGATTTTACTGCCGATGGTCAACTCAACACATACTGCCCCTTTAGCTGGTGATACATTGCCTTCAAAATCCTTTAGCATCATATCAGTTTTAGTTAAGTCTTGATCTCCCTTACCAAGCTTCCGATACATCACGTAAGGCATAATATTAATTGCAGCTCCTCCATCAATAAGTATCTTAGATACAGGCTGCCCATCAACTCTGCCTTTTACAAATAAAGCCTTGAGGTGTTATCTCTCATCATCGGCAGGCTTCTCAAAAACGGCCATCATTGGATCTAACGTTAATTGAGCTATTTGGTCAGAGAAAATAGTCTCTTCTTCGTTATCAGACAGAGCCAAAAATTCCATCGGCAACATAAACACTATATTGACATCTGCCGATGGACCTTTATTTTTGTGCCTTATCTGCCACTGCTGGTTACCAGGTTTCTCATTGGAGGGACTTTCTTCTCGATATAAATCTTTTTGACGCTATCGCTGCATTTTTCTCTTCTGTGTCTTGGTCAAACCCTCTGGACACCATTGAGGAAGCTTAGTTTTCCAAACTGGCTGATAAGTCCTAGTTGTCTCCACACGACGTATATTAGGATCCCTGTAAAATATTTCTTCATCAGGAACTCTTGCATTTGCCATCTCTTCAAGTTCCTCTTGGTTTCTCGGAAAATATGCAACGCGTTTACCAAGCCTTTCATGTACACTAAGTCTGCCCCCCAGCCGATCATGTACTGATACTCTCCCTCTGATCGGCTCATTAATGAGCAAACCTTGATTACCAGACTGAAACCTCTTTACAGGATGATTAACTCCATAATAACCATTGCACTCTGGACAATTTTCAACAGTAGGTAACTTAATACCTTCCTCCCAACAATGAATAAAAAACGGACAATTCCAATGATCCTTATGCCGATTCCACTCTTCTTGACGCCTTTCCTCTTGTTGTCGTCGATACCGGTCCCTTCGCTGACGCCAGCCTTCTTGTTGTCTTCGATGAGTAATCACGATGCCAGATCGAGGAGGCCTCCCAGAACCGCCACTTTCCGTCAACAACCCCTTGCCTTTTGCATCATCGGTAGTTATCCGATGTTGGGGATCTACTGATGCATTCTTTTCAGCAGCTTCCGATGTCAACACCTTAATTTTCCCTTCAGCATCCAACATATTTGCTGGAAAAGGATGTTGATCAATTTTCATCGGCTTTTGAATCTTGGAATTGCCAAATTTTATTCTGCCAGACTCAATAGCTAACTGTAATTGTTGTCTAAATACTTTGCACTCATTGGTACTGTGTGAAGTTGCATTATGCCACTTGCAATATAGCATATGCTTCAACTCTTCTGCCGACGGGATCACATGATTAGGTGACAATTTAATCTGGCCCTCCTGAAGCAAAAGATCAAATATCTTATCGGCTTTGGTGACGTCAAAAGTAAACTTTTCTGGCTCTTTGTGACCAAAGGGACAAGATATTGGCTTCTTATTCTTAACCCACTCTGCCAAACCGATAACCGGTTCATTATCTGAATCAGAATCTTCCGCCTCTTCAACAAATGAAACTTTCTTGTTCCAATTTCTTTTAGGTTCAAAAACCCTAGTGTCATGATCAGAAATCCTTTGCACTAAATGACTTAGGCTTTCGAACTCCTGAGAAGCATATCTGTCCTTAAGATGTGGTAGCAATCCCTGAAAGGCTAAATCGGCAAGCTGCCGATCATCCAATACCAGGCTATAACATTTGTTCTTTACATCTCGTAGCCTTTGCACAAAGCCTTCTACCGATTCATCATTGCGCTGTTTCATCTTTACTAAATCGGTAAGCTTCTTTTCATGAACTCCAGCAAAGAAATACTTATGAAATTGCTTTTCCAAATCAGCCCAAGTGATAATAGAATTTGGCGGTAGTGAAATAAACCATGTAAATGCTGATCCGGATAGAGATGATGAGAACAGACGAACTCTCAATTCATCTCTACAAGCTGCCTCTCCACATTGAATAATAAAACGATTAACATGTTCCATGGTCGATGTATCATCTTGCCCAGAAAACTTAGTGAAGTCTGGCACCTTGTAACGATTTGGGAGAGGAATTAAATCATAAGCCGGAGGATACGGAGTCCGATAAGAATAGGTATTAACTTTGGGCTTGATCCCAAACTGATCCTTCATAATTTCTGCTATTTTATCGGCCCAAAAAGCATCGACATCTTGATGCCGATATTGTTGAATCTCCACTGGAGGTATCTGCTGATACCCTTCTGCATACCTTTGTGGCCCACGATCTCCAGCAATTGGCACATTTGCTACTATCTGTGGCCCATTAACCTGCTGAAAAGGGTTCATCGGCTGAGCTGCCGATGCTTGATTCTGAAAACCAGCATGCATGTGACCTTGATGAACACCTGTGGCTTGCTGATTTGGCTGAACCGTATGTTGAGTGGGAAACTGCCCTGACCAATTATTTGTATTCATCGGCACAAAGTTTGCCGATGGCTGGTAGCTTGTTGGCATTGCTGGATAATTACATCCAACTTGAGGCATAACCTGGACTCCAGGCTGACTAGCGATAGGAGCCTTCTGCTGCATCGGTAACAAATTTGCCGATGGATTTGAGCTAGATGTTTGACCCAAAGACGCCTGAAAACCTCCCAGATTTAGTTGTACAGTAGTTGTGGTATATTGAGGCGCTTGAGCTATCGGCAAACCAGCCGATGGCATAGGAGTTTTTCCCGCTGCATCAAACACTTGAGATAATCCATGATTGAGAGCAGATGCTTCTGGAGGCATACCATATCCCCACCAATTAGCATGGGTTTGATTGTTCTGTGGTGCAGGACCTGATAGAGCCGATGCTGATAGATCCGTACCAATCTGAACTCGTCCTGATAATGCTGAATCCGGACGCACCGGAGTAGACTGTACATTAGATAAACCTGCTGATACTTGGGGAGAAGAAATTTCTATACCCGCAACGGCTGGGGGAGCCGATGGAGCAACAGCAGATGCTGCTTCTGGTTGATGATAAGCAGGCCCAACATAACGAGGTGACACTTGCCCTTCTTTGAAAGTTCGAATCATAGCATTATGAACAGTATTGGACAGCACATTGGAGTGATTAATTAAAGCATGATTCACCGCAGAATTAACCATCTCTTGAAGTTTACCCGGATTAGGATCAAAGGTAACCTGCCGAGGCAACGGCAAGTCCTGCTTCTGGATGACTTGTCCACTTTTGTTCAAGCTGAATGACCTCAAGCAAAGCTGTCTATATTCTTCAATAGCCCTCTCCATAGCCTGCTTCTGATCGTCCTTAAGATCTTCTTCTGTTACTGCGATGATATTCCCAGCATCGATCTCATGATTAGGCATCTTGACTAGATCGGTCCCACCGAGCGTGCCAAAAGATGTGTTGATGCAAAAGTGAATCTGCAAACACAAAGGGCTAATACCCGAAGTCGATATCCAAAGCGTGCCAGTCGATTTGACCTATTAATCGACAAGGATGAAGATACGAGCACTTTGGTCCTGACAACAGCGATACGCCCGGAAGTCACGGCCAAGAGGTACTCACGCGGAACTCGAGGATCGTCGAAGATTGCACTTAGAGCAATGCAACTCGCCGAATCGATGAGAACTCGTAAAAAGGAAAATATGCAAATTGACGAAGTCGCCGAAAGTAGATGTAAATAAGAGTAAAAGCTGTTTTTTGATGTATTGATTGATTCTTTCTTACATTGCCCTTCACTCTATATTTATACCCTAATCTATAGAAACATAACCAAATACGACTAGGACACTAAATCCAAATCTAAGGAAAAACATGACTTCGATACAACTCAGACTCTACTAGACGCACACAAGGAAATTAACTCCTATTTTACTTTATAGCCCGCCTCAATCACGATGGTACACTCATCGACCTCCTTTTCAACGTTACAGTCCCTGTTCCATCGGCAGCAGCCTTCGAGCTCCTTCCATCGGTACATTCCCTGTTCCATCGGCTGCAGTCTTCATCGGTACATCCCTTGTCTCATCGGCAGCAGTCTCCAAACCCTCTTTCATCGACATCGGCAACAATACCCTTAACCTCATCGGCAACCCTTCAAGTTAAATCCATATGCTGCCATCACTTAAAAACAAACCTATTCTCCTTGGCTATCAATCCACACGGTAATCTTTCCTTTGTTGATTGACCCTTCCTAATTACCTTGACACGTGCTAAAAAACGATGTCAACAACCGGCCAGCCCCCACTCGGCCATGGCCGTCGGCCTGAGCAGGGGAGCACGTGGTCTTGCTGGGCCGGCCCGATCGCTTGGGCCAGGCAGCGGAGAAGTGGGCCGAGGGGGAGAGAGAGGAGAGCGGGGCGGGGTTGTGCAACGCGGGCCAGTTGGGCCGGTTGGGCCAAAGGAAGAGAGGGGAGTGAGCCGAGCTAGTGAATTGATTTATTGTTTTCTTCTTTTCTAAAAATATCAAATAGTGTTGAGTTTTGTTTATTTCATTGTGAAATAATTAGAGCTCCGAAAATATTCAAAATTTTTGTGTAGCCTCTATGTACTGTGTACTATCTAGGAAAATTATGAAACACAAATTTTCATTACTTTTTGTATGTCAATTAATTAGCTCCATTAATTTATAAATGAGTTTTCTATAATTTTTCTAGGCTTAAACAATTATCCAAAAAATTGTGAAAATTATTTTGCACTTAGTTATGATGTAAGCTTCTTAAAATAAAAATTTGAGCTTAACTGGACAAATTTGATTTTATACTTAATTTATGCTTTATTAATTAATTAGTTAATCAAGTAATTAGTGCTTAATGCTTTAGGGTTTGTTTAACTTTATGATTGAATGTTGACCTTGGGTCATTAACACTTAATGATCTTTGGCATCTTATTTAGTTATTTGAGCTCATGTTTAACATGTAATTAGTAAACCCTAATGACATTTCATGTGAAGTAAAACTTGTCGAAACCCTAATACACTTAGTTAGTTTTGTTGTTTTGCAACTGCACCGTGAAGGAAAGTTGTACTCAAGTTCTTAATATTGTTATACATCCACCAAGCATCATGTTTTGTACTTCATCATATTGAGCATACATTATCATCTCGTGTAGTCCCCGTGAATGAGGAGGTTAACGTTATCGAACCCATCCCCGAAGAAGAGCAGTCGTCGGTGGAGGTTGGATTTGATATTTGTGGGACTGACCCGAAACCAGAAATTGCATCGACCAAGTCAAGCCCCGGATGCATTTAAACCTTCCTTGCGTTTTGAAAAGCTTTACTTCACTTATGTTAATGCTTTGTTGCATTAGGTGATAGGAGTTGAGTGATAACCTAATTACTGCACTACCATCCTTGATACTTCAATATTATCCTTGTTACTATTTTATTTGAAAATACTTAGTATGCTTAGCCTTACTTAATGAGAAAACTTTGAAAATATTTAACAAAGTTTGAAGGGTTGTTGTGAAACAACTGAATGAGGGATGACGTTAATTTAAGACCGGTCGGTGGACTTGCATCAGGAAAGGAGTCCCAATGTAGTGTCTTCGATTGTGTCGGTTAAGGAACGTACCATTGTAGGCCCACCTGTGTTTCGAGACTTTACAACTAGCCACATGCTCCGGTAAGCCTAAGACCTTGGTGATTCTATCATGTGAGTGGCCAACCGCGCACTGGGAGTGGAGAGATGGCAAGAGTAGTGTGTACCCTCGTGGCCAAGGGCTAGATTGGAGGTGTACTGTACTCTCGGGTGGCGTTGGACCCGGTCATATTTTGGAGGATCCGGGTGAAGGTTGATATATGTAGGTTAGAGTCCTACATATGTCGTGTGGTTAGGCATCCCTAGCTGGGTATAACCGATTCGAATCATCGTTGCTCCTCTGTCATGGAGACTCGATCACCTGACCTACATCATAGTAACAAGTGGAACGATGTTCGAGGATTAAGAAAGAAGTTGTATGGGTTACTTGAGCTAGGATAGGATCACTTAGATTCTATTAATGATTAATGGTGAGTTAAAACATTGATCTTAAGGACTCACTATTAGTAGCTTTTATGCAAAAGAACTTTAATTCTTACTACATCCTCACCTTGATTCCCTTGAGCCTGCATTCCTGAGTGTTCTCCACTTTTTTCGTCGGTTAAGTCTTGTGGAGTACTTTTGTACTCAGGGTTTGTTAAACCCTTGTTGTAGGTACGTCTCATGAGCAGGTTTGTTTCGGACCCTGCTGCATGACCGTCTTTGTGGTAAGCGACGATGAGTAGTATGTTTGGCTCTTGGGTAGAGCAATCTATTTCCATGTTCTGTAATAAAGTTACTAATGCTACTCCACTACTGTGGTTGTAATAATTAAACTTAATGTTGGTAAGGTTTGGCATAAATGGTTTGTAAATTATGATATGTAAGACTTCCGCACTTTTACTCTGATGTAATTTGTTATATAAACTATTGTAATACTGCAATGCCTCTGTAATGTGATCCTACTCGGAAGATCGTGGATGATTCGGGTTTCCTGAGGACACCTGACAGACTTCTTAAGTTCTATGGTGCACATGCATAGCCGTCAGAGGTCTTTGAGACAATGACAGGTGCATGTGGGCTATATTATTTAGGAGGTTCTGCCACACAAGACATACCAGCAGATTATTAGTGCTTCAAAGACACACCAAAGCAACACATTCAACTAAACATGCATTAATGAATTGAAATTAATTCTATTTTAAACAAAGGCTAGAAAAGAAACATATATTTTCTGAACTCATAAAAATCTAAGAAAATTACAGTATCTTGATTATGTCTACTGGAGTCTACCATAAAATTTTCACTTTAGTTGGATAAGTATTTTAGCCTATACTAAAATGACAAAAGTGGTGCATAAATGTGCATGAAAATACTTTGTACTGTGAAAAGTGTCAAATAGCAGATTTCATATTTTTCTTACTTAGTTCTTAGCACAAGAACTGTCATAAAAAATTACCAAGTCATTATCTCACATGTTTTATTTACTATGAATTTCCTAAGAAATCATCATTAATTACACATAAATCATAACTCCATTTCCATCCACAGAACATGGCATCACCAATATTTTTCACAGAAAGTACATCACAAGACAAGAGCAACAAAACAAGTTTCACATTTTTCTGACCTTTCTACAATTTACTATGCATTTTCAATATAACAACATTTTTGAAAATTAAATAAAGCTCTATATAGAAGTATCACAAAAATGAGACGCAACATTTTTAAACTGTAGATCTACTCATGAGAAACACTACAAAAATTTGTTTCATAATTTTTGGACCAATATTTCACAAGATATGGATTTTACAAGTCATAAATCATTTTTTGGAAAAACATTTTTCTTTCAACCGAAAATCCAACCGGCCCTATTTGCTATGCACACCCGGATCTGTACCCAGATCTGCACCTAGAGAAACAGAGAGGCGGGTCCCACGGTCAAGCGGACCCCACCGATGAGTCAAACCGAGGCAAGGGAGTCGTTGACTGGCCGGGATCTTGCCGACGGCGAGGTCACCAGTGGCAAGGCCACCACCTACGGCTTCCTCTCGGCAGTGCAAACCCGGCGGGCTAGAAGATGGCTCCGGAAGATCACCGGCGCAAGCTTGTCGACGTGCATGGCAGAGCGGCGGCGCGGACGGTCGGCGTCAAGCCGTCTCCGGCCATGGAAAAGACATGCAAGGTGCGCACGGGTCCGCGAGGCCAAGGCAGGCATGATGCGCAACTTAGATGGAATAAAGGGAGTGGAGGGATACTGGCCGCGGCGAACCAAGCACGACGGCCATGGCGACGGCGGCAGAGAAGGACGCCCGATTGGGCATTACCTTGGCTCGAGCGGTGCTTCAAACGTGAGCACGTGATGGAGCAGGGCTAGGCGAAGGCGCGGGCGAGACGAATCGAGAGCCCGTGCTACGATGGACGCGCGCGACGCCGGCGGTCTCCGCGGTGGCCCTGGCGCTGCTGCTGCTCACGGCTGCTGCTACTGCGAAGGAGGAGTGTGAGGTGGAGAAGGCAAGCGTGGAATGGAGAGGGGGCATGGAGGCACGTGAGGGTGCGCGCGGCGTTCCTGACCGAGTTAAGGCCAGCGGGGCCGGTCGGAGCGGCCGCCGCCCACCACCGCCGGTGGTGGCATGCCACGCGGCGTGCACGGCGTGGAGCAGGGTGGGCTGGCACTCCATGTGTGGGAACGGGGTAGCGCGGGCTAAGCCGGCTTGCCTGGTTGGGCCGAAAGGGAGGGACACAGCCCATTTTCAAAAAGAAAATTTCTTTTCTTTTCTTTTCTTTTCTTTTCAAACAAACAGCGTATAAAATTGCATTTTGGAGCATTTTCCAAACATTTTTAAGAAAAGGACCAAAAATAAAAGTTGCTCCATTTTTCATGCTCTACAACTTTGCTTAATGAGCCAAAGTCAAATTCTCAACAGATTTTGAATTACAGAATTAAAGTCAATTTAATTCAAAACCCTAATTTTTGGAAGAATTACTTAGGAGCATAATTAAGCAAAAGATTAATATAACTTTGTTCCAAATTGTAACCTAAATATTTCTAAGTTGGTTTAATGATCAAACATCATGCACTTGGGCTACTTTAGGAGGATCCTAAGTAACATGGCACTAAATTAAACTAAACAAGCAATTACATGAAATGACATGCATGATGATGCTTATGCTCATGATTTGCAGATGTTAATGCATGCTCAACACTTTGATAGCCCTCTTCTTTATCCTCGTCATCGTTGTCTTCATCACCATCATCATCTTCTTCGTCGCCTCCAGCAGACTCTCCTGCTCTTCTCTCTGCTCCCCCTTCCTCTCTTTGCCTCTCATTATCCTCCTCGTCGCACGGCTCCTGAGAAAGCATCGCTTCTAGATCATTGTGTAGCTCCTTGTTGAACTGCTCCTCAGTAAGCGGCTCTGCTCGTGCCTCTTCAAAGGTTTACCCGTGCTCAGGGCTTCGAGTTGCATCGACTGTTATCCACGTCATTTTGTGTTTTGTTCTAATACATGCAATAAGTTTGACTTTAGAGCATTAAAGTAGCGGGTTTCTGCACTATACAACCATCCACGCCCCATTGGTGATCATTGATCATAGATTAACATGACAATCATGTTGTCTCACTACACCCTTTTGTATCATCGAGCCATAAATCAAAAAATGAGTAGTAGCAGTAGTAGAGGCCTCAGAAACATGTCAATCATCATTTGATCATGAACTTTGAGCATCAAGGCAACATAACAGAGAAGGTCATGAAGGTAATGTAGGGGCGGCTGGTAATGATGCCAAGTTCCACACAAGTTCTTGATCATCAGCATATTCCAGATTATTTCTAGAGTTGGACAATTTCATCATAGGCAAAATAGAGGAGAGAGGAAAGGAGAGTTGGACAAAAAAAAAGCAACAGCTGGTTGGCAAAAAAAATTAGAGCAGCTGCTTCCAAACATAGATCAGAGCAGATGAGAGTAGTAATAGAAGGAGAAGAGGCCAAGCACCCCAGCTGCTACCTGCCAAATAAAGGGCAGGAAACTTCAAAAAGTCAAAAAAATAGGACAGCAGCAGCAGCAGCAGTAGTCCAGTGATTCAGTCATCAAAAAACAGGACACCAGCCTGCCATCTAGATCTCTTTATTATGACAAGTGTTTCAGTCATCACAACATATCTAGATGGGCCATATGATTAAATAAATTCGGTTGCTGAAAGATGACACAGCTACTGACTTGTCCAGCGATTCAGTCATCAACAGAGATCCAGATGGCAGGTACATGATTTGTTTTAATTTACACAAGCCAAATTCATGCACTATGCAGATTCTCAATAAAAAACAGCAAAATAAAAAATTATCAGTGTTTGATCTGTAATGCACAACTTGGTTTTGGTGATTTTATTTTGCCAAGTGATTCATTCATCGCAAGATATCTAAATGGCAGGCATTCTTAATCCATGTTAAGAACAAAACATCATGTTCTTTGGTTAAACACAAACATGGTAGTAGTTGACAACTACACTATATATATGTTCATAGCTTGCATGCCTAGCAAATAAAATTGAATGTTCTTGCACTTTATTGTGGTATAAATAAATTACCCGAAAGAATCTGATCCATACTAACAAAATTATGCAAATAACGAATGAACTACTCAACCCGGATAATTTGTGGATGATGAACACCTTATAGCTAACACAGTAACCAATGAAGCATTTTACCACTAGTTCATATGTTCATGATTCGAGTGAAGACGGGAAAAAGCACCAAAAACATGACCCAATGGTTGCAGGTTACTCATCATATTGTTGTTGCTTATTGGATACTTTGCGCCCTACCCAGACTTTGCACAGCGAAGAAATACAAAATCAAAGTTGTGTGCTTACACAGAGAGGTAGACATATCAGCTTACTGAAATCTCTATGCACATGCAGCATCACTTGTACCAGAGATGACACAAGGTTAAAAAGGCATGACATAACCAAAATAAAGAGTGCGTTCATGACTCATGTGAAAAGAGAAAACAAACACCAGACTCAAGATATAGTTTTAGGTTATTACTAATCTGCAGTGCTGCTATTACTGGACAGTTCAGAATCATGAGTGACTCCATCAGAATTATCATCACGAAGCACCGCCATAGTTCACAAGCCATGGAACAATGGTTTTTCATCCATACCACCGGCATGAGTCTGGAGCAAGAATGGAGAAGGGGTTGGAGCTTACCAGAGCTGCCGGGGGGAGGGAGTAGGGATGCTGAGGCACACCAGAACTGGGACCGCCGGCGGAGGGAGCATGGACACCGAAGCACACGGGGGGTACCAGAGCCACCGGGGAGGGATCAGGGACACTAGAGCACACCGGCACCGGGGCTGGCCACCGGCGGAGGGAGAGCGCACAGGCACTAGGGCACCAGGGCCACCGGGGGAAGGGAGCACGGACAACTGAGGGCAAGGGTACCAGAGCCGCCGAGGGAGGGAGCAGGGACAGCAGGGTGCACCAGCACCGGGGCCTCCGGTGGAGGGAGCGCGGACACCAGAGCGCACGGCGGGTAACAGAGCCGCCGTGCCAGGGAGGGAGCAGGGAAGCCAGGGCTCACCAGCATAGGGGCCATCGGCGGAAGGAGAGCGCACGAGCACCAGGGCACCAGGGCCGCCGGGGGGAGGGAGCACGGGCACAGGCAGTGGAAACCCTAGCCGTCGTGGGAGAGGGAACGACGATGGAAACCCTAGCCACCGTGGGAAACGGCGGCGCGCAGGGCAGGAGACGAACTAGGGGGTGGAGGCAGAACGGGGAAGGTAGGGCGCAGCGGAGGTAGGGCACGGAGGCGGCGGTGGCGGCCGCGAGAAATTTTGGCAGCCTCCCGGCGTCGTGGAGGAGAAAACGCGCCCAAAGACTTAGAAATTTTTGGCCACAGGCGAGGTTTGTTTACATACCGTGGGTGATTTGTAGGGGTGGCTTGAGACTCCAGACGCCACTACAAATGTATTTGTAGGGGCAGTTCCTGAGTCAGCCACCCCTACAAATAAATAAAGTATTTAAAAAATTAAAAATTGAAATTCAGAACTTGGGATAGTATTTTGGGACATTAAATGATCGAAAATGAAAATGTTGTAAACATCAAAGTTGTAGAGCTTATCAAGATCTGCAACTTTCATTTTGTTCACATTTTCATGTGCCTTTTTTGAATGATTCAAAATTTCAATTTTTAAAAAAGGACATCTTCAAATAACATTTTGGAAGAGTATATGGTTTCAAATGTAAAAGCCATGAATATAAAATTTGTTGAACTCATCAAGATCTACAACTTTTGTTTTGGTCATTTCTTCATTTGAGAAAGTGATAGCAAACATTGTTCATAAATTGACACATGTCTCATCTAGTTTCATAAACTATGTGTGAGATTCATTAATTTGTGACCAATGTTTGCTAACACTTTGGCAAATGAAGAAATGACCAAAATAAAAGTTGTAGGCATTGATGAGTTCTATAACTTTTATATTGATCACTTTTTCAGTTGAGATCATTTAGTGCTTCAAAATCTGGTTTTAAGTTGTAGTTTTTTTTTCAGATTCAAGATTTGAATTGTTCGAACAAAGTCACATGAAAAGATGAAAAACTAATAGCAGCAAGAACACAATAAATAGATAGAGCATGATATTAGAAAATTTTAGAAAAAAACCATCCTATTTGGAGTTAGTATGAAGGAGAAAGACTGGTCACAAGTTTTAGCCATGGATTAAAAAGAGAAATCACACTTGTTCATGATTTTAGAAAATTTTAGAAAAAAACATCCCATTTGGAGTTAGTATGAAGGAGAAAGACTGGTCACAAGTTTTAGTGTGATTTCTCTTTTTAATCCATGGCTAAAACTTGTGACTAGTCCCTAAAACTTGTGACCAGTCTTTCTCTCCTTCATACTAACTCCAAATGGGATGGTTTTTTCTAAAATTTTCTAAAATCATGCTCTATCATTTTAGTTTGGTCACCTTTTCATGTGACAAAATTTGGAGAATTCAAAATTTTAATTTCAAAAATTGATAACTACAAACCAGATTTTTAAACACTAAATGATTTCAGCTGAAAATGACATGAATATAAAAGTTGTAGAACTCATTAAGATCTACACCTTTTATTTTTGTCATTTATTCATTTGACAAAGTGTAGAACTCATCAATCTCTCACACAAATACATAAATGAAGTCTCACACAAATACATAAATGAAATCTCTCACACAAACATAAATGTAGCCTCGCACACATACATAAATGTAGTCTCACACACATACATAAATGAAGCCCCACACACATACATAAATGTAGCCTCACACACATACACACACACAAACACTCCATGTTGAACGACTACTAGCCCGTAACAACATTCCCCTTAACACCTTTTCGCTCCTATGGCAATATGTCTTTGGGTAGGTTCTTTTCCACAGCCCTAATCTTCTTAGGAAAGTCTGTGAATAGCTGCATTTCAGTGTATTTATTGTACTCATCAACATCATACACGCCATCAACTCTGATAATGTGTTGTTTCCTAGAGGCAACCATGTGCTTTGTCTTCTTCTTCGGGGGAAGGTTAATTTGTGGGTTAGATAAATAGGAAACTTGTGCGACATGTGAAGCGAGCACCCAAGGGTCATCTTGGAAGCCTAGATTTTCGAGGTCAACGATTGTCAACCCGATCTCGTTGACTTGGTGTTGTTTGATCCAGCGGCATCGAAACAGGGCTATCCGTATATTCATTCCATAGTCAAGTTCCCATATCTTATCAATGATGCCAAAGAATGGGATCTTTCGGCCCAAACCGTCGAGAGCTTCTACTCGAACGCTGTTGTTTTGGTTCACACATGTACTATCCTTTGCATGGGTATAGTATGTGTACCCATTGATTTCGTAAGCTTGCCAAGATGTGACTTGTCTCGATGGCCCCCTAGCCAACCAATGGATGGTAATTTCATCTTTGGTTCCTCCATTCAGTAGGTTTTGGCTGTCCTTCAACCATGTAGTGAGTCATTGCCTATGTTGTTTCTTGACCCACTCCTCTGTGCGGCCATTACTCTCCTCCATAATGAGAGCAAAGTGTTTGTCAATGTATGGTTGTATCAGTTCTGTACTCTACAAGACACTATAATGCGCCTGACTCACTTCTTGGTAATCATGGTCGATGAAAACTTTTCTCCCCCTTGTGCCCTTCCTAGCCAGCCTACACTTATGACGAGAATCGGGTTTACCAATCCCTCTCTGTTCTTTTAGGTACTCTTGACAGCACTCCACGACTTCTTTAGTACTTAACCCTCTATCATGGAGCCCTCTGGGTATGCTCGATTATGCACGTATCGGCTTAGAGTTGACATGAACTGCTCATCAGACCACATTTCATGCAAGTAGCAAGGGCCCAGCGCCTGTATCTGATGAACCATGTGAATCATGAGATGTGGCATTATATCAAAAAAGGCCGGAGGTAAACACATCTCTAGTTGGTTTTGGGTCTCCGCCATGAATTCATGTAGGTCATTCAGCTCTTTCTTGTCAATCGTCTTCTGTGAGATTTTCTAAAAGAAGTAGCACATGCAGGTGATGGCCATTTTCAAGAACTCTAGCTTTATAGCCCTGATTATAATAGGTAGGAACACTGTTAGCATCACATGACAATTGTGAGCCTTGTAGTGTGTTATTGATAGGTCCTTCATCGACACTAGCTTCTTCACATTCGCTAAAAACCTAGTCATGACTTTGACCCCCTCAGGAAAGTGCATATAGCTCTTTTCTCATCTAGGGTTAGGTTGAAGCTGGCCGCGGGCAAAGTGTATTTTTCATTAACATCAAGTACTAGGTGAAGCTCTGGCATCACTTTTAGCTGCACCATGTCTTTCCATGATTCCAAACCATCCTTTGACTTGTCTGTGTCCATCAAGGTAGCAATGAGACTCTCAAAGACATTCTTCTGCACGTGCATAGAATCAATGGCATGGGGGACCTCCAAGTCTGGCCAATAATGTAGATACTAAAAGAAGATCGATTGTTTCTTGAAAGGCACGCCTTCGACAGGAGGTGTGCTTCTATCTCTGTTCATCCCATTCGGATTCTTCTTTCCATAGACGACGCATATGTTTTTCACCATTTTGTACACGTGTTCTCCGTTATGACGTCTCTCCGGAGGGGGTTTAGTCTCTGGGGTGTTGTCATAAAATCTTAAGAACAATTTGCTACAGTACTTGTGAGTTGTTTTTAAGAAGCGCCGGTGCCTTAGGTAAATTGTCTTCTTGGATGCATCCAGGAACACCCATGTAGTACCATCCAAGCAAACTAAGCATCCCGTCTTCCCTTTGATCTGTCCAGATAAAGCAAACAGCGTGGGGTAATCATTGGTAGTAACAAAGATTATGGCTCTACATATGAAGTCCTCCTTTCAGAACGCATCGTACATCGCCTCCCCATGCCTCCATAGCCTCTCCATTTCTTGCATCAAAGGCTCGAGGAACACGTCTATATCAATGCCTGGTTGTTTAGGACCAGAAATGAGAATAGTGAGGAGAAGGTACTTTCTCTTCTGACACAACCACATTGGGATGTTGTACATGGTCAAGATCACTAGACATGTGCTATGGTTGCTCATCCTCTCATTGAAGGGATTCATTCCATCGGTGCTCAAGCCAAACCATAAATTCCTTAGGTCAGTGCTGAATTCTTTGTGCTTGTCATCGAAGCTTTGCCACTGAGTACCATCAGTCGGGTGTCCAATTTTATCATCATCCACATTGCGCTCATCATCCCACCATGTCATTAGTGCGGCTTCCTTTGGGTTTAGGAACATATGCCCCAAGCGGTCGACCACTGGCTGGTACCACATTACCAAGGCAGGAATTTTTCTCTGCTTTGCATCGTTGCCTAATGGAGTGTCCTCTCGTGGCTAAGATTCTTGTACCGCCTTTTTCCCACCCTTCTTCCTCTTATTCCCCGTGGAGGCTTCGTCCTCGCTATAAGGGTCGTTGTTCTTGTACCGGCTGGCCCCACACTGGGGACATTTATCTAGTGACTTGAACGTGTCACCACAAAAAAGGATATAGTGGTTGGGGTATGCATGAATTTTTCAACCCCCATTGTCAATGGACTTATAACCTTCTTCGCTTGATATGTGTTGGCGGAAACTAAGTTTGGCTATGGCAGCAACCATGATAGGAGACGCAACAGATCATTGAAACTACAATCTGACCAGCCATACTTAGCCTTTAGGATGAGTAGCTCAAGCACAAAACGTAGCAATGTCCAATGTGTCGGACAACCCTTTTCAACACCGTACACAGTCTCCTTCGATGCTTTTTTCACCATTTCATAATTTTCTAGACCTTTCGGGCTCTTTAGTAAAATCTCTGGTCCAGTGGTCCGAATCATTTCCTCCAAATCATCAAAATCATCTTCATCCCTGACACATCCTCCACCATCATTATTGGCAGCACCACCTTCGTCATTACCATCCCAACCACCAGCATCACCACCTTGTTCATGGCCATCATCATTCATTTCTTCTGCATCAAGCTGTGCTACATATTGGTCCAGGTAATCTCGGATTTCGGCGTCATCTTCTTGTTGATCAACATGAACAACCGTTTCACCATGATGAATCCACACTGTGTAGTCTTTAACAAATCCTCGCATAATCAGGTGTGATCTGATGATAGTCACGTCTTTCCATGCGAGACGGTTCTTGCAATCGCTACATGGACAAATAATTGAATCTTTGTTCTCTTTCAAGGTCATTGCATGCTTCTTTGCAGCTTCAATGAATTTGTGCACTTCATCATGGAAACCTAGCATAAACCTTAATGAACCATACATCCAAGAGTTCATGTACTCCATCTTCTAGGGCAACATTCAAAGAAAAATAAGTAAAGGATTAATTATTCATATATATACACATACATACGGGAATCAAATTAAAAATTACTTGAAAGAATATAACTAGCCATTTTATCGAAAACCATTCTAGAGAATAATTAACTCCCTATTTAGCCATAAATAATTAAAAATATATTTTTCTCCACTTTAGTTCCTTGATTACAATAAACAGTTTCAAAGACAACAATTAATATTTCCCACTATCATTCATCCAAAAATGTAATTAATAAATAAAAAAACCAAACCTAGCTCTAGATCTAGATCTATATGGAACATCCAAAAAACTAACTAATAGTCCACCAAAATCAAGCAAGATGCACTAAAAAGGGTATAATGATATTCTACTAAGTAATTTACCCTACTACCTTCGAAACTTTGGTCTAATTTGCTTCATAAATGGCTCAAGCACCATAGAAGAGAGAGAAAAGCAAAACTCCAGTTACTCACTAACCAACCATTGAAACTTCAAAAAAATGTTTGGAATAGCATTTTCTTACCTTCTACAACCTCTCCACCAAAGGATTTGAGATCAAAACCTCCCCCCTTAGTAGAGCAATTTTTAGGAGGTGCCCAAGGCCTCCCCTCCTTCCTCTCTTGGGTTACTATAGCTGGCCCGAGGAGGAAGAAGGGGAGGTTGTGGCTTTATACTTGGGAAATTTTTAGAGGCTCAATCACCAGCCGCCCCTACAAATCAAACAGTAGAGGCAGCTGTGATACCAGCTGCCCCTACAAATTGAACCATTTATAGCGGCGGTTACTGTTACCAGCCGCCTCTATTGTCTGATTTATAGGGGCGGCTGGTGGAGTGGGTCCCCAACACACCCACAGTAGGGGCGGCTCCATCACCAGCCGCCCCTACTCAAAATATGCCCCGTTGCTACAAAGAAATCCTGTAGTAGTGACTGTTACTGACATATGGAAGTGACCATCAGTGAGAAGGCTGAAGTGGCCATCAATGAGGAGGCAGTCAAGGAAGATGGTCTTGCTAACGCTGTTGAGATTGATCCTACCCCAAAGGAGATTCTTCTGACTGCTGCGGTAGAAGATGAGACCATTGAGGAAGGTATAAAGTCATAATCACTGAAGGCAAAAAAAGGTTGTTTTGATGTGTATGTACGAGATGTTGCCGTAGCGTTAGCACGGGCAAACCACAGTTTTCATAGCCATCGGCTTCTTTGTCCATCAAAAAATTAAAGAAGACCACCAGATGGCATTGTCAAGAAGATGGCGGTCCTTTGATAAAATAATAGGAGAGTGAATCTAGAGCTAAGTTCCTTCACTGTTGGAGGACAATGATGATGAATAGTTGTAAAACATAACATTACTATTCCTCTAATGTTTATGATTTTTTCCATAGACACGTGAATCTAAGTGAATCTTATTGGCCGTTGTATGGTAATTAGTGGAGTTGCAATGTAATTGTTCAAAAAGAAAAATATCAGAATATAAATTGAGAGAGTACCATTTTCTGTAGCGAGACATAACATTCTTCTTTTTTGTTTTTGAAGATATTTAAGTTAATGTCACTAAAAAGGATTTCCCAAATCATACGATTGGTTTGCATTGTGATTTGTTGAGCTGTAATGACTAAGTCTTACGCAAGGAACTATCTTTTATTGTTTTAATTTGCATAAATTTTAGTTCTAATTTGCATGTACTTAAATGTTGTCGTAGCGTTAACACGGGCACTATACTAGTTTAGGTTGTAATTAATCAAATTAGCATTAAATTATGAAAGTCAGATATTAAACTCTAAATTGCTTTTAATTTGGAAAGCAATGCAAGCATTCATTAATCATATTAATATTTATGTTAAAATTCAGAATCATGAGATATGGTAAGGAGTAGCTTTGGTCGGTATGACAAGAACGCAAACAAGAATGAAGTTAACCCTTCGTTGCTTTAATTAAGAAGCTATATAATAGGTACTAATCAAATTAACATTTAAATCAACAAATTCATTATCAAGTTGCATGGCAATATCAAAACTACTGCGTCGAGCGTCACGAATCTAAGGTAACTGGAACGACACGAAAGGGAGCTAAAATGATAAAATAGCGAACAGTGGCAATTTCGTAATTACCATCACCTTTCGTCTCCTCCCATGGCCAAGGTTGCACTGTTCGTGCAGAGGAAGGGGGCCTCGGCTTGGGAGAGGGCAGCCAGCCAGGGGCTCTTCGACCGGTCGAATGGCGGCGCTAGCCCATGGCGGCCTGTTGTGTCCCACAAAGGGGCGTCAGCCAGCGGCGGTTGGCAGCCTCTACGCGAGGCTGCGTGAGGCAGCACGCGAAGGGGTAGGGGTCGGCGGCCTGGGGGTGGCCTGCCAGAGGCTCACTCGGTCGGCTTGTGTTTGGAGGTCGGGATCTGTTGCTGGGGCGAGAGAGGGAGCATGGGGAGGGGAGATGCGGTGGCAGCGTGCTTCTGCAGAGCTCGAGCGCCCTCTATATAGGGAGAAAGGAGGAGGAGAGGGCTGGGTCGTGGAGGGCTCGAGCACGCCGTCAATGGCGGCCATGACTCAGCGCGTGGGAGCGGGTCGTGGTGCACTATTGTTGGATTTATTGTGGGCTTAGCCCATAATACATTTAATAAATCAATAAACTCTATGGTTGGTAACATTATATGGTGTATGATTTGTACTATATGGGAGTTTAACTAAACGTTGACTCAACTTATATGGTTGGATTTTATCCATTTATATTGAGAGATTGAGAAAAGGATAAAGGCATGCCGCGCGCATGCGCCGCCGCCGGTGGTGGTCGGGCCGTAGGCGTGGCATGGCAGGCAAGCGGCGAGCGAGCGGCGTGGCGTGGCTCGGTTTTGATACTCACCTCTTATAATTGTGGGAGTTTCAACTCTTTTGCATTATGGTGAATGTTGGTTGGCATTAATCCCGTGAGTTACCATCTCCTGATCTCCTCGGCTGGCCCCTTCTCCTCCCCGCTGCGGGAATAAGAGTCCTCGCTCCTATCCTTCTTCTTCCGAGAGACAACAGAAACACACACACCACCGCTCCGCTGCTAGATGGCGATCTCTGTCCTGTGACTTCGCGTGCACAAGGTTACAGGAGAGCAGGTGCCTCCGGAACCACCGCTCGCCTGAGAACCCTGCTCGGGGTGGGTAGGCGATTAGGTTTTTCGGGAGCGACTACGCGACTGCTCCTCTCCACGTCATCGGTCGACGTCTTCTTCCCTGATCCGTGCACGCCATCGTCTTCTTCCTCTAGTGCATGGGAGTCGATACTGCGAACCCCTTCCTATAATAACTGTGGTCCACTACTTCGAGCAACGCACTAATCTGCACATCATGACTGGAGGTGCTAGTGCGAGTGGAGCCTCCGATGCCTTCGGCATGGTACTCTCCTCTGGGTATATCCGCAAACTCACTCTTATTTTTATATTTATATATGTTCTCTTTGGTATGCCTTGTTTTGATGCTTTGGGTCATGTCGTTGTTGATCTTGCAGGTATGCTTTATATGACAAATATACCATGGTTACATGTTTTCAATCGTGGTTTTATGGTTCATATAAGTATATATGATGTTATAATTACCATGCTAATTTTTATATATGTCATCATCTTTATGGTGTTATTTTCTGGATTAAATTGACATGGAAATTGCTTAAACATCTAACAGCTGTGACATGCGAGCGATGGCGCGGTGGATGCGAGGCGGGGAGGGGGGGCGGGGCGGCTTGTCCTCGCGGTGGTGCTCGGTCCTCATGGGCGGCTCGGTCACACGGTTGGAGCTTCGCTCCCCAGCAATGGTGGAGGGGAGAGGAGACCAGAGGGAGGCGATGACGAGGCGGGCTCACCTGTCGGCGGGTGGGAGAGAGAGGAGGCGCTGGGCCCGGCTGTCAGTGGCTGCGCATGGGAGAGAGGAGGTGTGGCACTGTGGGCGCGCTGGGCCTGGGCCTGCTGCGCCGCTGCTGCTGCGGGCCATGTGCTGCGCAGGAGGGGAGAAGGGGAGGGCCGGCTGGACCGGATTCGAGGTACCGAGTTTGGTTTGGCCCAAGGGCTCCAACCGTACGTCCAGGCGCAATGGGATGCCCGGGCGGCTGCACGTGCTGGCTGGCACTGTGCTACCGCGGCTGTTCTGGTGACGGCACGAGCCCTACCACCGCTGTTGTATCTGTGCTATCGAGTTAGGCTGACCACTGTTCAGAGCGACTTATATCTGTGCTATCGAGTTGGGTACATCGCTTTCCTTTCAAGAGCCAATTTCACCATGGACCATGGTGGTGCAGTTAATTTCTACGACCGACAGATGTATACTATGTATGGCAGAAATGCAAACACATGCACACCACCCTAGGGCACGTACAACGCCCGTCTTTTCCTCGTATCGGAGACAGCTCTTTTGCAGAAAGAGACGACGGCGAGGGCCCATGTTCCGAGGCAGAATCGCTGAACGCGGCTCCGTTGTACGCCTTCGTCTTCGTGAGTCGACCCCTCGCTCAGATCCCGCGCGGGCGGTCCCGCTGGTTTGCTCTGCGCGCGAAATCGATCTTCAATTCCATATCTCCCGTGTACTCGCTTTCGTCCTCATTCTTGCGGCATTCGTCGCCACCGAGATGTCACGACCCGCGATGATGGTGGCTTCGCTTCCTCTATGGCCTCTTCCCATGGCGGACGGGCTACCCATGCGCGGTGGTAGTCCAACTTCTTCTGCGTTTGGGCGCCCAGCAAACTGGGATCGAACAGAAGTGCTGCACTGCAGGATCGAACAGAAGTGCTGCACTGCAGGGTGCAGGTAGCTGTGATATTTCACTCGATGAGGTCAACTCATCAGTTCGCACTCTTGAATTTGATCAATTTGACATTTCTGAATTAGCTTGAGTAATTAGTTAAACATTCAGTTATAGCCTGAATAAGCTTATGACATATTTCTGAACTTTGGAGCCCCCGCTTTGTTCTGAATTTCTGAGAATATCTAACTGTTACTATGATGAAATGGTTGTAGACTTTTAGCCTACACGTGTGCATGCTGCTGTGAGGCTGATGTAAAGTTGTTGTGAAGACTGCTGCCGTGGAATTGAAATTAAGCTTGCTGTGAACTGCTATGAACATTGTCATCCTGTTTGCTTTACTGCAAAACCCTGGGCTATGAGGACCTGCAGCTATGAATGTTGTAGCAACTGTTATCCTATGTCTAGAAACTTTATCCAATCTGTTGGTGAATCTGTGTGCTGCTATTTTCTGAATGTGAACTTGATCCTACTCCCTCCGTCCTAAATTATAAGACATTCCAAGAATCTTAGAGAGTCAAAGGATATCAAGTTTGACTAAATTTATATGATAAGACAATAATATTTATGACACCAATTAAGTATCATTAGATTCTTCATTAATTATATTTTCATAGTATACCTATTTGATGTTATAAATTTTTGTAATTTTCTCTATAATTTTTGTCAAACTTAAGATGTTTTGACTCTCCAAGATTTTTTAGAATGTCTTATAATTTGGAATGGAGAGAGTATCTGTTAGTGAACATGTGTGCTGCTACTATATTGATGGTTTCTAAAAATTATTGGAGTCACGTTGCTCTTATTTATGCTTGATACATTTTCTATCAAATAGCCACACAATGATATATAAAAATTTATTTATAGTTGATCTTAGCTACATACAAAGCATTAAACACCTTGCAAACGATAAGATAGACTATGGGTTGTATGACATATCTTTATACCTGTCTATATGATAAATTCGAGGCCTTTATAGACGGCTCCCCGTCTGTAGGTTGTACAGTCTAACACCAGCTCATTGATAAGTTTAACATCAAGCTGCATGATCAATCTTGTTGTCCACATTATTTTACATGCATGGGAACTTGGAAGGAAGGACACCAAAGTCCGCGCGTACTTGGCTCCTTGTTGCTTTCGACGGTGAATTTCTTCCCGAGCGAGCCCAGCAGCAGCCGGAAAGCCGTCGCGCCCCTCTTGCCCAGCAGCAGTAGTAGCAGACGGACGGAATTTCCATGTACGAGTACATCGTCGCCCGTATATAGTACTCGATCACAACGGCACAACGTACGTGGTTCGTTTCCTTTCGCAAAAGAAAGATCCACGTACGTTTCCTTTGATCCTTTGACAAAACAAAAAAGAGATGTGCTTTGCTTTCCTTTGATCCCAACGCGTTGAATCCATTTGTACTCTGGATACTCCAAATCCACTTCCAGGTTTACGTATAACAACTGCTAATCAGTTGGTCGGCGTATGATTGTAGAGTCCGTACTGTCACTACTGCGATGACCTTTTTTTAAGAGGCGGGTAACAAATAGCCATTTCATCACGCAGGGACGGTTACACTGTTCGTATTTAAGAAAACAATTGTGTTAATGATAGTTTTCACATAGACGACAGTTGTACAGGTCTCCTTCCTATATGAAAATATTTTTTTTCAGAGACGGAACATTGCAACACCCACCGTATCCAGCTGGCAATAAAAAAGATGCTGGCGTCTTGCATTGCTTATCCACCGTGGCCTGTGTAGAATTGGAGTTGAGACTCAACACCTTTATGGTCTCCTTAACAAAGCGATTGTAGGCGCACTTCTCTCAAAAAAAAAGAGAGAGATTTTAGGCACACTTTAGTTGTGCGAATGAGTGTCGAAGGTCAATCATGTGTTCTAGTGTGTTTTAGCTTGTGTCACGTTATTCTCACTATTTTGACATGATCTACTTGTTTTCAAGTAGTTTTAGGTGGAAGCTATATCTTGTGAACACAACGACCCTTATACTCCTCTATATGTGTACAATAAACTTAAACTTAGATCTAAGTTTTAATGGCTAATTAGTGCACGTTTGGTGCAGCTCGTGATGGCTTCGGCTCCCTCTGCCACGGTACTGTACCACCCTGTAGGATCCTGTGCATCGCTATAGCTCTTGGAAAATCGACTCCGGCTCCACCTGTGAACACCTGCAATCGAAGAGGAGCCATCGGACCTGCGTTGGTGTGGCTCCGCCAGGACTGCTACAGGGAGAGAGAGCCGGAGCTGGACAGAGCCTGGCCAAACGGGCAGAATTCCGTAGATCCAGTTGGATCTTTATTCTTGGGTCCAAAAATTTGGACCGTGGCAGAATTAGCTATCATGGTAAAATATTTCAAATTACGTCCGCAATTTCTAGTACTTGGTATTTAATCAGCTGCTGATTTTGGAATTTTAGGTTTAGCCTATTCACAAACCGCTACTAAATATTGTTTACCCTTTCAATCATGGGCATTAAGACTTGGTTGATTATATATAATAATCAAATAAAAGAATCTGAGTGTGATCCAAACAAGCTAAATTATGGGGTGGATTTATTCTAATAAAAGCACTATATTACAACAATGCTAAAATCCATCTAAGACCTCATTTTTTTTAAGATTATAAGTGCATAAACAATAATCCAGGGATCAAAACACTTAGATTATAATAATCCATAATCTAAATTATAATAATTCCACAAATATCATAGATTTTAATACTCTAATTGTTATCAAATAGGTCCTAAGTCCATTTATCACATCTCTCTCCCCTAACACAAAATAACATTTTATTGGATTCAAAGTCCAATAGCAAATAGTCGTAAAGGAAGGGTCAGCAAATATAACTAACCAACCATTGAAACTTCAAAAAAATGTTTGGAATAGCATTTTCTTACCTTCTACAACTTCTCCACCAAAGGATTTGAGATCAAAACCTCCCCCCTTAGTAGAGCAATTTTAGGAGGTGCCCAAGGCCTCCCCTCCTTCCTCTCTTGGGTTACTATAGCTGGCCTGAGGAGGATGAAGGGAAGGCTGTGGCTTTATACCTGGGAAATTTGTAGAGGCGGCTCAATCACCAGCCGTCCCTACAAATCAGACAGTAGAGGCAGCTGTGATACCAGCCGCCCCTACAAATTAAACCATTTATAGTGGTGGTTACTGTTACCAGCCGCCTCTACTGTCTGATTTATAGGGGGCGGCTGGTGGAGTGGGTCCCTAGCACACCCACAGTAGGGGCGGCTCCATCACCAGCCGCCCCTACTCAAAATATGCCCCGTTGCTACAAAGAAATCCTGTAGTAGTGCATGTTACTGACATATGGAAGTGACCATCAGTGATAAGGCTGAAGTGGCCATCAATGAGGAGGCCTCATGGAAGATGGTCTTGCTAACACTGTTGAGACTGATCCTACCCTAAAGGAGATTCTTCTGACTGCTGCGGTAGAAGATGAGACCATTGAGGAAGGTATAAAGTCATAATCACTGAAGGCAAAGAAGGTTGTTTTGATGTGTATGTACGAGATGATGCCGTAGCGTTAGCACGGGCAAACCACAAGTTTTCATAGCCATCGGCTTCTTTGTCCATCAAAAAATTAAAGAAGACCACCAGATGGCATCGTCAAGAAGATGGCAGTCCTCTGATAAAATAATAGGAGAGTGAATCTAGAGCTAAGTTCCTTCACTGTTGGAGGACAATGATGATGAATAGTTGTAAAACATAACATTACTATTCCTCTAATGTTTATGATTTTTTCCATAGACACGTGAATCTTAGTGGTCGTTGTATGGTAATTAGTGGAGTTGCAATGTAATTGTTCAAAAAGAAAAATATCAGAATATATAAATTGAGAGAATACCATTTTCTGTAGCGAGACATAACATTCTTCTTTTTTGTTTCTGAAGATATTTAAGTCAATGTCACTAAAAAGGATTTCCCAAATCATACGATTGGTTTGCATTGTGATTTGTTGAGCTGTAATGGGTAAGTCTTACACAGGGAACTATCTTTTATTGTTTTAATTTGCATAAATTTTAGTTCTAATTTGCATGTACTCAAATGTTGCCGTAGCATTAGCACGGGCACTATACTAGTTTAGGTTGTAATTAATCAAATTAGCATTAAATTATGAAAGTCAGAGATTACACTCTAAATTGCTTTTAATTTGGAAAGCAATGCAAGCATTCATTAATCATATTAATATTTATGTTAAAATTCAAAATCATGAGATATGGTAACGAGTAGCTTTGGTCGGTACGACCAGAACGCAAACAAGAACGGAGTTAACCCTCCGCTGCTTTAATTAAGAAGCTATATAATAGGTACTAATCAAATTAACATTTAAATCAACAAATTCATTATCAAGTTGCATGATAATATCAAAACTACTGTGTCGAGCGTCACGAATCTAAGTTAACTCGCACGACACGAAAGGGAGCTAAAACGATTAAATAGTGGGATGTGACAAATAGTGGCAATTTTGTAATTACCATCACCTTCCGTCTCCTCCCATGGCCATGGTTGCACTGTTCATGCAGAGGAAGAGGGCCTTGCCTTGGGAGAGGGTAGCTAGCCAAGGGCTCTCTGGCCGGTCGGATGGCAGCGCTAGCCCGCGGTGGCCTGCTACGGCCCACAAAGGGGCATCAGCCAGCGGCAGTCGACGGCCTCTGCGCGAGGCTGCCTGAGGTAGTGCGCGAAGGGGTAAGGGTCGGCGGCCTAGGGGTGGCCTACCAGAGGCTTGACTCGGCCGGCTTGGGTTTGGAGGTCGAAATCAGTTGCTGGGGCGAGAGAGGGAGCACGGGGAGGGGAGAGGCGGTGGCAGCGTGCTTCTGCGGAGCTCGAGCGCCCTTTATATAGGGAGAAAGGAGGAGGAGAGGGCTAGGTCGCGGAGGGCTCGAGCACGTCGTCAATGGTGGCCTTGACTCAGCGCGTGGGAGAGTGGGTCGTGGCGCGCTATTGTTGGATTTATTGTGGGCTTAGTGCATAATATATTTAATAAATCAATAAACTCTATGGTCCGTAACATTATATGGTGTATGATTTATACCATATGGGAGTTTGACTAAATGTTGACTCAACTTATATGGTTGGATTTTATCCGACTATATTAAGAGGTTGAGAAAAGGATAAAGGCGTGCCACACGAGTGCGCGCCGCCGTCGCCGTTGGCAGCGGTCGGACCGAGCCGTGGGCGTGGCGAGGCAGGCGACGGCGAGCAGGTGTGGCGTGGCTCGGTTTTGCCACTCACCTCTCATAATTGCGGGAGTTTTAACTCTTTTGCATTATGGTGAATGTGGGTTGGCATTAATCCCGTGAGTTACCATCTCCTGATCTCCCAAGCTAGCCCCTTCTCCTCCCGCTGTGGGAATAAGAGTCCTCGCTCCTATCCTTCTTCCGAGAGACAACAGAAACACAGACACCACCGCTCTGCTGCTAGATGGCGATCTCCGTCCTATGACTTCGCGTGCACGAGGTTGTGGGAGGGTAGGTGCCTCCGGAACCACCGCTCGCCTGAGAATCCTGCTTGGGGTGTGCAGGCGATTAGGTTTTTGGGGAGCGACTACGCGACTGCTCCTCTCCACGTCATCGGTCGACGTCTTCTTCCCTGATCTGTGCACACCATCGTCTTCTTCCTCTGGTGCGTGGGAGTCGGTACTGCGAACCCCTTCCTCAATGATTGTGGTCCACTACTTCGAGCAACGCATTAATCTGCACACCATGACTGGAGGTGCTAGTGCGAGTGGAGCCTCCGATGCCTTTGGCATGGGACCCTCCTCTGGGTATATTCTCAAACTCACTCTTGTTTTTATATTTATATATGTTCTCTCTGGTATGCCATGTTTTGATGCTTTGGGTCGTCGTTGTTGTTCACATGCTACATAATCTTGCTGGTATACTTTATATGACAAATATACCAAGTTTACATGTTTTGAATCGTGGTTTTATGGTTCACATAAGTATATATGATGTTATAATTACTATGCTAATTTTTATATAAGTCATCATCTTTATGGTGCTATTTTTCTGGATTAAATTAACATGGAAATTGCTTAAACATCTAACAATCTAAAAACCTCATATTAGGTAATTTTCTCTCAGTGGTTTCGCTGCCGCTTTGAAGCCAAATGCTTTTGATGGGAAAAATTTCATGATATAGCGTGCCAGGATGGAGTTGTGGCTAACTGCTATGAGTTGCTATCATGTCACACAGGGGAAGCCTAAGAACTGAGCTCCTGAGGATGAGACTAAGCTTCGGGCTGCCGATAACCTGTTCCGAGGCGCTGTGATTAGTGCTCTTCACAGCAAGTATGAGCAAAACTACATATCTTGTGCATCAGGCAAAGAGTTATGGGATGCTCTTGAGGCAAAGTTTAGAGTTTCTAATGCTGGGAGTGAGTTGTACCTCATAGGGCAGCTGTATGACAACAAGATGGCTGAAAACCGTTCTGTGGTGGAACAGGCTCATGAGATTCAGGCACTGGCTAAGGAACTTGAGCTTTTCCCATGTCTGTTACCTAACAAGTTTGTGGCTGGTGGTATAATCGCTAAGCTGCCACCTTTTGGAGGGATTTTGCTACTTCTCTAAAACATAAAAAATAAGAATCTAGTGTGTCTGAGCTTATTGGCATTCTTGATGTTGAGGAGAGGGCGAGAGCAATGGACGGGCGTGGAGAAGGGGTTGAGACCTCTGCTGCAAACATGGTGCAAAACAAAAATTCATTTGCATTCCATAATAACAAGAAGAAGAACAACCAACAAGAGAACAACCAAAACAAGCCTAAGCAAACAACTGAGTTTAAGAAGAAAAACAACAAGAAAGGTGAAGGTTCCTTTATTTGCGGTAAGGATGATCATTGGGCAAGTGTGTGCCCAGACCGCAAATTTAAGCAAGAGAAGAAGGCAGCCGACATGGTAATTAACAAGACTGGAGGAGGAACATCTGGTTATGGTAATCATTTATCTTCTGTTCTTTCAGTTTGTCATTCACCTGAGTGGTGGATGGATAGCGGTGCTAATATTCATGTATGTACTGATGTTTCTTTGTTTACCTTATACCAGGTCGGCAGGACTGGAGCCTTGCTGATGGGAAATGGCTCGCATGCGTGAATTCTTGGTGTTGGCACGGTCATTCTAAAGTTTACTTCGGGAAAGACGGCGCTATTGAAGCACGTGCAACATGTGCCCTCCATCAGAAAGAATCTTGTTAGTGGTCCTATGTTGTGTCATGATAGCTACAAGATTGTGCTCGAGTCTAATAAATGTGTTGTGTTGAGATATGGTACATTTGTTGGTAAATGTTATGACTGTAGAGGTCTATTCCTCTTATCGTTGCTTGATGTGTGTAATAAGGTTGTGAACACTTTTGATATCTCGAATGAGTCAGATTTATGGCATTCACATCTTTATCATGTTAATTTTGGTTGTCTTATGCGGTCAGCGAATATGAATTTAATCTCGAAATTTAACGTGGTCAAAGGTTCTAAGTGCCATATGTGTGTACAATCCAAACAACCGCGCAAGCCTCACAAGGCTGCTGAGGCGAGGAATTTGGCACCGCTAGAACTCCTTCATTCTGATCTATGTGAAATGAATGGCGATTTGACTAAGGGCGGTAAACGATACTTCATGACTTTTATAGATGATTGCACTAGATTTTGCTACGTGTATCTGCTTAAAACAAAAGATGAAGCGTTGAATTATTTTAAGGCCTATAAAGCTGAAGTAGAAAATCAACTTGAGAGGAAAATTAAATGGTTAAGGTCTGATCGAGGTGGAGAATATTTCTCTAGTGAATTTTCTGAATTTTATGGGGAACATGGTATCATTCATGAGAAGACACCGCCATACTCACCACAATCTAATGAAATTGTCGAAAGAAAGAACCGTACTCTAACTTAGTTGGTAAATGCCATGTTAGACACTATGGGACTATCTAAGGAATGGTGGGGTGAGGCGATTTTGACTGCATGTCATGTCCTAAATAGAGTTCGTATAAAGAATAAAGAAATCACACCATTTGAGGAATGGAAAAAGAAAAGATTAAATCTCTCATATATACGCACTTGGGGTTGCTTGGCTAAAGTGAATGTATCGATCAACAAGAAGCGCAAACTTGGGCCTAAAATTGTTGACTGTGTATTCCTTGGTTATGCTATCCACAGTGTTGGATATAGGTTCTTAATTATAAATTCTAAAGTACCTGACATGCATGTTGGTACAATAATGGAGTCTAGAGACGCTACATTTTTTTAGAATGAATTTCCCATGAAAATTGCACCTAGCACGACTAGTTATGAATCTGTAATTTCCCATGAGCATGCAAATTTTATTCCGATAGAATAAATTGAGGAGCCCCTTACGCAAAATCCTGAGGAGAATGACATTGTAGTCACCAGAAAGAGCAAGCGACACAGAGTTGCAAAATCTTTTGGGGATGACTATATTGTGTACCTTGTGGATGACACACCAACGACCATTGAACAGACATATTCCTCTCCTGATGCTGACTTGTGGAAGAAAGCAGTACAGAGTGAGATGGATTCTATCATGTCTAATGGAACTTGAGAGGGAGTTGATCATCCATTTGGATGCAAGCCTATTGGCTGCAAATGGGTGTTCAAGAAAAAGCTTAGGCCTGATGGTACTATCGAGAGGTACAAGGCAAGGCTTGTGGCCAAAGGTTATACTTAAAAAGAGGGTGAAGACTTCTTTGATACTTATTCACCAGTTGCCTGATTAACTACAATTCGAGTGTTGCTTTCTCTGACAGCTTCCTTTTGTCTTACCATTCATCAAATGGATGTTAAGACAGCTTTCCTAAATAAAGAGTTGGAGGAGGAGATGTATATGGATCAGCCGGATGGGTTTATAGCAAATGGTCAAGAGGGCAAGGTGTGTAAGCTATTAAAGTCATTGTATGACCTAAAACAAGCCCCTAAGCAATGGCACGAGACGTTTGACAAAACTTTAACATCTGCTAGCTTTGTTGTGAATGAAGCTGACTCATATGTGTATTATCGGTATGGTGGGGGTGAAGGAGTTATTTTGTGCCTATATGTTGATGACATATTGATCTTTGGATCAAGCCTCAAAGTGATTGAGGAGGTAAAGAAATATTTATTGAGTAATTTTGAGATGAAAGATTTGGGAAAAGCTAATGTTATTCTTAATATCAAGCTTTTAAGAGAAGGTGATGGTGGGGTAACTTTGTTACAATCTCATTATGTGGAAAAGGTGCTGAGTCGCTTTGGGTTTAGTAATTGTCAGCCTGCTCCTACACCTTATGACCCTAGCGTGCTACTGAGGAAAAATCGGAGAATAGCAATGGATCAATTGAGATATTCCCAGATCATTAGTAAGCTCATTTATCTTGCTAGTGCAACAAGACCTTACATCTCTTATGTTGTGTGCAAGCTAAGCCGGTTTGTGTCAAACCCGAGAGATGATCATTGGCAAACTCTTGAGAGAGTAATGCACTATCTAAAGGGTACTATGAGCTATGGTATACATTATACAAGGAACCCAAAGGTGTTATAAGGTTATAGTGATGCCAACTGGATTTCTAATGCTGATGAGCATTAGGCCACAAGCGGATATGTGTTTCTGCTTGGAGGTGGCACTATTTTCTAGAAGTCTTACAAGCAGACTGTCTTAACGAAGTCTACAATGGAAGTAGAACTCACAGCATTAGACACTGCTGGGTCTGAGGCCGAGTGGCTGCGTGATCTCCTTATGGATTTACCGGTTGGTGAAAACTGATACCGGCTATTTCTATGAACTGTGATAACCAGATTGTGATTACCAAGGTTAACAGTTCTAAGGATAACATGAATTCCACGAGGCATGTTAAGAGATGATTAAAATCTATCAGAAATTTGAGAAACTTTGGAGTTATTGTATTGGACTATGTTCACACGTCCAATAATCTGGTAGATCAGTTTACAAAGGGCCTGTCACGAAATGTGATAGATAGTGCATAGAGAGAGATGGGTATGAGACCCACTTGAAATCTACTATGGTGGTAACCTGTCCTATGTGATCGAAGATCCCATGAAGTAAGATGGTGAAACAAGCTAGTAGTAGATTGTGAGGAAAGATCCCTTATAAAGGTTTATTTCTGATGCACATCTTTTCTTCTGTAAGGCAGGTTACCTTAATATGTTCTAAGTGTCTTGATTAAGAAAAGATGTTGTCCTACAGAACATCTTTTGAGGAATGCACCTATATGAGTCAGACTACTGATCATAGTCTATGAGGTTTGGGTAACCTCTAAATACTCATAAAAGGCACTGAAGTATGACTTATATGCTTCAAAACAGAGGGGATGCCTATTGCAGCCTAGTATCAGTAATGGACTTTAGTGAATCTCACCTCACGCAAAACTATCAATTCAAGGCATATTCCATTGTTCAGTTGTGACTGAGTGAAACTATTGTTCTAGATGGATGCTCAACTTAACAGTCTCCATCGAAACACTGGTATATGAAAGAGTTGTGGTTTTGAAATCATTTTGTTACAAACCCTAGAGTTTGGTGGGGATTGTTGGATTTATTGTGGGCTTGGCCCATAATACATTTAATAAATCAATAAACTCTATGATATGTAACATTATGTGGTGTATGATTTGTACCGTATGGGAGTTTGACTAAACATTAACTCAACTTATATGGTTGGATTTTATCCGTCTATATTGAGAGGTTGAGGAAAGGATAAAGACGTGCCACACGCGTGCGCGCCGTGGCGTGGGCATGGCGAGGTGAGGCGAGGCAGGCAGGCGGCGAGCGGGCGTAGCGTGGCTCGGTTTTGCCACTCACCTCTCATAATTGTGGGAATTTGAACTCTTTTGCATTATGGTGAATATGGGTTGGCATTAATCCTGTGAGTTACCATCTTTTGATCTCCCGGGCTAGCCCCTTCTCCTCCCCACTGCGGGAATAAGAGTCCTCGCTCCTATCCTTCTTCTTCCGAGAGACAATAGAAACACAACCACCACCGCTCCACTGCTAGATGGCGATCTCCGTCCCATGACTTCGCGTGCACGAGGTTGTGGGAGAACAGGTGCCTCCGGAACCACCGCTCGCCTGAGAACCCTACTCGGGGTGTGCGGACGATTAGGTTTTTGGGGAGCAACTACGCGACTGCTCCTCTCCACGTCATCGGTCGACATCTTCTTCCCTAATCCGCGCACGCCATCGACTTCTTCCTCTGGTGCGTAGGTGTCGGTACTGTGAACCCCTTCATGCAACGACTGTGGTCCACTACTTCGAGCAACGCACTAATCTGCACACCATGACTAGAGGTGCTAGTGCAAGTGGAGCCTCCAATGCCTTCGGCATGGGACCCTCCTCTGGGTATATCCGCAAACCCACTCTTGTTTTTATATTTATATATGTTCTCTCTGGTATGCCATGTTTTGATGCTTTGGGTCATGTCGTTATTGTTCGTATGCTACATGATCTTGCTGGTATGCTTTATATGACAAATATACCATGGTTACATGTTTTGAATCGTGGTTTTATGGTCCATATAAGTATATATGATATTATAATTACTATGTTAATTTTTATATATGTCATCATCTTTATGGTGTTATTTTTCTGGATTAAATTGACATGAAAATTGCTTAAACATCTAACAGTTGTGACATGCGAGCAATGGTGCGGTGGCTGCGAGGGGGGCTTGTCCTCACGGTGGTGCTCGGTCCTTGTGGACGGCTCGGTCACACGGTTGGAGCTTCGCTCCCCGGCAATGGCGGAGGGGAGAAGAGACCGGACTGAGGCAATGACGAGGCGGGCTCACCTGTCGGCGGGTGGGAGAGAGAGGAGGCGCTGGGCCCGGCTGTCAGTGGCTGCACACGGGAGAGAGGAGGTGCGACGCTGTGGGCGCGCTGGGCCTGGGCCGGCTGCGCCACTGCTGCTGCGGGCCATGTGCTGTGCGGGAGGGGAGAAGGGGAGGGCCGGCTGGACCGGATTGGAGGTACCAAGTTTGGTTTGGCCCAAGGGCTCCAACCGTACGTCCAGGCGCAATGGGATGCCTGGGCGGCTGCACGTGCTGGCTGGCACTGTGCTACCGCGGCTGTTCTGGTGATGGCACGGGCCCTACCACCGCTGTTGTATCTGTGCTACCGAGTTGGGCTGACCACTGTTCCGAGCGACTTATATCTGTGCTATCGAGTCGGGCACATCGCTTTCCTTTCAAGAGCCAATTTCACCAAGGACCATGGTGGTGCAGTTAGTTTCTACGACCGACAGATGTATACTATGTATGGCAGAAATGCAAACACATGCACACCACCCTAAAACAGTCTGACACTAGTTCATTGATAAGTTTAACATCAAGCTGCATGATCAATCTTGTTGTCCACATTATTTTACATGCATGCATGGGAACTTGGAAGGAAGGACACCAAAGTCTGCGCGTACTTGACTCCTTGCTGCTTTTGACGGTGAATTTCTTCCCGAGCGAGCCCAGCAGCAGCCGGAAAGCCGTCGCCCGTCTTGCCCAGCAGCAGTAGTAGCAGACGGACGGAATTTCCATGTACGGTACATTGCCGCCCGTATATAGTACTCGATCACAACGGCACAACGTACGTGGTTCGTTTCCTTTCGCAAAAGAAAGATCCACGTACGTTTCCTTTGATCCTTTGACAAAACAAAAAGAGATGTGCTTTGCTTTCGGGTACGAGTACGCAGAATAATACTCAAGCCACGTATAACAGCTGCTAATCAGTTGGTCGGTGTATGATTGTAGAGTCCGTACTGTCACTACTGCGATGACCTTTTTTAAGAGGCGGGTAATAAATAGCCCTTTCATCACGCAGGGATGGTTACACTGTTCGTCTTTAAGAAAACAATTGTGTTAATGATAGTTTTCACAGAGACAACAGTTGTACAGGTCTCCTATATGAATAGATTTTTTTTTCAGAGACGGAGCATTGCAACACCCACCGTATCCAGCTGGCAATAAAAAAGATGCTGGCGTCTTGCATTGCCTATCCACCGTGGCTTGTGTAGAATTGGAGTTGAGCCTCAACATCTTTGTGGTCTCCTTGACAAAGCGATTGTAGGCGCACTTCTCGCAAAAAGAAAAAAGAGAGATTGTAGGCACACTTTAGTTGTGCGAATGAGTCTCGAAGGTCAATCATGTGTTCTAGTGTGTTTTAGCTTGTGTCACGTTATTCTCACTATTTTGACATGATCTACTTGTTTTCAAGTAGTTTTAGGTGGAAGCTATATCTTGTGAACACAACGACACTTATACTCCTCTATACGTGTAAAATAAACTTAAACTTAGATCTAAGTTTTAATGGCTAATCAGGGGCCGTTTGGTGCAGCTCGTGATGGCTTCGGCTCCCTCTGCCACGGCACTGTACCACCCTGTAGGATCCTGTGCATCGCTATAGCTCTTGGAAAATCGACTCCGGCTCCACCTGTGAACACCTGCAATCGAAGAGAAGCCATCAGAGCTGCGTTGGTTTGGCTCTGCCAGGACTGCTACAGGGAGAGAGAGCCGGAGCTGGAGGGAGCGTGGCCAAACAGGCCCTTAATTCCGTAGATCCAGTTGGATCTTTATTCTTGGGTCCAGAAATTTGGACCATGGCTGAATTAGCTATCATGGTAAAACATTCCAAATTATGTCCGCAATTTCTAGTACTTGGTATTTAATCGACTGCTGATTTTGGAATTTTAGGTTTAGCCTATTCACAGACCGCTACTAAATATTGTTTACCCTTTCAATCATGGGCATTAAGACTTGGTTGATTATATATAATAATCAAATAAAAGAATCTGAGTGTGATCCAAACAAGCTAAATTATGGGGTGGATTTATTCTAATAAAAGCACTATATTACAACAATGCTAAAATCCATCTAAGACCTCATTTTTTAAGATTATAAGTGCATAAACAATAATCCAGGGATCAAAACACTTAGATTATAATAATCCATAATCTAAATTATAATAATTCCACACATATCAAAGATTTTAATACTCTAATTGTTATCAAATAGGTCCTAAGTCCATTTATCACATCTCTCTTCCCTAACACAAAATAACATTTTATTGGATTCAAAGTCCAATAGCAAATAGCCGTAAAGGCAGGGTCAGCAAATATACAATTGATTAATGTTCCTTAGCTAATGCCATGTTAAAATGATATCATCCTACTCCTTCCACCCTGAATGTCATTCTCACTTTCCGAGAAGTCAAACATTTTAACTTTGGCCAAATATATATAAGAAAATATTAATATCAATGGTGCATAATTAGTATCATTAGATGAATCACTGAATAATTTTCATAATAAACTTATTTGGAGATACAAATTTTACTGGTATTTTCTATAACTTAGTCAAAATTAATAAATTATTCAACATGAACCTCGTAGCAACGTTCTTTTCGGGACGGAGGGAGTAGAGAGCAAACTTATCCTTAATTATGCAACATTGATCAGAATCAGTATCCATGATAGAGATAACTGTGAAGGCGACACAGAGTAGTGCAATGTGTTCCCTCTTTTCCCATACACAAAATCAAAATGGTGTTGACTATGAGAGGACTATGCGTGCACTCGAATCGGCAGTCATATCATCAGCATCACACAGCAGAATGAACTGCTTTAATCACATCGTTTTCACAACAACAACAACAACAACAACAACATAGCCTTTGTCCCAAGCAAGTTGGGGTAGGCTAGAGATGAAACCCAAAAGAGACGAGAAACAGGGAGACAAAAAAGGACATAAAGAGAGACAAAAAGAGGTCACGGTTCCGGCACGTTGATTGCCAATCTCCAAGCGCTCCTATCCATAGCTAAATCCTTGGAGATATTCCACTGCTTAAGATCTCTCTTAACGGACTCGTCCCAAGTTAGTTTAGGTCGACCTCTACCGCTCTTTACATTATCGGCCCGCTTTAGAACTCCACTACGCACCGGCGCCTCAGGAGGCCTCCGTTGGACATGTCCAAACCATCTCAACCGATGTTGAATCAATTTCTCCTCAATTGGTGCCACCCCAACCCTATCCCGAATATCGTCGTTCCGGACTCTATCCCTCCTTGTGTGCCCACAACACCAACGCAACATACGCATCTCTGCTACACTCAATTGCTGGACATGTCGCCTTTTTGTAGGCCAACACTCAGCACCGTATAACATCGCCGGACGAATCGCCGTCCTATAGACACATCGTTTTCACCCATTTCCAAAAATATTGTGATACCTTTGTTGGCATCCATTTTGTAATACTCATAGCATGAACTGTTCATTATGCAACTAGTGTATATGTAGTGTCCAACAGCAACATGTCACTAATGACTTTTGTAGCTGTGCAAGTACATTAAGCAATTTAGTGGTAATCACAGTCAGGGAACATTGTCCCTGCATTGGTTGGCACAAAAGTAGACATGCCAATTGATAATTTTATCTGTTTATTATGTGAGTGACCACTAGTGGATATTAAGTATTTTTTTCTCTCGAACAGGCTGGAGAGCTACGTATCATTATATTAAGAAGAGTATTGAGTTAATGACAACAACAACGAGTTTTGGCAAATCTTATTATTGTTTCTTGCATTGCTCCTCCATAATAAGCTGGGGTTACATTACATATATAATACATACTACTTCAACGTCCGAATTAGCAGCAAGAAAATCAGCTCGACAGACCAAATTTGCCAAGTAACCCAAAAAAAAGCCAGGCGGCCGGCTCTCTCGCAGAAGTCACAGCTAACAAATTAATTAACAGCGAGTTAATTAATTCACCACTCCTCAGTACTAAATTACTAATGATGATGAATCAGTTTCCGGTCTTGAATGGCGCGGCGGCCTTGAGGTTGTGCACGATGTCCTGCACGGAGCCGATGCTGGCGGCGATGGAGATGAGGAGGCAGACGAAGCTCATGGCCTGGAGCAACCACCACCGGAGCTCCCCCCGGCGGATCTTGAGCCTGGCCATGTGCATGCTGACGGGGAAGTAGACGGAGAGCGGCCAGAACCCGAGCGCGCCGATGAGCCCCAGCACGGCGTTGAAGAAGGGCAGCAGCATCGCCACCAGCGTCGTGAACATGATGACGATGGAGCGCAGCACCAGCTTGAGCGGCGCCACGGCCACTGTCGCCGGCGGCGAGGTTGAGGAAGTCGACGACCGGAGGAGGAGGCACGGCGGCACGCGGACGTAGTAGGTGGCGTTGATGAACTTGGCGTCGGGCCAGCGGCACGCGACGCAGGACTCGAGCCGCGCGAAGATGGGCTGCGCGAACACCTGGTAGGCGCCGATGAGGTGCACGATGACGCAGACGTTGGCGACGTCGACGAGCCAGAACGGCTCGTAGAACGCGAACCCGGTGAGAATATTCCCCGGCGCGTCGTTCCCGAACGCGGCGTACCCGGTACAGCCCAGCGCGAGGTAGAAGACGGTGGTCATGCCGAGGCCGTAGAAGGACGCCTTCTTCATGGTCTTGTTCTCGGCCGGCGGCGCCCGCAGCGTGTCCTGGATCTCGATGAGCACGTCGGCGAACGTGTAGGAGAAGGCGATGTTCCCCAGCGCCAGCAGCACGTTGAAGGCCTTCTCCCGGGGAACGTCGACGGCGGCGCCCGCCAGCGTGCCGCGGATGTCGCTGCCGCCGTCGTGGGACGCCCATTTGGCGGCGCAGAGGCCCAGGCTGATGAAGGAGTAGCCGAAGGAGGTGGCCACCGCGACGACGGAGAGCCAGGCGATGTTGTGGAGGCTGGGGAGCTGGGAGAGCAGGAGCTGGAAGAGGCCGAACACCACCATGTACGTGCTCCCCGACGGGTTGCAGCCGGCGGCGCCGTAGCCGTCGCGGTGGAAGCAGTTGACGCGCTTCACCGCGCTGCAGTAGAAAAACGTACATACAAAAAGTTACATCAACTGGAGTAGCTACAGACATGTGTCGCAGTCACGCTGGATACGTGCCAGGGGGTTCACTCATGCGTGCCGCATCGGCAAACAACACACTGGGTGGAGACGCAGATTGGGGTGGGTGGTTGCAACGGATTCTGGGATGGCGCCCTGGTTTCAGGCGCAGAAAAGGTGGTGAAAGCCACGTATCCCGCCACCTTTGCGCTGTCCCCATGTTTCGGCGGTTTCTTGCTTGCGTCCGGCAAAGCGTTAGCTAGCTCAGGTGAGTACGAGCGCACCATGGACAAGCAAGCTAGCTAGCTACGACAGAAACGGCTCCTACTCACGGAAAGGCCGGCGCACGCAACACGTCACGGGCTATACTCAGCAAATCATGTCAGGATAACCTTGCTGAGGGGTAGCAGAAGTACAAGCGATGAACACTCTGTAGCGGCGAAAATGACGAACTGACTTACATCATGCTGGCGCTGGCGGTGATGGTGTAGCCGACGAGGGTGCCCCACAGGTTCACGTACTGCGCGCACCCGCACAGCACCACGTTCTTCCGGTCTTCATCGTCGACAGATCACAAGGGTCAGATGATGAAGATTCCCAGCTCTGATATGATGCATCCAACGTACATATATACATGATACGTACCCAGGTAGCAGCGGACGGCGTCGATGTACTCGCGGTTGACGGCGCCGTCGACGGGGTCCGGGTAGCGGTAGCAGTCGGCGAGCAGCGCCGACGTGTAGTAGGTGACGCAGGAGAAGCCCACCAGGACGAGGGGCCCCACCACCCAGCCCAGCTGCGCCACCGTCCACGCCAGCGCCAGCACGCCGGAGCCCACCACCGCCGCCACGATGTGCGACGTCGCCGTCCACACCGTCCCTGTAGATACGTGCACACGGCGCACACCGCAGGATTAGTATATGTTGTATTCGTATCGTGTCATCAAGAATCCCCTAGAGACCATATATATATGCTTGGAATATGTAACGAACTGCAGCTTTCTATCAGAGCATATATATCTCATATGGCTTGAATGTACCATGCATGCATGCATCACGATTCCTCATGCATGAACAACATACATACCTTGCCTCTCATGATCGTCGCCGGCTTCAGCATCGTACACTACCGTTCTCCTGTCGGCCATTCTCTCTCTATGACGACCTCTTGCTCTTCTCAGCTGGGATTCTGATTCTAGCTCTCCCCTGGCTGCAACTGCCTATATGGGTGATGAGAGAACGGGCGAGTGAGTGCGTGCCGAGCCACGAGCCACCAGACATGTTATATATATAGGCCAGGCACTAAAGCAGCCAGGAGAGAGAAGCTGCTGGCCATGACCTGATGACCATGATTAGTCCACCTTTTTTCTCAATTTCTCTGCTTTCACGAAACTGTAGTGAAAATAAAGAGGTAAAAAGCAGCTAGCGATCGAATCAATGATATTCAGCAAAGGTAAAATTATTTGGGCTGCAGTCTCCATCCATGGCCATGGGTTATCGGCTTTACTTACTTTGCTGATGATCAGGATTATTATTGGCGCAATTATGAGCGAGCAAGTCGTGTCTCGGCTGCGCTGGAGAGCATCCATGCACGCAGCTTTGTCATGCATATGACCACACACCATCAGCCTGCTCGAAAGAGCTAGCAGCAGCAGCGCTGTGGCTGTAATAATGGCTCTTGGGGATGACGGAGCATTATATTTGTCGTTTCTTGCTCTCCCTGAGACAGAACGTAACTCCTGAACCCAACGTGTGAGGAAGCATATATATGCTCAAGTTTTTGTGGAACCGTTTCTAACTGCAAGCGCTTTGGAAGTTCCTTATTATGGTTTCCGTTGTTCCTTAGTTGCGTGCTTTCCTACTTGCTACTATTTTGGAAACTGAGATATACATATATGCTAGGCGTCAGCAATTTCACATACTTTTTTTTTGAATTAGACAAATGAGTTGCTCATATAAAAAATCAGAATATGGCTACACGTGTTTGGCAGCGTGGCCACATGTTGACCATGTGCGAATTTTTCATCGAAATAAGTTAAAGTTTACCTTTAGGGCCGTTTGGATCCTTTCATTTGGTGGAGGAATTGAAATTTACTTAATAAATTCGGCTATTTGGCTTGGAATTTGGCATTCCACCACTTTTCAAAGTTCATATATAAGCCTATCTTAAAATCATAGGATGGGAGATGGAATTTGATTGTATAAATCATCATTCTATGTTTCTACTTTACAACTTATAACACGCTCTTCAACTTGCTCCCCTATAGTAGAAACACAACACACATAAGTATCTCTTTCATATAACCAATAATAATATAAAAATATGATCTATATACAGCCATATTAGCTTAATTAATATGTGTCTAAATCATGATTATTAAAATGAATTCAATTCCAATGATCTAAACGGGGCCTTATGTTTTTTTAGATAATGGAAATCCCTTTATGTTTTTTATATAAACGAATCTTTTATTATGTACTAATCATCACTATCTGTATTCTAATGTATATAATCCTTAAACAGTTCACAGGAAAGAGAAGTAAAATGGATCTTGCAATTTGTACGTGCAGCTTCAAGTTATTTTGATTTTTTGGTTAAGGATCAGAGGTACATACAGAAAATGTCCATGCACAAATTTTTTTTACTGACAAAATTAAAGGATCACATACGTACTTAAATAAACAAGATAAATTTATCCCCATTGTACTGCCTTTTAGAAAGGGGTTCCTTTTCTTTGGGTTGTGGTCGTGTGGATCCCATTGCAAAACAACGTGTAGGTATACTGCCTATTCGGTTAGCTAGGAGCCAATCTGGAGCAACAGGAGAGCTTCAGTGGAAGCTTGTAAAACAAGCTCCCTTTTCTCAGAAAGGTGTAAAATAAACTCTGTGTGAAAATGAGAGATTTATTCATTAGCAAAGCAAGCATATTAGAAGCATATAAAACAGGAAATGTCTTGTATGTTTTACTTATTTATTTTCAAATAAATTTAGTTTTTAAAGACTTTTCGATCTTACTTTGCTAAAACTTCACTAATTTAGAGAGCACACACTTCTCTTTTAACTTATGGTTTGAACGTTTGAGTACTTGAACACTTGCTTTCTTAATAAGCTAAGGTTACTGAAGATAAAGTGTAAGGCCTATAGTTTGGGGTTTGAGGTTTGACACGTACAGAGATATGCACACATAAATGCGAGTGTGTGTTAAGTTATACGTGGCCATGTATATATATGTAGAACGCATACTTTACCAAACAAAAATAGTTGCATGCAACGTGTGGTCTCGATTAATTTTCCTTTATTGGACCTTTCAAGATTATAGAGAGACGTGGTGAAGTGGCATATCAGTTGGAATTACCTGAAAATTTGGCAGGTGTACATGATGTGTTCCATGTGTCTCAATTGAAGAAATGTTTACGAGTACCAGAAGAACAGATTCCGATAGAGGAACTCACTGTTAAGGAGGATCTTACATATGAGGAGTTTCCGGTTAAAATTTTGGAGACTGCGGACAGAGTCACAAGAAGTAGAACAATCAAAATGTGTAAAGTACAGTGAAATCGGTACACCGCAGAAGAGGCTACTTGGGAAACGAGAAGAGGATCTGAGAAAAACCTACCCGCAACTGTTTGAGTAAGCACCGGTCGAATCTCGGGACGAGATTCATTTTAAGGGGGTAGAATTGTAACACCCTAAAATTTGAAGAGAAGAAAAATAGGAAAAATGTGATTTTTATACTTATTTTTGTGAAGCATGCAAATTTAGAATAAGAATAATTTTTATAAATTTAAAATCAAATATAAGGGTAGAAACATGATTGAGCATTCATGCTGCTGCATTTGAAGTTTTGTATTGAGTGGTTTAAATCAAATTCAAATTTGATTTGAAAATTATTTGAAAAAATGAATTTGAAAAATTGGAAAAGGATTTCTTATTCTCTCTCTGCTCTCGGGCCGGTTTTCTTCACGGCCCAGTGCGCGCGGCCCGCTTTTCCCTCCCTCCCGGCCGGCCTCCTCCTTCTGGGCCGAGCCCAAGCCAGCGCACGCGGCCCGCTAAGCCAGCCGCCGCCCCGTTTTTCCCTCCGAGTCGCCGACATGTGGGTCCCGCCTGTCAGCGTCTCCTTCTACCTTCCTTTCTTCTTCCTCCGGCTCCGCACCGCCTTCCCTCTCTTCCCCGATCCGACTCGATCTCCAAATCCCTTTCTTTCCTTCTATAGCGGTGCCGTCGGGGTATAAAAACGGAGCCGCGCCCCCTCCCGCAACCCATCTTGCCTCGTTGTGGTTCCCGTGGAGGCCTAGGGTTAGCTCACCGCGAGTTCAAGTTCCACCGCCGCCTTGCCGAGCTAGCCGCCGCCCTCCGGTTGCTCTCCAGCTTCATTCTCGCGTGGGGTAAGGTCGCGAGGATGCGCTCTCTCTTTTGGTGTTCTTCGTTCGCAAGTTCATGCACCATAGCGTGAGATGGACATCTCCGACCATGGCGCCGCCGCGGGGGTCGCCGTCGGGCCCTATTCCGGCCGGCGCGCCGCCCGTTTCCTTCCCCCATCCGCTCTGGACCGTCGGATCGGAGATCGACGGCTGTTATTTGAAGATACCGTTTCAGCTGACATTTTTGCTAAAGAGCCCCTGATGTTTTTAAGTTTATAACCCGCGGTCCAAAGCGTAATCTGAAAAATACGTATTTATTAAATGAAAACGTAATTCGTTTCGGAAAAAGAAAAATACGCTTTCTAATATTTACAGTTTTGCCATTCAGTTTGTTTTAGTTGTAGAATCTTCGTTTTAACTCCGATTTGGTCCATTCAAATTGCGTTAGATTCATATTTGCGAGATCTATGTAATTATACAACTGTACAGTAGGTTTGGATTAATCTATTTTCGAGTTTTAATTAAAGTATTTATTTTTCTATAGGAAATCTTTGGAAATTCATAACTTTGTCGTTTTAGCTCCGTTTTTCGTGATCTTCGCGTCTGTGTGATCCTAGCGAGTTGTAGATTCGTTTTAAAGACTTTTTATCTTATTTTATTACTATTGGTGTATTGTTCTAATTGTAGCTTTGTTTGTCTATGCATGATTGCCTCTGGATGTGTGTTGTTGATATTGGTTGATCGAGTATAGACGGTGAGCAATTCATTGGAGATCAAGAGCTTTGCTACGAGCAAGATCTTCAGGACCAGTTTGAGCAAGGCAAGTATAGCATGGGATTATCCTTGTTGTCCTATTCACCTTATGCAATTAATATCATTATGCATTTATTCCTTGTTAAGGATGACTTAGTGATTGATTCTATACCTTGGTACCTATTGTGATGCATTGAGTAGTATGGCTAGTGCTTAAACATGGACTATGATCATGTAAATTGATTAGAGGAATATGCAACAAACATTAAAAGATGATTTTGATTAATGTTTAAAGGGGATTAGAGCATGTGGGTTACTTTTGATGCTCTAATTGCTCTCCATAAGGACTCATCTATAAGCGACAATCCGGGATTTATAGTACAACTGTGGGGGCTATATGGCTCAGGCTTTAGTCATATAGAAGGACCTTTTCTAGCCTGTTAGAGGTAACCTTTTTGGCGTAAGAATGGCTTGACGAATCGGGTATAGTGCGGCCTCTGTCCTTATGTGTATAGGCTGCGGGTTATTGTGCCATTTGGAAGGGGGGCTCTACATCTGTTTGCCGAGTGAATCTAATGGCCCTAACTTGTTAGACGAACCTTCGAAAGACTTTATAGTGTTTACCCTGCCTGCTCACCTTGGTAGTGTTTTGGGAGTAATTAACCCGGACATTTGGGTAACACGACTCACAGTGAAAGTGTACAACCTCTGCAGAGTGTAAAACTGTTATAACAGCCGTGCTCACGGTCACGAGTGGCCTTGGACCCTTATGGAATAGTTGAATAATTGTTTATGGTTATGTTTTTGCTATTCATTAATCATTTCACATGGATCATATGTTTATTGTTTACATTGAGACCTTTTGATGCTATTGATATGCTAAAATCATGTTAACTAAAAGCTACATGCTGGTAAACCAATGATTATGCCTTTTTGAGCCTCATGAACCCCATGTTACACTTGTTGAGTACGAGATGTACTTACGCTTGTTTATTTTTCTTACTTGGATAAAAATCCCGGATGGGTAACAGATGGAGGTAATAGTGACTACTACGCCTACTTCTCTGAAGATTACTAGTCTTGCTGTCAACCAGTCAATGTACCTGTGACTGGAGCTACCATGAGAGATTTTTATTTATACTTCCGCTACATTTGTGTTAAGACTATGTGTTTAAATATCGTGATGTAATAACATTTGTGATGATACTTCTATTATAATTTGTGAACTTATGTGTGATTGATCTCTGGGCGCACATAAGGGTATGCATTCCATTTGGTCGATAAATGGGTGTGACAAATTGGTATCAAAGCTCTTGTTGACTGTAGGACGCAAGCCTAGCTAGAAATGGTCGATTTAGTATCATCTTTACACTATTTTTATGCTCACTATCTTGCTCTTGTTATTTGATAAATTTTTATGCTTCTTATGTCTCATTCTATTACGAAATTTTGCCTCTATTCTAACTTCATCTAAAAATTCTGTAGATGGCCCGTGACCGTAAGACTGCCCGCATCAGCTCTGAAGGATACTACCCACCTCGTGCCCTGCATGCAACTGAAGAGCCACAAGAGCCAGAACCTCAGGAACAGGAGCAGACCCCTGTAGCACCAGTCCAAGCACCAGCACCTCTCTAGGAAGAGCCTGAGCCTGAAGAAGATCTAGAAATCGTCGAGATTGAAGATGGTGAGGAGGAAGCTAATGGAAGAGTACAACCCCCGCCTCCACCACATGAAGCTCCTAAAGATATGCCACCTCCTCCAATAGGGTGGACTGTGAGGATCTACCACAGGAATGGAGGGAATGCTGTCTCTCATCTTCGCCTGGTGGGGATGCTCACTGCTTACTTCGCTGATTGACATCCAGCTGTGGAGTACGTCTGCTGGGAGTACACTCATCCACTGGAGGACACGTACTGGAAGGCAAGGGCAAGCATCTTTGCACACAAGCAAGACAAGGGGGCATATCAGCTGGACAGGATGTTCTCTCACGTGGGACATCGAGCTACTATAGAGGATAGCATTGAAGGTGCTGCTTTTGAAGCATGTATGGGTCTTCGCTATCTCCGCTTTAACCTTATGAAGCATGACATTCATCGCTTCTTTCCTCGTGCACACCCCGAACTTGGATGGGCTATGACAGATCCAGTGCAGCTAGAGCCACTGCCTCGGGTGATGGTGAACTTTGTCTATGATATGATGGACAGCAAGCTGCAGCTAGAAGAGATGGTGAGGGCACAAGGGAAGACTATCAAGAGGTGCCAAGCAACCATTGATGAGCTCCGAGCAAACCAAGGCATGCCCAAGATCTATGAGACATTAGAGCATGAGCCACTTCCTTAGGAAGTAGGAGTCCTTTATGTAATAAGAACGTTCTTAGTAACGTCAGTTGAGTCAGTTGAGTCTGTCGTGTGGTTTGAACCTTGGTGTGCTAGTTGCTTTATTATTATGCTTATGTGTGAGTTGGATCTTTGTTTGAGTGTCGGGACTTGTAGGCATGTCTACAAGTTCCGTTCTTAAGAATAATAAGTTTAATAGTCAAGGAATAACAGTTGGGTTTGATATTATCTCGTTTCTGTCCTTGCTGTTTTCTAGAGCAGTCTCCAATGTTTCTGCTATAGTTTAAAACGGTTCGTGCAACATTTATGAAATTTTTATGAGAGAAACTAGACTCAAGCATCTTTCAAATTCCACTGGAATCACCTTTTTATCTAATCTGGTTCGAGAGATATAATTTTCACAAGTTAAAGTTTCTGCACAGTCTGGAATCTGGAACTGTTTCTGTTACGCCTTATTTTTCATAGACTTAACGACAGAATCTGGTCTTGAGGTCTGAATAGAAATTGTGGATAATTTCATAAGCTTTCCAACCATATAAAGCACGCCTCTTTTGGACTTCTGTAGCTCGAGATATGCTTGAAATACTGAACTGTCAATATTGCTACTCGTCCAGAAAACTTTCAGATCTCATTCTTAATCTTATAAGTGGTTGATAACCTGGAATTCTTAAAGTTTACATGTTTATGGGTGGCAGATGGCCGGAAGAGGAAGAGGCAGTGGTCGTGGAAACATTCCCCCAAATCCACCACCACCACCGCCACCAACTATCGAGCAGCTGTTGGCAGTACAGATGCAGTTGATGCAACAACTAGTGCAGAATCAGCAAAATCAGCCAGTTGCTGGGGCTCAACCACGTGATAAGCGTGGTGAATTTTTGAAGGGTCGTCCCCCAGTGTTCACACATGCTGCTGATCCTTTGGAGGCCGATGATTGGCTTCGTGCTGTGGAGAAACAACTCACCATTGCACAATGTGATGACCGACAGAAGGTGTTGTTCGCTTCTGGGCAACTTCAGGGAGAAGCTCAGGATTGGTGGGAGTCATATGAGTATGGTCGTCCTGCCAATGCTCCTGCAGTCACCTGGCAGGAGTTTAGAGAGAACTTCAGGGCTTACCATATACCTGAAGGAATGATAGAGTTGAAGGCGGAGGAATTCAGGAACCTGACCCAAGGGTCAATGACTGTAGCTGAGTACCGTGATAAGTTTGCTCAATTGTCACGATATGCTCCACATGAGGTGGCCAATGACAATGATAAGCAGCGCCGCTTCTTGAAGGGATTATATGATGGACTACAGTTGCAGTTGATGTCCAATACCTACCCTAACTTTCAGACGCTTGTGAACCGCGCTATCGTGATAGATAACAAGCGCAAGGAAATGGATGCAAAGAGGTTACAGGGACAAGCCTCCAATAGCAACACCCGTCCGCGTACTGGCTTTCAACAGAATACTCAGCAGAGGCCTCCTTTTGGACAGTGGAATCGTGGTCAGGCCCCATTCCGTGGACAGTTCCCGCAACGTCCCCCATTCCAGCCACAGAATAGCAACCAACGACCACCGCAGCAGAATGGGAATCAAGCGCAGCGTCAGGGTCCTTCCAACAACACTCCTGCAAAGACTAGTGCTCCCAATACTCCCAACAGGTGTTTCTGATGTGGAAAAGAAGGTCACTTGTCTTACAATTGCCCGGAGAAGCCTAACCAGCAGACTCCCCAGAGACAGAGCAGCCACCAGAAGCCCGCACTTAACTCGGGAAGGGTGAATCACTTGTCCCAGGAAACTGCAGTGGAGGAGCCAGAAGTTATGCTTGGTACGTTCGATGTCCACTCTACTCCCGCCACTGTTCTTTTTGATTCTGGAGCATCACATTCTTTCATATCACAATCATTTGTTAGAATACATAGAATCCATTTGTGTGCCATGAAGAACCCTATCTTAGTAAACTCACCTGGTGGAAGCATGCCAGCATCTTATCGCTGTCTTCCAATTAGTCTCAACTTAAGGGGGGTAGAGTTTACAGTTAGCCCTATAGTATTGAGAACAGCTAGGATTGATCTTATATTGGGAATGGATTGGATGATTCAACAACAAGCAGAGATTCAGTGTAAGGATAAATCAGTTGTGCTGACAACACCAAAGGGTGATAGAATCAGGGTTGAAGTAAAAGTGCAAAAACAAGAGACCGCTACAGTGAACCAGCTCAATGATGGTGCCAACCAGGAAGATCTAGTTGTGGAGGAGTTCCCAGATGTGTTTCCGGAGGAATTGCTAGGTATGCCACCAGACCGTGACATTGAATTTATTATTGAATTATTACCTGGAACTGCACCTATAGCTAAGCGTCCATATAGAATGGGAGTAAATGAATTAGAAGAACTTAAGAAACAAATTAAGGAGTTGCAGGATAAGGGTTTTATTCGTCCTAGTTCTTCACCATGAGGAGCACCAGTGATTTTTGTGGATAAGAAAGATGGAACTCAGAGGATGTGTGTAGATTATCGGTCTCTTAATGAGGTTACTATTAAGAACAAGTACCCATTGCCTAGAATTGATGACCTGTTTGATCAGTTGAAAGGAGTTTGTGTATTCTCCAAGATTGATCTTCGCTCTGAATATCATCAATTGAAGATTTGTGTCAGGGATATACCCAAGACAGCATTTACCACACGGTATGGGTTATATGAGTATACAGTGATGTCCTTTGGTTTGACTAATGCTCCTGCATACTTCATGTATTTAATGAATAAGGTGTTCATGGAATATCTGGACAAGTTTGTAGTGGTATTCATTGATGATATACTAGTGTTTTCCAAGACGGAGGAAGAACATGCTAAACATTTGAGGTTGGTCTTGCAGAAGCTCAGAGAACACCAACTATATGCAAAAAGGAGTAAATGTGAGTTTTGGCTGAAGGAAGTTTCTTTTCTGGGTCACATTGTTTCAAATGGAGGAATATCAGTAGATCCTGGCAAGGTGAAAGATGTATTGAACTGGAAACCACCCATCAATGTGAGTGAGATCCGTAGCTTCTTGGGATTGGCTGGTTATTATAGGAGATTTATAGAGGGATTTTCAAAGCTTGCAAAACCAATGACTGCATTGTTGGAGAAGAATGCCAAGTTTGTGTGGTCCGAGAAGTGTCAGGTTAATTTTGAGGAATTAAAGAAAAGATTGACTACTGCACCCGTCTTAGTTTTGCCAGATCTGAATAAACCTTTCTCTATCTATTGTGATGCATCTCGATTGGGTTTGGGATGTGTTCTGATGCAAGAAGGTAGAGTTGTGGCATATGCATCGAGGCAGTTAAGGAAGCATGAGTTAAATTACCCTACTCATGATTTAGAATTAGCTGCAGTAGTTCATGCATTAAAGATATGGAGACATTATTTGATTGGACACAAGAGTGATATATACACTGATCACAAGAGTCTAAGGTATATCTTCACTCAAACGGATCTGAACTTGAGGCAGCGTAGATGGTTGGAGTTGATAAAAGACTATGATCTAGAGGTGCATTATCATCCCGGAAAGGCCAACGTTGTTGCTGATGCTCTTAGTAGGAAAAGTTATGCAAATGAAATACAAGTAATGCCTATGCCAAAAGAATTGTGTGCTGAGTGCAAGCATCTGAACTTAGGATTTACTACCAATGCAGTGGAACTAGTATTAGAGCCTACTCTGGAGCAAGAAATCCGTAAAGGTCAGCAGAAGGATGAAAAGTTGAGAGAGATAGCTGAAAATATAGTGAAAGGTAAATCTCCAGGATTCCATAAGGATGAAAATGGTACGCTATGGTTTGGGAAAAGGCTGTGTGTGCCCGAAGATAAGGATATCAGAATGGCAATTCTACGTGAAGCTCATGAGTCAGGTTATTCCATACATCCGGGGAGTACTAAGATGTACTTAGATCTGAAAGAGAAATATTGGTGGTATGGTTTAAAGAGAGACGTAGCTGAGTATGTTGCTTTGTGTGACACTTGTCAAAGGGTGAAAGCGGAACATCAGAGACCTGCAGGATTGTTACAGCCTATGCAGATACCCGAGTGGAAATGGGAAGAGGTTGGTATGGACTTTATAGTTGGGTTACCACGGACTCAAAGAGGATATGATTCAATTTGGGTGATAGTGGATCGTCTGACTAAGGTTGCTCATTTTCTGCCTGTGAAGACTACATATAGCAGTGCGAAGTTGGCAGAGTTGTATATGGAAAGAATAGTGAGTCTACATGGAGTTCCTAAGAAGATTGTGTCTGATCGAGGTACTCAGTTTACATCTCATTATTGGTAAAAGATACATGAATCATTGGGGACCAAACTAAATTTTAGTACAGCTTATCATCCCCAGACAGATGGTCAAACAGAGAGAATTAATCAGATATTGGAAGATATGTTGAGAGCTTGTGCTTTACAATATGGTACTAGCTGGGATAAGAGTTTGCCATACGCAGAGTTCTCTTATAACAATAGTTATCAGAAGAGTCTTCAAATGGCACCGTTTGAGGCTCTGTATGGACGAAAGTGTAGGACCCCGTTGTTCTGGAATCAGACAGGGGAGAGTCAAGTGTTTGGGCCTGATGTATTAAAGGATGCTGAAAAGAAAGTGAGAATGATTAGAGATAATCTAAAAATAGCACAGTCCAGACAGAAAAGTTATGCTGATACTCGCAGAAGGGAGTTGACTTTTGAGGTAGGGGATTATGTCTACTTGAAAGTGTCACCCATGAGGAGTGTGAAGAGGTTCAACATGAAGGGTAAATTGGCACCAAGATATATTGGACCTTTCAAAATTATAGAGAGACGTGGTGAAGTGGCATATCAGTTGGAATTACCTGAAAGTTTGGCAGGTGTACATGATGTGTTCCATGTGTCTCAATTGAAGAAATGTTTACGAGTACCAGAAGAACAGATTCCGATAGAGGAACTCACTGTTAAGGAGGATCTTACATATGAGGAGTTTCCGGTTAAAATTTTGGAGACTGCGGACAGAGTCACAAGAAGTAGAACAATCAAAATGTGTAAAGTACAGTGGAATCGGTACACCGCAGAAGAGGCTACTTGGGAACGAGAAGAGGATCTGAGAAAAACCTACCCGCAACTGTTTGAGTAAGCAACGGTCGAATCTCGGGACGAGATTCATTTTAAGGGGGGTAGAATTGTAACACCCTAAAATTTGAAGAGAAGAAAAATAGAAAAAATGTGATTTTTATACTTATTTTTGTGAAGCATGCAAATTTAGAATAAGAATAATTTTTATAAATTTAAAATCAAATATAAGGGTAGAAACATGATTGAGCATTCATGCTGCTGCATTTGAAGTTTTGTATTGAGTGGTTTAAATCAAATTCAAATTTGATTTGAAAATCATTTGAAAAAATGAATTTGAAAAATTGGAAAAGGATTTCTTATTCTCTCTCTGCTCTCGGGCCGGTTTTCTTCACGGCCCAGTGCGCGCGGCCCGCTTTTCCCTCCCTCCCGGCCGGCCTCCTCCTTCTGGGCCGAGCCCAAGCCAGCGCACGCGGCCCGCTAAGCCAGCCGCCGCCCCGTTTTTCCCTCCGAGTCGCCGACATGTGAGTCCCGCCTGTCAGCGTCTCCTTCTACCTTCCTTTCTTCTTTCTCCGGCTCCGCACCGCCTTCCCTCTCTTCCCCGATCCGACTCGATCTCCAAATCCCTTTCTTTCCTTCTATAGCGGTGCCGTCGGGGTATAAAAACGGAGCCGCGCCCCCTCCCGCAACCCATCTTGCCTCGTTGTGGTTCCCGTGGAGGCCTAGGGTTAGCTCACCACGAGTTCAAGTTCCACCGCCGCCTTGCCGAGCTAGCCGCCGCCCTCCGGTTGCTCTCCAGCTTCATTCTCGCGTGGGGTAAGGTCGCGAGGATGCGCTCTCTCTTTTGGTGTTCTTCGTTCGCAAGTTCATGCACCATAGCGTGAGATGGACATCTCCGACCATGGCGCCGCCGCGGGGGTCGCCGTCGGGCCCTATTCCGGCCGGCGCGCCGCCCGTTTCCTTCCCCCATCCGCTCTGGACCGTCGGATCGGAGATCGACGGCTGTTATTTGAAGATACCGTTTCGGCTGACATTTTTGCTAAAGAGCCCCTGATGTTTTTAAGTTTATAACCCGCGGTCCAAAGCGTAATCTGGAAAATATGTATTTATTAAATGAAAACGTAATCCGTTTCGGAAAAAGAAAAATACGCTTTCTAATATTTACAGTTTTGCCATTCAGTTTGTTTTAGTTGTAGAATCTTCGTTTTAACTCCGATTTGGTCCATTCAAATTGCGTTAGATTCATATTTGCGAGATCTATGTAATTATACAACTGTACAGTAGGTTTGGATTAATTTATTTTCGAGTTTTAATTAAAGTATTTATTTTTCTATAGGAAATCTTTGGAAATTCATAACTTTGTCGTTTTAGCTCCGTTTTTCGTGATCTTCGCGTCTGTGTGATCCTAGCGAGTTGTAGATTCGTTTTAAAGACTTTTTATCTTATTTTATTACTATTGGTGTATTGTTCTAATTGTAGCTTTGTTTGTCTATGCATGATTGCCTCTGGATGTGTGTTGTTGATATTAGTTGATCGAGTATAGACGGTGAGCAATTCGTTGGAGATCAAGAGCTTTGCTACGAGCAAGATCTTCAGGACCAGTTTGGGCAAGGCAAGTATAGCATGGGATTATCCTTGTTGTCCTATTCACCTTATGCAATTAATATCATTATGCATTTATTCCTTGTTAAGGATGACTTAGTGATTGATCCTATACCTTGGTACCTATTGTGATGCATTGAGTAGTATGGCTAGTGCTTAAACATGGACTATGATCATGTAAATTGATTAGAGGAATATGCAACAAACATTAAAAGATGATTTTGATTAATGTTTAAAGGGGATTAGAGCATGTGGGTTACTTTTGATGCTCTAATTGCTCTCCATAAGGACTCATCTATAAGCGACAATCCGGGATTTATAGTACAACTGTGGGGGCTATATGGCTCTGGCTTTAGTCATATAGAAGGACCTTTTCTAGCTTGTTAGAGGTAACCTTTTTGGCGTAAGAATGGCTTGACGAATCGGGTATAGTGCGGCCTCTATCCTTATGTGTATAGGCTGCGGGTTATTGTGCCATTTGGAAGGGGGGCTCTACATCTGTTTGCCGAGTGAATCTAATGGCCCTAACTTGTTAGACGAACCTTCGAAAGACTTCATAGTGTTTACCCTGCCTGCTCACCTTGGTAGTGTTTTGGGAGTAATTAACCCGGACATTTGGGTAACACGACTCACAGTGAAAGTGTACAACCTCTGCAGAGTGTAAAACTGTTATAACAGCCGTGCTCACGGTCACGAGTGGCCTTGGACCCTTATGGAATAGTTGAATAATTGCTTATGGTTATGGTTTTGCTATTCATTAATCATTTCACATGGATCATATGTTTATTGTTTACATTGAGACCTTTTGATGCTATTGATATGCTAAAATCATGTTAACTAAAAGCTACATGCTGGTAAACCAATTATTATGCCTTTTTGAGCCTCATGAACCCCATGTTACACTTGTTGAGTACGAGATGTACTTACGCTTGTTATTTTTCTTACTTGGATAAAAATCCCGGATGGGTAACAGATGGATGTAATAGTGACTACTACGCCTACTTCTCTGAAGATTACTAGTCTTGCTGTCAACCAGTCAATGTACCTGTGACTGGAGCTACCACGAGAGATTTTTATTTATACTTCCGCTACATTTGTGTTAAGACTATGTGTTTATATATCGTGATGTAATAACATTTGTGATGATACTTCTATTATAATTTGTGAACTTATGTGTGATTGATCTCTGGGCGCACATAAGGGTATGCATTCCATTTGGTCGATAAATGGGTGTGACAGTATACCTTCTGTAACACCCTAAAATTTTGAAAGAATTAAAAATAGAAAAATATGATTTTTTTATGTATTTTTGTGAGCATGCAAACTTAGAATAATAATAATTTTTATTAATTTAAAATCAAATATAAGGGTAGAAACATGATTGAGCATTCATGCTACTGCATCTTATTTTGTATTGTGTGCACCTTTCGAAAATACAAAAGAGAATTCAAAATTTATTTGAAAATTTGCTTTGAATTTGTTGAAAAGAAAAAGAAAAGGGATTCTTTTACTGACTCGGTTTTCGGCCCAACCTAGCAAAGTCGCCAGCGCGCCCCGCCCTCTTTTCCCCACGCGCGGCCCGTCTCCCTTTTCCCCCTCCCGCGCCCCGCTTTGCCTCTTGGGCCAAGCCCAGCTACAGTCGCCGGCCCAACGCGCGAGCGCGCTGCCCTTCCCCCACTCCCCGTCGCTGACGGCGTGGACCTGGCTGTCAGGGCCGCCTTCCTCCTCACGCCGGCATCGAGAGCCTTTCCAAAAACTCCACCGACCGAATCCGCCGCCAATCCTTCTCCTTCCTTTCTTGGAGCCGCCTCCGGGCTATAAAAACGGGATGCCGCACCCCCTCCGCATCCATCTCATCCCATCGCAACGTCGGCCAAGCTCCCAAGGCGTCACCGCGAGCTCGGGGTTTCTTCTTGCCTCCACCGTCCGCCTCTTCGAGCCAAGCTTCGCCCTCGGCCGCCATACGGTCTCAATCTTGCGCGGGGTGAGTTCACCATGTTCCGCGCTACCTTCCGGTATTTCCCGCTCGTTGAATGATGCCCGCACGCGAGAATCGCGTTTTCCGGCCATGGCGCCGCCGCGGAAACCGCCGTCGGGACTATTGCCGGCCGGAGCGCCGCCCGGATCTCCCCCGATCCAATCTGGAGCGTCCATTTTAAATCTAACGGCCGAGACTCAAAGATACCGGTTCGGCTGGTACTTTTGCTAAAGAGTCCCTGAATTATTTAAATTCTTAACCCGCAGTCCAAAGCGCATTCTCAGTTTACGTTTTCTTTTCCGTAAAGCGTATTTTGATCGCGTAACTTTCGAAAATACGTTTTCACCTATTTACAGAATTGTCATTATGTTAATTTGTGCGTAGAATCTCCGTTTTAACTCCGATTTGACCCGTTCAAATTGCGTTAGGTTCATATTTGCGAGCTCTATGTGTTGGTAGTACTGTACAATAGGTTTGAGATAATTTATTTTCGAGTTTGTATTAAAGTATTTATTTTTCTATAGGAAATCTTCGTAAATTCATAACTTCGTCATTTTAGCTCCGTTTTTTGTGATCTTTGCGTCTGTGTGATCCTAGCGAGTTGTAGATTCATTTTAAAGACTTTTTATCTTATTTTCTTACTGTTGGTGTACTGTTCTAATTATAGTCTTGTTTGTTTATGCATGATTGCCTCTGGATGTATGTTGTTGCTGTTGTTGATCGAGTATAGACGGTGAGCAATTCGTTGGGGATCAAGAGTCGTTCTACGAGCAAGATCTTCAGGACCAGTTTGAGCAAGGCAAGTATAGCATGGGATTATCCTTATTGTCCTATTCACAATATGCAAATAATATCATTATGCATCTACTCCCTTGTTAAGGATGACTTAGTGTTGATCTTATACCTTGATACCCATTATATTGTATTGCGCAGTATGGCTAGTGCTTAAACATGGACTATGATCATGTAAATTGATTAATGGAATATGCAACAAACATTAAAAGATGATTTTGATTAATGTTTAAAGGGGATTAGAGCATGGGGTTATTTTTTATGTTCTAGTTACTCTCCATAAGGACTCATCTATAAGCGAACATCCAGGATTTACAGTACAACTGTGGGGGTTATATGGCTCTGGCTTTAGTCATATAGAAGGACCTTTTCTAGCTTGTTAGAGGTAACCTTTTTGGTGTAAGAATGGCTTGACGAATCGGGTATAGTGCGGCCTCTGTCCTTATGTGTATAGGTTGCGTGTTATTGTGCCATTTGGAAGGGGGCTCTATATCTGTTTGCCGAGTGAATCTAATGGCCCTAACTTATTAGACGAACCTTCGAAAGACTTCATAGTGTTTCCCTGCCTGCTCACCTTGGAAGTGTTTTGGGAGTAATTAATCTGGGCATATGGGCAACACGACTCACAGTGAAAGTGTACAACCTCTGCAGAGTGTAAAATTGTTATAACAGCCGTGCTCACGGTCACGAGTGGCCTTGGACCCTTATGGAATAGTTGATAATTATTAATGGTTTTGTTTTTGCTATTTGTTAATCATTTCACATGGATCATATGTTTATTGTTTATATTGAGACATCTTGATGCTATTGATATGCTAAAATTATGCTAACTAAAAGTTACATGCTGATAAACCATTGTCATGCCTTTGAGCCTCATGAACCCCATGTTACACTTATTGAGTACGAGATGTACTTACGCTTGTTTATTTTTCTTACTTGGATAAAAATCCCGGATGGGTAACAGATGGTGTAAATAGTGACTACTACTCCTACTTTTCTGAAGATTTCTAGGCTTGCAGTCAACCAGTCAATGTGCCTGTGATTGGAGCTACCACGAGAGATTTATATTTTTACTTCCGCTATATTTGTGTAAAGACTATGTGTTAATTATCGTGATGTAATAATATTTGTGATGATACTTCCGTTATAATTTGTTAACTTATATGTGATTGATCTCTGGGCACACATAAGAGTATGCATTCCATTTGATCTTTAAATGGGTGTGACACCTTCAGGATCTTCACGGGAACATTCAATATTCATCTCAAAATCATCAATGGTTCATCATCTTCTCGCCCTTCTGAAGGCCCTCCCTATTTTCTCCCACATCTTGGTTCTGTCTAGGAAACCTTCAGCTTACTTGCACATATGTGGAACATATCATACCATCGCGATGGCGATGGAAAGAAGCACAAGGTGGAAAAAGGGTGGCATCTCCGAAGGCCTTGACCCTAACAAAACTGTAAGTAAGCATAACTTATGATTTGGATATGGTGGAATATATCCACCAAGTCTTAAATCTTTGATTTGACGCAAGTGCTAATATTTATGGCTAATTATTCATTCAATGGTAACTAGAAGTATGCTAGCCTTCTCTTTGTAGGTGCTCATAGTGATGTGCATGCATGTGTCAGAGGGTGAGTGTAAGTGTGTGTACTCCACCTGTTATAAATTATAAGACGTTTTGACTTTTCTAGATATATTGCTCTTGCTATGCATCTAGACATAGTGTATGTCTAAGTGCATAATAAAATATATGAATCTTGAGAAGTCAAAATGTCTTATAATTTAGAACAGATGAAGTATATAAGTATTCTATTTTTTAAAAAAGAAAAGTAATGATGTGGCATTATGAAAAAAACATATAGTTTTTTCAGGTGCTTCGAGATTGCAAATATTGCATACAACGCTTTGCTAGCTTATCTTAAGGCGCCCAACCAAGCAACCAAACTTGGAACAACAATAATACTAAATGCAAATAAAGAGGGGATCGAGATTCCTTCGTCACTGACTCTTTCGAGAGATGGACGAGAGAATCTGATATTATATATTGCTGAAAGAGAAGTACTGGGAGAATTTTCTGGGTCCTGTTTTTTTTTGAAAAAAAAAGGGTATTATTCGTATCAATCTGAGGATATGTAGGTACACAAATGATTCTCAAGGGAAAGACAGCTTATGACATGACCTGTATGCGGTCCAGTAAGCATGGCACTATATGCGACAAGGGGACAGCAATTGAATCATTACGAAATTATGACATCATTCCACACAGCCGCAATTAAGTTTTCAATAAACATATTACTGACTTCAGTGAGTGTGTTTTTCACTTTAAATTACATGGCATACACTCTCAGTCCAGAAAAAACAATTCCAGTTTTGAGAGAAATCATTTTTTAAAGAAAACTTAGTCAAGTTTATAAAAAATAGTATCAAATAATTTTATACCATAAAACTATCTTTCATAAATAATCTCACGATACCCAATTAGTGCCATAAATTAGACTGCAAAGTTTTAAATCTTGTCAAGCACTACATATTTGGTATTGGATGTATCTCCATTTTAAATTGTTTGAAAAATTCAAAATTTTGAATCTCAAAATACATGAATTTAAAATAACTATTTGAGATTTTAAACAATTTTAAATGAAAACTTATCAATAATAAATATGTAGATCAGGTCGACTATAACTTTAGTATTAACTATGTGAACCTTCAAGGTCATTTTGAAAAATCTAAATTTTGAATTTCAAAATCTAAAAACTTAAACCACATATTTAGGACTCTGAACAACTTTAAATCCTAATCTATTCAACTACAAAGTTGTATATTGTTTTGAGAACTACAACTTTAGTATATACCATGTCAACATCCAATGAAAATTTTAATTTTTAAATTTCAAAATCAGTAAAATTAAAACAATATTTTGGGTCTCTAAACAGTTTCGAATCATAAATTTCTCAACTACAAAGTTCTACATCGTGTTGAGAACTACAATTTTGATATAAGGTTCATCTTCATTCGATTTCATATGAAAATGTTATCAAATATTTGATGTAACTATTTTTAGAGATGGACCTCTTAAGATGCCCGTTTCTGTTAATCAACTTTTAGAGACAGAACTTTACAATGCTCGCCTTGGCTAATCTTAAATCGATGATACCGCTATCTTAGGATGCCTGCCTCTGTAAATGATTAATTAATAGAGGCAGATGTTTGCTTAGAGGGTGTTTGACCATTTACGGTGGTGGTCTCTAGATATGTATGTTTCTATTAGTTAGAGAGGTTGTCTCCTAAAATCATTTTCTAATAGTGATTTGGTCCAACTTTATAATATTTGACTCTTTGAAAAGCATGTTATCATAAATATTGTATAGATTTGGCCAAACTTAAAATATTTGAGTCCTCAAAAAGGATGAATTACAATTTTTTTGAATGGATAGAGTATGTATTTACACTACATCTATAAATTGCAAAATTTCTAGAAATTTAAGATATGCGTGCTTAGACAATGGGAACCCCTACTTTTTATGCTATTTTTTAATTTATAAAAAATAATTTATAAAAACCTGCTTCTATAAATCAATTAATAGATATGGTCCACAGTGTGCCGCGCCTAAAGCATTTATAAATACTCCGTATGGTTCCTTGCCTAAAACAATTAGATAGAGACGGTTGGACCTCGCGCCTCCGTGAATGCAATTCAACCACCTCTGTACTAGATTCGTTTAGTAGCAATGGATTCATGTTCTTACGCACCACATTTGAGCAAGAGAATCCATTTGGCTAAAGATTTTTGACATGGCATATTAGCGCAAGCAGCACTAAAAGGAATCAATTCTTAGGAATCGTGTGTATGGATAACTGACAAGGAAACCACTTAAGTTAATCCCCATTGACTTGCTTAGGTAGTGTTTAGTTCCCACCCATAAATTTTTCACCCCGTCCCATCGAATGTCTGGACACATGCATGGAGTACTAAATGTAGACGAAAAAAAACTAATTGCACAGTTTAGTTAGAAATCACGAGACGAATCTTTTAAGCCTAATTAGTCCATGATTAGCCTTAAGTGATACAGTAACACACATGTGCTCATGATGGCTTAATTAGGCTTAATAAATTTATCTCGCGGTTTCCATGCGAGTTATGTAATCAGTTTTTTTATTAGTATCCGAAAACCCCTTCCAACATCCCATGAAACATCCAATGTGACACCTAAAAACTTTTCACCTACCAACTAAACACCCCTTAGAGTATGACCCTATAAACACCCCCTTAGAGTAAGTCCCTCAAAATCATTTAGGACTTTAGGTATTTGAGTCTCGGCTAAAGACTAATGGTATTTTTTTGGGAAACGGTGATACTTAGGGGCGGGTGTCCGTCCGACGGACGCCGCCTTCCGGGGCCTGCGCACTACCGTACCGGCCTAACAAGCCTGCCTCTCTACATGTCTCCCCATCTCTCTCAAAAATATCTCCCAACTTGCTCGCCCATCGCGTCCTTTACTACACCGGGCGGCCGTCCGCCCGCCCTACTCTGCATTGCTGTCGTGGCCATCTCCCCGCGTGCGCCCCCATCTTGCACTGTGCCGCCCCACTCCGCCTCTCCGCCGGGCCATCCCTTGTCGCGCCGCCCTAGTCTGGCTCACCGTTGTGGCCATTCCCCGCCACGCCCCGCTCCGCGCTCGCCCGTCACGGCCACGGCATGCACCGTGCCACCACCACCCTGCCGCCACCAGAGAAGGTCATCATCGACTGGGACATCTTCTCCTGCAATTGGCCGAGGATACCAAGACAAGAAGAAGCGCATGTTGCAAGTATATGCTTCAAGTGTTTTAGATGTTTTAGAGGTGTGTTGCAAGTATTTCATGTGGATGTTGTAAAAGTAGATTGAGATGTTACACATGTTGCAATGGCTATACATGTATATTGTAAGCATTTGTTCGTAATGTTTCATTGTTTCAAATGTATGTTGCAAGTGTTTTATCTGGATGTTGCATATGTTTCACATATGTTCCAAGCGTATGTTTCAAATGTTTCGTCTGTTTCAAAAGTATGTTGCAGCAACTGTTTTCATGTTTCAAGCGTTGGATGGAACGGCCGGAGTCACACGGCGCACATTCGTAGGCAGGGGTGCGAGCGCAATACAAAGCATTGCGCGGGAAGCGGACGCAGATGTAGGTGGTCCCACTTGCACGATATGGACCGGGTGCAGGCGGTCCCCGGCTACGCGCGGCAGCGGAGCGGAAGCAGGCGGCCCCTGTGTGCATGGGCAGGGTGAGGCATCCGAGCGACGTGAGCACGAGAAACTGAGGAGGCGCAGGAAACGAAGAGGCACGCGACATAGGGTGTAGGCAAGGACGTCCGTCCAGATGTCCGGGCGCTAGCATTCCTGTTCCAGAAAATACCATGCTCTTATAGGAATCAGTTTTTTAATTTCAAACCAAAATGCACATATCCTACTAAAACTGGTCTACGACATCAGTTCAAAATTACCACGCATTCTCCCAAAATATCCCTGTTCGTAGCCGGTTTTAGATATATATAGGTTACATCGCTACCCAATGATAGCTTCAAATCAATGGAGGTTATTGGGAAGAAAGAGAGATGCATGCCAAGATTCGGTGCAGTCCGCGCTGGATACCTATTGAAACAAACATCCTTTTATGTCGAGTCCTCCGCTGCCACATGTTTACTTTTCAGCGGCGCCTACCAGTGCTCTGCGAACTATATATATAATATATACACACACATCACGTCACTTTACAAAAAACAACACAAAAGATAAACGTATGCATTAAGAAACCAGAGCCTATGTGGACTTGACACTCGGAATGTGGTCCATTTATACTATTGAAAACTCAGAATCAATAATCCAGACCTCTCAGTGCTAACTTCATCATCTCCTCCCTTTTCATTTGTATTTGCAAGAGAAGTAGTAGGCCTTTGTTCATCTGTCCCAGTACAAGCACAGAGCTTCAGACAGGGTGGTGCTTTGGAGGGGTGGGCCCCCTGGGATTCGGACCCACACTCTGATCCTGTGTGAAGAATCGTGCATTCCTCTTTAATCCGTATCTCGCTCAGCTTCCTTTTGGTTGGACAGCGTCTGGTCGCCAATATGACACCGACCACTTGCGTCGCGGTGAGCACACACGTCAAGGCACTGCTCACTCGGCTTGCCTAGTGACGTTGTTGCAATTTGCAAACTCGAAGATTGACAAGGGCCTCGGATTTGCGTTGGATGCAGATTAATAGCCCATATATAGTCTAAAAAGTTCAAAAGCACTACTACAACAATCTTAACCGTGACAGGCAAAAAGCATTAACCGAGGTAGCCACGGTTAATCGGGCCTTTAACGGAGGCGGTTGGCTGCCTGCCTTAGTTAATCAAATAAAAAAACAAAAAAATAAGATAGCCCACGGACAAGCCCAGCGAGCCCATCCACGGGCCCGGTGAGCCCATCCATGTGGCGCTGTCGCCGCCGCTGCTCCTCGCCGACCGCTGGGATCCGCATGCCCGCCTCTAGATCTAGTTGCCCGCCTCTAGATCTAGTTGCCCGCCTCCAGATCTGACCTCCGGCCGTCGGGATCCGGCCATACGCCACCGTCTGTCTGCCCGCCTATGCCGTCGTTGCCTTGGATCTGCAAGGAGACCAAGAGTGAGAGAGGGAGACAGAGAGAGAGAGTAGATCGAGAGAGAGAGAGACCTACATGTGGACGGATCTAGCCGCCGGGTCCCGCTCGTCTCGCCGCTGCAGGTGGATGTTCCGCGCGCCACCGAGGGACGGGCCTGCCGTCGCCGCCCCCATGGGCGGAGAGAGGGAGGCGGATCCAAGATCCGGCTGCCTGGCCGCCAATCCGGCCGCCATGCCGCGCCGCAGCTCGCCACCACCACACCATCCTGTGGGGGAGAGGGAGATGTGAGGGGGGAGGAAGGGGCACCGAGCCTTGCCTACCGGCTGTGGGGGAGAGGGAGACGAGGAGTGAGAGAGAGAGAGAGGGTGCTGCTCTCAGGAGACGAAGGGAGAGGGAGAGCACACAGCGCCGCGCTCGGGAGAAGGAGGTCGCAAGAGGTCGTGGTTCCGAGCACGCCGCTGCGGGAAAGAGAGGAGAGGGAGAGTTGAGTGTTAGGGTTTCTGATTTCGTTTATATATTGGTGATGGTAGTGGGATGGTGTGGGCTAGCGGGCTAGGCCTGACTTACCGAGGCGGTTGAGTTAGAATGTCCACCTCAGTTAATGATTTACCGAGGTGGTTGTGTTAGGATGCCCTCCTCAGTTAATAGGCATTAACCAATGTGGTTCTATTATATTGCTCGCCTCGGTTAAGCATTAATTGAGGCGGTTGCTGGGCCGGTTGCCCTACCACGAATAACCAAGGCGGGCAACCGGCCCAACCACCTCGGAGGCCATTTTGGAAACATCTCGTAAAAGTTTTTGTGTAGTAGTGAAGAACTCTATAAGAAATTCCCAAATCGATCGGTGTGAGACTTACTCTCACGGAGAATGAAATAGAAAGGTGTAATTACATGGGTTTTGATAAGAAAAAAAGATTCATCAATAATACCAATCGTTCATCTCTAGGAAAAACTAAAAAGATTGGTCACCATAAGTATGTTGTATTTGAGGCTATTGGAAGACCGAGGTTGGTCACCATAAGAGTCAACGATATTATTGGGGGAATAAACTAAAATCAAGCAACTCCGGTAAGAGCAAGCTCAATAATAGAGCCAAGTTGGTTGGCTATAAGTCAAGTTAACAAGAGCCAAGTTATACAAGTGTCTCTTATTTGTCTTAAAAAGTCCCTCTCTCCTATTCCTCCTCACAACTCTTGCTACTTGGGCCCACTAATGCATATGATTCCATGCCTAGCTTGGTGCTTGCATAGGAGCCAAGCTCTCATCTCTCTCCTCCACATCAGCATTAGCTTAGCTATAAGCCCATTATTGTACCTGCACTAAGGCTTCTAACAGCAAGGTCAATAATAGAGCCAAGTACTTGGATATAAGTCAAGTTATAAGAGTCAAGTTATACAATAGGTATCTCCTACTTGTCTTAGAAAAAGTTTCTCTTTCTTAATCCTCCTCACAACACTTGCTACTTGATCCCACTAATATATCTGCTTTCGTGCCCAACCTGTTGCTTGCATGTCTCTCCTCTCTTCTCTCCTCCACATCAGCACTAGCTTGGCTATAAGCCCATTATTGTACTTGCTCTAATTGGGCCCTTAAACGCATGTTTGAAAACCGGAGCCAAAAATAGGGTGGAATAGGGCCCCTATTTAGAGCATCTCCACCACATTTCTTATATTGCAACTCCTATAAATTGTTTGAAGAAGTACATAAAATAAATTTAGGATATATGAGAGTACTCATATAGCAGTTTACCTCAAACTTGTCTCTTGTCTTTCTTTAGGGACAAGGGAGAGGGGGTGTTTCCTTTATTTAGAAAAAATGATGTTTCTTTTAATTAGGAGATCTCTAGAAAATTGTAGGTATAGAAGATGAGATAGGAGATCTACTGAAACACACTCGTATTCTAAAATACTATTTTTTAGGTATAGGAGACTGGATAGGATATCTTGTGTAGATGCTCTTAGCTCTCAAATTTGAGATAGTCCTCAAAAATGGCCGCCAAGTCCACATCTCCGGACCGTCAAACTACCGTTTTGCTATTTTTCCCCATACACTGTTGTTCACACCATTCGCCCTCCTGACCATCCACAGCCCCTCGACGAGCCTCCTACTCATCACCTCCTCTTCCTGTGGGAATTCCTCCTCCTCGAGTGCCTCTTGTCCTTTCTGGCCACGAATCTAACACCCTAGCCCATTAGAAGCCCTACAGTAGTGGTATTGTTGGCCCATGCGGCACATGAGGAGTTATAGTTGGTGGGTTTGGTACCACCTTGGATGTTTAGGAGGGTGAGGGCCACTTGTAATCCTTGTCGTTCCAAACGTAGCACCTCTGGGTTAACCCGTTTACACTAAACAAGAAAAAAAGTGCAAGAGGGGTGCTACACGTATGGCCTGTTCCACATGCAGAGCTGGGCCATATAAGCATTTTTGGACACGGGGTGTTACAATGACATGCCTCTTGTCCCTGGTGTGCCTACTACCCTAAGCAGCTCCTGCACCCTGTAGCTCCTTCCCTCGGTGGCTCCTCCCTTGATGGTTCCTCCTCGCCCCGCTTTGTGCGTCCAACCCCTCCTCTTGGTGTGGTATTCTTCTCTCTTGACTTTTTCTTGAATATGATGATTTTGTCGCTTCAATGTGATTATGTTGGTAATACTACTAAAGATGGCGTTTACCAATTATGTAGATGATTTTTTGAGCAATGGTGGAAGGAAGAGGAATCATACAATGATATTATAAATAGTTTAATTGATTTATTATATTGTACTGTGATGTTGTCAAATACATATGCATGGAGTGTGTGAAGAAATGGTGGGAATGAGGAGTAAGGCCCTGTTTTGAGAGCTACTCATAGAGTGTAGCCCAAAAAATAGAGCCTTAAAAAGTAAGGGAAGCCCTCAAATAAAAAGTAGGTGCCCTAATTTGAGGTCTCTTGTTAGAGTTGCTCTTAGCTCCTGATTAATTAGAAATGATCCAAGTAGCAGTTTTAATTTCAAGATATTTAATGCAACGAAAAATTAAAGCACGAGTAAGCAAATGATGGTTATATACACATTTAGCAACAAAATCAAATGCTAGGAGTGGCTTGTAATCACACACGGTGAAGTAATCCAAAGATAAAATTTGTCTACCCCTTGTTCCCCTCTCCTAAATCTGAACTCTCTTTTTTCGATGATTTTCATGGTCATTTTTCAGAGATTTTCTCTCTGTTGTGTTGGCCAATCTCTTGGCTTGTTTTAGGAGTGTTTTGGTACCCTTGGAACTTGATCATATAATTCCTTGAAGACTAGTACCATGCTCGATGTCTTGACCACACCTCAAATCATACGTTTTTTATCCTCTTTTGGTGAATGTCGTCTTAGAAATCTTTGAGCTGAGGTTTTTGGGTCGATTTCTGTTGCTTCTTTAGTGTTATGACTTATGAGGTATGGGAAACACGCTTGGCTTTGCCTCCAACTGAATTTTCCACGAGCACCCTCAAAACTCCCTTCTCTAGAAAATTGTGAAAACCCCAATTTGAGAAAGAACGTTCAAAATTCTAGGCCGAGCTTTGAGCTTTTGGTTAAGATCTCTTAGGGACTCTTAGAGAAGATGTTCACTAAATTTTGTGTCTATTGGACCTCGTCTGTTTGGGTTTTGGAAGTTTTCTAGCTCTATTGTTTTGCATATTTCAGTCCGCATGGAATTTCCACACACAGGTGCGGAATCACCGTGGCCCCAAAGCTCCGCACAAGTACACAGAACCTCCATGTCCTGGCTGCTATTCTTGTGAGTTTTCTTTCAAGTATCTTCAGCTTTGCTTTCGTTGTTTCTCTTAGCTCCTTTTGGTCTACTCTTGGGTCATCTCATCATCTGTTGACTTGTGTGATATAAGTGTATTGAAGAGAAATGTTCTAGGTGAGTTGGGGATATAGGCCAAGTTCTTTGTAAAGAGTTTTCATTTGCTCTCATTCACCCACCTCTGGTCGCCGTTTTAGTCCTTCAATTGGTATCAAAGCCTAGTTAAAGATCAGAACCCTTAACTAGCTTTATGATCCACTTTGGCGACTTGAATGTTGCATGGTTTTGCTTCCATCTTTTGTTGTAGAGTTTGAGATTGCTTTATCTAGCATGGTGCTTTGAGTTATGGCACCAAGTTTTTCTTCTTGTGTGTCTTTGTCCTCAGGTTTTGATGTGAATGCATCCGAGGATGACAGTGGGAAGAAGGAAAAGTGGTGAGTGCAACATGTCTGGCTTTGGCTTGATGGATTATCTCGAGCTCTTGGTGATAGATGGGCTTTCGGTTGGTGATCTTGTACCCAAGCTTCCCAAGGTGATCAAAGGTAAACTCATCAATGACATATGTCACTTAATTTTTTAAGTTTGTCTTGTCAAAAGAAAATTTCGAAATTTAACAAGAAGTTGAAGAAGTCCATGTCTAGTGATGAGTGCTTGATGTCAAGGCTTGATAGTGTCATGGATGCTACTTCATACTAGTCTAGTATATGTCTCTGCCTTGCAACTCTTGTGATAGCTCATGCTTGGAGAATGACAATTTGAAGTCAAATTCCTCTTTACCATGTGTTTTTGTGAGTCTTTGCATGCTAAATAAAATTGACTCACACCACATGTGTAGATGAACTTGAGAATGCTAGGGCTGAAATTGTTTACATAAGTTGCAAGCCTCATAGCTTGTTCTCTTTGAATGTGAGTTGTGATGCTTGCCTAGATTCTTGTGATAATCATGATTCTTTGGTCAATGTGTATGATGATATTTCTTCAATTGGTTGCATTTGCACATCATACATTGAATTAGAAAACAAAGTTTTGGCTTTCAAACAATTGCACGATGATATGAGCACAAACTTGGTTGAGCATAGTTAGATGAGTGCCAACCTAGAGAATGAGATTGAACTCTTGCATACCACATATGCTAATTCCATTGGTAAGGAGATGCAAAAGTTAAAAATGCTCCTTGTGGTACTTGTGACTGCCTCAATTTTGAAAATGAGGTTTTGGCCAAAAGATGCAAGAGTCTTTGTGCTAAGTCTTTGGATTCTCGCAATTTTTTTGAATCCGATGTTTTTGTTTCCAAGATTGCTTCTTTGCAACTGGAGTTGAGTTCTTGTGTTGAGTGTGAGTCTTTGGATGATAGCACTTCTCCTATGGCTGCTCCTGTTCTCCGCCACGTGGGGGCAGACCTCACTGACACCATTGTGCTCTGCACCTGATCGACCATGCCAGTCCCACACTGGTCCGCTTGGACCAGCAGTCCCACCTAGCTCCTCTCAGCCCACCTTGCCCTAGTGGACCTGCTCTGCTACGCCCACCTTGCTTCAGCCCATGGCTTTGCCTGCTCCAATCTATACGGCCAACCTCGTCCATCGGCTCCACCCTAATTGCCTGCTCTGTGCAGGCGAGGGCGGCTTGATCTCAACCTAGTCTCTAGCAGACCATATAGGCATGAGGATTAGGCAGACCAAACGAGAAGATAAGACCAACCCCCCTCCCCCACAAAAAAAAAGAAAAAGTGAAAAAGATAGGCTAGGAGTATGACATGTGGAGCCATAGTTGACTGGTGGGGCCAACAATGACAATTGAACAACATTCCATCCCTCTCAATCCGTCGTACCAAATAGAAAATTATGAACCTATCCCATCAACCAAATACAGAGTTAGGATAGTCCCATCCGAAAAAAAAACAAACGAAATTATCCTATCCCACCTTGTCTCAAGACCAAAACACGCTAAAGGCATCATCCAACCAGCCCCACTAGTATGCAAAAACATCTTTATTGTTAGTTCTATTTATATTTCTACTTGCGCTTTTACCAGCCATTGGTGTGAAAGGCTAGTAAAAACCAACAAACTTTACTGGCGTCACATGAGAACCGCCACTATAAATATTTATGCTGGTTGTAAATCAATTTATAGTGGTGGTAAGGCTAGTAAAAATCAACAAACTTTAATGGCATCACATGAGAACTACCACTATAAATATTTACACTAGTGGTAAATCGATTTATAGTGGTGGTACTGTAAAATGGCAAATCGGGCTAAAAATAGCAAAAAATAAATATCAGAGGAGGCCCGCACTAGGAAGTCACACGATTTTTAGCGTTTTTTCATTTTCACGAGAAATACGCACATATGCATTTTCTAGAAATCAAACTCAGAACCTCAGGCCTTGCACGTTACACCCCTTAGCAATACAACACAAAATCACATATGATTTAACAGCAGAAATATTGCTTTAGTGTTGGCTCAACCAAATATTGAAATGGAGATTTGAAGCCCTAACCGGACTCAAATGAAAAAGGTTTCAACTATGAAGTTTTAGATCTCGTCGAGATTTACAACTTTGCTTTTCATCGTTTTTCCATCGCCCTAAATGATTTTAAATGAAGTAGTCAACTACAAAGATGTAGACCTTTTTTAATACTACAACTTTCGTTCAGACCATTTCTCCATCTGAGATCATTTAAAAATAAAAAAAATTAATTTTAAATTATTTGTAGTGGCGCTAGTTAAGAAAACCAGCAGTGAGGCTGTTTTCTTAAGTCTAGCGCCAGAAGAAATACATGATTTCTACTGGCGGTAGACTTAACAAAACAGCCAACAAAAACGGATTTACACTAGCAATTCATAGTTATAGGCCCACAACTTCATCGCAAGCATCAACAAAAATTGATTGTGTACTAATGCCCTAACAAGAGGAACCAGGCCTATCAATGCATGCCACCATAGCCATAGGCACTTGGGATGAAATAGGATACAAATATAGGTAATTATTGTTTTTTATCGTAGATTCAAAATCGAGAATAGAGAGTGTGAAATGTGACGGATAAAAAGACGAAAATATAGTTTTGGTCAAAGGATAATCGAATACTAACATCAGGCCACATATCTGTATCAGATATTTAACTTTGGTTATGCGGATTCAAATATGTTATCGGACTTTGAATAACCGGATTAGTGTCACACCCAATTTTAAGGATAAAATAGGATGCATAATCTTATGTGCGTCCAGAGATCCATCACACATATAAGCCAACAAATTATAAAAGGTACCATCACAAATGTTTATTACATCATGAATATTATCACATAGTCTTCACATAAATGTAGCGAAAATATAAAGATAACTCTCTCGTGGTAGCTCCATAGCACAGGGACGTCAATTGGTTGACCACAACACTAGTAATCCTCATGGAAGTCGTCATTACCATAGCAATTTGTTACCCATCCGGGATTTTTATCCAAATAATAAAATAAACAAGCATAAGTACATCTCGTACTTAACAAGTGTAACATGGGGTTCATGGGGCTCAAAAGCTTGACACGGGTTGGACTGCATTTAGCTTTTAGTTGTCACAATTTTAGCATATAAGTAGCATTAAGTTGTCATAGTCCCGTAGTAAACACATGATCAATGTAAACAAGATTAATGAATAGCGTAAATAAAAATAGTCATTAGTGATCATCTATTCCATAAATGTTCCAAGGCTACTCGTGACCGTGAGCTCAGCTAATATACCAATTTTACACTCTACAGAGGTCGTACACTTTCACTGTAAGTCATGATTCCCAATTGCCAAAGGTTTGCGAGTCCCCAAAACACTACCAAAGTGAGCGGGCAGGGTACATTATGAAGCCTTTCAAATGTTCATCTAACAAGTTAGAACTGCTAGGTTTCTAATTGGCAAACAGATGTAGGGCTCCCCTTCTAAATGGCACATTACGTGTAGGCTATATACATAAAGACAGAGGCCGCACTATACCCGATTTGTCAAGCCCCTCTTGCACCATAAAGGTAACCAGTAACAAGCTAGAAAAGGTCCTTATACTTGACTAAAGCCAGAGCCATGTAGCCCTTATGGTTGTACTGTAAGTCTCGGATAATCACTTACAGATAAGTCCTTAAGGAGAGGAATCTGAAGCATTTAGAAAGTAGCTAAATACTCCAGCCCCCTTTTATCAAGTTGCTAAAAAGTCATCTTTTAATATTTATTGCATATACCATTAATCAAGTTACAAGATCATGGTTTCAGATGAGCACTAGCAATAGCTACCCAATGCAATGTCCTATGGGAGTCAAGGCATAAGTTCAACTCTAGGAAATCCTTATCAAGGTGACTCATGCATATATGAATTTAAATGTATTAAGGTTAGTAGGAAACAAGAATGGTCACATGCTATACTTGCCTTGATCAAAGTGTTCCTGCTGATCCTGCTCGTCAAAGTAGTACTCTTGATCACCCACGAATTGCTCACCGTCTATACTCGATCAACACAGCAACACACAAGCATCCAGAGACAATCATGCAAAGCAAACAAATCTATAATTAGAAAAATACACCAACAGCATAGAATCAAGATGAAAAGTTTGTAAAACAAATCTACATCTCTCTATGATCACACAGACACGAGAATCACAGAAATCAGAGTTATAACGAAAAGTTATGAATTAAACAAGATTCCCTTTAATAAAATAATAGATTAAAACTAATCCCAAATTTCAAAAGTTGAAAGCATATCCAACAGTAGTATGAACATGTAGATTACGCAATTACGAATCTAACGCAACTTGAACGGATCAAAATGGAGTTAAAACAAAGTTTTTATAAGCAAAACAAGATCAGTGGCAAATCTGTAAATAAAGAAAACATATTTTGAATCTAACAGAGGGGATCTACGTTTTTGGAAAGAAAAAAACGTAGTCTACGAATACACCATGGATTGCAGGTTTGAATATAGAAAAGTGCAAGGGCTCTTTAGAAAAAGTAATAGGGGAAGGGGTATAGTTAGATTTGAGCCGTTGGATCTAAAGTGGACGGCTCAGATTACATGCTGGGAAGGGAGAGAGAAGCCGATCGGAACAGGGCCAAGCAGGCGGTCCACCATCGTTGGTGGCAAAAACCTCGCCGGCGCACATGAATCAAGGCCTACGGGCCACGGGAAAACAAACCGAAAGCACGGGGAGCAAGAGGAGACGATGGCGAACTCACCCAAGGACTTTTCGCGGACGAAGACGGGACTACAGCGGCGTGAAGCTCGACGGAGCAGACGGCATCAATCCTGAGAACAACGGCGGCACGGCGTGAGCAAACCGGAGCAAGAAAAAGAGAAAGAAGAGGCTCGGCGGCTTCGCAAGCTCGACGCGAAGCTCGGAGCAGTGCTTACGGTGGCGGCGATGTGATGAAATCACGAGGCGAGTTCGACGGCGGCGGTGCTTAGGGTTGCGGCTGCTGCGGGCTCAAGCAAAGGCGGCAACTGGTGCTAGGGTTGGATAGAGAGGCGACGGGCATAGGGGCTCAGTATTTATGGGGAAGTAGGCATGGCGCGCATGCCGAAATCCCGAGGATTCCGGAGCAGGGCGGCAGCATCTGCTCGGACAGAGTCCGGCTCAGGCACGAGCTGGAGGTGGGAGACGCCACTGACATGCGGGCCGCGACTCCAAGCGTGGGGCCAGGCTGTCAGCGCCAAGAGAGAGGGGAGAGCGCCCACACGGCTTGCTGGGCCGGCCTGCTAACGCGGGCCATGGAAGTGAATTCCTTTTGAGTTTTGAATCAAACCACTCAGCACAAAAACTCCAATGCAGCAGCATGTATGCATAAGCATGTAGCTAGACCTTATAGTTGATTTTAATTTAACAAAAGTTATTATTTTGCTAAATTTAAATGCTCACAAAATGCATAAATAAGTCAAGTTAACCTATTTTTAAATGATACAAATTTTAGGGTGTTACAATTAGATATGGACTATCCATTTAGTTTCTGAACCCTCCAAATTTATATAGACTATCCGATCCATTTGGTTTCTAAATCTCTTTGGATGGACGTAAGGACAGATTATCCGTTCTGTTTTCATCTCTAGCAACCAGTGTCGACTATGTGGCCAATCCAAGCAGCACTGTCCTTAAACCTATAATTCCTCAGTTCCAAATTATAAGTTGCTTTGACTTTTTTGATACATCTAATATATGTCTAAATATATATAGCAAAATAGATGTATAAAAAAATTAAAGCGACTTCTTATTCTGAACGCAGGGAGTACGTAACAACGACTAACAAGAGGGCATCCTTTGAATTGGGACGGGGTCCAAGCAGGCTAAACCAAATATATAGTAGACTCAAGCAAAGGCAATGTGTGTATAATGCTTTTGTTGGGCAATGAAATCAATCGTGACAGCCAGAAAGTGGCAACGTGCCACATTTAGATGGTGTCTTTGTCTCCCAAAAGCATGAGCACGTTGAAATTGCAGAAAGGAAGCTGATACATTTACAACGTACCCTGTCTCCCCCAAAGGCCAAAGCTGGAGTTCAGCAAATGGCGGCCATCAATGCAACTCATGGGAATCTTGATTTCCCTCCACATCCTTGTGCTCTCTTTTCTGGGCAAACTTCTTTGAGCAGCTCACATCATATAGGTCTGCAGATCATATATAGCGTCCTCTCGCTCGTTACATCGAAGCCAACCTCCAAGGAAAGGGATGAATAAAGATGGAGAGTGCAATAATGGTTTTGGTACTCAAGGAAAAAAAAAAAGAAGGTGATCCAATAAAAAGGTATACAATTACTCTTCCATTATCATCACTACCATTATTTTGAAGAGAACAAAGGGCTATGTATTGTTGGCATGAATATAATATAAGCTAACCTCACTGTGCTAAATTCTGAAAATATCCATATATGTGTAACATTTAATCTTCTATCTAAAGAAGTACACCAAAGATCTGATCATCTGAATACATACACAAGAGAAGATTACGAGATCGAATAAATCAGGTGCTTTCTCCATCATCTAGGTGCTCTTGGATTCATCAAGGCTTCGCAACCGAAACTTGGAGAGAGGAGGAAAAGGTATGAATTTTCATGCAGGGTACTTATTTTTGGTTCCTTTATTAAATAAAGTTTTCATATCATTGTAGTCATCAAGGAACAAGAAAAGGTACACACACTTATGGGTGGCCTCTAGATGGGTGACAACGCTGAGGATCAGGTGAAGCCATATGCTAGAGATGTTACCGCCGTTGAGTCCAATAAACTGAGAGCCTGATGAGGGAAATCCGAGCTCATGCTGCTTCCACCACTTTGTTTATATATGTGCTGCAACCTATATGTTTCCACTTTCCAGTAAGTTAATTAATTATGTTTAGATGTTGGCTAGTTAATTAGGTATGCCAATTACACCTAATACACTACAAGGATTTAGTCTTGACTGAATGATGCTAGAAAGTTAATATGTTACTCTCTCTGCCGCAAAAATACATGCATGTCATTCTAATTTTGTCTTAAGTCAAATTAAGTTTTATCAAGTTCATACAGAGGAATACTGATATTTATATTTCCAAATAAGTACATCAGATTCATCATGAAACATATTTGCATAGTATACTTATTTGATTCCATAAATGATGATATTCTTTTATAAACTTCGTCAAACATAAAATATTTTGATTTAGGACAAAAGAGTGATATGTATTTTTGGGACAAGGGTATAGCCTATCATCAGTAGTTCCCAATTTATATGTGGCCACAACTAAGCCATAACCCACAAACTCAGTTACAATTGGTTCGTTACTATATATTAGCCTGTTTATATGTTATATGTACATCAGAAACATGTTTCGGTTGGATTTATGTTGATTAAAGACAACTAAGCTATAACACAAGCTTGTGATGCAATGTTCTCTAATCTTGTGCTGTCGGTTAGTTTGTTTACTCCTGTTTGTCATGCCTTTTGATAGTCTAGTGTTAGTATCCAAAGCTTCCTTTGGGCTGTGTGAACCTATTGCTTTTGGCTTTTGTTGTTTCAAAGCACAGTTCTTTTATTATTTGCAAGAAATGCTTGAATGAATTGATCAGCTAGCAGAAACTTCCGTGGTTAGGTTGTCCTGATGTTGCTTAGTTAACAAAGTGATACCCATCTTTATCTTCAAGGTACTACGGTCTGACCTTTATTTGGAACTGGAAAAGTGGTAAACTAAGTTGCAAAACCCTGAGGTACATGTGCATTTGCCGTTAGCGTTACAATATTGAGGTAAATGTGGATATTAAAAGCTTTTCTGCATTTGTTCAAAAAAAAAGCTTTTCTTCATATCTTCAAATTTTGGATTCGGATCGAAGAAATACCCACGCCATTCTTTTACCCTGTTTTTTTTTTTTGTTACTGATATAGAGGTCTTGCCCTGTGACTCTGAGAGAGGTCTGAAATCACACCTAAAACATGCTTCAAATTGACCCAAAACAGATCTACAACTCTACTCTCAGATTGCAAGAATTGGATGATGACCCGTATTACAAATCGGGTGACCTGGTTAGGCATGAAACTGGGTGGTCCGGTATGAAAACTCGGTAGCCCAGTGTCACCCGCGTGTGAAATCTTTCAAGCATCATAACTTGTTCATCCTGACTCCGAATTAGGCAATCCGTATGTTCATTTTGATTGTCTAGACAAGGGCTATGTTACAAGTTGCCCTCATTTTTTGATGCCCTTCCAAGGGTTTATTATTTATGTTTTTGATGCAACTTAGCAAAAAAAATGCATGAGAAATCTGAATACGACATGCAAACCATGTTGTGTGCCAGGAGCCACCGTGACTTTGTCACTTTGTATTGTTTCAAAGTAATTATACTAAAATTACTAGGCTCGCAAGTATGCTTAGCCGTACTCCTTGTTTTGTTGGAGTCTAATTATTATGGGGTCATCAAATACCCGCTATATGTATCATATTTTCTTATAGTCTAATAACACCTAAAAGTCTTATTTGATTTTCTCTTTACTCCAAAAAAAAAGAAAGTCTTATTTGATTTTAAATATCCCCATGCGTCCATTGATCAACTGTCGTACGTAGTTTTGTATAGCCAGAGAGTTTTATCACAGTTTGGAATATTTATTATTATGCCTGATCCCACTTTTTTGTAAAAAAACAAGATCCAACCTTTTATCATAGGTTGGAATATTTATTATTATGCCTGATCCCAGTTTTTTGTAGAAAAAACAAAATCCAACATTTTATCACAGTTTGGAATATTTATTATTATGTCTGATCCCAATTTTTCTGTAAAAAAAAAGATCCAGTCTAGGAGCAATTATGTGGTTTTCATTAATCATTATCATTAACGAGAGAAAATAGGCACCCAAAAGTTAAAAGGGGACTTGAACCTAGGTGGTTGGGTGTACATCCACATCTTCAATTCAACCAGTTAAGTTAGGCTCACTTCCTCATGATCCAAGTTTTCCTTAAGAGTTTGAGTACAATTGCTACACTATGTGTTCTCCCTATTCTCTCTTGAGTTTTGGCACAATTTATTCATGCGTGGATCGGAGAATGGTGGACATAGGATTTTGAAACTAGGTTTGCCCACAGGAAAGATGTTTCAGCTTTTATATTTTAGAAGGAAATTTTGGAGGGAAACCTAGCTTGATGAGTTAAGTTCGTGATGAATCAAGGAATTGTATGACAACGTTTCACGGTGGATTAGGCTCAAACATGTGTAGTTTGACTCAACGATCAAAATATAAATATATTACATATACTTGATGCCAAAAAGACTGTAGACCCGCCCCTGACGTTGCAGGTTAGACAACTATATTGGTTGGTTAACGGCCATTTGGGAATATAAAGAAAAACACATGAAACTTGCATGTATTTGTTAGACTATCAAGAAGTGAGAGATGCTGGCGGTGGGGTGTATGAAAACTGAGGACATGCACTTCACGATGCATCATATTGTAGCAACAGTGCTAATTCAATTAAAATAAAGTGGGGGAGATTCCAGCATCACTAAGTCTTTGGAGAGATAGACAAGCTATGGAATCTGATTTTATAGTAAAAGAAAACTACTGAAGAGAGGACTTTCTGGGTCTTGTTTGCCGAAAGAACAGTATCATGCATGTATATATCATTCTGGGGATTCGTATACGAATGGTCCTGTGCAAGGGAAAGAGAGCTTGTGGACATGACCTATATGCGTTCCACTAAGCATGGCACTATCTCTAGCTAGGACAAAGGGGACCGTAGTTGAATCAATATATAGCAATTCTTTCTGTTTTTGTTGAAAATTTCATTAGCAAGAAAAGAATTATAGGAGGGGGTTAGAAAAGGGATGGGAGAAGAGAGTTTGCAACAAATGTATGCAAAAAGAATCTATGTGCTGGATAAAGAAATTGGACATGACATTTAACAGTCAGTGCTAAAGGAATTAGTTCTTTGGATGAGTGCGAATAACTGACAAAGAAACCATTAATTCAGGTACACCTGATTGGTTTAGCCTACGACCTTATCAAAATGTTGTCTTCTTTTTTGCTCATATATAAGCCAAACAATTCATTAGATATTCTCCGAAATCATCATTTTTCCCTTGCATATATTTTCTATTTTGTAGCTAACACCTTCACTCTCAAAGTGAGAAGTTTAAGTGTTAAAAAGATAATTGAACATACATATTTAGGCTAATGTTGTTTACAAAATAGCCCACAAAATTGAACTGTTAAACTGTAACTTTTAGAAAATTCCTAGCTCACCTAGAAATTCAGTTTATTGGTTCGAACCAAAATGTGCATAACAAAGAGAAACAGTGATCTCCAAAAAAAATACAGTACAAAACATACTAGGACTCACATGTTAGTATGTTAAAAAAATCATGTACTACTTATCACCGGTTTACTCACCCAAGATATATGTAGGTCACATCACTACTGAATCAATCTTCCATGAATGCTACATGGAGAAATGGATATGCATATATTCCTATTCCATGATTAATTCGGTGCAGTCCGCGCTGGATACCTATTGGAACAAACACCCTTTTGTGGCAGGAACCTCCACTACCATATGTTTATTTTTCAGCAAAGCTTGTTATTAGTGCTTTACAAACTAATCCGTATCATGTATACTCAACATCACGTCACTCTGCACTCAAAAATTCAGATTAGAATGCCAGAGTCCCTGTGGACTTGACACCCAAAATGTGGTCCATTTATATTATTGAGAACTCAGGATCAATCAGCATTCTCGTCTCAGTTCTATCCTCACCATCATCTCACTTTTCAGTATGGAAGGGAATTCATTCATTTGTATTTGTATTTGAAAGACTTTGCAAGTCTTTGTTGGTCTAGTCCAGTGGCAGGCAGTAGGGTGTTTTCAGACAGGCAGATCCAGGTGCTTTGAGGGGTGGGGCTGGGGCCCCTGGTGGGTTGCAGTTGCACCAATGGCGGACCAGATCGGCCCACTCTGGTCTTGTCTGAAGATTATTGTTGCAATCCTCTTTAATCTGTATCCGTTTTTGATTGGACAGCGTCTTGTACTTGTTTTACTGGCCACTTGCGTCGGTGAGCACAGACGTCAAGGCACTTCTCACGCGGCTGGGCTACTTTGGTGACGTCGTTAGCTGTGGCAGCGGATTGCCATGGATACGGATGCAGCCCATGCTCTGCTGCAACACACATCATGTTCGATTTTTAAGAGGGAATGTTTGAGCAGAGCGGCACAGGACACAGAACACAGGGCATTCATTGTTCACAGCAAGTACTACGTCAAATTTAAACTTTCTATATTCATTAGGAAAAGAATCGGTTCTTGCAATATATAGAAACATAAAGAAGTGAGCTAGGATGTTGTGTCAAAGACAAGAAGATAGCGTGTGCCATAATCCAACATACTCAACGCATTCTTCTTTTCCATAATCCAACAAACTTAACGCATTCTTCTGTGAAGAGAAACTAGAAGGTTGAGCCCCATGTGTAGGTTGGGTTTGAAGGCATTAGAAAGACCTTATCAATATAAGGATGTTTGGTTTAGCTGTGAGTTATAAAAAAATTGTCGTTAGCCGTATGTTGTGCAAAATATATTGTGAATGATGTGTCATGGAAAAGCTATAAGCAGTTTGGTTGAAACAACTATGAAACGAACCCCACCCCTTTCTCTAACTCCCATGAAACAACTGTGAAACATCTCTCTATTCCACCCAATTAGAAAGCAAAGAACTTAAAGCCAAAAACAGGTTTCATTGTGCTACGAAAATAATGGTTCACGAAAGCATCTTCTTGTTTCACCCGTTTTGTTGGTTTTGTGCTTTTTGGTAGCAAGAAATACTTTTTAGAAACTGGACGTAACTAGCTAGTGGCGGGGCGAATCTTGCTTGGGGATAGGCTCAACCCTCATTGCCCTTGCACGGACAATAGAGCACCCCTAACAAGTTTTATGCGTGGATGGAGAGGAGGAAGAAAAAAATTAGATGAAGATAAAGAAAAAAAGAGAAAGAAGGGAGAAAGGGATGAGGAAGAGAAAGCAAAGGTCTTCTTACCAGCGATCCTAGATCCGCCACTACCCAGTGTTGTAGGTTGTCAACCAAAAATAAAGGAACAATGTGTCGGGAATGAGAAGAATGAAGTGGTGGATAAGGGGCAGATTAAAAAGCACCATTGTCACCTAAAATGAATGGCCTGACACATATATCTCTTTCTATTATAATCTAAAATAATTGAGGGATGTGTTGGGTGTTGTTAAAAATGATTGATGTCATGGTCGATTATCATCACTACAGTTTTTTAGGTAATGGAAAAAAATTGCTTCAATTTCCTTTTAAGAAGAAAAGGCATCACCCCAAACCTTCTACAGAAACACACCTCGAATTTAAACTTATTGTAGGTTTACAACTAAATTCAAAGATGGTAAATAGGCAACTACATGGATCTCAAATTCTAGTAGCTTTCAAGCATCAAGAATCTATTCCTTGCCTTCATCTAAGCGTTGTAATAGAGTCCAAAATCATAGCTAGCATGTCTCCCTAAAAACAACCTACAGAAATTTTTGGGTGTCTTTTATCAAACACCACATCGTTTCTTGTGATCCATATTGCTGAGAAAAAGGCAGCAGCCCTAGTCATCAATGAAAGATAATTATGTTTGCAACCCCCTAGTTTTGACCAATTATTGATAAGATGGTCAGTGTTCCTTGGTGGTTTGATGACAAACAAAACAAACACAACATGCCAAAAGAAAATGGCATAATGACAATCAAAAAACAAGTCTAGATAGTTTCAGATTTGCTAAAAAAACAAGTCTTACTACCATTCTAGTGTCTTGTAGCTATGTTGTCTTCCGTAACTATCACCTCCTTTAAGAACCAATAATGAAAAATCGTAATTTTTAGGGATACGTTCATATGCCAAATTTGCTAGGTAACTTTAGTCCTGTTATTGACTGGGTATTTACATATAGATATAACGGAAAACAAGCCATTATTTTAGGACACATTGGTGATAAGACATCAATACATCGGCAGTAAATCTATGATCATCAGCATGTAAAGTGATCATTTTCGTGGTTAACATTTGTTTGCACACATTCCCTAACATATGCACCATTGGTTGGTCTCAGCTCCTATCCTGATTGACATCTTCATTTTTTATTTATGAACTGCTCTAGTGCAGTAGTGCTCTTTGATCTTGTATCTGATGCTGGAAAATCTTGTTCAATGTGAAAAAAAAAATCTACCACCCATGAGCTTGGACTGAAATTGATGTTGTGAGCCACTGTGTCTTTGTGTTGTTTCAAAGCAATTGTACTTAACTATGTACAGAAAGATTGGTTGAATTGGGAAGGACAAATAAAGCTGATTGAAGATATAAACTCAGTTCCATGCTTGTTGCTTTTGTTGTGCCAGGAAAAAACAATATATTTTAGCTTAAAAACCAATATTTTAATAATGTCATGTGGTGCATTAAATTTTAATAAACTAATTACTTTTTTGCGCCATGAGGTACCACCTGTAGAGATAAATTGATGCACGAACATATATTTAATTATTTTTCACACCCTGTCTTGTGGCAGGAAAAAGGCTAGCTTCTGAAAATTTATCATTCAATACGATACTTTTAAAATATTTATCCTTTTTGGAATTAAATAAACAAATATTTTATGCAAAATATAGCCAGCGTGAACTCGACCACGCATATGCCGGCTTCAGGTGCCTCTTGCCGTCTTGCGACCTCGCGGGCCGCTACCGCGCACATCCACAAACTCAGCTGACTCTTGTGGGCTTGCAGGGGAGCCTCGTCATGTCCGGACGCTAGTGCTGCCCCAAACCTAAACTTGCCAGCTCGTGCGCAGATGAGTTACATGATATAGGAATCAAAAAAACATTCAAAGACTCAAAGTTCTCCCAAATCAAGCAACGAATATCTCTCACAAATATCAAAAGACATTCGAAGACTTGAAGTTCTCCCAATTCAAGGAATGAATATCACTAAAAGCTTGCCCCCAGAGTCAGGTTCATCTCCGAGGACAGAACTGCCTTCTTCAAAAGTGCAGAATCAGTTTCTAGCTGCACCCGTGAAATGCCATTTGTTGCAGCCGACTCTAGGGCCTTTAAGGTTTAAGCCACTGCCCCCGCCATCAGTGCATCATAGACATTGGACAACCTGCCAGCCCCTCCCGAGACCACATCCCTGGCATGGTCCCTGGTCGCGAAGCCCCAACCACCCTTTCTCATATCTTCAACAAAAGCACCATCAGAGTTAATTTTCTAGCCTTGCAGTGGGGGGGATCCATTTGCATCTTGAGGCTGACAAGTTTGATGGATGTTTCTCCTTTGGTTCTTTTACCAATCTCACTTGTCTTTGACACAACAAAGGCATGCACGGAACTGAAGAGACCAGTAGTGCCTTCAATCAATACACACAAGGAAAAGGTAGGTGATCGATGAACACAGCTGCATTTTTTTTCTTCGAACACATGAACACAGCTTCACTTTGGTGATTAGATTTGGAAAACATATCTCAAAATGAAGAAAGTGGGTAAAGATAAACTCAAATATTCTCAGAGCACGACTCTAGCAGATGACATCAATGGAAGGCATAATGCACAAAGGTGTAAACAGTTGCCGTTCCATCATAACCAATATTACATAGAGAACACAGGACTAAGAATTGTTGGAATGTGCATTATTAGCTAAGCTGTGTTAAGTTCTGAAAATGCCTAGAGATTCATACCGAACTATCCTGAATAAGTAGATTAGCTAAGGAGGCGTAAGTTCCCAGAGAACAGGTCCTGGTCAATCTCAACCCCTCATTCTAAGAGTAGCAATAAAAGAAGTTACTTTAAGAAAATGCCGTAAGATAAAGCCTGCCTAGTATTTATAATCTTCTAAAGAAGGTTCATATGTCACTAAGATCTGATCATCTGAATGCACAACAGAAACCGGCGAGAATAAAGCAGTTGCTTTTCTGATTGCGAACTTTCGGATTCATGAAGATTTAACCTAATCCTGTGGAGGTGAAGAAAATGCATCAGTTTTTATACATGGCTTAACAAAATTAGAAGAAAAGTTGTTCTCGACTCCTTGAAGAAAGTTCTCTTGCAGTCATGAGAATTTATTAAGGAACAGAAAAGGGTACTTTCAATACTGGACTCTGCACATTTGGCTACTTATATATCTGGAACCAGGTAGTCATGAGAAAACCAAGAAGAAATAAAATTTTGCACCTATCAGTTCAACACTATGTATCCCAAAGAAACCAAGTGAATCCAACTGAAGTTTAAAGACTGGATAGTTGAACTTAACTAGAATGAAGCCAGCTATTTTTATTTTCTCAAACATGTAGGAGAGCTATGTATCATTATTATATTAAGAGAATGAAGCCAGCTATTTTGCTGACGGACAAAATATATTCTAGGTTTTCAATCACCATGCAAGCTTCAATGGACAAAACAGGCAACTGAAAGCATTGGCAAGTGGCAGCATATAATTCCTTATCAAACCACAGTAAAGTTACAGATTACGACAAGATGTATAATGATGCATCATTCTTGATCAGCCTGAACTTATGGCAAAGGACATGTTTGGATGTCTTATTTGGCCTGGTATACAGATCTTCAAAGTTGTAGTCACTGAGGTGCACTATTCATAAATTGGATTCAGGTATACCTTTCATAGCCAACAGCTGACAAAACCTGGAGGCCCATTGACAGAAGCCACTAGATAAAACTTGCCTTCAAGCATTCAGATCATATTTCACGTTAGCAAGGTATAGACCATAAGCAGGTGCCATACGGGGTGCAGCAGTCACCGTCTTTGCATCAAGAATTCTCTCAACTGCATCAAAGGTAATAGATATTCACTTCAATGCACCATCATCAATCATGAAGCAAAAAAGGTATTCAGAGAAGTTGAAGAACATAAAAGCAGACCATCTGCAGTTGTTAGATCTCCTGTCCCAACAGATTTTAGAAGACCGACCATCAACCTTACCTGTGTAAAATAGGGCATCAGAGAACTAGCCAAAAAAAGCATAATAGTAATAACAAATGGATAGAGCATACAGCTTCCTATATGGATACTCTGACAGCAGCATCCATCAAGTTATAAAATATAGTGTGGCTCCCAACACAAATGGTAAAAGCGATGTCAATGCATTTTACTCTAAAGGCACTCAAATACAAATAGCATCACGCTTAACTATACATAGATAAGACATGACAAACTTCAGACACAACTTGGAGATCCTCAATTACTAGAGATCTTATTAACATTTCTGCCTTTACTTCTAACATAATGCATATAAACAATGATGAAGAAAGTAGATCAACTGAGCATCACATCTGGTAGAGAATAGAATAAGAGTACTTATAATCCAATATACACCAGCACAAATAACAAGATTTGGTGTTAATTAACACTAAAAATCAAGAACAAACATGCCAAGAGTAACTAAGAAATCTATGACGTTCAAGAAAACAAATTAACCTGATGGTAAAGAAAAGACCGTGCCCTTGCAGTAACAACAAAGCAGCGGTGCCTTGATCTCTTTCCAAAGTCTTCTCCATTCCCGAGTTCTGATTTCACACTGCTGGTACAGCAACCATCAGATCCTTTCTCAGAAGATTCTATGTCTAGTGTCCTTGAATAAACAAGAGAGCCATTTGATGATTCCAACTCTGATCTTTCTACACTTGAAGGAAAAAACATGAAAGGGAATACTTCTGTAACACTAAGTTCATCCAGAGTTCGCATCAGAGAGTTTGCCTGCAAGCAATAGTTATTAAGAGACATCAGTGGCATGCAAACAGTGTTATAACCCAAGAGACCACTTGTGGAAACAAGAGGTGGAGTTTAGACTTTTCATTCTGTTACATTGTTTAAAAGCATAATTCATTGGTGTCCTAGGGTTTGGGCATCCCCTTTAACCATCATATAGTTAATCCAACATGTTGCAATATTTCAAAAACAAAAACATCACAAAAATCATGTATGTAGTCCACACAATCAAATAAACCTGCAATGATTTAATCTCAAATTCATCTTTGATGCTTGTCTATTTTGTTTCTTGACATCTAGAATGAATTTGAAACTGAATTGTTGCAGATATACTTAAGGTGATGGGTATTGCGTGCATGATTTATTCACTAATGGGGATGCCCACACCCCTGGACACAAAATCTGCACTAGTTTAAAAAATGGAAAAAGTCTACTTAACCCCCTGAACTATCAGCTAGTGTCTACACCCCCAACTATAAAACCGTCTGTTTTACACCCTGAACTTTTCAAAACCGTTCAAATTATACCCTAGAGCGGTTTTGGACGGCGGATTGCTACAGTAACTATGGTTGCTACAGTTACATCGGTTTTGACTTTTCTTTTTCTATTTATTTCCGTTGAATCTTTGAAAAATCGTAGTAAATCACAGAAAAATCATAAAATAGAAAATCTAATTTTGTTGGACTCCACATGAGTAGATCTACACAATGAACATATAATATAGTATGCTTTAGTACAAATTTTTTCTGTAGCTTTAAATTAGTTAGAAAATCAAATTTTGTCTGTAATTAATTGGAATAATTCATAGCTACAGCTTCTATGATCCAATTGTGGTGAAATTTTTATGATGGGGTTATTATTATATGTTTGAACTATAGTAAAAATTTCATACTCATTGGATCATATATAACTTAGTTATAGATTTATTTAGGTTTATGCTTGTTAAATATAAATAAATCTATAACTAAATTATACATGATCCAATCAGTATGAAATTTTTACTACAGTTCAAGCATATAATAATTAGTTCACTATAAAAATTTAACCACAATTGAACCATAAAAGTTGTAGCTATGAATTATTCCAATTAATTACAGACAAAATTTGATTTTCTAACTAATTTAAAGCTATAGAAAAAATTTGTACTAAAAAATACTATATTATATATTCATTGTGTAGATCTACACATGTGGAGTCCAACAAAATTAGATTTTCTATTTTATGATTTTTCTGTGATTTACTATGATTTTTCAAAGATTCAGCGGAAATAAATAGAAAAAGTCAAAACCACTGTTACTGTAGCAAAACCATAGTTATTGTAGCAAAACCGCCGTCCAAAACCGCTCCAAGGTGTAATTTGAACGGTTTTGAAAAGTTCAGGGTGTAAAACAGACGGTTTTATAGTTGGGGGTGTAGGTTAGACACTAGCTGGTAGTTCAGGGGGTTAAGTAGACTTTTTTCCTTTAAAAAATGGCTGCCCAGGTGCATATGTGCTAGGCAACACCCTTCCGTCTAGTGTCTTTGCCACCTAGCCCACCTAGGCCCTATCCCATGGGCTACCAAGCAACACTTTGCTTTTTAAAAGACTTTATTTGTTTGAGATGCATCCAAAAAAAGGCAAACACAAATTACGTTATTCAAAAAGTAACTTGTATAAAGGAAAATTTAAGAAAAGTGTACTTCACAACTTTGTATTCTGACCAACCTATTTGGTTTATAAATGTGGTTGCAGTGGAAAGGTGAAATGTCCCTACAGCAAGGGAGCAGTGGTAGGTACAAGCCTAATACCAGAAGTCCTATGATAAAGTGATAAAATGTGCCTTTGTCTACGATCCACTTCATAAACCTAATACCAGAAGTCCTAAACATCATGATAAAGTGATAAAATGTGCCTTTGTCTACGATCCACTTCTTTATGAACTCCGTGCACTTCAGAAACCTGATGATTCACAATAGTTAAGAAGTAAATATCACCTGACATCCAGCTGCTCGAAATGAACTGAAATCATGATGGCCAACAAGTATGCTGCATGCTTTCTGAAGAAGAGACACCATCAGTAAATCAGCAGCACAATTTTACATCAGCAAACAAGTAAAATACAGATACAGACTTCACCTTCATTGCCTGAATATCCAAATCTTCAGATATATGCCAAGCAGAGTTTTTCTCGAAGACAGATGTTGATTCAGGTCCAGAAAGCAAACGATAGTGATATCTTCAAAAAGAGAGAGAGAGAGAGAGAGAGAGAGAGAGAGTAAACATGTAGTATGAACATTTTCAGCATTTCAGATGGCGAAACAGAGTAATCTATGAGCTAGCTTAGCTATTATTTTTTTAGTACATATCTTAAAGCTGCAAGCCATTTATAAATAATGGATACAAGACTTCAATTAGTATATGAACAAGATTAATTTTAAACATGCTCATATTGTATTATATATTCTGCTACCTACGTGCGCTCTAGAGCTTTGTATCTAGCATGAAAATCTGGTGCAACACAGCGAACATCCGTCACCATTATGTCACCTTCATTCTTCTGCAAGGGCAAAAAAGTGGAGCGCATAAATATAAACAGCAGGAGACCAATTATAGCAAATATGGAAACCTAGACAAATCAAATCTAATCAGCAACACCTTTTTCTTGTTCAAGAAAAAGTAAACAAATTTGTGTTTATTCAACTCAGTAAAACAGATCAATCCAACCAAAATTAAAAGAAAATCTTCAATGTAAATTTTTCATTTTTGTTTTCCATGAGTGATAGATTCACAACTTCATTTAGTCCAAAACTTACCAGTAGAAAGTGGTTCACAGCACGTTTTACAACTCCAGGCTCATGAGGTGTTAACTGCAAAAAGGGAAAAGCAAATCAGCAGCAGAAGTTATAAGAGGTACCGCTGTTCTAGAAAACATATTTCTATTTACTCCCTCTGTTCCAAAAAATATAGGTCACTTTAGCTTTGTTCTAAGTCAAACACCTCTAACTGAACAAGTTTTTAGAAAAACATATTAACATCTAAAAAGCTCAAATAAGTGCACTATCAAGACATTTCATATAGAAATATAATGAAACTAATGGAGGATGTAGATGTTGATGCATTTTTCTTTAAACCTGGTTAAATTTGGAGAAGTTTGACTTAGGACAAAGCTAAAGTGACCTATAATTTGGAACGGACAAAGTAGGTGATTTAGAGTCAAGGTCAGAAGAAAAAGTAATTCTATTGCTTGTAAGATTCTATTTAGGAAAACATAGAAGATATAAATCAGGCACAACAACAATTATTATACACATACTTAACATGCAAAGATCAAAAATGAAATAAGTTTATACTGCCAATAGATGCAGACAAGGCCTGGTGGGTAATCAGTGTTAAGAAAAAAGATGGGTTTTGTGTACAGACAACTTCTCCAGGCTTCCTTTTACTTATCCGCTCCACATCAACATGACAAACATTTGATAAAGCATGAACACCTGCATCCTGAACAAAAGCAAAGGACATTATAAACACATTAAAATAGATCTCCAGAATCCAGAGAAGTGTGACTAGTACAAGGATAAAGTAGCCTGAACAAAAGCAAAGGACATTAAACACATTAAAATAGATCCCCAGAGTCCAGAGAAGTGTAACCATTACAAGAATAAAGTACCGAAAAAGTATACATCACAGATCAGTAAAACCACTAATCAGGCCTCAGACCAGGACAACGATCTGATGAACTCTTCCTACACAGCAAAGTATGTTTGGAATTAAGGAGTAGATAAATAAAGCCTCATATAGCATGTCATGCAAGATTCAATCCTAACTCCATATTTGACGCTTATTCGAATACCACCTCCTTTCTCTTTTACTTATTGTTTGGACACCAGCATAGTCTGGGCCGCACACCTTTGAGCATTTGTATGTTAGCTGTGATTTTGAAAATATAATAATGCAGACATACTTTTGATTAATCTGCTAGTATCATTCCATTTTGCAAATACTATGCATTTGTGCCTGGTAGTTCGTATGCTAGGACAACATTTTGTTGAGAAAAGAAATAGTAAAGGAGGTATTCTAGGACATCTCAGAACAGATATAGTAAAGCATCATAAGTTCAAAGCAAAAATGTCAACAAGATAGAAGTCCATTAATTTTTTTGCCTTGGCATTTGCATTAAAGCAAGTTATCATACTATGATACTAACCTAGAAGGCAAAGATACATACTAACCTAGAAGGCACTACCTAGAAGGCACTAAATTTATTCACATTTGCATTAAAGCAAGTTCTCATACCGTTCGGCTAGAACAGAATATCGAAACTGGCTGCCCAATAAATCTGTGAAATGCCTCCTGAAATAATAGAAAGAAAAAGGATAAACTGTTAGCTAGATCTAATACCCACTCCCTAGCCTCTACTACTAAGCAAACGCTATATAAATACTAAAGTAGTCGACAAAGAGGCAATAGTTTTGACGTTAAGTATGATTAACTATGTTGCTGACTTGCAGGTGATGGTGATAATGATGGTGACATTAAAAAACCAATAGAAGGCTTGCTGCTAACATATTAGTGGATTGGTAGTGGCACTGTGGCAGGCATTGTGGTTTAGTATTACCGCTGCAATACCATGTGATGTATATACAGAAGCCTCACTGCTTTTGTAGGCCAATGTACAGATGACATGGGAAGACTAACGGAAAACAATAGCACTGATCCTAATGTATCCCTAAAAACTGTTTGTTCTCTAGTTTCCCCTGGAAATTTGTGGAAGGCAGAAGGCACAACTAAAGTTCCTTCTATCTGAGGCAGACCATTTTAATTCCATGGAATCAAATGAGCTGTAAGAAAGTTGTCGACTGGAGAGCAGTTACTCTTTTTATAACTTCTGACTATCTAACCTTGTAATTTTCCCTCTCCGTTAGGAAGCCACAAATCTACAGCAATCTTCCACCCAGTTTACTGACCAAGCAGGCAAGCACCAGAAACTAGGAATTTGTCTATGTGCATTCTGATTATCATTCCCGCTAATCTTAGGTCGATCACTAAGCTCAACTATCATCAGCCAATTGTCCTTAAGCATCAGATCATATGAGCAAAAAAATAGTTCAAATGTCACAAATTTTCCTATTCCTAAATCTAGAGTCCCTACCTCTGAATTTTAAACATGTAAAAATCCACAAGGTTAGCCATCTCCAAATTGAAGAAATCTCAGCATCAAGTGGCTTTAATTCCAATTCTGTAACTTCATGTTTTGTGCATTCAAGTGTAGAAGTCTAAAGACTTATCCAGGGTGGGAATAACTGGGGATTATATGTTCACTACTTCAGTGAAAGGGTGAGGATTAATAATAATAATCTTGGAAGGCTGCTTATAGTGCAGAATGTCAGATACAAAATACAAAGATGTGTTGAAATCTTTGCTAGCATGGATAGTAGGATCATGGTAATAATCAGCTACATAACCTTAATCATGTAGATGGGCCAGTAAAGGATGACAAGGGAGGGCATAAAAAAGCCTTTGGGAACAGGAAGCACATGGTCATTTGTACTGATCAGCTGCCACTTTACAAGCGACAGGAAAAAGCCATGGAACCATTTTTCATGTCCCACAACAAAATTTAATTATATGCCCTGAGTTAATCAACCACCTGATTTTAAGGAGTGGATCGAAAACATTTGCAGCCTCTAATTCAGTGACCAATTCATACATAACTATCACAATTCACAACCATAGCTAAAGAAGTAATTCCTCCAGCGCCATCCAAACAAGGTAGCTAGGTCACATCCAAGACATTCAGACCAGAAATTCACCCTGTCCCTGCAATTATCTATTATCCCATCATCCTCGAGGCTATCTCTAACAACTCTCAGGGCACCAGCGTTTCAACAAAATTAATTTCAGAATTTGCATTTGCACTACACTAACATCTTGGGCTACTACTTTTGATCTTACATCTCGGACTAGCAAGCGCCTTACCTCGAGGACGCCGACGACAGTGCGCTGGTTGGGCTGCTGCTGGGAGCCGGAGAAGCGGGTGCCAATGTACTCCACGGCGACCAGGTACCTCTGCGCCCTAGGGTTCCGTGCGCCGGCCATCACCTCGCTCTCCTCTCCCGTCGCCGCGCCGCCGTCCGGTTTCCCCGCCGGCGTTGGGTCTGATGGCTCGGAGGACCGCTGGAGCTTGGCCGACGGCGTGGGGTCGTCGAGGGAGGGGTCACAGGGTCGCTTGCTTGACGCGGCGGCGGGGTTGCCGTCGCTCATGGCGATTGTGGCATGCGTGGGAGAGGAAGCGAGGGTTTTGGGAGGGGTCTGGGAGACAGGGAACAAGAAGTGATTTCACAAATCCAACGCAAAATAGCTGTTGTAGTGCTTCTTCCTTTCAAAAAAAATACTCTATTCTGACATACTATTATAAATACTTCCAATCAAAATGTTACCTTGAAGTATAACCTTATAATACCACGACATATCTACCAGCAATAATTACTTTAAATTTCTATAAAAACACTATTGATAATAATTACTTTAATTTTTAAAAATGGTGTAAGTTACATCTACCAACAATAATTAGTTTAATTTCCTATAAACACGTGTAGAATTATGCGAAGAATATTTGCAAAATCTTCACGATTTGAGGGATTCTAAGAATATGTTTTCTAGAAGAAATTATTAGTAATTAAGGATATATTAATTCTGGGAAGCGGGCATCCGTCCGTCTCGATGCTCCAGCCCAACGACCGCCTCTTATCTGGTCGTCCACTTGCCCCGCAATCATTCTTAAAAAAATCTCAACTCACAGCAGCGCTGCGACAGCGCTCGGCAATTGTGCTCTCCATCACGCCTCTGCTCCGCCGGCCAGCGTATCCACCGTGGCCAAGCACGGTAACCGGTCTTCCTTTCTCTCCACTTTACCTTCCGCCCACCGCGCCCTTCTCCACTAAACCTGCATTTTCCACCAGAGCGGCGAGCTCTACACCAGTGAACTCCACACATCAACGAGCCTCCATTCACAGGCAGCAAGAAGATGTTGAGCTGAAAGAGCATGTTGTAAACATACATTGCAAGTGTTTCAGATGTTTCATAGGTATATTATAAGTGTTTCATATGGATATTATATATGTTGCAATAGTTATATATGTATGTTGCAAGTTTCTGTTCCCAATATTCCATCTGTTTTTTTTCAGATGTAGTATGTTGTAAGTGTGTTTATTTGGATGTTGCATATGTTTTTATAATGATTTCAAATATTTTTTTCAGGTGTTTTTGTAATTGCTTCATATGACGTATGTTGCAAGAAATGCATATGGAAGTTTCAAAAATAAATCGGGCGTTACATCTCCCTCCTCGTCTTCTATTGCCTCACCTAGGTGTCTTCTCTTTCTCCCGGCGCCGGCTGAGCATCCGAACCAGATGCGCAAGCGGGCGCCGCTCCCTTCCCCTATTCTCGATGCTGGTAGTTCGGGCAGCATGGGCTCGAGGCGATGAAACGGAGTATAGACGTGGGCATCCATCAAACATCCAGACGCTAGCAATGCCGCTAAGGATACGTATATTGGTTGTCATATAGATGAACCTATGTTTACCGGAGAATGTAGCTACAAAAGAATTATTATCATCACTGAGAATTCATAATTCATTTGCCTATTTGGGTCGAAATATGAATATTTTTCTCTTGTCGAAATAAGAAAAAGATTAACTTGTTCTCAAACAAAACAAAAAACCAAGGGCAAATGTGACTTTTCTCCGGTTTAATAACGCGCAATTGCTCCCCTACTTCAGGACGCCCGCAGCGCCGCCGCCTCCCGCCGTCCGACTCGCGTTCGGCTTCGCCTCGTCCCCTCTCTGCTTCCGCATCAGGTAGAACCGTGAAAGACTGAAAGGCCCCGCTCTCTTCGTCGTTTCGGAGTTTGATTCACTTGGCTTTGTTGTTGCCCCTTACGGCCTTACCCTACTGGTTTCTTGTCAAAGGAATATAAAGGCGCATTCGTTGTTGAAGGCGGGGAGCGATGGAGCACGGGTCGTTGGACGATTCGAGCTCGTCGACGTTCTCTATCATGGAGGAGGACCATACCCTCGCCAACTCTGTCAGATTCGTCCTCAACCAGGAGTGAGTGGCAATTTATCGTTTCTTTTGTCTTTGTTTCTTGTACTCCATCCGTTATAACTTATAAACTGATCGCTTTGGCTTTGTTTTGATTCGAATTTCTCTAGATTTGACCAATTTCTAGAAAATATTTTAGTATCTACAGGTTCAAATATATACTATCAAAACATATTTCATGGAGAAGAATTTAGTGAAACTACTTTGGTTTTGTAGATCTTGCTACATTTTTCTATAAATTAGATAAGTTTCACTTAGGGCAAAGCCAAAGTGAACTGGATTTGGAAGAGGTGTGCGAAATTAATAGTATAGTAACTTGTGATTGTATATCATAGATGTGCGACCTTGTCACTTATCCACCAGTTAGACAGCTTTGTAGTCTTGGCTTGCTTATGAGAGGCTACTGTGGAAACTTGTGTCAAATCAGTTTTTTATCATGAATCAAAACTGATGTTGCCACCAGCAACACAATGGAGTTTTTAGTTTCATGCAGTAAAATTTGGTTGGAAAGTTAATAACCTAGAATAATTGGGGTTGAATCATAGTTGCAACTATTCTGTAATTGAAGCCTAGAACTTCATGTTTTCTTTACAGGCTTATGCATGGGCTGAAAACAGCTACAATTAATATTTGAACAAGTATTACAAGTCTGAAGTCAACTTTAGATGACTTTAAATGATCATTTGATATTACTTCTCTTAAAGATATAGCATGTTCAGGTATTGCGAGGATAGATAGAGCCTGCACTCGTGCTGGTTCTGTTTAATTTATAGAAAAATATTCACCGAAGACATTTACGTTTTGTTGATACCAGTATTTAAGGTTGTTTGACCTTGCTTTGTTAAATGGTATGCAGTCAGCAGCAGGAGTCATTTGTCTTCTTTAGGATGCAATGATGTTGCTATGAGATGACTATCACTATCAGAAAATTGAATACCTTAGTGCTTAAAATTTATTTAAGCCTTAAATAAATTTGTGTTTTATCACTGTTGAGCATGTTCTGCTGTTGCAAGATGGCAGCTGATAAATATGAGCATAAGCATGCAAAAGTTCAGATTCTGTATTGATGTGATAATAATTTCTGAAACTCCGAGGCACCTGAACAAGAAAGGGGGAAGAAGAACCTGAAATGTTTGGTACTTTGTTTGTATCTTCTATGTATCCGACCATTAGAGAACTATGGATGCCTGCATTAGATTAATGATGTTTAAATCATGTGAACTAAATATTGGACTGGTTCAGATGATTATGTGATGAACTTAAAATCATGGTCGTTATAATTTATTGTATGTTTGTGTCAATTCGTATGCATTTGGAGTTTTGGACCAAACTTATCAAATTGTGTGCATTTTGTAAGTGTAGTGTATATAGCTTTTCTCATTATAATTGCTTCTGTGATGTTGCAGCCCAAGGGTGGCATTTTGTGGATACAGCATCCCTCATCCTGCTGAGAACAAAGTTAACATACGGGTTCAGACTACAGGTACTATACGATATACAATAGCATATAATCCCAAATTCCCCCCTTCCTTTCTACTCCCTCTGTTCCAAATTATAAGTCGCTTTGACTTTTTTTGTTCATCCATTTTTCCATGTATCTAGACATATTATTATATCTAGATGCATAGCAAAATGGATATACCAAAAAAGTCAAAATGACTTACAATTCGAAACGGAGGGAGTAACACTTACTGAATGGAGGTTTTAATAATTTGAAATGCTATTCCTTTTACTTTGTTGCTGTCGATCCAAATGCTGTATTGTAAGAAGGATACACGATTTGGTGGTATCTGCCGCAGTGAGTTGTAACTGCCAACATTGTTCATGTAAATGTTTGGCTATTTTCATTGCCCGTCGTAGAATACAAAATAGTACTTCTGAATTGTTTTGTCAAAACGAGTAATTACCAATGCACGCAGTGTTGTGGTACCTGCAATCCTGTGATGAGTAGTTACCAATATTATTATTTGAAACGTCAAGAGGCTATTGTGAATTTGTGATCCCTGCTGTGTACAGTAAAAATAGTGTTTCTGAATAGCTGCCCTTGGCGTAAATTCCTGATATATGATGGTGGATATGTTGGCAGGAGATCCAGCCAAGGATGTTCTGAAAGATGCATTGCAAGACCTGATGGTGATGTGCCAGCATATAAGGGGGACACTTGACACTGCAGTGGCTGATTTTCGGGGGAACAAAACAGCAGAAGCCATGGACATCGATTTGAACAAAAAATAAAAGGTTCCATATGGTCATTAGCGAATTGCAGAAATGCCCATATGGCCATATCCCTAGTGCGCAATTCAGTTATAAATTATTCAGTTGTATGGGATGTAGTCCTTAAAGTAGGCTTAAACCTAAGTATGAAATGGCATTGCCACCGGGGGTACTTGTCTGAGTAAAATTCGTGCACCTATCCTGTTCGGTGTTCCTTTTTCTTTTGTGTACCATATGAAAATCACATCCAGCGACAGTTGTGTGGAAGATACTCTGTTTCACAGAAGCATCTTAAGCTTGGATATTTAGACTGCACAATATCGCAAATGCCCAAGCCAGAAACGGCAGTACATCTACAACTACTTGTGAGTTGTGTACGGTTAGATGAGTCCAAATCATTGTTAACGCCACATTGCATAGATAACAATATGACATTAACCCAGTCAATCTCAGAACATAGAACGAACACAAGCAGATACTTGGAAGTCAAAATGAACTTGCAGGATTTCATGTACTTGTCATCATAAGGCGAAAAAAAATACAGCGCTCAATAAATGAGAGAACCCAGAGTATCCAATATCTTGTGCACATATCACGAGTGAAACGAAACTTAACTACATCAGCCCTTCAACCTCAGTATCTTATTGGACACGCCTGATGCTCCTGACGCAACGTTTTTCCAGGATGTGGCATAACCTAAAGACCAGCTCACATTCCATTCAAGTGTCAAACTAAACTAATACAAAGCACCACATGGCGCCTAAACTCAACTGAGAATCGACTAAAAAGGAATGAATTAGAACCTTAGTGTTCTAACTTCAAACTGATACAAGGATCCATGAAAGCCATCAATCTGCAAACAGATCCTAAACACCTCCGACTGGTCAAGCATCAACAGTGGACAGGAGCTAAGGATGACCGTCAGGTGCACATTCTGAAACAACTAAAGACCTGATCCACAGTTATTAACCTTTCCAGCTTTATTCACATGGGATGAGATTCCCGGTTCACGATGCTGCTCCTCTCTTGATGCTACTAACAACCACAAAGAGTAGCATAAAGGAGGCAGCAAGTTCTGCGAAGCTCAGAGAACTAAAAGCTGGAACAAAGGAATCTTAAATGCGAAGGCCAGAGACAGCGTCACGCCCTGAACTGGGATCGCTGTGTTTCAGAGACAGGTTTGCAAATTGTGAATCCAGGTCTCTGCTGTTACTACGGCTATGGGTAGCCTGCTGCTGCGGTACATGTTGTTGCTGCTGCTGCTGCTGGAACAATGTTCTAAGACGACCAATTTCCCTCTCAAACATCTCCTGCTGATCTGCAACATTGGCGAGAAAAAAATTGGTGACTCACTGTTTTAAAAAGATGATTGATGAGCTCCAGTATATTCTTGATGATTGATGAGTCAACTGTTTCCTACTGAACAATTTCTGAAGTAACACCAGCTGAAATGCAACTATGCTTAAAGGGAACTGTCCTGATAATCTCATTGTTCTCACAAAAGTGGTAATGCAGTTTTATCAAGATAATGATGTTTTAGCTACAGCCACCGTCTATTAGAATTTAGCAAAGCAACTATGCAAGATATTCTCTTTTTTATATGCTACATAAGATAAAATATTTGGTAGTTAACAGCTATATTGTTTGAATAGGTCCCCTGTATATTTTATCATAACTTCAGGAAATTAAAAAAGATTGACAACCTATGATAGAAACATGGATGTGATGAAATATGGTAATCCTCTCTGTTTTTAGCTGGAACTAAACATTATAAGAACATGTCAGCTGTAGGCATGAAGTTGGCACTTTACAACACAACATTTTTTTACAGGTTCCTAACATATCTGCAGGTCCATCCCATGAATCATTTTCAAAGTAAAATTTTAACATATAACATCCATAAGCTCATTTTATTCACCAAACTCAGAGATCCGAAACCTGACTGCTACCATAATTCCTAACTACAGAAGACACATTCAGAAAGTCACCAAAGAAACTCCAGGAGGAAAGAAAGATGAATACTTACAGCGTTTAATGAGATGCTCCTGAGACAGACTCTCAAGCCGTTGCTTCAAGGTTTTATTTTCCAAGTCTAACATGATATTTTGCTGACCGAGAAAATCCATTTCAGCAGTTACTTCTATCCCCTCTGTCTGCAAGCATAAAAATTTAAGAATTCTCTGGGATGTTTAAGGTTTCTAACTCGTGCAATAAACGACTAATATGGTTCGTTTTGAAGAAAAAAAAAGATTACTTGTAAGGACTGAACTCTTCTCTCAAGCTCTGCAATATACTGGAGCTTACGGACACGAGATCTCTGAGCATATTGTCTGCAATTGTCATCAAAAGTAAAAAATAAATAAGCATACCTCAAAATTGAAGGTCTACCAGCATATATCTAAATGGACAGCAGACATGACATCTTCATTGTGTAAACTTAAGTCTGCATATACTGACAACAAAATGAAGCTCAATGCACATGAAGATGTGCACCTATATTGCATTCAAGTGTATTCTGAATTTAAAGATGGCAAACACTGACACACACATTCCACTTGTACAGTTACATCTTATTAGGACTTGCATCCTAAGGAGCTGGAGGACTTCCCACAGAATCTATTTACATATTGATTGTCAGTGGTCATTACATCCAAATTCCATTTTGTTTTGAAATCATAGTCACTTGCGTTATAGTCCACATGAGTAGAGTTTCCCACTTTAAGTTTGTACTCATGTTGAATTGCCATGGCAAATACACCAATAAAATTTCTATCCAAATACATAGACGAGACATTCACAACAAACACATTTGTGCTATTTAATAACACTTAATTCAGTTCTTAAAACAGAGCACATCATAAGAGAAATCAACCTACTACTGTGCAGCATGTGGTATAGCTATGTGCTCACCTTTTAGTCTCAAAGAATATTGCAAATTAGAATTTTGGTTTCACTAATGTGTTTGCCTTCTGCAATCACACTTATTACCACTACCGATGTTTGAAGAACACAAAGTCCACAAAACTACTCCCTCCATTACAAATTATAAGATATTCTGTCTCTTTTAGATGCATTGCTTTTACTATGTATCTAGACATATTGTATATCTAAGTGCATAGCAAAATCTATGTATCTAGAAAAAACTGTTGGAGTATGTATTAGGCCCATGAGGCTAAGGCCCACGTGGCCCATGTATGGTTATTATATAGCTACCCTTCTAGGGTTAGCCCAAATCAATAGAATCACAATCTCTAGCAAAAACAAAATGTTTTATAACTGGAATGGAAGGAGTAACATAATTCTTCAAATTGACTGCAACAATAATATCAATCCAACTCACTGTTTGGCTCGTTTGGTGTCCGCCTCCGACTGCGAGTGCCTCAGGCCCTCCTTTCTCTCTGCTACAATCCCCACATCACCATGGCCCTTCCTGTCCACCCCATTGGGCAAATGACCATGCTCATGATCAGCAAATGAGCTGGACGGACCATGGCGCCCGCCGTTCTTCTCCCTCCCTGGCATCGGCATACCACCACCCTGCCGGTACATCTGCCTGGACTCCCAGGGCCTGCCCTGAGGCCGCGCAAATGAGGTTGGCTCAGGGAAGAACTCGGGCGCACCGGCCCAAGAAGCCACCTGCCCTCCTCCGCCTCCTCCACCCCTCATGCCATCGAGCACATTGTCATACATGCCCCCCGCAGCAGCGCTGCTGCCGCCTTCGAAGAGCGCGAACGAGTCGCTGGACGACCTGCGGTGTCCGGGCCGGCCGTGCGCCCGCGCCGCCGGCGTCTCAGGCTCGTCCAGCAGGTCGTCCAGCCACGACGGCTGCTCGTCGGCGAGGAAGCTCTCGGACGACGTGCGCTGGTGGCCGTGCCGGTGGTGCGCGTCCCGCGGCCGCGCGATCGGGCCGAACTCCGCGTGCGGCGCCGGCGCCGGCGCCGGGAACGGGCTCCGCGGCGGAAGCAACGCCTGCTTCTGGAGCCTCCCGTTCGCCATCATGGAGTTGGCGTGCTCTAGGAAACTGCACTCCAGAGAAATCGTGATAGAAAATGGTGAGAGAGAAAAAAAAATCCCCAAGATTTGAGAAACCGTGGCACTTAAACTGCCTCGCCGAAAAGCTAAAATTCAGGCGGGATTGCTGCGTCTCCAGCCACAGATCTCGGCCAGGAACCACCGCATGCGCCAAAAAAATCGAAAACTTACGGCGAATTCGCATCAAGGACCCCATGGCCAGGGGCACAATGGCATTGAATAGTCGCAAGATTTCCGAGAAATGGAAGCGAGAAAAATCAACGGCGGTAAACACACCAAGCTGAAAACAATCCCCAAGAAATTCGCACGGAGATGGGTTGAGAAAACGGAATCCGGTTGGAATTGCGCGAATTGAACCGGATCAAGACAGGGCAATTCCATATACAAGAACCGAAACACTAAATTGGCTATGAAAAATAGGCAGGGGGAAAGCACGTACCACCAATTCGGCCGCGGCTCCAGCGCGTGGCCGCTTCGATTGCTGCGCCAGAATCCCAATCCTAAATCCGAATCTCAGGCTCCTGTCGCTGGTAGTAATCCTGGCAGAGGAATTGGCGAGCACGGAGGAGGATAGGAGGAGAGGGGAGGCGGATAAAATGGCGAGATAGGGACGACGGGGATAGAAAAGTCAAATACGCACAGGTACTATTTATAACGGCAGAAATTTCCAGCGTCTTGACGGCTGCGATCGATGGGATTCATCCAGATCGATCCATCCTGGCCGTTGCATCGCGTAGTCCGATGAGGGGGCAATGTCGCGGGGCGAAATGCCTTGGATACTCAATGGATGGGAGAAAAGGTTAAATTTTTCGAGGTAACATGATTGTTTGTTTTTTTGAACATGAAAGGTAACATGTTTGTGAGATGAAGATCAATCACATGATGCAACTTTTGGTTGGATTCATTAGATTATGGTTCTATCCACCAGTAAGATTGTAGGCTTGTGAGTTAAAATATGTTGACACTGCTGAAAAAAAGAGAGAAAATTCAACTGCTAGCAGCAGATTGGTAGATACTCGTTTGGAACGTATGAATTTTATATAATTTTGTTTAATAATTTTATAAAAAACATAATTTAAAAATTGTGTTCCACTTTAGGAAGTTGATGACCATAAAATTCCCGGGAGAAATGTGTTGCTGCGCTGTGAAGTACATAGCCTAGCTATTAATGGTTGAGGTGGCAAAAAGTAGCGTGCCATTTGTATCAGCTGACTAGATTACAATGTAGGTAATTTTCTTGTTAGAAAGACAATAATCCTACGTAGTATCCCTGATCAAGTATAGAAGACATTTGAGATAAGAAAACAAGCCACCTTCATAGTATAATACTCCCTCCATGGCTATTTAAGTGGATCAAGACTAAGTTTATAGAAAATATAATAATATTTATATGTCTAAATAAATTTATTATAAAAATATATTTAACAATAATCTCTCTATCTACAGTGTTGAGGTTTGACAACTTTCTAAGGCCTCGTTTAGTTCAGTGAATTGGGGAGAAAAACACTGTAGCAGAATTCCTGTAGCATTTCGTTTGTATTTGGTAAAAATTATCCAAATTTTGACTAACTAGGCTTAAAATGTTCGTCTCGCAAAGTACAACAAAATTGTGCAATTAGTTTTTTATTTCATTAACATTTAGTACTCCATACATTTACCGATATTTTGATGTGACGGGAAATCTTCTTTTTGCATAGTGAAATTTAGGGAGAATTGGGGGAACTAAACAAGGGGTAAATATCACTGGATATCATTCTACTCATGATGAGTTAAAAAAGATCCTATCATTTAAGGAGCTACTAGTGACTCAGAATGGCAAATCGGCTTTGCTATATCATGCTGCAGGGGCGAGAAGATGAGGAAAAATAGAAAACTGGAACGCATGTGCATATGGCTACTCCTACTCGATAGTAGCTAGCGTGCATCACGGCATGTGGATGTGGGGAGGGTGTTGGGCGTTGTTGGTACGAGCGACAAGGCAAAGCCGACGCGGCCATGTCGAGCTGTCTGCTGCCTTGCCTGCCCCCTGGGTCCAGCCGTCCAGGTAGTGGCTGGAGGGGCAGGGCACACAGGGCAGCAGGCATGGCCAGCCGGGAACGAACAGAAAAACAGCGGCGCCAACACAAGGACAGCTCGAGATCCAGCTGCCGCCGCCGCCCCACTGGGCTGCCTGCACGTGTGCTGCATCTTTCTTTCCTTTTCTTTTGGCCATTCTCTTGCTGTACTTTCTCCGTCCGTAAATATTTGTCGTAAATTTTACTTAATTTGTATAAAATACGTGCAACATTTGTATTTTTTAATAAATTTATTAAAAAACTAGATTCAAAGATCTTTCCGATGATACTATTTATATACCATAAATATTAATGTTTTTTAATATATATTTAGTTAAAGTTGTTTTTCAATAAACAAAAACGACAGATATTTAGGAACGGATAAAGTATGTTTGTATATGTATGTATTTTTCTTTGGTGCTGTATGTATGTATAGAATGCGTCGTTCTTTTCGGGTTTCGTGTTGTCAACAGCTATCATACAAGACCAGTAGCTATGATACAAGACTAGTGCCGGTGAGGACTTCGTGTTCCAGTTTTAAGACTATATTGAAATAATGAAATAATTTTGCTTATATAGTTATATGGATCTTATTTATCTAAATATGGGAGTTTTATGGGTATTACATAAGCCGATATGGCATGATTTAAATAAAGAAAGATATGATAAAAGTTTCATAGGATAAAATGAGTTTTATGGATAAAACTCGTTTACACTGTTTCCAACACCTGCGAGTCTTGAAAACATAGACATAAAAACCCCAATAAGACTTACCTAATAAAAAATTTTATGATCTCTCTTTATTTATACTATATCATGTCAGTTTATTTAATGCTCATAAAACTCTTCATTTATACTATGCCATGTCATTTATACCGAGACTAGCCTAAGGGCACTCCCAGATCCCAATTTCCAAGAAATTAAATGAGGTTGTCACATCACCAAAATACTGACGTGGCAAGAAATTCAATAAGGAGAGAGATAAAACAGAGAAGAAACTGAAACTGTTTCTCAACAAGGCATCCAATACTGCAGGAAACGACAACATTCACATAGTAACGAAATCAGGGGTTTCTTACCCAGACTTTTGTGGGGTCTCTACCTATATTGCTCGTCGGCATGTTTCTGTGTCATCGCATTCGCCCATCCATAACCCGCGTCGCAATTCCCCAGTGCTCGCCGTGCCCAGTGCAATATATAGGCTGCACATGTCGCTCACTGTGACCAGCACCACTAGTCCTCGCATGCCGCTGAGAACGCTCATCAACCACCAACTTAACGTACCATGTCGCGACCTGCGCCGCGCACACCGCAGGCCATGCTTTCTGCCTGCCCATCTGCCTGCATGTCACTCGTCGCGCCACTACATGTGCCTACGTTCGCCTTGCTCACCCTCACACACTGCGCCTTTGCGCACCTGAGCCCACACCACACTCGCCGTGCTGCAAGCCGAAGACAATGGGAGGAGAGAGAACAAGGGAAGGAGAAAGAGATATGTAGGAGAGAAAGAGGGCCATGAGGATTAATAAAGGGACCACATGAAGAAACCGTGGGTTGTGTATGTACTTTGATTACTAGGGGTGATTTCTTACTAACGTGGTAGCTATGAAAACATGGTAGTTTCAATGGTTGGGACTGCCCTAAATGGATCAGTTTGGGAGTTGGGATGGAAGCTGGATTATGGTTAGGGTGTTCTTTCAGATCAGATGGCTTCACCAGAAGAGTGAAAGGATCAAGATGCCTAAGAGGGATGTGAATTGGGCTAACTAAATTTTGTGGAAATGAAAAACCTAACACTAGCCAAATTAACCCATGTGCCTAGATATGTGTCTAGCCACTAACACACAGAAGTCTTGCACAGGTTTCAATCCTAATCTAGCAAGGCAATTCTAGGAAAGTAATTGCAAGGAAGTAATTGCTAGAAAGTAATACGGAATGTAAAGAAAGGAACACGATGATGTTTTCTCAAGGTATCGTAGAGTCGACACTCTCTACTAGTCCTTGTTGGAGCACCTGTGCAAGGGTCTAGCTCTCTCTTCATCCACTTATGGTCCAAGTGCTCTCTAGTGGTTGATCCTTCTCCATTCCGGAATGATGGACACCAAACCTCATATAACATTGCTTGAGCCTCCCACAACCACCTCTGGGAGATTACCAAGCCATTGGTCGCCTCCAAGCCATCTAGATGAAAGGATCCAGATGGCTAGAGGGGGTGAATAGCTGTTGGTATTTATTAATGCACATAGATAAATCCGCAAGCGCACGAATACCGCTGTAGCTTTCACCCGGAAGTATTCCAAGTATCGTATCCACAGGAAAATGTGTGAGATTAACTACAGTCTAACTTAACTAGGGGTAGCAACAAGGTTAGGATAAACAGGAGCGTAGAGAGGATTACTAAGGTCCTCTAGTTCTGACTTAGGTAAGCTATGTCTTCTACTATTTAACTGAGGACATTACTTAAGGAAAGACACCAACAGAGGATGTTTTTCGTAGTAACCGGGTCCTCCTTAGCCTACAAACGAGAGGTGAACTACAAAGGATTCAACGAGGCAATAAGAGTCACCCTCGCGAGCTACCACCGATCCGAAATGTAGGGTGCATCCACGATTAACCTAAATCTAAGCACCACGCTTACACTTACAATTAATACTTTGCTCCCTCTAGAACAGGAATAAAGCACTCAAAAGAGTCGTGAACCTGAAGAACATTATAAACAAGATGCTTACTTGAATCAGAAGTTGATTACTAGAGAAATCTCAGAAGCAAGCTCAAGTAGAACTTGGATCCGCCAATGTACAAGCCATAGAGAGAGCACCGACAGGCCGGCACCTCCTCCAAACTCTTCCCTCACTCTCTATCTTACTATTTCTATTCAAAAGATTAGATCCTATGGAGGACTAATCTTCTCTTGATAGCTGGCTCGATTCTGAAGATATGAATTAGGGTTTCAGGGATGACTCTAGGGAGGAGGGTCCAGAGCTGTATATATAGGGGTAGCATCAATTCTAGACCCTCGGATCAAACCGACTTGAATAAATGGCGTGGATGTGATCTTTAAGGCGGTGGGAAACCGATGTAGCGAGGAGGGGCTGAACCATGGGTCCCAAAGGTCGGGTGGCCTGCAGGTGGGGCTGGTCGGCCTCCCATGTCAGCCTCTCGTGGTCATCTTTGGTGGAGTGTCCTTTGGTATTCTCTGGAACCTGAGTTCTTTACGCCGCGGAAAAACGTGATTTACTTTGACGAATAGGTCCATCTTGATGGCTTTCTGGATAAACCCTGCTGAAAACATAGATTCACTAAACTCGTGGAATTTGTTAGTTTAAACTCCTATACCTATGTTTGGTGATGGAATTAAGTATATATGGAGGTTATGTTGACGGTTTATAATTGATGCTAGTGACTGTCAACAAGCTTCCCCCAAGCTTACCCTTTGCCTGTCCCTGAGCAAAGCTAAACTTAGCAATGGATTAAGATTTGCTAGTATGCTTTCATACCTCAAAAGTACACAGACGTTCAATGAAGAATTATTCTCTAGATTAGAATAAACTGATTTGACTTTCAAACTTACCCATATTACCTTTAACTATGGGACTTTTTAGCCTTCACTTGGGTCTTGAGTAATTGAAAGATAGAATGATCAAGTCAAGTACTATGTCTCAAGTTCTTTGTTTCATCATTGTTCTGGAGTTTTTGTATAAGTTTTCAAAATAAAACTCAGAGATTCCATTGTATGACATTCTCAAGTCTCTCAGTATATGTGGTATTCATGGATCCTCACCAAGGCAATAATGATGTTATGCCTTTTTATATTCCTACTACTAAAACTTATGTGGAGTTCATAGGTAGAAAGAAAGCTAGAGCATACTTGCAATGTATATATTGCAAAGTCAAACAACGGATCCAAAGAGAGTCATACAATCAAATCAAGATGTGCATGTGTGTGGATATATATGGTGGCTAACCTAATTCTACTTTGCTCCTTGAAAACTTATCTCTCTTTTGAAACTCGGAAACATTTGCTAGAGAACAGGGACTATCTCATTCATCTTCTTTTTCTCTTTTTTCAGGAGGGCATCTAAGTACCCATTGTTTTCAATATCCTGGACACTTTTGTGTCCATTTCTTTTCAATTCTTTCTTTTCTCTTCTTTTTTGAATAACTTTTGCATAGCCCCATGCCTCTTTCTACAACAGAAACTTTTGAGATATAGGAACAAAAACTTGGAGCATTTATTTGGTGGATGAAAAACCTAACACGCATGTTTTTGTATTCACTCCCAGTGTAGGAGTAAAATATTTTTGAGTAGATCTAGATGAAGGCATGTTTTTGCGCCTACCTCAAGTGTAGGAGTAGTGCATATTTGGGTGGTGTGTACGTGATCTTGATTTTAAGAGTATGACAAACCTCTCATAAGGATCACAAAGCTTGACAAAATTCAATGCAAAAGTAAGCAACATATATGTGAAAGTTTTTCTAGCCTAAATAACATGTATGGTTCTGGTGGAAATTCAAGCTTTGTCATACAGGAACTCATCACGTAGCATTTTTTTGTTTTTTTAAAAGTAAATCTCCAGAACTTTAGTGTCACTAGGAACAAGATAAACAATGGCTCAGACCTTCTCATATCATATCCGTCAATTACCTAGACTTAGATGAAACATATGCTACCCACGAGTTTTAAGTTCAGAGTAAATCCTTATATCAAAACAGTCGTATCCAAAATTTGAAAGAATTCAAGGCTGAAAACTAGATAGTTGAAAGGAATTACAACAGAGCAACTATTCATCATTTCCATTCAAGAGATTATTCTGAGTCCTCTTTATTTTATTCAGCTCTTAAAAATAAATTAAAGCAAACTAGACACACATTTTTATTTTATTTTCAATTTTACTAGATCACACATTATTACTATAAATGCATAGATAAATTTTTATTTTGTTTTTCATTCATCATTTTTTTACTATTAAAAAGAAACTGAAAACTAAAATAAAGGGAAAGAATACTTACCTGGATACATGGGAGTACTTCTCCCCTAAGCTAGCTCTTTCGGTGAGGGTTTAGTGACTTACGTTCTTCGAACCAGACTTCTCTTTGTGAAGTTCATTGATCAAGTGCCTTGGTTTGCTTCGAAGACGAAGATTCTTACGGTGACGCCTCTAATGGTGATGTCACCTTTTTTCGCCAAACCCATCTTGGTTTTGAGTTTGGATTTATGGTTTGACAGGTTTAGAACTTTCACTTGTAGAAATTAGGGGATCGATTAACTTCCCCATACTTTGTTTGAAGTGTGTCCTGCTCATAAGACAAGGTAGAGATCAAGTGCATGGGCTCTGTTGGTGGGAAAACACCAACAGAACCAAAACTTTATTTATTCATCTCTATCCTTAGGCACATTGAACAAGATGAAGTTGATGTTATGTGCTTCATTCATTTATAACATGGATGATAAGATCAGAAGATTAAGCATGAATGTAGCATTTAAATACATTTGGCAAAAAGGATTAAATTGTTTAACCTACGGAAGGATTGTCTATCTTTACATAATGTATCGAACTTTACATGATTATGACTATCATCTTCCAGAGATAGGATATGCACTTTTCAGTTTATTTGGTTAAGACTATGGGATCAAGAAAGTGGTGCTAGAAACAAGCTTAAAGAACTAAACATGTTAAGTTAATCAGATTAGATCAAGTAATAGAGTTGTAACCCAAACATGTTTGTTTCTTATTTATGTGCCTACCAGAATCAAGGAAAAGCTCTTTAAATAATGATCATTTACCTTAGAATGTTACCTTCGTCATTGAAGCGTGATGACACCACATGGCGAATGGTAGATGACTCGTGATGGTCCTTCCTTTTTTGCTTAAAGTTTTCCTTGTTCGGCTAGCCTCACAGTTATGAGCTTTTTGTTGCCTAGATTGCATCCTTCCTTTCTCATCATTTTGTCATGTCATCTTTCTACTCTTCGATCTTGCCACTTTGTTGGACCTTTGAAAGTCCCTAGTTTGGTTTTGGTGAATTGATGAAACCTAGGACTAACCTTTGTATCTAAGTGGATGATTTAGATAAAGGTGGTCATTGAATATGAGACATGATATTGACTCATATGACCAAGATGGTGAAGACCAAGATGAGGCTTGGCTCGATGGACCGGTTGTGAAGGTGAAGGGCTAGTCGAGGCTTCGAAGCGAAGGACCATGCGATGGTGAAGCTTGAGCAAGACTTGGCGCCGATGAACCGATGCAACGGTGAAGAGCAAGTGAAGTCAAGGTCGATGGATCGAGACGGTCATGTGATGATATGAAGTGGATCATATCATTTGAAGAAACAAAATGGGCTCAAGGCAAAGGTATAACCATAGGGCCATTTTGTTTTACACTCAAGACACCATAGAGGGTGTGAATGGTTTAGGGTCGATAGCCAAACTATTAAGAGGGGAAGTCTTATCGGTTATTCGACACACGGGTGCCACTAGGTGAATTCATGAAGTGCATTGCATGTAGGGCCTAGTGAGCTAACTGGAAAACCTTTGAAAATGATTGAGAAAAAGCTAACACACAAGCACATGGAGATGTACACTTGATGGTGTTGGCACATTTGCAAAGGTGGCGTTGGTCGCGCTGTAGTTTGCAGGTAGAGAGGGGTTTGGGTTCCTCTCTCCCTCCCGCCGAGCGTGCGAGCGCGGGATTCAGGCGATTTCGGGGAAATGAAATGCCTATTTTCCACTACGTCGGAAGTCGGAAAAGAAACGGAGGCGAACGGATGTCACAGAGGTGACCGGACGCTGCACCGGACGCGGTCACGGTGTGACCGGACGCGTCCGGTCAGTACAGCGGAGCAGACAGGCGTGTGGGCTAGGGTTTGCAACCGGCGCGTCCGGTCACTCGCGGGACCGGCGCGTCCGGTCAGGCGCCCTGAGGGAACAGCAGTTCGCCAGGTCGATCGGACGCGGTGAGCGTCCGGTCACACACGATCGGACGCGTCCGGTCGTCAAGGGAGCTTACTGGACTCCGACCGGACGCTGGCACTGTCGCGTCCGGTCATTCTCTGGAGCGCGTCCGGTCATTGCTTCGCGGGCGCGCGGTACAGTGCGACCGGCGCGTCCGGTCGGTTGAGCAGCGCGTCCGGTCATCGCGTTTGACCGTTAGCGTGCAGTGACCGTTGGAGGATCTAACGGTCGCGTTTGAAATCGGGGGACACGTGGACGTCGCAGGGCGACCGGACGCGGTGAAGCGCGTCCGGTCAGTTTCGACCGGCGCGTCCGGTCGTCCCGAAAAAACGGTCAGTGGAGTGGCAACTTCTCTATTTGTTTGGGATGCTTATAAATACTTGTTGGCCGGCCCTTGGGAAGGTAGCTTGACATTTCTAACACTCTTGTGCATCCTTTGAGCTAAAGCATCTCCTCCCACTCATCTCTCTTGCTTGTTTGCAAATCAAAAGTGAGATTGAGTGATCCCAAAGTGCATTGCATAGCTTGAGGGCATCTAGTGGCACTTGTGGGTGGTTTAGCCGGTGGATTTCTTGTTACTCTTGGAGAGTACCGCTCCTAGCCGGCTTGGAGATTGTTGGAGGCGTTGGCAAGAGAAGGTGATTGTTCTTGGCCACCTCCGGTTGATTGTGAGAGGTTCTTGTGCTTTCCTCGGCGGGACGCCAAAAGCAACTCTAGTGGAATCCGCGTGTCATTGAGTTATCTCACTTGAGAGTGGTGTCTTGCGGTGCTTTGCGGGGCGTGCCTTGAGGGGCAAGTGACTTGAGGGTCACACCGGGGAACCATCTAAGTGTTGGTCGACACAACCGGTGACGTAGCTTGTCGGTGCACAAGTGAACACCGGGTGAACAAAAATATTGTGTCTCTTGTCTCCCGGTGATTGGTCTTCATATTGTGTTGTTGTCAATATTGTTTGATTGTATATCATCTTAGTGATTGGCAACATCTTCACTCCACCGTCGGTATAAGAATCACAATCCTCTCTCTTGCATTTACTTTTACTAGATTATCTTGTGTAGCTCTAGTAGTAGCTTTGCTAGTAGTGTTGTTAGCTTGTTCTCTAGTGTAACTTTAGTGACATAGCTCTTGTGTGAACTAGAGATCTTAATCTACTAGACTTGTGGATAGGAGGCTTGCATCACAACCTTTGGCTAAGCAAAACTCGCTTTACGCCGTTTGTTATTCTAACAAGTTTGCTTAGTGGTGTTTGTAGAATTTTTTATAGGCTATTCACCCCCCTCTAGCCATCTAGGACCTTACAACCTTCCGCCTCACCCTTTGTTTTATGCCTCAATGATTTGGTTTCACAAATGATCTCCTGTTGGTGAGGGCTTATTAGGCCCATTGATCAAGACCTCTCCTTACATTTAGCTTTTCTTTGCATCATCTGATGAGATGAGGATGTGACAAGTTGCATGTTCTTCTCTCGTCAACCTCTCTTTGATTTTCATTGATTATTGGTTGACGAGATGTTGTTCATTGGAGCTTGCAGACTTGAGTTCCTCTATCCATGATGAATGAGTTGTGTCTTCTTTTCACAAAGTTATTGGAGTTCATCATGTGCCTTGCTTCATCTTCGATTTAAATTTATCTCGTGACTTACCCAAATTGAATTGAGAGTTTCCTGCAGGGTTTAGTCCAACAAAATATCCAGTATCTACTATAGCATACTATCAGCTCAAAAATCAATCTAGACACCACGTCTAATTTGATTTAGGAAGACATTTTAACCTAAGCACCATGCTTAATTTAAAAGCCTTTGGAAGTAAAATCAATACACCTTTTGGTTCAAGAATCAAACTAGACACCTCGTCTAATTTAATTTAGGAAAATAGTTTAAACTAAGCACCATGCCTAATTTAAAAGGTGTATAAAAATACATAAAAACCTATGCATATACTATAGCAAACAAAGGTAGCATAAAAGCATTATAGAGATTTACTCAAATGGAGATGAAAGAGCATGTTTGTTATTTAGCAAATTGAGCATGGCTTAAAGGTAGAGACAACCAAAATAATTTAGCAACATGGCATAAGATATTTCAGAGAAGCCCATCTCCCATACTTGAATTTTGCAGAAAAATCAAGTTTGGATGGATGTAATTAAAGGTTGCATGATAAATGGTTGGACATACCTTGCGTTATCATCCTTCATTCTTTTTGCTTCAAACCTGGAATGGTTAGTGGCAAAAATACCCGAAGGAATATTTTCACAATTATATTGCTATGCTCATTTCACAAGGGCATTACAGCAAAAGGTGAAAGCTCATGTTATCTCCTGAAAGTGCTTGTTTTTGGGACAAGAGCTTGTCTTGGGGAAACCTTCGAATTGTGCTTTAAGTTGGTGGAGTGGTTTTTCCTCCAACACCAACCTTTGTGCCTATCTCAAGAGTTGTGCCAACACACAACGAGATTTGCAATATTTATGATAAACATACCGTCTACAATCACCCTTTCAAAATTTTTATGAATAGGAAGCACGAGGAGGTTTAAGATCTCTTGTGTGGCAATGTTAGAGAGACCAATTGAGTCAGGAGATTTCTCATGTGAGCATGGATTTGATGAGGTGTTCATAAAATAACTCGATGTCATCTTCCTTTTCAGACTCTAAGGTTGTTTCTTCGTGGATGTCTATAGGCGGAAACATTGTTTCCATCATTCCATACCTATGATATTCATTAGTCATTTTATTGTCCAAGATTTTCCTTGGATTGGTGACTCTCAGGTTGATCTTGTCCAAGGCCTCGTCCATCCATTCAATGGCAATGGCATAAGTTCTTAATATCCTCCAGCCGTTGTTGTTGCTCTTCTTGGTCTTCCTTGTGGCGTTCATGACTCCCATGCTTTGGGTGTCTTGGTGGATTTCTAGGATCATCATGAGTTTCAGTAGAAAGAGCATAAGAGAAATCATCAATGTCAAAGATGGGTTTAGAGATGGGTTTAAAACTTATATCGGTTGTGGGCATAGAAGAGGAAAAGACAAGATTGGCTTCTACATGGCTTGACTCTCCTTCTATGGAATCACTTATTATTTTATCCTTGGATTTTTCCCAATGTCCCACATAGGAATAAGGACACTTTCTAAGAGATCTCTTCTTAAGAGGATTTGAATTATATTCACTCGGGGGTCTCTTATGTAGCAGAAAGTTTAAGCTTTTCCCAAAATCAGCATCAAAAAGATCATCCTCACAAGAAATTTCAAAAGGTTGAATTTCTTCTTCCCGATTGACAGCTAAATCTTGGGATTATGGTTGTGATTTGGCTATCAAAACTTCTTCTTCTTGTTTGGGAGATGATTCCTTCTCTTCCTCAGGGGGTTCATTATGAATGCTAGTGCAGGAGTCTTTCCACTAATTCTACCAAGCATAGATCTTGCTTCACTAACAGTCAAATGAAGGAAAGCTCCTCTAGAGGCTTGATCAAGGGTTTGTGCAGAATCCTCGCTAAGACCCATATAGAAATGTTGAAGGAGCATCGGGTCTGAAATAGCAAGGTCTGGGCCAATGGTAATAAGATCATTAATACATTCCCATGATGTGGCAAGAGATTCTTCTTCTAATTGTCTAAAAGATAGAACCTCTTTTCGAAGGCTGACTACTTTAGAGATGGGAAAAAGACATAAACAAAATTTAGAGTATAATATTTCCTAGTCTCCTTGCATACTTCCTACTGTTTGACTATATCATTGTTTAGCTCTTCCTGTAAAAGAGAACGGAAACAACTTTCATCTTAAGGATTCGTCAGACATGCCTGCATGCGCAGGTCTGTTCAAACTCTCATAGGTGTGAGTATGGGTTTTCATCACCTTCTCCCGAGAAGGATTGTTCCAGAATCAATTCTATAAAACACGGGTGCAGCTCATAGTCAGGTGTTAGGATAGGCTCTGAAGATTTCGATGGCTTTAGGCTTGCGCTCGTGGGTTTAGCATATTGATAGATAGGAGTGGAATCCATAGCAAAAAGAAAAAGAATAAAAGAAAACAAATAAAAGATAAAAGATACAAAGTTAAGCTAGGTTCATAGTTAATTCAGCAATCCTTTCCCTAGCAATGGCGCCAGAAAGCTTGTTGGTATTTATTAATGCATACAGATAAATCCGCAAGCACACAGATACCGCTGTAACTTTCACCCGGAAGTATTCCAAGTATCGTATCCACAGGAAAACATGTAAGATTAACTACAGTCTAACTTAACTAGGGGTAGCAACAAGGTTAGGATAAACAGGAGCGTAGAGAGGATTACTAAGGTTCTCTAGTTCTGACTTGGGTAAGCTATGTCTTCTACTATTCAACTAGGGACATTACTTAAGGAAAGACACCAGCAAAGGATGCTTTTCATAGTAACCGGGTCCTGCTTGGCCTACAAACGGGAGGTGGACTACAATGGATTCAACGAGGCTATAAGAGTCACCCTCGTGAGCTACCACCGATCCAGAATGTAGGGTGCATCCACGATTAACCTAAGTCTAAGCACCATGCTTACACTTACGATTAATACTTTGCTCTCTCTAGAACAGGAATAAAGCACTCAAAAGAGTCGTGAAGCTGAAGAACAATATAAACAAGATGCTTACTTGAATTGGAAGTTGATTACTAGAGAAATCTCAGAAGCAAGCTCAAGTAGAACTTGGATCCGCCAATGTACAAGCCGTAGATAGAGCACCGACAGGCTGACACCTCCTCCAAACTCTTCCCCCACTCTCTATCTCACTATTTATATTCATAAGACTAGATCCTATGGAGGACTAATCTTCTCTTGATAGCTGGCTCGATCCTAAAGATATGAATTAGGGTTTTAGGTATGGCTCCAGGAAGGGGTTTCTAGGGCTGTATATATAGGAGGTAACGTTAATTCTGGACCCTCGGATCAAACCGACTTAATTAAACGGCGTAGATGCGATCTTTAAGGCGGTGAAAAACCGACATAGCGAGGAGGTGTTGACCCATGGGTCCCATAGGCCGGCCGGCCTACAGGTGGGGCCAGCCGGCCCCTATGTCAGCCTCTCGCGGTCATCTTCAATGGAGAGTCCTCTGGTGTCCTCTGGAACCTTCTAGAGTTGTTTACACCGTGGAAAAACGTGATTTACTTTAACGAATAGGTCCACCTTGATGGTTTTTTGGATAAACCTTGCTAAAAGCATAGATTCACTAAAACCTGTGGAATTTGTTAATTTATACCCCTATATCTGTGTTTGGTGATAGAATTAAGTATATATGCAGGTTATGTTGACGATTTATAATTGATGCTAGTGACCGTCTACAATAGCCTGTAAATTTTTTCATACAAACTCACAAGACTAGAGTAAAGTTGATTAGAACAAAATATGGCTCTAATAGCAACTACTTTGCACTAGCTCTATTTTCACCCAAAGCAATCTCCTACACAATTCTAGTAGAGTTTGAATTCTAGTCTAATCCTTACCACACAAAAGCAATTAGCAACCAAACCATGGGGATAAATCTTGTGTTCATCTCTTGCCCGGTTCGGTATTAAGCTCCACATTTGTTCAGTTACATTCATATGTTGCTTGTGCGGCAGTTGCTTGTTATTAGTAGCAACTCTCTAGTTATTTGAAGCCTTAGTAGTAGAGTAGCTAGTTTAGTTGTTCACAGTGTTCACCTAGATGTAAGTCTAGCCCATCTAGACAATGTCTAGATGCTAGTCACTGGGTTGACAACTAATTTAGCTCCTAGACTTTGGGCTAGACGGTTAGACCATCTAGATGGTCAACTCTAGTCAAAGATTGTCTAGGCGTGAGGGCTAGACAAGCGCTAGATGGTATTAGACAATTGACTAGGTGTCCAAGACACAAGTCTAGGCAATGGGTAGCCCAAATCTCACCCCGAGTAGTGCATAGGGATGCATTATGCCATCCCACGCAAATTGATATAGTGTATAATTTAGTTAAGTATCATATCATATAATTATATAGCTTATAATATAGCTAACTACCTGATCTGATAATTATACAACTTAGAATTTACTAATTACCATATCATATCGATTATCTAGTATGTTCTGGTGAGAATGAGAAGTGAGAACTATGTTACTATCACAATACATGGTTCTCTTTTCTTCTTTTGGTTTCTAAATTGCCAATTGTACATCATGTTTCTATGTTAATTAGAGAGATGTCAGATTAGATGTGTGAGAAGCTAAGTATTGGGAAATATCATCTTTTAAATCTAGGTTGTTCATATGTTATCAACTTATCATAGTTTGCTATGCTTTGGGTGCTAGAGTACAATTAGACAATTACATGAACATTTCTTTGACATTTGTATGGAATTTTAGATGTCTGTAGTACAAAACCGTCTAATACATCTAGACAGGTCTAGTCGTGGTCTAGGGTGTCTAGACGCTAGTCATAAGGTTGACAATTGTCTTGCATCTAGCTAGAGTAGCCTTGTTTAGCTAGTATCTCTTGTGTGGTGGAGTGAAAGAATTGTTTTAGTACTAAAATCATGTAGGGGCTTTCTTGGACGAAATAGACCTAGGCAAAGTAGAGACTTAGGCTTGTTATTTTTACAAACTACTTTGTTCTAGTGATTGTTGAGTTTGTAGAGAAAATTTTTATAGGCTATTTACTCTCCTCTAGCCATCTAAATCTTTTCAAAGACTAGGTTTGCCTAATTGGTCTGGTTAAATGACTAATCATGTTGGTCCCATGTCGACTAGGTTTGACTATACGATTTGTAAACATTGCTAGAAAGTACAATACAAGTTCAATGTTATAGACAGAGCCTCTGATTCTTAGGATCAGGGATCGATTTGCATAAGTATCAAGAGGGAAATAGATTACAACCCATAACTACAATATTTTTTAATTAAAACAGAGAATGCTATCACAGGGAGGACTGAGGAGGGGGTACAACAAACTTAAGTAAAAAGAAATGAATGTCAGATACAAAAGAAGAAATTCATCGATGACAGAATGTCACTAACATAAGAGTTGTAGTCATACGCAAAAGATGAATCCAGCAGTTCAAAGTTATGATTGACACAACTATCTTGCTTGTTGTCTTACTGATACGATTTTCTTACAAAATCAAGGATTTTGGTTTCACAGGAATATCATGTTTTGCCTAAAAGAACCCATTTGTCCTAAAATATAAGGAAAAAGCAAAGTAGATTGGCTCTCTAGTACAACTATATGTAGCTAACAACTAGAAAACCGAAGGAACATGTGCAAGCAAAAGTAAGGAACATTATGATATTCGAGATAAGTGGTCTACTTACTAGATTAACATTAAACAACATATGGATACTGTTAAATAATAGTTTCAAAATCATTGCATAAATCTAAGGCCTTGCTTGGATGCATGTGTATTCAATTCAATCCACATGTGTCAGAGTGGATTGAAATGGTCCACTCTAATCCACTTCAACACATGTAGATTGAAATGAATACATACGCATCCTAACAAGCCTAAGTGAGGAAATGCGACTGAGATGAAAGAAATCAAAGGAGACTATACTTAGCTGAAGGGCCATCCATAGGATGGAGGTAGTACTACGTGCCTTTGTGCTGATGCTGAGTTGTCGAGCTGACCATTGGCCATTGGGCACCATCTGTTCCCAGATCATAGTCACAGGGGTATTGAGCTGACCATTGACCATTGGCCATTGCGCTGATCATTGACCATTGACCATTGGCCATTGGCATGGATCCCACACTACCAATTCAGGCCTTCGCCATTTTCGCCAATAACTGCAGGCTTCCCGCTTGGATGCGGCGCTGCGCCCAAGCCTTCTTCTTCGAAGCGTACAAACCAACGCCCGCTCCATCTTTTTTTCCTCCAACAAATCTCTGTTCTTCAGGAATTCCTACTCCAGATTCCTCTATTATTATATACTCGGAAAGCCCGTGCCAGCAGCAGCAGCAGCGGGTGACGAGGTGAGAAGACATCATTGAGACTCACTCCAGAAGAGTTCAGTCCTCGCCGTTTGCCTTTGACGCACGGGGTGCGCTGCTCGCTGGCCGTTGCTTTTCCTTCGCCGCTGCTCGACGGTCTCTTCGGCCAAGGTATAGTTCTGTGCCACCTGCCGTCGCCGCCATGTCCTTTTACTGCTGCCGTGGTTTCAGCGTTTTTCTGCCTACGAGTTGTTCGACCAAATGCTCGAGGAGGAGAAACCAAAAGTCTAGCAACCTCACTAATTTTTCCCCCCTGTTTGACATTTTTACCTTCATCTTCTGTAGTTTGCTATGTACATCTTCTGCAACCTCCAACAACTTTAATTTTTAGTCTGAATTGAATCTTTGTTCCGGCGGACAGAACCCCATGATTCGAAAGGGAAATGGATTGTATCCTCTTGCTGCTGCAAAGGGAGTATGTGGATTTGAGGAAAGGATCCAAGTTAATTAACTTGTGTTCTTAATAAAAAAGGAAAGGTTCTCCAACCATTAGGCGAGCTAGCCAACGGAGGAAAATCGAGCATAGAACGAACAGGGGGAAGAGATGTCTGGAACCATGGTGAGCGCCTCCACTGGTGCTATGAACTCCCTCCTTGGTAAACTGACCACACTGATGGGTGAGGAGTATGGCAAGCTCAAAGGGGTCCGCAAGGAGATGAAGTTTCTGGAGGAGGAATTCAGAAGCATGAACGCCCTTCTTGAGAAGCTGGCAGATATGGATGACCTCGATGCTCCAGCCAAGGAGTGGAGGAACCAGGTGAGACATATGTCGTATGACATCGAAGACTGCATTGATGACTTCATACACCACTTTGAAAAGAATGATGCAACTAAAGGGTTGGTGAAGAAGACGGCTAGGCTTCTAAAGAAGTTGAGAGTGCGCCATCAGATTGCCAGCAAGATCCTGGAGATCAAGATTCGTGTGGAAGAGGTGAGCAAACGACGAATGAGGTACAAGCTTGATGACTACACCTCCAAGCCTAGTTATGTGCCTGTTGATCCACGTGTACTGTCAATCTATGCGGAGGCTGCTGGCCTTGTGGGTATGGATATCCCAACTGTTGAGCTTACTGCACTGCTCATGGGCGAAGAACAAGAGTTGACGGTGGCTTCTATTGTTGGATTTGGGGGGCTGGGCAAAACCACACTTGCTAATCAAGTTTACCGCAAGCTTCAAGGGAATTTTGAGTGCCGGGCATTCATAACAGTGTCTCAAAAACCTGACATACCGAAGCTTCTCAATAAATTACTAATACAAATTGGTGGCTGCGTCTCTCCCACCAGCGAGTTGGATGACCTTCTCAAGAAGATCACAGAACAACTGCAGGATAAGAGGTATTAATTTGATTTATGCATGTCACCTTTGTTTTAGCACTGTCATAAAATAGTTTGCTCTATGCAGCAAATGAACTATTTTCATGTCGACCAAAATAATGTTTAAAATATATATTTTTAGTTTGCTAGTATAATATTGGATACTTAGTAGTAAGAAATGCGATTACTTAGATTGATGTTATCTTTTTTGAGCCTTTTATATAAATAAACTTATTATAATAATCATTACTAAGTAAAAATAACAAATGGAATTGTATGGTCTCCTCTTTCTGCTTAAGTTTTTTCATGTGGCCCTTTTGTCTGTTCTCCTTATAATGATGGTCATTGTAGATTTCACATAAATATTGGCAAAAGGGCAGGGATGAAAAACAATGCTGTTTTACTGCAGTGAGCAGCTGCATAATGCCAAAGAAATGCAAGTGTCCATTAGCAATGGAATGTGCCTACAGTGTTTAACACCAGTCGAAATCTAGAGTGCATTGATGCCAAATTTGTCATTTATTCTAATAGTTTAAATTAAATTTATATAATAAAAGGTTTATACTTAATAATTATGTTATTTTAAAGATTCGGTGTCATTTCTCGGGCCTCAACTATCAGGGTGGTTTTTTCAGCCTCAACTTATATAACTCCAAATATTATATACTCTTATATTTCTTCAAATAGATATGTGGAGATCTTTTCTAAGCGGGATTTACTATTTGCTGAATTCATCTTATACAACTCCTACTATTTTTAACAGATATTTCATTGTGATTGATGATTTATGGGATTCCTCGGCCTGGAAAGTTATCAAATGTGCTTTCCCAGCAAATAATTGTGGTAGTAGAGTACTGACGACTACAAGGATTTATTCTATTGCTTTTGCCTGTTGCTGTTATAGCCAACATTATGTTTATAACATGAGGCCACTTGGTGAGCATGACTCAAGAAAATTATTTTTTAGTAGAATATTTGGCTCCGGAGATGTTTGCCTTGACGTATTCGAAGAGTTTTCAGCTGATATTCTAAAAAGATGTGGTGGTTTGCCACTCGCCATTATCAGTATAGCTAGCCTTCTAGTTGGTCAATCGAAGATGGCATGGGAGTATGTATGGAGTTCTCTGGGCTCCATGTTCGAAGGGAATCCTTGTCTAGAAGACATGAAGCACATACTGGACCTTAGCTACAGAAATCTTCCTCACTATCTTAAGACATGCTTGTTATATCTTGGTATGTATCCAGAGGACTCTGTCATTAATAAGGATGATTTGGTGAGGCAATGGATAGCTGAAGGATTCGTGAGTAGAATCCATGGGCTAGATGAAGATGCTGTTGCTGGAAGCTACTTCAATGAGTTGATGAATATGAGCATGATTCAACCTGTGAACATAGACTACAACGGTGAGGTGTTGTCCTGCAAAGTACATGATATAATGCTTGATCTAATCAGAGTCAAGTCTGCGGAAGAGAACTTCTTTGATATAATAGATGATCCTCAGGCCACAATGTTATCACACAAGAAGGTCCGTCGAGCCTCCATCCAATACAATGGTGCAGGGCATGATGTGGCACTAACAACATTAAATGGATCACTCTGTCAGGTTCGATCTGTGGTGGCTTTCACAAGGGTTTTGCTACCATCATTTCAGGAGTGCAAGTATCTCCGAGTTCTGTTAGTTGAATTTAAGGAAGCCCGGACACACAAAATGGACCTTACCAGTATTTGTGGATTATTTCTACTGAGATATTTAAAGATTGTAACTGATGGCGACTTAGAGCTTCCTAATCAATTTTGGGGTCTACAGTATTTGGATACTATGGTTCTCGAAAGCCCGATGAAATTATATATTCCATCAGATATTGTTTGCTTGTCCCGGTTATTACATTTGATTGTTCCAGGAGGTATGGTTTTTCAGGATGGGATTGGCAGCTTGAAATTCCTGCGTACCCTGCAGGAGTTTGATTTCTCAAGAAGCTCACTGGAAAGTTTTAAATCTCTTGACAAGCTGACCAACTTAAGAGATCTTCAACTCGATTATGATCGTTTAGACATGGATGACATGACCATGGAGGCCTTGCACACTTTGCTTGAAGGACTTCCCCACTGCAGCAACCTCAAGAGCTTTGTTATCAACAGTCATATACGTTACTTTGATTGGCTCAGCAGATTGTCTGGTTTCCCGCGCCATATTCAACGGCTCCATCTTTGGGGTCTCTGGTTTCCCAGGATCCCCAAGTGGATAGCTCAGCTCCATGACCTCTACAACTTGGAGCTTGTGGTACGAGAGGTGGTGCCCAAGGATGATGGCATTGGTTTTCTTGCAGCATTGCCCTCCCTTGTACACCTCTGGTTGGTGATCAAACAAGAACCAGAGGAAACAGTTGTTATCCCCAGCACGTTCGGCGCTGTTGTGGCATTTCCAGCTCTCAAGCACCTCAAGTTTTGCTGTCCTAAACCGCTCCTAGCCTTTGAAGCAGGGGCTCTGCCCAGGCTCAAGAACCTTGAGCTGCGGTTGACTGTGGCTGGATGGGAAGAGGTTCTCAATTGGTTGGAACCTGCTGGCGTCGAGCACTTACCTGCTGGCCTCGAAAGGATATTTCTGTACTGTCATAGTAACCTTGGCGACAAAGCTTCATTCTCTTCACTGAAGAGCCTGTTTCACACGCACCATCCTGGTGTTGACTTGTGGTTGCCAAGCAGGATATAATGTTTATGGGTGAAGCAACCTTGCATTGGCAGCAAGAAGAGAAAATTAACATCTACCCTTTGTTGTGTCTACGAGTCAAAATTCACGTCGAACAAGGAGATTGTGTGACACCCTATGTGTTAAGCACTGGAAAGCTGCCATTTTCTCAGCCTTGTGCTTATACCATGTAGTGCCTGATGTGTAGCTTGTTTGAATTGACTTCGCAATGTGAACAGCATTTTGGATAATCCCTTATTCCTATGCCGTGTCTTAGACCTGGTCTAGCTTAATGGCCTGTCTTTTTTGTTTGACACTGCATAGTGTATGGTCCAGTAAAATGTGTGCCTGTCATTCTAAATATTCTATGTCGAAGGGAATCAGACTGCACGTTGGACTTGCTTCACAGATTGGTGCCACTATATTTTTACTCATTTTAACCACTCTGTCAGCCTTGAAATACCAACTTGATTTTATCTTTATCTGAGTCAGTGCTTCTTTCACAAAAGTGTTGTTGGAGTTTCTAATCTCATCTTATTCAGCATCAATTATATGCAATACTATATTGAATTATATGGTCACTTTGTTGTCCTTAACAAAGTGATGAAAGGAGATTATACTCTTCTTCAACATATCTCCTTTCATATATATTAAGGGTGCTGATGATTCTCGCCTAAACTGGATGGCTCTAACCTCTCTGTCTGCTATATACATCCATAGTTGTGGTGTTGTGACAATCTTGTTGCCATTGATTTTAAGTTTCCTTTGTTTGTCACAAGTTTATTTGATTGTAGCTCCCTCTCATGTTGTTAATTTTAATGTCTTACTCTTATTCACCCTGCTGATGCTAGATGAAATTTCTTTCAGGTATGGTTTACTGCATTCCGTTAGCTGCTGTCCTGATCAGCCTAATATCCTTTTCTGTAACGAGGCATCATATATATATATTTATATATGGGAATTGGCTCCATCCTCTTGATACCGATCTATACTGGTTGTTAAGACATGATATAGGCCCATATTATCTTGGCCCATATGGCCCATGTGCCCTAGTATACATACACCACTACACAGCAGTCTCTTCTTCTCTCGCTCTGGATTTCGTCCGTCTTCCCCAAAAGGTAACATGGAATCAGAGCAGGATTGGGGTTAGGGTGAGGAGAGATTCTCCTCAGATCCACCCGAGATCCAATTTTTTTTTCCTGGCCGTCGCCCGCCTGTCCGTCTGCCGCGGCGCACGCGCGCCGCCCATCCCGCTCGTCCGTCGTCGTTGCGGGGGCCCGTCGTTCCGCCGCCGTCCCGTCGCTGCTCGTCCATCGTCGTCGCGCGGATTCCGTCGAATCGTCACCACCGGCGCGTCTCCATCTGTCGCAGGCAGCCGTCGTCCCCGCCACTGTCGCGGAGGTGCTCGCCCGCCGTCGTCCGTCGCAGGGGACCTCGCCGCTCCTTGCGGCAGGGGACCTCACCGGTCCTTGCGGCCTCCTCTGCTGCTGTCGGTCCTTGCGGCCTCCTCTGCTGCTGTCCGTCCTGGTGACGCCCCTGGTGTCCTCTACTGCTGTTGCTGGTACTTTGCAAGCTTCACTATGGCTCAGAATCCTCAGTTCAGTCCTATTGTTATTAATATCACTCTTGATGGTTCAAATTATCCGGAATGGTCTTTTTGTGTTGAAACTGCTTTGCGGGGTCATGGTCTTTATTCCCATTTGACTGATAATCCACCTGAGCTCAAATCTGATGGCAGTAATGCTAGTGCTGTCACCGCATGGCAAACTAATGATGGGAAAGTGATGGCTGCCATGATTAATAGTACTAAACCATCTATGATTATGAGTCTCAGAAAGTTTAAAACTGCTAAGGCAATATGGTCTGCCTTAAAGAAGCGTTATGTTCAGGACAGTAGTGCTCTTCTCCATAATCTCATGCAGCAAATTCATGACATTGAGCAAGCAGCCGACATGTCTATTGATGATTATTATTCTGCTTATGATCGTTTGATGGGTTCATTGATCTCCATGGTGCCTGACTGCACAGCTGCTGACTGTCCAGCACACACATTCATTGAAAAATTTCTGACATATCGCTTTGTCATGGGAGTCAAGCCAGAATTTGATTCCATTCGTACACGGTTACTTCACAATTCTTCTAATCTAACCATGGACCAAGCCTTGGCTGAATTGCTTGCTGAAGAGACACGTCTCAAGTCTCTGTCTTCCTTTTCTTCTATGACAGTGTCTCACAGTGTGTTGGCAGCCTCTCAGCGCAACACTGTACCCAAAGCTACTTCTTCAGAGCCATGTAAGCATTGTGGCAAGACTACACATATATCAGAAAACTGTTTTTCTGCATATCCGGAGAAGTTAGCTGAGTATCGTGCACGCCGAGCAGCTCGTGCGACTCGTGGCCGTGGTACTTCTTCCACTGCTAGAGGTGGTTCTGTCTCTATTGCCGCCGCTTCACCCATTGGTGCCTCTCAGCCAGCTTGGGTTCTGGATTCAGGTGCTTCCTTTCATGTGACATCTGATCACTCTCAATTGGTTTCCTCCAAGCCAATCACTGGTGGTGCTTCTATTCAGACAGCCGATGGTACATCTTGCTATATCACTCATCAGGGTACTCTTTGTAGTACCAATTTTTCTGTACCTGATGTTTCATTTGTACCTCAGTTGTCCATGAATCTTCTTTCAGTGGGCCAAATTGCTGATCATAATTGCTTTATTGGATTTGATGACTCATCCTGTTTTATTCAGGATCGTCAAAGCGGGACTGTGATTGGGACTGGCCATCGCCGTAGAGGTTCTCCTAGCCTCTACATTTTGGACACCTTGCGTCTTCCTTCTTCAGCTGCTTGTGTGTCAACTGTTGCATCATCATCTACGTCATCCTTCGCCAAGTGGCATCATCGACTTGGTCACCTCTGTGGGTCTCGCTTGTCCACATTAATACATCAGGGCTATTTAGGTCATACATCTGTCGAGTCTCACTTTCATTGTAAGGGTTGTAAGCTTGGCAAACAGATTCAGCTTCCCTATCCTTCTAGTGTATCTCACGCAGCTAGACCCTTTGATCTTATTCACTCAGATGTCTGGGGCCCTGCTCCTTTTGCTACTAAAGGTGGCCATAAATATTATGTTATCTTTGTTGATGATCATTCTCGATACACTTGGCTTTATTTTATGAAACACCGGTCCCAGTTGTGTTCCATTTATCAGTCTTTTACTCGCATGGTTCATACTCAATTTTCCACCTCTATTAAAATTTTTCGTTCTGACTCTGGTGGAGAATATTTGTCTGATCGTTTTCGCCAGTTTTTGACCTCTGAGGGCACTCTTCCTCAGCTGTCATGTCCTGGTGCCCATCCACAAAATGGCGTAGCTGAACGCAAACATCGCCACATCATTGAAACTGCTCGGACCCTTTTAATTGCCTCCTTTGTTCCCTCTCACTTTTGGGGGGAAGCGGTCTCAACATCTGTTTATCTTATTAATCGACAACCGTCATCCAAACTATCTGGTAAGTGTCCTGGTGAAGTCCTTTTTGGTACTCCTCCTCACTATGATCATCTTCGGGTTTTCGGATGTACTTGCTATGTTCTGCTTGCACCTCGTGAGCGAACCAAGTTGACGGCTCAGTCGGTTGAATGTGTTTTTCTGGGATATAGTCCTGAGCATAAGGGTTATCGTTGTTATGATCCTTCCACTCGTCGCATACGTATCTCTCGTGATGTCACATTTGTTGAGGACCGTCCTTTCTTTTATAACCCATCTACCCAATCATCCTCCTCTTCTACAGAGTCCACGTCTTTTCTTTACCTTCCTCCTATTTTGCCTAGTGATGATGTTCCCTCGTCTACACCATCTCCTTCTCATGACCCTCCACCAATCCTAGCTCCTCAGTCTCCACCACCCAGGCCTCTATCATGTAAACCACCCATCACACGTGTTTACACTCGTCGTTCCACCAATCCCATAGAGCCTCCATCTACTTCTTCTTCCTCGGCCAGTCCTGATGCTCCTGTTTTGGTTGATTCTAATGCTTCTGATGAGTCACAGGTTCGACCGAGATACAATTTGCGTGATCGCACCACTATTGCGCCCCCTGATAAATTGGGATTTCCACGTGCTAGTGCTATTCTTGATGAGCCATCTACTTATCATGAGGCTTCTCTCATTCCGGAATGGCAGGCTGCTATGTCTGAGGAGCTCGCTGCACTTGAGCGCACAGGTACTTGGGATATTGTTCCACTACCACCTCATACAGTTCCTATCACATGTAAATGGGTGTTCAAAGTTAAAACCAAATCCGATGGTTCTATTGAGCGATATAAAGCTCGTCTAGTTGCCAGAGGTTTTCAGCAGGCTCAAGGCCGTGATTATGATGAAACATTTGCTCCTGTTGCTCACATGACCACGGTTCGTACTTTAATTGCTGTGGCTGCTTCTAAGTCCTGGAATATCTCTCAGATGGATGTTAAGAATGCTTTTCTTCATGGTGATCTACATGAGGAAGTTTATATGCAGCCACCCCCAGGTGTCGATGCCCCTTCAGGACATGTTTGCCGTCTTCGTCGTGCTTTATATGGTCTTAAACAGGCTCCCCGTGCTTGGTTTGAGCGGTTTGTATCGGTGATACAGGATGCTGGTTTTTCACCGAGTGATCATGATCCTGCCTTATTTATTCATCTCTCTCCGCGAGGGCGTACCTTGCTCCTTCTATATGTTGATGATATGCTAATCACGGGAGATGATATGGACTACATTTCTCATGTGAAGGAACAACTTAGCAAGCAGTTCCAGATGTCTGATCTAGGTCCTCTCAGTTATTTTCTAGGGATTGAGGTGTTACATTCTTCAAAGGGTTATTATCTCTCTCAATCCAAGTATATACATGATCTTATTGCTCGCTCTGGCATTTCTGATAATCGGACGGCTGCCACACCCATGGATCTTCACTTGCAACTTCGTCCTACTGATGGCACTCCTCTGGAGGATCCCTCTCGATATAGACATATTGTGGGCAGTCTTGTTTATCTCACCGTTACTAGACCCGACATTGCTCATGCAGTTCATATCTTAAGCCAGTTTGTCAGTGCTCCTACTTCAGTTCACTTTGGGCATTTGCTCCGTGTACTGAGATACTTAAGGGGGACATCATCTCAGTGTTTGTTCTATGCTCGTGATAGTCCACTTCATCTTTATGCCTATTCGGACTCCACTTGGGCGAGTAATCCTACAGATCGGTGTTCTGTCACTGGTTATTGCATTTTTCTTGGTTCTTCTCCCCTTGTATGGAAGTCCAAGAAGCAATCAGCTGTATCCCGATCCAGTACAGAGGCAGAACTTCGAGCACTTGCTACTACCACCTCAGAGATTATATGGCTTCGATGGCTGCTAGCTGATTTTGGTGTTTCGTGTGATGCTCCAACACCTCTTCTTTGCGATAATACGGGAGCTATACAGATTGCCAATGATCCTGTGAAACATGAGCTTACAAAGCATATTGGTGTTGATGCCTTCTTCACCCGGTCTCATTGTCATCAAAAGACGATTGCTCTTCAGTATGTGCCATCAGAACTGCAAGTGGCTGATTTGTTTACCAAAGCACAAACTCGCGAGCAACATCGGCTTCATATGCTCAAACTCAATGCTTCACATCCTCCACCTCCGCCTTGAGTTTGAAGGGGGGTGTTAAGACATGATATAGGCCCATATTATCTTGGCCCATATGGCCCATGTGCCCTAGTATACATACACCACTACACAGCAGTCTCTTCTTCTCTCGCTCTGGATTTCGTCCGTCTTCCCCAAAAGGTAACACTGGTTACTTCCGGAGAAGAATCAGGAAGCAGTTCACATCCGGGCAAGTATTTCTTGGGATAAACCATTTTCAGATATAGTATTCAGAAAGTTTCCTGTTTACTGGAAGAGCCAAGATGTAGCGATTATTGCAGTTGCTTCAGTGCTCGTTTTCTATAGAATTGTACCATCCTTGACGTTGTTACGAGTTTATTTGAGTGTAGCTCCCTCTTATGTTGTTAATTTTAATGTCTTACTCTTACTCACCTTGCTGATGCTAGATGAAATTTCTTTCAGGGAATGGTTTACTGCATTCTGCTAGCTGCTGTCCTGATCAACCTAATAGCCTTTTCTGTAACAAGGCATCATATATATTTATATATGGGAATTGGCTCCATCCTCTTAATGTCGATCTATACTGGTTACTTCCGGAGAAGAATCAGGAAGCAATTCAACATCCGAGCAAGTATTTCTTGGGATAAACCATTTCAGATATAGTATTCAGAAAGTTTCCGGTTTACTGGAAGAATCAGGAAGCAATTCAACATCCGGGCAACGATTTCCTGTTTTGGTGAGAACCTTATTTTTGCTCTTTACTTCATTTTCCCCTTCATGTGTTCCTTGGATTTTGTGCTCCTCGTGGAGACAATGGCACATATTGCAGGTCAGCGGGTGACCAAACGATTATGTCTTCATTTTCCGGTCACTTATTTGATTTGCCCTCTTTCCTTAATCCCGTTTTTGTTTGTCCTGGAGTGATCTCTTCATTGATACATAGATTTGGGACTTGGCTGGTCCTCTACCACACCGTGTGTTTGTGATGTTGTCTAAACAAAGGTTAAAACACCTCTCCGATCATTTTAGCATCTCAAACATCCACTTCTGGCCCTTTTAATGTATCTTTTTTTAAAATGCAGGTTGTCGTCAGGTTATTGGGAGAAAAGTAAGTTTAATTTTTAGACCAGCATTTCATGATTTATGAAGTTAAGAGTTTGCCTCTTTAGTTTACAGAATTAATTATTTCAAGGCTTCAGGTCTTGAGAGCTCGGCAATGGTTTAAAGAGCAGATTAGAAGCTTACGATCTGCATTTGACTGTGGTGGTATAAAAGAAGAATCAGTTGCTCTGATCTGCTCAACTTCTTTGTTCGAAACCATGACAACGGGCTGTTCCTCAGGTCTCGAAGTGATAGAGGAGACCATTCCAATGGCACTTTCAGGTCTAGCATCCTTCTCATTTTCTTATTCTGATAGATTTTAGTGGCATTATTTTAAGCTTCTATTTGGCTACATGATTTTTTGTTATCTGTGTCAACTAAGTTCAATCCCTCTTGTACTGGTTTGACAGTCAGAGTCAGGACTCAGGATTATCTTGTTGCATTGCACTGGAGCACTCATATTTGTGTACATTCTGCATTGTTGTTGTGCTATTCGTTTACAGTACTTTATGTCCTTGATAATTTTTATTTTTGTTATTTTTCACCTTTATATCCTTAAATTTTTCTGTTGCTTCACAATGTCTGTGAACGGCAAATTTGTTCTCTTTTGCCCAAATTTTCAATTGGTAAATGCTCTTACATTAATTAGATATCTGTTCTGTTCACAGGGCAGTCATAACTTGGAGTGTGAGGATTTGTGGGTGTACTACATCAAAGTGCTTCAGAAAAATCTTAACGGATTGAGTCTATCAAGGGTCTGGCCAAGCGTATGGACTGCACAAATATCCCTACAATCCAAATTCATATTCAGCCATGTGAACCCTGACCTATCTTTATAGTGTATCCAACAATCTCCGTGTCACACTCGACAAATGTAGTCAAAGCTGAAACTTCCACCTTTTTTCCATTGTAATTGTCTTCATATCGAGGAGCTGTTCAGCTGATCGTTTCTGCGGCTGATAAGCCGGCTGATGCTGATTTGTTGTGAGAGAAAAACACTGTACCACAGGTGATAAGTTCCAAGTTCATTTCCATATGCATATTGTTCTCTTTCTTTTTTGAAGAAACCTCTTTCTTTCTTTTTGTTTACCATCGTCATTACCTGCCTCATGTTTCCACCTTCCACAATGTTTTTCTTTCTTAAAAAATAATATTGCAAATAAAGGTGAATCCATGAAAATTCTTTATATCTAAGTTCCAACTTCTTTTCTCTATGCAGCTTTCATTGATGCCTAGCCTTGTTTTCTGTATGCAGTTCTCATGGGTGGTGCATCTTCCACTAAATATCCTGAACCCTATATATTGTTGTATACCTGCCTATTGACTTTGTTATTTTTATTTGGATGCAACAGGGACCCTTCCGTAATCACCTTGCTCTTTGCTTTATCCTTTGAATGGAGTAAAGCCGGATCTGACAATAGAACACACAGCCTGTTTGAGAGAGCTCTAGCTGACGATAAGTTGCAAAAATCTGTTCTGTTGTGCCGCTGTTATCTAGCCTATGAGGCAGAAATAGCCTTCAACTCTTCTGCAGCACGGCGTTTGTTCTTCAGAGCTATACATGCCTATCCATGGTATGATGCTGACATGTACCATTCTAGTTTGATGTTGGTGTGGTGTTTTGTCTGCCTTCCAGCCTTCTCCTAAACATTGTATGTAGTCAATTGAACTGTTTGCTAGGGACATATTGCAGCTTCTGCGTACCTTCCCATGTGATTTGTACAAAATGTTTTGAGGACAACAAGTGCATTTTTGTTTCATCATGTTTACAAATTCTTTTGGCAGCTGTTATTACCTTATATTGACTATTCCTTTATCTGTATTTTTTTTGTTATGGTCAGATATGAATGATCGTTGGGTCCTTTTGTGGTTGCTCATTTTTCTTTTGGTAGCTGTTATTACCTTATATTGACTATTCCTTTATCTGTATTTTTTTTGTTATGGCTGTAACACTTCAAATTTTCAGGTCTAAAAGATTATGGCTTGATGTGTTCCAAAAATTGGGCTCACTTCTGACACTTAAGAAGTTGTCAGATCTCCAGGAGGTGATGCGTGACAACGAATTAACATTCGCACCGACATCTATGAGATACTCCTAGAAGACGAAACAGATACATGATTCAATATTAATCTGGTTTGTATGAAGATCCTGAAACTCCTCGCATGACATGCTCTGCAGTTATAAATTTCCAAAGTTTTAGAAATGATTGGTTCTGCGTTGCTGTTTTATGGCATGTAAATATTGACCTCTGAAGTCTGGTCACTCAGGGAGCTGCTATCTATCATCAAATAAGATGGATGGAAAGTACAATGAGCATGCCTTTGGATTGACGATGTTGTATATGTCAATATCAGTATATATTTACCCGTTATTATTAATTATTTTCCAATCCATATATATTTCTTTACAAGACTACCCTTTGCTGACTCACGCGCGCTTCATACTAGTTTGTTACAAATCTCTTCAATGGCCTCTTGGGAATCTCCATCAATTCATTTGGAATACATGTGCTGATGTGCAGGACATATTGTTCACGTCTGAACATAGGAGGATTCCTCATGATCTTCTAAACTTTGAAGCATGCATATGGTAGACAGAGACACCAGAGAATTTTTTTATTGTAAACTTTGATTCGTGAATCCGTGTTTTTTATCACCTGATCCTAGCACTAGTCATGCCAACATCATCTCATAGCATATAACTTCGTGCTATATCTGGCCTACACAAAACTTCGATCACTACTGCTAGAGAAATTGGTAGCAAACTAGAGCAGCATTAGTAATGCCATTTAGGCCTCAGCTCCTCTTCTTCCTCTATCAACTCTTGATACCGGTACCATTACGATGCTACTTTACCGACAGGCAGGGGGACATCATCAACCGGTTTGCGTACATGTACCACCGATGCAACTTCCACGTCACATCCATTTTCCTCATCAGGGTTGTATATGATGGCGCGCCTGATGGCTCCACAGAGATCCAACCAAGTTCAGTGAAGTAGACCTGCATATGACATTGTAACAGATCAAGTCCATATGCAGTTAATCCCAGTGATGAACCAATCAACTTCCTAAATTAATACTGTACCATACAAAAAAGCAATTGCTCCTAGCTATTTCTATTGTTATCTTCACAGTAAGCGAAGAAGGCTAGCTTCAATAAACAAGCCATGCATTTTGGCCATAAATGAATGATGAGTTACCTGTCACGTTCCTCGTACTTTATCTTCAACTCGCAAACTCCTTGAAGCCCTGCCCATCCCTCAGCTCTCTCCTTAGTCCTTACCAGTTGATGGAGTCAACGTAACTCCCACTTCAGCCTGGAACGTGAAAAAGAGCACAAATGCAGAAATAAAATGAAATCACTCAAACCCCGTTTGTTGGATCCTTAAAATTGAAATCCTTTCCAATAATCATAATTTATACATAAATCGTTTAAGTTATCCTAGGCCAATATGGAATGTATTTGTATGTTGCTATTAGCCACATGTGTGAGATATTTATGTGTTGCACTTCTGCTGCAGGTGAGCGAGCCAACGAGCATTGTATAAGTTGTAGAGTATAAATATAAACACGGCATGAAGACCTATGGAATATATTTCTATCGCACCCCATGAATTTAAGACAAGGTTATATCTAAATAAACTTTTAAAAATTCTTGAATGTTAAATTCCAAATCAAATAGCCTAATCTACAAAGTAGATTTTAATTCCTCCCGAATGAAATGGTCCAAACGGCTCGTCATTGTTGCAGATGAGCCTCAATTAGGTACATGTAAGTTTCATGTGAACATAGAAGTGTGTAGCAAGTGAATACATTTATGAAGAGCATGGTTAAATGCATGAAGAGCATGGTTAAATGCATAGAGTTTTGCAAGACACAATTCATAGACATGGATAGAAAGACGACAAGAAGAATATGAGCAGCGCATCTTTTTGGTCCATCTGCGTGCCATTTTTTTTCTTTTTTTCTTTTTTCTTTTTTTTTTTGCAAAAAGACCCTTCGTGAGGTGGGAGCGGGCCGAGCTTGTCATCTCGTGAGCGACGAGGATGGCTCGTGCTCGCCGCGTTGTACAGGCTCGTTGCCGCGACGGATCTGGTGCGGCGCGCGGGAAGATTCTTCTCCACAACGACTTTCGCTAGGTACTCCCTCCCTCAAGTGCATCGTGGTTTTAGTTCACTACTACAGAGAAGTTAGTCCAGGCGGGCAAAATCCGTTTACTTAGGTGGGCATTCGGATCACCTCGGCGCAAAGATTTTGTGATCGCCTCGATTAATAAAAGTGCACCGCCTCACAAAATCATTTTTATGTAGCAGTGGTTCCTGATTCGTGCTGCTTCAGGTGCAGGACTTGCAGGATTTCAGGTGCATGATGTCCTCCAGGTGCATCGTGGAATGGATATGTGGTTTTGATTCCTGATTCCTACTGCCCTGGTTCTGGAGTAAAACCGCGATTAGTTTCCTGCGTTTTCTGTTTCGGCATTGCAGTATAATTGCAGGACTTTTTTCATGTCCTGTCGTATTTGTCAGTTCCATGCATAAACAACAGAGTTTGTCAATGGTGGCTCTGTAACCTTTCCCTGTTCTGTGATCATTGAGTTCTACAAGGCAGAAACCTGTTTGCTCCAGAATCCTACATCGTGGTATTATTCTCCTTTTGCGCACAAGCTCTTTCTTCCTTGTGACAATTTCCTTGCTTGTTTGCTTGCTGATATATGAATTGTACTAATTGTAAGCAAAGCGTTGCTTGCTGATATATGAATGTACTAATTGTAAGCAAAGTGACAATTTCCTTTTTTTGCTTGCTTGCTGATAATACGAATGTACTAATTGTAAGCAAAGTGACTGCACAAATATCCAAAATCATTCGGTATTAAATCCTGTCACGCAAAGTGACAGCACAGTGATCTATTCTATTTCTCAGAGTTGCCATCTACTTGCTGAAACTGAGTCTTGCTTGTAGTTTTTTTTTTCAGTTATCAATGTGAATTTGAGTATATTATTTACCTTGATCTTGACAAATAGCAACACAATGGTATATAAAATGGTATTCATGATTAATTTTGGCTACATGCAAAACATTAAACAGCTTACAAACAACCCTTATCAAGGTGGTACACATACATATATACAAAATTTAACCGGTGGTATCAAATATTAACCCCCACCCACACACTTATCAAGGTCAATGCAATGATACATGAGTGACCACACACGTACACGGTACACATACATATATAGAAGTGGGATTCATGTCGTCGTATAACTCGTGTGTGTGTTTGACGTATACACACGTTTGATTTTTTTTTTGTTATTGTTGTTGTTTATTGTGCATGCGCAGCACGCCCGCCCAATCAACGTGCAAGGTTGTCCTGTCCAGCTAATTAACCAATTGCAAGACTTGAACAAATAAACAGCTTGCAAGCGATCCCCCGCTTCAAGCTTCCCTCTCTGTGCTGTATATATATATATATATATATATATATATATATATATATATATATATATATATATATATATATATATATATATATATATATATATATATATATATATATATATATCAGAGCCCTCCACACCACCACAGAAGAAGCATCATCAGCTCAAAAACCAGGCGTAGAAGCGGCTTAGCTAGCGATCGAAGCAGGCATAATATATACCCGGGCAGCAGATCGGACCACCAGGCCGGTCTGATTACTGATGGTGATGGCTGCGGCCATGTCCAGGATCACCACCATCCTGCTCCTTGTTCTTATTGTCTGCATCATCGTGCAGCAGGTAAGCTGCAGTGACGACAAACCGGGCCTCGGGAAATTATTGGAGATATTAAAAAAAGCGGCAGCAAAGAAGGAATGAAGGAGCCCTAACACGGGGTATTAATGGAGAATACTATACCCACCTCTCCAGTCTCCACGGTCCACGACGCAACACGTGATCTTTCATTTTTCTGCCTTTTTCTTTGGATTTCCACGTACGGTTGCCCCCTGGGCGCCTGCTTTGCACTTACGTTGTACGAATAAACGACTCGTGTTGCTTGTATCCATATACGTATGCGCATGGTCTGCATGCAGTACTGTTTGTCATTATCTATCTATACTATAAAGGAGCGAAGGAATTATAAAATACTTTTCACCCTAAGATTTTCTACCCACCTCTAATATCTTCCCTCAGATGTGTCTTAAATTTGCATCTAACGGTTGCTAGGCATCTTACCAATGGACCCGGGACGGACGATATTTACCTGACATACGAAACACACCGTGTTTCCGAAGGAGCACGCTACTCCACCATGATTTTTTACACCGAGTTCTCCTGTACCCGCCCACGCGCGTACCCACGGGACCAGGGCGGCAAGGTCCGCTGCCAGCGCCCTCACCTGCGCCTCGCTGAATCGGCATCCGCGCCCGTCACCGAATCGCGCCGCGTGCCTCTTCTCGGCACGGACGCCCAGATCGCTGCATATCCTGCCAAACCGCGTGAATCGGCGTACTTGCTGGTAACCGCACTATCGGTCCGCATAGCCCTGCTATCGTCTGATTTCCTTCCCGCACGCTTGATTGATTTCCTTCCTTCTTCCTCCGATTGCACGGTTGCCCTTTGCCCCCATCCCCATCAGCGGCGGCGGCGAAACCACGAGGGGGCTCATGCGACTACGCCGCGCCATGTCGATCTCATAAATCTCAGCATCCCTGCCGAGCTCGCCGTCACTGTCGTTGTGTGGCGATTTCCGCCGCAGAGTTTCACTCTGGGAGTAATGGATTGTTCCAGCCTTCCAGGGATCCCGAGGTGTCCTCTTATAACAGAGCAAAGAGGCCAACCAGGCGAGGCCACAGTCCATGCTCTCCGCGCTCCTCCATGATCCCATACTCACGGACGTCCCCATGAAGCCCTGCCTTGCCGACGTTGACACGTTGATGAGCTTGGCAGCGTCATGAGGCTGACCGTCGTCAAGTGCTACAACACCTGACCTCCCTTGGTACACATCGATCCCCTTTAGACCTCACGTTTTTGTTCCCATTAGGCCATTACCATTCAGTAGATGTTATAGTCCTTGTATCCTGCTGTATATTTTATTTCAACTTGTTACTTATCTGCTTCTTTTATACCTGTGAAAGATGTCTCGGTGTGGAATTCTGACACTGTCAAGGATCTGAAACTCCACCAGGAAGAAGATAATGGGATAGAGCGAGAGTAGACGAGGCATCATCATATCTCATCCTAAGGAAAGTACCATTCCTGTTTCCTAAAAAAAAGTAATATAACCACCTTTCCCGTTGATAGTTGCATGTTATAAGTGGTTTATACAGTGATTTCTAATGCTTGTTACCTTGGCATCTAAGCTGGGCTGTCCTATTTTAATTTCTGAATGCTCTTGGCATGCTACCGGTGGATATTTATTATTTCATATCTCATACACTGAACACTTGAGCAATCCGATACTATGGCATACGTATGCCTTTTATTGATAGCTGACGAGGGATATTAAGAAACACAAACTGAAATTTATTTTGATTTCCAATTTGATTACCTTTGTTGACCTTGCTGGTCATGAAAATTGTTGTATTATAATGACTATACTTTTAATGGATTTTTCTCTGATGTGATTGCATTCTCTCTTGTGATGTGGGAACAGTAGTGTTTTTAATCCTAGACCCCGTTGAAAATCTCTCACATGGGACCTTGGACGATTTGAGAGACGTTGAACGTGCTGAGGTCCAATTTCTGATTTTATAATCAGAAGTTGTTTTATACACTAACCTTTTGTTTCCTTTTGCATATCTGCGCAGGTTTATAATCAAAAGTTATTCATGTTCCTGTTCACAGGTTTATTGTATCTTTTGTACAAACTAGATAAATATACATGCTGACCTAAATGGACTTGAAGGTGGGCACACAATTATATCTATCTATTGCGGTATAAAAATATTACTGATGCGCTGAAAAAAGATTCATAAGTTTGCTGAGTTTTGATACATCTATATCTATATCTATATCTATATCTATATCTATATCTATATCTATACCTAATAATAAAGAGGCAAAATTTCCGCCAAGTATTTTCTTCCACCTCTTTTTCTTCCACTCCGGGTTCTATTCCAGTCCGGGTTGTCCTCCAATCTATAAATCTAAAAGCGTGATATGGAGTCCGATTCCAAAACTTATTCTTAAGGTAATCTAGATACCTACGAATCATAATGATCTAAATATATCTTAATCTCAATAAGAATTTTAGTCCAACTAAAAAATCAAAACAGTAGGAATATATTCTAATATTAAACATCAACAAGTATATTTTTTTCTGTTTTTCCAGGAACCTGAGACTGTGAGTTAGGAAGAAGGGTGAGTTCTCGTCAGTCACAATTTTTTTCGATTTCCGAGCCAAATCCTTGTCGGACGGAATGCTTCCTATTTCCTTTTCCTATTCAGATCTGTTTTGATTTCTTTCTCTCTTTTTTTCCGGTTCCAGTTACGTTTAGTCATGCTTTCTTTTTTCCATTCTGTTTTCATTATTTTTCACATCACATTCAACTAAGCGTCACGTGTTTCCATTATATTATTTTTACTTTTCATGGTCAACTAAATGTTAATGTGAAAATAGAAACAAGTATACAAATAATGATAATAAAAGTAAAGAATAACAACAACACAATATATAGGTTTTGAACTCCTAACTTTTCACTAACAAATAAATATTTCTACAATCAAATTACTAATGTATTTTTTATTAAACACAAACTCATTTTATTATATCTCGATCCAGTCGTTAGTCCAACTAAATAAATGTGCATCTTGTATGCATGTACCAGTGCAATCCTAGACAATGGAACGATGTGAAAAATCGAAAGAGACATTCTGTTATAATTATTAGACATACTCCGGGTTCTATTCCAGTCCGGGTTGTCCTCCAGTCTAAATCTAAAAGCGTGACATGGAGTCCAATTCTAAAACGTATTCTTAAGGTAACCTAGATACCTACGAATCCTAATGATCCAAATATATCTTAATCTCAATAAGAATTTTAGTCCAACTAAAAAATCAAAACAGTAGGAATATATTCTAATATCAAACATCAACAAGTATATTTTTTTCTGTTTTTCCAATAACCTTGAGACTGTGTGAGTTAGGAAGAAGGGTTCGTTCTGGTCCGTCACAATTTTTTTCGATTTCCGAGCCAAATTCTTATCGGACAGAATGTTTCCTATTTCCTTTTTCTATTCAGATTTGTTTCGATTTTTTTTCTCTCTTTTTCTCTGGTTCCAATTACGTTTAGTCGTGCTTTCTTTTTTCCATTATGTTTTCATTATTTTTGACATCACATTCAACTAAGCGTCACATGTTTTCATTATATTATTTTTACTTTTCATGGTCAACTAAATGTTAATGTGAAAATAGAAATAAGTATATAAATAATGACAATAAAAATAAAGAATAAAAACAACACAATATATAGGTTTCGAACTCCTAACTTTTCACTAACAAATAAATATTTCTACAACCAAATTACTAATGTATTTTTTATTAAACACAAACTCATATTATTATATCCTGATCAAGTTGTTAGTCCAACTAAATAAATGTGCATCTTGTATGCATGCACCAATGCAATCCTGGACAATGGAACGATGTGAAAAATCAAAAGAGGCATTCTGTTATAATCATCAGACATACTAACATATTTTTTTGTCATGTCCAAACACGGATGAATGCATTAGACATGAACAAAATATACACACACATGGGACGGTGTGATATTAAGTGGGGGAAAGAATCAAGAATGATACCCTTCAAATAAAATAAGCTAAGAACCCGGGAAAGTCCTCCTACACTAATCAACAACGGCATCACCGTCAAAGCGCCAACGCCTGCTGCGGGACGATGTCCATCGCCACGGTTCTCTTTGAATGAGAACATGAACAACGCCACGCCTATACTACCATGCGAGAGCCGCCGATCCAGCGCCACGGTGTCCAAACTCTACACTAGGTGACTGCCATGAGCTCCGAGATGATGAGCTCCATAGCTGCCGCCGCACCGAGCTAGACCGAGAGGAGCCATGGCGGCCACGCGCAACGGGCTCACCAGGGCCCGTAGCATGTAGCACGCTGAGGAGTGGCATGATGGCTTGGCGCTCAGGCACGTCTTGGTGATGATGGCCACTGCCCACACCTCCTCCAGGTGGTTCTCATCCAGCAGGAGCGGTGGGTCCATGATGTCAGCTATGCTCGTTCGGTCGCCACCATTGATGTGGTTCAGCATGTTTTTTTATAAAACAGGAGTGGTTCGCACCTCTACTGAGCTTTATTGAAATTTTTAAAAAGATGTACATGTTTTCCACGTACAAAACTCAACAAACAAAATAGGTAACAAAGAAAATCAACAAGATTACACAAAAGTTTCTAGTCATAAATCTATATGAGGATGTAGCCGCTGTCTCGAAAGCCATTCTTCCGAGGCCACATCATTTCATCTGCTGATGCCAAAGTTGTTGGTCACGACCTCTAGCAGCAGCTTACGGAAGCACAGGACGACGTAGGAACAAGTGGTAGGTGGACGTGTCATTTTGCAAGGTCATAAATGAGAAATTTTTTAAAAACTCATATCCATGGACAAAGCCCTTATTTATTCTAAATGACTTTGTCCACATTTCTTCTATAATAATAGTAAAGTATTATGGAAACTTTGTCCATGGATAAAACTTCTATCCATGAACAAAGCCCCTAGATAATTTTAAAAACTTCTATCCATTTTTGACACCGGAGCACTTCTGTCCTCCGAATTACCATTAAAATTTGGTAGTCTTTTTCCTCCCGTTGCATCGCACGGGCATATTTACTAATAATGTAATTAATCTGCATACCATCTTCTTCGGGCATTAAACTTAGAAAGCTTACGAGTTCTCTATTTATCTTGTCTTGCCTTTCCTAAACATTTCATTAGCTTTGCTAGCTTTTAACCGGTGTGGATCCTGATAAGCACACTTATTGATCTCTTTAAAATCAAAGTTTTGTTTCCCTTTTTTAACGTGATGTCGCCATTTGTCTCTGTACTTCTATGCGAAATGATCTCTGTTAATCGGCTATTTTCGCTAACGGACGAGTTGATCTATTAGCACCCACATCTTTTAATGCCATTAATTAACGGAGGTGGCATACTTAAGGGCAGTTCCAATGGTATATTTATGGTATTGATTATCCAATCAATTAAACAAATCGCTAATGTGACAACAGATTTATTGCGGAGAGGAGGAAGAACAGAGAAACTGTTTCTTCAGGAGGAAACAAAGTCTTCTCGTCTACCGATGCGTGAGGAAATGAGTCGCGCTGCGTTGGGGAGAAACCGATCGTTTCTTTCCTTGTACGCCCGGATCAGCCTGCTCCCGCATCCCTCCCATATCTTCCCATGCGCTCGCGTCTCCCGTCTCCTCCTTCGTGCTGGAGGTGTCCGCGGCACGCTCGACGGCGGGAGGGGTTCATCGGCGACCTTGGCCCTGGGTACGACGGAGCCGCAGGCAAAACGTGTGAGCTGGACGTGCATCATCTCCTTTGGCTCCGCCCTCGCTGTGGTGCAAGCTCGTCACTTCTGGACGAGCATCGAGCTAGCTGCTAGTGGATTGGCACCATCGATGCTATCTAGCTGCATACCGATCGAGGATGGGACTCTGATGAAGACACGAAGAGGAAGGTCAGGACGAACTCAGCCGACGATGGATCGGAAGATGTCTGGCTCTGGCTCCGGCTCCAGCGCCACGCCGTGGTGCTCCAGCTTCAACTTCCCCGTCTCCATATCTTTGTTTATTGATATTGATAGATCCACAAAAGAAATAAAGCTACAGATAGTTGATCTCGTTGAACACGAATTGAAGATTGCTTAGTGGCCACATGAGTGCTACATATTATATCCTTGCTACAAGTGATCGTGTTCCCTTTGTGAAACATGCTCGAGTTCATTAAATTTTTTTTGTCAACAAAACTACGCATTGCAAGAATTGGGTCCATAGTGCAATTTGTTGCTCTTAGAAACTAACCTGCAAACTATGCATTGGGACTGCCCTAATATGTCCTGTCCGCCTCTATTAAATGCTGTAATTCACATTCGGCGTATATAATCTCTCAGCCCTATGCGCTCTAGGTCCCATTGTTGAAGGCTTAAGATGGGTACTTGTGCTTGCCATTGTTGTATAAGTATCTGCTACTTTTATAAACAAAACTTCGTACATGATGAACTGGCAAAAGTCCGTGCAATAGTTCTTTTTACCTACGTTTCGTCAAAGAGGCACAGATGCGTCCGTGAATGTGTCACCATTAACTATGACAAAACCATGGAGAAAAACATATATGAGATCTGAACTTATTAGTTATCACGATGATGTGCACATAGAGTTTTGCTAGTGCGTGAATTTCTTGATGTCGTTCCAGGTCCCCATCTTTGAGAAAGCCTATACGATGCTCACAAATGAGTTGGCAAAGCTAATGAAGCAATTGCTGGAGAAAGTATTTATTTGGCCTAGTTCATTTCTACGGGTTTGTCTTGTATTGTTCGCAAATAAAAAGGATTATTATGAGACATTGAATAAAATGACGATGAAAAATAAGTATCCTCTTCCAAGGATTGATATTTTGTTTGATCATTTGGCTAGAGCAAGCTTCTTTTCTAAGATTTGCTTGAGGTTGTGTTATCACCAAATTAAGATATAAGCTGAGGATATAAGCTAAGGATATATACCTAATACTGTACAACTTTATGAGTATACAATAATGTAATTTAGGTTCATTAATGCTCAAACTACTTTACGTACCTCATGACTAGGGATGAAAACGGATCGGATACAGACGGATATGGCTGCTATTACATTTGTTTTCATATTTATGGTCAGATTCAGATTCAAATACGGATAGTGTCATCCATGCCGGACATGATACGATTAGATGTCGACATTATAAATATGCGATTTAAGTATTCGGATACGGATACGGATACGGATGTTGAATATCCGGACTCGGATACGAATAGATCTGAACCCCTCTAAACGGATTCGGTCTCGAATACGGTCGGAAAATATCCGTACCATTTTTATCCCTACTCATGACCTCCACATTCTTTGACTAAAACTTGCCAACGTTTTATATTTGGCTGTTTTTGTTTTCCAATATTTGGCATATTTTGGTAGGAGGACCCTTTAAATCACAAAAAAAATATCGCTTTTGAACAGTTGGGCCTAGAAACGCTGGCCCAGGCAAGTCTTGAGTGCAGCGGACTCCGTTCACCTTCACCCTGCCTTTTCCTCTCCCGTCCATCCCGCGTGCGTTGTCTCTCTCTCGTGGCGACGACTGGCCGACCACCGCCGCCGTCGCCCGTCGCCGCCGCCCTACGCCAGGTGTCCAAGCCTTCGTCGGGGTCGCCAGCAACGAGCACCCACCAGTTATGCCCACCCCTTCGCTTCCCTTCCTGTCGTGCGAAACAGAGCACCCAAACCCTAACTTAAGCTATTTGGTTATTTCGGATCTGATCTAATTACAATTGTATACATGAATTATGCCTACTAACTTAGATTATTTTGAAAAAAAATTATCGGGTGTCCATTTGTACACTCATGTCCTTTACTGGGTCCGCCGATGCAATGCCTGGTGTTAATTTGGAATATTAATTTAGGTCCATAGGAAGGATACGAACTTCGTCCTACCAGTGTTGTATGCAGTGTTAGATCAACCACCATTGTTACATCATTTGATCAATTTGCCAGCTTTCATGTTCCTGTAATGATGGATCCATTAATACTCTATTTTTTTTCCTTTTTGATGTTTTTCTCTGCCAAAAGGAACTAAGCATCATGTCGGAAAGAGGTCGCCTGCCAAGGCGATTGATTGATGATCGCAGGGCATACCATGAAGGCCTTCGAGTTGATGATCCCAGAGGTTATCCTGAAATCCTTGCGGTTGGGGATCGTAGGGGCTACTCTGACATCCGTGTGGTTCAGGAACGTCGGGGCTATCCTGAACCCCATCTGCTTGAGGAACGCAGGGGCACCCTGGTGTTCGAATTGTTGATGATCATAGGGGCTATCCTGGCAGTCGTGGGCTTGATGAACGTAGGGCCTATCCTGAGATACATGAAGGCCCACGCATGAGGGGAGCTCATCCTCACCCAGCTGTCTTAGAGGATGAGCTTGAGTTACAGGAAGTTGAACTCCAGAGGCTTTTGGCACATAACCGTGCTCTGGTTGAGGACCGTGAAGTGTTAATCAGGGACATACAAGCTGGAAAAGATGAGGTCCGCCACTTGAACGTGATCTTTGCAGACATTAGCACTGAGAAGGAAGCTTATATCAGTAAGCTTGTGGACAAGAGGAGGAAGCTTGAAGCTGAACTTGGAGCAAGTGAGCAATTGCATGATGAGATTAGGCAGCTTCGTGGTGAAATTGACAAGCTCGTTACTGCTAGGAAAGAACTATCTGTAGAGCTTGCATCTCTCATGGGAGAGCTGAACAAGGAACAATCCGTTAAACAGCAGCTACCTCTGCTGAAAACAGAACTTGATGGTCTGCTACAGGAACTTATTCATGTGAGGTACTTCTGCAGTTTTGTTTGCTCCATTTGATTTTCCGGTGCACCAGTTAGTCTTTTTCATATTTATATGCTTGTACTGTAGGATCATTGATTTGTCTTCCTGCAGGACTGCTTCCGGACTAGAGCAGAAGGGCAATTTGGAATTGCTGGAACAAAGGAAGGCAATGGAGAAGAATATGCTTTCTATAGCACAAGAGATTGAACAGATGCAAGGTGAATTAGCTAAATTTGAAGTTAGACCATGGGGCACAGGTATGTTGTTAGGACTAAATTTCTTGACAGTACTGTAAATTTTCTTATCCTTGTTGCACACGGTCCCTTCTCTCATTGGCAGGAGGCTGTACTATTGTGGTACTCTGTTTGTTTGACTGAACTTCTGTGCATATTTCTGTATTGGACCATGGTTATAGCCTTATAGGAGTCGGGCATCAGGTTGTAACTCTTTTTTGCTATTGTGGGCACAATAATTTTGTGCATATGAAGTGTAGCTGTTCTTATTCTTGTCTAGGAGTCTTTACGTTTGATCAATCTTCAGTTTTTCTTTCTTAAAATACTAACTATTTGAGGTGTGAAATCTAGTTATAGAAGATCTAATGAAAAACTACTCTAGAGCATACAAGTTACATAAGGTTGGTGTTCTACAAACTGGACCATGTCCCCTTTTGGCATTGCAGATTTGCAGTGGCTTTCGAAGTTGTTTTTTCTAAGTACCTATTTTGGCTATTATAACTCTTTTAAAAACATTTATTTGAAGCTATAGCCTACAATTAGATCTTGCTGCAATTGGCAAAGGCTGCAGAATAGCACAAAAGAGCAAACCAAATTTGCCCTAAACATGCCCAGCTGCTGTTCATTGGTGTGTAAATTATATCACATTGAAAATGAGACAAATTATAAACACAATGATGTAATACATCCATATCCAAAAACACTGTATGCAGCCCGAATGAGTATCACCTTCATGCCCTTACGACTTTGTAAACTATCACATTGGAAAATAGGAAAATGCTGCATCACAAGGCCTACATTTGTGGATAGTGGCTACTGATTTCTACTAATCTTATGGGAGAGGCGCCTTGTAAACTTTGAAATTATATTTATTAACTGATAAAGGATACATATGGTATATGTTTTAAATAATATATATTGAGGGTTTAGGTTAATATTCTTGGGCAGAAATACTCAGTTGTGTGCTTACTGAGCCTTGTTAGTTTGCTGATCACAATATGATAGTTCAAAAAATTAAACAATGCTTGTACTGTGCTATTTTTGCACATGTACAAATGTATAGATGCAAGAATAGTCTTTTTCTTTATGTTGCGAATTATCCGTTGCTCTAAAATGTATATTATGTGCATGGCTATTCTTTTATGCTGATCTTGATTTAGCATAACCTGGGACATGCAGAATCAATGACTGACAGTCTAATACTTCCCATCATTGGCCTCGATTCCTCGATATGGCTTACTCAATGATTAGTGTTGTTTAATGGGGTGACAAGAATGGTGAAATTGATGTATTAGCATGCCATAATCAGTGTTCCCCTAGGCGCTAATCTGGAGTCAGACCAGCATCTAGCACGGAACTGGGATTAGGTAGGACTAGGCAGGGTGTGATCACCACTTTGGCAGGCTAGGTGGTTAGGCAGGATGCTGCTGCTTAGATAGGCTAGGTGACTGCCCTGTTCAACACTTTGCCTGTACTAAACTTAGGAATCTTCCTCATCAACAATGAATGCTTAAATCATTTGTTGAGACTGAATCATTTGAAATTTAGCATGGACAGTGATTATCTTCAAAGTCAACTTCCTGAAACAGTATTTATCTTGTCACTATTGTTGATGTTTTATACTTGTCATTTTTTATTTCCTTAATATAAGGCAGAATTCTTATGCTATTACTTTTACGTAACATTTTAGGTGGAACATATGGGATGCAGATGGGGAGTCCTGATGTGACCTTCACTAAGAATCCATATGAAGATAGCTACAACATCCATGCGGTATGATCTCCTGAAAGATAGCATATGCGACCGTTAAATTCTTCCTATGTTAACTATATGGATACTTCCTTATTTTATCTTCAACCTTCTGTCACATTACCAGGGGGTTTCTGAGAAAGGTCCTTTGCATCCTCCTGAATCTGGTTCATGGGGGACATATGACAAGAATCGCCTTCATTACCACTAAGATCAGAACTTAGTCATTGGAGAAAGAGTTACCTTCTAGGTTTTAATGGTCATATCACATCGTTTACAGTACCTAAGGTTTACATATACCTGCTTGCTTTACAATTATGAGTTGTCTTTTCTGAATGCTTCTAAACATAACTTTTCCCATACTTCTTAAAGTATGGCTAGTTTGTTAATTTATTGATACCAAGATGTCCAGATTGGGTCATACATGCCCCATGTGGTATAGCTACCGTGAAGTTAATATTAACTGCTGAATTGTTGAATATGACGTGCTGACAAAAATGGTTGCAATCATGCAATAGATACCATTGGACACATCAAATTATTGAACGATAAATTGTTTACAGTTCTGTGCACCTCATTCAATTTTAGTTCTGTGCACCTCATTCACCAGCCTGAAGGGCAATATATGTTACATAGGAGAGAAGATTCAAGAAGAAGGTGAAAAAACCTTTTTAGCTTAGGGCCCCTCCCCCTCGTCAAATGCAAGGCATATACAATAGCGTTGCATTTGGAGAGAGTATGACACTAAGCACACTAGACTTAGACACAATACAACAGTGATAAACATTAAACAATACATCCAAATCCGATGACACGTTATCGTCTTGGTTTGTATTGTGTAGATCTGTTGTGTTTTCTTTCACATTCCACTCAAAGTCATGTTAGTAGTCATGAGAAGTGGCAGAAACAACACGAGGGAGGGTGATGAAGGGTCTGTTTGGTAGAGCTCCTCCTGGTCCAGATTGTCATCGAGATCTTAGAAGCTGATTCTTTGAGAGAAGTGATTCTCTGACTATGTTTATCTATGATTCTCTATGATAAACTCTATGTGTGGTGTGAATCAGGAGAAGCTATTTTTTTAGCTCCTAGACCCCTAGTTCGTTTTAGAGAATCACTTCACATAATCAGCATAGAATCACATGTTGAGTCAAGCTGATGAGACGGGAGGAGACAGATGGCTCCCTGCGAATCAAATGGAAGGGGCATGCTCGGGGTCCGAAAAAACATGTAGAAGAGAACATCTTTTGCATGCAGGGTGTAGTGGTCCCAAGCTGATGTGGAAGGTGCTGATAATAGAACCAACAACAGAGAAGGGTTTTGTTGCAAGACATGTAAAGGAGGAAAGAAACACATGGCTTCCCTACACATCCAACATCCAACAAGAGGGTCACGCGTGGGCATTGATGTACTCAAAGAAGAGAGAGCATCACATGCATAGAAGAGTGTGGTGGTCCAGGACCAATGTGAAAGGTCCCGATAAACAAAGAAGAATGTTGTTGTAGCCATGTGATGAGACTCAAACAACTTGGTGATGGCAATTTGTTTTCTCGCTCGGCACACAAACTCAAGGAGAGGACCAGCATACTTGGATGGATGCAACAAGACTTCAGCAAGACTTGGTTACAACACTAGGGCTAGGATACTAAGTAGGCGGTAGAAACAGCTACAAAAACAAGCCAGCAGCAATTGTAAAACAATCATGTTAGCTCAAAATGAAGCCCAACAACACACCAGCAGGCCCCAATGTTTCCCAATTATTGCACAGCCAACAGAGGCTTGCCTTAAGTAGTGGAGGGCTGACTGCAATGTTGAAGCAACACCTGGTTATGGAGTCTTCGGGCAACCTGGACAAGGTGATGATTGTGCCATGGGTAGATGCCCTCACTTGTTGCATGTAGGGAGACTCCTCGAGCTTGCCATCGTGGTTGGCCACCAGACCAGTAGGGGACTAACAACTGGTGGAGAAGAAGCGGTGCAAGAGGCCAGCAGGAGTTGGAGCTTGATGAAGCTTGCAGGGCCATAGAGGCACGACGTTGCATAGGGTGCAAAAGCACGACGCGACACAATGCTGAGGGGCCATGGTAGGTTAGGTCCGAATGTGTGGAGGTGTGTGGATTGGTATACAGATGGAGCGCTTCCTGCATGGAGGAGCAGGTCAATACCGAAGGAGGCTGATATGGAGGGGTGGTTACCTTGATTTGAGGCTCAGGGGCCTGAATTAAGGTGGCGGCACTCGATCTATATCACAAGATGGATCGATGCATGGTGGTGAGCTTGCAGCAGCAGCCCCTACTGGTACTTGCTTCAACTGCACTATGGCTAACTGGTTCCCTCCCCTAGGGCAAAGATTGCTCTTGCTCCTCTTGAGGGTAGTGAAGGGAGGCGATTCTGGAGCTAAGATCAAAGAAGAACAATGTACAAACTGGGCTCTATTACCATGTTATGAATTACGAAGCTTTGTGTATTCACCAGCCCTGATGAGCAATATATGTTACATAGGAGAGAAGACTCTAGAACAAGGTGAAAAGACCTTATCCTTAACACTAGAGAGTTGGATTACGTCAACTTGGATGGGTCATATGGTCCAAGAAAGCTATATAAGTAAACAGATACCACACCTTTGAATTCAACTTGGATTACTAGTGAATTTGGAACATGAGTTCGAGATGGTGAAATAATGTTGAACTTTAATCTAGCTTCATGTGGATAAGTTAGTCACTTGAAGCTACATAGGCCCACATTGTTGATCGCTTATTAAAACACAGCTTCTCTAGGTCCATGCAACTATAGTTGAAGTTTGCAAGAACTCAAATCGCAAAGTGCCCATATCTACTCCTTGCTCATTATGGATCAACTCTGAGCCCTTATGTATATATGTGTTGATGATGGATGTGATCACAAGGAATGTATAAGGAGATATTCCTTTTTGTATGCCTTCTACTGACGATGTAATGCTAGTTAATCAAAGTAGGACAAGAGCAAATAGGAAATTAGAGTTTTGGTGAATGACTATAATCGAAAGGTTTGACTTAGCGGAATTACAATTGAGTATGAGGTGTGATTTTGGTGCTATTAGGGATGAGAAGGGAGACATTAGTTTTGAAGATCAGTGTTCTCTGAGAAATGATGTTTGGTCATTCTTTAAACATTGGTACAAATGGATCTTTATTATGTTGTACTCCTGGAGGAGCCTCCAATTGATGATACTTCAAGTACTATGCCTAAAGTTTACAAGCTCTTAGATTAGAATTTTCCCCTCATTCACTAGAAGAATTATGTTGTTTTTCATGGGATAAAGCATTGGATAGTACTAGAACTTGGCTTCTCTGATTTGATGATGGTAGAGGTTGCAAGGTTGTTCATCGTGAAGCACTTCTATTCACCTTTGCTTGAGTCGAGGACTTCATATAGGAAGAGCTGTTAATCAAGAGGAGAAATGGCTTCACAAGCAATAGTCTGTCTTAATTAAGGGTGTTCAAATACTCTTTTTGTCTCGAACTATGCAAGAGAGCTGCGTGCCATTTCATTAAGATAGAAGAAGAAAAAATACAGAGCCGAGTTTAGAAAAGAACCCGAACTCGAGGTCCCCAACACACACACACAAGGCAGACTATGCTTGTGACAAAACAGAAAACATGACCATCCTTCCACAGCACTGGTTAACCCCCCTGGGGTCAGTGACCTAGCTAAGAGGTCATTGAGCTTGGAAGCGGCCGCTATGCTCCAAAGACTACTATTAGAAGAGTCAAGGACCTATTGGGCCTTAGCCATTACGGTTAATTAGTCGCTTGCTTAGGGGTCAAGTAAGACCTCTTCTCTATATAAGGAGAGGAGATGTATCAATCTAATCAAGCAAGAGATTAGAAGGAAAAACCTTCTCTCTTGCCGGCTATGGGCGAAGCCCCGCGGCCGGCGTTCCCAGCGCCCCTCACCAACCCTAGCCGCCGGTCCTTCGCTTCTCTCGCGACGTGAACAGTACCTGCGGCACTGTAGCGCAGTGGGTACTGTAGCGCGTCCGTCGCCGTCGCTCCCCTCGACTCTCTCCTCTTGATCCCAACCGCGTCCATAACAATCTGGTATCGGAGATGCCAGGTTACGATGAGCCGCTGCCGGTCACTTCCTCACCGATGATGCCAGATCAGTTGACCGCGGCCATCACCGATCTCGCCCGTTTCGTCGCCGCCATCCAGTCCTACCTCGGCATACCGCCGCTGCAACCAGTCAGCTGGCTGCTGCCGCAATCGGTCGTGGTCTCTCTACCACCGGTTTTCCCCTACGGGATGCCAGGTTACGGCACGCCGCTGCTGTCGTTCCAAGAAATGCAACCAACGGTGCAGCCAACATTGCAGCAGATCGAGCAGGCGATGGACATCACGATGGAGCTGGCAGGGAAGATGCTTACTTGCAAGGTGTCTGCGGCGGTGCGGCTACAGGCCGCGGCGCGAGGCCTCCTAGCGCGCCGGCTGCTGCAGGAGATGCGCCAGCCTATGCACGAGGCAACCTTGGCGACGGTCGACCTCAGCTCAGCAGAGCGCGACCTCACCCCGTGGGACGGCCACCAGCAACTGTGCCGACCGCTGCTGTCTTCAGACGCGAGCATGGTGATTTTCCCGAGGGCAGCGACCTCCAACTCTGCAGCAGCGGCGGTAGGGGAGTCGCTCCCCACCTTGTCTCCAACGGGGATGCACTGCCTAGCGCCACCGCATTCCGCCACCGGCCGCCGCGAGGACGTCTCCGTTGGTCGCTATCGCGACTAATTCCTGGTGGTTATACCCGTGCACCCCTCTCGTTCCGGTGGGCTCCATGGGATCCAGGTGGCTACACACGTGCAGGTCCATCACGCGGAGGGTGTCCGCCGTATCTTCAGGAGTCAAAAATAAAGAGTCGTAGTCTATTTCAGGTCAATAAAATAAGCCGAGATGTAAAAGGCTTGTTTTTAGGTGTTAGGTTTGTGTCTAGCGGAGTCATAGTGTCATCGTTAAGTTGCAGCTCGAGGACGAGCTGCATGTCCAGGTGGGGTGTAGTATTAGAAGAGTTAAGGACCTATTGGGTCTTAGCCCGTTAGGGTTAATTAGTCGCTTGCTTAGGGGTCAAGTAAGACCTCTTCTCTATATAAGGAGAGGAGATGTATCAATCTAATCAAGCAAGAGATTAGAAGGAAAAACCTTCTCTCTTGCCGGCTGTGGGCGAAGCCTTGCGGCCGGCGTTCCCAGCGCCCCTCACCAGCCCTAGCCGCCGGTCCTTCGCTTCTCTCGCGGCATAAACAGTACCTGCGGCACTGTAGCTCCGTGGGTACTGTAGCACGTCCGTCGCCGTCGCTTCCCTCGACTCTCTCCTCTCGATCCCAACCGCGTCCATAACAACTACACTCCTCCCCTATGGTTTGTAAAAGCTCTTGAACACTTGGAGAAGCCCCTTCAAAAACACAAGAGTTCCGATGTTTCCATACTTCCCAGGGAACAAGAATGGTGAGGGAATTCAAGCCCTTCCTCATCTCCTTTGGCACCCTTTTGATAGCCAACCTGCACCAGCTGGAGAAACTAGATGTCGTTGGCGAAGGCGCAACAGCGACCAAGTTCAAATGTTGAGGAATCAAGGCCCAGACCTGCCGTGTGAAAACACAGGAGATGAGCAAATGCTGGATTGTCTCCCCAGCCTGATCACATACAATGCAGCCCTCGCTGTCCAACATCGCTTGTTGATAGCCAGCCATATGAAAAATTTGCAGCTCAGCAGAGCCCAACTTTTCCAAATTCTTCTCCAAGGAGAGGAACTGACATATCCCTCAAAAAAGCAGCATATGCAGATTTGCTGCTGTATGTTCCAGATTGGGAGAATTCCCAGCGATATTGATCCTGAACATCAGGTTGAAGGAAGATGCCATCCACTTGATCCCAGATCAACAAATATTCAATGAGAATCTGTACTGTTATGGCCCCTTTATTATCAGCCACCCAGCTTCTGTTATGGAGCGCTTGGGCCACTGTCCAGCATTTAGCGACCCTTTTTGGAATCAACTGGATCAAATTTGGAGCCAACCCAGCAATGGTATTACCATTCAGCCACTGATCTGACCAGATGTGAGTAGATTCACCATTGCCAACCACATGATCCACAGCCACATCAAATAGAGCCTGTGCATTTCTTGGAACTTGAATTGGGAGTCCAGCCCAAGGTCTTGTTGGGTCTGTTTTCTGAGCACAAAGCCACCGGATACTCAGTGCCCATCCAAAGGTCTCAAGATTCTGTATACCCATATCACCGAATTCCAAAGGCATCTGAGCCCTTTGCCAAGACACAAGACAGTAGAAGGATCGTTATGCTTTTATGTGTCACATGGAAGTTTATAGTGCAAAAAATCTTTTGATCAGGCTTTGAGATTGGAAAAGGAAAACATTATTGTTACAACAGCAGCTGATGGAAGTTTGATGTGTTCTTCATGATCAAAGCACATTGCATACTTGAATACAAATTAGTTAGAGTTTAGTAGGTTCCAAATAAGTCATATAAGATGGACATGACTAGTGGATGTTAGTTAAGGAAAGCGAGTGCTTTTCTAGCTTGGGATTGGTTAAGCAGTGAAGATCATTCCAAAGTATTTAAAATGAAGCAGCAAGTTAGTGATGGATTATCGAATAACAAGGCAAGTAATTTCTTTATCCAGGCGTGCTGCATTTCTACTCTTATAGTGCTCCTTAATTTATTAGTCTGCAGCTTAATTTAGCTTAATTTTAGGATATTGTTATCATCATTTTTATCTTATAAGGTGTCTTGAGCAATTCTAGAATCCAGAGAGAATTACTGATCTTCTCAAGAGGCGCAGTTCAATGCGCACAATTCATAATCATAGGATGAAATATGGCTATAAGCCTGTGACTCCATAAGATGTCACAATATAGCTCTACGGCACTGTCCGTCAGCTATCACACATGAGATGTATGTACTGCCTTATCATAGGGAAAAAAAGTTATTACATCATGAAATTTGCCATCTTATTTGGAAATAGATTCAGCTACATGTTACTTTCATGAGATGTATGTACTATGGAAGAATATACAAGTTTTGTCACAGTTTCACTTAGTTAAGGGAGGTTTTAAGTTGATTCTGATAGAAAATAATAATAGCATTTTTGCTTTATATATAGTAATCTAGTGTCTACTAGAGAGTTATTGAAGCCTTGGACCATGTTCTTTACTTTTGTTTTCATCATTTTTCTGTATTTCTACCTTAGGTTTGCTATAGTTAAATGACTCAGATAGATAGATACCACAATTAACACTATTGAGGCTATGCATTTTTTGTTAAATTTGCCACCCCGTCAAATCTAATTGTCATGTTTCCTTTACCATGAGGGTTAGTTTTTTTTTGGCTGTGATGTTCTGGTTGTAATTACAAATTGCCTTAACCTGAAGCTCTGAAAAACAATAGATAGCAGCGAAACCATTACAAAATTGCCTTAGCCTCAAGCTCTGAAACACATTAGATAGCAGCAAAACCCATTTATGTTATTTTTATTAAACAAGATGGTGCTAGATATGCAACTTCCAGTGCACAATTGGGGGCATGGACACAAAGATTGGTCATCCAGCATTGGGCGATTTTTATATTTAACCCCTTTTTTAATAAATATTTCAATATTAACCGCCCCAGAAAATAATTTGCATCAGGTAGCCCTGTCGCGCCATTGGGAATGGCGCGACCAAAAAGGGCTACCGGATGCAAATTATTTTCTGGGGCCACATAGTCGCGCCACATGCGTTGGCGTGACAAGATACGGCACATTCGACGGCGTTTCTGACATGGAAAAGTTTGTCGCGCCGCCTCTGTTGGCGTGACAATACAGTCTTGTCGCGCCACTGGGAATGGCGCGACGAGACTGAATTTTTGAAAAATCATAACTCTTCAATACGACGTCGGATGAAGATGATTTTTATATGAAAATTGTAGCTCTCGATGAGATCTACAACTTTGTAGTTTTGAGTTTTTTTGTTTGACGAAGTTAAGATGCTCAAAAAAATTATATAAACTTTCAGCACCAAAATAATCGTGTATTAGTGATTGTTGCATTATGAAAATCGTATCTTTTTTTAATGGATTCAAACAAAGATATAATTTATATAAAAATTGTAGCTCTCAATGAGGTATACAACGTTATAGTTTTGAGGTTTTACATTTATGGTCGTTAAGACGCTCGAGAAAATAATATAAATTTTCAGCACGAATATGCTTCTGAGGCTTTATATTATTTTCTCGAGCGTCGTAACGACCTTAAATGTAAAACCTCAAAACTACAACGTTGTATACCTCATTGAGAGCTACAATTTTTATATAAATTATATCTTTGTTTGAATCCATTCGAAAAAGATACGATTTTCATAATGCAACAATCACTAATACGCGATTATTTTGGTGCTGAAAGTTTATATAATTTTTTTGAGCATCTTAACGTCGTCAAACAAAAAAACTCAAAACTACAAAGTTGTAGATCTCATCGAGAGCTACAATTTTTATATAAAAATCATCTTCATCCGACGTCGTATTGAAGAATTATGATTTTTCAAAAATTCAGTCTCGTCGCGCCATTCCCAGTGACACGACAAGACTGTACTGTCACGCCAACAGGGGTGGCGCGACAAACTTTTCCATGTCGGAAACGCCGTCGAATGTGTCGTATCTTGTCACGCCAACGCATGTGGCGCGACTATGTTATTTGGTCGCGCCATTGGGAATAGCGCGACCAAAAAGGGCTACCGGATGCAAATTATTTTCTAGGACGGTTAATATTGAAATATTTATTAAAAAAGGGGTTAAATATAAAAATCGCCCAGCATTCTGGCATATGGTTTTTATTTTGAGAAGGATACCTATACGCAAACTCATTTGATGTGTAATTTTTGCTGCTTTGATATTTGATATTCCAATGATTGGTGCATCCTTTGGTGGAAGTAATCCTGTGCATCTAGGTGCATGCTAATGTCTAGGTTCATACCATTTCCTTTAGCTAAGTTTCAGCATGGAGTAAATGGAGTATAGGCTGATTATTTAGGTAATATTCTGCATTAATTAGGAGGCTATTCTCAGCCATGATTGTAGCTCATGGCTGCCTATATATATGAGAGAAAAACAGAAAAGGTCAAGTCATTTTCCAGCCACCAAACCCACTGTGTTAGTGTGTGTGTGCTTGTGTGTTAGAGTTACTGGGTATCCTGTTCTGGGCTATTTGTCTTTCATCCTTCAAGTAGTTAGTTTTATTTTAGTTCTGTTGTTGATTCCCTTTTACTTGTTTTTTTGTTTGTTGATGTGCTGAATCCTAAGTGCTTGAACTACGGATTTATGATTTTCTTTACTATTCTGCAACATATGATTTTCTTCTTCTTTAGGCACAAATGCCTAATTCTTTTGTTTTTATCCTTGCAGGGTGAAATTCTTAGTTGGTCTTGTCACCAGGAAAAAAATTGATGCGGGAGTCGGAAAGAGCAGTACTATAAGAAACGCTCATCCCAAAGGTTGTCTCTCAGATAACTTTCATGAACCAGGCAGATCACACATCTAGATATGTGTACAAGAACTCAATAATCAAATGATTTAGCAATTGGAGATATGAGCAAAAGCCTGGGGAATCATATGAAGGCACAGCACCAGTTGTTGCAACACTTGGCGGAACATGAATGTGACACCATGGGCATCAGCAGAGCATGTGAAAATGTTTTTCAGTGCATCAAAGCTTGGAAAATTTGGTTTGTTTGGAAGCCTTTCCTCCATGTCATAGTGCGATTTCCTCTGAGAAAGATGAAAACAGTCTGTTGCAAATGTGAGAGCAGACAGTTTTGTTCATTGGTGGGTTTACTTGTGCCAGGCCTTAAAGTTTCTAGGTTAAAACGTTTTCAGGGTGTTCAGCTGCCTGTCCCTTTGCTCCTGGACCAAATGAATTCGGTATCTTAATTTAGTTATTTATCATGATCAGTATGAACTTACCAGTTTATGCAACAATGGAGCTTGAGATCAGTAGAGCCATCTGAGCTTCTGCAATCAGGAATATAGCAAACCTGTTGGTTGTTGAACTTCAGTCAGTAGCATGATTCAAGAGCCCTCGAATGAGTTGAACAGAGTCCATAATCCATGTGATTGAAGCCAAAATGTGGTCCTGGGGTGCTGATCCTGTTGGTGTATACCATGCTTTTCAGAATATGTGGGTACAACTGCACACATGGGTGTGTCATGGGAAAACAAAGATGCAGATCATAGGACCTGCCCATGGAACATGGTACCAGCAAGCTCATTATGTATTGAATATATCATGTTTATAGTGCTTTGCTTTTGCCGTGATACCTTCACTAAAGGTTCACGTGGAATTGAAGGTTTTTAATACCCATGTCCGTGTGTACAAGATGGCAGCTAGTTGGAAGTTGAGGAAGGATATGTACCATCCAAAGTTGCTGGCGAAAGGAAACCAAGGATTTCTAAGCCTCAGTTGCTCCGCAGACTCAATTATCAGTCTCATTACTGTGGAAAATCAGTTTTCATCTTGAGATGATATGCGTCACAGTTTGCATGATTTGACTTTGGTCTGTATCTACCACGTGTCTGCAGATTCCCTGGGCTGAATTGTTTTCTGAAGCCAACTGCATAGTTGTTTGGTTTCTGGACCATTGTTGGAAAAAAGTATCGGAGATTGAGAATGTAAGGCTCAGTGTTTTCTCTTGTTCAACAACGTGCCCTATAAGGTGGTTCTGATGCTGCATACCTTCAGTGTTCAGTCTGCATGTGTCTTAACATTTCAGTAAGGACTGGCTCAAGAAACAGCATTGACCTTAACATTTCAGAGTATTGGCTCAACGAACAAAACATTGACCTGTAGTTGTGCGAAACAGCCCAATTCAAAATGATAGTGATTTTATGAGGCATTGCCTCCTGAATCATCCTCTGTTCGTGATGGCCATTTGCAAAGGTTCCATATGGACCTACTGGATTTACATCCTACATGCTGGCACATGAACTTTGGAAAATTTGACGATAATCACGTGCGCTTGTGTTTTCAGGTCAGTTGCCGATTGCCGTGGAGTTCTGAATGTTGTTCTATGCATTTCTGGATGTACTTTGGCAAGTTAGGCAATAATCACTTGCTATGCGTTTGACACATGAGCATGATGTTTTGCCTTTTTGGACGGTAGGGATTTCTGATAATTAAAGACACTCAAAACACCATCCATCGGACAGGTCTGCGTGTAGTTGCATCGTCGGTACGTTGCGCTCCACTTACATTTGCTTGCCCAGCAGACGGATCTCAATCTCATGCCCGTTGCGTTCTGATTGTTGTGGCCGAATGTTTTTTAGGCTCCAAAAGAGTTTTTTTTTGAATAATAGGTTTCCCCCGCTTTATTACCATAAAGCGAAATACATCGTTTTTCGGTTCAGAGTACTGCGCTCAAGACGCAAAAATTGCCATACGGCAAACTGAGAAACACATCCCAGAGTCTGAAACATCATACTAGCACCTATTACATCGATGTCTGATCACATTTCCAGAGTCCTCCGAAAGCTGAGCACTTGATTGTCCCGACTCTGATATATCCATCTTCCATCCGATCAGCGGCACCGAGCTTGCTTCTTCCTCCACCAACTGAATAATCTTCTCTAGCTTTTCCTGAACATTCAGCTTGAACATTGGTAACCATCCTCTTAGCATCCTTCCAGTCATGGCAAACACTTTCTTCATTCCACTCCACGGCACTCCCTGAAAACATAAAAGGTTGTGTAATTTCCATAATACCCACAAAACAGCAGATGACACAATGTTACGGATCATATGTCTCTTATTAGCAATCCACAAGGAAGCTATAGATTCAAAATCCTCTCCCATCTCTCTCTCCAGCCAACCAGATATAGCAGCCCAAACATGTTTAGCAACACAGCATTGAAAGAAAAGATGTGAAATCGATTCCTGCTCATCACAAAATAAGCACGTAGGATCGTTAACCTCCCTTCTTTTAGCAAGGTTGTCTCTAGTCAAAAGTCTATTACTAGACAGCAGCCACAGAAAAAACTGCACCCTCAGCGGGATGTTCAATTTCCAAACAGTATGGACAAACACAGGCGTAACACCTCTGTGATTTATAATAGCATAAAGAGATTGGACAGAATATTGCCCAGACGAGCTAAAACTCCACATGATACTATCCTCCTCCTCAGTAAGATTAATACTCTCCCCAATAGAGTTTAATTCTTCCCACATACGCATAAGCCTCTCAGAGACATTCCTTCTGAAAGAAAGTTGTAACTCCTCACCATTCCAGATATCACTAATTGACTTCCCTTGTTGTTCATTAATAACATATAAAGGCCAGTAGAGAATAGCTAAACTGATATTTCCTAGCCACTGATCTTCCCAAAATCTAATCTTCTTCCCATTACCAACAACCCACTTTATGCCCATATAGGCCGCTTGCATATCCCAAATAACTCCCTTCCAAAAGAGTGAAACCCCCACATCAGAACAACAGAAAATGTTTGGTTTGGTGGTTTTATACTTAAAATCCACCAATTTGGTCCAAATGGAGTTCGAAGCTCCAAAAGAGTTTCAGCCCAGGATGTTTGATGGATTAGACAAAAAAAAAGAAGTATGGCTAAGTATGAATTATGATCTAATGTCAAATGGTAACTTGATAAAAGTATTCAGGCTGCTGCTGACCCATTACGCTCTGACCATTGCCAAGCAGCACATGTACGTACATACACGTACATAAAGAGTATCTGCTTGTTGATACGCTGCTTACCTCACTGAGAATGTAGGAATGCACTGAGTTGTCTAGGTTGCCGGGTTAGGCTTCTCTCTTGTGAGAGAGAGAGTTCTTGGTCGTAGTCTTTGCTCTGTTGGTTTGATGGTTCTAGGGATGAAAATGGAATGAATACAGATAGAATTCAAATATTTGACCAGGTACGGATACGGATTCGAATGTTCTTGTAGAAATGGAGCCAACAACTCTTCTGTGTTGATCTCATGAATGTTTATACAGATTACAACAAGTGTATTAGTTACATGTGGTTGACTGAATGGCAGCAACCGTCTCTACTGGGCGCTGGAGTGCACAACGTGCGTGCATTTCCCCTGGCTCAGCGGATGTAGCTTCGATTCGACTCTTGCAGGCAAACGGTGTGAGGGCGAGATAAAGAGATAGCATCACGCACAGCATCACATTTTTCAGTTTGGCCAGGGCCACGGACATTCCAAGACATCAGAGTATAAGTGAAGCGCATTATTTGATTCATGGAAATAAAGAGAGTTACAACGATTGCAGGAGTACATAAGACATACACAGGGTAGCCACCTTCGCGGCTACAGGCCGGAGGGGGTGGAGACGACGTCCTGCACACGGGCAGGCACCTAATTAACTTCCCTAAAACACACACGCTGATGGAGGAGGGCTTCAAGATAGAGGTGGCCCCTGATTCCGCGGACGGATCACGTACGGGCGCCATTGCCCCAGCTGTAGTAGCTAGCTAGCTAGCTTTAGTTTATTACAACGATACAGCAACAGTACGTAGTGTATACTCCCTCCGGTCCGCTTTGTAAGGCGCTCGAGAGTTTTGGAGAAAGTCCTTTATATTAGGCATCACCTGTATACCGAGGCAAAGTTTTACTCACAGATGGAACTAAACAGACGCTTGCATGCAGATTTTCCGGTTTTCCTTTCTGTGTAATTTTTTTTTTTTTTTTTTTGAAGCAAATGACTGTGGGGGAGATCCCCACAGTAGGTTTTATTAATACTTAGCGTTTGTTTATTTGCTTCAACCACATTCATGCATGCCGCAAAAAAACAATTCAATAAACACCTTCATAACCGCGGTGCTGGATTAATGTGTGTTGGCACATGTTGTCAAAAAAAAAAGTGTGTTGGCACAGATTGCCGTCGCTCCTTGGTATCTGGAATTGCACGGTGTACGCCTTACAAACCGGTCCGGAGGGAGTATATACTAGCAGCTGGCACACGGCGACTTGGTTAGTCTTAGCATGGAAAACAACCAAAAAAAGGGTCATAGCATTTGTTTGGCCCGCAGATCCTGTCGTTCTTCTTGCCCGCTACCATTGCTTGGTGATGATGATGAGCAAAAAAAAGATGGAACGCACACAGCTTTGTACCCGTTTTCACAACCTGAAAATCATATCGATCCATTATTAATTTCATGCATGAAGTAGAACGAAATTCATGGCATTATGCCTTCGATCATTGTTATGCATGCGTACACATCGATCACCTGCTTTGTTGTTGTCGCTTGGGACTTGGGAGGCTAATAATGGCGCCGCCGTTGGCATGTCTTCGCCCTGGAACTGGAAGAGGCGGCCAGCGTCAACGGTTGCTTGAAGCAGAAACACCACTACCATGGTGGTAACAATGCATCTCTTAGTCAAGGACATGGCTCCGATCCTCGTCAGCTAGCTATCAGTCCTTGTGAATTGTGGCTCCCTGCCTTAGAGGTGGTTTATATGTGTGTATCCCCCAGACCAAATTTGGTAGCCCTCGGACAGGTCTGGGTGTCGCCTCGTCGTTACGTTCTGTGCTCCACGTACATTTATTTGGTAGCCCTGCAGACGGATCATAAACAATCTCATGCCCGTTGCGTTCTGATTGTGGTGGCCGAATGACGGGTTATCCCTGATGGTAACCGTCACGAAACGTCTTTCCTGACGGTTTTAGGCACCTTCCCTGATGGTTTCATCTGTCACGGAAAAAAATTGCTGGGTAGTGTGGCAGGCACGCAACAGCACGCTACGCGTATATAGCACCACTGAATGAAGGAATACTCGCTTAAGAAAAATGACCTTCAGGCTTAAGTAACTAGCTAGCGATTAGTATTATTATACAGTTGGCTCGCCGGCAGGCCGGCAAAGCATTTGGTTATTTATTATCGTGTTTGAGATCAAAGGAATATATTTATAGAGCAGCATTGGGGTGCCATCTGCTGACTCTCCACTGTTTGGAACGTTGCGTCAGTCCAAACCACCATCGGAGGTAAAAAAAAAAAAACCATCGGAGGTACCTATAATCTCCTCTGTCGCTCATTAAGCTTTTCTCATTGAGCCCACCGCCTATAAATTGCATATACATGTATGCTACTACAATCGACACCCCATACATCTATACCCTAACCAAGGCTGGGCCGGCCAAACAATACATTTGCAATCTAACCTCGATCGGTACAAGCAACTTTGGGTAATCAGCAACTACTACCTGATCAATCGATGATCAGGTTCTTTGTTTCTTGCCATGTGATCTGACGATCGGTACCTTTATCTACCTGTTTCCCTTGCCAAATTATTTCCAGGCGCGCGATGGCAACAGGTGGACCCAGCGCTGCCGGTGGTGGCGCCGCCGCTGCCGCTCCCAAGGACTCGTGGCCGGAGGTGGTGGGCATGTCGTCGGAGGAGGCCAAGAAGAAGATCAAGGAGGACAAGCCGGGCGCCGACGTGCAGGTCGTCTCGGCCGATGCCTTCGTCACCATGGACTACAACACCGGCCGCGTCAGGGTCTTCGTCGACTCCAACGACAAGGTTGCCAGAGCTCCCCGGATCGGCTAGCTAGCTTGCTAGGCCTAGGGGGGGACGGGTGCCAGCGACCATATATATATATAGATTTCTAATTTCGTACGAACAATAAAAGGCAGATGCACTCGACGATATTTGTGTATCTGGAATTATGGATCCATTTGTGAATGTGTGAGAACGTGAGATCGATCACTTCGATTTGGGCCTCTTCTCCGTTTTTGTCTTCTGTTCTTGGTGAAATGGAAACTGACAATCAATTGATCAGGGCTTATATTATATTAGCTAGAAAAAATAACTGAAAACAGGGAGACAGAGAATATTGCAACGGTCAAGAGCATCAATCTAATTAACGATGAGATGATATTCTAAGTTACGCAGGGCAACTATGTCTCTATACCCCATATGCTATTGTTGAATGATTACAAAAGAGAGCTCTCAGCTACACTCCTTCGGCATTTGGAAAAATACAACGGAAACGCTCCTTGTAGGGCATCCGTCCATCTGGACGGATCCCGCACTCGCCCGCGTCGCCCGCTCGCTTTGCTCGCGGGGCGGACCCTGTCCACGCCAGCGCCACCCCCGCACCACGCACGGCAAGCCCGACGTGCTAGGCGCTCGCTAGCTCGCTCTTGGACTCGCGCCTCCGGTCGCGGTTGTGCTCCATCCCCCTGTCCCCTGCCCCTACCGAGGTCCGTGCACCGACGGGATCCGCACCGGCGACCTACGCGCCACTCCGCGGCTTCGAACTCCATGCCGACGTCGACGAGCCTCCATTCGTCTAAGCAGCAAGCAGATGCTACGCTGAAAGCGCATGTTGCAATAGTATGTTTTAAGTGTTTCAAATGTTTCTGAGGTATGTTGCAAGTGTTGTATGTCGATGTTGTAAAAGTAGATCGAGATGTTGCACATGTTGTAATAGCTATATGCGTATGTATGTTTCATCCGTTTTAGACAAATGTTGCAAATGTTTTGTCTGGATGTTGCAAAAGTAGATTTAGATGTTGCATATACATACATGTTGCAAGCATATGTTTCAAGTCTTTTCATGTGTTTCATACGTATGTTTGCAAGTGTTTCATCTGAATGTTGCATATATTTGCAATGGTTTTCGAATGTTTTTCAGACGTTTTTGCAAGTGTTTCAGACGCTTGTTTCAAGTGTTTCATATGTCTTCTTTTGTATGTTGCAACTATTGCATCTGGATGTTTCAAAAGTAGATCAGGTATTGCACATGGAATGTGTGTGGGAAGCGGCCAGCGGTAGACGATGTTCGAGATGTCGTGGGACCCCTATTGGTGTGCTCTCTAGCGAGCCCGATGCGCTAGGCGCTCGTTCGCTCTGGACGCTAGCTAGCTAGCGAGTCCGAGTAATACAAGGGCTACAAATGAGGCCGTACCTGAATTTTTTTTTAATCTAGGCCGTACCTGAAATTGATGGGTCCTATGCAAAAATGGAATGAGGCTCTGCACCTAACGAAACGTTGATGAGATATTCTGAGTTACCTAGGGCTATGACTAGTTTGCTTGTAATAATTATTTCAATGGAATGGATAAAAGAAATAGGCCAGATATTCTGATCCTATATATTAAAAAAAGATTCCGATCCTAGAAATACACAGTCCCCCACTACCTATGTGTCTTGTTCCTAGAAACCAACGATTTCTAGAGGAGATCCATTTTTAGATATGGCTAAGATTCCCAATTGCTTCTTGAAATAAATTTTCTAGAGGTGGCTATATATTTTCCTGCCACACCTCTAGAATCAAACTTCAAACATTTAATTTTTTTCCGCCGAATTTGAAATTTCTTATTCTGCTACACGCCTACACCAATATTTATTAACGACTATGCAAATCAACCACTTCATGAATTCACACATATAGATACATACTCCCTCTGGCCCAAAATAGAAGTCGTACTTTTTAACTTTGACCAATTATATATAAAAGAATATTAATATTTATAACACATACTCCCTTTGTCCTATAATATAGTGCATTCTAGGAGTTTTATTAAGATAAATTAAGAGAGAACATAAAAGACACATTTACTCTCATTTTTATTTTCTAATCAGACGCTGTCATCAATGTGATTAATGGTGGTTGGTTGATAAATGAAAAGTATTTAATATAAAATTGGTTTTTGTCCTCTAGAATGCATTGTATTTGAGGATAAATTTTGAATGCTAGAATGCACAGTATTACAGGATGGAGGGAGTAATTAGTATCATTAGATATATCATTGAATATAATTTCATAATAAACTTATTTAGAGATATAAATGTTGCACGCATTTTCTACAAATCTAGTCAAAGTTAAGAAAGTTTGACCTGCACGTATCTCATAACGACTTCTATTGTGGGACGGAGGGAGTAACTATAAAAATGGATATACATTCAGAAACCACGGTAGGGTACAGAATAGAACTGAACATACTTTGTAGAGGTGATATATGAGACCCATATCTTCCATTTTCTTCCAAATCCATGCAACTTACATCGCAACCCTCAGCATCACTGGGTATATTGCTTTAGATTGGATTTCCTCTTTCTCCTCCAAGGTTTCTCCTGGTTCTAGCTCTTTGTCATCTAGTTTCTACTTTACGGGGAAGTTAAAGTTTTTCTGTGCATTTCTTTGAGGATCTAAGTACCCCTGAGGTCTTTTATCATTTAAAGAAAATAATTCGGTCAAATGGAGAGGCACTTACATGCACTACACGCGAATGAGATTGGTCTCGATGCAACCGAGCCAAAAAAAAAGTGTTTGTATGTCATCAAAGTCGAAGACAATTGTTCTCATTGGGCCTCCAAATGTGTCTTCCAAAAATTTTGCAACCATCAAATCTATGTCATTCGAAAATGCACGCAAGTATCAATCCGGGAACATTTTCATTCCACGTGGGAAAAATTAGAGTGTTTGGTTGGGTAGGAAATTCATGCCTCTTTGATAATTGTTCAGGCAATCTAGAATAGTAGAATATCTTTGATGACCTCCATGTTTGGATACTTCATGTTCCTATCTTTTGCTAGTGATGGTTTTTCAACCGTGGCTCGAGCTACCGTTTGCAGGTGATGGTTTTCTCGGTGTGTGGGGCTTTCTTCCTCTTCTTCCGATCTATTGCCAGCCACTTGACCACTCCTGAAGATTTCACCTTCTCAAACAACCTTATTATCACTAGCACATTTGAAAAGCCCTAATTTGATTTTGGTAATTGACTGACAACTGGTGGACTAATGCTTTTAATTGAGATATTTGAGCTAGGTCCACGTAAAGGAGTTGAGCAAGACTAGGAGATGGTGGAGTTGATCATAACTATGGTGCATATGTTCAACATGAAGAGAAGATGGATGGAGTTGGAAGCAAAGGCCCGAATGCCAAGGTATATTTTTGTTAGTCGTGTTTAAGATAGATAAACTACCCACCAAAGGGCATAACGGCTAGTTTCTTGTTGGCTCTATAAATAGAGGGTGTATCAGCCATTTTAGCTCTCTTGGCACCCTTGGCTGATACATACGCGTACTTAGAGCTAAAGAACACACTCCATTCACATTGGCATGCTCGAGATTGCTTTTGGGTGACATTAGGAGGGATCTAGTGTATTGCTTTGAGAGTTAGCGTCTTGTGGCACTAGGTATTTGTTGTTGTTGTGGTTTTCTTGTTACTCTTGGTGGTTTTCACCACCTAGACATCTTAGAGTAGCGAAGCATCGTTGAGCTTGAGCATCGCTTTGTGATTATGTGGGGGCTCTAGTGGAGAAGACTGCGAGGGGCTTTGTGCTCATCCCCACGGGAGGTTGTGAAGAGCAACTCTAGTTAAATCAAGAGGTTTGTTGGAATGCCTTTTTGATGGGTAGGCTCATAGGAGAGCACTCAAGTTGAGGGTCAAGCCGAGGAGCGGTGACCCAAAGGACTCGCCTAAAAGGGGAGTACGTTGCTGGCAAGCAACTGAACTTTGGGAGAAAAATATTATCAACTTCATCTCCCATTAGTTTGCTCCCTTCTACACTTGCTATTACTTGTGTTCATATTCTGCTTGTGTAGTTGCTAGAGTAGTTCGACTAGTTGATTAGCTCTCCTCGACTAGTTGCTCGTCTTGTTCGACTAGTTGAGTAGTGCTATTCAAGTAGCTTGAGTGCTCTAGTTGTTTGCTATTTATTCATCATGCCACTAGAACTGTGTCGGAAGGCTTGTATAGTTGTATTGAAGTGTTATGCTAGACATGTAGAATTATTAGGAATCAATATCATGCCTAGTCTTGTTTTTGTCATTGTAGAAATTTTTATTGGTTTTTCACACATAGTCATCCATTAGATCCTTACAACCTTTTGACGTTATTCTAGTTCCTTGGCAGCCTCTTCTGGTGCATGCATTTCTAGTGCCTTTGGATTTTATGGGAGCTACCTTACTACTACTCGTCATGTATGGGCTGTTGATGGTACTCATGGTGCCTAGGCTTGTCTTCTGCTAAATAAGGTTGAGGCCTTTGAGACTATTGCACCTCAGGCAATTACTGGTCATGAGGCGGTGTCGACTGATTAGGGTCTTCAACAATCGGTTGTAGCAAAGATGACGTAAGGTGAGACACTATAGGAGCAATCAATATGATATGGTATTCCTATTGTGCCACAATTTAAACTAGTTCACACATTGTTTGAGAAAACTAGGCGCCATTTACATTGTTCGAGCAAACCTAGATGCCAAGCATCCTGACACGTGAGCTCCACTTAGACAGTCTCAGCGACAAGACATATGGCATCATAAGAGCATCTCTAAGAGTCTTTCTAAAACTCCAAATTATCATTTGGGGAGTTATTTGAATAAAAATTGTTTTCTTTCTATATTTCCACTCTCCAAAATCTTTTCTATATCTATATCTTGTGCACACTCTAGTGACTTAACCTCGGTCTCCATCTTTTTGGCTAGCAAGAATTCTGGAATAGAGGACGACTATATTTGGATAATTAATTAAAGAAGTTGTTGATATTTTGTTCGTCAAAATCTGTATTCCTAACAATTACGAACAATATAGAGAGTCTCTTAGAGTTGCTCTAACGTGCAACATAGCCACCATTTACATTGGTGCAGTTCTCGAATCAGGTTTTGGTATTGTTTTTTTTAATGGTTTAGATGTGAGTTTCTTATGAAAAAAAAGAGTAACCCAACCAAAAAAACCAACGCACACACAAGAAAATGGAATCCTTTCCAAAATGGTCACTGAATTCCCTTGGGTGAAAAAGCAATAGAAAGATTTTTTTTTTGAGAATTACATGCTACAATGCAAACGCCCACGACACCCGTGCCAAGTAAGTATTTAAAGCTGGATGAGCAATTTCCACCGTAAGAATCTAACCACCTCATCTATAATCAGTTTGCAGCAATAGAAAGAAATTAGATGAGTGTAAAAAGAGGAATAATGCCTGATTTACGATTGGTACGAAAAGATAATTTCATCATCAAAATGAAAAAAGTTTGATTCCCCATCCAATGTCATAAACCTCCACGACTTGCCCATGGCGTCCGTACCACCCCTCCCATCGGTCCTCGCCCCATATCGCCCCTCCGACGCCGCCGCCCTTCTCTTCCGCTCCCCCTCCTTCTCGCCCGGGGTCTCGCCTGCTTCGGCTACCGGCCGCGCAGGTTCCCGGTGGTTGCGTCGGCCCGCGAGATGCCGTGGCCGCACGTGCTGACGGTGGCCGGTTCCGACTCCGGCGCCGGCGCGGGCATCCAGGCGGACATCAAGGCGTGCGCGGCCCTAGGAGCCTACTGCCCCTCCGTAATCACTGCCGTCACCGCGCAGAACACCGTCGGCGTCCAGGCACGTTATGCCCGATTCCCCCGCCCTTCTTTTGCTACATTCTAGCCTGCTTTCTTTCGCTACGATTCGGCCGAGAACAGGGGATGGATGATCCGGTGGTTCTGTAGGGGGTCCATGCTGTGCCGGAGGAGTTCGTGGGGGAGCAGCTCAGGTCAGTTCTCTCGGACATGTCGGTGGACGTGGTGAGCTTCTTTGCCCTTCGGCATTCAGTAACGATGCCATGTTCCAGTTATGTCTTATTAGGGGTTAGTTCTTCCAAATCTTAACGCACGCAGTGCCCCTGATGTGCGTGCTATAAACAGAGATCTTTTTGTTTGGGACAGACTATTCTTGGTATGGTTACAAAGCTACTATGCTTGGCAAAGTGATTCATTTTTTTTCGATAAAGGAAACATTTATTAAATTCTCAAAGCATTACATCGAGATGATGGAAGGCCTTGAAAAAGTACTTGTGACCTCTGCCTAACAAGAAGCGCACAGCCTTGAAAAAGTGATTCATGGAAGGAGTTTGATTATTTCTATTAGTCAGTTTATTTCATGTCAGTTTAAGTGTTAGGGCGTTAACTTCCCATGAAATTGGATTGTCTTACTGTGAAATCGGCAGCTTAGGTGCGAACATATATTTCATTTCCTTTAAGGTGATGGAACTTTGTTCCCATTTCTCGCTGCCAAGGGCTATCACCACAGTTTGTAGTATATAGTTACCAATGGTATATAATGTTTGAATTTACTGGAATCATGGTTTCAAAGGTGACAAAGCAAACCAAGTCGAGCTAATTCTGCCTGGACACTTAGGTGACGTCTTAAAAACAGAGCCTAAAATCCTAATCCTTCATCCTTGTAAGATGCATTGCTTTGCCTAAAGAATGATATTTGGTTGGCTTAGTTATGTTTGTATCCCAAAAGACTTGTTGATTCTTTGAATGTGCTTTTTAAGAAGTTGTCATATGAAATTGGAGTTAGGTGATAGTTTGTTATGATTTAATCTATTTGATTCGTATCCTATTTTCACTTGGAACTTATGCTCTGTGTGTCTTCTGTTCTTGATTTTGTTAGGTGAAAACAGGGATGCTCCCTTCAGCTGGAGTTGTTAAAGTTCTCTGTGAGAGTCTTAGGAAGTTTCCAGTCAAAGGTATGCCGTATTGCTGCAAGTGTAAGATGAAAGCATACTATGCCAGTTCAGTTATTTACTTGCTATGACTTATGCTTCTGAAGGCAGCTCTAGTGGTAGATCCGGTCATGGTGTCCACCTGTGGTGATACTCTTTCAGGACCATCCACTCTCACTACATATAGGTAGATGATCAATATTTGTTTTGTTCTGTATGCATTTATGAGTTCTTGTTGGATTGTTATTGCTGTTACATCCTCAATACCATAGTACTTATGGACATGCTCTTGCAATTGTTATGAGCAGGCATGAACTATTTTCTATGGCTGATATATAGTCACTCCTAATGTGAGAGAAGCATCTAAATTACTTGGGGATGTATCATTGCTTACAATTTCTGATATGCGCAATGCAGCTGAATCCATTTACAAACTTGGTCCAAAGTATGTGTTCTCTATTTCTGTAAATTTGTTATGTTTTATTTGTTCTCTTACCCTACATGTGCGCTATCACATTCTTGTGCGTCTGATATTAAATCTTTATGGGGGAATGTCAGCCTGACCTCCCAATGTTCTATATGAATCTTTTAAGTATATCGTTCGAAGAAAACTTGGTACCATAGTTGTCTTAAGCTTGGAGTCACGGGGAGCTTGCATCAAGCTAGTAAATGACATGTGGGGTCTGGTCCTCCATGTGATTGTCATTGACACAGGCTAATCATATAAATGAAAAGGGGACATTAAGTGGTGTGGATGAAATCATTCTTGAATTGTATAAATAATTTCCCTCTCTTCCAGATTTCCAGCTTTAGGACTTAGGAGCAAGCTATACATGGTTCTTATTTTGATTTGTCATGCCTGAATATACAAAGTTCTATTAGTTCACGCTTGAGGAGCTAACGGTCCCTACCGTTTAAACCAATCACAACTTCTCTTATGACACTGATTGTAGCCATGTCTTGAATAAGTACTAAACCTTGTAACTGTGCCTCGCTAGCTGAAAGCTCTTCATTTGACTCCATTGTTAATTACATTAGTGAATGTCCTCTTTGAAAATGCATATAGTGATTGATGAATAATTTGCTAATACAAGCTTACCATTTGAAGATATGTGCTCGTGAAAGGTGGGGATATGCCAGATTCATCAGATGCAATTGATGTATTCTTTGATGGTATATGTGACTAATGTATTACTGCTCTGTTCTGTCAATTAACTCGTTTCTTTCCCTTTAGCGTCCTCATACAAGTTCTGACATATGTCATCAGGTAAGGAGTTCACTGGGCTTCGTGGTCTGCGTATAAAGACCCGTAACACACATGGAACTGGTTGCACATTAGCTTCATGTATTGCTGCTGAATTAGCAAAAGGTGCAGCAATGCTGCATGCTGTTCAGGTTAGTTTGCAAGTACTAACATTTAAGTTATCACACACTGATACCAGATAATAATTAAAAACAACTGAGGCAAATTATGTGCCGGAGAACAATTCATCACAAGGAAAAATAATTTATTGGCAACAAACAGGACATAGATTGAAACTGTCTTCTAATCAGTGTCATATTTACTTGGATTTCTTTTGTGCTACAAAACTTGCTAAGTAAATTGTTTCCTGTGATGGGTTGACTCAAAGGTCTGCAAAATTGGCATGTGACTGGTAGTAATTTGTGTTGTGTTTGATGAGATATTGCAAGGCACATTTACTGCAAAGAATCTAGAGCATTCCCTAGGCTGTTACGAGCTGTGACTCTGTGTCAAAGAATATGCGTTCAAATCACATCAATCATAAGATCCTAGGTTGTTTTTTCTTTTGTTAAATACCTTGCTTGGGTGCTTAAGTCAGTTCCTAATAGTTTTGCCATTTTGGAACCTTGATTAGCAGTTTGGCACTATATGAGGTTTACTGTTCATAATAGTAAGATTTTTCAGTGTTGTTTGTGTATCTTTTCAGGTTAGCTGTTCATAATAGTAGTATCTTACATTGTGTTATTTTTTCTCCATACATGATCGTGGCAGGTTGCGAAGAAATTTGTGGTGTCTGCTCTTTATCATAGCAAAGATCTTGTGATTGGAAATGGACTTCAGGGCCCTTTTGACCACCTCTTCGAGCTCAAGTCTCCATTATACAAGATGGGATCACTGCAAAAGTTCAATCCAGATGACCTCTTGCTGTATGCAGTGACAGACTCTGGGATGAACAAGAAGTGGGGTCGTTCAATAAAAGATGTCGTTAAAGCTGCCATTGAAGGTGGCGCTACCATTGTCCAATTGAGGTTATCTTTCTTGAAAACGACCAAAGTTCCTCTTGTGATTCAATCTCTTCATTTGATCTCACTGACCGTGCTTTGAATTTCTAATGCCCAGAGAAAGAGACGCCGAGACATGGGAGTTCTTGGAAGCTGCCAAGGCTTGTGTGGAAACCTGCAAGTCCAGTGGAGTGCCGCTACTGATCAATGACCGCATAGATGTTGCTCTGGCATGCAACGCAGATGGCATCCATGTTGGTCAATCAGACATGCCAGCATGGGAAGTACGGGAGCTCCTAGGACCTGGGAAAAATCATCGGCTTCTCATGTAAAACCCTGTCCCAGGCCATGCAGGCATGGAAGGATGGTGCAGATTACATCGGCTGTGGCGGTGTCTTCCCAACCACAACGAAGGCGAACAATCCCACCTTGGGGTTTGAGGGCTTGAGGACCGTGTGCTTGGCTTCGAAGCTACCTGTGGTGGCCATCGGCGGCATCAACGCTGGAAATGCAGGTTCAGTAATGCAGCTTGGGTTCCCAAATCTGAAAGGTGTGGCTGTGGTCTCTGCTCTGTTTGACTGGGAATGTGTCGCGACTGAGACAAGAAGCCTCAGATCCATCCTGAAGAATGCTTGCTCCAGATCTTAGAGCAAGTTGGCACTTGGTACATGTTCATTTAATTTCTTTGTTTAGGCCAAAATAAGTTTTAACTAGAGGGGGGTATATCTAGAGGTATCACTTCTGTGCAAACACCTAGCCCTATGACAAGAGGGTATAACTCCTTCGATCTTTATGCCTTGCTGCTTGCAATCTCCATTTAGTTGACATACTTCTATGTCCATTTACAGTTGTAACAGGATGCTAGAACTTCAAGTCTTTATAGAGCCTGTTGCATGTCCATCTCTATCTCCAGTTGCTGTCAATGAGAAGGGAAAAGGAAAAGGGTTGAAGATTGTCTGATCCAAGAAAACATAGGCTATGCAGGGTGTCATGTTATCCAATAGTTGTTCAGTTGTGATTGTGACCTTGTAATGTATGGATTTGGTAGCATCAAGATAGCCAGATGTGGCTCAAACCTGACATTTTATTTTGCTGGTCCTGATGAACCATTTTCCTTTGAGGGTGAATTATGTTCTGTATTGGAAAAAGTCTAATTGACCCCCCCAACTATTGGGGGTGGTCTACTTTACCCCTGAACTATGAAATGGTCTAATTTACCCCCTGAACTTTGCAAAACCGGCCAAATCACCCCCTCGAGCGGTTTTGGGCGGTGGTTTTGCTACAGTGTTCAGGAAACTTAAGTCGGCTTTCTACGAGGCGGAAGACATCTTGGATGATATTGAGTACTACCGTCTCGAGAGACAGATCAAGGATAATGAGGTGAAGTTAGACGGCGATGCATCTTCACGGATGAAGGATTGGGTGAAGAAGAAGCTCCAATCTGCCACACCGAGATCCCCCCTAAAAGATCAGGTCGCCTTTCTTTGCTCTCTCTTATTAGTTATTACTCGCATGTCATTCAGTTACCAGTTACTCTGTATGCTTTTTCATCCCGATTCACATGTAATATGTGTTTAATTGGAACTTTAGTTTGAGCTACATAAATCCAGATTTTAGGCACCTAATTTTGGCCTTAGCCGTTGTAGTTTATAATAAAAGTTTTCTCTTCCACATGTTAAGCTCATGCCATAAAGCACTTGTTGTATACCTTCTATTCCAGATTCTCAAATCTCAATTAGGATTTACACCCTAGTGAAGCCTTTGAATGTCTATTTTCCATTAACAAAAGTTTATGAGTATTTGAATAGAACCTATACTTGTCAACAAAAAAAATACACATCATTCACAAAAAGATTACTTGATGGCCTTATCTTGCTGCTGTTTGGTTTTTCAGGAGAGTGGTATGTCAAAAAACCAGTTGAAGAATGGCCTTGAGAAGATAGAGACGATTATAAATGATGCATGCCAGATTTTGGAACACCTGAACTTGCCAAGTGTAGCTAATTCTAATGGGAGACAAAATTTTCCTGCTAATTCACGTAGTGCAGTCACTACTGGAGCTCCTCCGCTAAAAGTATTCGGTCGAGATAAGGAACGTGACAAGGTCATAGCAATGCTTCATAAGAAAGAATGTGATGGTCAACAAAAGAGCAAGAGTGGTATTCCTTATTCTGTACTTGGCATCCATGGCATCGCTGGGTCTGGGAAATCAACTCTTGCACAAGTTGTGTATGCCCGTGAGAAAAAGGACAAGCAAGAGAACAAAGTCGGCCATTTTGACCTTGTCATGTGGGTCCACGTTTCTCAGAAATTTGATTTGGATGTGATTTTTAGGGAGTTGATGGAGGGCGCTACAGGGAGTCCATGCCCTACATTCAATAGTCGCAACGCCCTGCAAGAAAAACTGGAGGAGAAACTGCATGGAAAACGGATTTTCTTGGTACTAGATGATGTCTGGTACAATAATAGGGATGCGAGGAAGCAAGAAGAACTGCAACAAATACTTTCTCCCCTCAAAGTTGGCGAAACAGGAAGCAAGATCCTGGTGACTAGTCGAAGCAGAGATGCATTATTGGCTCTGGGTTCTGTAGAAGAGAGATGTATTTCAATACCTGATCTGGATGATGAAGCCTTCTTTGAAATGTTCATGCACTATGCACTTGGAGATGCAACGATAGAGGACGACCATGATAGAGCAAAACTCGAAATGCTTGGAGAGGACATTGCAAAAAAGCTGAAGCGGTCACCTTTGGCAGCCAGAACCGTCGGTGCACAGCTATGCCTACGACCCAATGTCGAGTTTTGGAGAAGAACAAAAGACAGGGCCCTGTTGAATGACACCATGGGAGCTCTGTGGTGGAGCTACCAGCATCTTGATGAGCAGGTCAGGCGTTGCTTCGCTTATTGCAGTATCTTCCCAAGAAGACGTCATTTGAAACGCAAGGAGTTAGTTCGACTGTGGATGGCGGAAGGGTTTATAAAGACAAGTAATGCTGAAGAGGAACTGGATGGTGTTGGTCAGGAGTACTTTGATGAATTATTGTCGACCTCATTTCTGCAACTAGCAGAGAGACAAGTAGAAGATGGATGTGAGGTTGATTACTTTACTATTCATGACCTGCTGCGTGATATAGCAGAAGAGGCCGCCAGAGGAGATTGCTTCAGAATCGAGAAAGATTTCACAGGAGAAGTTCCTCCAGGTGTCCGTCATCTATTTGTTCGGAGTTGTGATATAAAGATGGTTGCCAAGAAGATTTCTGAATTGCAGAATCTACATATAGGTACAGGATCAATTTCTGTATGCATTTATGAGTTCTTGTTGGATTGTTATTGCTGTTACATCGTCAATTCCATAGTACTTATGGACATGCTCTTGCAATTGTTATGAGCAGGGATGAACTATTTTCTATGGCTGATATAGTCACTCAAAATTGAAAGAAGCATCTAAGTTACTTGGGGATGTATCATTGCATACAATTTCTGACATGCGCAATGCAGCTGAATCCATTTACAAACTTGGTCCAAAGTTTGTATTCTCTATTTCTGTAAATTTGTCATTCTCGTGCATCTGATGTTACATCTGTATGGAGGAATGCCAGCCTGAGCTCCCAATTTTCTATATGAATCTTTTAATTATATCATCGAAGCAAACTTGCTACCATAGTTGTCATAACCTTGGAATCACGGGGAGCTTGCATCCATAAACCATTTAAGATGCAGTTTCCATCTATACCATCAAGCTAGTAAATGACATGTGTCTTGTCCTACATGTCCTTGTCATTGACACAGGCTAATGGTATAAATGAAAAGGGCACATTAAGTGGTGATATGGATGAAATCATTCTTGAATAGTATACATAAGTTCTCTCTGTTCCAGATTTTCAGCTTTAGGAGCAGACTATACATGGTTCTTATGTTGATTTATCATGCCTGAATATACCGAGTTCTTTTAGTTCCAGCTTGAGGAGCTAACAGTCCCTACCATTTAAACCTGTCACAAGTTTCCTCATGACACTGATTGTTTCCCTGTCTTGAATAAGTAATAAACCTTGTCACTGTGCCTTGCTAGCTGAAAGCACGTCATTTGACTCCATTGTTAATTGCATTAGTGAATTCCCTCTTTAAAAATGCATATAGTGATTGATGAATAATTTGCTAATGCAACCTACCATTTGAAGGTATGTGCTTGTGAAAGGTGGGGATATGCCCGATTCATCAGATGCAGTTGATGTATTATTTGATGGTATATTTGAATAATTTAATGCTAATCTGTTCTGTCAAAACTTGTTTCATTCCTCCCTTTTTAGCGTCCTCATACAAGTTCTGATCTATTTCATCAGGTAAGGAGTTCATTGAGCTTCGTGGTCTGCGTATAAAGACCCATAACACACATGGAACCGGTTGCACGTTATCTTCTTGTATTGCTGCTGAATTAGCAAAAGGTGCAACAATTCTGCATGCTGTTCAGGTTAGCCTGCAAATACTAACATTTAAGTCATCACACACTGGTACCTGAGAATAATTAAAAATAATTGAGGTACATTATCTGCTGAAAGTGTTATTTATCACTAGGAAAAATAATTCTTTGGCAACGGACAGGACATAGATTGAAACTGTTTTCTACCATGTCCATATTTACTTGGATTTATTTTGTGCTACAAAACTTAGTAAATTCTCCCCTGTGATGGGGTGACCCTTTAGTACAAAGGTCTGGAAAATTGGCATGTGACTGGTGGTAATTTGTGTCGTGTTAGATGAGATGTTGTAATGCACATTTACTGCATGTGGCACCTTGGCCAGCCATAATCTTCTTTAGATCTAATAAAGCATTCCCTAGGCTGTTCTGAGCTGTGACTCTGTGTCAAAGAATATGTGTTCAAATCACGTCAATCATAAGATCCTTGGTTGTTTTTTTTTGTTAAATACCGTACTTGGGTGCTTCAGTCAGTTCCTAATAGTTTTGGAACCTTGATTAGCAGCTTGGCACTATATGTAGGTTCACTGTTCATAATAGTAAGCTTTTTTAGTGTTGTTTGTGGATCTTTTCAGGTTTGCTGCTCATAATAGTAGTATCTTACATTGTGTTTTTCTTTCCATACATGATCTTGGTAGGTTGCGAAGAAATTTGTGGAATCTGCTCTTTATCACAGCAAAGATCTTGTGATTGGAAATGGACCTCAGGGCCCTTTTGACCACCTCTTCGAGCTCAAGTCTCAGTTATACAAGATGGGATCACTGCAAAAGTTCAATCCAGATGACCTCTTCCTGTATGCAGTGACAGACGCTGGGATGAATAAGAAGTGGGGTCGTTCGATAAAACATGCCGTGAAAGCTGCCATTGAAGGTGGCGCTACCATTGTCCAATCGAGGTTATCTTTCTTGAAAACGACCAAAGTTCCTCTTGCGATTCAGTCTCTTCGTTTGATTTCACTGACCGGTCTTTGAACTTCTAATGTTCAGAGAAAAAGACGCTGGGACACGGGAGTTCTTGGAAGCTGCCAAGGCTTGTGTGGAAATCTGCAAGTCCAGTGGAGTGCCGCTACTGATCAATGACTGCATAGATGTTGCTCTGGCATGCAATGCAGATGGCGTCTATGTTGGTCAATCAGACATGCCAGCATGGGAAGTACGAGAACTCCTAGGACCTGGAAAAATCATTGGTCTCTCATGTAAAACCCCGGCCCAGGCCAAGCAGGCATGGAAGGATGGTGCAAATTACATCGGCTGTGGCGGTGTCTTCCCAACCACAACGAAGGAGGACAATCCCACCTTAGGTTTTGAGGGCTTGAGAACCATCTGCTTGGCTTCGAAAGCTACCTGTGGTGGCCATCGGCGGCATCAACGCTGGAAATGCAGCTTCCGTAATGGAGCTTGGGTTCCCAAATCTGAAAGGTGTGGCTGTGGTCTCTGCCCTGTTTGACCGGGAATGTGTCGCGACTGAGACAAGAAACCTCAGGTCTATCCTGAAGAATGCTTGCTCCAAATCTTAGAGCAAGTTGGCACTTGGCACCTGTTCATTTGATTTCTCTGTTTAGGGCAAAATAAGTTCCTAATCAAGCTTTCACCATTCGCTTTGTCAAAAGGGGAGACAAAAAGGTGTTGCAATGTTCAATAATTTGGAGACATTTCCCTGGAAAATAAATTATTTTGCGACATTTCAAAGGTGTTGAATTGTAATAAGAAATTAATAATGCATCAGAACTACATTTGATGCAATGCAAGTACTAATTTTTTCCCCACAGCAGGTCATCCCATCCATTCAGTCACATGGCCGCACATTGCACCATCTCGTCCATGTAGCCGCACGCTGGGTTATCCGTGGCCGCCTGGTATCCGCTGCGGTGGCCGATCCAGGCGGCGGTGGGCCATTCCGCCGGCCACAACGACGTTCGCTCCTGCAGGGATGGCATGGCAGCAACGAAGACCTCTCTCAGTGGCAACGGAGACAGAGCGAGTCATAGCTATGAAGAGATTACTTCTGACCAGAAATTGCTTCATGCAATTGATATGTATTGGGAGATAAGAAGGCTCTCAGTGCAAGTGTGAATAACTGAATATATAGAAAAAAGTGACCTTGTAATGTGTGGATTTGGTAGCATCAAGATAGCCAGATGTGGCTCGAACCTGACATTTTATTTTCCTGGTCCTGCTGAACCATTTTCCTTTATCAGGGTGAATTATGTACCGTTCTGTATCTGTCAACTAGCTGAAATGTCAAATCAACCTAATGTTATGTTGACCTCTCTGTTTGGTTATATTGTTGAAATGTTGGTTCGAACAGCAGGGGCATACTTGTCCTCTTTAAATAAACTGTGATCTGTTTGAGTAGGGAATACTATATTATTGTAAGAGCTATAATGTCCACTAGCAAATTACTTCTCCCTTTGTTCCAAACTAAAGTTGCTTAGATACATACTCCCTCCATCCCAAATTATAAGACGTTTGACTTTTTTGATCCCAAGTTTGACCACTCGTCTTATTCAAAAAATTTATACAAACATAGTCAAATTTAAGTTATTCTTGAGGAACTTTTATTAATATACCAAACCACGATAAAAGAATTGATATTTTGCACAAATTTTTGAATAAGACGAGTGGTCAAACTTAGTGTCAAAAAAGTCAAACGTCTTATAATTTGGGATGGAGGGAGTAGCAAATTATATGTACTAAAAAAATTAAAACAACTTATAATTTGAAATGGCGAGAGTACTGATTTATAGTATCTTTTTAGCAAAGACAACTTTCTTTAATGGTCTATGACAAAAGTCACCTTTGATGAGTGTCCACCAGCCAGTTTTTCCAAAAAAGAAATATGAGAAAGTGTTTGCCTTTGTGGGCGTCATTACTTGGCAGCAGCAGGCAAGTGGCCGTGGAAATTTCCTCACCCTCTCTCTGTCTTTGCTTGCACTGGGCCGTCGACCGCCAGGAAGCGCGTTGAGCCTTGACCCAGCCGTTGACGAGCTTTCGCCACACTGGATCTTCACACCAGACCCTCCCTCCTATACGCCCTGCTCCCCCAGCGTTGCGGACCACATCTCTCCTGAGGGCTGAGGGTCCTCAAGAGCTTGCGGCTTCTAATGGCGGATCCAGTAACTGCTACTGTAGCTGTAGGATGGGGCATGAAAGCCATAGGATGGCTCGCCTCGCCCATCATTTCTGAGATCTTGAAGAAAGGCTTCTTCTACCTCGGCTTTGACGCATCGAAGAAGCTTAAGCAACTTGAGACAAGGCTGTTGCTGCTGGAGCGGGTGATGGAAGCAGTGGAGGAGAGCCCGCACAGGCCTCGTTTGGAGAAGCTGTTCATGGAACTTAAGTCGGCTTTCTGTGAGGCGGAAGACATCTTGGATGATATTGAGTACTACCGTCTCTCGAGACAGATCAAGGATAATGAGGTGAAGTTAGACGGCGATGCATCTTCACGGATGAGGGGGGTGAAGAGGAAGCTCCAATCTGCCACACCGAGATACCCCCTAAAAGATCAGGTCGCCTTTCTTTGCTCTCTCTTATCAGTTATTACTGGCGTGATTCTATTACCAGTTACTCTGTATGCTTTTTCATCCCGATTCAACATGTAATATGTGTTTAATTGGAACTTTAGTTTGAGCTACATTAGCCTCTAGTGCAACCCGTCTAGTGTGACTCCATAAATCCAGATTTTAGGCAGCTAATTTTGGCCTTAGCAGTTGTAGTTTATAATAAAAGTTTTCTCTTGCACATGTTCAGCTCAAGCCATAAAGCACTTGTTGTATACCTTCTATTCTATATTCTCAAATCTCAATTTGGATCTACACCGTAGTGATTGAAGCCTTTGAATGTCTATTTTCCGTTAACAAAAGTTTTTTTTGAACTATCAAAAGGTCCTAAATGGCTAGAGTGGGGTGTGAATAGTATAATAAAGTCTCTACAAAAACACTAGAGCAACTAATTAGTCAATTAGAAAGCTAAGCTTTTTGCTCTAGCACTACACAACAGTTGTAAGCCACCTAATCCAACAGTTCTAGTGGATTATGATCTCTAGGCACACAATTTGCTATGCCACTACTTGTCTAAACTAGTAAGCTAGCTAATCAACTAACAAGTTAACTACAACTACACTAGTTACACTATCAAGCTACTAAAGCTACCACTACCACAAGAATATGAGAATTGTAAATGCAAGAGAGTGGTAGGGAGTGTGATACCGACCGAGGCAAGAGAGATGATCAATCAACCAATGAAATCCAAGTGAATACCAAGGGACAAATGACACATGATTTTTATCCCGAGGTTCACGTGCCCGCCAGCACGCTAGTCCCGTTATGTATACCGTTCACTTGGTGGTTCGCGAGCTAATTGGCACCACGCCAAGCCCTACACTAGGGCCCCTACCCACAAGTGAGGGTAACTTAATGACATGATCAATCTACTAGAGTACCTTTTGGCTCTCTGCCGGGGAAAGGTCAAGAACCTCTCACAATCACGATTGGGATGGCCACGAACAAGCTCCACCTCGTGCCAATCACCACAAGCTGCTCCAAGCCGTCTAGGTGGCGGCAACCACCAAGAGTAACAAGAAAACCGCAGCTCCAATGATTCCCAAGTGCCACTAGATGTAATCATTCAAGTAAATGCACTGAGGATCTCTCCCAACTCACTTGGATCATGAACCAATCAAGAGAGAGGAGTGGGAGTGGTGTTCCTCAGCTCTAAGGAGTATACAAGAATGCAAATGGCCAAGAGAGACTCCCCAAAGCCGGATATGGTCTATTTATAAGCCCCATGAAAATTGAACCGTTATGCTCACGGGGAGGGTCCAGACCCTTGCTCCGGACCATGGTGCGGACCAACTCACAAGAGGGTTCTGGACCCTCTCGGCCAACCATGGTGCGCCACCTCATTCTTTCAAATGGTCACAAGACTCTTGCGCCTAACTGTTCAACCATGCCCTCAGTGAAGCCTCCAGACCGGACCCAACGTGCCAGAGTCCGGACCAACTCTTGTCACGGTCCGGAGGGTTCCAGAGAGGGAAAACAGGTCCGGACTTGGTCCGGCCCAGCCCTCTAGACCAACCTTCATAGTCCAGTTCCTCCACGCTGCTTCCTGGATGCGCCACGTAGCTTGCCCAGCGGCCGGACTCGCACGAACCTAGTCCGGACTCACCCCCGCGGCAAAGTCTGGAGCAGGGCGAGCCGCGCTGCTCTTCTGCCTCTTCTGCGTCACGCCAATCGGACGCACTCGGGACGGTCCGGATCAGCAGCGCCCCTCGGTCCGGAGCCGTGCGCCCGCTGCAGTGCTCTGCCTGCCTGCTAGGGGTGAAAGTGGTGTGGATAATTGTCCGAACCGATCCGATCCGAATCCGAATTTTGAGGATACGGAGAAGAACTTCTAATATCCATGCGGATATGGATAATCCAAATCCGATTGTGTGCAGATACGGGGTAGGATATGGAATAGGTAAAATCCGGCGGATATGGATTATCCGCAAATTCTATGCGGATTATCTGATGTTCAAAATAGGATATCCGAAAGTTTCTCTCCCTAGACTAAAGAATTCGGGATTCTAAAAAGTTTATTAGTTGAGAACTTTTATTTTGTGATGTGGTTGTTTGATGTTCTAATTTTTAAATTGAGAAATTTGCTAGATGTTATTATTTATTGGCTAATAACTTATCATTTTCTAGTTAAGATATCATGTTAAGTGTTAATTATCAGGGTGAGAGCCGCAATATGGAATGCAATGCAAGATTATTATCTATTGCCTGTTCTTGTTCTTTACTAAATCAGATTCTTGACAAGCATATAATTAGCTATGTATGCACATGTTACTCGACTATTTAAATCTGTCTCCGATCCAGTTCCGCTCAATATCTGTACCAATTCCGACTTCCGAAAAAATCCACATCCACATCCGTGTATTATCCACTCCGCACCGAATCCGACAAAGAAAAGTGGATTAGGATATGGGGGAGGCATTATCCGCACCGATCCGATCCGATCCGATTTCATCCCTACTGCCTGCTGCCACGCCGTGACCGGACCCCCTCACTTGGTCTGGACGCCCCCGCGTGCAGGGACCGTGGCCAAGGGTTGAGTCCAGACAGGACTCATCCCCTAGGGTCTGGTCCAGCCGAAGCCAGGGTCCGGTCCCTCTACTTCTCTTCCTTTTCTTTTTCTATCACCTCAACTTCTTCACCCTTGCTTCCAAGTTGCTAACCACAATATGTATAACCCATGTGCACGTGTGTTAGCAAATTTTCAAAGCATTTTCAAGGGTTAGAAGTTAGCACACTAGGTCCAAAATGCATATGCAATTATGACTTCACTTAGTGGCACTCGATAACTGTTAGCCATAATTTTTCCCTCTTTATAGTACGGCTATCTATCCTAAACACACTCATATGCTCTATGGTGTTTTGAGTGGCAAAACAAAAACCTATTTGATACCTTTCCGTGATACCCTTGGTTTTTGTTTTTCTCTTTCTTCTTTTCCATGTTGGAGCATGATCATCATCTTTTGGACATCAGCAACACCTTTTGATCATCACCTTGTAGCTCCATCACTTCGTATGTACCAACCTAACTCATATAACACTTAATGACAATGGTCAGTACACTAGGTTTCATCAATTAGCCGAAATCAAACTAGGGCTTTCAACTGTCACCCCGGGGAGAGGATCCCCACCTGAATCAACAGCCTCGTTTTTAGGGAACGAAGCAAAAATCCTGTCTATTAGAATAGGGCTTATTGGGCCAGCCACTTGGGCCTAGGCGCCCAAGGCTTATATGGTAGTTGATTTGTTATTAGGCAAGGATCCGCCTAATTGGGTATTGATCTATAAACCGTAGGACATCCTTGCCTATATATTGTACACCTCTTGTGCTACTCATTAATCAGTCTACTATATTCCCGAGCACACTTTCCTTCACTGTCGTGAGTTAATTTGGGGAAACCGAACCACAATACAGTAGGCCCAGCACAAGGCTACATTGTGGCATATCCACTAACATTGTGGCATATCCACTAAAAGAAAACAACAACACGCCTCAGCACAAGGGTCAGTGGCGGGCCCAAGATTTTGAACTTGGGTATTCAAAATTGGAAGACGAATCGATTTTTTTTACAATGTAAAATCCAATGATGGATCTAGAATTTTGTAGGTATGCAATACTAAAATTTCCATACGTAAATTGGTAAAATCAATTTAGCGATTCAGTAAGCAATAGTAAAATTTGTTGTCAAATTTGGTATTTCAAATCAAGTACAAACAAACCCAAGTTTGTGTTGTATATGTACCAAAAAATTTAGCGTGAATTTTGTTGTCGTCGCCTCGTGCCAACGTGCCTTGCCACTCTGTGTCAAAAAAAAACCATGCCTTGCCACTGCCTGAGTCCGTTGCTCTGCCACTGCCATCGGTAGGCGCTAGGGTTTGGGGTTGGGGAAGAAAACAGGATAGAAAAGGAGCGCCTGAGCGAGCACGGGTAGGTGATGTGCCGATGTCTCTGATTTGGGAGTCACGATGAACCCGTGTGCTGCCGGCGGGAAAGATGTTGGGCCACAGGCCGCTGGGCCTATTTGGGCCATCGAGTGAGGTGGAAAATCAGTAGTAGAATACAGGTTTTTGGCCCAATTCTTGACATGATGTTTGTTTTGGCTTTATTTTCTTTTTTTCCTACACCTACATATATACACTATATATACAAAAGTTTTTTGGCAAATTTTTTGGGTATTCAGTTGAATACCCTTGAATACATGTAGGCCCGCCACTGACAAGGGTGAGCAGTGGCACAACCACAAATACACCAGAAAGAGAGAAGAACTACAACACCAAGGCACATATGAACTCTTCAACGATGCCTCCGGGGAGGTGAATGACGCCGCAACATAAGCATCGTCAGCTAAGCAGCAAGAGGTGACTCCGCGGGAGCTTGGCAAGGCTTTTGCTCGAGCCTTGTGCTAAGGGGTTGAGCGGGCCAATCTAGGAGAAGCTGCAGCAAAAGGTTCTGTAGTGACGCCTTCAACAAGGAGATCCTCATCACTGGCCCGGACTGATTTGAGCTGAACTTTCGCCCAAAACCTTTGCCAGTGCTCCCGTGACCCACCCGCAACGGAGGGAGGCACACATCGGCAAGTGTATATGCCTGGACGGAGGACGGATGTTGGTCGCCGCCACATGCGATGGTAGGAGGCGCGCACTGGCAAGCGTCGATGCTTGGACTGAGGGGGGTACCGGCTGCGTCCACACCGCGCGGAGCCGTTCCCGACTCGCCCGCAATGGTAGGAGGTGCGCACCGGTAAGCGTCCACGCGATGGGGAGGTGGGGTGGTGGAGGCTCGGTGACGCGACCGCAGCTGGTCGCAGTGCACCACGCTGGGGGAGTGGTGCCGGCCACAGCCACACGGGGACGACAGACCATGACCGGGGTAGAGGCGCCGACCGCAGCCAGGACAGGGCCCACGGCGTCGGGTCGCAGAGCACCGCATTAGGAGGTAGGGGTCGGCCACCGCCACACGGGGATGGTGGATCCAGGCCGACGCACCCTGCAGGTCCGGGGCTGGAGGCCCAGATCCACCTAGCAACCGGCCGACAGACGCTGGAGACGAAGAGGAGAGTGCCACCGCATCCTGCAGATTGGCCGGCAGTGGAGAGCGCCGCGCAGGCCGGAGGGCGGCCGACCGCCGCCGCACCTGCAACCAGGCCCAGTAGATCTGGGGTCGAGGAACCCGGATCCATCCCGCAGCTGCCCGACGGTCACCAGAGACGAAGGGGAAAGGGATGGGGAGGCAGAAGATTGAGGAGCTCGTGGAGGGGAGAGGGTGGTCGCAGGGCACCTGGTTTCTGAAGCAGCCGCGGACCGCCATCACCGCGCCACAGACGACGGTAACCATGGCCAGGGAGGGTCTATGACGTTAACAAAAGTTTATGAGTATGTTCGTATATCTTTCTTAAAATTCGTTGCATTGCTTACAACTGAACTATCAATGCATATAAGTCATGATGCTTCAGTAAAAATATAACAAATTTACATAAAGTAGCAACTTAGATGTTTATTTTTTTTAATTTAACATCATTACTATTATAATTGATATGTAAGTCATTAAGAAAACATCTTGCATGATTGCTAAACAGTGGAAAGTGATGTGCACATTGCTCCTGAACAAATATATTTGTGTTATGCACGGTGGCAGGCATCATACATGCATTACTGTTACTTCTTGTAATTCCTAATAAGAGTTTTCTTTTAAGTTTGTGGTCCCTTGTATTCTGGATTCCCTATTTTCATGTATTAAGAATCTGGATTCCCTCCTAGACTTCACTCTTAGTTATTACAATCACATTAAAGATGTTTCTAGCCTACATCCTAGTGCTTGAGATGCCTAATTTCCTCTACGCAAAAACTATGAATATAGTCGTATATATTCCTCAAAATACTATAGTATAATAATAGTATTTATAATTGAATTATCAATACATCATTGCACATACGTTATAATATTTAGTCAAATAATACATTCTCCTATAGTAACAATATTGATATTCCATTACTATGGAAATTGGGTAACTTCGTGGATAACCCATGGGCCTTGGTGCACGCAAGCATCAATAGCTTAGAGGTATGCAAACCTCACTAAACACTAGACCTAAATCTAGCTAGCCTAAACACTAAACTAAGCACTTTAACTAATCGCCTAATTCTTAAGCGCATATGGTGGTTAGAGCACAAATATTTAAGCCTTAGCTCAACTATAGCTTCCTTAAGCTCCAAGACACTCCAAATGGACGGATATGGGGGTATATATAGCCCAACATACTTAACTAGCCGTTAGAAGCAAGGGCTGTCTCAGCAGTGAATACCAATGATCATTGGTGACAACACCAGAGGAATTCGGTGTCCGACATGTAAACTAGCCATTAGCCGACCGTTGGGACCTCACTGTTGCACCCTTATCCTTCGGTGCTTTCTCGGATGCTCTTTAGCTCCCCACCACTCCTATGCACACTCTGTACTCAATCTTCGGTGCATCACTCTGGTGCTAGCACTGGAAGTATGCATGTGCACGCTTCCAACTTTCCTTGGATTAAAACCTCACCGGACTTCAACAATGCTCTTGTTCCAGCACTCCGTTGTTCCTATTCTAGCACTCCGGTGCTTTTTCCGGTGCTCTTCTGAGTGCCTTTCTTGGCATCCATTGTCCGGGCTTCACTTGTATGATCTTTTGAGTTTCTTATTAGTCTTCTAAGGTCCTCACAATCGCTCTTAAGTCTTTATTTCAGGTGTTGATTCCTTAATCTTCATCTTATCCTAGCTCAAGTCCATCTCTTGCATCCATAAAACTAAGTACCATGTATACTAGCAAACATTGTTAGTACTAATGGTTATGTTGTTAATCAACTACCAAAATCACTAAACCCTTGCTAAGGTCCATGTTTCTTATAGGAATACTCATTACTTCATACATATGTGTATACATGGTCTTCATGGTGACACACTATAAGGATCGAATGGCCTCAAAGGAGGTGGCAGGGTTTGAATTGAGGCTATAAAAATTTAAAACAACAAACCGTAACCCAAACAAACTAATTCATGCTAGGTAAGAACCTGCTTTAAAAGTACTTCAAAAAGAAAACTAAGGTAAGTCCTTATGGCTACCAAACTAAGCCATGGTTTAGTAAGAACACACTAGCAATAGGTCCTTAAGAAAATGCTAGAAAGAAACCTAACTAGTTCATCACACTAAAACAAAATTAAGTTTAGAATGAGATTCACAATGCCTCAAACACACACAAATAAAAGCAAAGAAAATAATGCTACTAAATAGAAATAAATGAACAAGAGACAACCAATTTTTTCCATAGTGTTGAGTAGTTGCCCCCTAGATCATGTTGGAGCAACCACTGAGGGTTGAGCTCTCTTGAGTCACAAAGGCTCAAGATCCATTAAGAGTACCCACTCTCCACCCCGGCTATGCACACCTCTAGGAGCCTTACAACAATCAACTCCCTCGACAAGATCACATAGACCCCGCCCAGCTGTCTAGGAGCTAACAAACTCCAAGAGCAACAATTAGATCTTCACTTGATCAACCTTCAAGCCAAGAGCACAAGGATGCACACTAACTTAATCACAAGCACCCCCTCTTGACTTGAACTACACTCAAACCATCTGAAAGACTTGCAATATTTATGTAACTGTCTAAGGTCGGAGGGAGCTCCAAATGAGCTAGAGAACACATATATCTAGGCCAAGGGTGAGGTCCTAGGCACTAGAAAATATGTGTTGAGAAAGTCAATATTGGACGATCCACCATACCTCACTAAGAGGCATCTGATTATCTATTCCTAATTTCCCCACAATAACTCCTGAAGATTTTGTAATATTCCTCACTGGATGATACACTGCAACCACTAGGGTATATAGCAGATCATACAGTGCACATTAGTAAGCTTGTCCAAGTTGAGCTAGTCGCTACATAGTATCACTAAACGATCTAGAGGGTCTAAGGAGCCACTAGATCATACTATACACTCTAGTAGGAATGTCTTACTTGAAACCTTCACAAGACAATGTCATCGAATCATCCGCCAGTCCACATAGGACCCCTTACTGTATCATCTGGTGAGTGACACTGCCGCACATTCAGTATGACATAGTGTCACCAGACAATCCTTTGGCCTTGATCAACCGGTCTAGTGCACTTTAGAACTATATTCTAGCTCTGTTTGAAGTCTGATCTTATCCATTTCAACTTCTTTGAGACCCTTGACTTATCCTCTATATATTCTAGCCACTCTTGACCAACTTTGCTTGGAGTATCTCTCATGTGTGCATCAAAATGTTCTTGACTCGAACTTTGATCAAGGTGCTAATCTTGTCCCCTCTTAACAGTATGGCCAAAGACAAACGAAATCCCTAACACTAAGACTAACTGACTAAGTGTCCCAAACACCAAGTAATGGACTTAGGCACTATCATGCCCTTAGCCTTAATAAATCTTCTTGCCATACATTGAATCCAATCACCAGGGCTAAGAAAACTATGTGCCTTGATATGGACTAAGGACCTGTTTGGGACAGCTCCTACTCCATAAAAGTAAATCTAAAGCACCAACTCGACTGTGGATCTGGACTCTGAGAAAACTGTTTGGGAGACCTCCACCATGGATCTAGATTCATGCATAGCAATTAAAAAATACAAGATTATTCGCAAGGCCATGGGGGCAGGGCGGGGTACAACGTGGCTTGGCTGGGCGCGGGGGCAGGGGCAGGGAGGGGGCAGCGCGGCCATTGCCTGGGGACGGGGAGGAGGAGAGGCTGTCGGGCACGGCCACGGCCGGGGCAGGTGCGGAGGAGGGAGGGGTCGCTGGGTGCGGCCACGGTCGGAGCAGATGCAAACAAGGGAGAGGTGGCAGGGCCGGGGCGAGTGCGGCCACGTCGGGGTGCAGGACGCTGGCGGGTCGGGATGGGCGCATGAGCACAGTCGTGTCGAGGGAGAAGAAACGTTGGATAGAAACAGAACGAACCGGTACGGGCTTTTGGGTCTGTAATCAATGGCATGCTGGGTAATTTTCTCCAACTCCATGAATTGAAGTTTTCAGAGCATCCCTTGGGGAGCTCCATGGATTTAGTGGATCTGGAACTAGATCCATGTTTTGGTGGATCTGAAGTTGGTGTAGCTAGAGGATGTTTGGCTAGAAAAAGTGGTAGTGGAGCTGTTTTTTGCGGATCTGGAGCTTCTGGAGCTGTCCCAAACACCCCCTAACTCTTTGTCATTAACCCTGCAAAACAAAGTTAGCCACATGTCCTTGTGTTCATCAATCACCAAAACCGAATTAGAGACCTTGATGCGTTCAAAGACAGCATGGATGCATGCCTTGACTTTTTTTTTCTATACAAATAACAATATAGAAATGGTAACTTAGAAATGTATGTAGGAGTAGGAGTACTTCGGGATATTCATTTATAATACTAAAGAAGTTGGTAATTTACATGATGATTCATGGTTACTGTAGGTTATTTTAGTTAATCTGCAAGCAAGTAGTTAGCAGGTTGTTGGATTGTAACAATATGTCCTATGTATTATTTCAATACGCAATCTATTTGTTGCAAATTGCATATTGTTACAACCTCCAAGATGGAATTCACAATATCAAAGCTAAAACAAACATGACCTAAAAGTCTCAAAACCATCTAATATAGAAGCGTACATAGAGGGTACTTTGGATTTTGTATTCTTTATACGTGTATACACAGTATAAAGGTAATGTTGAAAAAATTGTTGGAGAGTGGAGACAATAATCAATGTCAGAAATCTCGTCTACTTCTCGAAGAAGGGGTATTTGAATAGAACCTATACTTGTCAACAAAAAAAATACACATCATTCACAAAAAGATTACTTGATGGCCTTATCTTGCTGTTGTTTGGTTTTTCAGGAGAGTGGTATGTCAAAAAACCAGTTGAAGAATGGCCTTGAGAAGATAGAGACGATTATAAGTGATGCATGCCAAATTTTGGAACGCCTGAACTTGCCAAGCATAGATAATTGTAATGGGAGACACAATTTTCCTGCTAATTCACGTAGTGCAGTCACTACTGGAGCTCCTCCACTAAAAGTATTCGGTCGAGATAAGGAATGTGACAAGGTCATAACAATGCTTCATAAGAAAGAATGTGATGGTCAACAAAAGAGCAAGAGTGGTATTCCTTATTCTGTACTTGGCATCCATGGCATCGCTGGGTCTGGGAAATCAACTCTTGCACAAGTTGTGTATGCCCGTGAGAAAAAAGACAAGCAAGAGAACAAAGTTGGCCATTTTGACCTTGTTATGTGGGTCCATGTTTCTCAGAAATTTGATTTGGATGTGGTTTTTAGGGAGATGATGGAGGGTGCTACAGGGAGTCCATGCCCTACATTCAATAGTCGCAACGCCCTGCAAGAAAAGCTGGAGGAGAAACTGCATGGAAAACGGATTTTCTTGGTACTAGATGATGTCTGGTACAATAGTAGGGATGCGAGGAAGCAAGAAGAACTGCAACAAATACTTTCTCCCCTCAAAGTTGGCGAAACAGGAAGCAAGATCCTGGTGACTAGTCGAAGCAGAGATGCATTATTGGCTCTGGGTTCTGTAGAAGAGAGATGTATTCCAATACCTGATCTGGATGATGAAGCCTTCTTTGAAATGTTCATGCACTATGCACTTGGAGATGCAACGATAGAGGACAACCATGATAGAGCCAAACTCGAAATGCTTGGAGAGGACATTGCAAAAAAGCTGAAGCGGTCACCTTTGGCAGCCAGAACCGTGGGTGCACAGCTATGCCTACGACCCAAGGTTGAGTTTTGGATAAGAACAAAAGACAGGACCCTGTTGAATGACACCATGGGAGCTCTGTGGTGGAGCTACCAGCATCTTGATGAGCAGGTCAGACGTTGCTTCGCTTATTGCAGTATCTTCCCAAGAAGACGTCATTTGAAACGCAAGGAGTTAGTTCAGTTGTGGATGGTGGAAGGGTTTATAAAGACAAGTAATGCTGAAGAGGAACCGGATGGTATTGGTCAGGAGTACTTTGATGAATTATTGTCGGCCTCATTTCTGCAACTAGGAGAGAGACAACTAGAAGATGGATGTGAGGTTGATTGCTTTACTATTCATGACCTGCTGCGTGATATAGCAGAAGAGGCTGCCAGAGGAGATTGCTTCAGAATCGAGAAAGATTTCACAGGAGAAGTTCCCCCAGATGTTCGTCATCTATTTGTTGGGAGTCCTGATATAAAGGTGGTTGCCAACAAGATTTCTGAATTGCAGAATCTACGCACTCTAATATTTGATGATTCACCTGATGATGAAGTTTTTCAGGGAATGTTCAGGAGGTTCCGAAAATTGCGGGTGCTGATTTTACGTTTCCGTGTAGATGGTTGTCGTCACACCTTCTCAGTCCCGGAATGTATTGGTCAGCTAAAGCATCTACGGTATCTTGGTTTGAATAGGTTTTGGGGCTGCACGCTAATTTTACCAAGTAGTATTACCAAGCTTTACCACATTCAGCTGTTAGATGTTTCTGATTTCGATGATGTGGTTTTTTCTGGTGGTAAAAATATGCATCACCTTGTCAACTTGCGGTATGTAAGCGGCAATCTGGATATTCCAAATATTGGCAGGCTTAAATGGCTCCAAGTGTTAATAAACTTCAGTGTAATGAAGAAACAGGGGTTCGAGGGCGTGTCAAATGGGCCGTCATGTCCGTCTTCCTTTTCGTAGTTCTTCTTCCCAGGTGGCCCACATCTTTGATCTTGTTCATTGCGACCTCTGGACATCTCCTGTCATCAGCATTTCTGGCTACAAGTTCTATCTTGTGGTACTTGATGATTTCTCTCATTACTCCTGGACTTTTCCTCTACGTGCAAAGTCTGAAGCTTTCCCCGCAATTCTCCACTTCTTCGCTTGGGTGTCCACACAGTTCGGCCTTACCATCAAGGCCGTCCAGTGCGACAATGGTCGTGAGTTCGATAACTCCACCTCCCGTGCTTTCTTTCTTTCTCACGGTGTCCAGTTGCGCATGTCTTGCCCGTACACCTCCTCCCAGAACGGCAAGGCTGAGCGCATGATTCGCACCACCACCGAGACCATGCGCACCCTCCTGCTCCAGGCGTCCCTCCCTGCGCGCTTCTGGGCTGAGAGCTTGCACACCTCCACCTATCTCCTCAACCGCCTTCCTTCCGCTGCCTGCCCAGCTCCCACGCCACACCACGCTCTTTTCGGTACCCCTCCTCGGTACGACCACCTTCGCGTCTTCGGGTGTGCGTGTTACCCTAACACCACAGCTACCGCTCCCCACAAGCTGGCGCCTCGTTCTACTCTCTGTGTCTTCCTCGGGTACTCCCCGGATCACAAGGGATACCGATGTTATGATCTTACCTCTCGTCGGGTAATCATCTCTCGCCATGTGGTGTTTGATGAGTCTGTCTTCCCCTTCTCCTCTACAGCCACTTCCCCGTCCACCCCGGATCTTGACCTCTTCTTGTTTCCCACTGACGCGGTGGTCGAGCCACCTTTTCGGTTGTCCCCTACAGGTACTGCTCCACCGTGCCCTTCGCCGGGGCCGTGTCCTAGCTCGCCGGGGTCACCTCACGGGCCGGCCCCCGTCACTCCGCCTGACGCGGGTCTCGGGACGTCGCCCCCGGGATCACCTGCGCGCTTCGCCCAGCCGACCCTCGTCTACCAGCGCCGTGGGCCTTACGCGTCGGCCCCCGTTCCTACGACTGACACGGGGCCCGGGCCGTCGACTCCGGCACCACCTGCGCGTTTCGCCCAGCCGGTGCTCGTCTACCAGCGCCGTGCACGACCGGAGCCGCCGCCTACGTCCCCACCGGTGGCCCCTTCTTCACCGGAGTCGACTGCTTCTCCGCCGGCGACCCCGACACCGCCGCCGAGGCCCCCGGATGCCCGTGTCGTGGCGCCGGTGTACCACCCCCCGCTGCTTCACCGCCACCCGCGTCATGTTCACCCTATGGTGACGCGACACGCGGCTGGTACCCTGCCGCCCCGGGCTCTTGCAGCGATGTCCGGGGACTCGCAAATCTCTCCGGTACCCTCTTCCGTCCGCGAGGCCCTACTAGATCCTCACTGGCGTCACGCGATGGAAGAGGAGTACGCGGCGCTCCTCGCCAACCACACATGGGATCTGGTGCCTCGTCCACCGGGATCCAACATCGTCACCGGCAAATGGATCTGGACACACAAGCGTCGGGCTGATGGCACACTCGAGCGGTACAAGGCTCGCTGGGTTCTCCGGGGATTCACTCAGCGCCCCGGTGTCGACTATGACGAGACTTTCAGCCCCGTGGTGAAGCCGGCTACCGTTCGCACGGTGCTCTCGCTAGCCCTCACTCGCGGGTGGCCTGTGCATCAGCTGGACGTCAAGAATGCTTTCCTCCATGGCATTCTCACTGAGACTGTCTACTGCAGCCAGCCGGCGGGGTTTGTTGACTCTTCACGTCCCGACATGGTGTGTCGGCTCAACAAGTCTCTCTACGGCCTCAAGCAGGCCCCCCGGGCGTGGAACCATCGGTTTGCTGCTTTCCTGCTGACACTGGGGTTTGTGGAGGCCAAGTCAGATACGTCTCTGTTTATCTATCACCATGGGACTGACACTGCGTACCTGCTGCTCTATGTTGATGATATTGTCCTCACAGCCTCCAGTGAGTCACTTCTCTGCCGCATCATCACCGCTCTTCAGCAGGAGTTTGCTATGAAGGATCTAGGTGTGCTCCATCACTTCCTCGGGGTCACTGTTGAGCCTCATCCTGCCGGGTTACTTCTTCACCAGCGGCAGTATACTCTTGATATCCTGGAGCGAGCTGGGATGACTGACTGCAACCCCTGCTCCACTCCGGTTGATACACAGGGCAAGTTGTCAGAGGCGGCAGGCAACCCAGTGACAGATCCCACTGCATATCGGAGTCTTGCCGGAGCACTGCAGTACCTCACCTTCACCCGGCCGGACATCACCTATGCAGTTCAGCAGATATGTCTCCATATGCATGATCCCCGGGAGCCACACCTCATTGCTCTCAAGCGGATCCTTCGCTACCTTCGCGGCACCGTCGACTTCGGCCTCCTCCTTCACCGGCGATCTTCCTCCACCGAGCTCGTCGTCTACACTGACGCGGACTGGGGCGGGTGTCCGGACACTCGCCGCTCTACCTCCGGCTACGCTGTCTTCCTGGGCGGCAACCTGGTGTCCTGGTCTTCCAAGCGCCAGCAAGTGGCCTCCCGCTCCAGTGCCGAGGCGGAGTACCGTGCTGTCGCCAACGGCGTGGCTGAGGCATCCTGGCTCCGGCAGCTTCTTGGCGAGCTCCATAGCCCTCTTCTCCGGAGCACACTCGTCTACTGCGACAACGTCAGTGCGGTCTACCTCTCCACCAACCCCGTTCAGCACCAGCGGACCAAGCATGTGGAGATCGACCTACACTTTGTTCGTGATCGGGTCGCCATCGGCGAGGTGCGGGTACTTCACGTACCGACCACCTCCCAGTTCGCTGACATCTTCACCAAGGGCCTCCCGTCCTCGACCTTCACCGAGTTTCGCTCCAGCCTCAACATCACCAGTGGCTAGTTGCGTCTGTGGGGGGCTCGTGTGTGTACTTCTTTTCACGTCCAGTCTGTGACTCCGCTGCGCCGGTAGTTCAGACTGCGGGGGGGTGTTGGAGTATATAGGCCCATGAGGCAAGGCCCATGTGGCCCATGTATGGAAACTATACCCTTCTAGGGTTAACCCATTATGGAATGAACCATACCATGTTGGATAATATGGTTCATTCCATAATGGGTTAACCCTAGAAGGGTATAGTTTCCATACATGGGCCACATGGGCCTTGCCTCATGGGCCTATATACTCCAACACGACAACTGAAGGACCTAAACAAACTTGAAGGCACACTAAAGATCAGTAATCTTGAGAACGTTGAAAGCAAGGAGGAGGCTGTTCAATCTAGTCTTGCAGACAAGGAACGTCTGACAACGCTTGAACTATGCTGGGGGCACGATACGAGTTGCAGTCCTGAAGAAGTTGAAGCAGAGGTGCTTGAGGGTCTTTGCCCCTCAAAGTATGTTGAAAGGCTAGAAATTACGAACTACCACGGCTCGACGTACCCAAACTGGATGGTGGGTAAGCAGAATGGCGGACCAAAGAGGTTGCATTATCTTCGTCTCATCGAGTGCACTCGACTTGAACCGGCTCCTGAACTTTTTGAGGTCTTCGTCCATCTTCGTACCTTTAAGCTTTGGGGCAGCAATTGGACCGCGTTGCCCAATAATATAGGGCAACTGACGTCACTCCAGGAACTGGATCTATTGGATTGTCCGAACATTCGTTGCCTTCCAGCACTGCCCCGGTCCCTTCAGACGTTTTGTCTCACGTCATGCAACGAGGAGTTCATGTGGTCATGCGAAACAGTTGGGGATCCAAACTGGCAAAAGATCCAGCACATTCCCGAGAAAGTTATCGCTCATGATGATTTTTAAGGCTCTCTCCCAAGTCTGCAAATCCCTTCGACTGTGCCACGTTTTCTCCTTATTTTTGTGTGAAGGTTACTACTGTACTGTGTAGCCTCCGTAATTAAGATTCAGCTAATGTTTACTACTGTGCCAGGTTGGAGGTATAGTTGGGGCCAAATGTTTGATTTGGCATGCGTACGATAAACATACAACCAGAATTCTGGACAGATTTGAGATTTATTGCTGTAATCATTTTATTTGAAAACGACATTATGTGTTTGTGAGATCTATTTATGTTGTATATTACCATGGGATTTGAAATCATGATAAACGAATTGAACGAGCCATTGCTTATATTTTGGTAATGTTACATTGTCTCTACAACTTAGAGGGTTGCAAAACAATACATTGTCCACAAGTGCAGGAGTTACATGCAAAGTGCATGTGATGCCAATAGGATTATTTCCACTTTAACGGACCTGGATTGCTGCGGTCTTGCGGAACAGCAGCAGCAGCAGCACTATGATTGATGCAGGAAGGAGATTGCTGCTGGTGGCTAGCGCGACAACGCCTTCTGACTGATCTGCAGCGCTGTTCGTCCTGCCTTGCGATGTGCGCAGCCGAGGCCAACGATCGTCACTTCACTCCTAAAAAAACAGTCCGCGGTAATTTTGCCCGTCCGCGCCGCGGTCACCAGTGCCGAACCAGCCGCTCCCCGTCGACCGACCCGCACCCACACATCGGCATCGCAGATGGACGCCGTGGCCCACCCCGCCAGCGCGGCCGTCCGCGGCCCACAAGCGCAGGCAGGCTTGCATGTCGGCCGTGGTCGAGTGTCTGCTCGGTTTTATGCAGGCAAGGAAAAGATGTTTGTATTGGAATGGCGATCCAGCCCCCATGCCAATTACTCGCTCCTGGATTTAGTCACTCCTAATCATTAGGACTAGCAGTTGGTCTGGATTCTCTCATGTCTAAAGTTTGGTTAAGTATAATTGAGAATTAAAATTTTAGACCACTTTAGTTCACTTATAAATGGTCTAAAGTTTTGCGAGATAGTCTAAACTTTATAAATACTTTAACCTCTTGTTTAGAGCCTCAAGAGCTAGAGTGGTGTAAAATTTAGTGGCTAAACTTTAGACCATGAGATTTAAACAGTGCCTGATATCTAGTTCTATTATGAACTATGTAAAATCCTATTAGTACTGGGAAAAAGGCCCTGTTCATCTGGCTTATAATCCGTCTTATTCAGCTTGTTTTTTCAGTCGAAACAATATTTTTCTCTCACAAAAAATCAGCCAACAGTATTTTTCAGCCGGCTTATAATTCCAGCCGAACGGGGCCGAAGACTCATCTTGCTTGTACGAGAGCCTTCGACCCCCCACCACTCCCACCCCCACCCCAAAACCACTTCTAAGCTGGCCGGAGATTAATCCCCAACCCCAAACCCTAATGCGCCCATGCCTCCAGGTGCGAGCGCGCAATATAGTTTGCCAAGGGCCGGTTTAGTTGCAAATTTTTTTGTAAAATGACACTGTAGCAAAATTCGTTGTTATTTAGCAATTAGTGTCCAATCATAGTCTAACTAGGCTTAAAAGATTCGTCTCGTCCATTTCGTCTAAACTGTGTAATTAGTTTTATTTTTATCTATATTTAATGTTTCATACATGCGTCCAAAAATTCGATGTGACGGGGAATGTTGAAAAATTTTGCAAAATTTTTGGCAGCTAAACAGGGCGCAAGAGTAAATGCCCCACAAAAACCCCAACACAAACGCTAAGAAAATGGAATCCATCCCAAAAAGGTCACTTAATTCCACGGGTAAAAAAAACAAAAGAAAGATTTTGAAGGAAGAAATTAGATGAGTGAAAAAAGAGGACTAATGCCTGATTTGTGATTGGTACTAAAAAATAATTTATTCATCAAAATGGAAAAAGTTTTGATTCCCCATCCAATGTCATAAACCTCCACTTCCGACTTGCCCATGGCGTCCGTCCCACCCCTCCCAGCGGCGCTCGCCCCATATCGCCCCTCCGACGCCGCCGCCCTCCTCTTCCGCTCCCCCTCCTTCTCGCCTTCTTCGCCTACCCGGCCGCGCAGGTTCCCGGTGGTTGCGTCGGCGCGCGAGATGCCGTGGCCGCACGTGCTGACGGTGGCCGGCTCCGACTCCGGCGCCGGCGCAGGCATCCAGGCGGACATCAAGGCGTGCGCGGCCCTAGGAGCCTACTGCTCCTCCGTAATCACTGCCGTCACCGCGCAGAACACCGTCGGCGTCCAGGCATGTTATGCCCGATTCCCCCCGCTTTTCTTTTGATACTAGTCCGCTTTCTTTCGCTGCGATTCGGCCGAGAACAGGGGATGGATGATCTGGTTGTGCTGTAGGGGGTCCATGCTGTGCCGGAGGAGTTCGTGGGGGAGCAGCTCAGGTCGGTTCTCTCGGACATGTCGGTGGACGTGGTGAGCTTCTTTGCCTTTCGGCATTCAGTAACGATGCCTTGGTCCAGTTATTATGTCTTATGAGGGGTTAGTTCTTCCAAATCTTAACGCACGCAGTGCCCCTGTTGTGCCGGGTGCGTGCTATAGACAGAGATTTTTTTTGTTTGGGACAGGCTTTACTACTGTAAGCTACTGTGCTTGGCAAAGTGATTCGTGTATGCTTGGCAAAGTGATCGGCAGCTTAGGTGTGAATACATATATTTCAATTTTCATTTCCTTTAAGGTGATCGAGCTGTGCTCCCATTTCTTACTGCCAAGGGCTATCACCAGTTCACCACAGTTTATAGCGTATACTAGTTACTAATGGTAGATAATGTTTGAAATTTCCTGGAATCCTAACACTTCAGCCCTGCAAGATGCATTTCTCTGCCTCAAGAATGCTATTTTGATCAACATAGTTATGTTTGTATGGCCAAAAGACTTGTTGATTCTCTAAATGTGCTTTTGTAGAAGTTGTCATATGAAATTGGAGTTAGGTGATAGTTTGTTATGATTTAATCTATTTGATTCGTATCCTATTTTCACTTGGAACTTATGCTTTGTGTGTCTTCTGTTCTTGATTTTGTTAGGTGAAAACAGGGATGCTCCCTTCAGCCGGAGTAGTTAAAGTTCTCTGTGAGAGTCTTAGGAAGTTTCCAGTCAAAGGTATGCTGTATTGCTTCAAGTGTATGACGAAAGCATACTATGCTAACTCAGTTATTTACTTGCCATGACTTATGCTTCTGAAGGCAGCTCTAGTGGTGGATCCGGTCATGGTGTCCACCAGTGGTGATACTCTTTCAGGACCATCTACTCTCGCTACATATAGGTACAGGATCAATTTCTGTATGCATTTATGAGTTCTTGTTGGATTGTTATTGCTGTTACATCCTCAATTCCATAGTACTTCCATAGTACTTATGGATATGCTCCTGCAATTGTTATGAGCAGGGATGAACTATTTTCTATGGCTGATATAGTCACTCCTAATGTGAAAGAAGCATCTAAGTTACTTGGGGATGTATCATTGCATACAATTTCTGACATGCGCAATGCAGCTGAATCCATTTACAAATTTGGTCCAAAGTATGTGTTCTCTATTTCTGTAAATTTGTTCTGTTATTTGTTCTCTTACCCTACATGTGCGCTATCACATTCTCGTGCATCTGATGTTACATCTGTATGGGGGGGAATGCCAGCCTGACCTCCCAATGTTCTATATGAATCTTTTAAGTATATTGTTCGAAGCAAACTTGCTACCATGGTTGTCATAAGGGAATTTGCATCCATCCAACCATTTAAGATGTGATTTCCATTTATAGCATCAGGCTAGTAAATGGCATGTGGGGTACTGGGGTCTGATCCTACATGTCATTGTCATTGACACAGGCTAATGGTATAGATGAAAAGAGAACATTAAGTGGTGATATGGATGAAATTATTCTTGAATAATATACAATTTTCTGTTAGTTCCAGCTTGAGGAGCTAATGGTCCATACCATTTAAACCAATCACAAGCTCCCTCATGTCACTGATTGTTGCCCTGTCTTGAATAAGTACTAAATTTTGTCACTGTGCCTTGCTAGCTGAAAGCTCTTAATTTGACAGTTGACTCCATTGTTAACTGCATTAGTGAATGTCTTTTTTAAAAATGCATATAGTGATTGATGATCTAATACAAGCTTACCATTTGAAGATATGTGCTTGTGAAAGGTGGGGATATGCCAGATTCATCAGGTGCAGTTGATGTATTATTTGATGGTATATTTGAATAATTTATTACTACTCTGTTCTGTCAATTAACTCATTCATTCCTCCCCCTTTAGCGTCCTCATACAAGTTCTGATGTATTTCATCAGGTAAGGAGTTCACTGAGCTTTGTGGTCTGCGTATAAAGACCCATAACACACATGGAACCGGTTGCACATTAGCTTCATGTATTGCTGCTGAATTAGCAAAAGGTGCAACAATGCTGCATGCTGTTCAGGTTAGTTTGCACTAACATTTAAGCTGTCACACACTGATACCTGATAATAATTGAAAACATTGAGGCAAATTATCTGCTGGAGTGTTATTTATCACAAGGAAAATTAATTCTTTGGTGACAAACAAGACATAGATTGAAACTGTTCTCTATTCAGGTTCATATTTACTTGTATTTCTCTTGTGTACAAAACTTGCTAAGTAAATTCTCCCCTGTGATGGGGTGACTCTTTAGCACAAAGGTCTGGAGAATTAGCATGTGAGTATATGACTGGTGGTAATTTGTGTTGTGTTAGATGAGATATTGCAAGGCACATTTACTGCAAAGAATCTAGAGCATTCCCTAGGCTGTTCCGAGCTGTGACTCTATGTCAAAGAATGTGCATTCAAATCACGTCAATCATAAGATCCTTGGTTGTTTTTTTTTCCTTTGTTAAATACCTTACTTGGGTGCTTAAGTCAGTTCCTAATAGTTTGGAACCATGATTAGCAGTTGTCAAGAGCAGTAATGCTCAAGGTGGCTGGACCTCGACTGCGGAGCTCGTAGTCGCGATCCGTCGTCGCCGGCAGGGTTATACCCCCACGCCGTCGCCGCCTTCGTCAACTGGGTTATACCCCCTAGTTGCCGGCTTAGAGAGAAAGAGGGAGATGATAGGCTGATAATTCTTGATTGCTTCTCCAGTGTGCGGTTACAATATTATATGGCCCAAGGCCCAACCAAAAGGAGCAACAATCTCCTCAATCTTAGGAACAAATAACAGAAAGCTATCCTACTTTCCTTCCTAGCCACCAGCGGTGCTTGTGCCCTGCGCATCTTCCTGCATGGCTGACTGCGCACCTTCCTGCATGGCTGCTACTCGCTCAAGGGCGCGGCGCACGTTACGGGCACGACGCCTTCTCACATACGTGCGCCCGACCATGACAGCAGTTTGGCACTATATGTAGGTTCGCTGTTCAGTTTGTGTATCTTACATTGTGTTTTTTCCATACATGATCTTGGCAGGTTGCGAAGAAATTTGTGGAATCTGCTCTTTATCACAGCAAAGATCTTGTGATTGGAAATGGACCTCAGGGCCCTTTTGACCATCTCTTTGAGCTCAAGTCTCTGTTATACAAGATGGGATCACTGCAAAAGTTCAATCCGGATGACCTCTTCCTGTATGCAGTGACAGACTCTGGGATGAACAAGAAGTGGGGTCGTTCGATAAAAGATGCTGTGAAAGCTGCCATTGAAGGTGGCGCTACCATTGTCCAATTGAGGTTATCTTTCTTGAAAATGACCAAAGTTCCTCTTGTGATTCAGTCTCTTCATTTGATTTCACTGACCGTGCTTTAAATTTCTAATGTTCAGAGAAAAAGATGCCGAGACAAGGGAGTTCTTGGAAGCTGCCAAGGCTTGTGTGGAAATCTGCAAGTCCAGTGGGGTGCCGCTACTGATCAATGACCGCATAGATGTTGCTCTGGCATGCAATGCAGATGGCGTCCATGTTGGTCAATCAGACATGCCAGCATGGGAAGTACGAGAGCTCCTAGGACCTGGGAAAATCATTGGCGTCTCATGTAAAACCCCGGCCCAGGCCGAGCAGGCATGGAAGGATGGTGCAAATTACATCGGCTGTGGGGGTGTCTTCCCAACCTCAACGAAGGAGAACAATCCCACCTTAGGGTTTGAGGGCTTGAGGACGGTGTGCTTGGCTTCGAAGCTGCCTGTGGTGGCCATCGGTGGCATCAATGCTGGAAATGCAGGTTCGGTAATGGAGCTTGGGTTCCCAAATCTGAAAGGTGTGGCTGTGGTCTCTGCTCTGTTTGACCGGGAATGTGTCGCTACTGAGACGAGAAACCTCAGATCCATCCTGAAGAATGTTTGCTCCAGATCTTAGCGCAAGTTGGCACTTGGCACCTGTTCATTTAATTTCTGCGTTTAGGCCGAAATAGATTTCTAATCAAGCTTTCACCTTTCACTTTGTCAAAAGGGGAAAAAAGGTGTTGCAGTGTTCAATAATTAGGAGACATTTCCCTGAAAAAAATAATTGTGTGACATTTCTCCTGAATAAGAAGTTTAAGACATTTCAAAGGCACTGAATTGTAATAAGAAATTAATAATGCATCGGAACTATATTTGACGCAAGTACTAAACTTTTTTTTTACCGCAGCAGTTTGGTCAATAGTACTCTCGTCATTTTAAATTATAAGATGTTTTGTTTTTTTCTAGATACATTACTTTTCCTATGTATCTAAATACTGTGTATTTAAGTGCATAATAAAAGCTATGTATTACTTTTACCATGTATCTAGATATTGTGTATCTAAGTGCATAATAAAAGCTATATACGTAGAAAAGATAAAACATTTTATAATTTGAAACGAAGGGAGTAGGTGTTATTTGAAGTATGATCAGCTATATGCATATATATATATATCTCTTCTTGAATATATCCAATAAAGTGTAAAGATTTGCTCTCATTGTGCTTGATGATTTTTTTTTATAAGTGGCATTCATTAAAATTAACAGCATATTACAGACAGTAGATTACAATCATCCCATCTGAGATGGGATAGTGCCAATTTGACAGGGCAGAGAGGTAGCTTCCGTGCTGAGCAGCAGTACAGGAGAAGACTTGTAGCAACAGTGGAATTAAAGGCCTAATAAGCTAAGGCCCTGTTTGGTTTATGAATATTAAAGTTTAACTCCTATCACATTAATGTTGCGGTAAATGTATAGAGTACTACATGTAGACTAACTGTATACATGTCGGCATAGATTAGGAGTAATTTACGAGACGAATCTATTAAGCCTAATTAGTTCAAAATTGAAAACTTTTTACCAAATAAGACGAAAGTGCTACAGTGTTTGTTAAACTTTAACACCTCCGTGAGCTGTAGACCTGTAGTGTTCATTGATTTTGGTATCTTGTGGTATCTTGTGCACCTGAAAATGGGAGTATCTAGTGTTCGTTGATCTTGGTACCTTGTTCACCTGAAAATTGGAGTCTGAAAATGGAAGTCTTGCATGGCCTTCAGTGGTGAAGCATCTTTCGATGTTCCAATGAGGGGTGTTGGAGACAGATTGTGCTTGATTGATTAAAAAAAAATAGAAAAGGATACGTGCCACTGGCCACTAGGCCACTACACTAGGGCTATGTTTAGATTAAAAAAAATTTCAAACTGATAAATAGTATCATTTTTATCTTATTTGGTAAATATTGTCCAATCGTGGACCAACTAGGCTCAAAAGATTCATCTCGTGATTTCCAACTAAACTGTGTAATTAGTTATTTGTTTTACCTACATTTAATACTCCATGCAAGCGGCTAAAAATTGATGTAATGGAAAGAGAGTGAAAAAACTTAGAATTTTGAGGGAACTAAACAGCCCTAGATCTGGCAATAAGCACCGACTTGATTAAATGCAGAAAAAATCTTGCTTTTCTCAGCGACCATTTGAGATTGAGATCTGAGTTTGACCACACCAAAAGATCCAGCTCCGACACCGGCCAGCGAAGTTCCATCTTGCAACCCGCTCCGGCACCGGCCAGCCAGGATGAACGACCTCATGACCGACTCCTTCGTCGCCGCCGCGGCCAAGGCGCAACAGGGCGGCGCGGCCGCGGCCGCCCCCGCCGGCGGCGACGACGACGCGGAGCTCCACGCGTTCCTGGCCGAGGCGGACGCGGCACAGACCGAGATGGCCGCGCTGCGCGACGAGCTGTCCCACCTCCGATCCGCGCACGAGGCGTCCAAGAACGCCGTGGTGGGCGCCGAAGAGGCGCGCGCCGCCACGCAGGCGGCGCTCGTCCGCCTCCTCGGTTCCGCGCGGCGGCTCCGCGCGCGCCTCGCCTCCATGGACCGCCGCGCCCCGTCCCCCGCGACGCAGGCCGCGGCGGGGCTCGGCCGCCGCGTGCGCGACCTCACCGCGGACGTGCAGGCCCTCCGGCGGCAGGTCTCCGCGGAGCGGCGGAGCGACGCGGCCCGCCGGTACCTCGCCGTGGCCGGGGACGCGCCGACCGAGGAGCAGCTGGATCGCCTCCTCCTCGCCAGCAACGACGGTTCCTCCGACGCGGCGGCGATGCGGGCGGCGCTGCTGCTGTCCGCCGCAGGGGCGGAGCAGGAGCAGGAGCAAGAGGTGGCGGAGGTGGAGCGCGGCCTCGTGGAGCTCCAACAGCTGTTCCTGGACATGGCCGCGCTCGTGGAGGCCCAGGGCGCGCCGCTGGACGACATCGAGCGGCAGGTGGGCGCGGCCGCGGGCGACGTGGCCGCTGCCGAGGCGGAGCTTAGCGAGGCCCGGCGGCTGCAGGGCGCCGCGCGGCGGAGACGGGTCTATCTGGCCGGCGGAATCGCGGCGCTGCTGCTCGTCGGTGTGGCCGTCGCCGTCGTGGTGGCCCTCGTGCTGGCGCGCAGGGGCGGCGGCGGCGGGAGGCTTGTGCTGCAGCTCGCCAAGGCCTTGCCCGCGCGGTGAAATTTGCTTCGCCTTGGAATCCCGCGGTTTTCTGGTGTGGCGTGTGTAGACTGATTATAACCTGTGTGAATCTTGTCAGTTGTCAACGGCAGTGTTTGTGTTTGGACGTTTGGTTGATGTGGAGTTTGAGATTGGGGGTTGTTTAGTTGGTAAAATTTTTGGTGAAATGTAACTGTAGCAGTTTCGTTGTTATTTGGCAATTAGTGTTTAATCATGGTCTAATTAGAATTAAAAGATTTGTCTCGTCTATTTCGTCTAAACTGTGTAATTAATTTTATTTTTTATCTATATTTAATGCTTCATGTATGCGTTCAAGATTTGATGTGACGAAGAATCTGAAAAATTTGGCAAAATTTTTGGCATCTAAACGGTACTTGGATGAAGCTTTTGGAGATTGCAATCTTAAAGTAAAAAATGCATGTGATTAAGCAAATAAAGGCATCCTGCATCCCGCGTCCGCAACTCAGATATGGGCCCTTTCTTTGTCGTAGAAAGGGATCATTGTGTTTTTCAAAAAAAAAAAAAGAAAGGGATCATTATAAGCATAAATAAAAGCAAAAAAAAGAAATAAAATCCAAAAAGCAAAGCACTCATGGAGATGCGGGGGATCGAACCCCGTGCCTCTCGCATGCAAAGCGAGCGCTCTACCATTTGAGCTACATCCCCTTTGGCGTTCCATTAAATCATAAAACTATACTATAGCTATACTTTACCGATGAGGAACCGATGTTCAGAACTACATGCGCTTGCTAATGGATAAACTTGGTGGATCCCCTTTGCGCAGCCGGATCGGGCTCTCGGACTCTTCCACTGTATGAATAGCTTCTTGCCGGTTGGGTATAGGAAAGAGAGAATGGAGCCAAGAAATCCGGATTTAATAATTCACAATATATTTAATCATAAATATTGTGGGGTAGTGTGTCATGTTATCCTGACGCTTTTATGTTAGTGGACCTTGACGCCGTCCAAACAACCCAACACTCCCACTCGCCTGAACGCCATCTCACGTTGTTTAATAAAAAAAAACTCCGCTACTCCCTTTTCTCTCGAATCGCCTCCGCTCCTACACTCATTCTCGAACCAACTATGGAATCGCCGTCACCGCGCCAGGCCAACCACCATCCTTCCTCTCCAGCGTGCCCGAGCGCTGCCGCCCGCCTTCCTCCCTCTCCGCCGCTCTCCTCGTCCATCGTGCGGCTTCCGCTCTACATCGTGCCCGCCCAGGTCGCTTATGTCCCTTTCCGACGGCGACTCATGCCAGGAGTGACCTGCCGCAGCCTTCTCCATCAGAGCGGCGATCTCCGCACTACTGGCGAGCTCTACACCGGTGAACACACGCCGACGATCCTCCATTCTCTTAAGGAGCAAAGAGATGTTACGTTAAAACCGCACATTGCAAACATGTTTCAAGTGTTTCAGATGTTTTAGAGGTATGTTGCAAGTGTTTTGTATGGATGTTGCAAAAGCAGATTGAGATGTTGCGTATATTGCAGAGGTTATACACGTATGTTGCAAACATCTGTTCCCAATGTTTCATCTGTTTAGACGTATGTTGCAAGTGTTTTATTGGATGTTGCATATGTTTCACATATATGTTGCAAGTGTTTTTATTTGGATGTTGCATATGTTTTGCAATGTTTTTTTCAGGTGTTTTTGCAAGTATTTCAGCCACATGTTTTAAGTGTTTCATTTGTCTTCAGACGCATGTTGCAAATATATTCATCTGGATATTTAAAAAGTAGATCAGGTGTTGCACATGTTGTAATGTGACTCACTTGCCACAACTGCCTGCTACAGCTACTAGGGCGCCGTGCATGCATATGAGAAGCGGAGAGATGGAGCACTGCGTGACAGCAGGTGCGGGAAGCGGAGGGGGAAGCACGGGGAACGATGCGGGCAGTCCCCGCCTGGCACGGCCGTGCAGCAGCGCGGCCATTTGGACACGGGCTTCCGTTCAGACGTTCGAACGCTAGTACTGTCCATATTGGCCCTGTTCGGCAGGCTGGTTTTTTGGCTTATAAGCCGGCTGTGGTTGATTTGCTGTGAGAGAAAAATATTGTTTCACGGTTGATAAGCCGTGCTGATAAGCTCAGCCGAACAGGGGATTATTTAATTAAATGTTCATTGAAAGGGCAACTTTCGTCGTCTTTTGAGAGAACAAAGGCAAGCGCAACTTCTTCGGAACCCCTGAGATGACAGTACGACACCTCCGTCTTAAAAAGATTGCACCCTTTTTTTTAAACAAGATTGCACTCGTTTTGAATGGAGGGTGTAGTACAAAGGGAAAAAAATAGTATTTTAAGAGAAAACAGATGTGCGATCTTTTTTCTCGGTCCTGCTACGGCTAGGATTTGAAGCTGCTTGTAACCTTTTCTCAAATCAAAGAAAGGATCGAAATGCATTGGCTCTTATGTTCACTCGCACAAACAGTTGATGAGCATTGGATGTGATTCTTTTTGCGTTTGGTAGGGATCCATATTCTCATAGAAAATTTTGGTTTTAGATTTTCTCAAGAAATGTTTCAGATGATAGACCAGAATCACTTTGTGAGATTGTTTGATTAGTAGGCTAGATTCTCACAAGATTATATATATTTTTCTTAGAAAATCATAAAAATAAAAATATACTCTAAAATATTTTTGTAGGCAAAGAACAACTTAAATATAACACATTTTTATTTGTTGCACCAAAAAAGAATTATAAACAAATAAGATACAATTGTTAGAAGAGAGTCACAGCGAAACTAGCATGTGGGCGATTCCAGTTCCTATCAAACAAAAAAGGAGAAACGTTTATGAGCTGAAACATTTCAGCGTTTGATTGTTTGGAACAGATTCTTCTGGTTTCACATAACAACCTGAAACGATTCTCCTATCCAAACAGGACCTTATTTTAATCGCCGCCTTGAGAATTTGACTCAAGAATCACCACTTTTTGTATTTGACTCAAGAATCACCACTTTTTTTGTAACCATAACCGAAACCAAGTGGCACAGCGTACTACAAACCGAGCAGGCCAAGTCGAGCCGGGCCCGAATGTCACTGAGTAGAATCCTTGGCCCATTTAAATTTAAATAGGCCTGGCCAGTCCATGGCCCAGCGGCGTGCTCCGTCCGATTCGCACCAGGCTGCTCGGCTGCCACTGTCAGTAGCACAGCGCAGTGGGAGTGGAGCATTTTAGTCCCACATCGGCAGAGCACAGCACGTCGCGCTCCAACGGCTGCGTTATAGAGGCTGGGGGTGCAGCCGTTCCAAAGCATGATCCTTCAGGCAGTTAAAGGGAGATGAGGAGTGGTATAAGCTCGCAATTACTATGCGAGAGGGGTGCCCGCCCCAACTAAGCCTGTTACGACAACAGGGGCACCCCAATGACTTTACCATCTGATCCCGACTTTCAAAACAAAAAACTAACATTTTTGTAGTTTAGGAATTAGGATTAGGACCTACTAGGTCCACGTTATGTTCGATGTTTTAAGTATTTTAATTTTTATTGTTCGATGTTTTAAGTTTTTTATTTAAGTTTAATTAATTTAATTTTTATCAATTTAAACTTTCCATTTGAGTTGTTGATGGTGTTGTAAGAATATTTGTAGCAATGAGGAAAATTAAAATGTGGAGAACGCTTAGATCAATTAGCTTAAAAATTGTAACTGAAAAATCCGAAGTGGTCTCTAGGTCATTATAGTTTTGGTATTTTGTTTTTATTAGGTTCTAAGGTTTGTAATGCCTTTCTTATTTTGATTGTAACTCAATATTCTACCTAGTTAAATTTAAAACAGTTATTCGGTAAACCTGGAAAAGTTCCGATTACAATTTAAAACTGGTATTTGTAAAACTTGAAAAGTTCGGATTACAATTTACGCACGCAGGTGCATTTCGGAATGGTTTTTGAAAAGTTGTATTTGCAGCGGCAGAGACATGACAGAAGCTTTTTTTCTATAAAAATATAGCAAAAAAAGCGGATAATAGAGAATGCTCAACGCCGACCGTGGGGATCGAACCCACGACCACGTGGTTAAAAGCCACGCGCTCTACCACTGAGCTAGGTCGGCTTCATATGTATTGACAGACAGATATGGTACCAGTAGGCACGTTCATGTCTGCACACTCTTTTATTAGTGTCTGTTCATCTGAGCGACTGCGGCTTATTAACATTGCACAGTTCAAACGAGCGAGTTGAGTAACTCCTACACTCCACATAGCCCATTTCTAGCGGTCTAATGAAAGTATAGAACTGAACCTCTTCATGGTAGTTTACTTGGACTCATCTAAGGCCACATCTTAAGTGTGCTTTTGAAGCAGAACCAACATTCTAATTGGATATTTCGTCAAAAAAAAAAAATTATGAAACATTATAATTGGATTTTTAAGAATGGACCCATACCACTAGAGCAATGCAACTTAAACTTATACCAGAGAGGGAGAGGAAAAGAATCGGCTCAAAGTTATTCATAATGGCCACATGTGTTCTAAACTCTGAAGTGCCATTGCAATAGACGAGTCAAATAGAAGGATCCGACTCCCTTGTTGAGTAGATTTATTTTTTTTAAAAAGGACATCAAAAGCTTTGCCGAGTAGATTTATAGAGAACAAAAATTATTGAACTGGCACGATTACATTGTTTGGTGGAAAATGATAGACTTGTTGGGTAGCGGGCAGGGTATGTTGTAGACCTAGCAGCAGCAAGCAAACAGACTGAACCAGAGAGAACACAGTGGATAGCGTCACAACAGAGAGCCTGAACTAAACGAAATTGCACATCTTCAGCCTGTTCGTTTCGCTGGTTTATTGTGGCTGAAAGTACTGTTCGCTGGTTTATTGTGTGAGAAAAACATTGCTGGATGGCTGCTGATTTGGCTGAATAGCTGAAACGAACAGGGTGCTTATGGCTAGATTGGAATATTAAGAATGGCTAGGTTAGTTCATCAAATTGCAATTGGTTGTCACACCTTTGCTAGCCTAGGAGAATTTTGCCATACTTTTTGTATTAACTGACACGTGAGACTGAGCCGATAGAAAAAAGCAAAAAGAATCTTATCAAAGTCTATGGTTACAACCAAACAATTGGGGACATTTAACTATTTGCCACTCTCGGGCACGGTCAATTAATCCTTCTCACATCCACTTCTCTCACGTGGGTGGCAAATCTGTTGTCACTCTCCTCTAAAAGTGGCAATGGGTTAAATATTCCAAACAATTGCTAACTTGATCAATCCAATCAACTAAATTTATGTGTGACAATGTGTGGCAACTGCAACACCCCCACGTCCCACCCCACAAGTTGATCCTGGCAAGCTCGGCCAGTGGGCACCAGAAGAAGCGATGGAGCGCATCGCTCTCGTAGTCTCGTGTGCGCGCCCTGTTCCTGGCCTCGCTCGCCAGCTCGGGCGGTTCCGTGTTCTTGTCCTGCAGAGTGCAGGTCGCAGCAGGGGCAGGGCACCCTCTGCCTGCTGCTCGTCCGGGCCCTTTCGTTCCCAGCGCGTGGCCCGCATCAGCAGCGATGAGCGATGAGGCCACCACCCGCCGCCCGGTGAGATGCGGCGCGATCTCGTTGCCCTGCTAGTCCGCGCCAGCTCCAGCTCCGTCTCCGTCTGCGGCGGCGCCCGCCACCACCAGCGTTCCTGCGCAGCGCGGACGCTCCACCCGCTGGCCCTCAAGTCCGGGCGCGCCTCGGAGACCCGCGTGGCGACCGCGCTCGCCGTGGCCTACGCGCGGTCGGGCCTCGTCGCGCACGCGCGCCGCGTGTTCGACGAAACGCCGCCGCCGCGCAGGGACCTGGTCCTCTGCAACGCCATGGTCTCCTGCTACGCCGCCCACGGCCTCGCGCGCCAGGCCTGGGCGCTCTTCGCCGCCTTGCGCCGCTCCGGGGCGCTCGCCCCCGACGGGTTCACCTTCAGCGCCCTCCTCCGTCCGCCGCAGCCGCGCTGTCGCCGCCTCCGCTACCCCGACGACGACGTCGACGTCCGGATGCTGCTCGCGATGGGAGCCCTGGCGCACGGCCTCGTGCTCAGGCTGGGTCTCCTCGCCGACGTGGTGGTCGCCACCGCGCTGCTCGACATGTACGCCAAGTGTGGCCGGGTCGACGAGGCGCGCTGGGTGTTCGACGCCATGGCGGTCAGGAACGTCGTCTCCTGGAACGCGATGGTTGTCTGCTACGGCCGGGTTGGTGCCGGCAAGGACGCTGTTGAGCTGTTCCATCGGATGCTGAGAGACGAGAGCTGCTGCCCGGATGAGCTCACGCTTGCCAGCGTGCTAAGCTCGTGCGCCAACATGGCGGCAGCAAACGAGGCTACTCAGGTTCATGCTCATGCCGTAAAGAGGGGGTTTCACGGGTTTCTGCAGGTGGCCAACGCTGTTATCACGGCGTACGGCAAGACTGGTTTTGTTCGAGAGGCGATGCAAACGTTTGCTATGGTCTGCGACCCAGATGTAGTTACGTGGTCCTCTATGATTTCGTCTTTCGCCTACCTTGGACTCTCTAAGGATGCAGTTCATGTGTTTGAGAGAATGCTCCAACAAGGCGTACAGCCTGACGGCGTTGCCTTCCTTGGAGTTCTTTCTGCCTGCAGCCATGCTGGCCTCGTTGAAGAAGGCTTACACTATTTCGTTATGATGACGAGGGGCTACAGCATCGATCCAAATCCACAGCATCTTGCTTGTCTGGTTGATCTCTTGGGGAGAGCTGGTAGAATTGAAGATGCTTACAAGATTGTTACAAGACTTTCTTGCGAGAGCAACGCTGATATTGTTGGAGCTTTCCTTGGTGCTTGTAAGATGCGGGGCAAAATTGAGTTGGCAAAGTGGGCTGCGGGTAGGCTTTTATGCCTGGAACCAAGTGAGGCAGTAAATTATCTGCTTATGTCCAATGCATTTGCTGCTGCAGGTGCTTGGAACGAGCTTGCAAAAGTAAGAAGTGTGATGAGGCACAGGTGTGGCAGCAAGGTTCCTGGCTGTAGCTGGATAGAGATAGGTGGAACGGTTCAGACATTTGTCTCCAACGATGTGGTGCTCCATCAGTCGATTGAAATGCAACAAATGATGCAACTTACTATTTCAGAAGCACAAAAAGAGTGCAACGAAGATACAACTTGTGATGATCCAATTTTCGTTCAAGAATGGCAGTGATACAAATGTTTGATCTATTATTCTGGGTTAGTGGCATCTGCAATAGTCCCCAGAGCTTACCAATGTGATCTTTCTCATGTAAGTGATACGTATTTATTATTTTAGTGTAACTGATCATCACACTAACTAAATTGCCAAAACTGACTTGATTTGGTATAGGATTTATGTAACCTTAGGAAAGCAGAAAATAGCACTATGTTTTATTTTGTGTTATATTTGTTTATTATTAGAATGAACAGTATAGAATCATTATTTTTACGATGGTGCAAATCAATATTTTACATGTTCTACAATATGAAGCCATGAATTTTCATGATTGCAAATTCTGTAAAATTATTAATAATTTACCAAACAGGTGATATTTACTGCACTTTCTTGGGAAATGATATACAGAGTATTTTATTTTCCTTGAAAACAGAAGTAGCTCCTTGCATATATATTTCATTTCCTTTTTGCCATAGTGCAGTTAATTTAATATTTGTTGATTCTGTTCGATTTTACATGTTTATGTTGCTGTACTTTCCATTCCAGTTCATAAGTCGGTAAGATGTTTACGCCAGGTAGTTGAGTGCTGTTTTAGATAAATAGATATCTAGCCCGATATTTCTCTTGGATATCCATTTTATTCATATTTTCTTGTTTAAGATTAGCTAATTCTTGCTCAAATGTTTTGCCACTATACATCCTGTTGCTGATTCCCATTTGTCCCTCTAGTGTAGTAATGTTTGGTGCTTCTCCGGAAGTTGATGATAATGTTTGTACCGCATATTGTTATTTTTCCTGAACAAGCTTCTTACATAATGTCCAGTTACATTTTTTGATAATAGTTTTCAATACTGCAGTTTGTTACATTTTTTGATAATAGTTTTCAATACTGCAGTTCTTTGATGCTGAGTAGTTGGTTAAAAATTTGCAGTCCTGCTGTTGTTGCATGGGTAACTGTGCCACATGATCTCAATTTGAGTTAGTAGATTATATATGATACTAGTTAAGTTTTGCACCTGTCATGTATTAAGGATACTGGTGTTGACTTGGAAGAGGGTCCAGGTCCCATCTTGTTTACCAAAACCAACAGCTCCCTTTAGGATTGCATTCAGTTTGATCATTTTGCACTGATTTTGTGAATCCAAAGGATTAACAAGTTAGTACAGCAGGTCTATTTCTTGTCCCTGCACGAAGTAAATGTTTCTTTCCTTAGTTCGTACCTTTCTAGATTCCAGTATTCAGTGTTGTCTTTTGTGCTTCAGGTAGGTACTTTTTTTTTGAATGAGAAACAGGAGGGGTTTACACCCCTACTGCAATTTTATTGAAGGTAAAAACAAAAAACAAAATGAAGTACACGTGAGCTCAGGAGGAGCTCTCAAGAGTTCAAGAGACAAAGAAACAAAAGAAGTAAAGAAGGAACAAAAGTGGGGAGGGAAAATCTAGACTAAATTCTGAATCCATTCTTCAATTTGTGGGAAGTACTTCCTCTTTGCATGCCAAAGCATTGAAGAAAATTCAAGCTTGAAGATGGCCTTGCAACTCTGTACAGTCGGCACTGAATTATTGAAGATCAGATTATTTCTGCATATCCAAATCGCCCAGCACATTAGAATGATGATCTCCATAAAGAATGGTTTGCCAATTTGGTCTTTCAGATTCTAAGTTCTGAATAGGCCCAAGCAAGAGATCAGTCTGCAGTTGGAGAGTATTCCAAGCATCAGAAGCAAAACTGCAATCTATGAAGAGATGGAAGGCCGATGCTTCAACATTTTCTCCTCAAAGGACACAGTTGTAGCTGGGCAGTTCCATATTCCTCCTGAGAAGTTCACGTGTACTCAGTCTGTCTTTCAGGAGCAACCAGAAGAATGATTTATGCTTGTTTTGGCATGAGCACTTCCAAAGCCAACTGAAGACTGGGAGAGCAGGCAGGTGGCCACTAAGTTGTTTGTAGGCTTTTCTGCAGGAGAAAGTGTTTGAGTTCCAGATGTATACCCATGAGTCCTTTGCCTCCTGGAGAGTGATGTTGTCTAGACTCTCAGATAATTTTCTGAACTGCTCATAAGCTTCTTCTGAAAGACGGAGATGAAAGTTTCTTTGAAAAGCTTCCAGGCTTTTTGCCTCATGAACTGTGATGTCTTTCTGTTTTGTGAAGGAGTATAGCTCTGGGAATTCTAGTTTTTTGATTCCTTGCTCCCATTGATCTTCCCAAAGTAAGCAGGTCTTCCCATCTTGAATCTGCACTGAAGCCATCCCTTTAAATTTGTCTACTAGCTGTAGGATATTCCTCCACCAAAAGGAACCTTTTCTATTATTACTATGTATTATACCATCTCTATAATAGCATTCCCAGATTAAGTTCACACAGGGGATGTCTTCTGTATTTAGGAATTTATGGAGAAATTTCAGCAGGAGAGCTTCATTGTGGGTTTTGAGGTTGAGAACTCCTCGGCCTCCTTCTTTTGGCCTTCTAACAGTGTTCCAGTCAGCTTTGGCCGGCTTTTTGGAGTCAAGATCAGATCCTCTCCAGATACAATGTCTCCTGTACTTGTCCATTTGTTCTATCACTGTGTCATGGATCTTAAGGGTGCTCATTGCAAAGGTTGGTAGTGCTGTGATCGCTGAGTTAGCTAGCTCCAGTCTCCTGCTTGGCTTAAGAAAGTTGAGGCTGAGACCAGTCTTCTTTCACATTTTGTCTCAAGAGGGCTAAAGTCCACCACTCTTGGCTTTGTCAGACTTAGTGATAAGCCCAGGTAGGTGAAGGGGAGGCTGCCCTTGGCACAGTTAAAAGTTCTTGCCAAATGGTCACTGCTGGTCTGAGATGTTGATTGGCACCATTGAAGACTTTGAATAGTTTACTCTCAGACCTGTTGAAGTCCCAAAGGAGTGGAGGAGGCTTTTAAGTGTCAGCAGCCGTGTTGCAGAGGCTTCTAGGATCAAAAGGGTGTCGTCAGCATACTGTAGCACAGGGAAATCATTTGAGTGCTGAAGGGGCAGAGGTAGCTTTAAGATTTCCATTTCCTTGGCTTTGTTCAGTATGGGTTGCAGTAAGTCATCTGCTAGGACAAACAGGAGTGGGGACAAGGGATCACCTTGTCTGACCCCTCTTCTACAATGTATACTCTTTCCTGGGACCCCATTTAGCAGAACAGAGGAGGTGCCTGATCCCAGAATCATTCTTATCCACTTTTCTTCAAAGCCTTTTGCTCTTAGGATTAGTAAGATGGCCTCATGTTCTAGCATGTCAAAAGCCTTTTCAAAGTCAAGTTTAAGGATGACCAATTTCTTTTTAGACTTGTGGCAAATATGGATGTACTAAAGGCCCAAGCAAGGCAGTCTTGGATTGTCCTGGTTTTGATAAAACCATACTGGTTTTTGTGGATGAGCCTCATAATCACTTTTTTGGAGTCTATTGGGCAACAGCTTTGTTATAATCTTCATTGATGATTTTTCAGGTAGGTACTGGAACTCTAGGTCTCTACCTGAAAACTTGAATGTTACCAACAATCAAACCAAAATATGATCTATGGGATACTTCCAGATGGGAACATTGTCAGTAAATGAACTTGGTTGATACACTGTCATTAAAAAAAAGTTGTCACCTAGGAGTTGCCCTCACCACAGTGTGCCATCATGGATCTTAATAAGGCATTTGACCCCATGCTTAAATGTGTGCCCAATGCAACATTTGGCATGCATATCAATCGAGTAGTTCTTTCCATCTCAAAGAACCAACTGTCCATGTTGAGTGTTGTTTCTCAAGAATCATCCCAGTGAACCATGCGCCAGGTTTCTATCCCTTTTTTTCCTTGACAAATCAGGGTTCTATCTTCTATACACTACATATACACCTTTTTGCTGGCACGCATCATGCAAGTTTGACTCATTTCTCCAGAAGACCTGGCTGGTCTCGTGTCTATCCCAACTAGGGCAGGTTGTTACAGCGCAAGAAAGTCCTTACCTGGAGAAAGACACATTTGTTTTATACTACTATTTTTCCTCTTTGGCTCTGTAGTCCAATTTATTTGTTTTGGATTTGACATTAAAACTACCATGAGATACAAGAATAGGGAAAAAGTGACTTTTGAAAGGTCGGGCAGGAGGGTACAGTGAGACTCATCCATAGGTTAAAGATTTGCCTTTTAAATTATAAAGGGCTGTCTGGAAGAGGGTATTGCCCTTGTAATGTTTCAGATACCTTTGAAAAAAATGAAAAGCATTCTTATGCAAAAAAAAAAAAAAAAAAACACACCAAAGAGGAAATACTGCAGTGCCTTGCTGAATTCTTGAAGATCCTTGGCCACCAAGGCAACAACTCCCACTAGGCCACTACACTACAGCTAGTCATTTGTCAATGTGTGTCAATGTGTTGCACTTATCCTCGAAATTTCCACAAAGCTTGCATCACAAGGACTCTGTCCCTTCCCCATATATATAAACAATTCGCAGCCAGCAACCCAGCACTGACAAAAGTTCACCACAGCTCAAGAACAACCACAACTAGGAGATACAGAGCAGGAAAAAAAAAACAAGTGTGCTCAAGAAGTGAAAGGAGGGATCCATAATCAAAATCCTTAAATCCAATATCAAGATGGTCTTTGGCTTGGATTGCTTTGGTTTTATGGCAAGGAAGGCGTCGGAGTCTAAGCAGCCAGAAGCTGGTGATGCGAGGAAAAAGAAGGACGCAACGGAAGAAGAAGCATCCTGGGAGGCCAGTGAGAACAAGGGTGAGAAGGCTGTAGAGAAGAACAAGAAGGGGAGAGGCACAGGACCACCCCTTGTGGTGCCTCACTTCCCTTGCCGTTCTACCCCTTCCTTGATCTAATCTGAATTCAGTTTTCTTCTTTCTGTTGTTCTTGCTGAAGGCAAGTAGGCAATTAGAGAGGAAATACCGAGTGGATGGATTCAGAGTAGAGGTTTGTAAAAGAGTTACAAAGTTAGTAGTATGTAGAGTGAAGCAGCATACTGAATTAACTGAATGTTTGTGATTTGTGAGACCATCTTGTGCCTGAACATAACTTGCTTATAGAGATGTTGAATTGTCTAGTATCTAGGTTGCCTAGTAGTTCATGTATCTCGGTGTACTCCCAGTTTCTATGAATTGCGTAGCATAGAAGCTCCTGGATGTTCGGATTATTTCTAGTAAGGGCCTGGCTAGCGCCCGGACGCCCACGCCGCTGCCCTCGTCTCGTGTCCCGCGCCCGTCCGCAAGCACGTGGCCCACTTGCACCAGTGGGGACTGCCTCCCCCTTTTCGCGCCTGACACTGAGGCGAGACAACAAGAAGGCGAGGAGGGTGATGTAACGCTTAATCTAGTTTTGGAACATCCAGATGCAACAATTGCAACATACGTCTGAAAACAAATGAAACATGCATTTAAAACACTTGTAAAAACACCTAAAAACACTTAAAACCATTGTAAACATACGCAACATCTAGATAAAACACTTGCATCATATGTATGAAAACATATGCAACATCTAGATAAACACATTTGCAACATACGTCGAAAAAAAACAGATGAAATATTGGGAACATGAGCTTGCAACCTACGTGTACAACATTACAACATGTGTGACATCCCAATCTACTTTTGCAACGTCTATATGAAACACTTGCAACATACCTTTGAAATATTTGAAACACTTTAAATAGATGCTTGCAACATGCAGTTTCAGCGCAAACATCTCCTTGCTGCTTGGAGAATGGAGGCTCGTCGGCATGTAGAGTTCGTCGGAGGCAACGGCTCGGCGGTGGCCGGTAGCCGAGCGCCGCGACTCGCAGGCGGCTATGTGCCTAGCAGGGCCGGCAACTGCGCTACCGTGATTCGCAGGCAGCCGCACGAAACCAGGAGAGGGCAGTCGCACGCCACTGGTAGGCGGCTGAGTTGATTTTGTTTTTTATTTTGTTTTTTATTAGGCGAACGGCGCATGTGAGTATGTGACAATGAGTGAAGCGAGGTGTCCGGCCTTTCATACGCCTTAACGGTAGCATTACCATTCCAGTAATGAGTAGCTGATGGATTTACAAAGCCACAATCAGTGTTTAGGTTACATGAATTTAGAAACAATCTCAACTTGTGGAAGTTGTGATTGAGGGGGCTGTAGAAATACGTAGTAGTATTGGAGTCTAGCACTGTGTTGTATCGGAATAGGACATATATATATCCTAGCCTGGTTCGGCCATGTACTGGAAGTCCTGTGCGTAACTATATATGTGAGATGTACGGCAGCCTAGAGGGCTTAAGCCGATACAATTATATTTGACACGTTCAAGACAAGAATTGAAAGGTAATCAAAATCCAAGTATCAAGATGGTCTTGGGCTTGGATTGCTTTGGTTTTATGGCGAGGAAGGCGCCGGAGTCATCTAAGCAGCCAGAAGCTGGAGATGCGAGGAAAAAGAAGGACGCGACAGAAGAAGCATCCCGGGAGGCCAGTGAGAGTAAGGTTGAGAAGGCTGTAGAGAAGAACAAGAAGGGGAGAGGCAAAGGACCACCCATTGTGGTGCCTCACTTCCCTCACCGTTCTCCGCATGCCTTTATGTAGGTAATCTGAATTCAGTTTTCTTCTTTCTGGTGTTCTTGCTGAAGGCAAGTAGGCAATTAGAGAGGAAATACTGCGTGGATGGTTTCAGAAGACTTATGTGATGGTTTCTAAAATTACAAACATTGGCAGTATGTAGAGTAAGGATAATAGAAGTAGCATACTGAATTAACAGAATGTTTGTGACATGTGAGGCCATCTTGTGCCTGAAGCTCTGAAAATAACTTGCTTATAGAGATGTTGAATTGTCTAGTATCTAGGTACATAGTAGTTCATATATCTCGGTTTACTCCCAGTTTCTCTGAATCGATGGATTACGGACCAGTTAAAATTTGAAAATGAGATTTGCTCACGTTCATGCGCCTGATTTTTCTCCTCCTCTCAGGCGATGATTCACAACCGTCAGATCTTCATCGTGCGGCTGGCGTAGCTTGCGCACTATTCTTCTTCATCCTCCTTGTGTGCGTGCTAGCCGCCGCCCACCCTCCACCGCCCCGCTGCGGCGCAGTAGGGTCTCGGCGCATGGCCACGGAGCTCTGGCGAGACCCTACGGTGCCTGAGGCGGCCGCCTTCTTCCCCTCCCCCTCTCCTGCCGCTGCTATCTTCTCCAACTCCGGCGAGCATGGCTGTGACGTCCTCGTTCCGACCTGGCCTGGCTGCCTCCACCGCCGCCCATCCCGTCGTTACCGCCTGGCCAGCCTGCCTCTCCCAGGACCCCTTCTATGCTCACCGGATTTGGAGAGGAAAGAGGGAGAGAAGATGGAGAGAGGGAGGCCGCCACCGTTGTCTTGCTCGTCTCCGGTGGGGTGCGTGCGCGCACGGGCGTGGGCGCGGGTGGCGAGGTTACGTAGCGCGGGCACAGTCGGGCGCGTGGGCGCAGGCGCTGTGGGCGTGAGAGCAGGGTCTGAACAGATTTCAGGCACATGGAGTGTAGGAAACGTGTTTGTTGAAAAATATTCAACGTTCAGAACAGTACAGAGCTTGATGTACGGTGACCAACACAATGGCAGACAACTTTTAGAGCTTTCACTATACCGGTGTAAGTACGCAGTTATTATGTTTGTACGGAGTACCATGCATGCCTCGTGTTTTCTGAGTTTATTTAGGGGTGTTTAGTTGGCAAATTTTTTTTTGGTTTCGGATACTATAGCTTTTTTGTTTTATTTGGCAATTACTGTTCAATCATGAACTAATTAGGCTTAAAAGATTCGTATCGCGATTTCACGGTGAACTGTGCAATTAGTTTTTTGTTTCGTCTATATTTAATGCTTCATGCATGTGCCGCAAGATTCGATGTGATGTTTTGGGGTGAAAATTTTTAGGAACTAAACACCCCTTGGTATCGGAAGCTGTAGGTATGCAAAGAATTTCCAGGACTCCATACATACTTGTCACTGAAATCTATATGGTACAAGTACATGTAGTGCTGTTCGGATTTACTGACACTGTCACACATGGTCCGAGCTTCTCTGTTCATGAATCAAAAAATAATACACGACACATCGTCTGGCGCCGCTCAGGAGGGATGTTTAGGAAGCTAGGAGGGAGGAAAGAAAAACACTGGTCTGATTATTTGGAACAGTGGTACGTAGAACGATCATTGATCTTCACCATTTGGGTATTTGTCCTCTAGTGCATGTCTAGCTGGGATCGGTAATGCTGGGTCAGGCGTCTCATCCGATAGGAATCCGTTCGACGCTGTTGGGCCACGACGCCAGTCGAACAACTCAATAGACTCATACCATGTTGCTAAAAAAACATGAAATACTCCGCTTTCACTTTCCCTTTCATCAGACTTCCCCGCAGCGCCTGCACCCATTCCACCGCGCCCCCCGCACACCGTCAAGCCATGCTGCATCGCGGTCGCGCTGCCGCGCCTGCACTGTCGCTGAATGCTCCACCACGGCTCTCTCCACCATACCTAGACACCATTCTTCCTCTGCACCGTGCCGAGCGCGGTCGCCTGCCTTCATCGCTCTCCACCGCGCCTCCGCCTCGCCGCGGCCTTCTACAACGCGCCTGCTCTGCTGGTGCTGCCCAGCTGCGCCGCTCGCTCCTCTCTCCTGCCCATCATGTGCGCCCACCTCTGCTGGTCGGGCCACTCCCTCCCACGCGCGTCGGGCTGGTGATGCTCGTGCGTCGCCGCGCGCCGCCAGCTCCCACCTCGACTGGCCCTGGCCCTCTCGTTCTATGTTACAAATTTATATTTCAAGTGTTTCAGATGTTTCAGAGGTATGTTGCAAGTGTTTCATATGGATGTTGCAAAAGTAGATCAGGATATGACATATATGTTGCAAGTGTTTTAGAGGCATGTTGCAAGCGTTTGTTCAAAATGTTTCATCTGTTTCAAACATATGTTGCAAGCGTTTCGATCTGGATGTTGCATATGTTTCACACATATATGTTGCAAGAGCATCTATTTTAGACGTATGTTGCAAGCGTTTCGATCTGGATGTTGCATATGTTTCACACATATGTTGTAAGAGTATGTTCGAAATGTTTCAGCCGTTTCAATCTTATGTTGCAATAAATGTTTTATGTTGTAAGTTGCAAGTGTTTTATCTAGATGTTACTTAGGTTTCACACACATGTTTCAAGTGTATGTTCTAAACGTTTTATTTGCTTTAGACATATGTTACATCCAAGTGTTCCATATTTCAGAGGCAGAGAGTCATGGGGCACAGCTTGGATGCTGTGGGATATGGGGCACGACAAGCCGGGGCCGGTGGGTGGGGGCATGTTGGGGCTGGCGGTCGAGGTGCGCAGAGCACCTAGGGTCGTGCAGACGGGGCGCGCTCGTCTAGTCGTCCTCGTCTCGGCTCGTGGGTCTTGCCCGTGCGGAGAGAGAAGGGGGTTCAAGGGAAGAAGCGCACGGGGGCAACGATGGGTGCAGGAAGGAGGCGTGGCGTCCGAACTCGCGGAGTGAGAGGAGGGGGTAAGGAGGAAGGAGCGGCTAGCAGCGTTTCTGCAGGCGTGCGTGACAGAGGAGGCGCAGGCGTCTGGACGCGCGCTTCTGTCCGGACGTCAGGGCACTAGTATCTCCCAATTCGGATATATGCCATCTAGCAACATCAATTAAAGGAGGGCGATGATACATGCTTTTTAATAAATAATAAATGGACCAGTTATATGACGAGAGCGTGGGAGTATATTAACTTGAAATCAAGACTACTATTCTGAGCGAATAAAAGAAAGATTATTAATCAGAGACAGAAAAAAGTTGACAGGCTTTCAACTAAATTTATAAACAGAGGTTATAAAACATCCAAGTCGTGATCAAATAAAGTTTGCTATACCATTTTCATCCAGATGACGAAGACGCTTAACTGGATATTGATATATCTGAAGTTTCCAATTTCGAATAGGGGCTGGAGAACGAAAGAAAAAAAATAGCAATTCAAAATTTTGAAAATGTGTTATTAGCAAAACTTTCTCAGTTTCTGTTTCAAAAGTACACCGTTTGCCCATGCTAGGAGCAACGTGCTGCAAATATAAGGGTGCCACGTACACCACATGCATATATGGCAAGGGTATTACATTCTAGATAGGCTTATGTTCTATAAGCCATAACTTGAATTAATAAAGGACTAAAAGAAAAAAAAACTTGACCATATGGGCGATGGCTCCTAGGTTTTGCCTTTAGAAGCTGTACGCCTGTACTACGATTGGAACGTGGACTGATAAGCGAACCCCCGATTCAAACGTGGACCGATAAGGGGAGAACCCCCAATCGAACGTGGACCGATATGGAGAGAACCTCCGAGTACATTACTCTAACCAACATAACTCATGAGAAGGAGGTTAAATGAAGGATTATATTGGACTAAGACCCTGGCCATGAATCCATCAGGCCTAAGTCATTTGTATCAAGTACAAGATGTTACTAATTTGTTTGAAATAATCATTTCCATCAAGTTGGGCTTCACTGTTGATCTATCACTATTGGTTTGAAATTTGAATGGTATGTGATATAACACATCGCTGCCGTTGTATGTCATGAACTGACCGGTAATGACAATAAAAATTAACTTTCATTTTATGATATGAACTATGTCAGTAACTTTTTCATATGGTAATGCTGGGCACAGGATGTCCGTTTGCCTAGTCTTTTTCATACGGTAATGCTGGGCATAGGGCGTCCTTCCACCCGGACTGGGCCACGACACAGCCCAACGACTGCTCATCCACTCACCCTCGCTCCAAACCGTTCTAAAAAAAGAAAAAAACTTATCCCTTCTGCTCCCTCCTCTCCACCACAGCGCCTTGCGGCTGCCACTCCGTCCGTCCCGTTCTGAACGTGGATGCCACTCTGCCTCACTGCTGCCGCGCGCCCCATCCGGTGCCGCTCGCTCGCCCCCGTCGTGAGCACTTCTCGCACCCTTCCGTCGCATGCGCGGGTGCTGGTGGTCCTCACCCGCCCACCCGGCCGAGCCAAGACCTGTGCTGGTGGCGGTGGTGTGCGCGCGCCGCTAGTGCTGGTGCGCTCGCCTAGCCGAACCAAGCCCGGCCTTCCCCTCCCCTACGTTGCATATGTATGTTTCAATTGTTTCAGACGTTTCAGAGGTATGTTGCAATTGTTCCATTTTGATGTTGCAAAAGTAGATCGGGGGATGTTGCACATGTTGCAAGTGTTTGTTCAAAATGTTTCATCTGTTTCCAGATGTATGTTGCAATCGTTTTTGATGTGGATGTTGTATATGTTTCACACATATGTTGTAATAGTATGTTCCAAAATGTTAAGCTATTTTAGTCTTATGTTGCAGCAAGTGGTTTCATGTTGCAAGTTGCAAGTGTTATATTTTGAATGTTTCATATGCTCCACACGTAAGTTGCAAGTGCATGTTCCAAATGTTTCATATGTTTTCAGACGCATGTTGCATTCAAATGTTTTTTCATGTTACAAGTGTTTTATGTTGCTCTCGAGTGCCGCCCGCGCGGAGAGAGAGGAGCGAGTCTAGAGAATGACCGGTGGGTGCAGATATGGGGGTGGAGTGCGAGCGTGGGGCGGCGGGGCAAAGCTGAACGGGGGTGGGGTAATGGCGGACTTTGGCGGGCTGCGCAGGTGTCCGGATACGCGCGCCCGTTCAGACGTCTGGGTGCTAGCCACACCCTTTTTCATATGGAGTTTGATGTAGATAAATAATTGAGTGAAATACATCCATGTTCTTCAATATTTCCTAGATCCTCATTAGCGCCACAAACTCTCAAAGTGAGGATTTCAATCACTAAACTTTTGAAGTGATTCACTCTAGGTTTAGTTAAGATCCTTATTCTTGTTATAATTTATATGATCTAGTGATGATCCTGGCTTACTTTTATATGCAAATTCTAATAAATCTCAAAAGCCCAATACCTATGTTCTCTAATGGGCTTTAATGTTTAAGCCCATGAGTAGAGGTGAAAGGTGCAACATCAATTAGTACCATATTACTAGTTGATATGGAGATAAGGGGTTCTCCTCACTATATATTTGTACCAATCCTTTCCGAGAAAGACACACAATAATAGAACTACTATTATTAGGAGTTTCCAGTTTAGAAATTCTAAGATAGTCAATTATTGTTTTCCTCTTGTCGCTACTGTGCTGCCGCCATAGTCTCTCTATCTCAAAAGGTACACACCCTGTGATCTACACCTTGTGATCCAGTGTCTCTGTTCATGCTATTTAATCTGACTAGTATGCGAGCAATACTCATACTAGTATATGAGATTGTTATGATTTATATTTTGATTTTATTCTGAAAATTTTCTGCTTTCTCAACGATTCTCACATTTCACTTGGAGTAAGCCACTCGTAGAGTTAACCCAAAACCTTCGAAAGGTTGTGGACTTGTAGAGAATCCAGCAAACGTTAAGGATTGCTGGTGTATTTTACTTACTCTAAAATATATATGAAAATTGTAGCCCTTAATATAGCGAGGTTTGTAGGTGAGGAATGTTGCATTTCAAGTAATTCATACGACCAAATAATCATCTGAAGATTCATCTAACATGGGTTAAAATACATAAAAAACTCTTATTGCTATGAGGAATCTAGCATAGTTGGGATGGGAAGGTAACATGTGACGGGAGTATGTGTTGATTTATACAACTCGCATGGATAGAGCCATCGTGATGTGATGTGGTTCATGTGCAAACATAAAAGAGAGCAAAATTGACGGTGAAGTCATTCGATTTTGGAGATAATGAATAGAGCATCCTAAGAGGAGGAGAGATGTCATGGTCTAACAGCTTGAAGAGAGAAGGAGAGAAAGGTATGTAAAGAAGCCATTGTGATGTGTATGGTCAAAGTATGAACCGTAACTCGGTAACTGACACGGTGAAACGGTCTATTTTTTATAAGAATATACTAGGAAGCCGACTACTATTTTTAAGGAAACCGACTGAAGAAAGGCGAAACCGTCTACTTTCTGAGGAAACATGGCAGTGCCTGTTTCGAAAAGTTCGTTTATATAGAAAAAAACTAAAATAGACTGGGCCCTACTACACATGAGCTAATATGCGCAGAAGCTTACTACATCAGGCCGCATGAAGACAGACGGTGGCGTTGTTTTGCATGCAGTCACGGAAGCTGTAGGTATGCAAAGAATTTCCAGGACTCCATACATACTGGTCAGTTGTCACTGAAATCTATATATAGTACATATAGTGCTATACTGCTACTGGAAATTACTCACACATGGTCCAAGCTTCTCTGTTCATGAATCAAAGAATAGTACACGGACGCCTACCGTTAAAAAATAGTGTAGTTCAATCTTAAAATAAATCCATTAAAAAACTCAACCATGCTGCGTGTGTGGGTGGGGGAGGGGGGTTGCCGGGTTGGATGGCCCCAATGCTTTGTCTTAAAAATGCCAGGATTTAAATGCGAACTTTTGTTAAAGAAAACCCTCGAGTACATTAGGTCCCGTGAGAACTAAAACGATTTATAATTCTAGATACATAGATTTTGTTATGCACCTAGATATAGGCTAACAAAAGCTATGTATCTAAAAAAAAGTCAAAACGATCTATAATTTAGAACGGATGGAGTATTTCGTAGATCCTCATTTAGGACCACAAACTCTCAAAGTGAGGATTTCAATCACTAAACTTTTGATGTGGTACGCTTCCTGATTCTCTCGAGGGAAACCACTTTGTAGAGTTCAAGAACCCAAACCCTTTGAGAGGTTATGGACTTGGGCCCCGTTCACTTCCCATGCAAACCCAAAATATTTCCTCTTCCATCCATTACATCGAATCTTTGGACGCATGTATAGAGCATTAAATGTAGGTAAAAAAATAACTAATTGCATAGTTTGTCTGTAAATGTCGAGACGAATCTTTTGAGCCTAGTTAGTCCATGGTTGGACAAATTTTGCCAAATAACAACGAAAGTGCTACATGAATTTTTTCCTAAAAATTTTGGGATCTGATCACGCCCTTGGTAGATCCTATATGGGTCAGAACATATTCTGACATGGGTCAGAATATATATAAAAAAACTCTCATAGCTATGAGCAATCAAGCATAATTGGGATGAGAAGGTAACACACGTGAGGGGAGATGGTATGGGCTGATGATTATACAACTTGCATGGATGCGAGAAAAAGCGACTGTGTGAGTTTAAATGTACGTCTATGGAGGTTGCTTCAGACCGTGCAAAACAAAAACGAGAACTGAGTGAAATTGCTGGAATTGGGAGATATTTTGCAATAGCAAACAGAGGATAGAAGGAGAGACGTCATGGTCAACAACTTGAAGAGAAAAGGAAGAGAAAAGGTACATAATAAAGAATCTACAGTGTGTATGGTTGGATGGGGTTCAGGGAAGAGACTACTCAAGAGAGGTTACCAACTCTAGTCACACCAAGTTACCAACACATATGTGGTCAAAGTGTGAACCGTAATAACATGGGTGAATGAAACGGTCTATTTTAGCTAAGAATAGCAGGAAACTGACTACCTTGTTTCGAAAAGTGCCTTTTTATAGATAGGAAAAAATAACTAAACACTGACTGGTCCCTACTACACATGATCAGCTAATGGAGCAGTACTGGCTTACATCAGGCTGAGACTGCTGCTCCTCTTGGTCTCTTGCTACCATTTGCACATTCAGATCTCCGGCGGATGAATGCAGGTTGCAGGCCGGGACAAAGTTACGCTTGCACTGCAGACGGTGTGGCGGTGTTTCTGCATGCAGTAACGGGAGTAAGGCTATCCGTACTCGTCATACTCTATATTCATCCTCTAAAAGGAATATTCCGTCCTGGTCATCGAGATTCTCTCCTCTATACCACTTTCTTCCGCACTCATTCATCCTCTATATTCATCCTCTATCTACTGTTTGGACCCGCTTGTCAGCTTTTTTAATAAAACCCGTCCACCCCAGGGCTCCTCTCTCTCCTCTCGCATCCTCCTCCTCTGTCTCCTCCCCCGGTCCAGCGACGCCGCCGGATCCCGCCACCCCGTCCCCCGCGGCTCCCTGCTCCCTCCCACCTGGCCTCCTCTCTCCATTCGCCGGCGGCGGGCGCGGCTCCCGGGAGGTGGATGGCGGCTTCGGGGGCGCTGGGGCTCCGTCGAGGGCGCTTCTCCGTCCGCGAGCCGCGGCCGCGCGCGAGGGCTGCCCGCGCCGCCGCGAGGCGGGCTCGCCGGGCACCGCCGGTCGGCCGCGCGCGAGTGAGGGAGCTTCGGTGCGGTGGAGCTCGGGAGAGGCGGGCCTTCCCCGACGGCCCAGGCGCGTGCACGGCGCGCACGGCGGCCGCAGGAGGCAGCGTCCCCTTCCCCCAACCGGCGGCGCACATCCGGCCCTCCCCGCGGCGACCTCCTCCACCTACCGACACCAGGCGCGTGCTGCCGTGCGGATCTAGTCGGAGCGGGCGCGCGCTCCATGGCGGGCGTCCATGGCGACCTCCTCGCCCCGCCCCTGCTCCGGCCTCCCCTTGTCTCGCCCCGCCCGTGCTCTCCCGTGGACGTACGCCGGCCCCACGCCACGCTGTCGGATGGCGGACGAACGGGAAGGCCGCTGGATTTGGCGGACGCGCGATGCTCCTGGAGGATAGCGGATGCTTTACAGGAGACCGCTGCGGCGTTTTTTCCGCCATTGGCGTACTGGAGTAACGCATAGCGTACCCCAGTGCGGACGGTCTAACAACGGCCGGAGAAACCGACGGTACACGCTGTCCCAGACCAGCCGCCACCGCGTCAGTAGATAATACTGAGTTACTGACACCGGCCCGTGGGTTTTACTGCTCCCAAAAACCTACAGCATCGTGGTGGAAAAGCCGCTGACGGCGAGCACCTTTCGAAGAGGGAAATTTGTACACGAATGGCAATTTGTACTGTTTCCAAAAACCTACAGCATCCGTGGTACCTTTATTTGCACAAAGGCAGCAAGCACAAGTCAGTGGACTGAAACCATATGTTTGTACATATTCCCAATTTTGAAATTTGTACTGTGTACATGTATGATCTCAACTTGAAAATGGCCAGCTGCCAAGTCCGTCCCAATCACGAGAAGATGGCACAAAGGAGGTGCAAGCAACCATTATGGCCATGGCCAGCCATATCATGTCTGCACATCAATGTCTACCAACAGGTTTAGGTATAGTTCCCATCAAATTCCTCTTGTGCTGATATGTGAGCTTATCATCCAGATCATCAGTCTAACCACGCCCCCATCAACTTGGTGTAATGGCAGTTTAGTACATTCATTTAAGATTGCCTTTTCTCGAGACTGTCCTACGTGACTCCAGCAATCCATGGAAGCCACACATGGAATCGGAGAAGTGAGACCCACACAACAGCTTTTCTCCAATAAACTATATGCACGCTTGTTCCATGTGAGTGTCCGTGTTCCATGCATCCATCGTCGCCTGTGGACTGTGGTGTATAAAGACATTCCTCAAGACAAGTTCCACAGCTAAGCCATGCCGTCCATTCACCGAGTCAAGCATTAGAACCGAGTCGGCCTCGGCCAGCAGGTTGCCATTGATTTCAATTCCTAGCTAGCTCATCTTCTTGGAGCTATCAATGGCCTGCCGCGGCGGCATGGTGTCCGGAGCGGGAGCCGGAGCCGGAGCCGGAGCAGTGGCGCACCTAGCAGCGACAGTGTTATTGCTGTTGCTTGTTGGAGTTGGCATCTCCCGTTCCCGTGCGCAGCTCCAGGTGGGCTTCTACTCCGACTCCTGCCCGGACGCCGAGGACACCGTCACCGCTGCCGTCCAGGACGCCGCCGGCAACGACCCCACCATCCTCCCCGCGCTCCTCCGCCTCCAGTTCCACGACTGCTTCGTCAAGGTACGATACGACGTGTGTATGCGTCCTCGTGTCCGGCAAGTCCGGCCGATTACTGCTGCTTGTTAGCTTTTACAAATGTGCGTGTTCGCCGGCGGCCGGCGTCCGGCAATATATGCAGGGGTGCGACGCATCGGTGTTGATCAGGAGCGCCAGCAACGACGCCGAGGTGGACAACGCCAAGAACCAGGGCCTGCGTGGACAGGACGTGGTGGACGCCGCCAAGGCGCAGCTCGAGGACCAGTGCCCCGGCGTCGTCTCCTGCGCCGACATCATCGCGCTCGCCGCCCGCGATGCCGTCGCCATGGTAACATGCAACCGGCCGATATTATATTACCAACTAGGTAGATGGTAGAGTAGTAGTCATGCACGTCGTAGCAGCTAACGCGCTGGAAATTGGAATGCATGCCAATGCCAACCAGACGGGCGGGCCGTCGTTCGACGTGCCCATGGGGAGGCGCGACGGGCTGACCTCCAACCTCCGCGACGCCGACGTTCTTCCTGACGCCGGCGACTCCATCAGCGTGCTCCGCTCACGGTTCGCCGCCAGCGGCCTCGACGACCGCGACCTTGTCCTCCTCACAGGTAGCCACTCTACACCCTCGCTCGCAATCTTCACCGTACCTTCACTACGTTGCATGGACATGGACGCTGCCTCAGTCCTCACTGACACTTACTGATGCAAACGAACGAGACTGGCCGCAGCGGCGCACACGGTGGGCACGACGGCGTGCTTCTTCGTGAAGGACCGGCTGTACAGCTACCCGCTGCCGGGCGGTGGGATGGGCGCCGACCCGTCGATCCCGGCGCCGTTCCTGGCGGAGCTCAAGGCCCGGTGCCCGTCGGGTGACTTCAACACGCGCCTGCCGCTGGACCGCGGCAGCGAGACCGACTTCGACGACTCCATCCTCCGGAACATCCGCTCCGGCTTCGCCGTCATCGCCTCCGACGCCGCGCTCGCCAACAGCAACGCCACCCGCGCGCTTGTCGACGCGTACCTGGGCCCCTCGGCGCGCAGCTTCGAGCGGGACTTCGCCGCCGCCATGGTCAAGATGGGCAGCGTCGGCGCCATCACCGACGACGACGCCGGCGAGGTCAGGGACGTCTGCTCCGCGTTCAACAGCAATTGATGATGATCCGTGCCGTGCTTGCATCGGTGGCTGCGCGGCGGGACATAGAGAGAGAAATGAGAATTTCTGTGTAAATTTAATTTGGTTTCTTGAGTGGATTAATTAGATTTCAAAAAAATTTAATTAAATGGATTGATCAAAGAAGAGGGCACATGGAGGAATTGTGCGGTGGAATTGATTGACAACTTTTGGATGCAGCGATGCAATGCAAGTACTGCGCGCATGCATATGCATGTGACGATTTATTGCCACGGTTGTCCTAAATTAAAAAGATGATAAGTTCATCAATTCGTACAGCACCAACGACTAAACCGCGTCTAGTCGGTAGATTCTGCTCGAGATTTGAATACTGGCGGCTGTTTTGTTAGCGATTTTTTTTTAACAATTCGGAAGAGCACTGCCATACATTATATTATATTTTATTACTTATAAGAAGCAAAACAATCCGAGCATTGCATTAGTGTTACATGATTTTCTTTAGCGAATCTAGAAAACCAAAGAAAATTCACACGATGCAAGGACATACTGTAGCGAAATTACCGATTGGTAGAGGGTGGAACCTTGTTCCGTTATCTTAAAAAAAGTGTAGTGAAATTTTCTTGTTCATGGTTCTATAAAGATCTTTTTGAGGGCAGTTATGTAAAGATTTAAGCATTTTCTCTGAATTGAGTTACTCAAGCGCGTACTGTATAAATAAAGGTTCTTTTGGTGAAAAAGGAAAATTTTATTAGCCCAATCTTGTAGGACTCTTCCTCTGAGGTTCCTCCAAAACGGCTTCGACTTCTCTTTTTCACCGAAAACACTCCAAACGGCCCCTCTTACTAAACGTTTGGTAGGGCTTCTCTATAAGAGCCGAAGAGGAGCCATACTAAATGGGGCCTAAGAATCATATGGGAAATATTTCCTACACACTATTACAGAAACCGTAATCCCTGTCAGCCCATCAGGGGCCGTTTGATAGGGATCCAAATTCTAGGAGAAACATTTTAAATTCAGATTCTCGGGAGAAACATTTCTCTCAGAAACAAAATCACTTGCTGGATCCGTTTGTCTGTTTGCCTGGATTTAGAGTAGAGGTAAATGTGGTGGAATATACCAAAAAGCCCTTAATATATGATGATATTTTCTTGAGTTATCACAGGGCAAAATAAGCCTTGCTTGGCTTCACCGAGCAGGGCATAGCAGAGCCGCGGCCAGGTTCTCGGCGCTCGTGGTCGGCTTCGTTGTGGCAGTGCACAGCTGTGCAGCATGCCTCATGCGTACGCGCGTGCATGAGGAGGGGGCAGAGAGGTGGTGGCGGCGTGCGGTCGTCGTCGAGGGAGTGCGCGGTTGCCGTCAGCGAAGGGTCCGTCCCTGGGGGAGCGGCACAGAGGAGGTCGCCATCGAGGGAGGGTGCGTGGTCGCCGTCAGGGGTGGAGGCCGTCGGAGCCTTGGGGAGAGGCACGGAGGAGGCGGCGCATCCTGATGTCCGAGGTGTCGGGAGCTCTCGTGGTGACCGAATGGATAAGGGAGGCGATGGCAGTTGTGGTAATTTTTAACGAATGAGCATCATCAGAATGGAGAGTGAATCGGTGCGAAACCACCCCATGGCCGTTTCAAAACTCTATGAAGGATGGGGAGTCTGTTCTGCTTCAATTCTTTGTGCTGGTAACCCGTTTGGAACCGGTTCTACCGATTCTTCGCGGAAATGGATCCAATTCTTCCTTCCAAACGCATATCAGTAATTTTAGACTTGCTAGTAATAGAAGTATCATTGCCTACCCCTGTTTTGAAGCGAATGGTGATTTTTCCCTCGTCTTTTTAACTTTGTGATTTTACCCATGTGATTTCAAAACGAAAAGAGACTGCCCCTAACAGTGTTAACTTTTGGATAAAAGGACAACTTTGCCTATGTGTTTTTACCTCTGTTTTGTTATTTTGATATTTGTGTTTTTACCCCTATTTACAGATCAACAATTTAGCCATTTTGATACAGAATTATACAATTCAATCAGTGGAAAAATCAACAATTTTTAGAAAAAAATCGACTTGTAAAATGTTTTTGAAAGGCTCTCAGTTTGAAATCAACCCTACTTAGAATTGGGGTCTTTCATTCTTTCATTCATTTATTGTACCCATGACAAATGTTCTCTCATCTTATTTGCCCCAACATTTAATGGATATTGTCATGAGCTTCACATTAGAAGAATGGCGCACGTTGGGGAATTCCCTTGCGTCGGTGACGAGCAACCCTTTTTGGTGGTGGTTCTTCGTTGTTCTTGTCATTGCAGCTGTCTTTGTCACTCATATTACTTGAACCAACATCATCGATCCTAGTCACATGATCCTTACCATTGGATTGAGGGCTGTTTTCAACCATGGCTGGCATACTCATTTCCATATTTAAGCCTCTAAGCTGTAAAAGGTAAGGATTTTATTAGATATATGCGATCCATTAATTATGAAACTTATTTATTATTTTTGTACTTTTTAGAAAATAACATCCTTAGATAGTTTGTGATAACTTACATTGCATCCAAGATAGCAGAAGCGAAATGCATCAAGTAGAGCACGACTGCATGTCTCACAGCTATGTGTTGATGACAAAGGTGCCTTACAAATGGGGACACCAGAAGCACATGGTTGTGGGCGCTCATTCAAGAATACGACCCTTGCACTGTTGATTACATAAGTTTGCACATCACTAATGTCAAGGATGTCTTGAATCTCTGAAACCCTCACAACATCATGGTAGGATGATCGCCTTATCTGAAACATCCAATAATATGAAACTTAAATACTGCCATCCTTTCATAGATCATATGTGTGTGCTTGCTCAAAGGACCCATGGCCTATGAATTTATATTTTTATACACCCAAAATTTGAACACATTTAATGTAAAGTTTTATAACGTTTCCAAATTGTGAGGTGACATAAGAAGCAACAAAAGAAAAACATCCAAATTGTAAAGTTTTGATTGTATGGCATGTATGATATATGAAATGTTTTACCTTTCCATTGACTACACAACTACACATTTCTTACCTGGATTACACGATGAGTGGAATGATCGCTTGAACGGCAATAGTTGCAGAAAGCAGCTGGTGTAGCCTCACACTGGGTGCAAAATAGGTTACACTCGTTGCGACTAGCAAGAAGATGGTTTGCACAAGTCACAAAGAATTGTGTTGCAAGTAATATTTCTAGCCATGAAGGCACCGTCTCCCTTTTCATTGTAAAATCAGTAGTCTATTATGTTCTTTTTGCTAATGTTGGGGAGTGAAAGGAATGGTTGTACTTATAGGAAAAGAATAGTGAGAAGTGCATGAGTTTTTGCTGTAAATTTGCTGGCATAAATAAGCGTTTTGCATAATCCGTGGTGGTAAGAACTGAAATGCTAGCTAGAAATTAAGAGAAACAATATAATAATAAGAAGTACATGCACTTTTGCTACAAAACAGTGGGTGCAGTATGATGTTTTGCATAATCTGTGGTGGTATGAACTGCAATGCTAGCTAGAAATTAAGAGAAACAATAAGTGAAAGGAATGGTTGTACTTATAGGAAAAGAATAGCGAGAAGTGCATGAGTTTTTGCTGTAAATTTGCTAGCACAAATAGGCGTTTTGCATAATCTATGGTGGTAAGAACTGAAATGCCAGCTAGAAATTAAGAGAAACAATATAATAATAAGAAGTACATGCATTTTTCCTACAAAACAGTGGGCGCAGTATGATGTTTTGCATAATCTGTGGTGGTAAGAACTGAAATGCTAATAAGTGAAAGGAATGGTTGTACTTATAGGAAAAGAATATTGAGAAATGCATGTGTTTTTGCTATAAATTTGCTGGCACAAATAGGCGTTTTGCATGATCTGTGGTGGTAAGAACTGAAATGCCAGCTAGAAATTTAGAGAAACAATATAATAATAAGAAGTACATGCACTTTTCCTACAAAACAGTGGACACAGTATGATGTTTTGCATAATCTATGGTGGTAAGAACTGAAATGCTAGCTAGAAATTAAGAGAAACAATATAATCATAAGAAGTACATGCACTTTTCCTACAAAACAGCAGCGCAGTATGATTTTTTGAATAATATGTGGTTCTAAGAACTGAACTAATATATAGTTACAAGTGACACAGAAACAATAGTGAGATGTACAATCTCTTTTCCTATAAAACCATTGTTGTAGTGTGAAGTTTTTCATAATTGCAGTAGTTCTTTGTCCAAATATGTAGCACTAAGAACTGACTGCTAGCTAAAGTTATGTGAAAAAATTAATGACAAGTACAATCACTCTTCCTGGAAAACCACTGGCAAATAAGATGTTTTACAAAATTTGTGGCACTAAGAACTGAAATGCCAACTATAGATATAGGGATAAAACAATAGAAGTGCATCCACCTTTTATTCAAAACTACTAGCACAATAAGAATATTTGCATAATTTGCAATGTTTAGAAACTGAATGCCAGCTACAAACATTGTGCCCACAATCATAGTTCTCATTAATATAATATTCTAGTGCTCACATAATAGGCATTGTGCTGTGATCCAAAGGTAGCTACAAATAAACTTTGCAAAACCCCCTTCTGAAGCCCAGATCCAACCGTCCCCCCTCCAATCTTGAGCTTTAAGTCTGGTTGCATTGATCCCAGAAGGACCTGTCATGGGATAGGTCCTAGCTCGTTTGCCCTCTAGTTCAACCCATGTGACCTTGTCATCATCAGACCCATCCCTAACCCCAAAAGGTTAACATAGTGCTATGCTCGATCATATGCCAACCACTCAGCTCCAACTATAGGAACCTTGTCTAATCTCAAGCAATCCATCAACTCCCATTCCTAAGTCTCATGAAAAAGATTCCCAAATGACAATCAAATCAAAGTGAAGCAAGGCCAACAGACACAGATGAAGGACAAAGACCGGGAAGGATGTTGGAATATGAAACTTCATCAAACTAAGTGACTCTCACAAATGGAGAAATGTCCTAGAGACCATCTATCCTAAATTTGGCATCAAAGTAGAATACCAATTGAATCCATGGATTGTTCGATGTTGCCTTGTGGACTGTTTGATGTTGCCCTAGTTGTTCTGATTGATGCAAAGTGACTCTGCAAACATGCAAATGTCACTATGGGAAATGCCCATATGCAATGACCCAAAATCATGGCAATAGGGCCTAAATCATGGCCCATATGCAATGACCTGAAATCATGGCAATAGGGCCTAAATCCAGTTGCCATAGAGTCACTTTTGTTGGTAGGCGTTGCAGAAAACCAAGTGGTGAACGGTCCTTGCAACGGATTTGCATTTTGTTGCAAGTAGAGTGCTAATTGCAACATAATTATGTGTTGTGGTTAGTAGGTGCTACAACGAACCATATTGTGACAATAAGTTTTTTCCACATTTGAATCAGTTGCAAAAGAATTTTCTACCATGCTTATGTTTCATGGCAATAGGAGTTTATGCCACGAAATCATTTTGTGGTAGTAGGATATAATACCACGCACATTGTTCATTGCAAATGGAGTTTATGCCACACAATTGATTCATGGCATTAGTATATAATACCATGCACATTGTTTTGTTGCAAGAGCATGTTGCAACGTAATTGCTTTGGTGGCTAGAGATTATATTACCATAAAAATTAGTTCATGGTAATAACATGTGTTGCAACATAGAATAAGCAATGGCAAGAAATGATGTCACAATAGGGTGAAACCATTGCACCCATTGATTTCACAATGTAACTAAATAGTTACGTGGTAGTTAACTACTTGTAGGATTGTTAGTATTTCTTATGCTCAAGTAGAGAATTCCGCAAGCGCACAAAATATGCCGTTGTAGCACTTCACCCAAGAGTATTCCAGAGTATCATTATTTATTTTATCCCAAGGGAAAGTGATGGCTAGGAATGATAATAAACAATAGATCCTAGTGTTTACCACAAAATAGTATCAAATAGTGTAGAGGGGTAATCAAATATTGGATAGAATGGGTGATGAAGCAAGTACAAAGAGCTCAAAGATCACATAGCTGAAATATAAATAGATTGAGTCCACACAATGGGTATACTAGGCGGTAGGTGAGACAGTAGGAGATGTAACTCCTACCCAAAGCAGCTACAGAGTTGATGCTTGCCTTACTGTTAATGCAAAAGTGGATCTGCAAACACAAAGGGCTAATACCCGAAATCGATATCCAAAGCGTGCCAGTCGATTTGACCTGTTAATCGACAAGGATGAAGATACGAGCACTTTGGTCCTGACAACAGCGATACGCCCGGAAGTCACGGCCAAGAGGTACTCACGCGGAACTCGAGGATCATCGAAGATTGCACTGGAGCAATGCAACTCGCCGAATCGATGAGAACTCATAAAAAGGAAAAACTATGCAAATTGACGAAGTCGCCGAAAAGTAGATGTAAATAAGAGTAAAAGCTGGTTTTTGATATTGATTGATTTTTTATTACATTGCCCTTCACTCTATATTTATATCCTGATCTATAGAAATGTAACCAAATACGACTAGGACACTAAATCCAAATCTAAGGAAACACATGACTTTGATACAACTCAGACTCTAATAAACATAGAAAAGGAAATTAACTCCTATCTTATTCCATAGTCCGCCTCAATCACGATGGTATTCTTATCGACCTCCTTTCCATCGGCACACTCCCCGTTCCATCGGCAGCAGCCTTCAAGTCTTTTTCATCGGCACACTCCCTGTTTCATCGGCAGCAGCCTTTAAGTCTCCTTTCATCGGCATCGGCAATAATACCCTTAACCTTATCGGCAACACTTCAATTTGAATCAACTTCTCTACACGCCGCCACCACTCATAAGCAGCCTTCTTTACAAGCTCATTTTCATCGGCTATCAACCTACACAGTAATCTTTCCTCTGCTGATTAGCCCCTCCTGACCATCTTGACACGTGCTAAAAAATGATGTCAACACTTACCTTTTAAGAATTGGTCTCAAACACGTGTGGCATATAAAGACTAGATAGGCCCTGCCACAACCTACTAGCTACCACAAATAATCCGTGCAACAAGTGGTAACCAAAGCCAAGATAGTGTATAATAAGCACCACGCTTACACCTTCTCTCACTACTCTACTTGTGATCACACAGGCCAAATAGAGCACCTAGTTAAAGGAGATGATTGTATACAAGTGTGGGTTCTGGATCATCGATCTATTATATAGCAACTATATGCTAAGACAAACCACAACAATACTATAAATAGTATATAGTTGCACAAAGTAAATGCTAAGTAAAGTAGAGCAAGAATAATATATTAAATAAGGAAAAGTCTTACAAAATAAAAGGTACAAGAGTTATGCCAGACCAGAAGACCAGCTTTGGAAACTTGAGTAGAGCTCGACTGTACTTCTAACTCCCACGCTAGACTATCCTACTAAGGAGATAAAGTGGAACTAAACTACACTTGAGAGCTTATTTGCTTCTTCCTTGCTTTCATGAATGGAGGGGGGTGGGCCTCCTTTTATAGGGAGAGATTAGTTAGGTGCCATATCATCAATCCATGTGCCCTTCACCATGGTCGTTTGGATCAAACTGACCTAAGATCAAGGGCTGAGATCATTTGAGCATGTTCTTGTATGCATGGAGGCATGCTTGAAGTCGGTGGGTGTACTTGGGAGGTCGATTGACCTAGGGGGGTTGGCCGACCTCCATATGATAGGTGGGCCACCCACCTTTGGTGGAGACACTCTAGGGAACTTCCTTGTTGGGTATGAACTATTATTGCTTCACTTGATGTCGGTTCACCTCACTTGTGGGCCCATGGATCCATGTGAAGTGAATATGAGCGCTTGAGAAGAAACACAATTTGATCCAAGGGTGGAGAATGACTTTGAGAGGTGTTACATGGATCATGCCAGCTTGGACAAGCTTGGTCACTACTACAGATTGATCTTTCACTATCGTCACTTTCACTGTTGTAGAGATAGAGGTGACGGTGTTATACTTCCACCGCCAGTTGGACAGATAGCGAGGCCTCCTAAGGAAGGAAATCGGCAGTTCAAACTTCTACCACCCACGGGTTAACAATAGATGCGGCAGTGGTATTTTCTCCATCACATGAAAAGCTGAGCCGACTGGGATAGGCGTTATGGTCGCCAGCCCTACACGACCGTTTGGTGCACTGGCGGTAGTAAATTTAGCGTGAGTTATTTCTCCATTTCCCAACTACCCACAACACAGTTGCATCACCATTAGCTGCTACTCTCCACTTCTCCTTCTTCAAGGTTGGCCTATTTAAGCCGGGGCTAGATGCGCTTCTTTGCAATCCACACACTCCTCCTCCTTAGATACAAATACAGAAAAAGCTCTTGAGCCAACCATCTATATTTCCTTCATCGCCATGGCGCTCCTTCTCCAACTCCTCTGGCGGCAGCAGCGGCGTTGGGAGAAGGCCTTTAAGATTGTATACTACCGGCATCTAAACGCAGCGAGTGCTACTTGATCTAGGTGCTAGTGAAAGTTTTGCGATTAAGGGGGTTCGCTTAGAAACCGGTTGTAAGGATCTTTGCAGCCTTATCTCAACCCACCCATAAAGTAGTTAGCTCTTCACTATTAATACATGGCCCACTTATCTCTCTCACAAGTTTCTTCTTGCTCTCTCTCTATCTCGACTGTGAGAGGTGCATATGCTAGTGGAAGTTTCACCTCACATTTTCTTTCTCTTTCTTGAATAGCTCTAAGTTTCTATTTCCAAGCCTGCTATTCAGTCTGAGGAATCGAAACGTGAGCACCACCATATCCTAATCGACAAGGAAGTTACTACACAAGAAAGATGGACAAAAATGGTTTCCTTTATTGAGATGCTGGTGGAAGTTTTGTGAGGTGTTGCCTCATCCTTAGTTTGCACTGCTTGTCTCCAGACTCGACTATGGGATGTACCTGTACTCGACAGGTTTTTGTTATTGTACACCCAATAGTCTTCGATAGTTCTTTGTTATTGTACAACTGTGGAATGTAACTGAAGTTATCAATGAAATTGCTGTGATGATTGTTACTGTGTTGTTTATATATAGTTTTTGCCTTAAAAATAATTAATAATTGAATGGCTGTGATGCTTGTTACTCCATTTTTTGAAGTTTCATAGTATTTGCCTTGGCTACACAGACGTGAGATAAAGCACCACACTAAGATGGTGCTGGGGTGGAAGTATTTGCCTTGGTTTATTTGCAAATTGGTTTGCTGTGTTTGCAAATTGTCATTATTGCAGCTTCTATCACCGTTTCATATGGTGATTCAGCATTAGTGTTAGATCACAAAGTGCAAGGAATCAAATGGTCCGTGTCGTCTTGCCTGCTCCATTGCCCGTGACCCGCGTGGGTGGCTGTGGATGTCACGGACCTTGACTATTGCCTTCCCCGCTCGTGTTTATTAGTGGAGATGACTTGAATAACTTGTATTAAGAAATTGGAAACATGTGCAAGAGAATCTGAACTGCATCATATGAGAAGGTAACTGTAACGAGTTTGAAAGGAATTGTACTTGCGTATCATTGTATTAAGGAGAATGAAGAGTTTATCATACAAATCCCCATCATCCAGATACATACATATCAACATTGATCTGTCCAGAATCTACCACATACTTGTGAAGAACCTATCACACTCATTGCGGATCCTACACTCCTCACTGTAGAACATAGCCCACTCCTCCCAACCTTCCCATCTTGCGTGGTCGCCGCAGCCTCCGCCTCCGCCTCCGCACTGATGTCCGTCCTGGCGATGCACCGGCATGGCCAGAGGAGGCAGAGGACTAGACTCACCCGGCGTCGGCCGCCCAGCCAAGTCCTGCAACACGAACATGGCCTGTTGGAGGTGCCGTGTATATTTCTTGTTCTTCCACGTCACATTTGCCTCTGGGCCCGCTTCATCACCTTTGACCTTCCTCAACAACCACTAGGTAATGTTGTCACTGCCGGCACCGCTATTGGACCTGTGGATCACAAGGGAGAGCACAAATGCATGCAGCAACATCATGCCTACTGCGGCGGAGCGCTCAAGCATGTCGAGCCGCAGCATGAGTGTGTTGCGGTCTTCCACGAAGACAGCGCGCATCCTAGCGTAGAAGCAGGCCTCTGGGTTGCCAACGCTAGCAAGCCTAGCGATGAGCTTGGCATGGTACTCGTGGTCGTAGAACCAGTTCTAGGTCCCATGTTGGATCCCACGTAGCAGCACCCGCCATAGTGGTATGCTCTGTCCCACTATGGCGTCACCACACACCCTATGCATCTACGAACAGGTTGCCCATAGGCTGCCAAGATCTTCCATGGGATCCGCTGCAATCGCAGCGACACGGCTAGCAATCTCAATAGCCACATCCGTCGGGAGCTTCTACATGGAACGAGGACACGCGCAGCGGCGACAAAAGACGGATCCTCGAGTTGAGGAGCGACGTCACAGCAGAGCGGAGCTTTAGGGATGTGGGGGATCAGAGCGGAGTAAGGTGAGTTCCAGAAAACCCTCTTGAGATTTTATGATTGCTCCATTCTTGAAGGTTCCGTGGCACGGGGATGTCAAACGTCTCTGGGAAGTCAATCATCATCCTCCAAACCGTGTGAATCGCGTAAATCATGCATGAAAATGTGATAAAAATTTAGAATGAAAGAATCTTATCTTACTATCTTACGATTACTACTTAGAGGCCCCAACGGTATAAACCGTGTAAACCATGTGAACCCCCTAATTTTGCATGTAAATTACCTACCTCTGCCATTACAAAAGATAATTCAAAGCAGTCGATAAGAATAAAATAGGGTAGCGGTTCGTCACTTCGTCTCCCCTAAATCATGTGGTTAGCGCTAGAGGGGCCGAGCAGCATGGTCGAGTCAATTTTCCCTGTACAACTTACAACACCGTTCCATCATCATTACTTCCGCAGGGAGAAGCGTGCTCCACTAAGATCGTGCGAGGCGTTGCCTCGCCTTAACTCCTTCTCTCGCTCAGTGCGATCAAAGGGAACTCCAACAGGCACCTATCTCACCCATCCTTCTATAAAAGCAGAGGCTAAGGCGGAGAAGCAAGTACACGATTCCTTTTCTAAACTCATTACACTTACCTATCTTCTTGTTCGAGCTTCTTCGTCCAGTGCTCCGTCTCGAGACCCCATCTTTCAGATCTCATCCAATGGCGGATCAGGCAACAAAGCGCCCAATGGAAGAGTCGCCAGAGGTTGTCCCTGCTCGTCCCCGCATTCGTGCGATGCTGCGATGGGACGGGGAGGGCAGCTCGGTGGTGCCACCACTGGAGAGCCGATCCCTGCTTTTGGCTATCTCCTCCGATGATGACGGGGGGGGGGGATGATGTCCTCAGTTGGTGGAGCAGCTAGACGTGGTCACCTCCTCCCTTCACGAGGAGAGCCGGGAGGCAGACCGGCTGCGCCTCTCTGTTGCCACCACGAAGTGGGAAACGGCCGTGGCGGAGCTTGCTGCCGTCGAGGCCCAGGCGCGCCTCGCTGGTAAGGCATTTGACATGATATGATCCTGCTTTTTCACTACGTGTGCTGTTGTGTCTTTAGTTATAGCGTTTTCTTGTCTCCTTTTCAGCCGTCCAGGAGCAACTGATTGTCATGTAGGGCAAGGCAGCGGAGGCGATCCGCCTTCACCAGGTAGTCGAGGACAATGCCTGTGTCTCCTCTCAGATGGCGGCCGAGAGCAACAGGCAGTACCAGGACCTCCACGCGGCAGCAGGCAACGCTGTCCGCGTGCTTTTGCCTCCTGCGCCTACAGGGACGACCCTGGCAGATTGCCTCTGCATTGTGCGCCGCGGGTCGTGGAGGTGGCCACGTACTGCATTTGCCTAGGGGCTGCTTCGGCCATGGCCACCACCTATCTTCGGCTGGGTGAGGACCTGACTGTGGTAGAGCCAGGGTTCCCAGGAGAGACGAGCTATCAGTAGCGTGAGAACCTAATCGGCGAGTTCTCCACTAAGGGCGATGGCATCTTAGCCGCAGTGGATGTAGAGGACATCATTTGTAGCGCTCCCCACGAGTAGTGTTATTGTAACATGCCTCTGCAATCTGAATAAAAATGTTCATAATATTTAGTAGTTATTACTTTGAGTTCATCTCTGTTTGCTATGATTTGAATGTTCTTTGTGCACCTTAGAGTTCGCAGACCGTATGGCACGTCCGTCGTTAGTAGGTGCTAACATCTCCCAATCACCACAGCTGATAGCCTTCACCACCGCTTTCGTCAATTTTCAAGCCCGCGCGTGAGTCCTACGCGTCACTCCTGCGTGTATTTACAAAGTTTTGCAGAAATTTGCATTGCCACGTCTGATAAAGTTGCTTACAAAGGATGCTCCCCACCATATCTTTCTCCTCCTTACTGTTGTTGTTCCTCATCACTGTCCCTGCTTCCCAGTGCCGAACTGCACGACCGCCCCTATTCAGCGGCGTGCAAGCTGCTAGTCACTGTCGACAAGCTAGTGCTCCACGCTGGTACACCTCACCGGTAGGTAGACAGCACAGATCCACCGGTGACCAAGCTGGTACTCATCACCGCCGTCGCCGCTCGAGCTCAATGCCGTAAGATCCAAAGGCAATGGTAATGCTTTCGCACTTCCCTTATGCATTGTTCTTGGATTTTTATCCCCTTCTTCACTCATCTGAGTATGAATGAAGCTTCCATCTGATTATTAACAAGTTCATGAACACATCTCCGTAGTCGCTCCTTCGCTGATTCAGGTGACAGCGCTGCCGCTTCCATCGCCGTCCTTGCTCCACTAGATCCTCGTCATGATGGAGGAGGAGACCCTCAACCAGAGGAATGAAGTGGCCATCCTCACAGACCATGAATTGGTCCTCATCCTCAGCCACCTCACCGCCGGTTCCTTGTGCAGTTGCAAGTGTGTCTGTCGCTCCTGGAATAGCCTCATATTAGGATCTGAGTACCATAAGGAGCTGTCCCAGATTCTCGCCGGATTCTTCTACTACAGCTGGAAATGCAAATGCAACTTCACCAGCATCAATGGTGAATACCCCTCCTTGTCTTTCTTGCCCTTCCCCATTCAGGATGTCGTGATCTCAGATTGCTCCCGGGCCTCATCCTCTTCTGGTACTTTGGGTTTTGCTATGTTGTCTGTAGTCCGGTGACTAAGAAATGGTTGCTACTGCCGGGTAGCAATAACCATTCTTGTGGTTTAGCTCGCTTGGGGTTCAATTCGACAGTCTCCTCCCACTTCCATCTGTTTGAATTGGGATCAACGATGATGACTCCTTAGGTGTCAACATCTACTCATCTAAAACTGGAGCTTGGATTTTTAAAGAATCTAAATGGGGCGAGGGTATTATAGTATCCACATATGGGAAATGTGTGTTTGTTAATGATTTTATGCACATGCTGGAGTTCACCCAGATAGTTGCTGTTGATATGGAGGGAAAGACATGGAGGAAAATTTGTAGACCAACTGGTGATGCAATCTCCATCCATGAAGCTCAGGGTTAGTTGTGTTTATGTACTGCTGATACTTTGAATAGGTATGAGCTTTCAATCTGGATACTAGTAAATGGACATTGAAGCATAAGGTGATCACGCTGGAGCTATTTGGAAAGAAGAATATTGATATTGGTACCGAGGTTTGTGATGTGGCCTACCGAGTGATTGCAGTTCATCCAGAATGGAATTTGATTTTCCTTGTTGGGGAGGACAAATCACTGCTTGCATATGACATGAATCATAGTAAAGTTCATGTCCTTGCTCGGGCCATCGGCTATCCTAGAAGTACCTGAAAACTATTATGTATGAGTGGCAGATCTCACTATCTTCCTTGTGTTCTCTTATTCATGGAGTCATTAGCAGAGCAGTAAATATGCATATGCTGTATTTTATTGTAATTACGTCATGCCTTTGTTCAGGGAGGTAGTTGTTTTGATTCTATATATAGGCCAATTTGGGCCTTGTAACTAAAGGAATGGTGTGCTGAATATTATTAATTCTACTGCTTTGTGCAGGTGGAGTCTGAGTGCTTTTGAATAATTTTTCTACATTGGCTAGGAGGAAGAAGAGAGGTTCCATGGTGCATTGCCTACCAATTCGAAGGATGCACTAATTATATTCATTTTTGCCTAGCAAGCAGGAGTGTCACATAGGAGGAGCACAACTACGTAGTTTCATTATGTAAGTCTATAGAGATCAGTACCTTTAGTTTGCAATCTATGTACCGCTTGTGTTAGGACATCAGTTTAGAAATATATTATGGTAAGCATCCATTGTTATTGTAAGAACATGGTTTATGGATGCAATGATTATATCTGTATGCTTTGTGTTTAGTAAGCTATTAAGGGCCATTTGTTGTTTTGTTATCACCACTGCCATTGGTGGTGCAAACGTCCAACACCGTCGCTATACGTATTATGCGGCAAGGATAAAAGTGTATCACCGCCAAATCGTTTAGTAGCCCGACACCGACTAAACGATCATCAAAGGCGGATCATGGTGCAAGGAGATGGTGACCATGACCTTTGTACTGATGGTTCATACACTGAAGCGACAGTGATGTTTACCTCTACAGACGTCTCAGCCATTGAAGCGACAGCGAAGCTGCACCGTAGATAGTTGGGTCGAAGTACAAAGTGATGGTGCTGGTGATCACTATATCAACGGTTGATGTGCCCACACGACGGTGATGATAGCCTCCACATAGGCAGATCGTTTGCCAATGCAGCGGTGTTAGTGTATACCCACAGACGGGTCGTGCTCCAATGTGATGGAAGTAAGGACCTTATCATGGATAGATCATAAGCCAATACAGTGGTGTAGTGTACACCGCAGTCGGTCTCAGATTCCGACGGTGATGGCTATGACCATCACTGCCGATAGCTTACTGCCGAGGCCGAAATGCAGCTGCGATGGGAGTTACCATGTTCTATTTTGATGGCAAAAACACTTACATTTAGTGATGAATTTGACTATTATCACAACGAGGAAAAACCATGGCAAAATTGTTAACTAATCGCAACCATTATCAAAATTTGGTAATAAAGCCAACCTCTTTCAACCAAAATCACAATTACCACAATGCAATAAATTAGTGGCAACATAGTTCAAATATTGCAACAATTTTTGCAAACAGTGGCAAAAACACCAACGTATTGCAACAAATTTTACGCTATTGCACTGCGCTCATGGCATAGGGGGATTTTCCCATAGTCATGCACCGCCATAAGATCCCACTATTTATACTATGGCCTTTACTCTAGTACCCACAAGCATTGGGCCACCAGATCACCCGTTGAGGCACCAACAGCCCACCAAACTCCTTTCTCAAAACTTTTTCAAATGCCCCCAACTCTCACCAAGTGTTCCAACACTTCAAGCACACGCGTTAGAATATTCAAAACATTTTGTAAAGCTTTTCTTACCACGTCACTAGGTCTAATGCACATGCATTGTTAGTTTCTTTTGAAAACCTACCGTGCCAGTTTTGACATCCCAAAAACGAGCCAGAATTGTATTTTTGCATGCATTTTGTAAGAGTTTCGTCTAACAATGGGATAAGTCTACCCCATGGTACAAATATAAAGGGCCATGGCTGATTGAGGGCAAGCAATCGCGCCAAATCAATCTATATTTTACCATTTGTTTTTTTATCCTTTCTATCCCTTAAACCCCTACTTTTCCTACCCCATATTCTATTCTTCCCTCTCCATGGTGTGAGAAGTCACCCTAGCTATTCTACTAGGCCTAGGGTACAATGGCATGTAGGGATGGACATAATTGTTCGAAGACCGAACCAAACTAACTGAGATCGAGACCGAAGTTTTCGGTAACTAGTTCGGTCCCGTGTTTATACTACCCAATTTTTTTACTGTTAGTTCAGTTATGTGCCTCGGGTAACCGAACATTAGGACTTGACATAATGTATACTTTAGACTATTATTAGCAATGTAATATTCATTCAAGTAGGTTTATATCAATTATCAGTCTTATCACTTTGTGCAATCTATATATTGTATTGTCATTTTTGCCTTGAAATTGGAAAAAATGTTACTAAAATTTACTATAAATTATGCTATTTAGTGGCTGTTTTGTCTGGTCTGGTTAGTTCAGTCATGATCACAGACCAAACCGAACTAACTGAGACTAAACTTGCTCGGTCCTGAGTTTTAGAACTAACCGATCGGTCTCTGTTTTAGATGAGCGAACTTTCAAAACAATCAAAGAACTAATTGGTTCGGTGAGGTTCCTTTCAGGGCAAGCATTCTATGGACCTATGGATGATCCAGTCCATTACAACCGTCATAGCCAATTACTGAAACCATTAGACCATTTAGGTCGTTTCTCGCAGGGTACTGCAAGGAGTCCTCTGTGAGTGCACGAGGACATGCTTGTGTGACGATGCGTCCAACATCAACAATAAGTCAAGGCTAAACAACTTACAGCATGTGGATACAAATTACTCCATGGTAGAGCTCATGCGTGCCAGCATTAGTGTGCCACCTTCACTTCACTTAGACCACCTGGTTCGTCAATGAGATGTTATCATAGTTAGCATGAGCAGAAACCTTGCTCAGATGAAATCTTCAGTACCACTGGGTACTTGGGTTCAAGCTTCTCAGTTAGCTGTTGTCGTTCTATATCCTGTTCCAACAATAATGTGGGGAAGCATCTCATCGGTACAATAAAAAAATCTTTCTGAAGAAGCATACCATGTTTTCCAATTTCCCTTTCACAACCTAATTGCCTTGAGAAATCAATGACTACGACTCTAGTTCGGCCTCAGTGCTGCTTGGTTTTCCCATTTCATGTTGCCTCTCATGAGAGTGTGTATAGTGCGGTGACCATCTAGAAGAGGTGCCACATATGATTTTATCTGACGTGGAAGAGAAAGAAATAGGAGCACGATAAATGTAGGGACCCAACACGTTCATTTACCTAAATTGGGTGTCATCCACTTGACTAACCCGATTTAAGCAAATCAACCTCGGTGATCCCCGGGAGATGCCATCCACATGTCCACTACATCAAGATACAAGATCCCGGATGCATATCATACCACAATAGCCTCCACAACTCAAGATTACATCTCAACAACAGAGTACATAAATCAGCGGAAAACATATATTATAAGTCTTGTTGAACTAACCATTTAATTGTACAACATAAATGAAGACATTAATTAAACTAATTTTAGTGGGAACCAGATGACTACCTTACCATATTACACCTACGCTATGCATTACACTCTAACTAGTAGCGGGTGGTCGCCTTGCCCATGGGCACCGCTAGCATAGCTTGGATGGCTCCTGCCATTCATGAACTTTGCCGACATTGACGAGATGACATGGCCACCAACTTCCTGTAGGTACTTGCAAAGCAACTTCACAATTGACCGTGAGTACTGAAGTGTCCTCCACAAGACTTACCCGATATATAAACAATGGATTATGCATTTGGCAATGGTAAGGAATAAACGTGGGTTTGCATACATAGCATTTTTTGCATAAAGAAAATGTTATCTATCAACTATATCTAAGCATAGCAAGATATAGCTTATATGAGCATTTAAGCATAAAATGGAGCTCGATCCTCCACAAATCCTCCAATGTCTCAACTCTGAATCTAGGAGTAAGAACAACCAAATCTATCCAAATAGTTAAGGCATTCAAGAAAACTCTACATAGGTGTACAACTGTACCCACATGCAAGATGGGACGAACCTCCATACCCATGCCCGAGTAAGGGTTGCCTCACGTCTCCGACCTTTTACTAGTTTGTCCAAGGATGCCCATGAATTGTACGGTGAGGGCCCGAGGTAATGGCTTCCCATCTACCCTGCGACTCGAGGTACCAGATTAATGATATGTCATCTACCCTGCATCACCCCTTTGTGGCGAATCCACAGGAAAACCGGTCACCACTAGCTACTTGGCCTGCCGATCATATTCCTAGCATGTGGTCTATATGGGGGGTTACTCATACTCACTACGATAGAGATACGGTCCTTAACCATCCTAGTGAGCTGTGCCATCCAAGATCTCACTTGTCTTGCCATGACACAACCTCTCGCCAGCCATTGAGTCAAATTCATCATATAACATAGATCAAGTTTTAGCTTATTGCTCAATTTAATGTTGATAGTGGACAAGCAATCCCTATAACTCGCGAACGGTGAGAAACCCATCACCAATTCATCTTCTACCATATCTAAGCAAACTAAGCATGTGTTACGTTTAAAATTATAAAACAATCAATGCTTCAAGGTAATTGGAATGAATAACAAGGGTGGACGCTCGTTTTGATAGTTTTGAATATTGCCCTTCTGTGGGAGCTTCCAAAGGCATACTAGTATTGTGGAATTCTTTTCTTTTTACTGCTAAAGTTCTAGAAAATCTGTCTTTCGCAATTGTAATTCAGTTAACCTCTACCAAAACCTGAACAAATGGACTTTGACTACAGTATATAGTCCCACACATCAGCCGGCCAGAGCAATTTTTTGTTTCAAAATAAACAAATTGACCTGGATAGCCTTGGGATCTTCATGGGATATTTTAATTTCTATCGATCTCTGGAGAATAGAAATAGAGCAGGAGGCAATTACCAAGACATACAGCTTTTTAACAGCTCCATCGGTCACCTCGGCCTCATTGAACTTCCCCTCAAAGGTAGATCTTATACTTGGAGCAACAAGCAAGAGAATTCTCTTCTCCAGCAGCTTGACTATTTTTTTCACAACCCCGTGGTCTTTGCTGTATCCTAATACCATTGTCGTGCCTTTGGCAAAACCAATTTTAGATCATACCCCATGTCAAGTCTAGATTAGCACTTCAATCCCCAAAGCACATCTTTTTCGCTTTGAGAATTACTGGCCTCTAATTCCTGGTTTCCAAGAAGTTGTTTTGATAGCTTGGTTGCAACCCTGTATAGCCACTAGTGCTACTTAGCTTATTTCTGTGAAATTCAAAAAGCTTAGAGCTAAAATCAAGTTATGGGACAAGTCCAAATCAAAGCTATCAGTGATTATTGAGAATTGCAATATCATCATTGCTTTCATGGATAACCTTGAGGAGGTTAGAACTCTATACATTCCAAAAAGAAATTTCAAAAATATCATCAAGGAACACCTACTCAAACTGCTCAGGCTACAACAAATCTATTGGAGACAAAGGTACACCGAAAAGCTGGTGAAGTTTGGAGATGTCAATACTAAGTTTTTCCATGCGAGGGCAGCTTAGAGATTCAGGACAAATTACATTGCTCAAATCTGCATAGATGATGATAGGATATAGTCTCCGACCATACTGCAAAGTTCTGGCAGGAATTCAATGGGAGAATGGGAGTCACTCAAAGCCCACAAATGGTATTCAATGTAAGTGCTCTGATTTAGCCTCAGGATTTGGATCCTTTGATCTTGCCTTTTGGAGAGCAGGAATTGGAAAATATCATTAAAGAATTACCAATGGACAAAGCAAGATTTCATAAATTTAAGTCAGAGCTTCTATCATTACAATGCTAGCCTCAAATGCATTAATAATTCTTATATCACTTTAGTCCCCAAGAAGCAGAATCCTGAGAAAGTTAGTGATTTCAGGCCAATATCCCTGCTCAACCCAGCGATAAAATTTTTTATACTTGGCAACAAGCTGCAAAAAGTGATTCTCAGAGTTATACACATAAATCAATATGGATTTCTACAGGGTAGATCTATACATGACTTTTTAACATGGGCCTTTGAGTATATTCATCAGTGTCACCATTCCAAAAAGGAAATTATTCTCCTAAAGTTGGACTTTGCTAAAGCTTTTGACACAGTTGAGCATGAGGCCATCTTGCAAATCTTGGTAGCCATGGGTTTCCCAGGAAAATGGAATATTTGGATCAAGGACATCCTCTCCTCAGGGACATCACCAGTCCTTCTAAATGGTGTCCCAGGCAAGGATTTTGAATCCAATAGAGGAGTGAGGCAAGGTGATCCTCTATCTCCTCTCCCTTTTGTCCTAGCAGTAGATCATCTGCAGAGTATCATAAATAAGGCTTATCAGATGGGTTTGCTTGGTCTGCCAATTCCTGGAAGCGATGTACAAAATTTCCCAATTATTCAATATGCAGATGACACCCTTCTCTTCTTGCAAGCAGATGCTAGACAATTATTCTGTTTCAAGTCTCTTTTAAACTCTTTTGCTGCAGCAACAAGCCTATCGGTCAATTATAATAAGTCATGCCTAATCCCTCTCAATGTGCCAGTATACAAAATTCCTCACCTCACTGGTATCTTAGGATGCTCCCTAGGGGAACTTCCTTTCACTTAGCTAGGTCTGCCTTAATCTGGGCACCAAAAAGCCTTTGATCAAGAACTTTGCACCTTTGATATGCAGAGTAGCTAGAAGGATATCAGCAAGCTCTACTTTCCTAAATTATGCATGGGACTTCAGCTAGTTAATTCAGTCTTTTTTTCTCTTCCCACTTATTACATGTGTACATAGAAGCTGCTGAAAACAGAGATCAAGGTCATTGACAAATATAGAAAGGATTGTCTTTGCAGAGGCATTGACATCAATGAAAAGGGGTAAGCCTAGACTATGGTGACCGTGTCCAAGGATAAGGGAGGACTAGGAGTCAAAAATCTTTACCTTCCAAATGATGCTCTCCTAGGGAAATAATTGGCAAAAATTTTATAACAAAGTCGATGTGCCTTGGGTGCATCTAATCTAGTCGAGTTACACATCCAAAGTTCCTCACCTTGCTTCACCAATGGGATCCTTCTGGTGGAAGGATGTGCTTAGTTTAAACAAAATTTTCAGAGGAGTTGCCACATGTACTGCACGAGTTGGGAATACTGTCAGTCTGTGGGAGGACAATTTCATGGATCAAACTCTTGCTACTAAGTTCCTAGTGCTAACTAGATGCTTAAGTGCAATTGTAAAAAGAGATAAGATGGTCAATTATGCAATTGTATAAAGAGACAAGATGCTTAAGTGCATAAATGCAATGAGATGATCACACAAATATTTTCTAGGTAGTACATGCTCAAAGAAGGCTAACAAAACTAGTCACATGATTTTTGAAGACCTAGAGAAGGAGTTATATATATTTCACAAACAATAATATATCCATTTTTGTTAGAAAATAAAAATATATTTTTGGTGCTAAAATCATGTTTATATGATAAAGAATATTCTAAGCAACGCAACAAAACCTATTTGACATTTTTTGGAGTTAAAATGCATCTTTTATGAATTTTACAAGATCATGGGCTGCTGCTGTGCGATGGCAGAACGTTCTGGTGAATTGCCGGGCCATATGCTGGGATTAATGGGCGCGCAAGGAGCATTTCGCTGGGATGAACGCCTGTTCGGGCGGAGGATCCGCGAAAACGACAGACGGTCTGCAATCACGACGAACAACACAAGTGCAAAAATGTCGGGAGCGATTCCGGAGGCATCCAGATTCTGAATTGGAGTGCAGTTTGCTTCTATACATGGTTTTCTAGTGATGTAGGGAGCTCATTCTAAGTATTGAATTCATCATGTATCAAGTGTGGGGAGCTCGAGCAAATTCATGGTGGTGGTGGCCATGGATGAAGCAAGAGCTCAATGGGGTGGGGGTGGGATGGGGGGCTTGATAGGGATGGGGAAAGTGAGGGAGAAGGGTTGGGGCTCGCTGGCCATGTCATGCAGCAAGAGGTGGGTACCATCCTCCTCCTCCTCCTCTGCTTCTTCTTCTTCTTCTTCCTCCTCTTCTCTTCTCCTCTTTTCTCTTCTCTGTTCTTTTCCTGGTTCTTGTGTGTGTGTGTGAGGGTGAGTGAGAGAGAGGTGGGGAGGGCTGGTGGATGTGGTGTGGGTGATGGGCTAGGGTGGGTCCCAAGGGGGTGAGGGAGTGACAGCACAACAACTGCATGTTATAGGTGTCCACGTGCTTTGGTGGATCGTACATTAGAGCACCGGACCGTCTGCTCAAGCATGTGCAAGTTTTTGAAAATAGAAAATTTTATGTGCAAATTATGCTCATGATGCTTGTGTAAAAAGCTGGTACGATCAGGTCATGACAATAAAGATATCGTCTAGAAATTAACAGGTGATTTGACAGCATAAGAGAAATCTCTTATACACAACTTTTTTTCCATCATATATGTATCATCTATTATATATGATCACCCATCATTCATTATTGGATGCTTTTTATATTGCTCTAGATAATTTATGCAGTGCCTTGCATGTTATATTGCCTATGATGGATATGAAAACCTCTTACAAACTTTTAATCACTGTACATGCCCATGAAGTCGTACAATCCCTCCCCTTCCATAGGAATGCAGTTTCTATGATTTACTAAACGTGACTTACTAACTTGGTTATAGTACTCCCTCCATTTTAAGTTATTATAAGATATTTTGGTTTTTCTAAATATATAATTTTTGTTATGCACATATATATATAAACTCTAGATGTATAAATAAAATAATCTCTCATAACTAAAAAAAACTAAAAAGTGGACATCATTTTGGTATGACATTTCACCGTGGGTCCGTGGTTCTGCCTGCTGCGATCCCGCACCCGTCGCTCCCTCGGTCTGCCTTCCCTGCGATCCCCTGCCGCTCTCCGCGCGACCGCGTCCATGCTGCCGACGGAAAACCCGACCCGCACGATCACCGCGAGTCCATGCCGCACGATCACCGCACGAGACATCGGTGAAAAAGGAAACCGAGCCTCCAATCTCCTCCGCTCGAAATCCCATTGGCCGCCTCCCTTGTCCTCGCCCTTGCCCGGCCTTTAGGCCAAGCAGGGCCAGGAGGCAGGGGCGCAGGGCACACATCCGTTTCTAAGGCGACAGCGTGCGGGCGTGGCTTCGGCCGTTCGGCAGCATGTGGCTCGGCCGCTCGGGCACGGTTGCCGGCGTGCGGGCTGCGGCAGGCAGGGCTCTCATCCGTCCTCCTGTATCCCGGTGGGTGGCTGCGCTGCGCTGCGTGCCTGCGCTTGCCCGTGGGCTTGCCTGCACGGCTGGTCAGAGGTTCAGGGTGTCACCGCGTCAGGCGGAGCCGGAGTGGCGGACGGCAGCAGCTGCGCGGGGTGCCCCTGGGCCCTGCTGCATGCGGTCGGCTGCTGGCCTGACCCTGCTGTGGCGATCTTGTTTTTGGTATTTTTGATTTTTTGGTGAATCAGTGAATCTGAATGGTGGGGATTTTTCTTTTGATGAACCAGTGGATATGAATTGTGAATTCATGATTGCTCATGGATGCGGAAGGAGATGAAGCCGTGAGTCTGCCCTACCTCGTATTTGTGGCTGGGTCCGCCACTGTCTGGCGATTTCTGATCTGTGGTCTTCGATGCTGTGAGTGCTTCCTCGCCCTTGGTTTTTCTGCTTCTCATCTGTTGTGTGTTGATTCATGTGGGGAATCCGTGCGTGGAATTTCTCCTTGCCTCTTGCTTCTGAATCAAGGGGCATACCTTCCAGGCAAGGAAACAACCCTATTGGCTATCCTTATGATAGCTTGAAGATGCGCTTCTGTTGTTATGATTCCTAACTGCTTGGCCATTCTTTTTCTGATATTACGTTAGGATTCAAACTATGCATAGTAGTGACTAAATACAAATCATGTTTCAGGTATATGATACTAACAACATCGGCAGTATCAACATTTGTGAAGTATATATTCTATGTCAGTGACATGCTAATGGAAGGTCAATGGGAGAGGAAGGCAGTGTATACAATTTACTTGGAGGTGATCAGTGCCCTTGTGCACTTGTATACATGCTCTTCTTCTTAAGTTCTATGGTACACCTTTCAAACTATAGTGTAAACTATGGTTGACGATTCATTATACTGAGGAACTATGGTATCCCAATGCAGGACATTTTTTTTAGTTATATGAGACCTTCAGCAACTTCAGAATTCGCATTGCAGATTATGTACACTACATAAAGATCACTTCGAACATAAATGAACACTTTCCAGATGCTGCAGTAGAAGAGTGGCACAATTTGAATATGGTGATATCTGTAACTGATCTTTGTAGATTCATTATCTTGTCTCTTATCTTGTTTGACTTTTCATGTTTCATCAAAACACTGCTTGATACTCCACATGCAGCATCGCTTTCCTCTCCCTCTCTCTCTCATTTTCAGGGTTGAATAAAGAGTTCATTGTTTCAAAGTTCTAAGTAATAGGGTTCAGAGTTCTAAGCTATGTGCAAGTTCAGGCTTAAAAAAATTAGGTACAATGCACTGATTCTAATATTTGAGAAAAAATACAGTGAACCATGTTGTGCTCTTTATCTCCTGATCATCTTGCATTCTGAATTTTCAATTTTTATTTTTAAATCTCTTATCCAGTTTTCAGTTTTAAACAATGTAATGTTTGCAATCTGATTTTTGCAGTACTCATACATGAAAATATTAGCATGTTCATCTAAGCAAAGAGAGAAAGCAAAGAGGATGGCACAGTAGGTACCCTTTTTAGAGAACTTCCATGCACATCCTAAAGTGCGCAAGCTCTTGACGTTTTCAGTTTGCATCGCTGTTATTGCTGTTACTTTGAGCACTTGACATTGGACAAGTTGGTCGAAGGGCAATGTCAGCACATCTTACTCTGCAATATATTTCTAATTAGCTACTGGACACCAAAGAATGAGGATCCATTTACAGGATTTTTTTTATTCAGTTGTATGAATATACTTTGCCATCCAATCACCTAAACTTGTCATTGGGTTGTTTGGAGATATATTAACCGGCACGAAACTACTAAGTTCATTTGACAGAGAAGTGTATCTATTGTATTAAAAACGTTTGGACACATGCTAACAGCGAAGAATATCTGTTGTATTAAAAATGTTTAGATACATGCTAACAGAGAAGAGTATCTATTGATTTTTTCTGATTGTTTTCAGAAAAGGTGCTCATATATGCATGTATAGATCTCTAGAAAAATTGGTCCACTGACTACAGAGGAATATCTGAAGTGTGCTTTTAGAGTGCAAATTAGCAAAAAAGCCCTTATTCAGTGAAAACAAATTGTTTTTATGTCAAACATGCATATGTTAGTTTTTAAGTTCAATTGTAGTTTTAATCAGAGACCATATAACTAATCTTGGGTGTTGGCTTCCTCCTTTCAGTTACCATTCTTTCTATTTGCTTCTATTAGGAATATACTTAGTTATTACCTCCGCCCAATTATTTGCAGTTATATCTCACTGTGTCATGTACTCTTGTACTAATTTAACTCAAGATCATGTTGGAGTCTTTGTAATCTGCAGTGTAGTTTACTGGTAGCGAGCAGGAGGCAGTTGATCCACTTCCAAAGAGCCAAGGTATTACTGTTATCACCTTATAAAACACATGCTGTCATGTTGAGGTGTTCCAACCATCTGATCCTGTTAGGGTCGAATTTTTGTGAAAACCTTAAATGACTAATAACCTTTCCATTTGATTTGATGCGGGGGAGGAATAGCTGGTTGGATGCGTGATCAATGGGGCCATTCTAAGTCATGCTTGGTCTTCTCCATAGATCATAACACTTAAAAGCAAGCATTGGCTTGCATAACTTTTGCTCAATGTAAAGTGACAAAAAATAGTTTCGTGGTGGGCAATAGTAATTTTTATTTGGGTGCATGTATGAACATTACGCAGATTGCATGATACATGGTTGAACTGCGATTATTTTTATTGCATTATCTAGAAAAATTGCCTCAACATAGATAATTATTGGCCCGTTGCAACGCATGGGCATAGATCATAATTCAATACTAGAGGCATATGGTTAAAGACATGTTATATTATCTAAAATATGAAGAAGGGTGGCCTTCCGGTCCTATATGAAGCAAACTGATAATTCAGAGAGATGGTTAGTTCTAAAAGGTTGAGGAGGAGCAGTCTTGTTATGGTAACAATACAACACATTCATGTTCAAATTATTAGGGCATTATTTGTTCCTGTTGCAACGCACAAAAGGGTCTATACAGTAGAGTTGGTGAGCCTGCGATGCCGCGCTCTATGTGACTGTGTTAATTTCACTAACTTTGCTTTTTGGATTAAATGTCACTTTAACATCGGTATTTAATTTTATAGTATTATTGTCATATCGTGCGATCCATATGTTTTGAGTACAAAACTTTAGTTGTCCCGTAGCAACGCACGGGCACGCTACCTAGTGTATCTAGGAAGAGAGGGAGTAATACCTTGAGTAATACCTTAGGATGGGGCCTCTCGATCCAACAATGGACGAAGATTCTGGAGTAAGTGGCTATGGTCTTATTGACATTTGGGCTTTAGTGCTATGGCCCGCAGGTCAGTGACCTAGTCAGCCCTTGCTGTTACGTCAAAGTTCCCCTCATTTTTTTTAGCAAAGTCAAAGTTCCCCTCATGAGTGGCTGCACTTCTAAGCCCACTATGGCCTTGTTTAGATACCAGATTTCACCCCTAAATTCTACTATACAAAAAGAAGATTCCCCGTCACATTAAAATACCGGCACATATTTGGAGTACTATAATGGGGAGGAAGATGTCATGTCTGACAAGTAGTAGGAACGACGCACCAAAATGGTTATCTACTTATCTTAATATATAATATATATATGTTGGGTAGATCCTAGCTAGTGGAGTATACTCTATGATGAGGAGACAGCTCCGGCATGCGCCTCTAACCAAGCTCATCCTCTGACCAAGCTCGTCCTCTGACCAAGACTGGTGAGCGCGATGCGATCACCACTTGTACACACGCCCTGAGCGGATCACCACTTGTACATGCGCCCTAAGCGCTAGCTGTAGACACGGTCAAGAACCATTAATTCCTGTTGTAGATTGTGCACCACACAAACATGATGTAAACTTTGTATATAACAGATATGAGATCAACACGAAAAGCCAGCTGGCTTTACAACTCCGTGTCCAAAGATGTCCGCGCCATCGTGCGCACCCCCAAAGCCTCCGCCTACAAAATCTGGCGTGCCATCCATGCCCAATTCTGCGATAATGAGCTCCACCGTGCCGTCTACCTTGAAGCTGAGTTTTGCAACTTGGTTCAAGGAGACATGGACATCACAACCTACACGGGCAAACTCAAACGCCTCGCGGATGCTCTGCGCGACGTCGGTCAGCCCGTGCACGAAACTTCCCAAGTCCTAAACATGCTTCGTGGTCTCTCCTCCAAGTATCGACATGCCGTTCCAGTGATCACCTCCAAAGATCCACCCCACACCTTTCTCTCGGCGAGGTCCTATCTGCTCTTGGAGGAACAATATGATGCCGAGCACGCCAAGTCGTCAGCCCAGCATGCTCTCATGGCAACCGGTGGATCCGGATCCTCTGAATCCGGCTCTAGTGGTTCCCAGTCCGGTGCCCCTCGACCCTCTACTCCGTCCACTGGTGATGGCGGCACCAGTCCCCAGAACCCCAACGGCGGCTCGCGTCATCACTCCCACGGCTACGGCGCACCTCCCCGGCACGACAACAACAACAACCGTGGAGGCAAGAAATGCGGACGTGGCCGCAGAGGCTCCAACTTCAACAAGAGCCCCCGGCCTCCGATCGGCGGTGCATGGACGCCCGGCCTGAACCCATGAACCGGCATGGTTCAGGCATGGCCCATGCCCTTCCATGCTCCGGCAGCTGGTGTCCTCAGCTCCCGCCCTGGCACTCCACCTCATCAAGCCTACTTCACCAGAGCGCCACATCCGCCATCACCAGCCTACGCCGCGCCACCACCTCCCATGGATCCGTGGAACCACCAGGCACTCTTGGCGGCCCTGAACTCCGCGTCCACCTCGCTCGTCGGCCAATCCTCAAACCGCCAAATGGTACCTTGACACTGGGGCGTCCTCTCACATGTCCTCCAACACTGGTAATCTCACATCTCTTGTTCCTACACCTCATTCTTCCCCAATTATGGTCGGTAATGGCGCTACCTTGCCTGTTACCTGTTGGGCATTCTTAACGTCATTACCAAAAGTAGACTTAGTTTTCTAATTCTGATAACGGCGTCAAAAATGCCGAACCTATCCCTCATGCCACTTAAGCCAAGTTGTCATCCCCAGCATGACATGAGAGACGCGGTATCGAAATATGCAACTGCTCTTCTAAATAAATAATAAATAAGATCTGCAAGCGCACAGATTAATACCGATGTAGCATTTTAACCGGGAAGTATTTCAGGTATCGTTATTTATATTTTTACCACTGGGAAGGGATTACTAACATCAATGTTGATTATGGAATGGAATATAGGAATGAGTATCAATCATTGCATGTATAAGTGAGAGCATTCATCTATCTCTTGCATACAGGGGTAAGTGTCACATAAAATATAGATAAAGTATGAATGGTGACAAAGATAATTAATCTGATCAGCTAGCCACATATAATAATGATAAGCACCTCAACAGATATTCTAGCAAGTCATTAGCATGGTATTAGGACGAACTATAAGGATATTTCCTAAGTTATTTTTAACTATAAAGTCTAGCATATCATAGTTAGTGCAAGTACACTTGGCAATCATTGCGAGAAAGGACTACGCCTATGCATAGTGATATTATCAAGGAAGATGAGAAACATAGCAATCACTCCCACGTAATAATGTTGCTCTGCCTGCCTTACACACGGAAGGAGGACTATATAAGAACCAACGAAGCTGTCACCATCGCGGACCACCCCATGATCCGGCATATAAGGTACAATCGCAGATAAATATGGTCTAAGCACCACGCCTACACAATATTTATCATTTACCCATGGATCCGATGGATAAACGCTATACGATCCTAAACATGTATATAATTCCAATCTAACTAAGCCAAGCGTATAACTACGATAAACTAAGAACAATATAATCGCAAACATAAACAAGTAGAGCATAGTCATAATCAATATATTGAAATAGAACAAAATTGTATTCATAATATTGAAGAACAAAGATGAACAATGAAGAACAGTAGAAGAATTACCAAGAATCCTCTTGACAGATCCAGAAACCAATAGAAGATTGACTCCTTCTAGTTCTAATCCTATGTAGCTATGCTATACTAGAGATCTAGTTGATGTGGTGGCTCTAGGGCTTGATCAGAGATTCTCCTCCTGAGATTAGGGTTTGAGGAATTGAGAATGAGGGAGTGCCTCCTCCAGGGGCCAGGGGTCCTGCTTATATAGCCCCCTCAAGTGAACATGGGCCGTCGGATCAAACCGACATTAATCGCATGGTTTTCCTTGATCCCTTAGGTCGGTGGAGCATAATCCGCGAGACGGAGCCTGATTGGCTCTCAGGCGAGGGCGGGCGCCCTAGGGAGCAGGCGGGTGCCCTGCCTCCGGGCCCGTTCGGCCTCCCGTTCGATCTCGTGGCTTCTGGAGTCTTCTAGATGATAGAAAATCGGTGAACACGTTATTATCTCTATGTAAACCCGACGTGTGGGCCTTTCCTCTATATTTTCTGATAACCCCCTGCAGAAACAGACAAACACCAAAACTCGTGGAATTCTGTCAGATAAAACCCTAAGTCTAGGTGTTGGTTGCATTTGGATCCTTTTCTTTATTTATTTGATAACTATATTTGGTACTTAAGGACCGTCAACAAACTCCCCCAAGCTTACCTCTTGCTCGTCCCTGAGCAAGGATAGACTCATTATGGATCAGAAGTTGCTGCAATGCCTTTGAACGTTGACGGTACATATGCTTTCAAATAAGGTCTCATCCCTGAGTTAGAGTAAACTGTCAAGACTTAAAACTTACTCATTTTACCTTTCACCATGGGGCTTGCAACCGTCACCTGCATCTTGAGTGGTTAAAAGATAGAACGGTCTAGTCAAACGCCATGTCTCTTATTCTTGATCAGCTATAGCTCTGGAGTTTTTGCAAATTTTTCAAATAAAACTCAGAGATTCCTTGTATGACTTTCTCGGGTCTCTCTTTTGTGGTATTTCTGGATCCTTACCAAGGCAGTAATGGTATATGCCTTCTCTCTCAAAGTATGTGGTATTTATGGTATAAGGCGTAGTGACATTGCCTTCTCTCTCACCCTACTCTAATAAGGCTTTGATATCTGGAGCTCATAGGTGGGAGATACAGTATACATACTCATAGAACATTTATTGCATAGTCAAACCATGGATCTAGAGAAATAAGTCAATAAGTCAAATCAAGATGTGCATGTGTGGTGAATGAGTGGTGTATGGTGATAACAAAAGTCTAATACTCTTTTTGAGGGAATACATACCTTTTTTGCTTTTTAAAACTTTTGAGGGGAATGAGATGCTCTATTTTTTTCTCTCAGGTGGGTATCTTGTACCCCTAATTCTACTGTCGGACACTTGTCCATTTTTACCTCTCGTCTCACTTTTTCTTTCTTCGAGGTTCCGAGCACTTGCTCCTTTTTATTTCCTCGTATTTATATATATATATTTTAGAGCAATCTCCCTCTTTTGAAAATATAGCAAGTGGTAGTAGAAATGACTTGAGCATTAACTTTACAGGGAATAACAGGAATGGGATAATGTTTTTGGCTATTCTCTCCCGGGTCAGGAGTAGAATAATTTTGGGTGAATCTGGAGATGGAAATGAGTGGATATATATGGATGCGTACTTCCGGAGTAGAAGTAGCATGTATGAGTGAACGTGCAAGTGAATCTTGATTTTAACCACATGACAAGTTCCTAAGGGTCTACACAGCTTGACCACACTCAATGCCCATAAGCAGTAAGTAGTAAAAGTGCGGCTTTTATTCTAACAAGCATGTATATATATGGATGTGGTAGGAATTTAAACTCTCATCATACAGGAACTCATCATGCAACATTTTAAAGATTTTTAAAGATAAAATTCTCCAAAATTCTAGCATCTCTAGGAACAGATAAACAGCAGCTCAACCTTCCCATATCATATCCGCTAACAACTTAGACTTCAGATCAAGTTCTCTTCCCACTAGTTCAGGTTTAGAGCCAGTTTTAAATTATAACAGTTATGTCTAAACTAGAGAGAGAACAAATTTAAAAATTAGGCAGAGCAACTATTCATCATATCCATGCTAGAGTTTTATTTTCAAGATTCAGTTTAGCATAGCTACTTTATTTATTTATTAAACTAAGCAAATATATATAAACACAAAATATTTATTTGGGTTTTTATGATTATGCATCTTTTTATTTTAATAAAGCATATGTATAAATGTAGATAAAAATACTTATCGGGATAAATGGGGGTACTCTCCCCCAAGCTGGATCTTGACGTAATTTCTTCTGATGTAGCTAGCAGGTGCAGAGGTGTATTTGAATGTCGGCAGCACCCTGACAACGATTAGGATGTCCTCCATCTGCTAGTCTTCCTGAATTCTGTGGAGCTCAAATAGACAACAAAGCTTCGTGGAACTTGATTAAGCGTTAGCATAAATATCTAGCATTTATCATGTTTGAGCTTCCTTGATAAATGTCACTCTCTATTTTTATTTTCATTTTTATAGAACAGAAAAAATATATATTATTTATTTTTTTATGCCATCACAGTGAATGTACTTATGGGTTTTATGCCACTCGCATACTCACATGGGGCTTACTGTTTTTAACATTTTTTAGACAGAATGAACATGATTAACTGAGCAATAATTAAAGGAAAAATGATAACTACCAAGTTTACCTCTTGGCACGGCGTTCGGTGTTTTTAAGTCCTCCGAACAGGACTTCTTTTCTTCTTAGTTGTCCTGCGATTTGGGTGGCGTAGACGGTGGTTCCGGCAGCGCCTCCTCTTCTTGTGTAACTGTCTTTGCCTTCCATACCCGACTTGGTGTTTCGGTCTCCTGTTGTGTATCCTCGGGCCTTATGACCTCTTCTTCATAGTCTGCCCATACGTCCTTGATGGTTTGCCTCCTTTGGTTACGGTTACGTCGCCTTCTTCTTGTCCTGACCTGCTTAGAATCTTCAACTATATAGTTAGGGTCATTAAAGTAGCGGCGTATCTTCTCAGAGGGGAAATGCATATGGACTTCTCCGGTTCCAATGTAGATGATTGCTTTGACGGTGCCTAGGAACGGTCTTCCTAGGATGATGGGTGGATCGTACTCGTCGTCTCCCATGTCAATGACCTGAAAGTCTGTATGGACAAAATGATCGTTAATTTTAACAGGGACATCGGTTACTATACCTTCGACCTTTCGGGATGTCTGATCTGCCATCTGGAGCTGAGTGTATGTTGGTTTTAAGGGCATGGTCCCGTACAAGAGCTGATAGGTGACTGTGACCATTATGTTGACGTCTGATCTAGTGTCGCAGAGCGCCTTCTGAAAGGAGTATCCATTGATTGAGCACTCAATGCCTGGCATGCCTGGGTCGTCCTTCTTGTTCAGGAAGGGCGACTTGAGTCGTCGGTCTTGACCTCCTTGAACTGCAGTGACCATCTTAGCTGATTCGGTCCATCCTTGGTTGTTCTTGTTCTGCTTGTTCCTCCTGTTGGTCCTCTTCCTTGGTTCATGTTGGGGTTGCTCTGGTATTTGTGTAATCTTGTTCTTGAAGGAAAACGTCTCCTTCCTCCCCTTGATGTTGAAGTTGATCTTTGCAGCGCTGGTGTAGATGACAGCTCCCGAGGTGTTCAGGAATGGCCTTCCCAGAATAACTGGTGACCTCTCATCGGACCTGGTCTCTATCACCACGAAGTCAGCTGGAGCGTACGAGGTACCAACTCGGACACACATGTTCTTTAATATTCCTTTAGGAAAGCTTAGTGTCCGATCTGCAAGCTGCAAACACATAGTTGTTTCTGATAAAGGATATGTAAAGAATTTTTCATAGAGTACCCTGGGCATAATGTTGACGCTGGAGCCAAAGTCGCAGAGTGCTTCTGGGAAGTCCACCATGGTGATGGAGATCAGGATGACGGGGCGTCCTGGATCGCCTCTCTTGACTGGCAGAAGGTCATTATGTACTCCGACAGCGGGATTACTCCAATAGTTACCTGCATCAAACATGTCTACAAGATTTGCAGATTCTAATTATTCCGGTTGTGATGGTATACCGGGGTTAGTAGCAGGAACAGCAGCAGCTATTTGATTTAACTGAGATTCAATCATTTTATTAAAGCTAATTTGGTTTTTGATGGCAGTAGAGAAATTATCCATTCTATTATTTATGTTTTCTAGTATTTTATCATTGGATGCCAATTTCTTAGACAAGTTATCCATTAGCTTTCCTTGATTAGACACTAACTCTCTCAGGGGTGGAAAATTATTATTGTTGTTGTAAGAGTTATTACCTTGATAATTACCTGAGTAGTTACCTGAGTAGTTAGGCCTCTATTGATTCCAACCTTGATTTCGTTGAGGACGGTTGTAGTTTTTGTTGTTGTTGATGTACCTTGCATCCTCAAGCATCTCAGGGCAGTGATTGCCTGAGTGTCCAGTATCTCCACATTCCTCACAAGTCATGTGAGAGTCGTAGACGTTCATGACTTCTCTTTTGTCTCCAGCTTTGTCATCGAGCTTTTTCATGAGTAGGTCTAACTTTGTAGATAGCATGTCTACCTCCTTGAGCTGGTGCATACCTCCACCCTTCTTGCGTGTTTGAGTCCTCTCTTCGTTCCAACCTTGGTTGGACGCCATCTTCTCCACAAGGGCTGTAGCTTGTGGTATGGTGAGTGATAGAAATGCGCCTCCAGCTATAGCATCCATGGTCTCACGAGCACTAGTGATGAGCCCATGATAGAAAGTCTGCATAAGTAGCCAGCTTTCCACTCCATGATGGGGACATTCTAGGATGTAATCTTGAAAGCGCTCCCATGCTTCTGGAACGAATTCATCATGTTGTTGCTGAAAACTTGTAATCTTCCCACGGAGAGCATTGGTCTTGCCCATGGGAAAGAACTTAGCCAGAAAGTTCGTAGAGCAGAGTGCCCACGTAGTGTTCTTATCCTTTGTCGCGTAGAACCACTGCTTCGCTCTCCCCAATAGTGAGAATGGGAAAAGGCAAAGTAGTATGGCGTCTCTGGGAACATCTAATATAGTGAATGTGCTGCAAATCTCTAGGAAGTGTTGGAGATGAGCACTTGCATCTTCGTGCGGCTTCCCACAAAACTGGTTGGCTTGTACCATGTTGATGAGCCCTGGCTTGAGCTCAAAGTTCTTGTCGATGGCCGCGGCAGGTCCAGTGCGGATGTTGTCCATAGTGGGAGCTGAGAACTCGCGGATCGTCTTGTTCGCCATGGCTGCGAACTCTGTTGACAAATTCCGGATGAAACTTCGGCGGTCTTCTGAATTGGATGAAGTGTTGCGTCGAAGTGTTGACTTCTTGAGCTTGGCTCTTGCCCCTCTGATTAATGCTTCGGGGTTGTCAACAAAATTTTCTGGAAGATGTCCTCTATTCATACATCACCCTGCAAAACAATAAGAATGGAAAAATACAGGGGTAAATCTGTATGGGAGAATTGATGATCTCAATCACTTAATGATGCGAATGATGACTCAAATTCCGTATTCATTCCTTGTTAGTAAATCAACCTTCCCCGGCAACGGCGCCAAAAATGCTTGTTGGGCATTCTTAACGTCATTACCAAAAGTAGACTTAGTTTTCTAATTCTGATAACGGCGCCAAAAATGCCGAACCTATCCCTCATGCCACTTAAGCCAAGTTGTCATCCCCAGCATGACATGAGAGACGCGGTATTGAAATATGCAACTGCTCTTCTAAATAAATAATAAATAAGATCTGCAAGCGCACAGATTAATACCGATGTAGCATTTTAACCGGGAAGTATTTCAGGTATCGTTATTTATATTTTTACCACTGGGAAGGGATTACTAACATCAATGTTGATTATGGAATGGAATATAGGAATGAGTACCAATCATTGCATGTATAAGTGAGAGCATTCATCTATCTCTTGCATACAGGGGTAAGTGTCACATAAAATATAGATAAAGTATGAATGGTGACAAAGATAATTAATCTGATCAGCTAGCCACATATAATAATGATAAGCACCTCAACAGATATTCTAGCAAGTCATTAGCATGGTATTAGGACGAACTACAAGGATATTTCCTAAGTTATTCTTAACTATAAAGTCTAGCATATCATAGTTAGTGCAAGTACACTTGGCAATCATTGCGAGAAAGGACTACGCCCATGCATAGTGATATTATCAAGGAAGATGAGAAACATAGCAATCACTCCCCCGTAATAATGTTGCTCTGCCTGCCTTACACACGGGAGGGGGACTATATAAGAACCAACGAAGCTGTCACCATCGCGGACCACCCCACGATCCGGCATATAAGGTGCAATCGCAGATAAATATGGTCTAAGCACCACGCCTACACAATATTTATCATTTACCCATGGATCCGATGGATAAATGCTATACGATCCTAAACATGTATATAATTCCAATCTAACTAAGCCAAGCGTATAACTACAATAAACTAAGAACAATATAATCGTAAACATAAACAAGTAGAGCATAGTCATAATCAATATATTGAAATAGAACAAAGTTGTATTCATAATATTGAAGAACAAAGATGAACAATGAAGAACAGTAGAGGAATTACCAAGAATCCTCTTGACAGATCCGGAAACCAATCGAAGATTGACTCCTTCTAGTTCTAATCCTATGTAGCTATGCTATACTAGAGATCTAGTTGATGTGGTGGCTCTAGGGCTTGATCAGAGACTCTCCACCTGAGATTAGGGTTTGAGGAATTGAGAATGAGGGAGTGCCTCCTCCAGGGGCCAGGGGTCCTGCTTATATAGCCCCCTCAAGTGAACATGGGCCGTCGGATCAAACCGACATTAATCGAACGGTTTTCCTTGATCCCTTAGGTCGGTGGAGCATAATCCGCGAGACGGAGCCTGATTGGCTCTCAGGCGAGGGCGGACGCCCTAGGGAGCAGGGCGGGCGCCCTGCCTCCGGGCCCGTTCGGCCTCCCGTTCGATCTCGTGGCTTCTGGAGTCTTCTAGATGATAGAAAATCGGTGAACACGTTATTATCTCTATGTAAACCTGACGTGTGGGCCTTTCCTCCGTATTTTCTGATAACCCCCTGCAGAAACAGACAAACACCAAAACTCGTGGAATTCTGTCAGATAAAACCCTAAGTCTAGGTGTTGGTTGCATTTGGATCCTTTTCTTTATTTATTTGATAACTATATTTGGTACTTAAGGACCGTCAACATTACCCACTGGGCCTCTACCTCTATTCCTACTGCTCGATCCCCTCTCCATTTGAACAATGTTCTTGTCTCCCCATCCCTCGTCAAGAATTTAATTTCAGTTCGTTCCCTTACTCGTGACAATAACATTTCCATTGAGTTTGATCCTTTCGGTTTCTCTGTTAAGGACCTTCCCACTCGTACGGTGATCCTCCGATGTGATAGCACCGGCAACCTCTACCGTCTGGCAACCTCAATGCCGGAGGCCCTCACTGCGACCGCTCCATCCGTGAAGCTCTGGCACCAGCGCCTCAGACATCCTGGCCGCAACACGCTCCGCCAATCCCTCTGCAACCTCGAGTTCAGTTCCACCAAATAGCCGTGTCCACTTGTGAAGCCTGTCAGCTCGGCAAGCATGTCCGCCTGCCGTTCACATCTTCCACTTCAGTTTCTTACGTTCCCTTTCAAATAGTCCATGCCGACGTCTGGACCTCCCCTATTCCTAGTTTTTCTGGTTTCAAGTACTACTTAGTACTTATTGATGATTTCAGTCACTATGTATGGACATTTCCTTTATGATCAAAATCTGATGTTCTCCAATGTTTGTTACATTTTCATGCTTATATTACCACTCAATTCCACCTCCCTCTGATCGCTTTTCAAACCGACAATGGCAAAGAGTTTGATAACCATACATTTCGCACCCATCTCACCTCCTCTGGTGTTGCTTTGCGCCTCTCCTGCCCCTACACGTCCTCTCAGAATGGCAAGGCAGAACGCATTCTGCGAACCCTCAACGACTGCGTCCGGAGCTTACTCATCCATGCTGGCATGCCTGACGCATTTTGGGTTGAAGCCTTGGCCACCGCCACCCACCTCCTCAACCTATGACCATGTCACACTAGTGGCACCAAGACACCATCCGAGCTCCTCGGCGCTCCTCCTTCCTACGCGCACCTCCGCGTCTTCGGATGCCTATGCTACCCCAACCTGACAGCCCAATCCCCACACAAGCTGAGTGCCCGCTCCGCTCCATGCGCCCTCCTTGGCTACCCAGCTGACCATTGGGGCTATCGCTGCCTCGATCTCCAAACCCGCCAGGTTATCACCTCTCGCCATGTCACATTTGATGAAACTAGTTTCCCCTTCCGTTCTAAAACTTTTCCAACAACAGCGACAACGGCCATACCAGCTACAATAGATGACTCTACTGTCATCGTCCAACCTCCTCCTCATCCCCGTGCCGCTACAGTTGTTCCCCCCTCTCTGACCACCACTCATCCACCACCATCCCCGGCATCACTGTCACCTACCCCCATCACCCCCGACGCCACCTTCTTCGTCCCCTTCGCCATCAGTGTCGCCTGCCCTCGCTCCCACGGTCGAAGCACCAGCTGCCCCGCCAATCAAGCATCCCATGATCACTCGTGCGCGCGTCGGTATTCATAAGCCTAATCCTCGCTACGCCTTGAGCGCCTCCACTTCTGTCGTCTCCCCGATCCCTTCCTCTGCGCGTGCCACACTGAAGGATCCCAACATCAGTCCGCCATGGCCAGCGAGTTTAGCGCTCTTTAGCGCAACAAAACTTGGCGTCTCGTTGATCGGCCGCCGGGCGCCAATATTATCTCTGGCAAATGGGTGTTCAAGCACAAACTCAACCCTGACGGCACTCTCGACCGGTACAAGGCTCGATGGGTAGTGCGCGGTTTTACTCAACGTGCAGGTATCGACTATGGCGAAATATTCACACCGGTGGTGAAGCCCGCGACGATCCGGACCGTGCTTACGATCGCAGCTTCCAAATGGTGGGCGACACGGCAGCTCGACGTCTCCAACGCCTTCCTCCATGGCAGTCTCCAGGAACACGTACTGTGCCAGCAGCCTACCGGCTTCGTTGATGCCGCCCACCCGGACGCTGTGTGCCTCCTGGACAAGGCACTCTATGGGCTCCGCCACGCGCCGCGCGCCTGGTTCAGCCGGTTCTCCGACTTCATCGTCAAGTTGGGATTTCGAGCTGCGCGCTCGGACTCCTCCCTCTTCATCCTACGGCGCAGCACCGAGCTCGTCTAGCTCCTACTATACGTCGACGACATCGTCCTTACCGGTTCCAGCGACGCCATTCTCCAACACTCGCCGACTGCCTCCGAGCCGAATTCGCCGTCAAGGACCTCGGCGCGCTGCACTTCTTCCTTGGGATCGACGTCAAGAGCACGGCGTCGGGCTTCTACCTTTCTCAAGAACGGTACGCCGAAGAGATACTTGAATGCACCGACATGTCCAACTGCAAGCCCGTGCCCACGCCCATCGACTCCAAGGGCAAGCTCTCCAGCGATAGCGACGCCATCACCGACGCCTCCTCCTACCGCAGCATCGTAGGCGCCCTGATGTACCTCACCGTGACTCACCCGGACCTCGCCTTTGCAGTGCAGCAGGCCTGCCTGCACATGCATGATCCTCGCGCCCCGCACATGACGCAACTCAAGAGGATCCTCCGCTATCTCCGTGGTACGATGACACAAGGCCTCCATCTGTGCGCCTTGTCCGAGCTCAATGTCACCGCGTACTCCGACGTGGACTGGGGCGGCTGCCCAGACACACGACGATCTACCTCAGGCTTCTGCGTCTACTTGGGCGATGCACTGGTGTCCTGGTCATCCAAACGCCAGCCCATCATCTCCAGATCAAGTGCCGAAGCAGAGTACAGGGCCGTGGCCAATGCCGTCGTCGAGTGCATCTGGCTCCGCCAACTCCTTGCTGAGCTCCATTGCCCCATCACCAAGGCCAATGTTGTGTTTTGTGACAATGTATCGGCAGTCTACATGTCGGCCAACCCGATACACCACAAGCGAACGAAGCACATCGAGCTTGACATTCATTTTGTCCGGGAACGTGTCCAACTCGGCGACCTGCGCGTTCTGCATGTTCCTACCGGCAAACAGTATGCGGACATCATGACCAAGGGCCTCTCGACGGCGACATTTGAAGCTTTCCGCTCCAGCCTGTGCGTTTCATTGTTTCCACGCCAGACTGCGGGGGGTGATGAGGAGACAGCTCCGGCATGCGCCTCTGACCAAGCTCATCCTCTGACCAAGCTCGTCCTCTGACCAAGACTGGTGAGCGCGATGCGATCACCACTTGTACACGCGGCCTGAGCGGATCACCACTTGTACACGCGCCCTGAGCGCTAGCTGTAGACACGATCAAGGACCACTAATTCCTGCTGTAGATTGTGCACCACACAAACATGATGTAAACTCTGTATATAACGGATATGAGATCAACACGAAAAGCTTGGTTGGCTCCCATTTACTTCTCTATACTCTAGATAAAATGATTATCTTATATGTTTACACTCGCAATTCTGCCACTAGTATAAATAATTCAATTTTTTAAAAATGTTTCAAATAAGTTTGGATGGACAAATAACACAAACCAAAGTTGTAGTGCTTAAAAAGATCTACAATTCTGTAGTTAACTACCTTTTCATTTGAAAAAAAACATTTAAGACCCCTAAATTCAGTTTTAAAATTAATGATTTTGAAATTAATATTTTATGAATTTTTCAAATGACATCGGACAAAAAATGACCTAAAGTAAAGTTGTAGTATTTGAGGAGGTCTAAAACTTTCTGGTTCAAACTGTATTCATTTGATTAATTTAAGATCTGAAATATACATTACAATGTTCCCTAAAGTGAATAAAAAAAGAATATATCAACCATTTAGTCACAAGTTAATATGAGATATGAGATGTAGCGGTAAGGAAGAAAATGCGTAAGGCCTAAGGTTGTAAATTCAATTCCCAGCGGCCGCATGTGCATGCACGTGAGTTGTGTCACGATTTACACCATTTTCATCTGTGGTTTACAAAAGCACCAATGTACATGTGGCGACGTCTTTTAGATTGGGAGTGGACGCGGCGATCATTGATGGTTTCTCCTCAAAATAGGTGCGCATCTTGTGTTTTAAGGAGTTAATCTCAAGTTTGATCGTAGACAAAAATACTAACATTTATGATATCAAATAAGTATCATTAGATTAATCATGTTATATATTTTTATAGTAAACAATTTAGAGATACAAATGACAATATTATCTTTTAAAATCTAGTTGAAATGTTACATATTTTTATAGTAAATTGATTTAAGATACAAATGTCAATAATATTTTTTTAACACACTCCAATATCTTCAGCACACTGTAACGCACTCCAAAAGGTTGGTGGTAGCACTTATAGTGGCTAGAGCACTTGAGAGAGTGTCTCAACACTCCGATATCTTCAGCACACTCTAATACACTCAAAGGGCCAGCCATGGTAGAGTATAAATAGCCTTCATAAAGAAACTGGCAGTTAGAACATGTTCCTGAGCTATCCGTTAACTAGCTGCTGGGCATGTTCTAGCGCATAGTCTAGTGTCCATCACCGGATCATCTGGTGTCCTCTTCTCTCTAGAACATCTCTTATGGTCACCTATAGCCCAGTGTTGAGCTTTTGTCCACACTTCACGATGGGAATGGGCCGGCCCGGACCTAGCCTTGGACCTGGCCCGTGGCCTCAAGGCCAATTTGCAAGGCCACGGGCCGACCCAAATCTCCTAAGGCCTTTGGCCTTGCTGGCCCAATGGGTACCCTAGGGCCAACCCAAAAATATTATCACCTTGTTTGTAATCATACACTTAAACAAGTAATTAGACATACTTTGTTTGCATTTCTACAATATTTTTGGATATAGCAAAAACAGTGTTACTGACTCATCATATCACAGCAAACACTCGGAGCTGACTAAGCCATAGAAAACTGTGACATTACTAAAATACGAGAGCCAAACAAACAGCCTAGGCTATGAACTATTAGCATATAGGAAGCCAGCAAAGATGAAACCGTGTTTGAATGAGGACTGACGACCGAAGAAGCAATTATGATAACACCATCTAAAAATCTAATCTAATGAGTAATGACTAATAACTTAATGAACAGATGCAATACAGGCGCCAAAGATGTCTCAACTCTTCGCAAGACTCCCTTCAGTCATCTGAGTCTTCATCTGCATAAATAAACAGATATTTTCAGTAGAAGACAACAACATGCAGCTACAAGTACAACAGGAGAAACTTCCTATTTGCAGGAGAAAAAAGCTGACAGATAAAAAAAACCCAGAGGCACAGTACTTCTGATTATGTAGTTAAATGTACCACAAAAAATTCAAAGTTGCTTTGCATATGCCGAACTCCATTAGCAATAAAAGTATGGGTTTCTTTTGATATCAATCTTGTTGAGTTGTGTGTATCAGTTACTGATCCTGAAACTGATACATATGCATTGTGGACCCCAGAATTGGGGGCCCGACACATCCCAATACTAAACATATTGAATTTATTATATCACAGGATTATGTGTGTGTAGTATTATTTACATATCATAGAGTGCATAAAATTAAATTAATAACATTGATATGACATATTATTTCAATAAAAATGTATAAACTTATTTAAAATAATAACTTATGCAATTTATTATCATGGAGTATTAATATAAAGTGTTATTGCTACGTGGTTTGTTAAGTGAATATTTTTCATGTTCCATAAGTTGTTAAAATAAATATTTATCCTAATGTATGCATATATATTTGATATACATGGTGGAACATAGCATTAAAGTTACTTATTTTATAATTATAGAAGTCTGTAATTTTAAAATATATGTGTCATACTTTATGGATACTGATTTATATTATTGTTTACGTGTAGACTGCAGACTGTTTTTGATTATTTTTATAATGGCTCAATCCAAACTTAGAATATTACTTTGCATTATCTTTTTATAAAATTATTAGGAAGCATTTTAAATTATCCTTCATAAGGATGTGGGTAATTTAGATATAATGTTGGAGGATAGGGGTTTAATTTAAATTATGTTTCACAATGGCAAGTGTGGGTCTTGTTTTTACATGGGACAACTTACACAAAACTCGAACACATACTAAGGATCTCAACAACAGTAGAACTAGGAAATTACATACTAGGAGCAGCCATCCTCTTATTTATAGAGCTATTACAAAACCCCTAAATCAAAAGGATTATCTCCTAAATCATTTTTGTATTAAAGGAAATAAAACAACAATTTGTTTTTTCAAACTTCTTAGCTTATTTAAAATATTATTTTTTAAAAAACGAAGGGAGCAAATCTCCTAGTAGGTCACACAACGAATCTTACTAAGCACATGGTAGGTCGTTGGAGCCATTATCTTTGTTCCTAGAGTACGCACCAAGTAGCTAGCTTTTGTTACGACCAACTTGCAGCCCTTTCATTGTCCTATATATATAGTACAAAATCAAACATCAATTGATGTACAAACCTAAGAATCTAGTTAAAAACTCGACGAGTTTCTTAATCACCACTACAATAGAAATATACTAGTGCTAAACTCCAAAGAGGTCACACCAATCCGACTAAGCATTTACACCCTGTTTGTTTGAGCTACTTTTCAACTATGGAATAGTAATATTTTTCTCCCATAACATTTCAGCATAAACATCAGCATAAGCTAAATTTCAGCATAAGCGAACATAGTAGTTTGTTTGTGAATTTAAGAAGTGCATTATTGTTCGGTCATCTCGTCCAGTTTAAGACTAAGTACATGTATATAGGTCAATTATAAGGCAAACCAACAGAAGAAGACGTTTGTTATTGTATTGGTGAAGCACTTGCCGTATTGTGTGGGTGTAGCAGGTGGAGAAAATTGTCTCGTGGTTGAAAGCAAAGCTCGTCATAAATAAATAGTAACTCCAAAGAAGAGATGGTGGTGGTGCACCATCGTTGTACATACCGATAATACCCCACGTGTTGCTGCGAGAATAAACATGTGAATTTTACAGCATTATATAGGATAATAGAGCAACTTTGAATATTAAATTTGGAAAAAAAATAGAAAAAAGAAAGAGAGGAAATAATTGAACGGCCAGCCCCTTTCTCTGGCTTTGTAATTGACCTACAAGACAAAATCAATTCTTTTTAGGTACCCAAACTTGTTTGGGTCCTTCAAGGTTAGTGACCAAGCTCTTTGGTACCCAAATGACTTTCTTCTTTGAGCCCATCCATAGTGTACCAATGAACTTAGCATGAACACCATTAGTACCTTTGGTAAGCACATAGAAAGAATCAAACTTAATTGAGGATACATTAGCATTGGATTTCTTGTTCATGCAATGTTGCTCTATGTGACCAACTTGCTTGCAACTTTTGCAATAACTACCATTGTTCTTCACAAAACGAGTCTTGTGAGGAGCAAAAGCGGCCTTGCCTTTCTTGGGGTTATAGCCCAATCCCTCTTTGTAGAGAGAAGCTCTTTGGCTACCCAAGCACATAAGCAAGCGGTCCTCACCACCATAAGCCTTAGCTAATGTGTGATTGAGCTCTTTTACCTCATTCTTGAGATTTTCATTCTCAACTATTAGTGTGGAGTCACAAGTGAAACTGTCACTACTAGATGAGGATGATGTAGATGAGCTACATGAAGGGTTAGTGGGAGCAACAACAATAGGATTATGACAAGACTCGTCAATTATATCACAAGATATGCCTATGTTGCAAGTTTTAGCTTTCTCAATATTTGTTGGCATGTTTTCACATTTTTCAACTAGAGAAGAATGAGCTTCTTCAAGCTTAGTGTGAGACTTTTGAAGCTTCTTATGGTCTACCTTTAGACTCTCATAAGATGCTCTAAGCTCATCAAGTTCTTGTATAAGGTTTTTCTTTTCCTTAAGCAAGCACTTGCACTCCTTTCTAGATTCTTTAAAATGTTGAGTGCAATCTTCTAGCATAGTGATTAGTTCATCTTTAGTGAATTCTTCTTCATCACTATCACTAGCATTATCATGATCACTCTTATCATCAGATGATACCTTAGCGGCCTTAGCCATGAAGCACGATGGAGTATCAAAGAGGGAGACCTTCTCTTGGATGGCAATGCTAGTATGTCCCTTCTTCTTACTCTTGTTATCATCCTCATCATCACTTGAGGAATCATCACTATCCCATGTAGCAACATGAGAATTATCCTTCTTTTTATGAGAGCTCTCCTTCTTTTCTTACTTCTTCTTTTGCTTCTTCCTCTCCTTCTTGATAGCATCATCATCATCACTATCATAAGGACACTTTGTAATGAGATGGTCCTTGCTATGACATCTAAAGCATCTCATGGTATGCTCATTCTTCTTGGATGAGTTCTTCCTCATTCTTGCATGAAAGCCTTTCTTTTTTATGAATTTTCCAAATTGCTTGACAAAGAGAGCTATCTTCTCATCAATGTCATCACTATCACAAGAGCTTGAGTCTTCATCAATTGATGATTCAATCTTGGATTTGCCCTTGGATGTGGTGGCTTTGAATGTGACACTCTTCTTCTTCTCATCATCCTTCTTCTCACTTTCTTTCTTCTTCTTTTTGACCAATTTCTCTTTCTCATCATCTTCTCTATATGAATCATCGGTCATTACTTCTTGGAATACTTGTTGAGGAGTTGAATCCTTCAATGTAGTCCTTACTAGCACGGTGATCAACGTATCAAACCTCTTGGGCAAGCTTCTCAAGAACTTCATAGAGAATTGGTTGTCCTTGACCTCCTCACCAAGTGCCTTGAGCTCATTGACAATGACTTGCAACCGATGAAACATTTCTGGTACACTTTCATCATCTTGCATCTTGAAGCTTGAAATTTTTCTTGCAAGATATATGCTTTAGCGGTCTTTGTGCCTTCAGTGCCCTTAAATGTTTCTTCTAGCTTGGCCCAATCATCATGTGCAACTTCTATGTTTTTCACTTGCTCAAATGTCTTGTCATCTAATGCCTTATGAAGAGCACTAATGGCAATGTCATTGCATTGGAGCTTCTTCTCTTCCACCGGTGTAGGTGCTTCCGGATTAGCAACCTCAAATTTTGTTCCGGTGACCTTCCACACTTCTCTATTGATTGACTTGAGGTGTGCGGTCATCTTAACCTTCCAATATGCATAATTTGTGCCATCAAAGTGAGGTGCCTTCTTGGTGTTGTTGATGTGCAAGCTTAATTGAGCCATTTCTTTTTCACCGTAGATTGTTAAGCCTCAAATAAACGGTGCCTCAGCTCCGATACCACTTGTAAGGTCCAAATGACTAGGGGGTGAATAGCCTATTTAAAAATCTACAAGCTTCACTAAACAACCACATTAGTATAAAAGATGGTTAAGCTAATTCTAGCACTAACTCAACTACACTATGCAAGCCACCAATACAATTCTAGCGAAGCAAGGCTATGATCTCTAATACACACCAACAAGACTAAGTCACTAAGCTACTTACTCCTATGTGATAAAAGCTACACTAAGCAAACTACACTAGGATTAGTACAAGAAAGTAAAGAGCAAGTGACTTGATTCTTATACCAAAGATGTAGAGAAGTAATGCACTCGAAGAATCAATCACAATGATCAACCACAAGAGAAATCCTCGGCAAAGAGATGACACAAGATTTTTACCGAGGTTCGCTTGATTCCCGGCAAGCTACTCCTCGTTGTGGCGACACACCCACTTGTTGGTTCGCGAGCTAATCGACTATCAAGAGTCGAGCCCTCGGCGGGTGCCGCACAACCGCACACAAGATGGGGATCCTCCAAGCCACAAGCTCCACTAGAGTATCCAATTTGTGAACTCCCGCGGGGAAGGATCAAGAACCCCTTACAACACTTGGTGAGGGCTCCAACAATCTCCAATTGTGAGCTCAATCACCTCCACTGCTCCAAGCCATCTACCGTGTCGGGAAACACGGAAGAGTAACAAGAAATCCGTAGCAACTCGAAGATCAAGTGTCTCTAGAATGCAACTCTCAAGCAATGCACTTGAATTTCACTCAATCTCACTCAAGATGTGCAACTAAGCAAAGAGATGAGTGGAGGGGTTGTTCTCTAGCTCAAAGGATGTCTTTAGGTCTCAAAATGTGCAAGAGTTACCCTCAAACCCCGGCCAACTTCTATTTATAGCGAAGGGGTACGCAGCTAGCCGTTACCGGATGATGCAATGAAAAACGTACTGACCGGACGCACCGGTCAGGGTGACCGGACGCGTCCAGTCACTACAGGACAAGCGTGAACAGTGCGCATCAGAAGTTACCGTTGCTGCGACCGAACGCGCCCTAGCGTTTGACCGAACGCGCTGCACCTGGCATCCAGTCGGAGTCCAGTAAGCTCCCACCGCGACCGGACGCGTCCGATCGCACGTGACCGGATGCGCCGAGCGTCCGGTCGGCTCTAAGACCGGCTCTGCCCCTCTGGGTGCTTGACCGGATGCTCCGGTTCCGTGAGGGACCAGACATGCCGGTTGGAAATCCTAACACTCGCGCGCCTGACAACTGCTGAGAACTGACCGGACGCGTCCGGTCAAACCGCGACCGCGTCCGGTGCAGCGTCTGGTCACCACAGTGACCGCCGTTCGCCTCTGTTTCTTTTCTGACTTCCAGCGCAGTAGAAAATAGGCATTTCACTTCACCAAAAAGCGCCAAATCCTGCCTCACAAGCTCAGCAGGAGGGAGAGAGGAACCCAAACCCCTCTCTACCGCTCAAACTCCATCGCCTTTGCAAATGTGCTAACACCACCAAGTGTACACCACCATGTGCACGTGTGTTAGCATTTCATAAACATTTTTCAAGGTGATAAGTTAGCTTTTTACTAGATCCTAATGCATATGCTCAAGACATTGATCTAGTGGCACTTGATTCCCGAGCTAACCATGATTGCCCCTCTTGATAGTCGGCTATGTATCCTAAATCCGGTCAATCACTTCTCTACTCAACTTAGACCAGCAAAAGGAAAACCCTATGGTTATACCTTTGCCTTGCGGTCTTAGATCCTTCTCTTCCACTTGATCATCATGTCCATACACCATTTCTTTATAATCTTGTGGCCACCACTTCTTGCCACATATACTTTCATCACATGTGTTGCTTATGCCTAACTCAAAACACTTAACACATGGCATTAGCAACTTGGTGTCATCAATTACCAAAACCAAACTTGGGCTTTCACTGAGGCCACCGGCTCTTGCTGATAGGCGCTTTTGCATATATATTACCACAACTAGCCGAGGTGATGATGGATTAGTAGTACCAGTTTGCAAATAGTTTTTTTTAAAAAATAGTAACAATTTGTTGCAAAATTACCGTGTAATAAGAAAAAATATCAAAACAAATTGATTACTACTGCATGCACATGACCAATCCAAATATTTGGTCTTAGAGCAACTCCAAGGGACTCTATATATTTTTCCTAATTTAAAGGAAGGGAGATTTTGGTGACAAAATTTGCCTCCAATAGCCTCTTTAATTGGATCTCCAAATATAGACATTCTCTATTCTAGATTTCTCGCTAGCCAAAGATGGAGAAAGAGGATGACTCTCTCTAGAGTGCACACAAGTTTTACACAAGATGTACAAATGCTGTTGCAGGGTACAAAACAAGTTTTACCCAAGATCTTCAAATAATGATTTAGAGAGTAAATTTTATAAAGACTCTTGGAGATGCTCTTATATTGTAGTCCAACTTACAAAAATTTGGATGCTCACTTTCTTGGATGTTTTATATCCATGAAGTGTGAGCACGCTACTACTACTACAACAAGAAACTAGACAACTCAAGTATGGTTAGTGATGTTTGGACTGCTTTTGGATGTTCATGCTTGAGCAAATTCATCGAAATGTGAGTCAGCAGTTTTGATTTCCATTTAGACCTATATATGTCTTACTTTGTATGGTTTGTAGAATGCTAATAATTTGCATGTCTTTCTTATGATTATGATACATTTTTCATTATTCAAAAGATATAATAAACCCAATCACATAGCTTGTGGGCACTCTATGGGAACAAATGTACATGTGTGTACTTATCTCTTTTTCCTAATTTAAAATGTACTTAACCTATCCTATAGCTAGAGGGAGAATAAGGATTTACTAATTGAGGGGCTTATATTTTATATAGTTTCCATATGCTGCCACAACATTCTAAATAGTCTATACCCAAATTTTAGTGGAAACTTATTTGCTCATGACCTATTAAGTAAGGAATCTATAGTCTTTATGGAAAAAAAAAGAAAATTAGACTTACATATAGTTAGCCCGTGCAACTGCATGTGTTTGTGTTACAAAATTAACAGTGAAAAAGTACAATTTAATATTAACTAAATGTATTAACTAGTACTGTAGTAATAACTAATGCTTATGTCTTCTTAGATTCTGTCCTGTGCAAGAGCACGTGTTGATGGACTAGTATATACTTGTGCTAAACTCGAAAGAGGTCACAGCAATCTGACTCAGCATTTAGTTTGTTTGTGCCCTTTAGAAGTGCATTATTGTTCGGTCATCTCGTCCAGTTTAAGACTAAGTATATGTAGGTCAATTATAAGGCAAAGCAACAGAAGAAGAGGTTTGTTATTGTATTGGTAAAGCTCTTGCCGTATAGTTTGGGTGTAGCAGGTGGAGAAAATTGTCTTGTGGTTGAAAGCAAAGGCTGGTGATATATAAATAACTCTAAAGAAGAGTCGGTGGCAGTGCACCATCGTTGTGCATATACCCATTGACTGCATGGTGCAATCAGAGCAAACTTGATCAGTGACAAATGTTACCGAGAAATTTAATTGCGCCTGACTCCGGCTCTCGCTGATAGGCGCTTTTGCATATATATCACCACAACTGGCCGAGTTGATGATGGATTAGTAGTACTAGTTTACAGGCGGAGTACGTGGCAAAACTGATTGGGCTTGCTTATCCATACCAATGATGCTAAGAGGCATACGCTGCGCGTGAGATTTCTCTTCTCCTGTGTCGACCTGAGTCCAAGGCCACAGATCGAGAGCCCAAGCGACAGGGTGCCTTGGCACTGCATCTGCTCTGATTTATTTCTGCTGTGATCTACTTCCTCTTTGCTCTGTTCACTTATACACGATGCATAACTTACGAAAGCTTACGGAGCAGACGGAACACATAACGAGACAACCGGGGCTCAAGAACTCGTGAAAACGGACAACACATAAAAAAGGAGCTGGCAAACCAGCCTGCCCGGCGCTCAGAGCATCCTGGCTGGCTGGAGCACTTGGGAGTTGGGAGGCTGGCTGGACAGTGAAGAACCGACCTGGCCGGTAGGACCAGGTGGCCTGGCTGGTCTGCTCGGCTTAGGTCCCCGAAATTCTTCCCAAAAATCCGAAGTTGGATCAAACGGCCTCCAAATTGATCACCGCTGGATCGTACGCTGAGCTGGCGGCGAAAACACTCATCACCGCCGGTTATCGGACCAGAAGAGGTCCCTTAGCCCATGACCCAGCGGTGATACGTATCACCACTGGTTAGTCCAAAACTGTTGGTGAAAGTCCCGGCGGTGAGTAAACTTTATGTAGTAGTGATGGTCAAGACTACAAGAGTGAAGAGACCATGATTTAGCACTATGTCGACAATCTGCATGTGAACAGAGTATTTGTACTACGTCTGGAGACGAGCTTCTACCAAGCATATCTCACTCCCACTGGCCACTGCATGCTAACATCATGTGGCTCTGCCATAAGGGTTCCTGCATACATTGGTTACACGGTCAGTACATAATGACACTTGAAAATACGTACTAAGTGAGAAAAATTATAGTTACAAATATACAAGATGATAATAGACATACTTATGCTAGACTTGAAGACCGAAAAGGTGAACACAAGCACTGTGTTTTTCTTTTGGTTCTAAGACAATTGAGGCCTTGTTTAGTTTCTCCCCTAAAGTTTACTTCCTATCGGATGTTCAGACACATGTATGGAGTATTAAATATAGACTAAAAAATAACTAATTGCACAGATTGTGACTAATTTGCAAGATGAATTTTTAAGCCTAATTAGTCTATGATTTGACAATATGGTGCTACAGTGAACATGTGCTAATGACGGATTAGGGAGTAGCAATAGCTTCTCCCTGATGAATGACGAAGCAGATTGTTGATCACTAGTTCTCCCCTCAGAGATGTCAACTGAACCCTAGAGTGCAAGAATGTGAGGATCTTGATAGCAGAACAAGAGTTTCTTGCAAATCTAATAGTGTTAAAGTCAGATGGTGACATTGACATGATATTAGGAATGGACTGGTTGACCAAACATAAGGGTTTGATATCATGCTCACCTAGATCAGACAACCTAGAGCACCCAAGTGGCATACAAGTGCAAACCGATGCCGAGCTCAGATTAGAGGATGAAAAGAAAGCTGAACTCCATGCTTTGACACAGAAGAAATTAGAAAACATGCCCATAGTCTATGAGTATCTAGATGTCTTCCAGATGAGTTGCCAGGACTGTCACCAGATCGGGACATTGAGTTTTTGATTGACTTAGTCCCTGGAACTGGACTGATAGCCAAGCGTCCGTACAGGATGGCAGCCAATGAACTAGTAGAGCTCAAGAAGCAATTGTAGGAGCTAATGGACAAAGGCTTTATTGGGCATAGTGCATCACCTTAGGGATCACCCATTCTTCTTGTGAAGAAGAAAGATGGTTCCATGCTGATGTGTGTTGACTACCGCAGTTTGAATGCAGTACCGATCAACAACAAGTATCCATTGCCTCACATTGATGACTTGCTTGATCAATTGAGAAGGGCCAAGTACTTGTCCAAGATTGACTTGAGATCTAGCTACCATCAGATGAAGATCAGACCAGAGGATATTGCCAAGACTGCTTTTGTCACCAGATATGGTTAGTATGAGTTCATGGTTATGTCATTCGGGTTGACTAATGCGCCCGCCTACTTCATGAACATGATGAACAAGGTTTTCATGGATTGTCATGTTTTTCATTGATGACATCGTGATCTATTCAGAAACAGCTGAAGAACATGAGCGTCACCTCAGAATTGTACTTGAGAAGCTAAGGCAGAATTAGTTGTATGCCAAGTTCGAGAAGTGTGAGTTTTGGCTTGAGAAAGTTGCCTTCCTTGGACATGTATTAACCACAGATGGTATTGCAGTAGACCCTGCCAAGATTGAGGCGGTCTCAGAGTGGAAACAACCTCAGAATGTCACTAATATCAAGAATTTTCTAGGGTTGGCTGGATACTATCATCAATTCATTGAGAATTTTTCCAAGATCATGAAGCCAATGATAGAGCTTCTATAGAAGAGTGCTCCATTTGTTTGGAATGAGGCATGTGAGAAGAGCTTTCAAAAGCTTAAGAGAAGACTCACGACCACTCCAATCCTTGCCTTACCCGATATTCATTAGAATTTTGTGGTATATTGTGATGCTTCCAAGCAAGGGTTAGGGTGTGTTCTCATGCAGAATGATAGAGTGATTACATATGCTTCACGATAGCTAAGAGATCACAAGAAGAACTACCCCACACATGACCTTGAGTTAGCTACAATTGTTCATGCTCTCAAGATTTGGAGACACTACCCTAATCAACAACAAGTGTGATATTTACACCGATCATAAGAGTCTCAAGCATTTCTTCACGCAGATTGAGTTGAATATGAGACAACAAAGATGGCTAGAGTTGATCAAGGACTATGATCTGCAAATCCATTACCATCTTGGTAAAGCGAATGGTGTGGCAGATGCCTTGAGTAGAAAGAGCTATTGCAATAGTTTGGTTGCCAAGAAGAGATTGCTTGAGTTGCATGAAGAACTAGAGAAGCTAAGATTGGAAGCTTATGATAGTGGGCAACTCCATACGCTCAAAGTCACCTATACTCTCGAAGACCAGATTCAAAAAGCTCAGAAGAAATGCCCTGAAATCAGGGTTATCAAGGCCTCTATGAAGACAGGTCAATACCAAGACTTCAAAATTGATGAACAAGGAACCTTGTGGCTGAAACAGGGAATATGTGTTCACCAGGACTAGCAGGTTCAAGATGTTATCTTATCAGAGGCACATAACTCAAAGTACTCAATCCACCCTGGATGTACCAAGATGTATTGTGACCTCAAAGATAGATTCCGGTGGAAGTCTATGAAGGATGATATAGCTTCTTATGTGGCACATTGTGATACTTGTCAGAGAGTCAAAGCTGAACATCAGAGAACCGCTGGATTACTCCAACCCTTGGACATTCCGGTATGGAAGTGGGATGACATCAGTATGGACTTCATACTTGGACCGCACACAGAAGGGACATGACTCGATTTGGGTAATTGTGGATCGTTTGACCAAAGTAGCCCACTTCATCCCTGTCAAGATTAGTTACTCTGTGGATAAGCTGGCAGAGCTATACATTGATGATATTCTATGTCTTCATGGAGCTTCCAAGAGTATTATGTCTGATAGAGGACAACAATTCGTAGCTAAGTTCTGGAAGAAATTTCATGATGCTATGGGCACCTCCTTGGATTTCAGTACTACATTTCACCCCTAGACCTATGGTCAGACTGAAAGAGTGAACAAAATCCTAGAAGACTTGCTTAGAGCCTATGTGTTGACCTATGGCAATGATTGGGAGAAAAGCTTGTCTTTTGCTGAGTTTTCCTACAACAACAGCTATCAAGCTAACTTGAAGATGTCACCATTTGAAGCCTTGTATGGAAGAAAATGCAACACCCCACTCATATGGTTAGAAGTTGGAGAAAGATAGTTCATTGGACCAACCACAATCAAAGATGCCGAAGAGCAAGTAGCCAAGGTCATAGAGAACCTAAGGATAGCATAGACTCGGCAGAAGATCTATGCTGACAAGAGAAGAAGGGATCTCACATTCAAAGTTGGGGATTATGTGTATCTCAAGGTGTCACCTCTCCTAGGCACTGTGAGGTTTCACATCAAAGGGAAGCTAGCACCTCACTTTGTAGGCCCCTACAAGATCATGAAGAGAATCGGGAAGCTTGCCTACAAGTTGGAGCTACCACCCAACCTAGCTCTAGTGCACCCTGTGCTCCAAGTCTCGCAGCTGAGGAAATGCTTGAGAGTGCTAGAAGAACACGTTCAGACAGAAGCCCTGGATCTACAAGACACGTTTGAGTACCTTGAGCACCCCGTGAAGAATCTGGATCGAGATGTCAAGGAGACTAGGAGAACTTCCATTCAATACTGCAAGGGGTAGTCGAGCAACCACACTAAAAGAGAAGCAACTTGGGAGAAGAAAGAAGGGCTTCAAAAGCAGCACCCCCACCTCTTCACCATTAGGGTATCACCTTAATCTCGAGGATGAGATTCCTGTAAGGGGGGAGGACTATAACATTCCGTGTTTCCATGTAAGCAAAATCCTGACTTTCTGGGTGATCGATCACATCGGCTTGGTTGCCTACAAGTTGGAGCTCCCACCTTCTTCCTGGATTCACCTAGTGTTCCACGTGTCGCTGCTCAAGCTGGCTCCATCAACAAAGTACACCTTCTCACCATCCCTCACGACATCGACGACAACCTTCAAGTGCCAGAAGCCGTTCTTCAACGTCGTCTTCATGCTCAACATGATGGTATGGTCCCTCAAGTCCTCATCAAGTGGTTTCTACTCGATGAATCATTGGCAACCTGGGAGAATGCGGAGACCATCAAGCAGTAGTTCCCTCAAGCTCCGGCATGGGGGCACGCTAGGTCCCAAGTGGGAGGGGATGTCACGGCTCCACATCTGGTCGAGCCTAAGGAGGCCCAGCAGCCAGGGAAGAGTAATAGAAGCCGTCGCAAGAGTGTGCGTGTCCACGGACCATAATGGGCATATAATCGCTGTGAGTCTATAGATGAGTAGAAGAGGGAGCCGAGAGCACGAGTAAGGGGCATCGAATACTTGTAACCAGGGGCAGAGCCAAGGCCCAGCAACCCTGGGCCGGTGCCTAGGCTCCTCTGCTGGCTGCTGCTGGCACATTAGCTGCTATCGCTCAGGAGCATGAGCACTAAGGATGGCAGCGGATCGGGTTCGGGGCGGATACCCGTGGGTTTTAGGTCCTGCGGGTTTGGGTTTGGGGATGGTTTTTCACCAACGGTTTTTGGGTTCGGTTTCGCGTTTGGTATCGGGTTCGGTTTCGGGTTTGGTTTTCCACCCGTGGATATCCAATGGATATCCGAAATAAATCATTTGGAATTAAAACTCATGTTTTATATTATGCTAATAATAACTTGTTTACTCAGATTATTAAATCTATTCAAAATTGACTCATGAAAATATTTATTATTTATTGCCTCTTATTTATACATGTGAATATGTGTATATTTATCCGCGGGTTTCGGGTATCCATTCGGGTTTCGGGTATCCGTTCGGGTTTTGGATATCCGCGGGTTTGGTTTTGGTGATGAATTTGCACCCGAATCGGTTTTCGGTTCGGGTTTGGGTTTTAACTTTGGGATTCGGTTTTGGGTGCACGGAGACTCCATCTAATCCGAACCCGACCCGTTGCCGTCCTTAATGAGCACGTGCATGCGAAGGGATCCTAGCGCAGGAGCATGGGCTGCTAGCTGCCACCGACACATTAGCCTTGCAAGTAGCCAAGTATAATATGATTTTATTTTATCATGAGCATGAGCATGCGAAGGGATCCTAGCCAGGATACGGCTGTGCACTTCGGTTTGAATCGATGGCTGCTATACCGTGCTAATTGGTCTTTATTTGTTCTTAGCCCCAACTAATCCATTTGAATGCACGAGCTAAGAAGCCAAAGTTGCCATCTACCGCTTCTGTTTTAAATTATAAGATATTAGCCCCTACTAATCCATTCGAATACATGAGCCAACGAACCAATGTTGCCATCAACTTCTCTCTGTTTCAAATTATAAATATTTTAGATTTTTAATACATTGTTTTTACTATATATTTAGACGTAGTGTGTATTTAAATACATTGCAAATACTATTTATAAAAACTAAAAGTCTTATGATATAAAATAAAGGTACAGCGTCTTGAATGGTGGTTGCTTTGTCATAATATATATATATAGTAGAAAGTTGGGAGAGAGAGCCGTCGCTGCTGCTCCCCCTCGGTTGCCACTCGCGTATAGAGACACCGTCAACCGGGCCCGCTTGCTAGCCGAAGATGCCAAACTCCGTCTCCCTTCCGTCGAACCCCGCGTCGTCCTCTTCTTTCTCCGACCACACCTTTGCCATTGGTGACTTCGTCTACCTCAAGCTCCAGCCATATGTACAATTGTCGATGGCACCGCGAGCACATCAGAAGTTGTCCTTCCGCTACTTCGGGCCATTCTGGGTGATCGATCACATCGGCTTGGTTGCCTACAAGTTGGAGCTCCCACCTTCTTCCTGGATTCACCTAGTCTCAAGCTGGCTCCATCAACAAAGTACACCTTCTCACCATCCCTCACGACATCGACGACAACCTTCAAGTGCCAGAAGCCGTTCTTCAACGTCGTCTTCATGCTCAACATGATGGTATGGTCCCTCAAGTCCTCATCAAGTGGTTTCTACTCGACGAATCATTGGCAACCTGGGAGAATGCGGAGACCATCAAGCAGTAGTTCCCTCAAGCTCCGGCATGGGGGCACGCTAGGTCCCAAGTGGGAGGGGATGTCACGGCCCCACATCTGGTCGAGCCCAAGGAGGCCCAGCAGCCAGGGAAGAGTAATAGAAGCCGTCGCAAGAGTGTGCGTGTCCACGGACCATAATGGGCATATAATCGCTGTGAGTCTATAGATGAGTAGAAGAGGGAGCTGAGAGCACGAGTAAGGTGCATCGAATACTTGTAACCAGGGGCGGAACCAAGGCCCAGCAACCCTGGGCCGGTGCCTAGGCTCCTCTGCAGGCTGCTGCTGGCACATTAGCTGCTATCGCTCAGGAGCATGAGCACTAAGGATGGCAGCGGATCGGGTTCGGGGCGGATACCCGTGGGTTTTAGGTCCTGCGGGTTTGGGTTTGGGGATGGTTTTTCACCCACAGTTTTTGGGTTCGGTTTCGCGTTTGGTATCGGGTTCGGTTTCGGGTTTGGTTTTCCACCCGTGGATATCCAATGGATATCCGAAATAAATCATTTGGAATTAAAACTCATGTTTTATATTATGCTAATAATAACTTGTTTACTTAGATTATTAAATCTATTCAAAATTGACTCATGAAAATATTTATTATTTATTGCCTCTTATTTATACATGTGAATATGTGTATATTTATCCGCGGGTTCGGGTATCCATTCGGGTTTCGGGTATCCGTTCGGGTTTTGGATATCCGCGGGTTTGGTTTTGGTGATGAATTTGCACCCGAATCGGTTTTCGGTTCGGGTTTGGGTTTCAACTTTGGGATTCGGTTTTGGGTGCACGGAGACTCCATCCAATCCGAACCCGACCCGTTGCCGTCCCTAATGAGCACGTGCATGCGAAGGGATCCTAGCGCAGGAGCATGGGCTGCTAGTTGCCACCGACACATTAGCCTTGCAAGTAGCCAAGTATAATATGATTTTATTTTATCATGAGCATGAGCATGCGAAGGGATCCTAGCCAGGATACGGCTGTGCACTTCGGTTTGAATCGATGGCTGCTATACCGTGCTAATTGGTCTTTATTTGTTCTTAGCCCCAACTAATCCATTTGAATGCACGAGCTAAGAAGCCAATGTTGCCATCTACCGCTTCTGTTTTAAATTATAAGATGTTAGCCCCTACTAATCCATTCGAATACATGAGCCAACGAACCAATGTCGCCATCAACTTCTCTCTGTTTCAAATTATAAATATTTTAGATTTTTAATACATTGTTTTTACTATATATTTAGACGTAGTGTGTATTTAAATACATTGCAAATACTATTTATAAAAACTAAAAGTCTTATGATATAAAATAAAGGTACAGCGTCTTGAATGGTGGTTGCTTTGTCATAAAATATATATATAGTAGAAAGTTGGGAGAGAGAGCCGTCGCTGCTGCTCCCCCTCGGTTGCCACTCGCGTATAGAGACACCGTCAACCGGGCCCGCTTGCTAGCCGAAGATGCCAAACTCCGTCTCCCTTCCATCGAACCCCGCGTCGTCCTCTTCTTTCTCCAACCACACCTTTGCCATTGGTGACTGTAACAGAACCGCCCAATTATACGAGATTAAGTAAGAAAATCATCCAACGGACGGACAATTTACCAAACTTAAGCCCGTATAACCCGGTAGTCCGTGAAATCTCGACGGATTTCAAACCATTTCACATCACAGCCAAGATCGTAATAAGTTTAGCGATTACCTTCATAAGTTACATAGTAGTTCGCGGCACAAAATACATCGGAGTTTAAACATAGTTATTACAAACCAGTTTCGAATAAAGTAGCGGAAGCATTAGTTCAAAGCGCGCACACACACACATCTTTCCAAAATACAGTGCCAGCTCGCGATCATCTCCCACAAAAGCATCAGGCGAGGAGTAGTGAGTGACCATTGCCCATGGTCCTAGACTTCGCCCATCGCAGAGTAGAGACAGTTGATACAATAACCATAGTACATCTGTCCATCTGCAACAAGTGGGAACAAAGCCCTGAGTACGAGAAGGTACTCAGCTAGACTTACCCGACAGAACCAAAACAAAATGACTCCAAGGATCATGATAGGCTTTTGGTGGGGTAGCTGACTCATTTGCAAGAAAAGCATTTTTTTGCTTACCAAATCATTTACAAAAGCATGTCATATCTTAATTCTTTATTCTCCTGTCCACTATGTTTGCACTTTATGCTAAAGTAATCATGTAATTAAGCAAGCAAGGATTACCATTGATCATTAACCATAATTACCATGTCATTTTCCACATAACTATCCAAGTGTTTCATCAATATTACTACGATGAAGTAACTCAAGTCAAGTGTTCACTATCCAGTGAACGATGGCGATTCGAATCGATTATTGACCAGCTGGTAATTTATTCCTCACACAAACCTCACTCACCCGCTAAAGTGAGGTATTGGTCACCGAGCCAACCATTCAGGTAAAGTCGCGAGCTTGCCAGGAACCACATGTATCCGGGGGCCGCCTGACTGCTCTTTGGCCTTATCATCGCGCCTCCGTTTCCTGCCACTACTGCTCCGGTACAGTGCGTTGCGGGCAATCTACTCGGCTCGAATAATCTCCCGGCTTCGCGGTCGAAAGGTACTTTATTCGGCCAGCTAAATGTGAGGCATGCGTTCAACATGACCCGAGGCCCGACATCGGACGGTCCTTAACCGACACAGACGGAAGACACTACAGTCCAGAACCCTGCAAGCTTCCGCCCGGTCTCACATTCATTTCCACACTTAGTTATTCTCACACGACATTCTTTCACATAAAACCAGGTAATCCCCTATAGCTCGCGGATGACAGGCAATCACCCGACTTCTACCGGTCTAAGCAAGCTAAGCAATTATTAACCGCGGACACCAGGGTGACAAGGATCGGGTAAAATCAAGGTGAAACAAGGTATAATGCAGCAACGTTTGCAAACAACTCCTAAACTTAATGCATCAGATTAAGTAAAATTAATAAATCATTATTTGCAAACCGGGGGAGAAATGCTCCGGGGCTTTCCTCGCTCGAAGGTACTGGGACGATGGTCAGGGCACTCCGGAAGCTCTTCACCGGACTCCTCTTCTGCTTCTGCTGGCTCCGGCTCCGTCACTTCGAGCTGCTCCTCTGCGTCCTCTGGAACAACTGTCGGAACCACTTCCTGCGATCCTGTATGATGCAGAAGTATGAGTGCAACATGCATAGGTGCATTGCAGAGGTGACATGAGATGATGATGATGCGGAATACATGCGATGTAATGAATATGTTACGTTATCGGATTATGTGGAACTTATGACTCTTCTACAAGGTAGTCTACGTCATCCAAGAACATGTACTCGGAAACTACCAACACTAGTTTCTACCATGCGAGAGTACTTGACAATCAAGATGCTTCAAAGATACACCAAAGGATACTTTTCTAACTAACTTTGCATTAAGAATAAATAGAAACCCTAATTAGTCCTATGGTTGAACAGCAACACATATTTTAGTAGCTCAGAAAAATCTTATAAAATTACAGGGAATTACTAATATCAAGAATAGCTTGACACAAAAATTTTACTGCATTTGGATAACTAGAACTGCCTATACAAAAATAACAAACTAAGGCCTAAAATAGATATTTAAAATACTTTACATTATGAAAAGTATCAAACAACAGATTTAGGAATTTTCCTACTATCTATTCCCTAAACAAACACTATAGAAAAATTATCACTTGCATGTTTTATTCAAATTTATTTAAATAACAAAAATAACAAATTTTAGTGATAGAAAGCATTTGAACTGCAACTATACATTTTTCTACAGAACACCCATGATATAAAATTACCCTAACAAGTACATGGCACAACAGGATTAATAAACTTGGAACCACATTTTTCTGATTTTTCTACATTTTCTTATCAATTTTTCAAGAAAACACCAATTTCAAGGATTAAATAAAACACTACAGAAAAGTAATGAAATATTGACATGCAACATTTTTATATTGTAGATCTGATTCAAATGAGTACATAGAAATTTATTTCACAAATTTTGGAGCTAAAATGACCAAGAAATCATTTTCCAAAGTGTTTTTCATCAAGAATAATAAAAGAAATAGAAATTTGTTTTTCTGTTAAAGGGATTGGGCCGGCCCGAGACAAACAGTCGGCCCGTGGCCGTTCCCGGCCTGTCTCGCGCGCGCGGGAGAACCGCCGAGCCGGCCCGCTCGGGGCGCGGCTTCGTCCCCCGCGAGGAGCCGAGCGCGGTCGCCGGCGTCCGCGCGCTCGACGTCGCGGCGGCGGCTGCGGCCAACCGGCCATCTCCGGTCGCGAGCAGGCGGGGCAAAGAGCGCATGCGAACCGCGATGAAGGGGCGAATCCATTTTTGGAGCTAGGGAGGTGAGAGGGGTAGCGGGGAGCCGCCTCGGCGGGAGGCCGCGCGCGGTGGCGCCATGGCCGTCGGTGGCGAGGCGTGGAGAAGCTCACCTAGGGCTCGGGAGGCGGCGCAAGCGCGAGCGTGAGCCGAGGGAAGGCGAGGCGGAGCTGCGGGCGCGGGCAATTGGAAAATGGCGCGGCGGTGCGGGAGCTTCACGCCGGCGGAGCGGCGGTCGCGGCGAGGGCGGAGCTCGAGCTCTCGGCTCGGGAGGGGAGGAGAGGGAGTGCGGGCGCGAGCGAGCGAGTGCGCGGGCCTCAGCAGGTGTAGGCGGGCGCGTGGGCGCGGTGGCAGGCCGTGGATGACGCGCGGCGGGTGATGCAGGCGCGGGGTCGCCACGCGGCGGGGCTCCTCTGCCGCGGTCGCGGCGTGGCGCGGCGACAGCGCGCGGGTGCGGGCGAGCGGAGGAAGGAGGAGGCCGGCTGGGCCGGGCCGGGGCGGAGGCGGTGCGGGCGCGCGCGCGGTCGGCGCGGGCCGCATCTGGCCGTGGGCCGAACAGGAGGCGGCGGCCTGCTAAGGAGAAACTGATTTTTTTGATTTTCCAAATTTCAAATTTAAATGCATTTCAAACTTCAAACCACAATTTGAACAAGAAGAAGACATTTTATGGGATTGGCCCAAAAATAAAAGTTGCTCAAAATTAAATTCTCTACAACTTTGATTAAGGGGCCAACTCAAAATTCTTGATAGATTTTGAATGACAGAATAAAAGCTAAAATAGGGGATAATTTTGAATATTTTTCATAATTATTTTTGAACAAGTTTTGACAAAATTTGAGTCATCTAGTTGTTCCAAAATTTGAACTAGGGTTTCAAGTGATGTAGAATTTATAGTTGCAAGGTTTTTGGTACAATGTGATTATCATATTAATACAATTTATCACATACGTTATTTTCAAGCTTTTCTTTTAATCAAATTATAAATTGTCACACATGATCATGATGTTATGAATGCGGTGCAATATGATTGCTATGCACAAATGTATTGCGTAACACCGGAGTGTTACAGCCTTCCCTCCTTATAAAAATCTCGTCCCGAGATTTGGGTTACGAACCATTTATTATAAAAATCTTCGTATGCATTCTTTTGGTATTCACCCGTTTCCCAAGATGCGTCCCCTTCATCGTGATGACTCCATTGTATCTTATATGTTTTCACCACACTGTTTCGAGTAGCCCTTTCCTTGGTATCCAATACTCGAACTGGCTGCTCACGATACACCAGATCTGACTTCAGTTTTATGCCTCGAGGTTCAATCCGTTCCTCTGGAACGCGCAAACATTTCTTGAGATGTGATACATGAAAAACTGGGAATATAGCACCCATTGACTCTGGTAACTCCAATTTGTAAGCCACAGGACCCTTTCGTTCCAGGATTTTGTAAGGTCCCACAAATCTGGTGGCCAGCTTTCTGCGCACACCAAACCTTTTCTTTTTCATTGGCGTAACTTTTAGATAAACATAGTCACCAACTTCGAACACAAGCGGTCTCCTTCTCTTATCTGCATAACTTTTCTGACGTGACTGAGCTGCTCTCATATTCTGCTGGATGATATGAACTTTCCTTTCGGCTTCCTCTACGAAGTCAATACCATAATACCTTCTTTCGCCTGGCTCAATCCAGTTTAACGGTGTTCTACACTTTCGGCCATACAGAGCCTCAAAAGGTGCCATCTTGATACTCTCTTGATAGCTGTTATTGTATGAGAACTCTGCTAATGGTAACCATGACTCCCATGAACCTCTGGAAGACAACACACAAGCTCTTAACATATCCTCTAGAACAGCATTAACTCTCTCAGTCTGACCATCTGTTTGAGGATGATAGGCAGTGCTACGAATCAGACTAGTCCCCAAACCTTTGTGCAAATGCTCCCAAAAGTGAGCAGTGAACTGTGACCCTCTGTCAGACACTATAGTCTTTGGTATGCCATGCAATCTTACAATCTCTGCAATATACTTCTCAGCATATTGAGGTGGTCTATATTCCGTTTTGACAGGCAAAAAGTGGGCTGTCTTAGTAAGACGATCCACAATTACCCAAATAGAATCGTGACCCTTTTGAGTAGTGGGTAGACCCGTGATAAAATCCATACTTATATCGTCCCACTTCCAACTCGGTACCGACAAAGGTTGTAACATTCCTGCAGGCTTCATGTGAATTGCTTTCACTCTACAACATGTGTCACATCTGGCTACATACACTGCAATTTCCTTCTTCATCTTGGTCCACCAATAACGAGGTCTTAGTTCTTGATACATTTTACTGCTGCCAGGATGAATAGACAACTTAGAGAGATGAGCTTCATCCATAATTTTATTCTTAAGCTCTCTATCTTTTGGAATAACAAGACGGTTGTCGAACCACAACACATCCTGCTCATCCACCCTGAAGTGTTTCGAGGGTTCTTCTTGAATCTTCTTTTTGATGTGGAATATTCCTTTATCTGCTTTCTGACCTTCTATAATCTTACTCTCTAAGGAACAACTGACCTGAATACTATGTAGCACGGCAGGGTGCATTAGATCGAAACCATCTTCCAGCAAGGGTTGCACATTCAGACAATGTGACTTTCTGCTTAAAGCATCAGCTACCACATTGGCTTTCCCAGGGTGATACTGTACATTCAAGTTGTAGTCTTTGATCAGCTCTAACCATCTTCGCTGTCTCATGTTCAATTCTGGTTGGGTGAAAATGTACTTGAGACTCTTATGATCGGTGAAAATGTTACACACATTACCCAGTAGATAGTGTCTCCAAATCTTTAAGGCATGCACTACAGCGGCAAGCTCAAGATCATGGGTCGGATAATTGATTTCATGTTTTCTCAACTACCGGGAGGCATAAGCAATGACTCTTCCTTCTTGCATTAGCACACACCCTAATCCTGTTTTTGATGCGTCACAGAACACATCAAAAGGTTTCTCGATGTCGGGCTGTGCAAGAACTAGAGCAGTGGTCAACAGTTTCCGCAAGGTATGGAAAGCTGTCTCACACTCCTCTGTCCACACAAACTTGTGATCCTTCTGTAACAGACTTGTCATTGGCTTGGCAATCTTCGAGAAGTCTGGGATAAAACGGCGATAGTAACCCGCTAACCCTAGGAAACTCCTGACTTCTGACACTGTGGTTGGAGTCTTCCAATCCATAACCTCTTGCACTTTACTCGGATCTACAGAAACTCCATTCTCAGATAGGATATGACCGAGGAAAGGAACTTTCTTTAACCAAAATTCACATTTGCTGAACTTAGCATATAACTTATGATCTCTCAGCCTGGTCAAGACAATTCTCAGATGCTCTTCATGATCTTTCTCATTTTCAGAGTATACTAGAATGTCATCACTGAAGACAACTACAAACTTGTCCAACTCTGGCATGAAAACCGTATTCATCAGATACATAAAATATGCAGGAGCATTTGTTAGTCCAAACGACATAACAAGATACTCGTACAACCCGTATCTGGTAGAAAAGGCGGTTTTCGGAACATCTTGTGGTCTAATCTTTATCTGATGATACCCAGACCTTAAGTCTATCTTGGAGAACACTCTAGCTTTAGCTAACTGATCAAACAGAACATCAATATGAGGCAAGGGGTATTTATTCTTGATGGTTACAGCATTAAGAGGTTGATAATCCACACACATCCTGAGAGTACCCTCTTTCTTTTTCTTTACGAACAAGGCAGGACATCCCCATTCAGACTTACTTGGGCGAATAAACCCCTTCTTTAATAACTCTTCCAACTATTTCTTCAACTCAGCTAACTCATCCGGAGGCATCCGATAAGGTCTCCTCGAAATTGGAGCTGTCCCGGGGATCAACTCGATTCCAAACTCAACATCTCTATCTGGAGGAAGGGCAGGCAACTCGTCTGGAAACACATCCGGGAACTCACATACTACTGGGATCTGATGGATAGGAGCAACTTCCATGGCACAGGTCACACTCACAAGATCTGTTCTTTTAGGCAATGGTACCTGGAAAGTACCCTCTGCTTGGGGATCTTTAAGGGTAAGCATCCGACTGCTTGTATCTATGACTGCTTCCCAGTCTTTCATCCAGTTCATTCCTATTATTATATCCAAAACTAGTCCAGGCATAACTACCAGGTTCACTCGAAACTTCCAGCTACCTAACTCAAGGGTTGCCCCTCTAACCATCTTATTGGTTAACACATCAGCTCCTGCTGAACTTATGCGATAACCATAACTCAATTCTGTGCATAGTTGTTCATGCTTCCGTGCAAATGCTTGACTCATAAAAGAATGCGAAGATCCAGAATCAAAAAGAACAACTGCAGGGTGATGGTTCACAAGAAACTTACCAGCAGTTACGGGCTCTCCCTCAGGAACTTCATCAATGGTGGTGTGGTGCACACGAGCATTGTAAGTCTGTTGCTTCTTTTTAGGCGGATAAGGGCAGAACTTTGAAAAATGGCCTGGCTGACCACAGTTGTAGCAGGGCCCTTTCACTGTACCAGCAGACCCTATAGCTCCCTTGGAGTTGCTCTGTTCTGTGGCTGCGTTAGTCTTTGTTGGCGGCACTGCCATCTTGTACGGTTTCTGTGGCCCCTTGTAGTTCTGGGTCTTATGCTGCGGCGGCCTGAACCTCGCACCAGGTGCGGACGGACGATAAGATGAACGGTTTGCAGTGACAACTCTGGACTGGGATGGTCCTGACTCAAACACTCTCTTGCGATTCTTGGATGCGGTGTAAGCGTTATTGTTCTTCTCTTGCTTCAAACAGTCACTGATAAAGTCGTTGAATCTGTTGCGGGTATTGGTACCCACATGCTTCATCATCTTTGGACTTAAACCTCTCTTGAAACTAGCAATCTTCTTTGCATATGTGTCAACCATGTCTGGAGCATAGCGGCACAAGTTATTAAAGGCATGCAGATACTGGGTCACCGTCTTGGTACCCTGATTCAAGGCTAAGAACTCTCCAAGCTTCATCTCCACCAACCCTGGGGGAATATAAACTCCCTTAAAAGCTTCAGTGAAATCCCTCCAAGTAATCTGAGCATTGGGAGGAAAAGTGGTGCGGTGATGCTTCCACCACATTCCTGCTGGTCCTTGTAACTGATGGGCAGCATACTCTACTTTCAGAACTTCTGTCAGCCTTAACACACGGAACTTATCTTCCATAGTGTTGATCCATTCTTCGGCATCAAGTGGCTCTGCTGCTTCCTTGAAAATAGGTGGCCTAGTATCCATGAAATCCTTGAAACTGCTGTACTGGTTCACTCCATGGCCACCACCTTGGTTATTTCCTCTTTGAACATTTTCCGCGATGGTACGCAGAAAGTCTTCCATATTCCTCTGTGACTGTTCAGTACTGCGTTGACTTCCAAGAAACTGTGTGAAGAACATCTCTGCGGTGAGCGGCGGAGGAGGGGGCAAATGTGGTTCTGGACGTGGTTCCTGGTGGTTGACATTGTTGGCACCACTTCCACCAGCTCCTGCACCATTGCCACCAGTCTCAGCGGCTTCATACGTAGCACGACGAGTGTTGGCCATCTGCATATTTCAGCAACAAGCACAATTGAGTGAAGTTGTAAAATTGTGTCCGAATGAACAATCATGCCATACTGAATTCATTGGAGAGAACAAGTCATACAAGAAAACAGAGGCGCAATAATTTCATTCCAATTAAACAACAGCACCAATTAAGTTACTTCAAATGCAACATCGCGTTCCATACAACCACGTTGCCAGCATACACACACTGGAATTTTATGCGTTCGGGTATCGCATACACAACCAAACTCCAAAGATCGTCAGTCTCAAGGTCGAACAGGATACAACATGATACATGGAAACCAAAAGAAGGCCATCGCGTCAAGCCTAGCTACCAACGCAGGACACTATCCTACTCCTCGGGGCCATCGTCGATGTCGGAGGCGTCGCCATCGCCACCTTCAGCAGCGGCGTCGTCGTCGATGTCCATCTGAGCGGCGTTCGGAGGAGCATACGGGCCCATCCCGTTGTAGAGGGCATGGAACTCTTCATGCAAGTTGGCATTGTACTCTTCTAACTCCTCGACCCTCTGCCTCAGAAGGTCCCTCTCGTTCCAGGCTTCATTCCTTTCTTGTACTAGCTGTTCCATCAGGCGGTCTGCATTCCTGTTGGCCTGAGTCAACCTCTGTACCTGCTGCATGGAACTCTCGCCTCTCTCGAGAGCTCGGTCCCGCTGCAAGCTCATGTCAGCCAACTGCTCCTGCAAGCTAGCTATGGCACGTGCTTGCCTCTTCTTCTGTTTTCTTGCTTCAAGCCGATCATCACCGCGTAGGCCAGTCAAGGTCAATAGGTATTCTCCAGACCTTGATATGCTCTGATGGCTGCATACATGGCACTCATGGTGTGGTTGTCGCTAGCCCGTCCTTCACTGGGGCCTCTAACTAGGGCACTTCCTTGCGGCTGTACCCAAATGGCATCGCGAGGATCATCTCTCAGGAAGGTACCGGCCAAAGCTGCTGCTAACTCATTGGGAAATCTGCTCATGATGTCTCGGATGACGCGAAAAGCTGCGCCCTCTGCACCCTCGACTGGAGTGCGTCCTTCGAACTCCAAATGCCAACCATCCCATTCTGGCGCATCACCAAGAGCAGGGACGGTGATCTCTACAATAGCAAGCCCATCTTCAGCTAACTGGCTCTCGCTCCAAGAGTAAACTGGCTCTTGTCCCTCCGGGTACCCCACATCATGGAGCACTCTCCAAAGCAAGGTGGGTATGCCAAACTCGCTTAGAAAAGTGTCCGTGTTGCGGTGCTCCCGCGGGGCTAGCTGACGACGGGGTGCTCTTCAGCCAGTGGACTTACGGGCAGTCTGCTTCGTGCGGGCCATCTGTAGCACAAGTTTTAATTACCCGGTGAGAACATATTTTAGTTGAGGTCACTTTTATCAAAATGGGATAATTCTTTTATAAGGGGAGGAATGCATGCCATGAATGGAATGCACAGACAATATGATGCATGCACGAGTCTTACGTTCTCACAAACTTATGAAATAAAAGCATCTAACGGTGAATTCGGTGGCATACAAATGATCTCTCATATACGTAACTAATTCGGTCTACACGATACGCTGTTATGTACCTGCAGAAAACTCATTTCAGCCCATCCCCCATGAATGCATGAAAGCAGTAAATCTACCTACACGCTTTACACGAATCCCCAGATGCGTGTACAACGGTAGTAACTACCCAAACACATCGTCCTATTGACGGCATCGCCTCAACGGACGGAACACCCACACATGCGACACTTTTATAAAAACATGTGTAAAACATGTAATTATCTAAGTATCATATAAGCACTTTTCCCTAGATCGGCGGTGTATCCGATCATGCTCTCACAGCTCACACTTACCGAAGCGTAGAGGTAACTGATCCATACATTACCACTCAATTAAGTGGCACTCATACAATAGCACGCCGTATGAGCAACGAAAAAGAAATATGGTGCAGAACCCCAAGTTAGTACTTAAATAGCCACCTAGAGTCCTTAACTGGGCATACAGGATATGACCACTGGCACACTTTTTAGTTTCAAAATCACACTTTTTAAACAGAGTTTTGGTTTAAATACACTTATGAACAGTAATTACGCTAAACCATGCTCCGATACCAGCTGTAACAGAACCGCCCAATTATACGAGATTAAGTAAGAAAATCATCCAACGGACGGACAATTTACCAAACTTAAGCCCGTATAACCCGGTAGTCCGTGAAATCTCGACGGATTTCAAACCATTTCACATCACAGCCAAGATCGTAATAAGTTTAGCGATTACATTCGTAAGTTACATAGTAGTTCGCGGCACAAAATACATCGGAGTTTAAACATAGTTATTACAAACTAGTTTCGAATAAAGTAGCGGAAGCATTAGTTCAAAGCGCACACACACACACATCTTTCCAAAATACAGTGCCATCTCGCGATCATCTCCCACAAAAGCATCAGGCGAGGAGTAGTGAGTGACCATTGCCCATGGTCCTAGGCTTCGCCCATCGCAGGGTAGAGACAGTTGATACAATAACCATAGTACATCTGTCCATCTGCAACAAGTGGGAACAAAGCCCTGAGTACGAGAAGGTACTCAGCTAGACTTACCCGATAGAACCAAAACAAAATGACTCCAAGGATCATGATAGGCTTTTGGTGGGGTAGCTGACTCATTTGCAAGAAAAGCATTTTTTTGCTTACCAAATCATTTACAAAAGCATGTCATATCTTAATTCTTTATTCTCCTGTCCACTATGTTTGCACTTTATGCTAAAGTAATCATGTAATTAAGCAAGCAAGGATTACCATTGATCATTAACCATAATTACCATGTCATTTTCCACATAACTATCCAAGTGTCTCATCAATATTACTACGATGAAGTAACTCAAGTCAAGTGTTCACTATCCAGTGAACGATGGCGATTCGAATCGATTATTGACCAGTTGGTAATTTATTCCTCACACAAACCTCACTCACCCGCTAAAGTGAGGTATTGGTCACCGAGCCAACCATTCAGGTAAAGTCGCGAGCTTGCCAGGAACCACATGTACCCGGGGGCCGCCGACTGCTCTTTGGCCTTATCATCGCGCCCCCGTTTCCTGCCACTACTGCTCCGGTACAGTGCGTTGCGGGCAATCTACTCGGCCCGAATAATCTCCCGGCTTCGCGGTCGAAAGGTACTTTATTCGGCCAGCTAAATGTGAGGCATGCGTTCAACATGACCCGAGGCCCAACATCGGACGGTCCTTAACCGACACAGACGGAAGACACTACAGTCTAGAACCCTGCAAGCTTCCGCCCGGTCTCACATTCATTTCCACACTTAGTTATTCTCACACGACATTCTTTCACATAAAACCAGGTAATCCCCTATAGCTCGCGGATGACAGGCAATCACCCGACTTCTACCGGTCTAAGCAAGCTAAGCAATTATTAACCGCGGACACCAGGGTGACAAGGATCGGGTAAAATCAAGGTGAAACAAGGTATAATGCAGCAACGTTTGCAAACAACTCCTAAACTTAATGCATCAGATTAAGTAAAATTAATAAATCATTATTTGCAAACCGGGGGAGAAATGCTCCGGGGCTTGCCTCGCTCGAAGGTACTGGGACGATGGTCAGGGCACTCCGGAAGCTCTTCACCGGACTCCTCTTCTGCTTCTGCTGGCTCCGGCTCCGTCACTTCGAGCTGCTCCTCTGCGTCCTCGGGAACAACTGTCGGAACCACTTCCTACGATCTTGTAAGATGCAGAAGTATGAGTGCAACATGCATAGGTGCATTGCAGAGGTGACATGAGATGATGATGATGCGGAATGCATGCGATGTAATGAATATGTTACGTTATCGGATTATGTGGAACTTATGACTCTTCTACAAGGTAGTCTACGTCATCCAAGAACATGTACTCGGAAACTACCAACACTAGTTTCTACCATGCGAGAGTACTTGACAATCAAGATGCTTCAAAGATACACCAAAGGATACTTTTCTAACTAACTTTGCATTAAGAATAAATAGAAACCCTAATTAGTCCTATGGTTGAACAGCAACACATATTTTAGTAGCTCAGAAAAATCTTATAAAATTACAGGGAATTACTAATATCAAGAATAGCTTGACACAAAAATTTTACTGCATTTGGATAACTAGAACTGCCTATACAAAAATAACAAACTAAGGCCTAAAATAGATATTTAAAATACTTTACATTATGAAAAGTATCAAACAACAGATTTAGGAATTTTCCTACTATCTATTCCCTAAACAAACACTATAGAAAAATTATCACTTGCATGTTTTATTCAAATTTATTTAAATAACAAAAATAACAAATTTTAGTGATAGAAAGCATTTGAACTGCAACTATACATTTTTCTACAGAACACCCATGATATAAAATTACCCTAACAAGTACATGGCACAACAGGATTAATAAACTTGGAACCACATTTTTCTGATTTTTCTACATTTTCTTATCAATTTTTCAAGAAAACACCAATTTCAAGGATTAAATAAAACACTACAGAAAAGTAATGAAATATTGACATGCAACATTTTTATATTGTAGATCTGATTCAAATGAGTACATAGAAATTTATTTCACAAATTTTGGAGCTAAAATGACCAAGAAATCATTTTCCAAAGTGTTTTTCATCAAGAATAATAAAAGAAATAGAAATTTGTTTTTCTGTTAAAGGGATTGGGCCGGCCCGAGACAAACAGTCGGCCCGTGGCCGTTCCCGGCCTGTCTCGCGCGCGCGGGAGAACCGCCGAGCCGGCCCGCTCGGGGCGCGGCTTCGTCCCCCGCGAGGAGCCGAGCGCGGTCGCCGGCGTCCGCGCGCTCGACGTCGCGGCGGCGGCTGCGGCCAACCGGCCATCTCCGGTCGCGAGCAGGCGGGGCAAAGAGCGCATGCGAACCGCGATGAAGGGGCGAATCCATTTTTGGAGCTAGGGAGGTGAGAGGGGTAGCGGGGAGCCGCCTCGGCGGGAGGCCGCGCGCGGTGGCGCCATGGCCGTCGGTGGCGAGGCGTGGAGAAGCTCACCTAGGGCTCGGGAGGCGGCGCAAGCGCGAGCGTGAGCCGAGGGAAGGCGAGGCGGAGCTGCGGGCGCGGGCAATTGGAAAATGGCGCGGCGGTGCGGGAGCTTCACGCCGGCGGAGCGGCGGTCGCGGCGAGGGCGGAGCTCGAGCTCTCGGCTCGGGAGGGGAGGAGAGGGAGTGCGGGCGCGAGCGAGCGAGTGCGCGGGCCTCAGCAGGTGTAGGCGGGCGCGTGGGCGCGGTGGCAGGCCGTGGATGACGCGCGGCGGGTGATGCAGGCGCGGGGTCGCCACGCGGCGGGGCTCCTCTGCCGCGGTCGCGGCGTGGCGCGGCGACAGCGCGCGGGTGCGGGCGAGCGGAGGAAGGAGGAGGCCGGCTGGGCCGGGCCGGGGCGGAGGCGGTGCGGGCGCGCGCGCGCGGTCGGCGCGGGCCGCATCTGGCCGTGGGCCGAACAGGAGGCGGCGGCCTGCTAAGGAGAAACTGATTTTTTTGATTTTCCAAATTTCAAATTTAAATGCATTTCAAACTTCAAACCACAATTTGAACAAGAAGAAGACATTTTATGGGATTGGCCCAAAAATAAAAGTTGCTCAAAATTAAATTCTCTACAACTTTGATTAAGGGGCCAACTCAAAATTCTTGATAGATTTTGAATGACAGAATAAAAGCTAAAATAGGGGATAATTTTGAATATTTTTCATAATTATTTTTGAACAAGTTTTGACAAAATTTGAGTCATCTAGTTGTTCCAAAATTTGAACTAGGGTTTCAAGTGATGTAGAATTTATAGTTGCAAGGTTTTTGGTACAATGTGATTATCATATTAATACAATTTATCACATACGTTATTTTCAAGCTTTTCTTTTAATCAAATTATAAATTGTCACACATGATCATGATGTTATGAATGCGGTGCAATATGATTGCTATGCACAAATGTATTGCGTAACACCGGAGTGTTACAGTGACTTCGTCTACCTCAAGCTCCAGCCATATGTACAATTGTCGATGGCACCGCGAGCACATCAGAAGTTGTCCTTCCGCTACTTCGGGCCATTCTGGGTGATCGATCACATCGGCTTGGTTGCCTACAAGTTGGAGCTCCCACCTTCTTCCTGGATTCACCTAGTGTTCCACGTGTCGCTGCTCAAGCTGGCTCCATCAACAAAGTACACCTTCTCACCATCCCTCACGACATCGACGACAACCTTCAAGTGCCAGAAGCCATTCTTCAACGTCGTCTTCATGCTCAACATGATGGTATGGTCCCTCAAGTCCTCATCAAGTGGTTTCTACTCGACGAATCATTGGCAACCTGGGAGAATGCGGAGACCATCAAGCAGTAGTTCCCTCAAGCTCCGGCATGGGGGCACGCTAGGTCCCAAGTGGGAGGGGATGTCACGGCTCCACATCTGGTCGAGCCCAAGGAGGCCCAGCAGCCAGGGAAGAGTAATAGAAGCCGTCGCAAGAGTGTGCGTGTCCACGGACCATAATGGGCATATAATCGCTGTGAGTCTATAGATGAGTAGAAGAGGGAGCCGAGAGCACGAGTAAGGGGCATCGAATACTTGTAACCAGGGGCGGAGCCAAGGCCTAGCAACCCTGGGCCGGTGCCTAGGCTCCTCTGCTGGCTGCTGCTGGCACATTAGCTGCTATCGCTCAGGAGCATGAGCAGTAAGGATGGCAGCGGATCGGGTTCGGGGCGGATACCCGTGGATTTTAGATCCTGCGGGTTTGGGTTTGGGGATGGTTTTTCACCCACGGTTTTTGGGTTCGGTTTCGCGTTTGGTATCGGGTTCGGTTTTGGGTTTGGTTTTCCACCCGTGGATATCCAATGGATATCCGAAATAAATCATTTGGAATTAAAACTCATGTTTTATATTATGCTAATAATAACTTGTTTACTTAGATTATTAAATCTATTCAAAATTGACTCATGAAAATATTTATTATTTATTGCCTCTTATTTATACATGTGAATATGTGTATATTTATCCGCGGGTTTCGGGTATCCATTCGGGTTTCGGGTATCCGTTCGGGTTTTGGATATCCGCGGGTTTGGTTTTGTGATGAATTTGCACCCGAATCGGTTTTCGGTTCGGGTTTGGGTTTCAACTTTGGGTTTCGGTTTTGGATGCACGGAGACTCCACCCAATCCGAACCCGACCCGTTGCCGTCCTTAATGAGCACGTGCATGCGAAGGGATCCTAGCGCAGGAGCATGGGCTGCTAGCTGCCACCGACACATTAGCCTTGCAAGTAGCCAAGTATAATATGATTTTATTTTATCATGAGCATGAGCATGCGAAGGGATCCTAGCCAGGATACGGCTGTGCACTTCTGTTTGAATCGATGGCTGCTATACCGTGCTAATTGGTCTTTATTTGTTCTTAGCCCCAGCTAATCCATTTGAATGCACGAGCTAAGTAGCCAATGTTGCCATCTACCGCTTCTGTTTTAAATTATAAGATATTAGCCCCTACTAATCCATTCGAATACATGAGCCAACGAACCAATGTTGCCATCAACTTCTCTCTGTTTCAAATTATAAATATTTTAGATTTTTAATATATTGTTTTTACTATATATTTAGACATAGTGTGTATTTAAATACATAGCAAATACTATTTATAAAAACTAAAAGTCTTATGATTTAAAATAAAGGTACAGCGTCTTGGATGGTGGTTGCTTTGTCATAAAATATATATATAGTAGAAAGTTGACCATAGGTGATTTTTTTTATCTCGGATGAATCTTTTTTTTTTTGAGCATCTATCTCGGATGAATCCGCGCGCCACCAGTTATATCTCGACCAGGCTCCGTAAGGGAAATATTCTGCAAATCGGGACCTCGTCGGCCCGTGGTTCCTCCCCTTCTCGTGTTCCTGAGCGTAGCGTGAACCCGGATCGGTGAGGGTTGCTAACATGGCGTCGCCGGGGTTGGTGGCCGCGGCGCTGCTGGTGGCGGCGTTGGCGGCGTTCTGCGGCACGGACCCGCTGCGGATGGGCAGCATGGTGGACTTCCCGGGGTTCGAGGCGCACTTCATCGACCTCCCCGATCCCGCCGACATGCCGCCGCACGTGGACGAACGGGAGCGGCTCCGCGGGGCCGAGGTGCGGTTCCGCGGCGAGGTGCAGGGGCCCGAGAGCGTCGCCTTCGACCTGCAGGGCCGCGGGCCGTACACGGGCGTCGCCGACGGCCGGGTCGTCTTCTGGGACGGAGAGCGGTGGGTCCCCTTCGCGACGGCCTCCCCGCGCTGGACGCAGGAGCTCTGCGGCGGGCCCAAGGCGTCGCCGCTGGAGTACCTCCCCAACGAGCACATCTGCGGCCGCCCGCTCGGGCTCCGCTTCGATAAGAAGACCGGGAACCTGTACATCGCCGACGCCTACTTCGGCCTGCTCAAGGTTGGCCCCGAGGGCGGGCTGGCCACGCCGCTCGCAGCGGAGGCCGAGGGCGTGCGCTTCAACTTCACCAACGACCTCGACCTCGACGACGAGGGCAATGTCTACTTCACCGACTCCAGCATACACTACCAGAGACGGTCTGTGATGCCATGCCCTAGCTCTCGTCCTCTGCATTGCTTTGCTGTTGTTTCATTTTTCGTCTTACCGTGTTAGCTGCTTGGTTGGCTGGATGCTCACTTGATTAGAAGATCGTCAGCTTGGATTACTTTACTCTTTTTTGACAATTGGATTACTTCTACTTTGTTTACCTTCACTCCTAATTGTTGTGGCAACAGACATTATTTATATGCTATAAAAGATACTCACCTCTCACGTGTATTCTGTTTTATGTAAAAATTAGACATTATGCTATGGTCTGTCAGAATCTCTTCAGCACAGCATGCTTTCCATCAGGGAGTACAATCACATGCTTTCCTACAAAACAATGAAGAAACTGAAGAGGGACAATATAAACACCTAAAATGGATCAATTCTTTCTTTGATGTAACTTTTACTTGTTCTGGTGTCATATAAGGTCCTCCAACCGTTCTACTTCCATGTATAGCGCCTGTTTAATGACTACTATGAGTTAGGCATCAGTCTGTTTTTTTTTTGGCCGAAATCAGCAGGGCAGGCCCCAACCTACCCCCTCCCCCCCCCCCCCCCCCCCCCCCCCTTTTCTTTTAAGATTTATCTGTTTTTTCACTGTTATATTGGGAAAACCTACTGTCTCCTCAATTGGCAAACAAGTTTGCTAGATCCAAGTGACCTTGGATCTTGCAGGATCTAGATATCTTATCAGTAATCATTCATTTTCAGGAATTTTATGCAGTTAGCTTTCTCTGGGGATCCCTCTGGGAGACTTCTGAAATATAACCCACAGACAAAGGAAACGACAGTACTGCATCGCAACCTCCAATTTCCCAATGGTGTGTCCATGAGCAAGGATGGCTCATTCTTCATTTTCTGTGAAGGACTGCGCAACAGGTGTGTATTCTCTTTCTTACATTTGGTTTAAGCTTATTTCAGCTTTATGATATCAGGGACTCAATATTTGTGTTCTGAGACAGGTTGAGCAGATACTGGTTGAAAGGTGAGAAGGCAGGCACTGTGGATCTTTTCGCTATCGTGCCTGGATTCCCAGACAATGTGAGGACGAACGAGAAGGGCGAGTTCTGGGTGGCGATCCACTGCCGGCGAAGCCTGTATAACCGGCTCATGAGCCCGCATGTCAAGCTGAGGAAGTTTTTCCTTAGCCTCCCGATCCCCGCCAAGTACCACTTCCGGATGCTGATCGGTGGCAAGCTCCACGCGGTGATAATCAAGTACAGCCCCGAGGGCCAGGTGCTCGACATCTTGGAGGACACCAAGGGAGAGGTGGTGAGAGCCGTCAGCGAAGTGGAGGAGAAGGACGGGAAGCTCTGGATAGGGTCCGTCCTGATGCCGTTCATTGCTGTCTTTGACCTCTCGAAGGCGTCTTAGCCGCCTCCGTTTGATTGGAAACATTGTTGAATATGGATACAGCTGTACGCTTCTCTGAGAGGATCAGTGATACCAATAATGGGTGTGTTCAATTGGTGAAAAGTGGACGAAAAGTTACTGCAGCACCTTTCGTTGTTATTGAGCAAAATTTGTCCAACCATGGACTAACTAGGCTTAAAAGATTCGTCTCGATATTTACAGACAAACTATACAATTAGTTATCTTTTTTACCTACATTTAATGCTCCATGCATACTTCCAAAAATTCGATGTGATGTGTAGAAGAGGAAGTATTTTGGGTTTGTATGAGAAGTGAACACACCCAATTTGGCCCTGGAGCAACCTGGAGCTGTATAGTGGTCCAGCATCTTTTTTACCAAATATAAGTTTCTGACATGTTCTGAGATTGTCACGAGAACTATGTACGAACAGCTCGTCTGCTCGTGCTTCTGAAACCAGAATTATCAGATGTGCTTCTTGAGTTTGATCCGTCTCGATTTTTATTTGGCCAACAAACGAAGTTTTTACAGAGCGAGAATAATGTAAAGGTCACGTTCTAAGTTTCTAACGGTTCGCTGAAAATAGTTTGTGGCGTACCAAGGTCCTCTTTCTTCTTACCAGTGGTATTTACAATCTATTATATCTACCAGTTGAGTGCTCGTGCGTTGCTACAGGAGCTAAAGATTAGAACAAGACATACAATTAACACAGACTCAAATAAAATTGTCAAAATGATAGATTATTAGATTATTATTTGATTAAGTTACAAAAGCTCAAGCCGTACTTTTTATGCAATAGATAGATGGCTTCGGATGCATCAAACCGTAGCAATGCGTGATCACCATGAGATTATGTACTCACAGCTCAAGAAAAGCCAAATTGGTCTAGTGCTCAGCTTAACCTGCTTTGACCACCCAGACCTTGTTGACCACCAAGCAAAATGCTTGTGGGAGGCTGAAGGAACCACTGTCAGCTGCAAATGTATGTGCCATAATTTGTTGTAAAAAGAGACACCAGGTGAATGTTGCTAAAGGAGATGGCTCAGTCACTACCGGACACAGGACCTTTATCGGGGGCCTACCTCTTTGCCGAGAGTCAAATATCGGGCGCTCGGCAAAGATTGGCTCTCGGCAAAGCAAGCTTTGCCGAGAGCTCGACTCTCGGTAAACAAAAAATCTCGGCAAAGCCTCAACCCCACAAACGGCACCCTTACGCCGTCATCTTTGTCGAGAGCCTGCTGTTAGGCTCTCTGCTGTTAGGCTCTCGGCAATTTTTTTTTGGATTTTTGGTCCCAAATTTTTTGTGCAGCCTTGCTACAGTACTAGAAGCCAAGATTTGAAATTTGGTGTATTTTCCATCCCTCTTGCTATATTTCGTGTATTTTTTTCATTTTCTTGATTTTTTTTCCGCAAGACGCACATTTGTACTGCAGGTGCATGAAATAATGAATCTCAACGATTTAAAAAATTATATTCATTCTTCCGAGGGTATTTCGACGCCGTATCTAGGGACAGACGCGGAAACTTGACCATCTCGTGCACGCGACATGGCGACCAAGTTACGTGAGATTTGATTTAAAAATATATAAAATGTGAACGGAGTCGGAAAATCATGAAAATGGACGGGAGGCCTTGACATCGCATGTAGAAGCTATAAAAAAATTTTGAAAATGTTTGAAGCAAGTTGTGCCGCAAGATGGTTGAAACCCTGAGATCTCCACATATGATAACAAGATATCGCATGCGGAGATCTCAGGGTTTCAACCATCTTGTGTCACAACTTGCTCCAAACATTCCCAAATTATTTCCATAAACTCTACGTATCGTGTCAAGGCCTTCCGTCTATTTTCATGATTTTCCGACTCCGTTCGCATTTTATATATTTTTAAATCAAATCCTACACAACTTGGTCGCTATGTCTCGTGCACGAGATGGTCGAGTTTCCGCGTCTGTCCCTAGATATGGTGTTGAAATACTCTCGGAAGAATGAATATCATTTTTTAAATCGCTGAGATTCATTATTTCATGCACCTGCAGTTCAAATATGCGTCTTGCGAAAAAAATCAAGAAAATAAAGAAAATGCACGAAATATAGCAAGAAGAATGGAAAATATACCAAATTTCAAACATGGCCACCTAGTACTATATCAAGGCTGCAGAAAAAAAATTGGGAGAAAAATCCAAAAAATATATATATATTTTGCCGAGAGCCTCCTAAAGCTCTCGGCAAAGAGCCTCTTTGCCGAGAGCCTGGGCTTGGGGGCTCTCGGCAAAGAAAATAAAAAAATAAAAACTCTTTGCCGAGAGCCGCCTGACCTAGCTCTCGGCAAAGAACGCCGGACCTTGTTAAGAAATTTTTAAAAATTATATATATTTTGCCGAGAGCTAGGTCAGGTGGCTCTCGGCAAAGAGCCTCTTTGCCGAGAGCCTGGGCTGGGGCTCTCGGCAAAGAAAATAAAAAAACAAAAACTCTTTGCCGAGAGCCGCCTGATCTAGCTCTCGGCAAAGAGGAGTTATCTGAATCAAAACCACCACCCGCGCCCCACCCCTCACAACACACCTCACTGCCGCCGCCGCGCCTCACACTGCCGCCGCCGCTGACCACCGACCGGACGCGCCTTCGCCCGCGCCGCCGCCGCCAGGCCATGCCCCCGCCCCCGCGCCGGCGCCGCCGCCCGGCCGCGTCCTCGCCCCGGCCCGTGACAGCACCCCCACAGGGCCGCGCCCCCTCCCCTGCGGCGCCGCCGGCTGCCGCCGCCGCCGTCCACGGAGGGGAAGCCAGGGAGGGCCCGACCGCCGGCATGTTCAGGTACTTCCTCCCTCTCCCTCCCTCCCTCCCTCACTGTCCCTCCCTCCCTCCCTCCCACTGTCACTGCCACCACCGTCGACGGGAGGTGGTGCCCTATGCTGATGGTTCTAAGTAGCATAGATGCTGGTGTAGTGCTGCTGTAGACGTTGGTGAGATTGCCCCATTTTGAATTCATCCTCCTAGTGCTGAAGTTGCAGTAGGTCATCTCAATCTTGTCCAACCATCACTACCAGAAACAGTATCTTTGCCGAGTGTCATAAGCTTTGCCGAGAGCCAAATATCGGGCTCTCGGCAAAGAATCCTTTGCCGAGAGCCTGCGCTCGGCAAAGATTGGCTCTCGGCAAATCCAAGATTTGCCGAGAGCTCGACGCTCGGCAAATATTGGCTCTCGGCAACTCCAAACTTTGCCGAGAGCTCGACTCTCGGTAAACAAAAAATCTCGGCAAAGCCTCAACCCTACAAACGGCACCCTTACGCCGTCATCTTTGCCGAGAGCCTGCTGTTAGGCTCTCGGCAAAATATTTTCTTTGCCGAGAGCCTCAGCCAAGGTTCTCGGCAAATATATATATATTTTTTGGATTTTTGGTCCCAAATTTTTTGTGCAGCGTTGCTACAGTACTATAAGCTAAGATTTGAAATTTGGTGTATTTTTCATCCCTCTTGCTATATTTCATGTATTCTTTTCATTTTCTTGATTTTTTCCGCAAGACGCACATTTGTACTGCAGGTGCATGAAATAATGAATCTCAGCGATTCAAAAAATGATATTCATGCTTCCGAGGGTATTTCGACGCCGTATCTAGGGACAGACGCGGAAACTCGACCATCTCGTGCACGCGACATGGCGACCAAGTTGCGTGAGATTTGATTTAAAAATATATAAAATGTGAATGGAGTCGGAAAATCATGAAAATAGACGGGAGGCCTTGACATCGCATGTAGAAGCTATAAAAAAATTTTGAAAATGTTTGAAGCAAGTTGTGACACAAGATGGTTGAAACCCTGAGATCTCCGCATGCGATATCTTATGTCACATGTGGAGATGATCGTGGACCGGTGGCTCTCTGAAGAGTGGACCGCCCAGCACGCCGAGGCCCGGGAGGCGCGTCTGCAGATGCCAGGCGTACCACACCACCAGGGCAACCGCAACCTAGCCGAGTACGCACAAGCTTGGGTACGTGAAACACTTTATGTATTGTAACACTCAAATGTTGCCTAATTACTAATCATCTTGTTGTCTTCCTCGCAGACGGCGTCACACGGTGGCCAGCCTTGCAGCACGTTCATGGCATACGCCATGTCCCACAAGGGCAAGGCCACCGCACCGGAGACCTCCTACAACCCCGACGACCCCCCCGAGGCATACTCCAACTCCAGCGTCCACACCCGCCTCACTGACTACACAGAGGCGGCAAGGGCGGTCCATGGGCCCGACTTTGATCCGGCCAGCGAGGACCTGGACGGAAGCCTCGTGATGACGGTCGGAGGAGGGAAGAAGCACGGGCGGTATTGGCTTGGCGACGGCGTCATCGACTCGTCCTCCACTCCCACTCTGTCCCAGCTCCGAGCACAGGCCACGAGCGGGAGCGTCCCCATACGCCCACGCCCGTCGCCTTCGCAGTCGCGGGTCGCCGAGCTCGAGGTTATCTTTGTTTTACTCGTCGTACATTGATGTTTAAATGTTTGCATTGTTCTAACATTCCCTTTGTATTATCGCAGGCCCGCCTGGAAAGAGAAAGGGAGGAGCGCAAGCTCGCCGAGTCCCAGATGCGGTCCCAGATGGAGGCCCGGTTGGAGGCCCAAGCTAAGCAGATGCAAGATCTCATCACGTTCATGGCCTCCCAGGGCATGCAGGTGCCCGCGACGCTCATGGCTCCTCCACCGCCGTCTCAGAACGCGGATTCTACTCCTGTGAGTATCGATTCCTCAGTATTTTGTTTATGCATTTGCTTGTCTGACATAGACATCTAATTTTTGCAGCCTCCGTCGGCGGGTTCGAACAACCCGCAAGCGCCTGGATGGAACACGCCCGGGGGTCAAGGCGGGACTCCTTCTCCGGGGTGGCCAGGGCAAGGTTGGCCATGACTGTGTCTAAAGTGTCATCTCTAGTAGATTGTGAACTTTAGAATGCAAACTTATTATGTTTCGATGATAACTTGTAATGGTTAACTTTCGTTTAGTTCAAATATTGTGATGAATGTGGTATATGCGTGGTGTATGTGAACGTGACATATGTGATGAATGTGATATATGTGTTTATATGTGATGAATGTGATTCATATGTGATAAATGTGATTTATATATGATGAATGCGATTTATATGTGTAATGAAGTGGAAAATCCAAAAAAAAACCAAAATTTCTCTACCTTTGCCGAGTGCAATGGTCATTGCACTCGGCAAAGCTGGGAAACATGACTGTAAAAAATACCCATTTCCCAGCTTTGCCGAGGGCAATGGCCGTTGCACTCGGCAAAGGATAGGCTTTGCCGAGAGCCTGGCCAGAGTGGCCCTCGGCAAAGAGTTTTTTAAAAAAAAAGGAAATTCTTTGCCGAGAGCCGGCTCTCGGCAAACATTTTTCTTTTTTTTTTTAAAATGTGTGCCGAGAGCCTGGCCAGACTGGCTCTCGGCAAAGATATTTCTTTTTTTTTTTGGAAAACTCTTTGCCGAGAGCCAATACGGCCAGGCTCTCGGCACACAATTTTTTTAAAAAAAAAACAAAAATGTTTGCCGAGAGCCCATTTGGCTGGCTCTCGGCAAAGATTTTTTTTCAAAAAAAAAATAAAAACTCTTTGCCGAGAGCCAGCCAAATGGGCTCTCGGCAAAGAATTCGGGCGTTAACGGCGTCTTTTCTTTGCCGAGGGCCGCGTTGGCTCTCGGCAAAGCCTTTGCCGAGAGCCCGATAAATGGCTCTCGGCAAAGAAGGCTTTGCCGACCGGGTTTTTGCCGAGTCAGCTTTGCCGAGAGCTGCTCTCGGCAAAGCCTTTGCCGAGGGTCTGAGAGGCTTTGCCGAGAGCCTGGAGCCCTCGGCAAAGCCGCCACCTCCAGTAGTGCATGCTATGCTGAGGATGTAGATGGTGATGTTGTAGTTGGCGTTGATATAGTTGAAGATGATGGCGGTGTCATCAACAGATTCCAACCCATTCGATCGGTATGTCCGTGCAGCTCGGCTCATGTTGTGGTGAAGCAGCTGTGTTGAAGATGGTAGTGTAGCTGACTGTAGTTGTCGGGCTACTACTGTTGTTGATGGTGATGTGGTGATGGAGAGCTCGTTGCGCAGTGCTTGACCACTAGTGATGTCGCTGAAGGTGATATTGTGTTCTCCCTTTTGGAATCTCATCTGTAGATTTGTAAAGCCCCGGAAAATGGTGCTCAGGTTAGTCAACCAAGGTGTTCCCAGGATGACATTGAGTTTATAGTGTAACAGACCATGCAATATAGTGAAAATATTTGCTTGATAGTCAAGATGCGGTTACTTTTTCTGTACTGCTTTTACCGTTTGTGATGGATGTATAAACAGACATCTCTAGTCACTACAGATGTATGTAATGATATTACCATTATACCTATACATTCACTACAGATGTTTCACTATAATTCTCAGGAAAACATATTCAATAATCCCAATATATTTTTATTCAAGAAAAAACATTTAGTGGTCATTAACCAGGACGTTGTCCTCCCACTCACTACAGGACACAGCTGCTTTGCCGAAGGCAAAATTATTTGCCGAGCGCATTTCCTCGGGCACTCGGCAAAGGAAATATTTGCCGAGTGCCAGATCCATAGGCACTCGGCAAAGAAATGCCCTCGGCAAAGCAGCCTTTGCCGAGTGCCAGACACTCGGCAAAGGTGGACCGTCGGCACATTTTTCCTTTGCCGAGGGCTGGGAACTCGGCAAATTTTGGCCGTCGGCAAAGGTGGCCGGCGTGACGGCGGCCACTTGCCGTTAGCCTTTGCCGAGTGCCCCACCGTTTGACGCTCGGCAAAGATTTTTTAAAAATTCTTTGCTGAGTGCCCCATGACCTGGCACTCGGCAAATTAATTTTTTTTTGTTTTTTTGCCCCATTTTTTTTCTGGGGCCTTGCTGCAGTAATTGAATCTCAATTTCAAAATTTTGGATAATTTTGAGTATTTTTACTGTATTTCCTTAATTTTTTTCGTTTCGTTGAATTTTTTCGAATAGGTTCAAATTTGAAATATTCGAAAAAATTCAACGAAACGAAAAAATTAAGGAAATACAGTAAAAATACTCAAAATTATCCAAAATTTTGAAATTGAGATTCAATTACTGCAGCAAGGCCCCAGAAAAAAATGGGGCAAAAAAAACAAAAAAAATTAATTTGCCGAGTGCCAGGTCATGGGGCACTCGGCAAAGAATTTTTAAAAAAAATTACAAAAATCTTTGCCGAGTGCCCCTTTCTGGAGCACTCGGCAAAGCCCGAATAGATATTGGGCCGCTGGCCCAAAATCCCCCGCCCTCCCCCCAAACCCTATCGCGCGCTCGCGGCCGCCCCCACCCCCGCTCGGCTCAGCGCCCGCCGCCGCCGCCACAGGTCCACCGCGCCGCCGCCGCTCCTCCGCGCAACCCCGGCCCGGCCGCGCCGCACACGCCCGCCCGCGCCGCCCCAGCCCGCCCGCTCGGCTCAGCGCCCGCCGCCGCCGCCACGGGTCCACCGCGCCGCCGCCGCTCCTCCGCGCAACCCCGGCCCGGCCGCGCCGCACACGCCCGCCCGCGCCGCCCCAGCCCGCCCGCGCGAGCCGCTCCCACGCGCTCGCTGGCCGCCCGCGCGTGTCCGCCGCTCCGCCGCGCAACCGCTCCGCCTCGCATCTACAGCTCTCCGACACCGTCTTCACCGTCGGCGAGCCGGATCCGCTCGTGCACGCTTCCCCTGAGCAGCACCTTCACGGTGAGTACTCAAACCCACACTACTGGCTACATGATTTCCACGAATTCCATGAACATGAACATCGATGATTATACAGTAGCTTTCATTTATTTATTGGATTGGAATTCAATTACTTTGTAGTTTGTACAACTACATATATGCTTTGTTTGATTTGTTTGGTAGGGTCATGCAACCATTACTGAATCCAAACTGTCGGTCGGCTGCTTGTGTTGAATCAATTTCTTGCCCTTTTCTTTTTGCAGTTCATTTGTTATGAAACTTTTCTTTTTGCAGTTCATTAGATGTAAATGTAAATCACATGGCATGGCACTGCTTAATACATAGAATTGCCTTGTTGTAAACACTGAACACGGCATAAAAGATGTTAGAACCAAAATCTGGTCTTCACCTGAGAAACATAACCTAATCCTAATTATTTGGTTGAGAAGCTGCAGCTTACATGCATGGTAACTGTGCCACTGATTGGTAGTAGTAGCTATTCCCTCCACTTCATTTTATAAAGCCTTGTGTGCATTAAACTCAGGCTCGTACGCATTAAGCCAAACTTTGTAATCTTCAACCAACAATTAGCCTCAAAAGATAAACATTTTGTTAGTATGAAAATTATATCATTGGATTCACATCTGAAAGTATTTTCTTATGGTTATAATTTTGTGCTTGTGCTTGTGCTTGTGGGACTCTGCCACTGTCATTGGGTAAGGGTAGATATGCGCCTTGACATGGTCGGCAACTTGGCATGCATACCATCACGGGGCAATCATGCATTGTCTTTCCCTGCACCGCACTGCATGCATACGCACGGAAGCAGTAGGCACAAGAAGAACTAGCTTGGCCCAGTTTAAAATAAAGCTCTGTTTGCCAAAGGAGCCGATAAAGCTAAAAATATACTGTATGTATGAGACTAGCTTTTGATTAAAATGTATTTTTTCTATTTAAACAAAAAATGATATGTTTGCAGCTTGTTGTACTGGTAGTAGTTATAAACTCTCGTCGCACGTACGAACAACGGCACGGAAACTATGCTAGTGCTACGGTATTCCGTATTCAGCTGTTTTTGCTAGCTTCTCCAATCAATTCAAATTCAATGCGGACCTGTGTATTGTACCGTGCTGTTGTGCTGCGTGGTCGGTATGGTGCTCCCGTCCTGTGTGGTCCGTCCGTCTCTGTGGTCCGTCCAGTGACCTGCTCGTAGAGTATATTAGGGTGCCCGTATCGTCTGTAGCTCTGTGCGAAGCTAGTAGTACACGTAGCAATGCTCGGTCGTTCTTGAGACACGCATGCATGCATGTCTTGGCCCTGACCTGACCTTGGCAATGGCAGAGACTTTTGCAAGCTATATATTGTTCTTTTAATTACAGTAATTGATTGTACATAAGATTATCGTCTGAAATCGATCATCTAAAAATTCAGATACCAGAAATATAATAAATCACAGCAGCATGGGCATACGTACGTGGACCACACGCACGTACAGATGGACGAGAACTTAGGCACATGCGTGTACATGTACTGATGTACGTCGCCACCGGTTGGGACGTGGGGATTGAGTAATCATGGTCGATTCTTCTTCTTTTTCTTGTGCTGTTTTGTTGGTTTAGAAAAGGAGTGAACTAGCAATGGTCGACTTCGCTAACGTGTCATCGTGTGCCGCCCGGCGCCCGGATTCGAATAGGCTGAGCACCTGGATAGCAGCACACACCTAGCTAGCATGGCGAGTCGTCGTGTCCGTGTCGGAATACCACGGACTCACCAAGTACTGTGCTCCTCCTACTCGTGTGGTTGAGTTTGAGCTGAGCCGGCGGCTGGCACCGCACAGGCACAGCCTTCCCTTTCCCCGTTTGTTCTTTCCCTTTCGGCACGGAGCAACCTGAACCTGTCTGTGTCTGTCTCCCTTCCCTGCCTGCTACCTCATGCATGGTAGACTACATAGAGCAGCTGCAACCACAATAAGTCAGTCAGAAGCCACATCTTCTTCTCCATGTCGCTAACAGCCACGGTTGACCGCACTAGGTAGACATTTCCACATCACAAACGGAGAGGAGAGGAGATGGGCTCCCTTACTGTCGGGCTCGCTGTAACTTTTCGGCGTTCCTTGTTTTGTTGGGCTGAACATTTCCACATGTTAAACCAATCATTCTTTTATCTCTCTAATCTCTCTATCTGTGATTGTCATTTTTTCTGCTTCGTCTGCCACAGTAGTGCAAGTATCTTGAGTTGTATGAGATGGAAGATTGTTGCAGATGTTTTACATAGGAAGTAGTGTTAATAGAATATGAAATGTATTTGTTGTTACTTTGGTTCAGTCATTCCTGAAATGTGATAATATTGTAAATAATCAGCCTGCTCACTGCATGAACCTACAGCCAATATAACATGGGCATTGTATTTGAAGCTACAGTAGATGAAGATGCTGCGTGTAGGGCCTGTGTATTTGAATTGTTGATTAATATATGACATGGGCTTTCATGTGATGTTAAATAAGCTAAGCTAATCTTTTATCTATATGGATTGGGCTTATAATCTGAGATTGCAAAAATTAATGGGCCAAAAATTCATGTATTTATGGGCAGTTAATTTGAGACCTGAAAATTGGGCTAGGCTGATCTCGGCCTTCGTGCCGCTGTGCTTATCGGCCTTCGTGCCGTTGTGATTGTCGGCCATCGTGCCGTTGTTTGTTGCAGGTTTTGGAAACCTCCCCGTGCAGGGGAGGTGCTGCCGAAATTTTGCGCTTATAGTCTCGTGTTTCTTCTTTTGCAGAGCAGGACCTGTCGGAGGTGACCCAGAGGTCCCCGATTGTCTTCGTCGGCGTCGCGGGTCTGCCTGCACTGCGTCGCCTCACCACTGCGTCGACTCGTCACTGCCCCGCTAGCCTGACTTCACCGACACCCCAGGTATAAATCACCTCTTTTTCCGCATGTTTGTCGTAGATCGGTGTAGCCCAGTTAGGCGTCTCCCGTCCGAAAGAGATACGGTTGGAGGTATGCAGATCTTTGCATATCTGCGACCGTATCTGTTTCGGATTGTCCACGTTTTTTGGACAGCCCACGGATGCGTAGATGGGTTAGTTTCCATGGTCCGCTCCGATTTGAGACGGTGTTTCGGCATCACCCCCTGTTGTTCTCCGGATACACACTCTCCCTTGCAGGACGTGTATCAGGAGAACAGCGGGGAGGTGCTGCCGAAATTCTGTCTCGGCTAGGAGCGGAGCATGGAAACTAACCTTATCTACGCATCCGCGGGTGGGATTAGGACCTATCCTCACCTATTAGAGAGTAGGGACACCGCGTAGATGTAATTGATGGTCACCTGTGGAGATGTTATATATGCTAGAGGATGGAGGACCGTCAGTGGATGTACACGGGCCGGACAAGTCAGGGTGATGCCAGCATTGAATGGATGAACAAGACCGAGCGTTTCTTGAAGCGTGCATTTGGCAAGGCCGCTAAATACCCGAAAATGGCTTTGTGTCCCTGCAGCAAGTGTGGTAACAGGAGAATGCAAAACCAGGAAGTCATGGGTATACATCTGCACAAGAATGGGTTTACGCCGAACTACACCCGGTGGGTCCACCATGGTGAAGCCGATCGTATGAGAGAGAAGGTGGTGAGACAACGCGTCGAGGCTTTCGATGCTGATGCCGGGGTAGCAGACATGGTAGATGATGTTCACCAAGCACAGTTTGCTAAAGGACGTGAGGAGGCGGAGATGCAGGCAGCCGTAGATGCGTTTAAGTATATGATGGACTCGGCACAGAAACCCCTTCACGCTCATTCTGAGGTCTCTCAGTTGGATGCCATTAGTCGCTTGATGGGGTTGAAGTCCGATTTAAACTGGAGTCGAGAAGGCTTCGATAAGGTGTTGGCCGTGGTTGGCACCCTGCTTCCAAAAAACCACGTGTTGCCAAAGACCATGTACGAGGCACACAAGCTCCTTAAAGCACTAAAGATGCCGTATGAGCAGATACATGCTTGTCCGAATGGGTGTGTCCTATTTCGGGAAGAACACAAGGAGGTAAAGTACTGTCCGAAGTGTAAAACCTCCAGGTTCCTGGAGGTAGAGTCTGGTGATGGTGGTGGTCAGAAGAGACAGCTTAAGATACCCGCCCGAGTCTTACGGCACCTTCCCTTCGTGCCGAGGCTTCAAAGGCTATTCATGACCGAGGAAACTGCAAAACAGATGACGTGGCACAAGAATGGCAAACGGTACAATCCTGACAAGATGATACATCCATCTGATGGTGAAGCATGGATCAACTTTAATGACAAACATCGTGAGAAATCCGATGAGGCTCGTAATGTACGTGTCGCACTGGCAACAGATGGGTTCAATCCTTATGGCATGATGGCCGCCCCTTACACATGTTGGCCCGTGTTTGTGATCCCCCTCAATCTCCCCCCTGGCGTCGCATTTCAACGACATAATGTGATCTTGACGTTGATAATTCCTGGACACCCAGGGAGTAATATGGGTGTGTTCATGGAGCCTGTGATTGATGAGTTGGTCAAAGCTTGGAATGAAGGGGTATGGACATACGACCGAGCTACAAAGCAAAGCTTCAAAATGTACGTCTGGTACCAATACTCCATGCATGACTTCCTGGCATATGGGTTATTCAGTGCCTGGTGTGTTCACGGGAAGTTTCCATGCCCAATATGCCAGGAAGCTGTGAGGTTCATTTGGTTGAAGAAGGGTGGCAAGTATTCGTCGTTCGATCAACATCGTAAATTCCTAGATTCCAACCATCCATTCCGACGAGACACCAAGAACTTTAGGAAAGGTGTCGTAGTCACGGACCCTAGACCACACTTGAAGACCGGTGCCGAGGTTCATGCTCAGATAGATGCTCTCGTGCCTAATGAAGAAGGTGGTTTTGTGGGATATGGTGAGCAACACATGTGGACTCATAAGTCCGGCTTGACGAGGCTCCCCTATTTCGATGACCTCCTACTGCCCCATAACATTGATGTAATGCACACTGAAAAGAATATCGCCGAGGCACTTTGGGCAACACTCATGGACACTGACAAATCTAAGGACAACCCTAAGGCTAGAGTGGACCTGGCGACGTTGTGCGATAGACCACAGCAAGAGATGCGGCCTCCTGCAAATGGCAAGAACTGGAAAAGGCCTAAGGCCGATTTCGTCTTGAAACCCGAACAAAGGAGGGAAGTACTACGATGGATCAAGGCGTTAATGTTCCCTGATGGGTATGCAGCGAACTTGAGCAGGGGAGTGAACTTAGGCACTATGCGAGTCAACGGGATGAAGAGTCATGACTACCATGTATGGATTGAGCGGCTTCTTCCGGCGATGGTACGAGGCTATGTTCCTGAGCATGTTTGGCTAGTGCTGGCAGAGTTGAGCTATTTCTTCCGTCAGCTTTGTACTAAGGAGCTATCTCGGACCGTGGTTGCAAACTTGGAGAAAGTGGCACCTGAGTTGCTTTGTAAGTTGGAGAAGATCTTTCCACCCGGCTTCTTCTTGTCGATGCAGCATTTGATTGTGCACCTCCCGTATGAGGCACGTATGGGGGGGCCCGTACAGGCCCGTTGGTGCTATCCAATCGAGAGATGTCTGAAGGCCGTTCGCAAAAAATGTAGAAATAAAGCCAAAATTGAGGCTTCCATTGCAGAGGCTTCCATTCTGGAGGAGGTGGCAAACTTCACACAGCTATACTACACACAGAATCTTCCTAGCATGCATAATCCACTGCCTCGCTACAATGCTGACGAGAATGAATCCAACCTCAGCCTTTTCCAAGGGCAACTCGGAAGCGCAAGTGGATCGACCAATAAGAGCTTGGAAAACGAAGAGTGGCGCAGTATCATGCTATATGTGTTGCAAAACCTACCTGAGGCGAAGCCGTTCATTGAGTAAGTTCTCAAAGAACTTGTTTCAATACGTCGTCACCATTCGGCATCCAACTAATTCTTTCTCGTTTGGACAGGGAATTTATTCGTGAATCCTGGCATCAACCAAGGGGTCCTACCCCACGGCAAACCGATACCCTTCTTTCACAGGGTCCGGGAGCAGGGAGGCCCGATTTCATTTCCTGGTTCAAAACGAAGGTATTGTCCAATTTACCTTGTACCTAGTTCTAGATTCCGAGTTTCGCGTACTTAGTCCGACAATCTTTCATTCTTGCGCTTGCAGGCCCAAACCGATGCAAATATGAGTCAGGAATTGAGACAAGTTGCAAATGGCTTTGATAATAAGGTGAAAGCTTATTCTGGTTATGATGTGAATGGATATCGCTTTCACACAGCAAGCTACGAGCGAGCTCGGCCCCATGGTAGACTAGTTGTCCCAAACGATGAAGATTACAACTTTAACCCAAGCACATATGATGGAGAGTTCTATCAAGAAGATGTGCTACAAGGGAGGTTGGTGATAGACTTAACCGAGGCGATCGGAATGGAAGTAGACAATGAAAGGGTCGATGACGAGGAAGGAGATGAGGTGCAAAATGCCAAGGACATAGAAATGCTTGAGCGATTACATATAGACGATGACGATGAAGGCAACAATGAACCTTCCGACAATGATGTTTATTTGGACAATTTTGATAGTGATGATGAGACATATCATCCAGATAATCCCAATAATGATGATTACTTCTAATACATGTAATACTATGTTATTTTGTAATCGTGTTTTGTTTATTTATTTAGCATCTATTTCTAATACATGTAATAATATGTTTTGTTTGTTTCTTTTTAATTGCAGGTGATTGAATAAAGATGGCGGGCAGTCGTAGGCCAAGGAACGTGAACTCGAGGTACCAAAGGCCACGCGATGAAGATGCGGATGCAGAAGAGGGGTCATCAGACGGGAGGAGGCAGAGGGCCAGGAGCAGCGGCAGTGGCAGCAGGAGGGGCCGACCTCCTCTAGTCAGGCCGCGTGACGTGCCGGAGGAGGAGCGCCGTACCCCGGACTCCTCGGACGAGGAGCTGGTTCGGCAGTCGGACGACGAGGGAGACGAGGCACAGCAGGACTGTGAGGCTGGAGGCACAGCTGGTTCGGGCTCCTCTGCTGCGGCCAGCATCTACTTGCGAGGTCCCTCGAAACTCCCTGGGCCTCCGCTTCCTCCCCTACGCCCAGTGATCCGCCCCCAGGGGGACAGGTAAGTAACTTTAGATTTTATCACAGCTACTTCATATAACCTGTTGAAAATTTTCAGAGAAACTAATAATGTTTGTTAATAACTTGTGCAGGCACTGGTTGGTTGTGTCGCCTGGTGACTCACGCAACCCCAACCACATCTTAGGTCTTGTGTGCAGGCACTTTTACCCCGGCATTGTCACGCACAAGGGGAACACTGAGCCGGCCAAATCGTGGGACCACTACAAAGATGCCCCCGACGTAGATTATGGAGACAAGCAGGAGCGAGTGAGGAGAGAGTTTTGGGTAAGTCTCGCTCGCACAACTTTGATCAATACATCACATTCATTTGACTTTTTTGACATAATGAATTGATACATTGTGTCTATGTGCAGACTTTTTTCAGATGTGAAGAGGGAGAGGAGGACAAGGCGGAGAAGGTGATGGTGAAAAGTGCTAGAAAACGAATCACCGACATGCATTACGAGGAGCGCCTCACTTGCATCGTGAAATACTACGCCAAGCAACTTGGTGAGAAGATCACCAAGACACAGGCAAGACAGAGTACGCTGACCCGGGAGCAGTACCTTGAGGTAAATGAAGAAGAATAATATTGATTCATTTTGAGATTAAGTAGCTTTAATTTGATCTTCTTTATAACATGTAGATGATTCCATGGTGGTGCGAGTCGTATCGGGAGTGCTGGGAGATGATCGTGGATAGGTGGTTCACGGAGGGTTACATCCAGGACCACGAGGCGGGGCGGGAGCGGCGTCTGGCAGCGACAGGCCCCACACACCATCAAGGCAGCCGCAGCCTCGGCGCTTACAAGCAAGCATGGGTACGTGGATTTTTAGTATTCTGACGCTCCATTCTGCATGTTTCTTCTAATCATCTTGTTGTCATTCTCGTAGTCGGCGTCACACGGTGGCCAATCCATCTCCACGTTCATGGCATATGGTCTGGCCCGCAAGGGTAAGGCGACGTCCAATGTCACCTTCACCCCGGATGACCCGCCCGAGTCCTACAGCAACCCGAGCGTCCACACCCGCATCAGTTCGTACGCGTCGGCGGCAAGGTCGGTCCATGGGCCAGACTGGGATCCGAGCACCGATGACATTGATGGGACGATGGTCATGAGGATCGGACAAGGCAAGAAGCATGGGCGGTACTGGCTTGGCGATGGCATCCTCGAGCCCAGCGAGATTCCCTCCCTCTCCCAGATCCGAGCACAGACCCCGAGCGGAGGTCCGGCCATTCGCCAACGACCGTCCTCTTCACAGCAGCGGGTCGACGCACTCCAGGTTACTCCCGTTTAACTCTTCGTACATTGATCTTTACATAACTTAGTTACCTTTGAATTACTGAAACATTCGATTGAAATGTTATAGGCCGAGAACGAGAGGATGGCTCAGGAGCTGCGGGAGTTGGTGGCGAGGACCGAGCAGGCCGAGCGGGAAAGACAGGCCGAGCGGGCCGAGCGGGAAAGGCAGGCCAAGCAGCTGGCGGACATTACGATGTTCCTGCAGAACTTTGGACAAGTGAACGGTGTACCTGTGCCGCAGTTCGCTCCACCGCCGCCAGTTGTAGCTAGTCCTGTGAGTATGAAACCAAATTGCTTCGACTAGTGCTTTCATTAGACGACCACTCTAACACATGCAATCTCTTGTCCTTTATGCAGCCTCCGTCGGCGGGTTCAAATAACCCATCTCAGGCGCAAGCAGGCGACGGCGCTTTTCCTTCACCAGGCACTCAGTTTCCTCCGCACGTTTAGTTTGTATCTCTTTTTCACCGCTTGATGGACATGTGATGCACTGTGATCGACTATCGACTTGTTTCGATGGATATTGGACCTATTATGTTTGTGATGTCGTGTATGTGAGATATTGTGTGATCGACATGTGATATATATGTGGTATTGCCTTTGTCATGAGATGGATGTGATATATATGTGCTATATTGTGTTTGTGATGTCACATATGTGATATATATCTCTTATACGATGTGATTGTGAATATAGAATCAAAAAAAAAATTAGCCTCTTTCCAGCTTTGCCGAGTGCCAGGGCCAGGGCACTCGGCAAAGCTGGCAGAATTCCCAGCTTTGCCGAGTGCCAGGGCCAGAGCACTCGGCAAAGAAATTAAAAAAAAATTTAAAAAATATTTGCCGAGTGCCTCCCCGATAGGGCACTCGGCAAAGAAATTACGAAAAAAAAATAAAAAATCTTTGCCGAGTGCCTCTCCGATAGGGCACTCGGCAAAGAAATTACGAAAAAAAATTAAAAAAATCTTTGCCGAGTGCCTCTTCGATAGGGCACTCGGCAAAGAAATTACGAAAAAAAATAAAAAAATCTTTGCCGAGTGCCTATCCGACAGGGCACTCGGCAAAGAAATCACGAAAAAAAATAAAAAAATCTTTGCCGAGTGCCTATCCGACAGGGCACTCGGCAAAGAAATCACGAAAAAAAATTAAAAAATCTTTGCCGAGCGCCTCCCCAACAGGGCGCTCGGCAAAGAAATTACGAAAAAAAAATAAAAAATCTTTGCCGAGTGCCTCTAACATGACACTCGGCAAAGCATGCGCTGACGGAACCGGCGCCGTCACAGTCACTTTTCTTTGCCGAGAGCCGTGTTTACACTCGGCAAAGTCTTTGCCGAGTGCCCGATAAAAGGCACTCGGCAAAGAATTCTTTGCCGACGCATTTTTTACCGGAGGCTCTTTGCCGAGTGCTACACTCGGCAAAGGTTTTGCCGAGGGCATAATAGCCTTTGCCGAGTGTATTAGGCACTCGGCAAAGCGCCGGAATCCAGTAGTGACTGGATGCAAGACTTCTCTGAATTAGTTAGCAGTAGGTAGGCCTCATTTCCCCACACCACAAGCCATTGACTGTCCAGCTTGCATGTGCATGCTCAAGCTGCTGCTGCTTTGCCATTGACAAAGTGATGATCACATAGCTATACCTACGGGCCGGCCCTTCAATTCAAGTTAGCAGTATGTAGCAGTTTGCCGGCTTCGTACCCACCACTGCTGCTCTGCCAAGCTCCGCCCGGCGGCTCTAGGCCGGCCTGGTAAGTGACACTTGCCACAAGGATCCCTAGCAAATGAGGTACTTACGGTTGGCATGTATGCTCTTCTTTTTCTTGGTGTCCTCATCCTCCTTGTCTTGTGTGTTGGTCTCTATTGGTGCCCCTTGTGGAGTTTTGCTGCAGCCCGTGAAACAAAACACCAGGAACAGTAGGACTATGAAGAAAATGACCACTGCCACCAACACGAATATGTAGATGGATGGGGCCGCCCGGCTTCAGTACCATGTGTTTTGGTTACTAATTCCAAGATTAATCCACATCCAGTACATGTGTGCATGAAATAGCTAGAATTAGTGCATCTGTGCATTATATTAGCGCCGCGGCGATGTATGCAGATTATATCAATACATCCTCGCTTGTTTTATCTTTCTGCATCCAACAAGCATGTATACAGACACGTACAGTACACTGCTAGATCCACAAGCATGTATACTAATTCGAACAGTAATGGAACTAGCAAACTGCTACATAATCGCTAGCTATATGTATTTGTTTTTCTATTTTTCACTCTTTTTTCAATACTCAGGCAGAATGCCCAGGAAAATAAACACCTCGCTGTGGCTATCAGTCAAACTTATTTTCACTTGTCAATCATCGGTTCATTCGTACACTGTGCTTTTGTACAATTGGCAGTGGTCAGCGACATGCCTTTGACTTGCATCTGCAATGATCGGGTTATTCTCCATTTCTTTTGTCAGTAGCAATTAATTCATCAACCTAGAGCTGCAGCACTATGATTAACATGGAACAACTTCTCTTGTAATCAACAGTACATGAAATACAGTCAACAAACACTGTACATCTATCCCACGCATGCCCTTGTGTTCTCTTTTGCATCATCGTGCAAAATCTCTTTTACCTAAAGCTAGTGCACATGCAGTAATTCTCCCTCTGAAGAGATAAAAATGTAAAACAAAAATAGCCCACTACTCAAAAAATGTCTATATGCTAACCTATTATTACAAGCAACTCTTAGTTGATCAAACGACACACACGGTCCTACTGGAACATATATTGTACGAAAATAGGTACCAAGTATAGCCCACTACTCAAAGACTCAAGGAACATGATGGTCATCTTTTGCAGGGAACAGAGTTCCCCTAGGCACTCAGGCAACTCAGTTAGATCATTGATAGGAAACTCTTGAGGAATTATGGTTCAGCTGCCAGATAGGGTTAATAGGTTTCTGGTTGACAATCTTATTGGTATTGCACAGAGCTAAGATGTAGTTAAAAAGTAGAAGATACAACATCTTAAGTTGTTTTAGAGTTTTCTAATAGCCTTCTATTGATAACTGTAGTTGCAGGATCGTCCACTGCGGGTCTGCCTGCACTGCTTCGCCTCGCCACTGCACCGACTCGTCACTGCGCCGCTAGCCTGACTCCGCCGCCACCTTAGGTATAAATAACCTCTTCTCCTGGATAAGGGTCGTAGGTCATGAACCCAATTAGGCGTCTCCCGTCCGAAAGAGATACGGTTGAAGGTATGCAGATCTCTGCATGTCGATAACTGTATCTGTTTCGGATTGTCCACGTTACTTGGACAGCCCGTGGATGCGTAGATGAGACTAGTTCCCATGGTCTGCCCTGATTCAAGACGGAGTTTCGGCATCACCTCCCAGTTGTTCTCCGGATACACACTCTCCCTACATGGACGTGTATCGGGAGAACAGCGGGGAGGTGCTGCCGAAATTCTATCTTGGGTTGGGGCAGAAAATGGGAACTAGCCTCGTCTACGCATCCGCCGGTGGGATTAGGACCTATCCTCGCATATTAGATGACAATAGGATGTAAGTACTTGGATGTAGATGTAAGTACTCGGATGGATGACAGTAGGATGGATGACCGTCAGTGGATGTACTCGGGCCGCAGAAGCAAGAGTGATTTCAGTGATAAATGGTTGCACAAGACAGATGCTTTCTTGAACCATGCATTTGGCCCGGCTCGGCGAGGAGAGATGAAAGTATTGTGCCCGTGCAGCAGATGTGGGAATCGGCGAAGGCAAGACAAGGAGAACATGGGTAAACATCTTCTGAACCATGGATTCACGCCGGACTACACCCGGTGGATCTACCATGGTGAAGTACATCATTTGAGAGAGGAGGCGGTGCGACCACGTATGCAGGACTTTGATGCTGATGCTGGGGTAGCAGACCTGTTAGATGACTTCCAACAAGCACAGTACGCTGCAGGACGTACGGAGGAGGAGATGGAGAAGACCGCAAAGACGTTCTACGACATGATGTCTTCGGCACAGAAACCCCTTCATGATCGGACAACGGTTTCTCAACTGGATGCCATTGGTCGTGTGATGGGGTTCAAGTCCCAGTTCAACCTGAGTCGAGAAGCGTTCGATGGTATGTTGGCCCTATTTGGTAGCATGCTTCCGGACGGCCACATATTGCCAAAGAGCCTGTACGAGTCACAGAAACTGCTTCGTGCACTGAAGATGCCGTATGAGCAGATACATGCATGTCCAAATGGGTGCGTCCTCTTCAGAAAAGATCTCAAGGATGCAGGTTACTGTCCGAAGTGTAAAGCGTCGAGATACATGGAGGTAGACGATGGTGAAGGCATGAAGAGACAACTTTCTATCCCCATGAAAGTCCTGCGTTACCTGCTGTTCACACCGAGGATCCAACGTCTCTACATGACCGAGGAATCCGCGAAACAGATGAGATGGCACAAACAGGGTACACGATACAATCCTGAGAAGATGGTACATCCCGCCGATGGTGAAGCATGGGTCCACTTTGATCGCATTCATCATGACAAAACTAGAGAGGCTCCTAATGTTCGTGTTGCGTTTGCTACAGACGGTTTCAACCCCTATGGACTCATGGCTGCCCCCTACACCTGTTGGCCCGTCTTCGTTATCCCCCTCAATCTTCCCCCCGGCGTCCTATTTCAACGTCATACTGTCTTCTTGTCGTTGATAATTCCTGGACACCCGGGGAATGACATGGGTGTGTACATGGAGCCTCTGATTGATGAATTGGAAACTGCTTGGAACGAAGGGGTATTGACATACGACCGAGCTTCAAGGTCAAACTTCACAATGCATATCTGGTACCAGTACTCACTGCATGACTACCTGGCATATGGGATATTCTGTGCCTGGTGTGTCCACGGCAAGTTCTCATGCCTAGTTTGCAAGACAGCTATGAGATTTATCTGGTTGAAGAAGGGTGGCAAGTATTCGGCGTTCGACCAACATCGACAATTCCTGCCTCTTGACCATCCTTTCAGACAAGACACCAAGAACTTCACCAAAGGGGTCGTGGTGACAGATCCTCCACCCCGGATGCTGACCGGTGCCGAGGTTCATGCTCAAATAGATGCTCTCAAGTTCAATGAAAGAGACGGTCGTTTTGCGGGGTATGGTAAGGAACATATGTGGACGCATAAGTCAGGCTTGGAAAGGCTCACCTATTACGATGACCTTCTTCTGCCACATAATATTGATGTAATGCACACTGAAAAGAACATCGCCGAGGCACTTTGGGGAACACTCATGGACACTGAAAAGTCCAAGGACAACCCTAAGGCTAGATTAGACTTGGCACTCTTGTGCGATAGACCAAAGCAAGAGATGCGGTCTCCTCAACCCGGCAGGAGATGGACACGGCCCAAGGCCGATTTCGTCTTGAGCAGGCCACAAAGGAAAGAAATACTTCAATGGATCCAGACATTGACGTTCCCTGATGGATATGTAGCGAATCTGAGGAGAGGAGTCAACTTATCTAGTCTGCGAGTCCTAGGAATGAAGAGTCATGACTTCCACATATGGATCGAGCGCCTTCTTCCGGCGATGGTTTGAGGCTATGTTCCTGAGCCTATGTGGGTTGTCCTGGCAGAGTTGAGCTATTTGTTCCACCAACTTTGTGCCAAGGAGATATCTCGGTCCGTCATTGCTGACTTGGAGAAAGCTGCACCTGTGTTGATCTGTAAGCTGGAGAAGATCTTTCCACCAGGCTTCTTCACTCCGATGTTGCATTTGATCGTACACCTCCCTAATGAGGTTCGAATGGGAGGGCCTGTGCATTGCCATTGGTGCTATCCAGTCGAGAGAAATCTGAAGACTCTTCGCAAGAAATGTAGAAACAAAGCCAAAATTGAGGCTTCCATTGCAGAGGCATTCATTCTAGAGGAGGTGTCAAACTTCACTGAACAATACTACTCCGAGAACCTTCCTAGCGTGCATAATGCACCCCCTCGTTACAATGCTGGAGAAAATGAATCGAGTCTTAGCCTTTTCCAAGGCCAGCAAGGCGCGACAAGTGGATCCACAGTTAAGCAGTTGAACTATGAAGAGTGGCAAAAGATCATGCTATACGTGCTTACCAACCTTGATGAGGTGTAGCCGTACATGGGGTAAGTTCTCAACTATGTTCATTCAATTCGCTGACACTATTCTGCATCAAACACCCTTGTTTTTCTTCCGTACAGGGAATTTCTTCATCAGTTCTGGAATGGGCCAAGGCCTCCTTCTGACCCGGTAGCCGTAACCCTAATTGCAAACGGGGCGGGGCAAGGGAGGCCCGATTTCATTTCTTGGTTCCGACAGAAGGTCCTGTCCAACCGAGGTCATACTTAGTTCAACATTCCAACTTGCTCCTACGTTCGGACTTAATAACGTTATACCTTGCTTCACCTTGCAGGCTCAGACCGATGCGTCTATGAGTCAAGAGCTGAGACAGGTTGCAAACGGCTTTGACCGTAGGGTCAAGTCATTTAGCAGTTACGACGTGAATGGATATCGCTTCCACACAGCGATATACGAGCAAAGTCGGCCCAATTGGAAAACCACAAACAACGGAGTTTGTACTCCAGGCAATGACAACTGTGACTACTATGGAAGAATTGAAGAAATATATGAACTTTCATTTCACTCTGAATCCTGTAATGTTCAAATGCCATTGGTTCGACCCTGGAGTAATGAGGCTCACACCAAATCTTGGGCTAGTTGAAATTCGACAAGATTCTGTCTATCCAGGAGCCGATGTGTATATTGTGGCTCAACAGGCCACGCAGGTTTATTACACACCATATGCGTGCAAAAGCAAAGAGCATATCTTGGGTTGGTATATTGTGCACAAGATATCGCGACATGCTAAACTACCTCTCCCCAACGATGAGGATTATAACTTCAACACAAACACGTATGATGGGGAGTTCTTTCAAGAAGCTGGGCTACAAGGGACGTTCACGATAGACTTAACCGAAGCGATGGAAATGGAAGTAGAGAATGATGACGAGGACGCTGGGGATGAGGTGGTAAATGAGAAGGACATACAAATGCTAGAACGATTCCTTTTAGGCGAAGCAAATGAAGACAACCTCCCGTCTTCGGATACTGAGGAGTACTTAGACATGGTTCACAGCGATGATGACACTTATGCTCCGGCTAATCCCGATGATGCAGATTATTTCTAATTCACGTAATATTATGTTATATTCTACTCCTGTTATGTTTTTTCTTAGGATCTAGGGTTTTATTTATTTTTCATATATTTCATTATGTTATTTCTAATACAATATTGTTTGTTCTGTTTAAATGCAAGAGGTCGAGCCAAGATGCCAGGCGGACGTCAGAGGTCGATGAGCTCCCTGTACCGGGCCTCGCAGGACGACGGGCCATCTCGGCAAAGGAGGGGTCGCCGCCGGAGGGAGCCGACTCCACCGGAGGACGAGGTGCCGGCCACGCCTGAGGCCGAGGCTCAAGCGGACGAGGGGCAGGAGGACCCCGAGCAGGAGGATGAGCTGTCGGCCGAGGCAGATGAGGGTTCGGCTGCCTTAGGGGTGTCCACACCCTATTTGCGAGGTCCCGCCAGCCTCCCGGCCCGACCGATACCACTTCACCAACGCCCAGTGATCCGCCCCGTTGGACAAAGGTACATGTTTTAACTACTCGTTCATATGATATGTTTAAAATTGAAATAGAAACTAATAATCTTTCTGTATCACTTGTGCAGGCATTGGGAGTTTGTGGAGGGTCGCGGCCACAAACCCAATGGCATCCTGGGTCTCCTGTGCTGCGAGCACTACCCCGACATAGTACAGTATGCCGGGAAGACAGAGCCAGCCTACACATTTGACCACTACACCGTCGCCCCAGACCCGGACTACCCAAACAAGGCGGCGAGGGTCAGAGCGGAGCTGTGGGTAAGTCTTCGTCACACAACATCGCATTCATCGTACTTTTCTTGAATTACTTAGAGTTTGTATTGCATCTGTATGCAGGACTTCTATAGGTGTGAGCAGGGGAAGGAGGCACAGGCGGAGGTGGTGAGTACAAGGTCCTACAGGAAGCTCGTCACTGACATCATCTACGAGGCGAGACTTCAGGCCATCGTCAACTACAATGCCACGGTCGAAGGACGGAGGGTCTCGAAGGTCAAGGCGAGAGGCATGACGCTGAGCCGGGCGCAGTACATTCAGGTAAGTGATTCCTTTTGAGATTAAGCTATGCTCATTTCATCTGACGCTTATATGTGAAATACTTGATGATGTGCAGATGGTCCCCCAATGGTGCCAGTCATTTCCCGAGTGCTGGGAGATGATCGTAGACCGGTGGCTCTCTGAAGAGTGGACCGCCCAGCACGCCGAGGCCCGGGAGGCGCGTTTGCAGATGCCAGGTGTACCACACCACCAGGGCAACCGCAACCTAGCCGAGTACGCACATGCTTGGGTACGTGAAACACTTTATGTATTGTAACGCTCAAATGTTGCCTAATTACTAATCATCTTGTTGTCTTCCTCGCAGACGGCGTCACACGGTGGCCAGCCTTGCAGCACGTTCATGGCATACGCCATGTCCCACAAGGGCATGGCCACCGCACCGGAGACCTCCTACAACCCCGACGACCCCCCCGAGGCATACTCCAACTCCAGCGTCCACACCCGCCTCACTGACTACAAAGAGGCGGCAAGGGCGGTCCATGGGGCCGACTTTGATCCGGCCAGCGAGGACATGGACGGAAGCCTCGTGATGAGGGTCAAAGGAGGGAAGAAGCACGGGCGATATTGGCTTGGCGACGGCGTCATCGACTCGTCCTGCACTCCCACTCTGTCCCAGCTCCGAGCACAGACCACAAGCGGGAGCGTCCCCATACGCCCACGCCCGTCGCCTTCGCAGTCGCGGGTCGCCGAGCTCGAGATTATTTTTGTTTTACTCGTCGTACATTGATGTTTAAATGTTTGCATTGTTCTAACATTCTCTTTGTATTATCGCAGACCCGCCTGGAAAGAGAAAGGGAGGAGCGCAAGCTTGCTGAGGCCCAGATGCGGTCCCAGATGGAGGCCCGGTTGGAGGCCCAAGCTAAGCAGATGCAAGATCTCATCACGTTCATGGCCTCCCAGGGCATGCAGGTGCCCGCGGCACTCATGGCTCCTCCACCGCCGTCTCAGAACGCGGATGCTACTCCTGTGAGTATCGATTCCTCAGTGTTTTGTTTCTGCATTTGCTTGTCTGACATAGATATCTAATTTTTGCAGCCTCCGTCGGCGGGTTCGAACACCCGCAAGCGCCTGGATGGAACACGCCCGGAGGTCAAGGCGGGACTGCTTCTCCGGGGTGGCCAGGACAAGGTTGGCCATGAGTGTGTTTAAAGTGTCGTCTCTAGTAGATTGTGAACTTTAGAATGAAAACTTATTATGTTCGATGATAACTTGTGATGGTTAACTTTTGTTTAGTTCAAATATTGTGATGAATGTGCTATATGCGTGGTGTATGTGAACGTGACATATATGTGATGAATGTGATATGTACATGTGATATATGTATTTATACGTGATGAATGTGATTCATATGTAATGAATGTGATTTGTATGTGTAATGAAGTGGAAAATCAAAAGAAAAAAAATAAAATTTCCCACTTTGCCGAGGGTTGCTCTCGGCAAAGGCTGCCTTTGCCGAGTGCAATGGTCATTGCACTCGGCAAAGCTGGGAAACAAAGCTTTGCCGAGAACCTGGCCAGACTGACCCTCGGCAAAGAGTTTTTTTTTAAAAAAAATGAAAATATTTTGCCGAAAGCCAGGACAGCAAGGCTCTCGGCAGAGATTTTTTTTAAAAAAAAGGAAAATGTTTGCCGAGAGCCTGGCCAGACTGGCTCTCGGCAAAGAGTTTTCCAAAAAAAAAAGAAAACTCTTTGCCGAGAGCCAGCCAAATGGGCTCTCGGCAAAGAAAGCAGGGCGTTAACGACGCATTTTCTTTGCCGAGAGCCGCGTTGGCTCTCGGCAAAGAAGGCTTTGCCGATCAGGTTTTTGCCGAGGCAGCTTTGTCGAGAGCTGCTCTCGACAAAGCCTTTGCCGAGAGTCTGAGAGGCTTTGCCGAGAGCCTGGAGCCCTCGGCAAAGCCACCAGCTCCAGTAGTGAGTGAAACAACCCAGCACGCCATTTATGGTCCACATCTTTTACTTAAGCAATGCTCTGAAATTTGATTGAAAAATAACATCAAAGTAGCAAAATAGTCTCCTCATGACCAACCAAACGAACGTATACCTTCTAAGCGATCCGTCAAACCCAAGACAGTCAATACCTGCTCCAAACTCAACATCTTGAACAAGCACCTCCCCTCTGGCCTAGTTATTGTTGTTGTTATTGAAAGGCCACCGGTACTCCCTGTCCCTCATCACTTCCTCCTCTTCCTCAGCTGTGAAGTCATTCTTGATGTTGATTTTTTCGCGGATGTCCTCCGGATTCTTCCACTTCATCATGTCTGTGACGCTCAAGCAGGTCAGGTTCAGCAGGCCCCTTGATGTCCAGGTAGTTTGCAGCCTGCGAAGACCAATTACATATTTTTGTCTCACGAATGCGACAGTCAAGCAAACTATTCAGAGACTTTATGATCTAAGATGGTACACAATACAGTCGTACAATGTATTTATTTCTTTTGACACTAAAAATAGCAAAATTACAAACAAATATCAATTCTGTAAAGCTAGTGTCATCACTAAACATTGACCACTACCAAGCAACCAAGCCTTCGACTATACATGTGCACCAAGCATGGCAGAACCATAAAACTACTCCAGCTTATCCTAAATCATCAGCCAAACCTTTCGGAAAAAATTCAAATATCTATGGATCCAAGTACAACATTGATCATGAGTAGATAGGTATAACCACTCCTAATTACCAAGTGAACAATTTCAAATGCCTCATTTTTTCTGGCTATGCTAGAGCAACTTAATTGACACAACTTTAGTATATATAAGAGCAAACTTTATGTAGGGTAACTTTTTGACTCATACTATCAAAAAATACATACCAACCCTACACATCTTATCACCCTTCAGCACTTTGCCACATCCTACAACTTCATCTTCTGTTTGCCAGAGCAAGGCTGAGGTCCCATAGTTGTGGTCTCCCGTATCCTCTAGGGTTCACTAAATCAGCTCCCTTTCTTGCAGTCTGGCCAAATGCAGGATGACACATAATCACAAGACAAAATAAAATGAAATAAATTTTCTAGATAGACAAGCATCGCAAAAAAGTTAAACACAATTTAACCACTCGTCTAATATGAAGCACAATAACATGAATCTACAGTATAACTATCATGTTTTCTTTCTGGTTGTTGTTTGTTGCCTGGTGCTAATTTTTACTTCACGAAGAAGACAACATCTCTAAAACTACAGAGAGAAAAAAGGCACAAGCTCTGGTCTTTAACTAACACCCTATTAGTCTAACAAAACAGACATTCAATTTTGTTTTTTGTGAAGAAATATCCAGTGCTGAAATATTTGTAACTGCATTAAGCAAGAGCAAGGACATGTATTACTGAGGTCAGCACAAATACACATAATATAGTATTCAGACATGACTGCTATTTATATACATCAAAATTTCAACAACAACTAATTCTTCACTGCAGCAGGAAAGTAAAGTTGACAAAAAAGTGTATGGATTGTTCAGCTTACCTGGGAGTGGCAATGCCGTCGATGACGACAGATTAGGACCCTTGTCCTACCTTGAACCTCTTGCTGCTGCACCACTGCTGTTGTGTCGTCATCGTAGTCAGCGTTACGGGACAGAGGCCAACTCTGTATTGCATTAACAACCAGCAGCTCAAAGAGTTTAATCCAATTAATGTCATAACTTCCATCTAGTGCAAGCAATAATCCACTCAGGGATGCAAATATAGCACTGCAATATAAGCCCTAAAGCTCTGAATTATTAGATTCATCCCCCTGGTCCAATATTAGCAAGAACTGCAGCTACAAGTGTCGGTAAGTTGGATTGTCTATACAACTCCGCAAAGAAAAAAATACAAAATACATGTTCAAGTGACTTGCGCATGGAAAATGGGAGAAGTTTCCACATTGCTGAGCAAGGAGACAAGGACTATCCTGACAATCTTAGCCATCTAAATAGGTATTCATCCACCTGAAATGTATATACTACTTAGGCATTAATATAGGCTACTCTCAAGAGGAATATATATACTACTTTTTTCACATGCAAGCCAAGGGATCAAACACAATAGCAGATGTGTTAACTCAGGATTATCTGTGTTCACATTTATTTTTTTGACTCTACATTGCAACTAAGCAGAGATTATACAATTAAGCCACCAACCTGCAAACTCATCATAGTCATATAAGCAGCAGTACGCATAATTCTCCAGGTGTCGTTTATGTTTTCTATATTCTAGAGGCAGGCTTTGGGGAGGGGGATGCCTACAAAAGTGTGGACATAAGATTAACTGCAGATTAGAGGCCAGCAAACAAAACCTAGGAAGCAAAGGACAAAATCCACCCAGTACAAAAAACTATAGAGATCAAGTGCCTTTTTCGCATCAGCCAAAGATGCTCAAGGGAGACCGAGGGATGAGGACGTTACCCAAGGAAGGACAGGCGTTGGTGGTATATTGTGATTTTGCCAACACATGCTTTTTTGGTAACCATGAATTACAAAAGAAAAGAAAGATTGAACTGCAGAATACTAACCTTGCTGCTCTGATTTGACAGACAAACAATCTAGGGTGCACATGAATATCGCCTCTTAGTAAATGTCTTACAAAGTGATACTGGATGGTATTAAATTGGGCAATCAACAAAGAATCCAACACCAAAGGTCGTTTTTCCAAGCCTAACTCATATGGTCCTAGGGAAAAGGGGTACAAACAGACTCCAAGTTGCTATCTCAGCTACACTAGACACTGCAGAAACTGTTGCTGTACAGTTTCGATCTAGTCATTCCCTAACCCCTGTCAAAGTGGAGCAAAGCTGTAACAGCATATAAGCTGCACGATTGCAGCACTACCTCCCACAAGCCCAGCCTGAAGTGATTGACTGATCGAGAAACCCAGCGTAATGAAACATGCTGAACCTCCAGACTGTTGATTTTTCTCACCGAATGACCAAACCATTACCAATACTGAAACCTAGAGCAACAGCTGATCTTCTAGAGCAGGGAGGAGCGTACCAGTCCAAGCAGTGAGAGATGGAGGTGATGGAGGTGCCGACAGTTATAGGCGATACCTTGGTTGTCGAACAGTTGCTGCGGGTCATCAGAAGAGCGCATGTGCACGCGTAAGTGAATCAAGCAAAATCGTAGCGGATACGGGAGACTTTAGGGAGGGGGCTAGGTCGTCAGTCATGACCTTGGCGGAGAAGGTGTCGCAGACGGCAGCCCAAGAGTTAGATGCCCGTCTCCGGATGTTGGGGCCGCTCGCGCTGGGTGGCACCCTTGCCGGGGCCGCCGTGCCGCGCCGGGCAGCCAAGCAGCAGGGTGTCGTGGCTGCGGATGGTTGGCGACACAGCGTAGGGAGGCCGGAGCTTCTGCATGGTAGTCATGGCCTTGGACGCTGGCTCGAGGACGGCCTCGATGTCCGATGAGGCCGCCGCCGTATGGCAGGCTTGCGGCTTGGGGCGGACGAGGCTATGCCGGATCGCCATGCAGGCTGTCGGATCTATGCGCGACGCAGCAGAGGCCGCCGCAACGGCGCACATGGGCTGGCGGCGGCATGGGAGTGGGTGTGGCGTGGGAGTGGGCACGGCGTGCGCGATGGGGCAGAGGCTGGCGGCGGCGGCGATGTGGGAGGCGTGGGGTCGTGGGGAGGCGGGGCGCGTACAAGGTGGGAGCGGCGGTTTCTTCTCGCGGGGGAGACAGCGCGCGAGTTGAGGTAATTAGGAGAGGAGCGGTCCGATTAGATGTTAATCTAACCATAACATTTGGCTCTTTTTAGTTATATAGATGTTAAAGGGAAAAGTGGTCGATACAAATGACTGATGTCTGTTTCTATTGATGAACAGTAGCATATATATACAAAGGCAGTTGCCTTGGCAGTGACTATGTGAAAAGGTGTCTATATGTAAAAGGTGCCTATCTATTATGTCTATAGGGAACCGTCATTAGCAGTTGCTAATGACGAGATTAATAATTTGATCACTAAGTAATTAATTTTAATTAATTAATCTCAACACTCCCCCTTGATCGATTGATCTCTTGTAGACACCATTATTTGTTCATCAGTCATCGTCTCGAAGCTTTGGAAAACCCTGTGGGGAAAAAAACCACAGTACACCGATATAGCAGGCAAAACTTCTTAAAATCCAGTGGAAAAAATAAGGAGAAACACCATAATATATATAAGTCTAAAAACAATTTGATCAAAGACCAATATGTCATAAATATTATCTTCGAAAAACCTATATGAGGAAAAATTGATAATATGACATTTACTATGTGTTAGCATTATCTCATTAAAAACTTTATGCCAGAAACTCTAGAAGAGTAAAACTCACATAAAGAAAAAAGAGTGTAATGTGATGTTCGAAACCGGTTATATTTTAGGGGGATTCTCCCCCTGATTCTTGCAAGTCTCTAGGTCTTCTCATACCAACTAGAAACTTTTGCGCGCCTTGCGCGCCCTAGCAGCCAGATAATTGCAATTTGTAAGAAAATGATTTCACAAGTCAAATTTCTTATGGTTACCCAGACCATTGTTGAAATTTCATTATCAGCATACAGGATAAATCAGAGAGGTCGGCCATTGTATAACCTTATCGATCCCCTTACACGATAAAAAAAGCTCCGGTGGTACAACATATTAGTAACTCAGACACCAAGTTCCTTGCTGGAGCTGCGCACCATGGTGAAGCTTGGTGAAGCCATGAGACCCTCATTGCCTGTGAACGATCATACAAACAACAAAGTATTGTACAACATATCAAAACAATTGATCCCAATCAGAAATGAGGTATGTAATGTATAATAACTAATAATAAAGAGCAGGACACTCTAGATGTAAGTGTGAACCACGAGAATGGAAACAAATAGCAGGAGTGTGTTATGGGGATCATCAGATAATAAGGGGCACACGAACAGGATGAATACATAATAATACAACCAAGCAAGGAAAACCTTATATACATATGGCAGGAAAACAATGCAAAATCATCTATAATAGCAGCAATATGTTACACCAGTGTGTTATGCATCATATTTACTGTAGCTAAAAAGCATAATCTTATAACTTATTAAAATTCCATTTGGTTTTGGTCAGGATATTGCACAAAAAACACAAACTCACAAGTATCAAGTCTCAGAAAAATACTTGTAATATAATTTGATTCGATAAACAATTTCCAGATGATGGCTCCTAGATTAACCATACAACTTTAGTAACCAAATCGGCATGATTATCAATACATTTGTTCCAGCAGTTTAATACAAGACTGTGAAAGCCGAGTTCATTAGTGCCTATTGGGAGTCTTCTATTGATTACTACTGAAACAAGTACTATTATTTTTTAATAAAAATATTGCATACCTGTTATAAAAACAATGTTGGACTCAAGAATCGCTCATTAATCGTGTAACTGAAAAATCATGACACTGAACATCCCTTATTGGAGAATGGCTGGCTCACCTGGATCGTTTCTTGCAAAAATCGATAATGATATACTTGCATGGGATGCTGTGAGAGACCCAAAAAATGCAGCCTGAAAAGCGTGTATCTAAATAGTGAGAAATTGACTATTGCTTTCTACTGGCATATGTAGTAATGACACAGAAAACTGCATGTGCTGAAATAATTCACAACTCTAGGGCCATGCTTGGCAACTACATCGTAAATAATTTACAAACATTTTTTGTTTGAGATAGTAAGGCCTTTGACTAAAAAATGTTCAAGGAAATTTAAAACTTGCATTATAGATGTATGCATACGGAAGGCCACATATAAAACGCCACTTAAGATAAAAGCAGCTGTAAATGCTTTCAGACATTTTGGTATCCAAATTTGAATATGGTGTAAAATGACCCACCAATGACATTGAATGAAATATGGTTTCCAGGTTGTTTACTTTAAGGAAAGCAACCTAAAAAAATGAGAAGTTTTTTAGCTACATTCTGAACAATTGGAGCTGAACAAGAATGAGCTGAACAAAACATAAATACTGAAGTAAAACAAAAAATGTGAAGTTTTCTATCTGAACAATTGGAAGACACACCTGAATCAAGATGGCAACGGGTACCCGAAACCCGAGTACCCGACGGGTTTTACCCGATAAAGAGGCGGGTATGGGATAAATTTTCTACCCATGGGTACATTATCGGGCAAAATCCTATACCCATCGGGTATGGCGGGTACGGGTGTGGGTGTATACTACTCATACCCGCCTACTCGCGGGTAAAAAACACCCGCAGAAAGAACAAGACAACCTCATCATTTTTGCTTATACAGCCCATGAATTTGGTCCAAATCCAACTAAACCCTTCTAGTATATATATTGTAATGATGCCATTATATGAATGTTATGTTAGTTTGTATCTTGTTGGAAGCTTGGAATGATTTATTTTTGCATGTGAATGTTTGATATTTATATGTAATTCTCGGGCATATTGTCGGGTGTGGGTTACCCGTCGGGTAGAATTTACCCGTGCGGGTGCGGGTATGGGAGCATTTTCCTACCCGTGTGCAGTTGTGGGTAACCCAACGGGTACAACTTGGTGGGTGCAGGTGCGGGTGCGGGTGCGGGTGCGGGTGGCCACTACCCGTCGGGTACGTACCCGTTGCCATCTTGACACCTAAAGCATAGCCATTAGAATCTGAATGGACCACTCTGTCTGCCTGCGTGTATGCCTTGAGGGTATTGATGTAGTTTTCAAACCCCAGAGTGGCCATGGCCCAAAGCATGTCTTCTGCTTCTCCCTTTGATGGTCGTCAGTTCCTAGTTATCATGTATAAAAGAAACTTATATGTTACTTAAACAAACAAATGGCATGTGCCCAAGTAGTTTATATTCTGTACATATTCAAGTTCAGAACAGGCTGTACATCATATAGAAGAGGGAGCTTAGGGGGTGTTTGGTTTGCCTTGTTAAAGTTTAATAGGTACTGTAGCACTTTTGCCTTATTTGGCAATTAGTGTCCAATCATGGACTAATTAGGCTTAATAGATTCGTCTCATAAATTACTCTTAATCTGTGCAATTAGTTTCGTAAATAGTCTATATTTAGTACTCCATGCATGTGCCACAACATTCGATGTGATGGCTGTTAAACTTTACCAACTCAAACCAAACAGGCCCTTACTCAACCGGAGCTTGGTTTTGCCATTTGCAGGAGCTTGCCACCACTGCGGACATGTCTCTTTGGCCGTCGGCCGTCAAGCACCTGCTGCTTCAGAATGGAACCTACCAGGCGAGAGATATCAGATCAGGAAGCAAGAGGAAGAGAGAATCATAGGAGAGAGAGAGGGAAGCTGGAAGACGTACGATGATGAAAATGGAAATGCGGACGCAGGTCACCAGGGACCAGTGGCGGAGCCAGGAATTTTATATAGCGGGGGCCGGACAATCAAATACATACAGTATAGTATAGTATAGTATAAATTCCAATGTATATTAATATATGTATATAGAGTTCAATCATATATAGAAATGGTTAAAGGAACTAACATGTTTCATTTAAATGTTTCACTTACCGTAACTCTTTCTTGCTCTGGAAAATCAGGAGGGTAGACCTAGAAGCTAGAGTACAGACATCATCAATTTTCAATGAGCTGAATGAAGCAGTGTGTGTCCCTTGTAAAAAGAGTCAATTGTCGTCCATTTAAGTTTCATGATGATTATCCTTCAATTTTAAAAATAATAGTTTAATTAGCTAATTAGGCATTAGCTCTAAACCAATGGACATAAAAAATTAGAATAGAATATACCTGAATACTGAAGTCCTGAAGACCTGAACGGATGATTGCCTGGACGTGCTGCAGCCTGCAGACAGGAACGCAGGATCAGGAAGACTGGAGTCTGCACTCTGCAGACAACACCTCAGGGACGATCGGAGAGGCTGGACCTGGACGCCGGACGGAAAGTGCGGAGAACGGAGCGGGTGTGGCGGCGCCGGCGGCACCGCGGCAGGAACGCAGGATCACGAATCACCCTAGGAAGGTCAGACTACCGACGCCCGACGGTTCGGCTCTGTCTAGTCTGTAGTCTCTACGTACATGGGCTTGGGCGTTGGGCCATATGCACAGAAGTATTTTTTATTTGCAGCAAACGTTGAGGGGGGCCATGGCCCCTGCTGGCACCCCCCTGCCTCCGCCAGTGCCAGGGACACGGAGGGGGTTGGGCTTGATGAGGAAGTAGTCCCTCGCGTGGAGCTCGCGGCTGATGGGCGTGACCTAGGGTTTCAGTGAAAGATGCAGTGGATTGGGGACAGGGCATGCTGCCGACTGCCGCACACCGGAGTACCACTTCCTCGGTGGTGCCCCCCGGATCGCCGGCCCCAACGCTAGTCACTGAGGCCATGCTCACAGCGACGCGAGGAAAACGCGGAGCTCGCGCAGCTCCCTGCGGTGCAACCTCCACCAAAACCCATGAACCCATGTGCTCCCCGCAGTGCTGCACATTGACACGCCCACCCTACACCATTTGCTCGCTACAGCTTGGCGTGGATTGCGGATCTGAGAGCTCCCGGCGGCAGCATGGAGCAGCGAGACAAATGAGAGAAAGGAATGAGAGGGACGAAAGCAGGGCTGGGGAGCCTGGGACCGGGAGGGGGTTCTCCAAAAAATCTCCAGAGGGGCTTTATGAAAAAACAACAACATATCGATTTTTTACTGCTTCACATTGAAATAAAGATTACAGAAAGGATTTAAACGTAAAATATATGAACGCATCTATTTTTTATACTCGGGTGGATGGATTGTGGATTGATATACTAAATTTTAGAGGGTTTTCCTACAAAACTTCCAAGGCCACGTGTCATCGTGCGCATGAGCCACCGATGCTTCGAATTTTTTGGTGCGAGCAATCACCAGCAGTCTTTAAGGACCTGATGCCCTCAACACATTTACGGAATGCAGAGTATGGTAGAGATTTTGTGAGTAAATCTGCTAGATTATCACATGACTTAGTTTGCAAGATTTCAATTTCTACATTCTTTTGGAGCTCATGGGGATAGAATAACTTGGGAATAATATGCTTAGTCATATTACTCTTAATATAACCTGATTCCATTTGTGTAACACATGTCGAATTATCTTCAAAGATAATGGTCGGTGTCTCAAGTGCACCAATACCACATGATTGTATTATGTGGTTTATCATTCTGTGAAATCGTACGCATTCGCGTGATGCTACATATAAAGCAATTATTTCAGAATGATTGGTGGAAGTAGACATCAAAGTTTGCTTTGAAGACTTCCATGATATTGTTGTTCCACCTTGCAAGAATACAAAGCCTGTTTGTGATCTGCTATTGTGGGGATCTGATAAATAATCAGCATTTGTATATCCTAACAAAATTGGACTTGATTTCTACTATAGAATAATCCAAGATCTCTAGTGCCGTTGAGATATCTCAAAACAGTTTTGACTCCTACCCAATGACGTTTGGTAGGTGCAGCACTATGTCTTGTCAGCAAATTTACTACGAATGTAATATCCAGCTGGTGAAAGTCCTATGTTTGGTGTTGGCAATTAGTGACAATGCCTAAGTGCTAATCATATGCATAAGAATGTGTGTAGCAATGATGATTAGCACGAGACATGGTGAAGCATGGTGATCAAGTAATGTGATGATGAAGTGCTTACCATGATGTAGAGTTGGAACAAGGTGCAACAAGTGATGCTCAAGGCAAAGGTATCATGTAGGTTTTTATTTTGCATCCAAGACACCATAGAGGGTGTGGATGGTTTAGGATCGATAGCCGTACTATAAAGAGGGGAATTTCTGGGGCTATTGATCACTTAAGTGCCACTAGATGAAGATTCATTTGCATATGCATTTAGATCTAGTGGAGAGCTTACTTAACGCCTCAAAAATGATTGTAAAAATGCTAACACACACATGCACATGTGCGAAGGCAGTGGAGTTTGAGTGGTAGAGAGGAGTTTGGTTCCTCTCTCCCTCCCGCCGAGCTTGCGAGGCGGGATTCAGTGCTTTTCGGGAAACAAAACGTCTATTTTCCACTGCGCTGGGCGTGAAGAAACGAAGGCGAATGGCAGTCACAGAGGTGACTGGACGCTGGACCGGACATGGTCTCTGTTTGACCGGACGCGTCCGGTCACTGCTCAGTGCTTGCGCGCATCTCAGTATTCTGATCGGACGCAGTGACACATCCGGTCGCGACCAACCGGACGCGTCCGGTCACGCGGGAGGCTTATTGGAAACGACCGGACGCTGCACTGTGGCGTCCAGTTTGTCTAGCGTGAGCGTCCGGTCACTGACTCACTGGGGCGCTGCTTGGCTTGACCAGTGCGTCCGGTCGGTTACGGGACCAGCGCGTCCGATCGAGCTTCGCGCGTCCGGTCTGTGCGACCTACGCGTCCGGTCAGCGCGGCTACAGCAAAATCAACTGCCTAACGGTTCTATTTGATGGGGTATGTCTATAAATACGTGTTGGCCGGCTCTTTGGAGCACTTCTTGGCTTGTTAATCATTCTAGCACTCCTTTGAGCTGAGCACACGCCCTCCACTCTTTCTCCCTTGCTTGTTTGCCTAATCAAAGCGAGATTGAGTAATCTCAAGTGCATTTGCTTGTTAGTTTGCATCTAGTTGGCACTTGGGTGTTCTTTTGCTGTGGGATTCTTGTTTCTCTTGGTGGTTGCCACCACCTAAACAGCTTGGAGCAGCAGTGGAGGTCCGACACGTGTTGGTGATTGTCGTGGCTGGCTCCCGTGAGCTTGTTGTGAGGGGTTGTTATGGTTCCCCCAGCGGAGCGCCAAATTCCAACTCTAGTGGATTGCTTGTGTCGGAACTTCTCACCATTTGGTAGGTTCTTGTGGCACCTTTTGAGAGGCTCGGTGTGATACCGATTAGCCACCGAACCACGTGGTGTAGGGGGACACAACGCGGACTAGTGTGCCAGCAAGCACGTGAACCTCGGGATAAATCATCATGTCTTCACTTCTTTGATTGTGATTGATTTATCTTGGTGGATTGGTTATCTTGATTTTCATCACTTTGAACTATTGATTGATTGGCTCTATTCATCGCCCCTCGGTGAAATATTTCTTACCCTACTCTTGTATTACATTTTAAGTACTTAGTTGTTTTCTCTAGTGCTTAGTACCTTGAGTAGAGTAGCCTTCTAGTTTTCCTCTTGCGGTTTGACTTGTGCGGTTGAGTGAAATATATTAGAATTGTCTTTTGGATAGCTGGCTTGCAACACTCCATAGGCTAGGCAAAACTCGCTTCTCGATATTTGTTATTGCTAATTAAATTGTCTAGCACATTTTGTAGAAAGTTTTATTAGGCTATTCACCCCCTCTAGCCATCAAGACCTTTCAGCCGGGTGCTGTTAGTGTTGATATTTGGTAACGCAATTAGGAAATGATCCGCAAGCGCACGGATATTGGTGAGCACTTCACCCGAGATGTTATCCAGAGTATCGTATTTATTTTTTTACCACTAGGAGAAAGCGTGCATCTGACTAACCAAATCTATTACTACTAACCTTTAGGCTACAACCACTGTGATTTGATGTGAGCGATGTATAGAGAAGACTGCAACTGCACTCTCGTTCTAACCTTGGTAAGGATGATCTACTGCTCTATTGGGGAGGCTCACGGAATCTAGACACCTCAAAGGATGTTCGACCCGCACCTATAAACCCTATCGATCCTGCTAACGGGATATGGAATACAAAGGTAGCTACGGAAATGTCACGTTCCTCGCTACTACCACGGTCCGGCTAGATAGGGGATATCTATGAGTATCCTAGCCCAAACACCTCGTTTACGCTAGAGATGATTACTCTAAACTCTACGCGAAGAGATTAAAGTAAACTCATAAACCAAAGAACAATAAAACAAAGAACTTACTAGAATTTAGAAGTCGAAATACTAAAGAATCCTAGGAGCAAGCCTCGGGTTAGGAGAACTTGATCCTGCAGGTACAACCTCGAAGTAGTCACCGACAGGCCGGGCTTCCTTCGATCTATACCTCCACTCTATCTCTCTCAATCTAGAAGAACTAAGTCTAATCTCACATTGGATGCTAAGCCCTAATGAGGTGGGAACCCTAAGGGAACCTCTCTCTCTGAATCCTCTCTGGAAAATATGAAAATAATGGACTTGGATTCTCCTCTCCAGGGGCCAGGGGTCCTGCTTATATAGTTCCTTCAAGTGAACCTGGGCCGTCGGATCAAACCGACATTAATCGCACGGTTTTCCTTGATCCTTTAGGTCGGTGGGGCATAATCCGCGAGACTCATCCTGATTGGTTGCAGACCTAGGGCGGGCGCCCCAGGGTCCAGGGCGGGCGCCCTGGTCCCGGGCCCGTTCGGCCTCCCGTTCGATCCCGTGGCTTCTGGAGTCTTCTAGATGATAGAAAATCGATGAACACGTTAATATCTCTATGTAATTCCGACGTGTGGGCCTTTCCTTTGTATTTCCTGATAACCCCCTGCAGAAACAGGTAAACAACAAAACTCATGGAATTCTGTCAGATCAAACCCTAATTCTAGGTGTTGCTTGCATATAGGTCCTTTTCCTTATTTATTGGATAATTAAAATTGATACTTAAGAACCGTCAACAAACACCCCCATACTTAGGCTTTTACTCGTCCTCGAGAAAAGGATGGTTCAGAAAAATAACTGGGGTTGAAACATTGTAAAGCATTCTTTTTATACCTGCAGGGTGTTGTGAATGTCCACTGTGCACTGTAGTCAGGGAAATATATGGTTGAAGTAGAGATCCTTTCTTCTTCTCAACCCTGTCACTTGGAGTTTTTTATATATTTTTGAATAGAAAACTTAGCATACCTTTATCCTCATAGGGGCTCTCAGATCACTCATTTATCTTTTGTATATCTCACTGAAGCTATTTTAATTTGTAGAAATTCTCAAGCATACTTACTTTGCATATATTGCCTGGGTCAAAACGGGATCCGAGGAGAGGAATGCCATACTCTTAGATCAAAGACTTTGAAAATTAAAACTTGTCAACTCTTACTGGCATATTGCTTATTAGAGGGACCATGGGCTATCATTTTCTTTTTACTATATATATTTTTATCATCTCATTTTTTTTCAGGTGGATACTGAGGTACCTCTAATTCTACTTCCGGACACTTGTCCATTTTTCTACGAGGTTGTCGAGCACTTGCTCCTTTTTATTTCCTCGAAATATATTTTTGCATAGCCCATGCCTCTAATGCAATAATACTTCGGAAGAGTGAATCTTTCTGAATAAAAATGTCTTGATCTTGGGAGCATGATAAATCTCTCAACAAGGGTCTAACTCGTTTTGCACAAACTCAATACAAAGCAAATTAATATTTTTAGGTTTATCAGGCATATAAAATATTGAGGATGGTAGCTATATTTTTGAAGTTTTTGAAAAGAAAATCTCCAAGCGACAAAGATTTCAAGAATAAGATACTCATATTCTACCATCTCACATTCCACAATGACTTGAGTAACACATGGTTTTTAAAATGATTTTCAATAAATGCAGGTTTTTAGAAATATCACAGAGTGAGATTGATCATGATTAAAAATATTTTTGTCTTTTTAAATTATCATGTTAGGAATAATATTCTACACAGCCCAATATGTATTTGTATATATGTAAATAAAGCGTGCAGAGTATGTACCTGAATCGTGGAGTGGTGCAATCGAAGTGCATTTACCATGTCGGGGGGATTCCCCCATACTTGTTTCCTGCTTTCTTGCATAAAAATAAAGTGGAGATACACGAGGCATAATAATAATAATCTTTATTTGTCTTGAGGCATTTATTACACTGACTAATGAAGCGAACTAATCTAAACTGAATTGAATCTAATGATGAAGACTAAGACACACTGCCTCAAGGTCTAATCTAGATAGCTCAGTGTTGCTCTAAATCCCTGATCCTAGCAAGGGCATCAGAAAGGTCACGTTTATGCGCGAGCACAGTAGTGTTCAGGTTGGAGACCTGCCTACTAAGGGAGCTAACTGTGGACTGAAGTTCCATAATATGTCTATTTGCTGTCCTGATGTCCTCATCCACATCTGCTATGGTCCTGCGGCGCTTCGGTGGTGTCTCAAACGAATTGAGAGCGTGCTTAGGAGCTTCCTTTGGTGGGATGAAGCGAACTTTTGCTGTCCTAACTCCTTCGAAGCGGGGCCTCTCCTTCTCCGTAGTGTAGTGGACGCTGCTGATCTCGCCGCTCTGGTTGGTCTTGACGCCTACAACCCGCTTAGTGGGTTTAGGTGGCAGGATTTTCGTGCCGGCTGGTACCTTGACGATGGCTTCTTGCTTGGACGACGGTCCCTTGAGAAGAAGGGGCTGCGGTGGTGCAGTAAGAACTGGTTGGGCGTAGTAGGATGAGATTGAGCTGTGCTGGTTTGATGGTGGGGCTGCTAGCTGTCGCTCTGTGTTGGCCGGGACGTAGGCGTCGGGGTCATCCTTGGGCTTGCGGTTGAGGTCGTAAGGGACGATCTCCCAGTTGCGGTGGGTCTTGTCGGCCATTGGAGAAGCAAGGAACTAGACAAGCTCTAATTGAGGAGGAGAGAAGGATTGAATGAATTGGTGTTGAAAGCTGACGTCAGGGGTCTGTTTATATAGGGGTCAAAAAGTGCCTCTAGGGTTTCCATAGATCCATCCCGCTGTCGGGCGTGCGTAACAACCCATTCGCGGAATTTTCTGGATAACCATAGATGAGGAAAGCACGTCGGAAGAGGCCGGGGCCGAGGGGACACCAGGGCAGGGTGCCCGCCCTCATCCTCAGGGCGCCCGCCCTGGGCCTGCCTCCTCTGCGGGCCCGCTTGCTCGAGCGTGTTTCTAGAAGTATTTTTATCCCGAAAAATATATACGTGGCCCAAAAACGTCAGATTAAAAAGGTCGGGCTTTAATTCTCCATCGGAAGGTAAAAATGGATCACGTCTATTTCTTCTAATTCTTTATTGGGTTCTAAAAATAATTTAAGACGTTGACCATTTACCTTGAATAACGTACCTTCGTCGTTTTGAAGTGTAATAGCTCCGTGGGATGATGAATTGACTACCTTGTATGGTCCTTCCCATTTACTCTGGAGTTTTCCATGCCCGAAAAGCTTCACCCTGGAATTAAAAAGTAATACCTTATCTCCGGGTGAGAACTCCTTCTTCTTGATCCTCTTGTTATGCTATCTTTTGACTCTTTCTTTGTAGATCTTCGAATTGTGATATGCTTTCTCTCGCCATTCTTCCAATTCTGATAGTTGCATTCTTCTATGATCTCCAGCAACATCTAGGTCCATATTCCATCTTCTTATGGCCCAGTGTGCTTTGAACTCTAGTTCAACAGGCAAGTGGCAAGTCTTCCCGTACACCAATTGGTATGGGGTCATTCCAATTGGGGTCTTGTATGCTGTCCGGTATGCCCAGAGTGCATCGGGTAACTTTTCCTTCCATGCTGTTCCCATCTCATTTACTGTTTTCTGAAGAATATTCTTGATTTGCTTGTTGAAAGTCTCTGCTTGGCCACTTGTCTGAGGATGATATGGGGTAGCAACGTTGTGACGGATTCCATGTTTTGCTAGATAATGCTCAAAGCGTTTGTCGATGAAGTGTGATCCCCCATCACTTATCACCACCCTAGGGACTCCAAATCTTGGAAATATAATCTCTTCAAACATCCTCTTTGAATTAATATTGTCGGCACGCTTGCAAGGTAGTGCTTCTACCCACTTGGAGACGTAGTCAACTGCCACCAAGATGAATTCACACTTCTTTGATGGAGGAAATGGACCCATGTAGTCTATTCCCCAAACATCAAAGAGCTCAATCTGAAGGTTGTTGGTGAGTGGCATAGCATCTCTTGTATTTATGTTTCCGTGCCTTTGACATGGCCCACATCTTCTGATATATTGCCTTGTGTCTTCATACATTGTAGGCCAATAGAATCCACATTGCCAGATCTTTGAATGTGTACGGAATGCTCCATAATGACCTCCGTATGGTGATGAATGGCATCTGTCGATGATCTTCCACCCTTCCTCAGTGGTCACACACCTTCTGAGTAAGCCATCAGCGCATACTCGGAAGAGGTATGGCTCATCCCATATGTGTGAACGACTTTCTTGAATAAGCTTCTTCTTGTTCGCTCCTGGTGGTACATACCCTGAAACCATAAAATTAACAATATCTGCATACCAGGGGTCAGACCTGTTGATTCCATAGAGCATGTCGTCCCGGAGTGAATCATTAATGGGTGTTTCCTGTGGATCCTTAAAGTGCATTCTAGACAAGTGATCAGCAACAGAATTTTCTACTCCCTTTTTATCTTTTTTTTCTAAGTCAAATTCTTGGAGTAACAAGATCCATCTAATTAGGCGAGGTTTAGCATCTTTTTTAGTGAGCAAATATTTTAATGCAGCATGATCAGTGTAAACAATTATTTTAGCTCCTACTAAGTAAGATCTAAATTTATCAATGGCAAAGACAACAGCCAGAAGCTCTTTTTCAGTGGTTGCATAATTAAGTTGAGCTCCTGTCAAAGTTTTACTGGCGTAAGCAATTGCATGATGCTTCTTGTCTTTTGTTTGCCCCAAAACTGCCCCCACAGCATAATCACTAGCATCACACATAATTTCAAAACGCAACGACCAATCAGGGGGTTGAATGATTGGTGCAGAGATGAGTGCATTCTTTAATAATTCAAAAGCTTTTAAACATGCATCATCAAATTCGAAAGGAGCATCCTTGGCTAGCAAAAGAGTGAGTGGTCTAGCAATAAATGAAAAATCTTTTATGAATCTGTGATAAAAACCAGCATGGCCAAGAAAGCTTCGAATTCCTTTTATATTCACAGGTGGAGGTAGTTGTTCTATTACTTCAATTTTAGCTTTATCTACCTCAATACCTCTTTCAGACACTAGGTGTCCTAGCACTATTCCTTCCCTAACCATAAAATGACATTTTTCCCAGTTAAGGACTAAGTGCTTTTCTTTGCATCTTTGCAAAACCTTATCTAAGTTTTCAAGACAATTATCAAAAGTTTTTCCATAAACAGAAAAATCATCCATGAAAACTTCCATAATCTCTTCAATCATATCAGAAAATATAGACATCATGCATCTTTGAAAAGAAGCTGGTGCATTACATAGCCCAAAAGACATTCTACGATAAGCATAAGTTCCGTATGGACAGGTAAAAGTGGTTTTTCTTTGATCATCAGGATGGATCGGGATCTGGTGGTACCCTGAATATCCATCTAAGAAACAGAAGAACGAATGGTTCGCTAACCGCTCTAACATCTCATCTATAAAAGGTAAAGGAAAGTGATCCTTTTTCGTGGCTTTATTCAGTTTTCTATAGTCAATGCACATCCGCCACCCTGTGACGGTGCGTTGCGGAATTAGCTCGTTCTTCTTATTTGTAACAACAGTCATGCCTCCCTTTTTAGGCACAACTTGAACAGGGCTCACCCACTCACTATGCGGCACAGGATATATAATCCCTGCATGCAGCAACTTTATAACTTCCTTTTTAACTACTTCTCTCATCGCGTTGTTGAGTCTACGTTGGGGTTCCCGAGAAGGTGAAACAGAAGGATCTGTCGGAATGCGATGGGTGCAAATCATAGGACTGATTCCTATAAGATCTTGGAGTGAGTAGCCAAAGACTGAGTGATGTTTTTCTAAAACGGTCATTAATCGCAGAGTTTGTTCCTGAGTGAGTTTATTACTAATGATCACAGGAAACTCTGGATTATTGTTTAGGAAAGCATAGATAAGACCGGGTGGTAAAGTTTTAAGCTCTATAGGAGGTCTGGGTGTTTTTGCAAACTCATCTAAAGGTTCAGGTTCAGAAGGTTCAGCTTCCTCTTCTATGAAGAAAGGGGCTTCTTCTTCTAAGTCTGATTCATTTAAAAGCTCTAGAGACGCAGCTTTTACCTCTTCCATAGGATCAGGCAAAAGAGATGACTCGATCTTATTATTCAAGGAGTGAGAAATTGTCATAGGGAATTTAAAATCCTTTTCAAAAGAAATGTGTAGCTTTCTAGTTTGACCTTCATAAAGGAGTCTTCTAAATGGTTGTCCTATCAACAGGTCGAAGTCCCATGTATCAAAGATATAAAAGTTCAAATGAATCATGGAGGCTTCTACCATAAAGGGTAGGACATTCACAATTCCAAGACTGGGGACCAATCGTCCCGAAGATTCCTTCATGAACTTTGTTGTGGGGGTTAAAATTAATTTTCCAAATAATTTAAGTGCAAAAGCTTCAGACATGATATTGATCCCCACAACAGGATTATAGAGAGCATCAAATTGATCAGAATCATAAGCACAGCGTATAGTGATAGGAGGTGTATCCAAACGGATCACTTCAGAGGAAAGCTCTGACTCCTCCAACCATTCGCTACTCATAACTGAGATAAGCTCTCTCAATTGATATTCACTTGGTAAACAAATACTATAATGGCCGCTTTGGGGTTTGTCTATAGAATGGTAGTTTGAAATGTTTCCAAAATCGGCAAAAAGATCGGATTCTATATCCAGCATGAAATCAGGTGGTGGAATTTCTTCCTTTTGTGGCTCAAAACTTGGGATAGCTGAAGTAGGTGAAGAATTCGGCAGAGTGTCTACTTCGGCTTTGTAGGTTTCATCATGGAGGGTATTATCCATCTCAGCTTCTAGGATTCTATCTAGGATCGCTCTAGCTTCATCAGTAGGGATACGAAAGAAAGAACCTCTAGACATTGTATGTAGCATTTGTTTATGATCTTTCTGAAGACCTCGAAAGAAATGAAAAAGGAGAATAGGGTCTTCAATATTGAGTTTTGGACCAGATTCTAAAAGATCAAAAAAAATGTTTCCAGGATTTTCCCAAAGTTTCATTTTCTTTTTGTTTAAAAGATAGAACTTCGAGTCTAAGGTCGGTGATACGATCGAGGGAATAAAAATCTAAACAGAAGTTGGCTCGTAAGACTCCCCATTCACCTCGTTGTTGACTTACCTTCTGACTATACCATCGTCTAGCTTCTCCTCTTAAGGAAAAAGGAAAAAGCTTCCAACGTAAAGTCTTATTAGAAATGCCTTCAATGCGAAGACAATCGCATGTTTGCTCAAAATCTCTAATATGAAGGTAAGGATTTTCGTCTTCCTTTCCCGAAAAGGATAGGTTCTCAATCTTGGCAATTAACCTTGAACTTAACCTATACTGGGATGTTTGGATAGGCTGTGATGACTCCCATGGTAAAAGGTCAGTTTCCAAAGGTGTTGCAAATTTCCTATTTTGGGTTGTGCATGAAAAACACTAAATAAAATGAATGATTTCAATGTTTGAATAAATTAATTAGATAAGTTAAGTTGCTGCTAATTTAAATATAGAAAATTGTGGTTTTAAACTTTTTCATATTAATTCGATAATGTGGTGTTTGTGTGATGCTTGTCTTTGGTGTTGGTGAGTGCTATTATTTTCAAAATATCATAGGACGACGTTTACTTCTCATCGGAAAACTTTTTGGTATTTTCTGCATTTAAAATTTCAATTTCCGTGAGCTTAATCTTTTTCCTTGATCTCTTCATCCATCTTTTCATGAGTCCAAACTCATTTATTTGAGTTCCTTATCTCCCCAAGAGTTCTCCACGATTTTTTTCTGTGATTTTTCTGAGCTCCGGGCTATTTTTCGCGGCCAAAGGTAATTCTAGATTTTCTGGAATTATTTTATTCGCGGAATTAAAATAATCCCGAAATTAAGAAATTCCGAAAAGTTTCCAAACCTTACGACCATATATATGCCGGCGTAGCCATCGACGCCCTGATTTCAGAAGTACAACCCTTATCGCGAGCCGCCGCTCGTAGCTCCCTCTACCTCTCGCCGTATCTTAAATATACACATATATATGTATACGTGCATGCAAGTGTTTTACGCGACGACAATCCAGGAAGCCAATAACCAGGCCAAAGCCTAACCATTGATGTAGACTCCATCTCCCTTAGCTTTCACGTGAGTCCAGCCAACTTACTACCGGCCAGTTTGCAGTTCTACAATCAGTTCATAATCAGCCCGGCCTGTTGCTCCTTTCCTTTGTCTCTCTGCTCGCCATGGTCCAAGGTCAGCTCTTGTTTATCTCGCAGCAGTCCTTCTCGTGACCTGTAAGGAATCTGATCTTGCATACAACTTATTTACCATAGAGAGAACTCAAGAGATATACGCATATACGTGGCTATGGCATGTTCGTTTGGGACTTCGTGGACGTGGCTGTTGAGAAGGACAAGGATATACGTATATGTATGGCCAGCCAGACATCATGTCCATATACACATATATATATTAGGCCATGCACGGTGACAGGATCGGAATTGGAAAGGTGTGTGGTGCAGGACACCGTGTTGGTTTCCGCTTCCCAAAAGTTCCGATTAAATCTATTTGCAAAATAAAGTTGGGTTGTCCGATGCACGTACGACATCAATCCAGTTAACAGTATTCGGTTCAGAGTATTACGAGGAAAGCAGGGAACGGACATGGATTCTCCCGGCGTCATTAGGGAACCAAAACAAACACCGCTGTTGTCCTTGCTGCCGCCGCCGTATTTTTTTTTTGTGCCTCCTTGACGAAGCCGAGCCGGCATCTTCTGCGAGACCGGCCAGGACACCACTCCTTCGCTTCGCGGTCCAGCGTCCGAGATGATCAAGCCGTCACAACCTGCAAGCAACAACGCGCCGCCGCACGCTTCACACGGCCAGGAAGTTTCGCCGCACCATGATGCTGCCGATGGAAGCCGGCGCCACTAGGAGTATCACCGTGACATGGAGAACACGGTCCCGGCGAGATCGCGTCTGCCATAGCCAGAGAGCGCCATCGCACGTGAAGACCCAACCGACGTCACTGTCCATCTGCCGCTCCTGCCGTTGTCCGGTCGTCGACCTCCATGCCAAGTGCATGCACCGCCCTATGGGAAGTCCGAAGCTGCTTTGTGTGTTGCCTGCCGTGCTTTGTTGCCGCCGGCGCTGGTCATCTCTATCGAGTCGGAGGCGTTTTTGCATCTACTAGTTGCTGCTGGCCGCTGCTACGTGCGTGACCTAAGGCAGTCGTGATCTGCTGCTGCGTTCCTGGCCGAAGAGGAGAAATCAATCTTCTGTTGTTTTCTTCACGAGTTCACGTATGTCCAGCCATCAAGGATCATCGACGCTGCCCATCCGTAGCTGTTTCCTCATAGCGGCGGACTACGCCTGCGCGCTGCTCTCCGCAGTAGCATCGTCGTTGACGCTCCTCCGCTTTCGGTAAGTCCCGCTGAGTATTCCCGTGTAACGTGCTTTGCTCTTCGTCTAGCTGATCGGATTCCTAGCTTGCTGACATCATTACTAGCTTGATGATGTAATGGATATATTTTCTGGCCGTTTTCTTTTGTAAAAATAAGTCTAATAATACGGTAGAAATACATCACCCCTAATTATCTGTCAATGTTCACTGATTCTTCATTTTAATTATGTTTGACTCAGTTTAAGTTGCGTTAGATTTGTGTCGACACGCTCTATGCACTAGTGCTAATGTTTTCATTAATTATGAATTGTGTAGTTTAAACCCTATTATATAACTTCGATTAGATGCTCACATAAATCTATTTTTTTGTACAGTTAACTTGCTTGAATGGTACATCAATATTTATAAATAAAACATGATTAGTTTTAAATTAGTTTCTAAACTAAAATATGATTTGCGTAATCTGAATTAATATGCTTCACATGGTTTTGCTTAAATTAAGTATGTAGGCTTTTCTTTTCTTTTATAATATAAATTTGCTGGTAGCTGTTTCTTTTAATCGTAGCTCTATTCTCGGCGTTTCTTGTGTTCTCGTGATCATAGCCGGTAGCTCTCTTTTAGTACGCTGTTTTCTCTTGTGTGGTGTATTGTTCTTAGTTGTCCCTATTTGTTTGCTTGTATGCCTGTTAGTGTGCTCGGTTGCTATGATCTACGAGTAGAAGAAAGACTATCCGTGAGCGCTGAAGATCCGAAGGTGAAGATCAGAAGCTGAGTGCCAGAGGTTACAAATGAAAGATTAAGTTGAGGCTTTTCAGGGCAAGTTGCTTTGGGCATAAAGCAAGTTCCAAGGCAAGTATAACATGGGACTATCCTTGTTGTCCTATTCACTGAAATTATCATACATATGCATGCGTCTTCCTTGACAACCTTAGAGATTTTAACTTAGCGATTGATATCTTGATTTCTTGTCACCTATGGGATTATGCATTTGGGTAGCTTGGCTAGTGCTTGATTTATGAACATTGATCTTGTAATATGACTAATGAATGGTGCAATCAACCATTAAGATGATTTAATTCCTGCTACAAGGGGACTAGAGCACTGTGTTGTTTGTTTGTTGCTCTAGTTACTCTCCATAAGGACTTATCTGTAAGCATTAACCGGGATTGACAGTACAACTGTGAGGGCTATATGGCTCTGGCTTTAGTTGTTCAAGAGACCTTTTCTAGCTTGTTAGAGGTTACCTTAAATGGCGTAAGAATGGCTTGCCACGTTGGGTGTAGGGCGAGCCCCTATCCTTTGTGTGTATAGGCTGCGGTTGTTGTGCCACTGGGAAGGGGGGTTCTACATCTGCCTGCCGAGTGAATCTAATGGCCCTAACTTGTTAGACGAACTTTTGAATGGCTTTATATGGTTTCCGATGTTTTGGGCCTTGCAAACCCATGCATTTGGAAGTCATGACTCACAGTGAAAGTGTACACCTCTGCGCAGAGTTTAATAAACTGGTATACTAGCCGTGCTCACGGATACGAGCGGCCTTGGGTATTCTTACAGAATAAATGATCACCATTGATATATCATGCTTACTACTGTTGTTGTTATTATTATGCCCTGTTAATGCTATTCATTATCCTTATTACAAATGATCATTGGTTCATTAATGGGAATTGGATTACATTGATGCTACTCAATTGCTAAGTAAATAATGATTAAAAGCTAAATGCAGTCAAACAGTGTCTAGCCTTTTTGAGCCTCATGAACCCCATGATATACTTGTTGAGTTCGACATGGACTCACTCTTGCTATTTCCACCACACCCAGTGTGTAGTAAGGTGCTGCTCAGAAGAAGGATAAAGATGTAGTGGAGTTTCGAGAAGTCTTTCAGAAGTGTTTGGCATATGTTACCCCCAGTCAGCCGTCCCTGAGAAGAATGGAGCCTGAAGTTTAGTCACCATTCCGTGATACTCTGATGTAAGTGTTAATATAGCAATGTATACGTTATATAATAACATTGTTTCTGATACTTTTTCATTCTGGCATATGTGTGGACTTCCTGGGCACACATATGATTAGCCTGGTTTTGTTTTTTAGAAAACCGGGTGTGACAGAGTGGTATCAGAGCGGTGTTGACTGTAGGACGTATGCCAAGTAGCACTGGACGTATTCTAAAGCTTATTTTACTATAAAACTATTTTGTTATCCCTTGACTCATTGATTTTGACTATTTCCTCTTCCTTGTCCTATTGTATCTCCTCCTTGATAGCTTCCTTTGAGCTATTATTTCTTACTCCCTTGGATTTTGTTTTATGTTGTTTTTTTTTACTAAAAGTTATCTGATCTCATCTTGTTCTAAAGTTCGATGGCCTTTCATCATCCATACTTTTCCCTTAGGATGACCACCATTGCTGAAGAAGCACGTGTAGTACCGATGATGTGATGTGTGCTTGTTTTGCTTGATGTGTTGCTTGTGTGTTGCATTGTTCTCGTGTTTCAAAGATGGCTCGAAAGGTATAAGTCTTGAGGAGTAGCTCGATCCATGTTAAGTGGGGTAGGTTTTACGTAATACTCCGCATGCTGATTTATATAGCAGTCTGCAATGTTTCTGTTATATCTCAAGATATGGACATGAGAAATTTATGAAATTTTACTAGGAATAACTAGACTTCTGTATCTTTCCAAACCCACTGGACTTACCTTATTATCTATTGTGAGCTAAGAGATATACCTGTTCGAAGTTGGGGTCACTGCGCAGTCTGGAATCCTGAAACAGTTTCGGTTAAGTTCAGTTTTTGACTAACTTATTGATAGAATCTGGAAAAATGTTGTGAATAAAAGTCGTAGATAATTTCGTAAGCTTTCCAACCATATAAAGATCACCTTAATCGGATGTCTGTATCTCGAGATATGTCAGATTTACTGAACTGCTAAAATTGGAATTCACCCAGAAATTTTGGGCATTACTTCCTTATCTTGTATAAGTGAATATATCATTGGATATCTTTGAATCTCATTGATTTGCCTTGGAATCTTACATTAGAGATGATTATGGTTATCTAGTATAAAAGGAGATGCAAGTTACTTAGGTGTCCCCTAGTTTCTTTTTCTTATGAGGGGTAGCAAAGTTGTGAGTGTTGCAAGATGAAGATTTCATATGTCCTAGTGCTTCACTTGGAAGAAGTGGTTATCTCTATGATTGGAAGTCTACTCATTGCTAGTGTTGTTTGCTTGGGATTAGTGCTTTGTGGGATCGTCTACAAGAAGCTCGGATATTTGTCAGGACTGGTCTTCACTTCAAGCTATCATCAGTCGGGAGTTCAACATTCAATTCAACATACTCTATACATGTTAGCATGGACGACATAGGAAGGAGATGTTGGAAGTCTATAGTTAGTTTCATGAAAACTTAGATGACATCACCCCCATATCAAGTATGTTTAGTAAATTTTAAGTGAAGGACTTATCATTAGCAGCAAGCCTTAAAGAGAGTGTTGCCTTCAATGACATTGCCAGGTGGAACAAAATCTTTGTTAAGTGGGGTAGTGTCCGCTACCATCATTAATCTCAAGCGACGAGGTATGAAGAACTGAAGATCAAACTTTATCTTTCTTGTCATCTTTCGGCTATCCTTGATCCATGTCTTATATCTCATCAACACAAATCAAAGAAGCATGAAGACTTGAAGATTAGTGTCATCTATCTCTCTAATCTCTCTGAATCTCGTTTTTACCTTATCCTGTCTTTTCAGAACAGTCTATCTTCCTTAGCTTATATCTCTATTTTTGGACGCTCAAAAATCATGGATAAATTATGGACAACAGTAGACTTCAATATCTTTCTCTGACCGTAAGAACCACCCTGATAGCTATTATGGTTTGGGAGTTATGAAAATCGCAAGGCGACGCATCTGTGCTGTCAGCAACCTGGAATAGTTTCTGTTGTGCACAGTTTTCGACTACCTTGACTACAGAATCTGGAGAAGTGTTCTATAAGAAAGGTGTAGTAAATTTGATAAGCTTTCCAACGGTATAAGCTACAATATCATAGGATTCATAGAACTCGAGTTATAACTGTATTTCTGCACTGCTATTTTTCTGCTCGCGAGGAAGTGCAGGATTACTTGTTCTTGCATATGCTCATGAATCTCTTTGAGATGATAGAAGGACATGATGGTAGTCATCACTCAGAAACAAATGCAATCTATCCATTGGTGTTCTCCAATTGATCTCTTCTTAAGGGGGTTGCCAAACTAAAGACGATACAAGATGGAGGTTTATATGTTCTATTTCGTCACTTGGAAGCATCAGCTATCTACATGGTTGCAAAGTCATTATCGAGCGTAGGTATCTCTTCTCAGGGTTGGTAACCTGTTAGAACCATCTACAAAAATCGTAAGGGTCTAAAGGAGACATTTACAAAGTTGGTTATGAGCTTGTGGCATCATCATTGGATAAGAGTCGATCAGGAAAGAGTGAAGACTTGCAGAATCAACTTTATTTTTCTCCCTAGTCTCTCCAAATCTCGGGACGAGATTCCTATTAAGTGGGGTAGAATTGTCACACCCAAAATTTCCTATTTTGGGTTGTGCATGAAAAACACTAAATAAAATGAATGATTTCAATGTTTGAATAAATTAATTAGATAAGTTAAGTTGCTGCTAATTTAAATATAGAAAATTGTGGTTTTAAACTTTTTCATATTAATTCGATAATGTGGTGTTTGTGTGATGCTTGTCTTTGGTGTTGGTGAGTGCTATTATTTTCAAAATATCATAGGACGACGTTTACTTCTCATCGGAAAACTTTTTGGTATTTTCTGCATTTAAAATTTCAATTTCCGTGAGCTTAATCTTTTTCCTTGATCTCTTCATCCATCTTTTCATGAGTCCAAACTCATTTATTTGAGTTCCTTATCTCCCCAAGAGTTCTCCACGATTTTTTTCTGTGATTTTTCTGAGCTCCGGGCTATTTTTCGCGGCCAAAGGTAATTCTAGATTTTCTGGAATTATTTTATTCGCGGAATTAAAATAATCCCGAAATTAAGAAATTCCGAAAAGTTTCCAAACCTTACGACCATATATATGCCGGCGTAGCCATCGACGCCCTGATTTCAGAAGTACAACCCTTATCGCGAGCCGCCGCTCGTAGCTCCCTCTACCTCTCGCCGTATCTTAAATATACACATATATATGTATACGTGCATGCAAGTGTTTTACGCGACGACAATCCAGGAAGCCAATAACCAGGCCAAAGCCTAACCATTGATGTAGACTCCATCTCCCTTAGCTTTCACGTGAGTCCAGCCAACTTACTACCGGCCAGTTTGCAGTTCTACAATCAGTTCATAATCAGCCCGGCCTGTTGCTCCTTTTCTTTGTCTCTCTGCTCGCCATGGTCCAAGGTCAGCTCTTGTTTATCTCGCAGCAGTCCTTCTCGTGACCTGTAAGGAATCTGATCTTGCATACAACTTATTTACCATAGAGAGAACTCAAGAGATATACGCATATACGTGGCTATGGCATGTTCGTTTGGGACTTCGTGGACGTGGCTGTTGAGAAGGACAAGGATATACGTATATGTATGGCCAGCCAGACATCATGTCCATATACACATATATATATATTAGGCCATGCACGGTGACAGGATCGGAATTGGAAAGGTGTGTGGTGCAGGACACCGTGTTGGTTTCCGCTTCCCAAAAGTTCCGATTAAATCTATTTGCAAAATAAAGTTGGGTTGTCCGATGCACGTACGACATCAATCCAGTTAACAGTATTCGGTTCAGAGTATTACGAGGAAAGCAGGGAACGGACATGGATTCTCCCGGCGTCATTAGGGAACCAAAACAAACACCGCTGTTGTCCTTGCTGCCGCCGCCGTATTTTTTTTTTGTGCCTCCTTGACGAAGCCGAGCCGGCATCTTCTGCGAGACCGGCCAGGACACCACTCCTTCGCTTCGCGGTCCAGCGTCCGAGATGATCAAGCCGTCACAACCTGCAAGCAACAACGCGCCGCCGCACGCTTCACACGGCCAGGAAGTTTCGCCGCACCATGATGCTGCCGATGGAAGCCGGCGCCACTAGGAGTATCACCGTGACATGGAGAACACGGTCCCGGCGAGATCGCGTCTGCCATAGCCAGAGAGCGCCATCGCACGTGAAGACCCAACCGACGTCACTGTCCATCTGCCGCTCCTGCCGTTGTCCGGTCGTCGACCTCCATGCCAAGTGCATGCACCGCCCTATGGGAAGTCCGAAGCTGCTTTGTGTGTTGCCTGCCGTGCTTTGTTGCCGCCGGCGCTGGTCATCTCTATCGAGTCGGAGGCGTTTTTGCATCTACTAGTTGCTGCTGGCCGCTGCTACGTGCGTGACCTAAGGCAGTCGTGATCTGCTGCTGCGTTCCTGGCCGAAGAGGAGAAATCAATCTTCTGTTGTTTTCTTCACGAGTTCACGTATGTCCAGCCATCAAGGATCATCGACGCTGCCCATCCGTAGCTGTTTCCTCATAGCGGCGGACTACGCCTGCGCGCTGCTCTCCGCAGTAGCATCGTCGTTGACGCTCCTCCGCTTTCGGTAAGTCCCGCTGAGTATTCCCGTGTAACGTGCTTTGCTCTTCGTCTAGCTGATCGGATTCCTAGCTTGCTGACATCATTACTAGCTTGATGATGTAATGGATATATTTTCTGGCCGTTTTCTTTTGTAAAAATAAGTCTAATAATACGGTAGAAATACATCACCCCTAATTATCTGTCAATGTTCACTGATTCTTCATTTTAATTATGTTTGACTCAGTTTAAGTTGCGTTAGATTTGTGTCGACACGCTCTATGCACTAGTGCTAATGTTTTCATTAATTATGAATTGTGTAGTTTAAACCCTATTATATAACTTCGATTAGATGCTCACATAAATCTATTTTTTTGTACAGTTAACTTGCTTGAATGGTACATCAATATTTATAAATAAAACATGATTAGTTTTAAATTAGTTTCTAAACTAAAATATGATTTGCGTAATCTGAATTAATATGCTTCACATGGTTTTGCTTAAATTAAGTATGTAGGCTTTTCTTTTCTTTTATAATATAAATTTGCTGGTAGCTGTTTCTTTTAATCGTAGCTCTATTCTCGGCGTTTCTTGTGTTCTCGTGATCATAGCCGGTAGCTCTCTTTTAGTACGCTGTTTTCTCTTGTGTGGTGTATTGTTCTTAGTTGTCCCTATTTGTTTGCTTGTATGCCTGTTAGTGTGCTCGGTTGCTATGATCTACGAGTAGAAGAAAGACTATCCGTGAGCGCTGAAGATCCGAAGGTGAAGATCAGAAGCTGAGTGCCAGAGGTTACAAATGAAAGATTAAGTTGAGGCTTTTCAGGGCAAGTTGCTTTGGGCATAAAGCAAGTTCCAAGGCAAGTATAACATGGGACTATCCTTGTTGTCCTATTCACTGAAATTATCATACATATGCATGCGTCTTCCTTGACAACCTTAGAGATTTTAACTTAGCGATTGATATCTTGATTTCTTGTCACCTATGGGATTATGCATTTGGGTAGCTTGGCTAGTGCTTGATTTATGAACATTGATCTTGTAATATGACTAATGAATGGTGCGATCAACCATTAAGATGATTTAATTCCTGCTACAAGGGGACTAGAGCACTGTGTTGTTTGTTTGTTGCTCTAGTTACTCTCCATAAGGACTTATCTGTAAGCATTAACCGGGATTGACAGTACAACTGTGAGGGCTATATGGCTCTGGCTTTAGTTGTTCAAGAGACCTTTTCTAGCTTGTTAGAGGTTACCTTAAATGGCGTAAGAATGGCTTGCCACGTTGGGTGTAGGGCGAGCCCCTATCCTTTGTGTGTATAGGCTGCGGTTGTTGTGCCACTGGGAAGGGGGATTCTACATCTGCCTGCCGAGTGAATCTAATGGCCCTAACTTGTTAGACGAACTTTTGAATGGCTTTATATGGTTTCCGATGTTTTGGGCCTTGCAAACCCATGCATTTGGAAGTCATGACTCACAGTGAAAGTGTACACCTCTGCGCAGAGTTTAATAAACTGGTATACTAGCCGTGCTCATGGATACGAGCGGCCTTGGGTATTCTTACAGAATAAATGATCACCATTGATATATCATGCTTACTACTGTTGTTGTTATTATTATGCCCTGTTAATGCTATTCATTATCCTTATTACAAATGATCATTGGTTCATTAATGGGAATTGGATTACCTTGATGCTACTCAATTGCTAAGTAAATAATGATTAAAAGCTAAATGCAGTTAAACAGTGTCTAGCCTTTTTGAGCCTCATGAACCCCATGATATACTTGTTGAGTTCGACATGGACTCACTCTTGCTATTTCCACCACACCCAGTGTGTAGTAAGGTGCTGCTCAGAAGAAGGATAAAGATGTAGTGGAGTTTCGAGAAGTCTTTCAGAAGTGTTTGGCATATGTTATCCCCAGTCAGCCGTCCCTGAGAAGAATGGAGCCTGAAGTTTAGTCACCATTCCGCGATACTCTGATGTAAGTGTTAATATAGCTATGTATACGTTATATAATAACATTGTTTCTGATACTTTTTCATTCTGGCATATGTGTGGACTTCCTGGGCACACATATGATTAGCCTGGTTTTGTTTTTTAGAAAACCGGGTGTGACAACCTATAAACCCTATCGATCCTGCTAACGGGATATGGAATACAAAGGTAGCTACGGAAATGTCACGTTCCTCGCTACTACCATGGTTCGGCTAGACAGGGGATATCTATGAGTATCATAGCCCAAACACCTCGTTTACGCTAGAGATGATTACTCTAAACTCTACGCGAAGAGATTAAAGTAAACTCATAAACCAAAGAACAATAAAACAAAGAACTTACTAGAATTTAGAAGTCGAAATACTGAAGAATCCTAGGAGCAAGCCTCGGGTTAGGAGAACTTGATCCTGTAGGTACAACCTCGAAGTAGTCACCGACAGGCCGGGCTTCCTTCGATCTATACCTCCACTCTATCTCTCTCAATCTAGAAGAACTAAGTCTAATCTCACATTAGATGCTAAGCCCTAATGAGGTGGGAACCCTAAGGGAACCTCTCTCTCTGAATCCTCTCTGGAAAATATAAAAATAATGGACTTGGATTCTCCTCTCTAGGGGCCAGGGGTCCTGCTTATATAGTCCCTTCAAGTGAACCTGGGCCGTCGGATCAAACCGACATTAATCGCACGGTTTTCCTTGATCCTTTAGGTCGGTGGGGCATAATCCACGAGACTCATCCTGATTGGTTGCAGACCTAGGGCGGGCGCCCCAGGGTCCAGGGCGGGCGCCCTGGTCCCGGGCCCGTTCGGCCTCCCGTTCGATCCCGTGGCTTCTGGAGTCTTCTAGATGATAGAAAATCGGTGAACACGTTAATATCTCTATGTAATTCCGACGTGTGGGCCTTTCCTTTGTATTTCCTGATAACCCCTTGCAGAAATAGATAAACAACAAAACTCATGAAATTCTGTCAGATCAAACCCTAATTCTAGGTGTTGCCTGCATATAGGTCCTTTTCCTTATTTATTGGATAATTAAAATTGATACTTAAGAACCGTCAACAGTTAGCAAGATATATTAGTGCTCCAATGGTACTAAGATATGGGACATGTGGTCCCAATGTCACTTCTTCTTCTTCTTCTTCTTCTTCTTCTCCACGTGGTCTAAAAGGATCATTCTCAACATCTAAGGATCTCACTACCATCGGGGTTTTTATTGGATATGACTTGTCCATATTGAATTTCTCCAATACTTTCTGGACATAGGCAGCTTGGTATACAAATATACTAGAACATAAATGCTCAAGTTGTAAACCCAAGAAGAATTTGGTTTGACCCAAATCTTTCATTTCAAACTCCGTCTTTAAATGATGAAGTGCTTCATTAATACTGGGTTCATTGCCAATGATATTAAGATCATCAATGTACATCGATATGATACAAAATCCTATTGATGATTTTACCATGGGGCAGTCATCATTATTTGTGTATATCTTCAACTTTAGGAATTCACTTAACCGACTGTACCACATTTGGCCTGACTGCTTTAAGCCATATAATGACTTCTGCAACTTGACGCAATACATGTTGCGATTTGCCTTGGGATTTGGTATACTGATTCCATCAGGAACTTTCATGTATATATTAGAATCCAATGAGCCATACAAATGTGCGATCACTATGTCTATCAACTGCGTAGATAGATGATTTCGTACTGCCAGCGATATTAAGTATCAGAATGTTATTCCACTCATTAACGGAGAATAAGTTTCATTGAAACCAATGTCAGGTCTTTGCGTAAAACATTATGCCACAAGCCTTGCTTTATATCGCACCACTTCGTTGTTTTCGTTTCTTTTATGGACGAAAACCCATTTGTATCCCACAAGAAAGATACCAGGGGTGTTGGCATTACAGCCGAAAACACTTCCCTTTTATAAAGCGAGGGAATCTCAGTTTCAATTGCTACCTTCCAGTTATCCCAGTCCGAGCGCTTCTTGCACTCAGTCATAGACTTAGGATCTAAATCAGTTTGAAGGATATTTGCAATTTGTTCAGATAAATAAATGTCGACTATTATGGACTTACAATTATAAGACTCTCTAGTTTCTATGAAATTTATAGCAATTTCGTTTACCCTTTAAGATTCATCATGACTTCCCGAAACGATGGATTTAGGGTCTTCTGATGTTCCAGCCTTAGTGTTTATGCGCATAACTAAGCTAGATTGTGGATCACTTCTATCGATAGGACATTGTATGTCCTCTAAGTGTCTTTCAACCAAAGGTTGAGTTGTATTTCCAGTCTTCTTTTTCTTGCCAGCAATCACATCTTGCCTCTTGGAAGTGCTTCTCCTCCTCTTTTGCCAATTTGAGGGTGAGTGGTTTTATTAGGTACCTCCACTCTTTCAGGCACATTCCTTGCAGGATGGAGAGACTTTATAACACTTTTATAATAAGAGAAAGCATCTAGTAGATTGTTTGTAATATTTTATAAATAAATAATTCTTTGAACTTGTAGTTTAGTTTCTATAGTACGTGGATCAGAAAATGAAATGCCTTCTTCATTCCAATCAATTTTTTGGCATTCTTTTTAGTACAATTCTCCTAATGCCGAGAAATGATCCTCATTAAAAATACAATCAGTAGACCGGGCTGTAAATAGATCCCCTGTTAGAGGTTCTAAGTACTTAATGATCAACAGAGATGAACATCCCACATAGATCCCTAGTTTCCTGCAAGGACCCATCGATGTCCGCTGAGGTGGTGAGATGGGTACGTATACTGCAAACCCAAACTTACGCAAATGGGAAATACTCAGAGGATTCTCATGTACTAACTGCAAAGCGGATGTTTCATAATATGCAGTTGGTCGTAGTTGGATCAGGTCGGCAGCGTGCAGAACTGCATAACCCCAACACCACGTAGGCAATTTGCAATTCATCAACAAAGGTCTTGCAACGAGCTTGATTCTTTTAATCAACGATTCAGCCAAACCATTTTTAGTATGTACATATGGAAGGGAATGCTGAACGTAAATTCTCAATGCTATGCAATAATCATTAAAAGCGTGGGATGAGAATTCAAAAGCATTGTCCATTCGGATAGATTGAATCCGATGTTCAGGATAACGTGCCTTCAACTTAATATAAGTTGGGCCATTATTTTGACAAAAGCATGGTTGCATGTCGATAAAAGAGACACATGAGACCATCTAGTAGATGCATCTATCAATACCATTAAGTACCTGAACGGCCCCGACAATGGTTGGATCGGACCACAAATATCTTCTTGAATTCTTGCAAGGAATTTGAGTGGTTTAGCTCAAATTTTAAGATATGATGGTCTTAAAATTAATTTTACAGTTGCACAAGTAGTGCAATAAAAATCTTTATTTTGGGGAAGTTTTGCATTTTCCATATCATGACCAATGGAATTGCCGATAATTTTCTTCATCATCCCTATTCCAGGGTGCCCAAGTCGATCATTCCAGTTTCGGAATGTATCGACATCTTGAAAAATTATCTTATAAGCAACATGTTCTATGGGCTTTATGTATGTAAAGTAAAATCCGGTTTGGAGTGAAGAAATCTTTTCATAGATTTGTTTGCCATATCCAGTAAGTTTGGTAAAGAGAAGGAATTTCTCTTTATTATCCATATGTGTTTCCACATGGAAACCATTCTTACGGATGTCTCTAAAACTTAGTAGGGTACGAGTCGAGTCGGGCTACAACACGGCATCCTCCATCGTAATTTGTGTATGCATAGGGAGAGTAATAGTGGCTTTTTCTAAACCAACTATTAACGCATCGCGATCGATGATGGTCATAATATTTCCTTCTCTTTTCTTAAGAGTATAGAAATATTTCATCTCTCTAAGTATAGAGTTTGTGGTACATGAGTCCACAAGGCATAATTCTTCCTCCTTTGAATTGAGATCGACAAACATCTATATGTAAAACAAATGTAATTAAAATACTCAAATGTAACATATAGAATTATACATACAATATATTGAATATCAAGTACAACAGTATGATATTACAATATCAATGAGTTGTTACAACTTATCAACAATATAAAGAAGTTTGTATAACTCTCAAGCACACTAAATAATATTACCCAAAACAACTATATGTTTGTATAACTTAAACTATTATAACATTTATTAAGTGAGATATCAAATGTTGGACCGAGATTACTCCAAATCTCCAAACATGTCTCTAGAACCAAAGTCTAGGAGCATGTTGTCCGTCGATGGAAGGTTCTCTTCAATGTTAATAAGAGAATTGTTGTTCACTAGTTCTTTAGGTGCCTGATTGGAACAACTCTCTTTCGGCACAGCCTCAGATGCAAGATTGAAGTGTGCCTCATATCTTGTGTCTCCTGCTGGCTTGACCTCCTTTAAGGAATTTTGGTACAAAGCAACCAGATACTTAGGTGCACGGCAATTCTTGGCAAAATACAAAAAATCTCCACATCTATGACACTTATTGTTATTTTTGGATTTCACATTATCACTCTTTCTCTTATTTGAATTAGGCCTTTGTCTCTTGTTGTGTTTATGTTTACCAGTTTTGTTCTTTGGAAAGGATTCATTGAACTTATTCTTAGTATTTTGTACGTTGTAAACCTCAGGCAGAGGCGCCAAACCAACAGGGCGCTTATGATGATTCTTCAAAAGAAGTTCATCATGTTTTTCTGTCCGAGTCAATGTATGAATAAGCTAGGAATAAAACTGGTAATTATGAGCCCTGTATTGCTGTTGCAATACTCTATCAGATGGAAGGATAGTAGAGAGTGTTTTCTCTATCTTGTCTGCATCCATTGGTTCTTTTTCATAAAACTTCAACTTAGAATAAATCCTATGAACAACGAGATTATAGTCTGTCACAGATTTGAAATCTTGGAGACGTAAATAATTCCATTCATGATTGGTCTCAGGCCAAATAAGTCCTTTTTGCTGCTCATATCACTCTTTAAGAGCGACCTATAATTTGCGAGGATTTTCAATCATAAGATATTCAGATTTAAGGTCCTTATAAATATAAAACCATAGCAAAGCCAGAACAGTATAGGTTTGCTTATCTTGCAGCAGGACAACCCTAGTTTGGGGTTCCTAAATTGTAGCAAAAAGACTATGAGATACAAGTGCTATCTTAATATACACAAGGCAGATAGTCTCTAAGTCAAAGACAAAGAGTAGATCTTTATTGTAGGTAAATATATTGATGTCTAAGCATGATCTCTGGGCAGGATAATGAATAAGTGAATTAAATGCAGCCATTGCTTAGGTCTCTAGTATCTTGTGTAATAGCAAAATAATATGATGAAAATGGTAATCATCGCTTGGATGTAGACCATTTATGACAATCCAAAACCATTATTTTGGGTAAAAACACAGTGTAGGTAATCATCAAGTCTCCTAGGAACATGATGTAGACCTCTCAGTAACTGTAACATCCTAGATGTTACGAAATTAACAAAACTCTAATCATGTTAATTATCATACATAATCATCAAGCATTAAGATATTATCATATGTCATGTTTCAATTTAATCATACCCATGTTGCATGTCCTTGTTAAATTATTTTATGCAATAATGTCAATGTTGGTAATTATGAAACTTTGCGAAGGTTTCATACAAAAATTTAGTGAAATAATTAAACTTTTGCTTAATTAAACATGTTAAACTTGAACTCCAAGTTTGAAATTGGATTTGAACTCCATCACCTGGTTGAGTTGTTTGAAAAGTATTTGTTTCCTAATTAATTACCAAAATTGCTAATTAGTATTTTATTAACCCTAAATTCAAATTCCAAGTTTGAAAACCTATTTTCAAAACTATTTAGAATTTGAAGTTGGTCCAAAAAGCAAAGTTGGGGATCTCGAGAAGTTGAACAACTTTCGTTTTTGGAGATTTTGAAGTTGCTATGCAAATTTGGGAGTAATTTGAAGAAAACAGAAAAAGGAGAAATGAGGTGGTATTGCTACAGTAGTCCGGCCATCCCCTGCTTGCCACCGAGCTGTTTGCTGCGTCACCGGCGTGCCCCGTTTGCTCGCCTCCGCGTTGTTTCTCACGCGTGGACGCGCGGCCGTCCTCGTGGCCGTGCTCGAGAATCCGCTACCGAAGCCGCGAAGTTGTCCTCGCCATTATAAAGACCGAGCAGCTGGCTGCTGAGCTCTCTTTCTCCTGTTTCTGCCGCCACCGAACACCTCCAGTCGCTGGCCGATTTCACCGCCGCTGCTCCATCTCCATCAAATTCCTCGTGCCTGCAGCTCCGTCTCGCCTTTGTGCACCACGCTGACCCGCTCGCATCGGTCCGCTTCACCGCGTTCATCTTCAGCACCGGCTCTCGTCACAGCGGTGCTGCCATGGCCGCCGGGGTCACCTCACCGTGGCCAGCGTGTCCTGCTGCATCTCTATTCCTACTGGCTTGTGTTTTGAGCTTCTTATGCTATCGCGATGCTCACCGTCCCCTTGCTTTTGCCTCTAGCCGCCAGGCCGATGCCGGTGTCAGGCCATGGCCATGCCAGCCGCCAGCGGTCATGGTCTGCCTGGCCGGGGCCACTGCGCGCCACGCCTTGACCGTCTACAGGTGCGGCCAGGCATGGCGTCGCCGCGCGCTGTCTCCCCGCCATCAGTCCTGTCTCCAACGGTCGGAGCCGGTGGCTGGCCGGCTCACCCACCGTGTGCTCTGCTCTGTGATGAAGGTAAGGACGGGAGAATGTAAATAAGAGAAAGATTAAGGTGCTTGGTGAGAAATTTATGACTCAGGTAAATAGTACACGAGTACCGTGGCTTAATTTATGAAAAACGCAGGGCATTTTCTACAAAAACATCAAGCCGCGCCTCGGCAGGGCCGCGCTGGACCAGCCTGCCCGCGCTGCTGGGCCATGTCGGGCCGCTTTGGGCCCGAGGCTCTTTTTTCTTTCTTGTTTTGTTAATTTCCTGAAATGATTAAATAATGCTGATTCTTGTTAATTTCATAATAATTTGTAGAGGCTTGATAAATTCATGAACCTTTTTGTATAGCTTCTTGATGATGATGTTAATCTAGGAAAAATATGAAACCTAGAATTTGAATAGTTTTGTCATGAGATAAAATTACCTCTTTTAATTAAGAAATGCAACTTCTATAATTTTTGTAGGCCAAAATAAATGTCTAAAAATTACAAAATTCGTTTTTCCACTATTTTGTGATGTAACCAACCTTCACAAAAAGTTTAGGATTAATTTGACAATGTTTAATTTAATCACCTTTTATATGCTTAACTAATTAATTAATTGATTAAGGTAATTAGAGGTTGATCCTAATATAACTTGGGTGAATTTTTAAAGTTGTTTGGGAACCTTGTAACATGAAAAACCCCCACTGTTACATGATAGTTTAAATTCTTTCTTAATGATCTTGCAATCAACTTGTATGATGATAATTTAAAAATGCTTTTTAGTAAATTTAAAATCTAGTTCTTTTATGAGGGAAAGTTGTACTCAACTTTCGTAAGTTTGTTAAGCTCTGTTATGCACCTGAACATCCATCTTCATGCATCATGTCATGCATTCCATCATGTTAAAGCATGTATCATTTATATACGTGTAGTGCATACGAGAGTGAGAAGGTTCGTGTTGAACAAGTGTTGAGGAGGTTGGTGTTGATCAATCTTTGGACAGGTGTCGTCCACCAGCGATGTTGGAGAAGGTCATCCATCAATGGTGCTAGTGTCGTCCATTCGTGGAGTGGTGCCAAATCTGACTTCTGTGAACTAACCTTCTCTGCAACCTAGGGAAGCCCCGGATATACAACCACTCTTCTGTTTTATAAATGTTTTATTACACCTTAAGTTTAGTGTAATGTGCATTATGTTAGTAGGAGTTGGTTGATACCGTCGATTTATATCCAGATGATATCCCACTAGTATGTGTAAGTCGATCTCTTATGCTTAGCAATGCTTAGACTTCGGTAGAAGCCGAATGGTGATTTCATGGTTCGCGAGAAACAGATTTACCTTTGCTTCTCCTGACCTAATGACGGGTCATGGGAGCATATGACTAAGAATATGGTAATATTAAGCGAAGACCGTTGTGAAATGAGTCGATGTAGTGCTCCGTCTGCATCGGTTAAGGATCGTACCGTTGTAGGCCTACCTGTGTTTTGAGACTTTGCAAGTAATCACATGCTTCGGTAAGCCTAAGACCTTGGCTATGCTATCACGTGAACGGTCGACCACGCATTGGGAGTGGAGAGATGGCGAGAGTAGCATGTACCCTCATGGGCAAGGGCTGGATTGGAGGTGTACTGTACTCTCGGGTGGCGCTGGACCCGGTCACGTTTTGGAGGATCCAAATGAAGGTTGATATATGTAGTTTGAGTACTGCATATATCATGTGGTTAGGGATCCCTAGCTAGGTATAATCGATTCGAATTGTCGTTGCTTCTTGGTCATGGAGACTCGATCACCTGACCTACATCGTAGTTAATAATGAAACATGGTGACCATAGAAAGAAAATGAAGAGATGGAAATGAGATGTGATACTTAATGCAAGTGATTGAGATAGAACAGGTGCAAAATTGTACTAAAATATTGAAAGAATCCACTTATAGTAAAGCTTTTCTGCAAAACTCTCCTTTTCTAACTCCACTACTTTTCTTAAGCCAGCATATTCTTGGAGTCTTTTCTTTTTGTCGGGTAAGTCTTGCAGAGTACAATTGAGTACTCAGGGTTTGTTAACCCCTGTTATAGGTACTGACTGGTGTTGCTAATCAGGTCATGTCGGTGGGCTCGACGTGATCTGGTTGTCCTCTCCTGACTTAGGTGCTCTACCTAAGTTGTCTTATGTAGTTCTATTCAACTTCCGCAATTAAAGTTAAGTTGTAAAAGTAACTTATTGTTATATGTAAAATACTGTTTTAAATTCTTCCGCACTCTGATGTAAAATTTTGTAGCACATGTTGTAATGTTGTAGTTACTCCTTTGTTGATCCTGTGTGAGTTGTAAAATATGGATGATTCGGGTTTCTCGATGACACCCAACAGACTTCTTATGCTATCTGGTTTTCGTGCACAGCAGTCAGAGGTCGTTGAGATAATGACAGGTGCATATAGGCCATATAATTTAGGAGGTTTTGCTACAGTAACGGGTAATTTAATCACTGCTATGGCGAGGTCTCTAGGCAGGATAATTCACAAGGAATTAAATGCAGCCAATGCCATAGACTCCATTACTTAGTGTTAATTAACCAAAATAATCAAGGTATATATTGCAATTTTAAACCTACAGTAATTAAAGTATTCTAATTCTGTAGATAACTTTGTTAAATTGCATCTAAGTCACTAGCTAATTTAACATGTATGTGGTGCAAAAGGGGGTTTGGGTGCACCATCATACCCAATTCTATTATAAAATTACAAATGCAACATATATGTTGGTGCAAAACAGCTTGGGTGCACCAACATGTTCCAATCTAATAATCAAAGTCACAAGTGTAATATGTATGTGGTGTAAAATGGGGTTTGGATGCACCAACATACGCCAAAATATAATAGAATCACAGATTGCATTGTAATACAATAAAACCAAACCACATTTATATACAATGACAAGGTACAGCAGGTACAGAGCAATGTCAAACAATACAATTAAACTTAATGTTATTGCAATTAAATTAGCTAAACCATATGCTAATTAATGGTACTACTGCTGAAAGAAAAAATAACTAAGAAATAAAATTTCCTAGACACCGAAATAGGGCAAATTCGGCCCAGGCGAGCCAGCAGCCCAGTGGCTAGGCCAGGCACGCGGCCCAGCCAACCTGCCAGGTGCGTGGCCCAGCTAGCCAGCCAGGGGCGCGGCCCAGCCAAGCCAGCGGGGCAAGGGCAGTGCGTGCGGGGGCCACAACCTTGGTCTAGGCCGCCAATCTGGCCTAGGCGGGCACCAGCACCGCGGCCTATAAAGCCGGCGGTCCGCCGCCGCCGCCTGCTGCCATGCCGGCCACCGCCGCCGCTGCCGCTGCTGTTCCTACTGCCTGCTTGAGTGAAGCCACCGTCTTGTGCCTCCTCTTACTCCTCTCATGGCGGTCGTGAGCCGAGGCCCGTGAACCAGCCATGGAGACCGGTTGGTGGGGAAGAACCTAGCCATTTTCGACGAGCTCCAGCCATAGAGGCCGTCGCTGCAATCCGGGAACGGCGGATCTGCCCCCACCAGCCCTTCTCAGGCCGCTCAGAGGTGGGAAACCGCCCCCTCAGCCGAGGAGGAGACGAACCCAGCTCCGAGGGCACTCCGGCGTAGGCCCTGGCAGCGGTTGGCTGCCATGTCGGCGTAGGAGAGCATGCGGGTTGGTGGAGGCACGGGCGGGAGGGCGACGTCAAGGTCGTAGGCGAAGCCGGGCGGCCAAGCCTCCGCACCGGCGCTACGGTTGGGGAGCTGAAGGGTGCCATGGCGCGCGGCCATGGAGCCACCACCTCCGTTCCATGGCAGTGCAAGCGTGGTCGACGACGGCGGTGATGGTGGCGGCAGCAGCGCCGTCGACAGCCTCAACAACATCGACGGCATCGGCGGCGTCTTCGGTGGTGCCCCCACGCGCCTGACGAACATGGTTGGGCCATGCGTCAGGCAGACGCCGGGGGCGAACTGGAGCGTCTGCTCCGGGCACAGCGACCACTACTTCCTCTAGTGTGGATGCCGTGGAAACGGTGAGAGGGGATGCGGTGGTCAGAGATGTCCCGGAGGGCATGACAGACGGCGCCCTAGAGCGTGAAGCGGCGAAGGCCTCCAGCGTGGTGGGCCACGGTGGATGGCGGACTCTACTGCGTCGATGATGGAGTCGCGTTCATGGAAGGTATGGGGTTTGCCATCTTCTACCTTGGGTTACAGCGACGCAGGTGAAGTCTCCGGCGAACTCCCTTTTCTCTGTTGGCTTCTCAGCGTCAGCGGTTTGAGCGTGCGTGATAACGTGTTAAAGGGAAAAGTGGCCGATACAAATGACCGATCTCTTTTTCCATTTATGAACAGTAGTGTATATATACAAAGGCAGTTGCCTTGTCAGTGACTGTGTGAAAAGGTGTCTATCTGTAAAAAGGTGCCTATCTATTATGTTTACAGGAAACTGTCATTAGCAGTTGCTAATGACCAGATTAACCATTTGATCACTAAATAATTAATCCAAATAGTAGAGATACACAGCAGTGTTAAAAGGAGTTATACTTTTGTCGAATCCTAAACAGTTACAGAATAGTAAAAAGACAAGAAAACGAAATCTACACAATAATGTTAAGTGTTTAAAGGAGCCCCACGTTCGTTGAGAGTGCCTCGAATTGATGAGACTAAATAAAAAGAATATGCACCAATAATCTATTAGATTAGTTTAAATCGAAGAATATGTCCTAATACAATTAATAAATTGTAATTTAGAATAATAATTAAGAAAAAAAGATTTGATTTTTCTATGAGTTTGGGGAGAAAAATACCTAGTAAAGACAAAATTTGAATACGAAGAGACTAAAAAATTTAATAGATCGGCCTCTAATGAATTAACAAAAAATACCAAAATAAATACTCCCTCCGTTATAAATTATAAGATGTTTTGACATTTCTAGATATATCAATGGATCTAGAAAAATTAAAACATCTTATAATTTGGAGTGGAAGGAGTAGTTAATATAAATTATAATTAGAAAAGATATAAATAACCTTGAAAATAAAAAAGGTAATAGTCTGGTTTCTATAAGTTGAAGAAAATGCTTAACTCAAATATTGATGTATTATTACTACTAGAAAAAATGCCCGTGTGTTGCTACGGAAAAGGTATAGCGTTATTCAAAGCCTTGACATGTATGTGTTGTTTTGTCTTTAAATCTATATTGTTTTTTGTTTACATCATTATATTTTTATTGCACTCAACATTATGCTAAAAAAATACTAAATAATTTTGAGTCAATATATTTTATTCTACTTAAGTAATCAATTACATCTACGACATAGCGCATGAAAGGTCAGGGGCGCACACTTTCACTTCTATTTCCTATTACAACATCAAAGAATCAACAAATGCAATTGAGAATACTACATACCATTGAATTTACTTAGGATAGAAACAATTCATCCCGCAACTTTTGTTAAAAAGCCAATCTAGAGCAATAACACACAATTAATTAATGAGGAATATCACCAGTGAAGCAGCTTTTTTTTTACTTCAACTTCACAAGCAGCTCTAGCGATGAAGATGAAGCTGTTTTGCTGAAATATTTGGTAAAAAACTCCTTATGGTATGTAAAAACTATAAAATGCACATAATACCTTTCTTTTCTTTTCTTTTTCTTTTTTTTTACTTTTTTCTCTTCTTTCTTATTCTTATTATCCGCTAGCTTGGAGTCGCGAGGCCTCATCCACAAGCACCCGAGGCCACCAACTTCGTCCACCTGAAGCCTCGCCAAGGTGTCGATGGAGCTTTGATGGGTTGACGGTCACAGCAGCCTGGCGGCCACGGAGTCCCGACGCGACCACGCCCTGGCAGTTCCACGCCGCAGCGCCCCGGCAGCCGGCCGGCCACACGCGCCCAACGACTCAGCAGCCACGTCCGCATTGCTGTTTCCCTGCCCCACCCTGCATCATCGCCATCTCTCATCCTCACCTCGGTGTCGCTTACGAGTCACGATGCCGTCTCGTCAGGTCCCACCACCGTTGTCTGACCTCGCCATCGTCTCCGCGCCTCGTGCCATCGTCGTTCTCATTCTGATCTCAACATCTTTCGCGCCACCTCGCCTGTGATGATATGGTGCCTTGTGTATATGGTTTAATTGGTGTCCAATTTAACTCAATTTGTATTCAATTTATTGAGTCGTTGTATTTTATTTGATTTGCCCTATCAGATTCGTATATGGGAGTCCACGTTGGAGGTGAGGCCCTTGGTATATCATCACGACTACGGAATGGAGCGGAGGATTAAAGCGGGAGGCCCAAGAAAAATTTTTGGTGGCCAAAGTTTTGGCACTTTAATAATACTAGTCAACATGCACGTGCGGCACGCACGTACGTAGAAGATATCGTGTTAATTTTATATTTTTTAGCTTAAATTGTTATTATTTTATTATCTTTTTTATTTTTATATTTTTTTTAATCTAATATTTTTTTGATAATTCAGATGGCATTTGGATAATTAGTCGGTAAGTAAAATTTTAATTAATGTACCTATGATACAAACAACAACATAGGAATTATGATTTGTTCTAAACGACTAATATTGTTGGTTGTCTTGTACAGCCAAGGCATCTATTCGAGTCGATCTATAAATAGGCCAGGCATCTATTTAAGTCGATCTATACATGGGCCGAGAAGAACAAAAAGTTGAGCAAATTTACTACCGGCATCGTTTAATACGTACTTGCCACGATGCGTAGCAGCACGCGGGGTGCTCCAGCGCCTCCATGCTGGTGGTGTACCTGTACCTGCCAGGGAAGCTGTGTACGTCGTTGAGACCGGAGACGTGGCCGTGCACTGCGCCGACGGTCCCGGTCAGGCCTTTGTCAAGGCGGAGGTGACAACCTATATATGGTGCCAGTGTATGGAGACGATGGACGTCCACCGGCTCACGGGCAACAAGGCGCATGACATCCCGGCGCTCCTTTGCCTTAGTGCCAGAGCTCCCCACCAAGGTCCTCCTGATGCCTGTGCTGTACGTGCAGGCTTCGCACTCGACCTCTCGGTGCACCACGCCATCACTGACGGCCAGGTCGTGTAGCGGTTCATGGGAGCTTCCGCCGCCCGCGAGGGTGAGGAATATAATAGACGGAAACCATCAGGAGGGGAGGACGTTTTTTTAGACTGAATAGAATATATAGGAATCTCCTATGCATGTGGGTAATCAACACGGGAAGATAAGGGCTGGGGCGCGGGGTGGGCATGGGTATAGGCGGATGCGTTTTTTTTTATAAAAAAACAAGAGAGGAGACCGACGTTTCTGGGAGAGGCTGATGATATGGGTATAGGTGGGTGGGTATTTTTTTTATGTATAAACACGCGTAAAGAATAAAAAGTTTTCCGGCCGGGCCCGTTTGTCAGATTAGGACAGGGGATTACATGCGTTGGATCTGTGATCTAAGGGACACAAGTTTAGGAGGGTAGGAAATATCAGGGTGAGAGGCTATTTTCAATTCCTTCGCTCTTTTATAGTTCCTTTGCTCTTTTATAGTATAGATAGATAGATAGATAGATAGATACATTAACATACAGGAGATCAGAAAGGAAATTATCAAGCCAGATATCTATCTAGATGTGGTGCAACACGATCACGTAATTAGCCTGGCCACCTAGCATACGTGACCAGACATTGGGCCGAACAGTCTAGGACCTATACGAGATTCAACCGACTTAGATTAGATTTGTTTATGGGTATAAGCGGGTGGGTATTTTTTATGTGGGAAAAAATAGCGATCCGAGGAATCGTATGTATAAACACGCGTAAAGAATAAAAAGTTTTCCGGCCAGGCCCGTTTGTCAGATTAGGACAGGGGATTACATGCGTTGGATCTGTGATCTAAGTGACACAAGTTTAGGAGGGTAGGAAATATTAAGGTGAGAGGCTATTTTCAATTCTTTCGCTCTCATCTTACATGTGTGATGGAAGATCACGTATGACGGAGGGCTCATATAGCACGAAGTCCAGATCAAGCGGTTATTATGCAGGGAGATCCCCTAAAAAAACTCGCTCTTTTATAGTAGGAGGATAGATAGATGGATAGATAGATAGATTAAAAAAGTTCATCGCTGATGGACTCTACCCGGACTTGGAAAAAACAGAAATAAAAAAGACATAAAACAGAAAAAGAACTCTTAAGGGAACAAATTTCATGCCCGATGGATTCTAACCGGAACTGGAAAAAAACAGAAATATAAAAAGACATCGAAATAAGAAAAGGACTCTAAACGGAACTGAAAAAAGAAAGACGTAACTTAGAAAAACAGAAATAAAAAACACATCAAAACAGGAAAAAGACTCTATTCGGAACTATTAAAAAATATAAATCGACAAAATATATGGAAACAGAAAAAGACTCACGTCCTCTCGTTCGTGACGGACAGTGTCTAAGGCAGAAACGGAAAAGTCTGAGCATTTTTTGGAAAGAAACAGGAGAAAAAATAAAGATAGAAGAGAAGAGAAATAGAGATATTCTTTCCTATTTATATTAGGATTCCTATTCACTACTCACATAAAGGACTCTATTTGGATTAGGATTTCTAATTAGATTACTTTAAAAAAGCCTTATATGTTTAAATACGTATAAGCACTGATTATATATATAGGTCTCGACGGAAAAAACTCTCCATTATCTGGTACTTAGAAGAAGACGGACCAAAAAAATAGATGGATCAAAAAATAGGCTGAAATTTTGCCTCTATTATTAGGTATAGACTAGCAAAACTTGCTCGTGTGTTGCAACGGGTCCCAATATATCTTGAACCGGATTTTGGACTATCATTGGATATGAGTATGAGTCATGAATCTAGATCACAAACGAGACATGAAAAATAAAGCTGCACATATATATTTTGGGAATAAAAAAACAGATTGGAAGAGACTCTTTGCTTTTAATTTTTTTGTTTTGCTGACAGGCTTCACGGACCTTTTAAGTTTCTCCTGGTTTTTTCATTGGTCATTTGTGCATACCTCTCTCTTTCTCTTCATTTTTTCCTTGGCATCCATGACCGGATATTTTGACCCTAATGGATTGTCTGCTTGAGTGTTTTGTATTTGTATGGATCTGTAGATTAAAAAGAATGTATATATAATAAGAAGAGTGTCATATTTTTCCAGGATGCAATAGAGAAAAAAAAAGAAAAACGCAATATTTAAGTAATTTTATCTAGATGCAATTCTTTTTTTCACCGAGTTCATCAATGTTTGTAATCTGGTTTTTAAGTGCCTCTATGCCACCTCCTGCATATACATCTTGACAGGCATCAATCTAGGCATCTTCCTGACGTAGAATATCGGCTTCATCAATGTTGATATCAATAATGTTGATTTCTTTTTGTGTATTACAGATTTACAGTTGCGATGGAAATTGGAATTGGAGCAGTGCCGTCTTGCTGTCTAAATACTTGCTTTTTGGTTCCGGTGGGTATGCTCTCTAGGTATTTGTTTTCATTATATAGTGGCAGAATTGTTGTATGTAGTTCTATTTGGACAAGGAGCATAGTCCTATACGGACTCAGTAATTGGTAGAGTGGAATTGAGACAATTTTTTTCTCTATATAATATATTGTTAATTAATGTTGGGCAATTTGGCCTATACCCAGGGCAAGGCAAGTTTTTCTCCTCCATATAATATATTTGTCGGTGTTTTTTCCCGGCAGATATTTGGTTCTTGGGGAACCCCGCTTGGTGCAAAGATCAATCACGGTAGAGACACAAGATTTATACTGGTTCGGGCTCCCGGGAAGCGAGTAAAAGCTGTACGTTCAGTTGCTACTCTTGTATTCTTGTATTCGGCGACATTGCTGTTACAATGTAGCTATGCCTATGGGTGATGAGATATTTGATGGGAAATTGGATCCCTACGACAGGGGGTTTTGCTAGCTATTTATATCTGGGATCAACTTGCCCCCCAAGCTAAGTAGTCGTTCTCCAATCAGAGTCTGGGTGTAATCCGGAGATATCCTTCCTTGAATAGGGCCGTCGTGCCTGGTCGGGTCTCTTCTGATCCGGAGTCGGTGTTCAACAAATCTTGTGGTCGGGATACCTAGAAGTATGGCATCGACATAAGCCCCCAAGCTTGTCTGTCAAACGCAACTTGGGCCGTCTGCGAGTAGTTGGGATTGTCCTAGTCGGGTGTTTTGTACTTTGGGTGCCAAGAGGTAGCCCGAGAAAGCAGCTGCGACTGAGAATCTCGATCTATGCAGATCGATAAGGTGCACTGTTGGGAGATGAGCTTGTTCTAGTGCCATACCCGGGTTGTTCTATCTACGCAACTTACCGCTCGCCTATGTTCGGGACTTTTTAAGTCGAGTGGTTTGTACTCAGTTCTCGGGGAACTCCAAATAAGCACTCTCGAGTGGAAACCCGAACAGCGGAAGTCGAAAAGTTGTGCTATTGAGAGATGAGCTTGGTTGAACAGTTCCATCCCTTGGTAGTTTTGTAATATGCCTCGGGATCTTTTGAGATCGGGCATGTGGTAATCATCGAGACTTATATAATTAAGATTCAGTCTTGAGAAATTTTGTGATCGGGCACCTTAATCGCTCGCATTCTAGTCCTCTTGATCTGAGAAAATTTATCCTTGGAATTTCTCACAATCGGGCACCTTATAATTGGCTGGGTACTTTGCGACTGAGTATTTTTTTTTTTGGTCAGGAGTCGGCTGTCAGGCCCCGAGCCCTTCTTCCAAGAATACTGACAATGTTCGTGATCTAGGTATTACTTGTGATCGAGTACCTCGCAATTGGGTACTTTGCGATCGAGCTTTTCTTAGTCGCGAGCTGGTCGACAGCACCCGAGCTCTTGCCGACTAGGATATGCAAGGAGCCTGATGATCAAAGGTATTCGAGTAGATGTGCTGTAGACCTGTAATCGGACCGCATTAGCCGTGCAAGGGATGGAGCCGTACGCGACATTGCCTGACGGAGTCCACTGTGTGAAAAGACAAAGCACTCGGGCACGTCCGACCCAGGCGTAGTCGGGCAAAAAGATCGAAAAAGCCCCGAGCAACTCCGCATCACCTCATAGATTGGTACTTCCAGAGGGGAAAAAAATTTCATACGGATGGGCCGTATGCGTTCCCGTGCGGACGTCCACAGAGATGACGACGCGTGGACTTCTAATCGACCGGCTGACTCTTTGACTCCCTCGGCTAATTGGCTTGGCTAGCTAGCAACTGTGGTCGTACGCTCCAGCCTGGCTAATTGGCTCAGCCGGCTAATCAGCCCCAAACTCAGGACTCATCTGCAACCGGCGCCGCTGCTGATTTTTTCTCCGCTAGATTGCAGACGCTCCGCCGCTGCCGACCTCCTCTGCGCCGAGCTCCTCCGGCCCAACTCCAGACGCGTCACCACCGCCGACGACCTCCTCTGCGCCGAGCCTTTCCGCCTAACTCTAGATGTGTCACCACCGCCGACGAGCTCCTCCGCCTCAACTCCAGATGCGCTGCCAGCGTCGGGGAGACGGGGACCTCCTCTCTGCGCCCAGCTCTTCCACCTCAACTCCAGATGCGCCACCAGTGTCGGCGCCCTCCTCTCTGCGCCCAACTCCTCCACCTCGATTCCAGATGTGCCATCACCGCAGGCGACCTCTGCGCCCAGTCCTAGCAAATATGGTAAGCGCTTTTCCCAACTTAGCAGATTGTACGGCCATCGTATTGGATGGATTATTAAATTATCCTTTGCTGGTGCATATGGTTTCATGCCTTGGAGCCGTGCAATAAACTGAGTTATGCCTGGTTGTATGGAATCATGATATGTGTATCCTGCTGGACTGCAGGTTTCTGAAGGAAGTGAAGGAAGAGACAGGACTGTCTACCATCAGATGCAAGGAAGTTTACGAGCTTGTCTTCCATCGTCCAGTCCCAGATTGCAAGGAAACCTAAAGTGTGACTAGTCTGATTAGTGTGCAATGTATGGATGTGAAGCTGCTTTGAAAAAACAAACTGTGCAGCATTTTTTTTTTCCTTTGAGCTTGCTTTGTAAGAGTTAGTGGTACATATACTTCAAGTTGTAATATGCACATTGATCTGAAATACATATGGCATTTTGAGCCATTTGAAATACATGACATGGTAATTGCACTACTGGCATGGTAATTGCATTACAGAAATATATGAGACCCATTGTTTGTTTGAAAAAGTACGTCCCTTCAGAAGTACAGATATCACATTTTTCAAATTTCTGTCATTCCAGACATCACAGTTGGCAGGAGAGCATAAGTAGGTAAATTTAGGACCTTAGTTCTAAAACTTCACACTGTCAACTGTACTGACAAAAGGAGTCTGATATAGCAGTGCACATAATAAAAGGTTACTGCAAAGTGGCATCTTAATCAAGACACCAGAATTGCATGTTTTCATCGAAATTTAACTTTCTAGCTGACGAGGACATTGCGGCATCTTGCTGAACTCCGAGTAAAAGATTTGTATAGCCTCCTTGTATGTAAGGTGCAGATATGGCAGAAGATTGCGCAAGCATAGAATTTGCAATGTCTTGCATTGTGGTAGAAGCATATCCACCACCACTAGTACCACCACTGCCACCAGCATCAAGGTCCTATGTCATAGACATGAAATTGTTCATAACAATTTCCTGTAAGTAAATAAAAATAGGAAAAAGGAATAATGAGTCAAATTGATGACTTACGATTGGTTGGTTCAAATTAGCTCTTTCATCTCTATTTTCTGTAACATTATTTGTATCTCCTAAAAGAAGAGATTAAATTAAGGAAAATTTGTATAGTAGTAACGCTGGAAACAAAATCAGCTAGAAAGAATAGTTAGAAGTAGTACCTTTCTTCTTAGTGCTTTTCTTCTTCTTCCCTGTATTTTTTTCAAGTATGTTTGTGGCCCGTTTTTTCTTTGCGCCTTTTACCACCTGAGGAATTTTAAACGATATTTTGTCTTTCAATGAGTCTGTTGCGCAGTCAGTCGAAACCGGGGGAACCTCATTAGATTTCTGTTTCATCTTTGCTCAGAGAAGCATCTGCTTCCAAATCTAATTTTTGCATGCCTTTCTCCAAATCATGAAGAAGTTCTTTTGACAGTGAACACTTCAAGGCTATGGACGTCGCCATTCGTGAGATACATGCAGCCCACGTTTTGTTACTTTTGATTCCACTTTCTTGTTTGTCAACATAGAATCCTGTTTTTGCATATTTTGTCCATCTTCCAATTATGTACTGTGGTGGCAAAATAAAAACATTATTTGTAGTTAAGACTTTCAGGGCGTGCTTGCACAATATACCTGCAAGATAAATAGTCAATTTATGTACATTCATATTATATTAGAAACTTATGGAAATTGGAAAATGTGTGTACATACCTATACATTCAAACTTTCTACAGAAACATGTAATGGTCATATCTTCTTATCTGTGCTGAACAGTTGCCCCATGATTAGAGTGCATATGTGTAACCTCATATATCAAGATTGACCCATCAGTTTGTAACAATTTCCAAGAGAATGAAAATTGTTCTCTTCCTCAAACTCCGAATACATCCTTCTTATATATGATTCAGCTGCAGTCTTTAACATGGGTAAATTTGGGATGTAAGTCACCGGGGCCTTTCAACGTGAATTAAAATATGCATCTAACTCATTTTCACGAAAACTAGCAGAAACCTTATCACATTCTGCAAGTAGTTCTGAAAGTCCAAGTCTCCTATGAAATCTTTTCTGGAATACATTATTCGTACCTTCGCTCCTCTGAGTCGAGTTCATGTCAACCGTAAAAGAGTCGCGGTAGACAGCAGCCCACTTTTTCCTCAAATCATATAAATTTTGCATCCACTGGTTATCCTCAAGCTTATACTCAGACAATAATTCATTCCACTTCCGGATGAAAATAGCTTCTGATCTGTCTTCGTAGACACATCTCTTAAAATCTGGTAGGAACTTTTTAGATAGCTTATGAATTACACGCCCCAATGTTTAGCAACATTAACATATATGTGAAACAAACAAAGACGATGGCTTGTATTTCGAAATACATAAGCAATTGCTCCAACCATGGCCGCATCTTGATCAGTGAAAATTGTGCTTGGAGGCTTGCCCGACATTGCTGTTAGGAAGGTTTCAAAGAGCCAACAAATGAATCAATGGTCTCATTTGAATCAATGGTCTCATTAAATATCAATGCAGCCCCAAAAACTATTGTTTGCTTGTGATGGTTGGTTCCAAGGATTGGAGCAAAAGGCATTTCAAACTTATTAGTCTGAAACGTGGTGTCAAATGACATAGCATCACCAAAGCATGCATAATCCATGATAGATTGACCATCTGTCCAAAAGAAATTAGCTATCCGACCATCTTCCTCATCTATTTCAAGTGCATAAAAAATGTAGGATCCTCTATTTGCTTATTGTTCAAGTATTCCAATAATGTTTGTGCATCATTGGATTCTAAGTACTTCTTGCGCTCGCGACCAATTGCATTATTGCAGTCCATCCTTGATAATGGCACTTTGTCTGCTCCTCCGTAAAACTCCTTCATGAACTCATACACCTAGGCTGGCTTCATCCCGGCTTCTCTTATCTGACAATTAACACCCTGTCTGCTTATGTAACACGCCGTTGGGACCTCAACTTGTGCAACTTATTTGGACTAGCAAGATAGCAAGATAATGATTGTAATCAAGTACAACCTTCTGCACTTTCCAAATTCCCTCTTTGCTAACACTGAACTGAACACGAGCATCACAACCTGTCCTTGTAATATCTTTTTCTGATGACTTGTTTCGTTGATGTCCTTCATTGCTGCAAACTATGTATTTCTGATATACAGTTTTATCTTCTCGGAGCTTTGAATGACTCTTTCTAATACTGAACCCAGTTTTACCAGTATAGGTGTTATACATCTCGTAAGCTTTGTCCTCCGAATCGGAAGTCAAACCAACTTCAGGAATGATCAAAGTTTGACTAACTTTATCAACCACCTATTGTAAATTGAGATGAGAATTAAAGATATGTAATGATAAATTCATGATATAATTTTATTTCATAGCTAACAAATGAACTAACATCCCTTACCTCAAATTCTTGTTGTCCCTCAGGTTCAGGTAACTCCAAAACAGACGTAGTCGCAGGTAATATGGATGGCGATTCAATTACAATGGATGGCAACATGGACACGGCAATTGGATTGACGTTACCCTGCAGAAAGCAGTGAACGCTTTCTAATGAATAGACCATTAAAAAAACACTAGCACAAACGCCTATAGCAATCTATACATACCTGCACTGCATCACAAATGGTGTCGTCGGAGGAATTCGCTTTGGCCGCGTCAGCGTTGGTGTCGGTGTCACCGTCTGGAGCAGCACCACTGAAGGCAGGGTTAACCTCCATGGCGCTACAAATGGTGTCGGAGGAATTCGCTTTTGCCGTGTCGGCGTCGGTGTCACCGTCCGGAGCAGCACCACTGACGGCAGGGTTAACCTCCATGGCGCTTGAGGCCTTCCCCATCGCTACACCGTGGCTAGTAGCCTCATTGTCCACGTCGTTGCCGAGCTTCTAGATCAGCGTGCGTGGTGGTTTCACAGAGGTGCATGGCATCCTGCAGAAGAACCACCGCTTCATCTGACACAAAGTCTGGGGCTGCTATCCCAAACACGTTGTAGCCGGCGCTCATGAACTTTCATCTGACAAAAAGCTGACTGAGGTTTCAAAAGCAAAAGATACCGATATGACTTGACAAAAGTGAGAACTGCAGCCTGCGGTGTGAGATTAACAGCCTCAACCTCTCTTTGCATACGTGGTGTGGTGCTTTTTGTTGAGACCACTGCTCCTATATGCCTGCGTTGGGAAGCCCTAATGGCTGCGTGGTTGCCGTGTAACTGCAGCGGCGGCTAAGATCGCTTTCAATATCTCCCGCCGCAAGATAACAGATTACGGCGCTTTTTCCGTCTACGAAGCCGACGTGCGGACGTGGGAGCTAGCCATTTTCGTACGAGCCTGTGACTTGCGAGCCAAAGCTTTAGCCGGCTTGAAGGTAGCGCGGGGACCTGGGAGGCAGACTCGCGAGCCAGCGCACGGAGGCGGACTCGACTTGTCCACGCGTCGTATTTTGAGTGGACGTCCATACGGCGTCGGGTGTGGACGGTCCCTACACAATTTTTTTCCAAAATCTGGAACAGAGGATGTTTGTATTTGGAGATCCCATTAAAGAGGTGATTCGAGAGTATTTTTTTCACCAAAATCTCTATTCCTATAAATTAGGAAGGATATAAAGAGTCTACTGGAATTGCTCTAAGGGCATGTTTGGATCCAATTATAGCACTAAAAATTAGCTAGCTTGGGATGGCTAAGGGCATGTTTGGAACTGTTAGCAACTCTAAGAATCTCTTTATCCTTCCTAATTCATAGAAATAGAGATTCTGGTAAAAAAAAAAACGCTCCAACATGTTCTTTAATTAGATGTCCAAATATAGACATACTCTATCTGGATGTCTTGTTAGCCAAAGATAGAGAGTGATGTTGGCTTAGAGTGACAAATTGTTGGAGGGTGAAAAGATATCAAAGCGCTTTTATTCAGATGACTCTCCAAATGATAATTTGGAGGGTGGATTTAAGAAACTCTCTTAAAGAGGCTCTAATAGTTGGTGGCTAATGTTAGGCTCTAATAGTTCGTAGCTACTAAAAATTAGCTGAGAATCTTTTTGGATCCTTAGCTAATAAACTAGATAATATCTTATGTACCACCTAGCTAACAAATAGATATTAGCTGATTTTTCTTAGCTAATAACATAGCTAATAGTTAGCTGGGTGGGATCTCAATGGAGCATTCAGGATTGCAGAGTGTTTTTTCACAAAGAGATCTTACTGATCAGTCACACAGTGAAAGCAAGCCTTAGTCTTCAGTTCGATCAATGGATCACATCTATTTTTTAGTGATTGGCTTTCTTTCCTTTTTTTATTTTCTTTGTCTTTTTTTGTTTCCTGAGCTTTTAGGCAGCTCAGTCTCCCCCATGTTTTCTTTGGCTTGGCTTGAGCCCTGTACTGTTCTCTGTCTTTTTCCTGTTTTAATCTAATAAAATCTTCTGTAGGGGCTTCGGACCCTCTAGTTTTCTAAAAAAAAAATTAGTTGACTTATTAGCTGATGATAGTTTGTTGGCCAACTAGTAAATAGTTGTTAGTTGAGTGTTAGGTAACAATTAGCTAGACTATTAACTGAATCGGTTAAGATTCAAATGAACTAATTAGTAGCAGCTAACAATTAGCTATGAATCCAACAGGGCTTTACGAGAGAGGTGGGCTTGAAAGGATCTGCTCCATTGGCGCGCGCGCTGATTGAATGAACGAGTCTGGCCCGGCGATGGACGCCACGAGAAACATCCAAAAGTCCAAACGGGACGGTGCGCTACAGCCTACACGATGCAAATAATGACACGGAGAGCTCGTACACATAAACCCCCCCCACACACACACACAAAGAAGGGCACGCAAATGGCGAAAAAGCACTGCATCATGAACAGTGATCTGTTTGTTCATTTATTGTCGATCGGCCTCTCAATCAATTTGACACAAGTTTGAAGTTTCAGCATTTGCTGCACCCACAGGGACACACACGAAAAAAAAATGAAAAATCTAAAGCACAAGCACTGATCCCTTTCGCTTCTCCATCCCAAGCGGCAGCGGCCGGCGTGGTCCATGCTCAAGACAATGGCGTAGGGCACAACATCACCAAGAACGGCGCAACTCCAAGAACTTTGAACTCCGTGTTTACGCAAGATCACTGCAAGAATGAGGCGGAGGAAGAACACGCTGATATTGGTAGCGCATGGAGGAGGAGCTGGAGCTGGAGGAGACGCTGCGCCAGAAGCCGGCGCCGTAGAAGTGGGAGCTCATGATCTCGCGCTCCAGCTCCCATGTCGCTGCCGCTGACTCCGCCTTGCCGCTGCTTCCCGTCAGCGACGCAGGCGCCACCGCCGCATGTTGATACGCAGGCATACAATACTAATTACACTCAACATGCATGGAGTAAGCAAAATAAAATGTGCATAAAACATTAACGACACTGAATTAAAGTGGTAAGGGAAGAGTATAGTTGACTTGTAATGTTGTTTATGTAACAACCTGAACATTCTCCTCTCCATTTCAACTGGCCATTTAGCAACATTATCATGGTATATGGTGTATGGATCAAAGAAACCAACATCAAAGACCCCTCTTTTTCGGTGTTCCAACATTTCCTTTCTGCATATATATAGTACAGAAGAATATAGTGTGAGGATAATTATATATATACAACGAACTAACGCACAATAGATTTTAATTATAGAAAGAATCACTTACAGACAAAAGCAGCTGAAAAGAGATTTGTCGAGAGCCTCATAGGGGAATATTTGGTGTAATTCATTGAACTCAACATATATCAATGACTCACTGTGGAAGTAATGCTGGTTTCTAACTTTTACAAGAATCCGTGTCAGTTCCTTCTTACACCACTACTGCGCTCAGACCTTTCACAGCCACGTCGTAACCCCCATCGCAGTACAATTTCGGCCTCGGCAGTAAACTGTCGACATTGATAGTATCTAGGACCGACTGGGGTGTACACTACACTGCCGTATTGGCTTATCATCCGTCTGTGATAAGATCCTTACTTCTATCGTATTGGAGCACAACCTGCCTGTGTGGGTATGCACTAACACCGGCGCATGACTTATGATCCGTCTGTGATCAGATCCTTATTCCGTCGCATTGGAGCACGACCCGCCTGTATCAAGGAAAACATCAGCGTCGCTTCAGCGTATGAACCGTCTGGTCAGAGAGCATGGTCATCATCGCGTTGCACTACCATCCACCCGTGATGATCCTTTAGTCAGTGTCGGGTTACTAAATGTTGTGGTGGTGATACACTATTGACCCCTACCGCATCAGACGAATAGCGGCGGTGATGGCCGTCTGCTTCACCAACGATGAGTGGTACGGTAGTGATAACAAAACAACCAACGACCCTTATATCTAATGGTGACAGAATTGCATCCGGTTTTTTCAATGTTATAACTTACTGAACACACAACATACAGATATAATCATTACACATCATTCATCATGTCCACAACGAAGAGTACTTGTTATAATAACAATGCTCGACACTAACATAACAACTGTGTCAACTGATGAATTAACACAAGTGGTACATAGATAGCATAATAAAGGTTCTGCTCCCTACAAACTTACATAACTAAAACAAGGTAGGTGTGCTCCGCTCCTTTAGATTGGTATTTCTTGATTAGCTTGGTAGCCAATGCACCATGGAACCCCTCTTCTTCCTCCAATAGCCATTGCAGGAAAATCATTCAAAAGTATTGACACTCTAAAACTTGCACAATGCAAAGTTTTACTGCTCTAAACAAAATTGGACTATATATATAGACTCAAAACAACTCCTTACCTGAACAAAGATATGTTCTAACAAAATATACAACATATGCACCTTTATTGCTCTACTAATGACTCTATGAACAAGGGAATATAAGGCAGATAGTGAGATCCATTCAAACAAATACTCTAGGTACTTCTAGGATAGCGAACGATCCGGGCAAGGACACGAACTTTTCTGCAGCTCATGTCATATGCCATCAGTGTTATGTCCTCCTCAACAAGGAAAATCAAATTCCATTCTAGGTAAACTGCAATCACTCTGTAGTCCGCATTGGCTTCCTCAGAATCAAGTCGAATATTGTTCAGTCTAAATAGCTGCAGCGTGTTTACCGTATGATTCAATATCCATTTACTAGTACCATAGTCTTCAAGGATCCAGATTAAAAAGTCAGACCTATTGAAAATATCAACAATACATGGACACAACTGACCCTTATCTCCATGGATGGACATTGCAGGATTTGGTGGCCTAAGAATTTTCTTCCTTGTCTTTCCGTTCATATCAATAGTAACTATCTGGGACACCTCCATCATGTGCATAAAACCATTAAGAAACATAGTTCCTTAAAATTTACATATTAGAATATCCTCTCCCCATTTAGATTCTTTACACATTCATCCTCCAATTTTGGATGGGCAAATTTTGCTAGAGGACACTGTAAAAAAGTGTAATTGGCTGGCACACGCTGCAATGACGAGTCTTTGCCTAGTACTATTACAAATTCGTGGTTATTTGCCAGTGGACACCGCGCTGAATATTTTATTCATTTCTTAGTTTTTGGGAGAGAGATGGTGAGGCAAATGACTTTGTTGCTCTCATCTTCAACCTCTGGCTGTGCACTAATTTTTGCCTCAACACCGCCGCTGCCTTATCTTGTCCGATGAGGTCTTCCATGGCTAGCGATTTTGTTCTTCACCAACTCTGGCAATAGGTGGGCCGGGACCTCTTGTTGTTATGGTCGGGGCCACGCACTGGTTGATGAGGACATGACACCAACAGATACGACCATTGATTATAAGGTGCGCTTGTTCCTATATTTATATAGTAATTTTGGATACAAGGAATCATGTTACCATCACTGGTGGTCAGTGCTTAATTTTCTCATGCTTGACCCCTGCGTCGCCTTGTTCTGTTCTTCTTGGCAACAAGTATGGGACTTGGAGGCACATGGTGTTGGAGCACCCGTCGACGTTTGACATGCTGGCCATGGACCCGACCAAGAAGCGGGAGATCATGGATGACCTCGATGTGTTCTGGAACAGGAAGGAGTACTACACGTGCATCGGCAAGGCGTGGAAGCACAGCTACCTCCTGTACGGTCCGCTGGGCAAGGGCAAGTCCACCATGATCACCGCCATGGCCAACTACCTCAACTACAACATCTACGACATCGAGCTCACATCCGTGGCCACCAACATCGACCTCCGGCGCATGTTCATCGAGACAAACGACAAATTCATCATCATCATCGAGGACATCGACTGCTCCCTCGATCTGACCGACAAGCGCAGCAAGAAGAAGCTGAAGGCGACGGTGCCGGATCCCGGTCCCACCGACAACGACGTGATGAAGGCACCGGCGACCGAGGGTGAGCAGTCGTCGCTCCGCAACGTGATCACGATCGTCAGCTAGGTGATGCTCTCTGGCCTGCTGAACTTCATCGACAGCCTTTGGTTGGCATGCGGCGGTGAGCGCATCATCGTGTTCATGATGAACCAAGTGGAGAAGCTGGACTCAGTGCTGATCCGGTGCGGCCGCATGGACAAGCACATCGAGATGTCCTACTGCTGCTTCAAGGACTTCAAGTTCCTGGCCAGGAACTACCTCGCCGTGGACGCCCACCCCCTGTTTGATGACGTTAGGGTGCTGCAGGAGGTCAACATCACCCCGTCAATGTCGTTGAGCTCCTGATGCCCAGGTGTGCTAATGACGATGCTGAGGGCTTGTGCCTGGTTGGCCTCGTGAAGGTGTTGTAGAACGCCACCACGGTCGAGGCTAGTTGCGATAGTTGCCACTGGAAGACCTCGTCGGACAAGACAAGGCGGCCTTGGTGTGTTGTGGCAAAAATTAGTGCACAGCCAGAGGTTGAAGTCGAGGGCAACAAAGTCATTCACCTCACCTTCTCTCTCTCCAAAAAACTAAAAAATAAATAAAATATTTAGCGCGGTGTCCACTAGCAAATAACCACAAATTTGTAATGGTACTAGGCAAAGATTCGCCGTTGTGGTGTGTGCTAGCCAATTACACTTTTTTGCAGTGTCCTTTAGCAAAATTTGCCATTTTGGATGAGTAGATGCTGACAACTAACACCCCAGGTGACCTTACCCATAGTTCTACCACAAGGAAGTGCGAGGAGATTGTGGGATCAAACCCCAAGCGAGCTAAACCATAACAAAGATTGCTATGTGGCAGTACCACATCATAGCGAAGCCCAACGCACCAGTAGAGGAAGAGGTCTCTGCAACAATCTGAGATGACTAAATCCTGGAGGAAAAGGAGGGGTATTCACCGGTGAAGCTGGCGAATTGGCGTTTGCCTTTCCAGTTGCCATACATGAATCCAGCGACAAACTGGGGCAGCTCCTTACGGTACTCGAATTCAGAGATGAGGTAGTACCAAGACCGACACACACACTTGCAGCTGCACAAGGTGCGGGCGGTGAGGTGGTGGAGGATAAGAACCAAGACTTCGTCTGTGATAACGTCTACTTCGTTCCTCTTGTTGGTGGCCTCCTCCTCCATCTTGACTAGGATGTGGTGGAGCAGGGCCGGCGATGGAAGTGGCCGCGCTGTCACCTGAATCAGAGTAGGAGCGCCTGTGGGGATGTGCTCAGGAGCTCCTTAATGATCAGATGGAAGCTTGATTTGTACTCAGATGAGATAAGAGGGGAATAAAAAGCTAAGAAACATAGATAAGGGAAGTGCGAGAAAGCATTACCCTTACCTTTGGATCTTGCGACAGTGAGCTCGGCGGCCACGGTGGTGATGAGTACCAGCCTGGTCATCGGTGGATCTATGTGGGCGTGCCGGTGAGACGTACCGGCGTGGAGTACTAGCTTGTCGGCGGTGAGTGGTGTCTTGCATGCCGATGTGTAGGTGAGGAATAGCAGCACTTGAGGAGGAGACGGATAGGGTGGCTGGGTGGGTAGCGGTCTTTTATAAGGTAACTACAAAGTAGGACTTGTGGGAACAAAAATGTCCGCCAAAATTTCTAAAAATGCGCGGGAGTCTCGCGCTGGCTTGCAAATTTTGACGATATCAGCGGTGAAGGCTACTAGCAGTGGTGATTGGGTCTTAAAGCACCTAGCGGCAGTGATACTTTATATTTGACGATGACAGAATTGTACAATGTTGATACTAATTCAACTGGGCCTTAATAACTTACTAAACACAAAGCGTACATTTTACAATAACAATGGACGCTAACATGACAAAGTTTGTCTGCTGATGCTGCATAATAAAGGTACTGATCTCTATAATAACAATGGACGCGATAACAAAGCCATACCATACTGCAGTTTGCACATAGAAAGCAACACTCCACCAGCATCTCAGTGAGGTCACAACGTTTAAAATCAATAAAAGGCATTCTTTTTCGATTACCTCTGTTACACTTTTCATTCACCAGGCGTACAATAACAAGGATCTATCAGCAACTACAGTTATGATGACATAAACCTTGACCCTATTCTTCAGCACTACTTCAGCAGTACTTTTTAGCGAACGAACAACGTTTTTCTCACATAACAAATCAGCATAAGCCAAATTTCAGTGATGAGCGTAGGTTTATCCCTGTACTCAGCGATGGACATCTCGTGAAGCGTAGAAGCCGGACGAAGGCATAACTAAACGTTCACCGCACCTTCGTATCTTCACTACGAGCAAGAACGACGCCTGGAAGAAGCCTTGGGAAGAACCACCTCGTGGAACTCCCTCTAACATCCAAGAGGATGAGGAGCCCCACAAGGAACCTTGCCGGTGTCGTCTTCTTCATCGACACGGAGGAACACATGGCACGGCGTCAAGAGATCCTAGGTCGAGATCCGTGGGCTCAAAAGGTATCTTGGCAACAGCAAAGCACCCTTCGCTCTCTAAGATTTCCCACAAATATGCTAACCTAGAAGTCTCCCGCACGCCAACCATCAACAAGCCTAGCTGCAGTGTCACCGGTGACTCGGGCCACCGAAGATGGTATTGTTCTTCCCCATCTCTTCATGGAACTTCCTCTAACACCCAAGACGAATGGCCACTAGCAGGCCATTGCAGAACCCGATCTTGAAAGCCTTCTCCTAGAAAAGGCAGAGACGCCGAAGTACGCCATGAACCATGGTGGACAAAAGGAGTTGCCACTCTCTCAAGTCTAATGTAAGGGATTTGGAGGGAGGGAAGGGGAGGAGAGGGGCAAGAGACTCAGTGCACCCAGACTTGGCTTAAATCGGGCAACCTTGAAGATGCACCTAGACTCAATGCAGTTAAGATGCGTGATCTAGGGAGCACGCATCAGGGAAGACAAGGTATATGATGGTTCTTGGCATAACAAGTGGTGGGGACGGTGTTGGAAGTTGGGACATTCAACACTCACCATGAAGATGCACCCAGACTCAGTGAGTTAAGATGCGTGATCTAGGGAGCACGATGAGGTATACGACGGTTCCCGACGTAACAAGTGGTGGGACTGTGTTGGAAGTTAGAGGATGCCCTAAATGCTGAGATGGAGAGAAGGAAGGAGAGAGAGGAGAAGCCGGTTGTACGTTTATAGCCGGCTTGGGCACAGGAACCAAAAAACTCTGTGACAGAGACAAGTGGGCCATATATTAACTATGATGAGCTAACTACTACTATTAGAATGCAATTCTAGAACAATATCATATTTTAGTATACCAAGTTTGACAAATTAGAGATAAAAAAGAATAAATAATATCAAATAAATACCATTAGATAAATTATGAAATGTATTTTCATAATAAATTGAGTTGGAGCCTATGTGAATAATATTTATTAAAAACTTAGTCAAACATGAAACACTTAAACTGGCACGTATACCATAGTTGCATTCTTTTAGGGACAAAGGTATATGGGTGGGCTGACAGAGGGCTACAAGAAACCATACAACCAGCAAGCCGACTGTATTATTAGCATTGCTCTATGATGGTGGTGGAGACAGTGTTGGAAGTTGGGACGACATTCAACACTCACGCACGTTTCCCTAAGTTTTAGGCTTCCTGTGCATCTTAACAAATTTCGATGTGAACACATGCACCCCAGTCTTACGCGTAACTCGATGAATCCACTCTAGAGGTCCCCTAGGGCTATAAATTTGGAGGCAAGACGAAGTAGAAGGAATACTGCTTGTGCTCATTTGTTGTGTTGTGACACATATCTTTTCTTCTTCGTTTTCTCCTTCCAGTCTTCTTCTAAACAATGGCTCATGGCAACCGTCTAAGGGAGGAAACTCCAGAAGCTGCAGATCCGCCTCCACGCCTTCGTGTCTCTCTTTATCGCCAACGGTGAGAGGGAACAATTTCTTATCTCTATGACTATGGCTGCCTTGCATTAATCCTTTAAATATGCAGGGCTACCTCTCATGCTGCAGTACATCGACCAACTCCGGCGGAGGTTGGACAACAATCGATTGTGCATCTTGCTGGGTCCATGGTATCTTCATCTTCATCTTCATCCTCCGACTCTGAGTCATATGATGGTCAGGATATCCGAAATCTTATCTGTGAAAGGAGGGAGACCGGAAACATGTATTCAGAAGCGACGCATGAGGTAGGTCGATGTGGGGGTATGACCCCCCGGTGGTCGGATTTTGCAACGTCTCATCAATGTGCTATCAAGCTGCTCCATACTATTTAGATTAGGGTGCTGAACTTGGGCAGCACGTCTAGGGTCTTGATAAGTACATGGCAGATGACGTTGGCAAGTTTTCATTAAAATTCTTTGACCCTGCTACAAGATTTATTTTTTCATCTTCTAGCAGGCTCAGAGACTACGTGTGTACATGTCATCTAGTGATGATTGTACTAATTTATCTTAGTTAAGCTAGGGAGTAGTTTTCAGCTAAGCTGGGGACTGGTTTGACATCTGGAGTCTACTATTTTGACCCTGGCACCACGTGAATACTTCATCTACTGTCAGGCTCGGGGACTAAGTGGGCACACTTCACCTCGCAGTGAATGTGCTTATTTCTAAGACCCACTGCTTTTCTTAAACGACTAAGTCATGGATGATAATCATCTAAGCTCTTAGTTTGGCTCTAAGAATCTCTTTTGCCTAAGGCATGGATGTTCACCATCCAACTTCTGCTGCAAGGGACAAAGTTCCTCCACAGTCCACACTGACTAAGTCAGGAATGCTAAGCATCCAACTTTGCCGCACGGAACCTAAGTGGGTACACTTCACCTAAGGTGAAGAGTTTTTAAATTTTAAACTAGAGCTCCTTACATCCTTCTGGGAAACCTTGTTTTTTAGTAAGTCCAAGGTCGGCTGACCATCCTTCTGGGAAACCTTGTTTTTGAGTAAGTCCAAGGTCGGCTGACCAATTCAACTGGTCGGATGTTTGACTTAACTGCTCGGCTCCCGTTAAACTGGTCGGACGCCTGCTCCCGTTGATCCGCTACAAGTTGAACTGCTCGGACAAGCTCAAGACGGCGTTGCTCAGCGGATACAAGGTGCTTGGGGACTAGCTGTGGGGGGTGTAACCCGAGGTACCCACGGCAAGGGACATGGGCCACACCATCAAGAACAGTTTAGCCCACGACATCTAGATTTGCGGTGCACGACACTGCTCAGCGTACACCGCAAGGCACCTAGAAGATTTGATCGGATACTATAGATATTGTAATTTAAATAGAATACTTGTCATGTAACCGACTAGGATACTTTTCTTGTAACCCTAGCCCTTCAAAGTATATAAGGAGGGGCATGGGTCCCCTAGTCGGCAGAACCCTAGACCCGTATACAGATCCCGGGCTTAGCCTTGGGTCTCATATCTCATCTCATAATATAATCCACCAAATACATAGGGCGTAGGGTATTACGTCAAGCTGATGGCCTAAACCAGCCTAATTGTTGTCTCTTGCGTTCTGTGTCACCATCTAGTTGGATCTCACGCACCTTCACCGATTCATCTAGTACCGTTGGCATACCCATCGGTAGACTGTCGGCCATATTTCGTCGACAGTGAAGCGCTAGGTAGAGGTGTGCGTTTGATCCCATGGCGAATCGATAGCTCGATGGACGTCAAGATCAACTTCACAACCGAGGCAACTCGGTTGATCACGGTGGCGTCCTTCAGCAACACGCGATGACCACGACGACCTGATGCTGAAACACATCTCGCAGGAGTGCGTTCTGGTGTGCGGAGCCCCGCGGCGGTAGGCGGCCCCGTACTTTGCGCGCATACTTGAACAGCTCATTTCGACGACACGCATGACAAGCGCAGTGGCCAACCTAGATCCAATCTATTCAGTCTCATAATGATGACCGAACCTGAATACGACACGGGCATGAACCTGTGAAGTGTCGTGCAAACTACGAGTGGTCTAACAACACCGTAAATTGATCGAGTATGATTTTAAAAAATTTTAGAAAAAAATTATTAAATTTTGAAGTTAGTATAAGGGAGAAATGCTAAGTTTTGACCACGGATTAAAAAGAGAAATTAGAGTTCTTCAACAATTTCAAATAGCATTTTGAAGCATTAAATAATTTCAAATGAAAAAGTTGTAAACAATAAAGTTTTATAACTTTTCGAGATCTACAACTTTTATTTTAGTTATTTCTCCATCCGAGACCATTTGAAAAAAAAAAAATCAAATTTTAGTGCTTAATTTTTACTATTTTGCATCTACTTTTAGGGGCGGCTGGATATTGAGCTACCCCTACAAATTGAGCCATTTGTAGGGGCGGCTGATAACACCAGCAGCCCCCTACAAATCTTGTTTGGGCAGCATTTTGTACAGGCGACTCAATATCGAGGTGCCTAAAAAAAAGAGGGCATTGCTTCACGTCCTTTTTTAGTAGTGACTTGCGTTTGCCTTTCCAGCTGCGATAGAAGAATCCAACGATAATATGTGGCAGCTCTTTACGGTACTCGGATTCGGAGATGAGGTGGTTATAGGAGCGATAGACACACTTACAGCTGAACAAGGAGTGGGCAGTGAGGCGTTTTATATTCTTAAGCAGCTTGCATCCAAAATATTCTTAATTTGCTTATCTTAGCCGCTGCATATTTGCCTGTCCTCTACCGTCGTTTTTCACAGCTATACGTGGAAGCAGCAAGTTTGACAGTCTCTCTTGAAGTGTACATGTGCAGTCATATCTAAGCAAAATTTATTTTTTGCTTTCTACTACACGTGACTGAAGGAAAATGCATGCATGCAATCGACAAGCAGTAGATCTACATCTACTACATGGATCGTGCTACCTAATATTTGCTGGACCGACGACCCAGCTGCTGCATGCATGCATGGTTCAGTCCAGTCTTTGTTGTTGATTAATGGTTAGTAGATAGGAAGACGTTGGTTTACTTCAAGTCTGAGCACGCACTGTGCGTACGTCGTCTCACCGTCGACGACGTTTAGGGCGGCGGTGAGAAAGGGTTTGGCTGCGCTATAACAGACTACTGGAAGTTGAACAAGATACTGACTGACCTCCCCCCGGTAGTTGCTGGTCAGCTTTGGACCCTCTGATATATAGTCTCATCCATGCGTATGCGTGTGTACCACGTTGTTAGCACAAAACGCACCTGATCAGTTCTAGTCTTTTTTAGAAAATATATAGAAGAGAACTTTCTGCCTCTGTGTATCCGTACACAAGTTTAATTACATAGTTTTTCAGCGACATTACAAATGAATCAGGAGAACAAGAAATGCAGAAGTTATATTATTATATATGTATGACATAGTCTACATTTCCATTTTCATCCATGAGAGGCGAATAACTCCAACGTAGTGGTCTCTAATTTTCTGCTCGCTGAATGGAAAGACTCCTTTGTTTTATCATCATGGTATAGCTTCGCCCAAAACGTACCACAGCCAGTACGTCCCTGAAAATAGCCTACATAAAAGATGTATATTTGTAATTTTCAAAGATTAGATCATTACAACATCTCCAAATTACCAACATAATGCAGCAACCCCAACCAGAATATATTTTTCCTCTAGATCAAAATTTGATAACCAACTCCCTGACATGTGGGATATAGAGCTGCCAGGGGTTATCCTAGTAGCTATATAGACAGTCCTCCAAATTGCATTGGCATGATGACAACTAAAGAAGAGAGATGTTTAGTGGTACAACACTTTTTTTTATACCAAAGGATCAGCCGGACTTTATAAGGAAGCTTAAGTTTGAACCCCAATCCTGCACGTGGGTTACCAGTTTACAAGGAAGCACCATACTCCAACCAGAACAGCAAAAAACACATCCTAACTTATTTTCATAATAGACTTATTTATAGATACAAATGTTACTATTTTCTAGAAAACTAATCAAATTTAATAAAGTTTGACCAACATAAATTGCATAATGACAATATGGGACCCAGGGAATACATGTTTACTCAGAAGCAAATTTTGTTCTCTGTTTTCTAACCACACGTGACGACTGAAGGAAATGCATGCAATCGACAAGCACTAGAGTTCATGGTAATCCTAGATCCTGCAGCTACGTACCTACGTCCGTCATACCATGGGTACGGTGTGCTGCTGATATTGACCGACGAAAATTAATATGATCTCCAGCCAGTGAGAATATTTGCTGTACCGACGACCCTGCATGCATATGTGGTCTCGATCAGTCCTTGTTGGTTAATAGTCTGAGACTCTGAGTAGTGAGCACTCTGTGTTGTCTCACCAACGTTGGCTAGAAAGGGTTTGGCGTTTGCGTGACGGGGCCATATAGCAGATTACTGGAAGAAGTCGAACAAGATAGTGACCTGACCTCCCATGCAGTTGGTCAGCTTTGGAGTTTGGACCCCTCTCGTAGACTCATCCATGCATGCTTTCGTGTACCACAAAACGCACCTGGTCTGCTGGTCAGTTCTAGCTACCTAGTAGCTACCTACTGCTCCTGGCTTAGTAGATCACTACATTTTTCTACCTTCGGTCATAGCTACTAACCTAGATAAAAAAAATACTAACCTACTAACCTCTAGATACAAAAAAATATTCCAATTTGCTGGAGCACGTAGCGTGCAGCTAGTCGTTTACATGCAAATTATTAGCAAAGGATAGCTACTAACCTAAATGCGAAAAAGTAGAATGTAGAAAGTAAAGAATAGAAAATAGTATATTTGTTTTTGACCAGCCCCAACCCTACAATTATATAGTATGATATGGACTTTGATCTTCACTACTACAGAAAGGTCATCACCGTTGGTTCAAAACCTCCAATATATTACTGCTGGTTTTGGCCCTCGCCAGTGAATCGTCAGCAATGATGGCCATGGTCATTACTGTCGGTTCGTCATTTGATCCGGTTGTGATGACGACTTGGTCACCAGCTGGTTCGAAGTTTGATTTGGCGTTGATGATCCTGTAATCACTGTCGGTTTATAGCATGATCCGTGGGTGATGGGCATTTGATCACCATCGGTGAGAGTTGCACTCCGGCGGTGAAGAGCGTTTGGTCACCACCAGTCAGTGGTGCAATATGACGTGATGAGCAATTGATCAACATCGGGTCATGCATTAACCCGATAGAGATGACTACTAGTTCACTGCCGGTAAATAGTTTTATCCGGCGTTGATGACCATTTCTTCACCACCGGTACATTCTTGCATCCGACAATGATATTGTGTTTCACGATATTTATTGAGATGAAGCTTAATAGCATATTGAACAAATCATATAGTAAATATAATCATCAAATCTATACATCCTGCCCGCGAACAAGTTTAAGCTTTACAAAGACCAATCCACGCTAACACATAATGTGAGGAAAGACATGACCGCTATGAGCAGATGTACTACTTAAGCGGCCCCTTAATTACATAAATAAGGCGGTGCTCTCTCTACACGGATTTACATAATGAAACGGGTTAGCTGTGCTTCATCAGACAGCTCCTTGGTATGTGCCTCTACTGGCTACAACACAAATTTGAATATAATTAGTTCCAAACTGAACTGAAGCATGTGAATAAAAGTAACTTGCTCTTGTTCAAGTACCTCGTGAATATTGGTCATAGACAAGGACTAGCTAGGTATGATTCCCCTATACGCAATCGTGGAGTGAACATAATTAGATCTAAGCTGAATTTAAGGACGTGAATTAAAGTCTCGCTAATGTTGGTCAAAGCCAAAGACGATTTTTCCTTCCCCTTGTTTACATGATGGCCTGTGATAAGAGGGAAGCCATTGTTACATCAGGCCATGACGAAAGGTGTGTTTGTGCCAGATTTCTCTCCGCTGCTGCTCTGAATTGCGCACGCCAAAACAGAAGAATGGTAAGCCCGATCGATCACCGTCACGACGACGCACCGGCCGGTATGCATTCATGATTCCAACGGATCGTTATTAGTAGTTTCCAAAATCCTGTGGATGCGTACGCGGTTCTTCAGAGTACGTGGAAGCAACAAGTTTGACAGTCGCTCTTGAAGTAAATGTCCAGTCATAAGCAAAATTTATTCTGCTGTCTACAACACGTGACTGAAGGATTCTGCTGTCTACAACACGTACGTGACTGAAGGAGAAATGCATGCAATCGTCAATCGACAAGCAGAAGAGCAGTTTTCAGTAATCCCGGGTCTTACGTGCAGCTGCAACTACGTCGTCCGTTGCGACGGGTGCTGCTGATATTGACCGACGAAAATCAAATATCATCTCGCCAAGCCAGTGAGAATATTTGCTGGACGACCGACGACCCTGCTGCGTGCATGGTTAAGTCCAGTCTTTGTTGTTGGTTAATGTTGGTTAATGGTTTACTTCAAGTCTGAGCACGCACTGCGTCGTCTCAGCGAGACACCGACGTTGGGTAGGGAACCAGCGGCGGCAGTGAGAAAGGCCGGGTTTGGCTAGGGCATTGTTTAGTTTGTGAAATTTTTTGGAAAATAGTACTGTAGCACTTTCGTTGTTATTTGATAATTAATATCCAATCATGGTCTAATTAGATTTAAAAGATTCGTCTCGTGAATTTCGTCTAAACTGTGTAATTAGTTTTATTTTTTATCTATATTTAATTCTTCATGCATGCGTCCAGAGATTCGATGTGATGGGGAATCTTGAAAAATTTTGCAAAATTTTGGAAACTAGACAGGCCCTAGGCTATTGCACACTACTGGAAGTCGAACAAGATATTACTGACTGACCTCCCACTTGGTCAGCTTTGGACCACCCTCTCGTAGTCTCATCCATGCATTGGTGCATGCATATATGCGTGTACCACACGTTGTCAACACAAATCGCAACTGATCATCAGTTCTGGCTACCTCCGCCTTCTGGTGTAGATCGCGCTACAATTTTCTAGTTTCCGTAAAACATATCTACTAACTAACCTAGATGCAAAAAAGTACTCTAATTCGCTGGAGCGCTCCACTGGTTTATAGACAAGCTAGTAAAATAGCTTCTAATCTAGATATGAAAAAACATAGAAAATAAAAAACGGCAATGCTCCGCTGGTTTATAGACAAGCTAGTAAAACATATAGCATCGCCCGCTCGCGGAACGGATTCTGCCCACGCCGCCGCCGTCCACGTCGCACGCTCACTCTGCACACTGTGCGCCCCTACTCGTGGGACGGGCCCCGCCCTCGCCCACGCCACCCCACTCGCGCTGCATGCCCCTGCGGCGTGCCCCACCTGGACTCGCGCCTCCTGTTGCGGCCGCACTTCATCCGTCTGCCGCGGCCCCTACTGAGGTTCGTGCCACTGACGAGCTCTATACCGGTGACCTTCACGTTACTCCGTAGCATCGAGCTCTGCGTCGACAAGCCTCCATCTTCATCTAAGCAGTAAGTAAATGTTGTGCTTGAAAGCGCATGTTGCAAGCGTCTGTTTCAAGTGTTTCTGTTTATTCCGAGGTACGTTGCAAGTATTTCATATGGATGTTGTAAAAGTAGATTAAGATGTTGTATATGTTGCAATAGTTGTACACTATGTTGTAAGCTTTTGTTCCTAATATTTCATCTGTTTTTTCAGACATATGTTACAAGTGTGTTTATGCTATGTTTTTGCAATGGTTTCAAGTTTTTTTCAGGTGTTTTTGCAATGCATATTTCGAGTGTTTCATCTACCTTCACACGTGTGTTGCAAGTGTTGTATCTGAAAGTTTCAAAAATAGATCTAGTGTTTCATCTCTCTCCTCGCCTTCTGCTGCTCGCCTCAGTGTCTCCTCCACCTCCCGGTGCCGACTGGGCATCTGCCGCCTTCTCCCTCTCTCTCCTCTCGGTGCTGGTTATGTTGGGATGGCGCAGGCCCCACGTGGGCGCCCGAAATGGTGCAAAAAAATGACTACAGACGCGGCCGTTCGGACAACCCGTCCATTTGGACGTCCGGACGCTAGCAAGCCCGTAAAAAAACAGGAATAGTATATTTGTTTTTGACGTTGTCGGATTTACCGTCTACTAGCCTCAACCCTACAATTATATAGGATGATTTGGACTTTGATCTTGTGGTCGATCAAGAGATAGATGTGTTTACTAACTCGTTTTCCTGTATAATCCAGCGCTTATATCTCTACGTACAATTGTTCCCGATTTTGTACTCCAGAACTAATAATTATAATAAAAAAACTCGGAAAAACCGTCGTCCTAATCTGCTTCCTTTTCCAAGTCAGAAAAATGCCTTACGAAATATCTTTCTTCCCTGAATACACGCTCCTTTCCAACATGAGTTCTGCCTTCCAATTGCAATTCTTATTGCTGCAAGTCTGCAACCGGCACTTGAATCCTGGACCTGCATGTTACAACAAAATTTGATGCTAAGCATAGCACATATGCCGGCCAGCTACAACCAGTTATGATTTTTGATATACCTCGATCCGCAGCAGCCGAATAAAATAAACCCAAACAAATAGTCCATCATTCGGCCAAGGTATCACATAATCCATACCTCTAATTTACCAAATTTAGCTGTCAACAGCAATTAATATATCATTATCATATTTTCTAATCAGTTCAATAACAGCCATGATTACAATTTAACGAGCTTGATTTGATGCATGAACTAGTGAGCATGCACAAATCATGAACTAGGGGGCAAAGTATGCCCATAAGGTGGTCGGCCAACCTCCTATGTTGGCCCACAGCCACCCAATGTCCTTCATTTATGTACCTATAAGCAAATAATGACATGTACAAGTGGAACCATGTTATTTGTACAAAAAATACTTCTACTTTGCTTGATTTCTCCCAAAAAGATGTTTTGTTGACGTTTTTGACAATGCAAATTTATGACGAAATTACTGCTAACAAGCACTAAGTTTGCAAAAATTCAAGATAGTTTTCAGGCCATTGGATCTTCATAACCTAAGCTCTGGTTGCTATCCCCGGTAGTCATCAGAGATTTAGGGTGACCCCAAAAATAGCTCACCCGCAGGCTTTAAACAGCTAGTTTGTGTGATAAGGGCTTATAAATAGGGGCATTGTTAGCTCTTGGGCAGTCTCTTGGCACTAGATCATCGATTTGCTGTGGTTTTCTTGTCACTCTTGGTGAATCCCACCACCTAGATGACTTGGAGCAGCGAGGAATTCGAGCACCGTGTTGGTGATTGTGTTGATTGCTTGAATCGATTGATTTGTGTGGGTTTTAGTGCTTACCATGTGGGAGATTGAAAAAGGACAACTCTAGTGGAATGCTCGAGGCTAGTTGGAGTGCTCTTTGTTGAGTTCATTCTTGCAGCACCCAAGTTGTGGTTCAAGCTTGAGAATCTTGTTAGCGCGCATTCACCTACAAACTCGCCTCAACGAGGACATATGTTGCAGTCAAGCAATCGAACCTCAGAGATAAAATGTGTCCCTCAGTTGCCCCGGTGGTCTGCAATCTCACACTTGTGCTTCGCATTCATTTACTTGCTTGCATGTAGTTGCTCGATTAGTTGTGTAGATCTCTAGTTGTAGGTGTAGTTTGGTTGGTTTAAGTAGTTAGTTTAGTTGCTTGACTAGTTTAGTTCAACTAGAGTAGTGCTAGCCTCTTGTGTGTTTGTGTGAATTAATAGTAGTGCTAGTCTGGCTACTAGCTAGACTTGTGTAGAAGGCTTGCATTGGGTGAATTATGTTAGGAAAAGTAGTGGCTATTAGGTTTTCATTTTTATACAAACCACTTTGCTCTAGTGATTATGTTTTTATAGAGAATTTTTAATAGGTTATTCACCCCTAGCCATTTAGATCCTTTCACCGCAATCAGACACTAGAAGCATTGTCGGAGGGAGAGGAGGAGAGATCAAGAAGCACCTACGAGATAAGAGAGTGGCGGCAACTGAGTCACTTGAAGAAGAGATGGAGGGAGTTGGATAGAGAGTGGGCTGACTGGCTAAGTGAGTAAGAGGGCACATTACATTCTAGGTCGGCTTTCGAATGGACCTTAGCATTTTAACAAAGACGTGCCTCTTAAAAGTCCAAGAGACTCTTTATATCTTTTTAAATTGCTAGGAATGATATTTTGACGGAAAAATATCCTCGAACAACTTCTTTAAGTGGCTATCTAAATATAGTTATCATCTATTCTGGATTTCTCGCTAGCCAAATATAGATAACGAAAATGACTCTTTAGAGTGAACATAAGGTATAGAAAAGCTTTTGAAGAGCGGAAACATATAGAATCGATTTATATATAGATGACTCTCCATATGATTATTTAGTGGGTGAATTTTAGAAAGACTCTGCTCTAATAGGTACGGTCTGCCTCAGAAAATGAATCCTGTTTTCAGAGCAGACCTGTTAGGTGGCTCACCTCTATTAATCAATTTTAGAAGATAATTATATATCAAATCCGTAAATCAACCAACCGCATGCTCGCTATTTCGGGAGGCAGTGTTAATTTACTATACTCTCTGCAAATAAAATGGCCTGTCTCCTAAAATAGACTGTGTGCTAGTGGATGCTAGCACGATGGGCTTAGAAGCGAGCTTAATAGTGGGCCTAGGAGCAGCCTTGGCGAAGGGCACGGCCCCACGATAGTCAATGGAGTATTTTTTTTATCAAACTATTAAAAAAGGCAGGCACTGTAACCCGCTTGTGAAATCTATGATTTTTACACCGCTGATGAGCCAGGGGTAGGCAATATAGCCTGCTTGTGATATGTGCTTTACACTGATGACAAGACATAGGTGGACACGTACTACTGCCAACTCTGAAATTAGATTTTTGGCTCTAAAGTTTTGTTTTCTAGTAGTGAACCCCTGGACTATTATCGCTTTTCCGTTCATCACAAATACGTGAGACAATTGACATCGCTTCGTTTTCCATGCATATCTTTCACCTCTAATATCTTATAGAACATAAAATCCTCCTAATTTATGAAAATTACAAGTGTTCTTAACCAAACCTAAACATATTATATGTTCTCAACCTAAATAATTCTGAAGTTATTGGTGTTTTTAGTTTTAATGTTTGGTTGCGGAGGGGTAATAAGAAAGATTCTGCACACAATTTTTATATCTTTGTAAACCACATTGCCGGTTGTGTTTGACCCAGTGGCGGAGGACGAAAAAAATTTGAGATAGGGCAAAGTCGCGAACATAGATACTAAAGTAATATCTCTCAAAATGGTTCACTAGGTGTAGTGATAGTAAAGCGCAAAATATATAAGTGAAAACATTTAGGGTAAATAGAATTATAAAAAAAAGAGTGTCATAGAGTTGGAAGACTTACTGTACCGACGCCGAATTTGTGAACTGATCCACTCATGCGCAAGAAGCGCAGCTAACTGGCGAACGCGGTCGCCAGTCGGGCGGGACAGCCGAACGCAAACTGGCGAGTCACCGAGTCGCGATGGAAATTTGGAGCGGCCGGCGGCGGAAGGCAATGCGTCGTCGTTGCAGCTCTGGAAAATGAACAGGCTAGCAGCTAGCTAAAGTGCGCAGTCCCAGTCCACAAGGCAAGCGTGAAGCACTAAAGCGTCAAAGCCCAAAGGCCAAAGGCCGAGTAACGATCAGACATAAGACACGCAGTCATCTTCCTCCTGCGGACGTTCAGACTTCAGACTGGTTCGATAGTAGCAGCAGGACCTTCAACCTGGAATCCATGGCGGCCAGATCAACTTGCGGTGGGGATCTGCGGCGGAGCCAAGGTAGGGCGAGCCCTACCGGGTCCTCTGCCACTACTTTGACCAGAGTGTCCATAAGGCGCCTTGTCGATCGTAGGAAAACGCATAGAAAAAAGATGTAGCATTCCTATTCCTATGGATTGAGCTGTAAGGTTTACAGGAATCACTTGCAGAAAAAAAATAGGAAACTTTTCTTTGTGTTTGATTTGATTCCATAGGAAAATCAGGAATAAAATTAGGTGGACACCGCATCCATCGTGGATCCCATGCGACCCCACTCTGTATGACACCTATACAGGAAACATTCGCACGGTCTGCTATGGGCTAGAAACTGCTGCACTGGATCCGAGCCATGCTTATCCAAACTGCAGGTGCTGTGCTGGACGCGCGTCTCCTGAATAGCCACATGATCAGTTTTTTTTTTTGCCATGCGTCATGCATCCAAAGTATGGGCGCATGGGAGAGAATTTGGACCTAGGGTCCATCTAATTTTATTCCAAAAATCATGGGCAAAAAAACATGCACTCAAACCTCATGTTTCTTGCTTCCTGTATTTTTAGATTTAAACACCTATCCTAGAAAGTTTTTTTTTTCATTTCTCCGCTATCTCATTTCTTTATTTTTCCTATTTGTGTATTTTTTTTCAATCTTGTGTTCCACAGGAACCATAGTTGTTACACAGGTTTAGACTGTTTTTCTGTTTCCTCCATTCTTGTTTGTTAATATACCACTTGCCTAGCTAATTCTTTCCAAAACATTGTAGCCACATTTATAATCATTGGCTATATATAAGTTTCTACTCCGTACACAAGAATGTGTGTTACACACTGAAAAACACAGATTTTACGAAGTTGAATTATCCTTATTTTGAAAATTAAATGCACATCAATCTGTTTTGAATATGAAAATAGCTTCGTTCATGGCTTCGTCATATTTTCAAAACACAATGAAGAAGTCAGGTAGAGGTAGGTGCATGCACCTGTCCAGGAAGAACCAATTGATTAAACGTCAAAAGGGACGCACACGAATTTCTCAGGACTTTGAACGTTGCCGCTGAACAGATCAAATGAAGAGTTCTAAAGTACGGACTGAAAGTGCAATGCAGATTTGGGACAAGTTCAATTCAACTGCAAGGGGAGCAGAGTAGAATAAAACGGCGCCAATTGGCCGGCGGTGGAGAATACTTTATATATTGGGCGCGTGTGGGATAAAATGACTTGGCTAGTAGACTATAATGGGGAGAAAGATGTCATGTCTGACAAGTAGGAACGACGCACCAAAACCAAAATGGTTATCTACTTATATATCTTAATTAATATATAGGGAGGTACTAGGGTTCGAACGTCCAGCCCAGCAACGTGTTCGGACGCAACTCCCCACCCATACGATATGTTCCATAGGAGCCTATCTGATTCGAGCGACTCGCCCTAGCCTTTCCACAGCGCGTGACGCCCCCAGCCCGCCCCATCTGTAGCCCCCGGCGCACTGCGTGCCCTTTCCGCAACCCCCAGGGCGCCACGCCTCCCCATCTCCCGGCCCCAGCGCGCCCCCTCCGCAGGTCCCCAGCCTTGCCGCGCCCCATCCCCTAGCGTCCGGGCCGTGTCCACATGACTCTCTGAACGTATCTCTAAAACATGAAACACTTGCAACATGAAAACATTTGAATCAACATATCTGAAGGAAATGAAACATTCGGAACATACACATGCAACATATATGTGAAATATATGCAACATCGAGATTAAACACTTGCAACATGAAAATACTTGCTGCAACATAAGACTGAAATAGCTGAAACATTTGGAACATAATGTTGTAGCATATGTGTGAAACATATGCAACATTCGAGACGCTTGCAACATACGTCTAGAACAAATAAAACATTTTAAACAAATGCTTGTGACATGTCTCTAAAACACATGCAACATATGCAAATGTGCAAACATCCCCGGTCTACTTTTGCAACATTCCTATGAAACAATTGCAACACACCTCTGAAATGATTGAAACACTTAAAACATGCATTTGCACCATAGGGGAGGGGAGCATGGGCCAGTTGATTCTGGCCATCGGGGTGGGAGCCGGTGGCGAGCGGCGGCACGCGACCACCACCAGCATTTGGCCGCACTCGTGGGTGCCCTAGTGTGGGGGTCCCAACCCTGGGTACCCACGGCGTAAGACATGGGCCGCATCACCAGGGATGGTCCAGCCCACAAGATGAAGACTTGCGGCGCACAGCACTGCTCAGCGCACGCCGCAAGGCATCCTGACGATATCCTAAAGATAGCATAGAATCTGTGAGGATATGCTGAATGCTTGATTCCTTGTAAAGATTGTATCTTACCTGATTAGACTTAGACCTGATCGGTATGTAACCTTACCCTCCGGGCTATATAACGCGGGTAGAGGGCCCCCTCGGAACACATTCAATATCATACGATAGCCAATACAAACCGACGAAGCACGGGACTAGGGTATAATGTCGAGTTGACGACCTGACCTGTCTAATCTTGTGTCTCTGTCACCATCTTGCTCCTGTTCATGCGCACCTCTCCGATCAATCTACTATCATGGGCATACCCCTCGGTGGACTGCCGACGATATTTAGTCGACACCTAGGCTCGGCCGGAGATGACCCAAGGCGCCCCAGCATGTGCGCTCAGCGGCCATCAGCAAGGCGGCGGCGGCGAGGCATCCCAGCGGCATTGGGGGTCTGGGAAAAGGCCGGGGAGGTGCTATGCTGTCAGAGGATGCGAGAGAGAGCGAGAGATGGGGAGAGCAGAGGCAGCGCGCGCGAATTGTGGGTGCGGCGAGGGATGGCCGAGGTGGGCAGGCCGTGCGACAGGCAGGCTGCGACGTGGGGTCGAATCCGCGCGGACCAGGCGCCAACGGGCGGGGCGAGAGCGACGAGAGGCAGGAACTGTCGCGAGCGAGGTGCAGGTCACAAGTGGGAGCGAGTAGCACGAGCGGAAGTGGTGAGGCGAAGCGTGCCGCATGGCATCCGGATGGACGGATGCCCGCGTGTAATATATATGTTGCGTTTATCCTAGCTAGTGGAGTATACTATATATAAAATGATTATCTTGTATTTTACCCTCGCAATTCTCACTACTACACAACGGGGCTGTAGTCCCGGTCCAAAAGGACTTCTAGTCCCGGGCTGCGAGCCGAGACTAAGGTTTCGGGACTAAATGTCCCACCTTTAGTCCCGGTTCTCAGGCCCGGGACTAAAGGGAGACCTTTAGTCCCGGTTAGTAATACCAACCGGGACTAAAGGTGCTGCCAGGCATCGACGTGGCGCAGCACCTTTTAGTCCCGGTTGGTATTACCAACCGGGACTAAAGGTTCTTTTTTCTTTTTCTTTTCAATTCATTATTGATTTTGGTTTTTCAGTTATATTGTTTTCGAATTTATTCTTCGCTGCTATTATCCGTATACGTTGCACCTATACGAGAGCGTTATTATTGCACACAAATAAAGTATGAAACTACATATATATATACTATAGAGCTATACATATACGTACATACATATTACATTTACAATAATATACAAGTAATCAACTGTTCGGCCACTGGTTAATGAGTTACATAAATGTTTGTCCGCCACTCAAAGCTCATACAAGTGCTCGTTCTTGTTTGGACTATTCAAATTCAACCTAGGGTTGTGGTGGAACTCGCCGTCTTCCGGGATGACATGATCGTTGATGAAACCTGCGATCGTCTCCTGGATTGCGATGAGTATTGTGTGCTTGAACACTTGTTCTTTCAATTCCCACTCTTTCCATTTGCATTAATTAAAGGAAAAGATATTAATATACATAAGATTTATTTAGTTTCAACAAATAAATAAGATATGAATTTACTGTATACACATGTTACTTACTTTTAGCATCTCTTTAGCAGGTGTAAATTTGCTGCACCGCATGTACTCGCAAACATAGTATCCACATAAATTGGTTCCGTACGGTTGTTTGGACACCCACTTATGTAGAATAGGAGGGGGGAGTGGCACTCTCAGATCCATACGATATCTTTGTTATAGCCAAGCCCAAGCCCTACCTAATAAGTCGATCGTTGATTAGGTATAGCATAGTAAATTAAAGGAGCAGGCAACGATAATTAACGAATGATAGAACTTACCTCTGGATCATGTCTTGGTATATTGCCAGCTCTTTTCTCATTGAGTCCCACACATTTATAGTTTGTTCCTTGATCTTAATCTCAATGAGTATCCAGTGATCCCTGTATTTGTTTATAGAGTCAACTTATATATATATTAATGTTGGATTGACTAAGACATGATATAACACAACACTTTACCCCATATTATAAGGGAAGAGTATCAACTCTTATGCCTTTGGTTATAAAAGAACCTTCAGAGGTTTTTCTCCATTTCCTTGATCTTTAGATTGAATGGATCTTTAGTCTTTGTGTCCTTGTACACGACATACGGATCGATAAAACCAATTCGATCGTCTTGTTTCAATCTGAGTTCTCTCATCATATGTCTATACATCGTGAGCATAGTTATTACGAATACGTACATATGCTAGAGTGGGATTATTGATTAAAAGGAAGAATCACTTACATACAATAGCAGCTTATGAGAGATTTGTCAAGAGCATCAATATAGAGAAGCTGGTGTATTTCACTAAACTGTACCCAGATGGCGTCATCTCCACGGAAGTAGTGACGGTCTCTGACTTGGACGCCCAGATATTGTTCACTTTGATGTTGTGCACATAATCTCAAGTAGTACTCGTGCAGCTTGTACATTTGTGTACCAAGATTTTTTACCTTTGCAGGGTCGCATAGACTCCTGCCATATACGCACTTCCTCCGTCATTCATCAACAACTTCGGCCTCTTTAAGTTCCTCCCGACCGAGAAGTTGTTCTAATGAAAGCCCAGTCACATTCATCCACTTGGTAAGTTCATCTAAGTCCACATCATCAGGTACCGACATTTGCATCAAGTTCATGTTGGAACCATATTGATTCTCAACCACTAGTGGCGCCACTGATTGCTACGCTTGTTGGCCGAGCTGTGCAACATCTTTCCCGACCGCCTTCTATTTCCTTTTGTCCTCCTTGATTTTCTTTGTGATAGTACGCTCATAGTCTTATAGTGGCGGCGCTGGTTTTTTACTAGTGGCACGCTTCTCATCTTGCATAGCCTGCACCACTTGACGTAGCTTTACACGAGGATACATTAGGTATGGCTTCTCTTGCTTTGCTCGTGTATCAGCTTTGGTCTTTTCGAAGAACGCTCACTTTTGCCTTGACTAAAGCATTAAGTTCTTCATCAGTCTTCTCGTATGGAAGCTTGGTCATCTTTGGGATCTTCGTGACCACGACTTGTTTCTTCGGTGGAGGTGGTGGGACTGATCTCTGTGAGCCAACGGGCCTCTTGTTCCTCGATGGACTAGCCGGTGCGGCCGTTGTCAGCATTGGCGGAGGCGGCGGTGACGCGGTTGAAGCTTGCTGTTGTGGAGGAGATTGGGCCGCTGGCGGCGTTGGAGTATGTCGTGGAGGAGATACAACCAGCGGTGGGGATGCAGCCTTGTCTGCTTGTATGAAATCGTCGTCGTCGTCGTGTCCCATGGCACTGTGGTCATGTGGTGAATGGATAGACGGACTTGGGGAGGTCCTGGATTTGAAAAAAACGAACAAGGTATATACATGAGTGAACCATAATTAGATACAATACATAATTATTAAAAAGCAATTGCGTTCACAATCATCCACACCTAGGGTTCGGTTGTGGTGGCGGTGCCCCAGGAATAATGATGTACTGTTTCTTCCAACATATGAATGTCTTCTCCGCTTCACCTAGGGTCTTCTCCCCATCACCACCTTTGATATCCAGAGCCACATTTTCATGGCCTTTGACCACTCTATCCACTGAGACACTAGCATATCCAGGTGGTATTGCGACCGAGTGGATCCTTGGTGTCTTGGTGGGGTCGATAGGAGATATAACACCGGTAGCCACCTTGACTGTGGCATTCCCCTCCGGAATTTGCAGCTCACAGGACGTCAACGGAGCAGTGACGTCATCCACTGGGAAGCGCATCCCTGCGTCGTCATCTTGCCTCATAGGCACCTCCATAGAAGCACAACCGCTTTTCAACTGAGCTGAGCCAGGGCTGATGTTGGCGGCCGACTGTGACAAGCTCTGGAGGCGAGAACTTACTACTTCCTCCACGACCTTTCTGATTTGCTCATTCATAGTGGCCTTAAGCGCTTCCTCCCGCTCTAGTGCCTTACGAGCCACTTCACTGGTCTTCATAACAGCCTCCTCCAACTGGCGTAGCCGTTCCCTGTCCTCTTCCTTCTTTCTCTGGCGGCTTCTATAAGTTTCTCTGTCCTGAGGGAAGGTATGCTCCCACGACACGGAGCCATAGCCTCTCGTTCGTCCACCGTGCTCAGGGTTCCCCAGGGCGTATGTCAGCTCATCTTTATCTCTGTTCGGCTGCCACTCTCCACTTTGAGCGACGGAGCGGGCTTGATGAAATCTTTCTGCTATAGCTTGGATGCGTTCCCCATACACGACCGCTCCGGTCTCTAGGTCCAGGCGGCCTCCATGAGCGAAAAACCAGTGCTTGGCACGCTCAGGCCAGTCAAGGGATTCTGGCACCAACCCCCTATCAATTAGCTCTTGCTTGGCTTTTTCCCACTTAGGAATGGCAGTAGGGTAGCCACCTGATCCCATCCTATGGTGGTAGGTCTTGTGTCGGGCATTCTCTTGGTTCCTTCTCGTCCGTTGCTAACCCTCTTCTAACATCTTGAACTGTACAAACTCGTCCCAAAATGGCCGCAACTTGACAAAGTGCTTACAGTTGAAATCCGGAGTATTGTTCTTCTTGATATAGTCATTATATAGATTCTTCTTATAGCACTGGAATTGTGTGGCCATCTTCTTCATAGACCAATCCCGAACTCTTTCCTTCAAATGTTCATCATTTGTGTCTAGCGTGAAATGTTGCAACACGTCACCCCAAACTAGTTTCTTGTCACGGTCAGAGACATAACTGATTTCTGGGCGTTGCTTATTTTTCTTCCATTCATGGACATTGATCGAGATCCTATCCCGGGCAAGGTACCCTAAGTGGTTGACAAAGGCCCTTGCATGGGGTCCACGTGGCTGGACTGTTCTCTCGTTGAAATCCATGATAACCAACCAGCCCTCCATCGGCTTCTTCGGGCCTCGTACTTTTCTGCTGGTCCCCGTGGTTGTTGTTGAGATAGAGGGCTATGTAGGCAGAAACAAGACAATTAATAAAGGATATTTTTTGAATTTCATGTATATAAATATAGGAGGCTGCATATATTACAGACCTCGCCAACATTGTCTTGGTCATTCGGGTCGACCAAGTACTGAGAACCATCATCGATGCCCTCAGGGTTCTCATTGCCTTCACGATCGTCATAACGACCTTCTTCAGCGCTACCGCGGATCATGTTCAACAATATTTCTTCGTCTTCTCTCGGGTCGGCCATTTCTGCAAAAATAATTAGGGTTTAGGTTTACAGTTCAGGGTTTAGGGTTTAGGGTTTAGGGTTTACAGTTTAGGGTTTAGGCATTACTAAGCATAAGAGAACGACTTACACATATTAGTGGAATATCATCTGGATATAAGTGTAGATCAAGGTAATCATGCAGGAACGGTATCGACCAACTCCTACTAACTTAATACATCTAATAACAAGTAAGTCTATCACAATTTGTATTTCTTAATTAAAATAGATAATTTTAACTCATGGAAAAACTATTCAAATTTCAGGTTTAATAGTCGATGAATAATCTCTCCAAAATAATCGATGCAAATATACAATATATAGATATATACATATATACATATATATATAGATATACATATATATATACATATATACATATATATAGATAGATATATACGTATATACATATATATACATATATATATGTATATATATGTATATATATATTGCCACAGGCGTCGCCGGCGCCAGAATTGAAGCAGCAGCGCGGCGGCGCCTGAAGCAACAGCGCGCTCTTCTCTCCGGCAATGGGGCATAGCAGCGCGCGGCGGAGACCAACCTGGCGGCGGGCGGCGGTGCTCGGGAGATCGATGGAGATGAGGCGGCGGTTCGTGTTTGCGCGCTGGTGGGGAGGAGGAAGAAGGTGGGCCTTTATAGGCCAGGGACCTTTAGTCCCGAGTCTGGCCGCCGCCCGCGACTAAAGGGGCTTTAGTCCCGGTTCCAGCCACGAACCGTGACTAAAGGTGTGGCTTTAGTCCCGGTTCCAGCCACTAACTGAGACTAAAGGGTGAGACCTTTAGTCCCGGTTCGTGGCTGGAACCAGGACTAAAGCCCCTTTTAGTCCCGGGCGGTGGCCAGGCCCGGGACTAAAGGTCCCTCCACCAAATTCTGGCACCTGTTTAGGCGCCAGAATTTGGTGGATTTTATTTTTTACATTTTTTTCCTTTCATCTTTCTAAATGCATAGTAAATTAATTATTTATCATATTTTTTTCAAAAATACACATTAGTTTAGTTTGACTCTATTGTGCATTACATAAATTGTAAACACTATTTTTTTTCAAATATTTCATATTATCCAAAATAAATGTTATTTATAATGAATATTGTGTTAATGTAAAAATATAATGGGCAATTAAAATATATAAAATTGTTGGCTTTCGACAGAAAATTTGTTTTTGGGTCATTTGGACGTTAAACTTTTGTTTCTTCAATAACAATTATCCAAATGCGCGACATTAATTGTCAAAACATTGGTTTTTAGAAACACACACTTTGACCGAACCCTGGATGGTCTCGAATGGAAAACTCATGAATACAAAGTTTGCTCCACTCATCAAGACATACATTTGGTCTAATGGTCAACTTTTCATTTGTAAAAGTTTGAACCACTTAATTTTGAATTTTGAAAGAATTCATAGCCAAACACCGGTTTTCGGAACCCTGGATGGTCTCGAATGGAAAACTCATGAATACCAATATTGTTCCACTCATCAAGATCTACATTTCATACATAGACTATTTTAGCATTTGACAAAGTGTTGGCAAAGTGTAGTTGAAAATCCACAATTCCCACATATAGTTTCATATAGTTTGTGTGAGATTCAAGATTTGGTGAGTATTGTTTATTTAAACTTTTTCAAATAGGAAAAATAGTCTACATATAAAGTTTGGATCTTGGTGAGCTCTAACAACTTGGTATTCCAAAGTTTTTCATTTCAAGTCATTTAGTCTGTCATTTGACCAAGTCTTACCAAAACCCGTCTTCGATTTTGAAAACATGTGCCTGGGACTTGCTAAAATTTATCCAGATGAAAAAATGGTCCATGTATGAAATGTAGATCTTGATGAGATCTAACAACTTGGTATTCAAAAGTTTTTCATTTGAAGTCATCAAATAGGTCATTTGACCAAGTTTGACCAAAGTCAAAACATTGGTTTTTAGAAACACACACTTTGACCGAACCCTGGATGGTCTCGAATGGAAAACTCATAAATACAAAGTTTGTTCTACTCATCAAGACCTACATTTGGTCTAATGGTCAACTTTTCATTTGTAAAAGTTTGAACCACTTAATTTTGAATTTTGAAAGAATTCATAGCCAAACGTCGGTTTTCGAAACCATGGATGGTCTCGAATGGAAAACTCATGAATACCAATATTGTTCCACTCATCAAGATATACATTTCATACATAGACCATTTTTGCATTTGACAAAGTGTTGGCAAAGTGTAGTTGAAAATCCACAATTCCCACATATAGTAAAGTTTGAACCACTCAAATTTGAATTTTCAACACATAATGTTACAATTATATTACACAAGATGTCAAATACACATTATTAATTTGAGTTCACTACCTATATCAAGCGGGCATAGTGGTAAACTTTTTCTTGACGTAATGCCCTTGGTTATGATCATTCCGTAACCATGGAGTGTCCTCAGCAGCGAGCAGGATGCTTAGGTCTTTGGCCACACAGAAGGGTGAGATTCATTCATCCTTTTCATAATCCTCTAACACGTCTGACTTGTCTTCAATTCCCATGATGTTTCTTTTCCCCGTAAGAACTATGTGGCGCTTTGGCTCGTTGGTTTTTTCTCGTTGTGTTTCCCTCTCTTGGGTTTTGAAGACATGTCTTTGACATAGAACACCTGATTCACATCAGCAGCAAGGATGAATGGATCATTTCTATACCCAATATTGTTGAGGTCCACTATTGTCATTCCGTACTCCTTATCGACTGATACCCCTCTGTTCATCTTCACCCATTGGCATCGGAATAGAGGGACTTTAAAATTATGTGCATAGTCTAGTTCCCAAATCTCCTCTATGCGACCATAATATGTGTTCATGTTCCCATTCGGTTCCGTAGCATCCACGCGGACACCACTGTTTTGGTTGATACTCTTTTTATGTTGGGATACGGTGTAAAATGTATTTCCATTTATCTCGTACCCTTTGTACGTGAGGACGTGCCACGCTGGTTGCCTAGCCAACAAATACAGTTCATCTTCAATAGTTTTATCACCCTGACATTTTTGTGCAACCAACCACCGAATGTCTCCATGTGATGACGCGTAATCCAAGCCTCATTCTTCCTAAGATTCTCGGATCATACAAAATTCATGTGTTTCTCAATATACGGTTCCACCACAGTGGAGTTTCAAAGAACTGTGTAGTGCGCTTTATTGAAAGAATCATCACCCTGGCTGATATATGTTTTCTTTCCTAGTGTACCCTTTCCACCAAGTCTCCCCTCATACCATGATTCAGGAAGACCAATCGGGTCAAGGTCAGGAATGAAGTCCACACAGAACTCAATGACCTCCTCTGTCCCGTATCCCTTGGCAATGCTTCCTTCTGGTCAACCCCGCTAGTGAACATATTTTTTCAGTACACCCATAAATCTCTCTAAGGGAAACATGTTGTGTAGGAACACAGGACCTAGGATATTAATCTCTTTGACTAGATGAATTAGGAGATGTGTCATGATATCAAAGAAGGATGGAGGGAACACCAACTCAAAGCTGACAACACATTGAACCACATCATTCTGTAGAGTAGCTAGATCAAAAGGATTGATTGCCTTCTGAGAAATTGCATTGAGGAATGCACATAGCTTCACAGTGGCCAGACGTACATGTGGAGGTAGAATTCCTCTTAAAGCAACCGAAAGCAGTTGCGTCATAATCACGTGGCAGTCGTGCGATTTTAAGTTGACAAATTTCTTCTCCGGCACATTTATTATACGCTATATATTGGAGGAGAACCCAGATGGGACTTTGATGCTGCTTAGGCACTCAAACATGCTTTCCTTCTCCTCATTGCTAAGAGTGTAGCTAGCAGGTCTTAAGTAATGACGTTCATCATCTGTCTTCTCTGGATGCAGGTTGTCTCGTTCTTTCATGCGCTTCAAGTCCTCTCGTGCCTCAAGGGTATTCTTAGGCTTTCCAAACACACCCATGAACCCTAGGAGATTTATACAAAGATTCTTTGTCAGGTGCATCACGTCGATCGAGTGGCGGACCTCAAGGTCTTTCCAATATGGTAGGTCCCAAAATATTGACTTTTTTCCACATTGGGGCGCGCCCCGAAGCGTTTTTTAGAACAGGTTCACTACCTTATCCCTTTCCAAACACTACTTTCAAATCCTTAACCATCTTGAATACCTCTGCCCCATCTCGGTTGCCTGGCTTGGACCGGTGTTCTGCCGTACCTTTAAAATGTTTGCCTTTCTTTCTCAACTGGTGGTTCTTAGCAAGAAATCGACGATAGCCAAGGTACACGACCTTTCGACATTTTTTTTAAATAGACAGCCTCAAGGTCACCAAAACAATGGGTGCATGCATTATATCCCTTATTTGTCTGTCCTGAAAGATTACTTAGAGCTGGCCAATCATTGATTGTCACAAACAACAATGCTCGCAGGTCGAATTCTTCCTGTTTGTACTCATCCCACACACGCACACCTGGTTTGCTCCATAGCAGCTGGAGTTCCTCAACTAATGGCCTCAGGTAGACATCGATGTCATTGCCAGGTTGCTTCGGGCCTTGAATGAGCACTAGCATCATAATGAACTTCCACTTCATGCATAACCATGGAGGAAGGTTGTAGATACATAGAGTAATGGGCCAAGTGCTATGACTAGAGCTCTGGTCCCCAAAAGGATTAAATCCATCCGTACTCAATGCGAACCTTAGGTTTCTTGAGTCATCTGTAAAGTCTGGGAATTCTCTATCTATTTCTCTCCACTGGGACCCATCTGCAGGGTGTCTCAACATGTTGTCCACCTTACGGTCTTCTTTGTGCCATCGCAACAACTTTGCGTGCTCCTTGTTTCTGAATAGTCGTTTTAGGCATGGAATTATTGGAGCATACCACATAACCTTGGCAGTGATTCTCTTCTTCGGACGTTCTTCATCCTCAACATCGCCAGGATCATCTCGCAAGATCTTGTACCGTGACGCATGGCAAATAGGGCATTCATCTAAATTCTCGTGAACGCCACGGTACAGGATGCAGTCATTAGGACATGCATGTATCTTCTCGATTTGTAATCTTAAAGGGCAGATGATCTTTTTTGCTTCGTATGTAGTGGTGGGCAATTCATTAGGCTTCGGAAGCATCTTTTTTTGATATTCAGTAATTTCCCAAATGCCTTGTTAGATATACCATTCTCTGCCTTCCACTGTAATAACTCTAGTGTCGTGCCTAGCTTTTTCTGCCCATCTTCGGCCGACAGGTAGAGTAACTTCTTGTGATTCTGTAGCATTTGGTCAAACTTAGCCTTCTCCTTTTCACTTTCACAATCTCTCTGTGCGTCACGAATGACATCACCAAGAGCATCGTCATCTTCAGCGATACTATTTTCTGCATCCGCCTCTTCTTCAACTTCTTCCATTGCGAAGTCATAGTATTGAGCAAAAACATCGTCAGGGTCCGCTTGTTCTTCTTCACCTTCTTCCATCATAACCCCGGTCTCTCCGTACTTGGTCCAACAAAAGTAGTTTGGCATGAAACCCGACTTGAACAAGTGCAAGTGAATACTTCTTGAGCTACAAAATTCTTTTAAATTCATACACACGGCACATGGGCAGCACATAAAACCATCCTGCTTGTTTTTCTCTGCCACTCTGCAGAATTCTCGCACGCCCTCAATGAACTCGTTGGAGCGGCGATCGGCATTGTACATCCAATGGCGTGTCATTATCTGTATTATATGGCATCACATAATTAAAAGCCCAGCATGAGAAAAGAGTGCGGCACAACTTTGTCTAATTGAGTTCAAAATTTTATAAGTGATTCATCATTTCATAAAATTAATTTGTGGACGTTAATAAAAAGATAGCAAAATCATAAAATTTGTATTTTTCTATTAAAAGGTGTAATTTTATCTCTAAATAAAATTAATTTGAAGAATTTTTTAAGTTAAAATAAATTTGTTTCAAAATTACAAAGAATCCACATTATTTAATATTTTAAAATGAGAACATGAACAAATTAAAGTAAAAAGTATCCTAAAAAGTCTATAATAGAACTAAACATTATATGTGTATACTACTTTCTAGGTACTATAATTAGTATCGTTCATAAAAATTCAAACATGAAAAGTGATTGGAGCTAGCAATATGAAATAAAATAGCCATATATAACATAGATTTACATATGGTGCTGCTAAAACATAGGAGGATGAAGCTAGCAACCTTTCAAACAAATCAACGACGGCGTAGAAGCGTTTGAAGTGGATTGATCGCTGGAGATGAGACAAGCAAGAACAATGGAAGAACAAGCAACAAGAACATGAACAAGGAAGGGCTCGGGCAGGGAGGAAGAAGAGAGAGATTCAATTTATAGGGGGAGGTTTTAATCCCGGTTGGTAACACCAACCGGGACTAAACCCAGTCCTATAGTCCCAGTCGGTGCCACGGACCGGGACAAAAGCTATAGTCCCGGTCCGTAGAACTGACCGGGACTAAAGGTAGGACTTTAGTCCCGGTTGGTATTACCAACCGGGACTAAAGGTCCCTCCCGACAGCGCCTGAAAATAGAGCCGTTGGTGAGGGACTTTTAGTCCCGGTTGGTAACACCAACCGGAAATAAAAGTCTATTTAGTCCCGGTCGCCGAAATCGCCGAGACTAAAGGCATTTTGGACGATCGACGAAAGGTCAGTTGTGTAGTAGTGTCTTTTAATCTGCCACTAGTATAAATAATTCAAAAGTATTTTCTTTTGAAATTTTCAAATAAGTTTGGATGGATATAGAACCTAAACCAAAGTTGTAGTACTTTAGAAGATCTACAGTTATGTAGTTAACTACCTTTTCATTTAGAAAAAAACCATTGAAGGCCCCTAAATTCAGTTATAAAATTCATGATTTTGAAATTAATATTTTTATAAATTTTCAAATGACATCGAACGAAAAATGACCAAAAATAAAGTTGTTGTATTCAAAGAGGTCTAAAAGTTTTCGATTCAGAGCCCGTTCGCTTCGCTGAAAAGCCATGGCCGAAAGTACTGTTCGCTAATTTGTTATGAGAAAAAAATATTGTTCCGAAAGCTGAAAAGTACGGATTATAAGACAAGCGAACAGGGCCATTTTCATTTGAATTATTTAAGGTCTGAAATATACATTACAGTATATTCCATAAAATGAATACAAAAGGAATGTGTCAATCATTTAGTCACAAGTTAATATGAGATGTAGTGGTAAGGAAGAAAATGCGTAGGCTTAATACTGTAAATTCAATCCTTAGCGGACGATTTACGCCATTTTCATCTATGGTTTACAAAACCACCAGTATACATGTGGCGACGTCTTTTAGATTGGGAGTGGACGCGGAGCTCCTGGATGCCCTAGTGATCCACAAATCAGGAGTACCGGCTTGGTTTCTCCTCAAAAATAAGTGCACATGTTGTGTTTTAAGGAGTTCTTAATCTCAAGTTTGATCGAAGTAAATATATAGAGAAAAATACTAACATCTACGATACCAAATAAGTATCATTAGATTAATCATGTTATCTATTTTTATAGTAAAACAATTTAGAGGTACAAATGACAATACTTTATTTTATATTTTAAAATCTAGTTAAAATGTTATATATTTTTATAGTATAAACTGATCTAGAGCAATAATGTTTTTTTATAACACACTCCAACATCTTCAGCATACTGTAGCACACTCCAAAAGACCGGTGGTAGCACTTATAGTGGCTAGAGTACTTGGGAGAGTGTCTCAACACTCCAATATCTTCAACACACTCTAATACACTCCAAAGGGTCAGGGGTATATGTTAGTTTCTGTGGACCGTCTAGCGGTAGATCAGTGGGTAGATTCTTTGGTATTTGTAATGAATCGAGTAGAGTATCACATAGATCCGAGAGATCTAGATAGAGACAGAGAGGATGTGAATGGGAATGTAGAGAAATGATGTTACCGATGATTCTAGTTGGAGGAACACGCCACCACAGGATCGCTGGTGAAGTTTTGCGCTAGGGCAGCGACGGGCGGTGAAGCAGTGGAGCAGTGGCGACGCCGATGGAGCTTCCCGTCACTAGCAGCGCCTCCCTGATCGGTAGGGTTTCTAGGTGGAGTGCTGGCGGCTACAGTGAACCTCACTCCAAACCAGTAGCCCCCCACCTCCTATTTATGGCACTGCGTGACGGGGGCCCACCAGCCACTTCATTGGGCTGGGCGTCCCCGATCAGGACGCATCAAGGGCCCATACCTGGCCGTTGGGCCAAACATGGTGGAGATCAAACCAACATTCTCCCCCTTGATCTCTCATCACTTTCTTCGTTCTTTAATTTCTTACTCAAAATTTCAATTCACATTTTCTTCCTTCTTTCCTATTCCATCACAGATTAGTGTATAGAACTGTCCCATCGTCACAGCAATTTGTGCCGCTAGACTAACAGCCACAATACACTTCTCCATTTTGAAATGATACTTTCTTTGGGCCCTTTGTTGTCCGGGAATCATAGGCTATACCATAAACCCATGTCGACTGTGCGTTTTCTGAACACACTGGGTGGTAAGCCTTTATAAGCTGATCTGCAAGTACTTGCGTTTACTTATACATTCGAAAGCTTTTAAAAGATTCCGGACTTTCTCCTTCACAACGTCTAACTTCATGTCAATGTGTTTGGCAGCACACTTGACCCGTTGTCATAGGAGTCAATCACTTTAAATGGTAATTGCTGTTGTGTACCATTATCAATTCCGGGTATAAGTTAACCATTTCGCCTGTCCTATAAGCCTCATCATAAGTTGTACTATATGCATGCATCATTGATGACACCACAACTATTTCTTTGGAGCTTTTCCACAATAAAACTCCAACTGCGAGAGTTAGCTACTATGTGGGTTTCACTAAACATCTCGCCGAAATTCAACATTCTTGTACCCACAACCATTTGAGAGTACTTGTTCTTTCTTAGTCATCATGAGGCTTATTAAATCTTTGCACAATCGCAAGACATTCTCAGTCTCCATTCCAGTGATCTATATCTGGACTGGACTTTCTGCCAAAACATCCCGGATAAATGAAATATGTTAGGGTAATATCATACTTGTGCACTCATCAACTGTAATATCATAGTTGTGCACTCATTAAGCTTCCAACAGCTGAAGCATATGGATCCATATTCATTTGATCAATCTCATTTCGGTTCTTGTAACACTAGAATTCTCAAAATTATTACCCTTGACTATATGAACAGGCGTAGGTTCACTTGCATGCATACTTTGTTTCTTTACAATCTTTTCTAAGCATGCCTTCGTGATAATCCTAATACCCCTTTCATCTGTCTCGGTGAATTTCAATTCTTATAACGAGAGTCATTTCACCGAGAACATTCTTATCGAGTCTCGAGGACAAGAGCTTCTTCACATATAGTAGATTGACATCACTACTAGCAAGTAAGGTGTCATCCACATATACAGGATTAGGAATTGAATCTCCCATTCTACAACTTTGTACGGATGCAATTGTCCTCTCATTCTCTTTAACCTAAAATTTCTAGTTGATCTTTCAACTTGAAATGCCACTGTTTAGAGACTTGCTCTAGTTCATAAAATGCTTTTTACAGATGGCATCCCATTCGTTCATTCTTTCTTTCCACGACAAAACCTTTAGGTTGTGCCATGTAATTATTTTCATACAAATCCCATTGGGAAATGTTGTCTTTACTTTCATCTCAGATCATGATGTGCCACTAGCACTCATTGTAATCTATTCATTCTCTTTGTGTAAAATCTTTCGATTCAAATCGTGCTTTATATCTTATGTTCCCTTTGGAGTCACATTTCGTCTTGTAGACCCTTTACAGCCTACTGTTTTGGCTCCATTAGGAACTGCTTCTTTTCCTCAAACTTCGTTGGTTCATCGATTTCATTTCAATTTCCTTAGTTTCTTGCCATTCAGACATGTTAACGCCTCTTATGGTTTCTTCAAATGAGGTGGTATCACCTTCCATTTGAATTTCTCCATTAATATATAATTTATAGCCATCAGAAATATCTGATTCTCTTATTCTTTGAGACCTTCAGGTCTTTAGCTAATGGCACTTCTTTCACATGGGGTTGTTGTTGCTCTTTCATTGCCAATCGATTCTATAGGGTCCTGTAAAACCGGATCCTTATTTTCTTATTCATCTTCTTGAAGGGCTAACAACATGTGTTGTATGAGTCATACAACATCAACATGGTGTTGAGCATTTGTCGATCTTGAGTCATTGGAGTAGGCAATGGTCCCACTTCTCTTCAAGTCGTAGATCTTTTCATACCATGCTCCCCCAGATTAATCCATCTCGTGTAAGGATAGCGTATCTTCAATCTTTCTTATTTTGGGTTTATTATATTCAAATCTATCTCATTTGCTCATTTGGTGCTTTGAGCACCCTCTTCGTATTTCTTAGTCTCATTGCTATCATCCTGTCGAACTATAAAAGGTTCAGGAATTTAGCCATTTCTGTACTTAGGGGTATCTTTATCATGACCGTTGTACTCCCTCAACGATCATCTTCATCTTTTATAGATCACTTTTCTCTAAATGCAAAGCATACAATGGGGAATATGTTTCAATTATCTTTCTGAGTTTCTTTCGATTGTCTTTCTATCTTTCTCAATTCATGTCATAATCCTCCCCCTCGAAATGTGGCATAAACTTTTCTGCCACAATTTTGAAACCTTCATAACTCTTGTGAGTGAGGAAACTTTGATTACTAACTTCATCCACATGATTACATCATGGAAGATGAAATTATTTCTTAATTCGTATGAGAGTATGTATTCTTTTTCCTCATCTCACTTCAAGAACTCAACAGAGTCCTTTTCATCAGTACTTCTGCAAGTCATGCTTGCATGTCATTCTTATCATGAGGTTCGTTTTCAACTTTCTTTTGTTCTTAAACTCATACTAGGATAGCACAAAAGCTACCCTAAACTTCTCTCCCTGTGCGGGATATACATGGTCATCTCACTTTCTCCTGCCATGCAGGACAAGTGCTATGCCAACTTTGCCCCACAACGTGGGTATTTTCTTAAATTTATGCCGCCATGCGAGGCAATTCCCTTGAAAGGGACATAAATGCCAGGATTGGCTCATATTCAATCATTAAATTCAGGAATAAATCTGTTATTCTTTAACACACATGCTTAATCTGACGTTGGTCAAATTAAACATGCATGTCATTCATTACAATTCATATCATAATGATAAAAAACTGAAAATTAAATTATTTTCCATAAAGAGTACATAAAGGACAATTTCTCAAACTAAACTCTTATTGTTCTATTTCTTTCTTGGATCAATATCTCTGAAATCTTTGAAAAACATTTCTTTTCAAGCCACTCTTGAAGAGGACATAGTCTCTCATGCAATGATCTCCTTTCATATACACAATTTGTTCTCAGGCTTTTCATTATCTGAGTCACAAGTACCCAGTGCATTTCTTTTCTCTTTCTTTTCTGCCTTCAAGAACGAAAGCATGAAGATCTTTGTTTGAAAATTATTCAACAATAGTTATCAACATTAAACTCTGATTTCTTTATGTTCTATTCTATATCACCGTTGGGCAGATATAGAGCAAAACAGCTTTCTTATACATTAATTCTATATCACCGTTGGGCAGAAATAGAATTAAATGCATAAAACTCATAGATAAAAATTCATAAAATTCTCTATCAATAACTTTTGCTGAAATTAGCAACATCATGAATACAATATACTTGTACATTAATTCCACATCACCGTTGGGCATAAATGGAGTTAACATATGGAAACAACTCAATTATCATTGACTCTCTTCAAAATTAAATTCTCCCGTTGGTTCGAATTTAATTAGAAGATCATCATCATCATCATTATTGCAGCGGAAAATCATCTTTCTATTTCATGAGCATTTCTTGATCTTTATCTATTCTCTGAAAATTGATCACTTTGATGCATAAATTATCAGAGATTTAATTCTCAACTTCAAATTCATAAATAAGCTTATAATATTGTTATCATCAACGTTGGTCAGAAAATAACAATATCATAATTTCACTTAAATCATAATATGGATATCCCTCTAATCAAAATTTTCTCGTTGGTTTAATTAGAGGATAAACTTTTCATCATTTTCTGAACAACTTTGACTGCACTTCAAATTAAATCCTCCCGTTGGTTTGGATTTAATAAGAAGACAATATTCTTTTTCTTTGCAGCGGAAAAAAAATAATTCTTAAAAAACATAATCCTTGATCAAAAGCATTTCTATTTTCTTTCATCTCTCTAGACAATTTATTCCGTTGGTTCAAAATTGAATAGAGATAAAACTAAACGACATTAAGGCAGAAAGCTTCTAAAAAAGCAATGAACTTGATTCTTTTCTTTTCTATTCGTTTTGGCCCAGCCCGCAGCACTAGCAGGTTTGGCCCAGCAGCGAGAGTAACCAGCGGCCCAGCCGCTCACACAGTGCGCACCCGCGCCCAGCAGCGACGCTCGGCCCAGCGACATCTGCTGGCCGCTCGCGAAATGGGCCGGCCCGCTCACCGGTCGCATGGCGCCTCCACCCCGCGCCCAGGCCACAACCTGGGCCTGGGCCGGGATTTCTCCTCTCCGCCTGGGCCTCAAGTGGTCCAGTTGATCTGTGCCATTGATCTTCATCGGACGGTTGTCCTGCGTTCTCGGTGGATCAAAACCGGAGACGGTCAACCCCACACGAAACCCTAACTCATTTTCTTCCTCCCTTTTCTCTTTCATCACGCCGAGTGACAGCGGCAGCGGCGGCCCGTGGCTGTGGCCGCGGCGGTCACCAGTGGTGGGGTCGCCGAAGCTGCACCCCGTCGGCTCCCCCCGGCCTTTCCTTCTCTTCTCTATCTTCCCCTTCCCATCTCGCAAGCAGTAGCCCCACCTGGAGACCATGCCGATGGTCAGCGCGGGAGAGACATGGCGCCCCCGGGGTACCCCTCGCCGGCGCGTGCGTACGACCGAAGCCGCGCGCGGCGCCGTCGAGTGGTACTGCGGTGGTGCCCTTCGATCGAGGCCGAGGAGGATCCGCGCCGCGGTGAGGCCACGCCTGCCGGCGACTCGTTTCTTCCCGCGCACCGGTCGGTTCTGACGGCGGCGAGGAAGCCCTGGTAAGACCCCCGGCGGACCGTCCAGTTTCATTAGGAGGTTTGGTTCTTTTCCCATGCGCTGCGGTTCGGCTCCTGGGATGCCCCTCCCCTTCGCCCGTCCAGCTTCGTAGGGTTAGGGTTAGGGTTCGTAGGATTAGGTGATTTCAGCCGAATCAAGTTCGTTCTTCTTCTTCTAACCCCCTCCCCTCTTCTCTGTTCTGTTCTTCCCATCACCACCCGGTCCAACATTGGGCAGTTAGGGTTAGGGGTGTTCATCCGAATCAAAATCGGTGGACTTCTTTCTTTGAATCTCTACCCGATCTGAATCTACACACTAGTAAAACCAGCTCCGGTACCAATGTTAGTTTCTGTGGACCGTCTAGCGGTAGATCAGTGGGTAGATTCTTTGGTATTTGTAATGAATCGAGTAGAGTATCACATAGATCCGAGAGATCTAGATAGAGACAGAGAGGATGTGAATGGGAATGTAGAGAAATGATGTTACCGATGATTCTAGTTGGAGGAACACGCCACCACAGGATCGCTGGTGAAGTTCTGCGCTAGGGCAGCGACGGGCGGTGAAGCAGTGGAGCAGTGGCGACGCCGATGGAGCTTCCCGTCACTAGCAGCGCCTCCCTGATCGGTAGGGTTTCTAGGTGGAGTGCTGGCGGCTACAGTGAACCTCACTCCAAACCAGTAGCCCCCCACCTCCTATTTATGGCACTGCGTGACGGGGGCCCACCAGCCACTTCATTGGGCTGGGCGTCCCCGATCAGGACGCATCAAGGGCCCATACCTGGCCGTTGGGCCAAACATGGTGGAGATCAAACCAACAGTATATAGTCTCCCTAAAGAAACTTGCCATTAGAGCTCGTTTCCGAGCTAGACGTTAACTATCTGTTGGGCACTTTGCTGGCGCATAGTCCCGTGCTCATCACCGGATCAATCTGGTGCCCTCTTCTCCTCTCTGGAACATCTCGGATGGTCACCTTATAGCCCGATGCTTTGTTTCTGTCCACATGGGATCAATCTAGTCAATGTAACACACCTTTGGTGAACAGTTCCAGCGCATACTCCGATCCTCTCATCGACACCACCACAGGAATAATCCGATGCCTTATAGATTCCTCCGGTTAGTGTTTGCAACCCTATAGTCCGGTGCCCCTAGGGGGCCCTGCCGGGTCAATCCAGTGCTTGCAAACAACATGCATCAGACTCCGTTTCTTTATGTCTTTGCGTCAGGCTTCGTTTCATCTTATGTCTTGGACTGCATGCCTTGTGGGTCTTTGTTAGGTCCTAGATGGTTAGAGGGGGTGAATAGTCTATAAAAAATTCTACAAATACCACTAAGCAAACTTGTTAGAATAACAAACGGCGTAAAGCGAGTTTTGCTTAGCCATAGATTGTGATGCAAGCCTCCTATCCACAAGTCCAGTAGATTATGATCTCTAGTTCACACAAGAGCTATGTCACTAATTTTACACTAGAGAACAAACTAACAACACTACTAGCAAAGCTACCACTAGAGCTACACAAGATAATCTAGTAAAAGTAAGTACAAGAGAGAGGATTGTGATTCTTATACCGACGGTGGAGAGAAGATGTTGCCAATCACCAAGATGATATACAATCAATCAATATTGACAACAACATAATATGAACACCAATCACCGGGAGACAAGAGACATAATATTTTTGTTCACCCGGTGTTCACTTGTGCACCGACAAGCTATGTCACCGTTGTGTCGACCAACACTTAGATGGTTTCCCGGTGTGACCCTCAAGTCACTTGCCCCTCAAGACATGCTCCGCAAGGCACCGCAAGACACCACTCTCAAGTGAGGTAACTCAATAACACGCGCATTCCACTAGAGTTGCTTTTGGCGTCCCGCCGAGGAAAGCACAAGAATCTCTCACAATCAACCGGAGGTGGCCAAGAACAATCACCTTCTCTTGCAAACACCTCCAACAATCTCCAAGCCGGCTAGGAGCGGTACTCTCCAAGAGTAACAAGAAATCCACCGGCTAAACCACCCATAAGTGCCACTAGATGCCCTCAAGCTATGCAATGCACTTTGGGATCACTCAATCTCACTTTTGATTTGCAATCAAGCAGAGAGATGAGTGGGAGGAGAAGCTTTAGCTCAAAGGATGCACAAGAGTGTTAGAAATGCCAAGAGAGCTCCCCAAGGGCCGGCCAACACGTATTTATAAGCACCCCAAACAAATAGAGCTGTTAGCAATCCACTGGGCGTTTTTCACGAGCGACCGGATGCGCCGGTCGAAACTGACCGGACGCGCTTCACCGCGTCCGGTCGCCCTGCGCCATCCACGTGTCCCTCGAATTCAAACGCGGTCGTCTGATTTCAACGGTCGACACAGTGTACCAACGGTCACCGCGTGACCAGAACCGCTGCTCAACCGACCGGACGCGCCGAACGCACAATGCCACGCACCCACGACGCATCGACCGGACGCGCTCCACGCAACGACCGGACGCGACAAAGTCAGCGTCCGGTCGGACTCCAGTAAGCACCCTTCACGATCGGACGCGTCCGATCGCGTGTGACCGGATGCGCCGCGCGTCCGCTTAGCCCTTCGCCACGCACTGTTCCTCTGGGTGCCCGACCGAACGCTTCGGTCCCGTGAGTGACCAGACGCGCCGGTTGCAAACCCTAGCCTGCGCGCCTGACTGCTGCGCTGTACTGACCGGACGCGTCCGGTCAAACCGTGACCGCATCCGGTGCAGGGTCCGGTCACCTCTGTGACCTCCGTTTGCCTCCGTTTCTTTTCTGACTTCCGACGTAGTGGAAAATAGGCATTCATTTTCCTGAAATCGCCTGAATCCCGCGCTCGCAAGCTCGATGGGAGGGAGAGAGGAACCCAAACCCCTCTCTACCCGCAAACCACAGCACGACCAACGCCACCTTTGCAAATGTGCCAACACCATCAAGTGTACATCTCCATGTGCTTGTGTGTTAGCTTTTTCTCAATCATTTTCAAAGGTTTTCCAGTTAGCTCACTAGGCCCTACATGCAATGCACTTCATGAATTCACCTAGTGGCACCCGTGCGTCGAATAACCGATAAGACTTCCCCTCTTAATAGTTCGGCTATCGACCCTAAACCACTCACACCCTCTATGGTGTCTTGAGTGTAAAACAAAATAGCCCTATGGTTATACCTTTGCCTTGAGCCCTTTTTGTTTCTCCAAATGATGTGATCCATTCATATCATCACATGACCGTTTCGATCCATCGACCTTGACTTCACTTGCTCTTCACCGTTGCATCGGTCCATCGGCACCAAGTCTTGCTCAAGCTTCACCATCGCATGGTCCTTCGCTTCGAAGCCTCGACTTGCCCTTCACCTTCACAACCGGTCCATCAAGCCAAGCCTCATCTTGGTCTTCACCATTTTGGTCATATGAGTCAATGCCATGTCTCATATTCAATGAACACCTTTATCTAAATCATCCACTTAGATACAAAGGTTAGTCCTAGGTTTCATCAATTAGCCAAAACCAAACTAGGGACTTTCAGTCTTCAACATATCTTCTAATGTCTTGCTTGAGGTGCTAATCATCTAGATCACTAGTTTGCCTAAGTACAAGTCCATCTTGCATCCATTTGAACTACTCCTTGTATACTAGCAAGCAACATTAGTCCAAATGGTCATGTTATTCATCAAACACCAAAATCCAACATAATGGCCCATAGGGTTCATTTTCCCTATGCTAAGGATTCACCTCTACAAATCAATTAACAGAGACAACCATTCTAAGTGCTTGCCTCTACAAATTCCTGGCTCAAAAATTCATAACTTTTTTAAATAGACTTATATGAAGACAAACTTTATACTAAAATTTAGAGCTCAATGTGTTTTACAAATTATATAATAATTGCAGTTCTCAATATGTTCTACAACTTTTCAGTAAACAATCTTTTTAGTCAAAATCATTTAGATTCATAAATATTCCTTTTATGATCTATCATTTTAAAATTCCAAATTTCAAATGACATCGAACACTGACATGATCTATACCAAAGTTTTAGTTGTCAATACAATTTACATCTTTGCACAAATCTTTGATTTGAAAATACTGAGAGTCCCCAATATTCTTTTCAAAATTCTTAGATTTTGAGATTTTAGAAAATTTGATACTGTCTCGCATGGAGACAAACCATATCTGAAAATGGCGGAGCTTGATAAGATCTGAAACACTTTTTAGTTGAAACTTTTTTCTTTGTAGTTCAAACTTTTTTTATTTCAAATTATTTAAGGGCTAAAGTATTCTTCAATACAAGATTACGAAATGTTGATACAAAAGACAACATCCAAATATACTCCCAGTGGCCAAAAATAGACTTTTTTTATTTTTGTATTCGTACTGAAGAGAAAATTGCAACAAATCATAGTTAGGATAAATTTTGGTATGGAGTATAAAATTGCCCTCAAAGTCTTTATTAACAACTCATATTTATTTTATAAAAGTCTCTACGGACGTCGATGCTCACATGTTGATGGTGTCAACAGAAGTATAACTACTACTCCCTCCGTTCCAAATTATAAGTCGCTTATTATATCTAGATGCATATCAAAATGGATGTACTAAAAAAAGTCAAAGCGACTTATAATTTGGAACAGAGGGAGTACTAGTTATTCGTAAGACTTGCATGCTTTACCATTTGGTTTTGTTCATAAAAAAACAGTTTTAGACCCTATCGACCGATATTTTGCATATGGCGTGGAGTTGCTAGTTGATCCAATGAATGCATTAGTTGTTGAAATTTAATAAGGTATAACAACAAGTTGATGACCTGTCAATTTATTTTGTTCAAGATAATTATAAAATCTTTTTTAAAACGATAATTATAGAATCATTAGGTTAAGGCTTAAGGGGGAGTATAAAATCACACATGAAATCCGTTTTCCAAAGAAATCAGTCATTGAGTCAGGGTTGCTGGTGCTATAAATGTATGATACACGTGTCTGACTGTGAGTATATGTATATTCCACGCAAGACTGCTCGTTCAATTCCTGGCACGAGAATGAAAATGTGATTAACAAATAGCCAACGCGGTGGAGACCGTACGCTGACTTTCCTGATGTTTTAGGTGCGACCAAATGTGAAGCAGCCCATGGAGAGTTTGTGCGCCGTACGTACGTACACTGGCTGTTTAATGTCGACGTACCGATTCCGTATACGGGGCGTGCAATATTACGCTTTAATTTAGCAGTTTATAATAATTATGTATATCTATGTCATGAATGATGAATATAATAGACATTTAATTATACACTTACGAGAGCAATAATATAGTAATAAGATCTTAATTCGTTATCATTGTCAAAAACAGTAACCTCAATAATCTCATGGTAGTTAAAACGGATCAAAGTTATTTGCTGCATATCATAGCACGTTATTGCGTGCGTTATAAAGAATTATGGACCAAGCGGCCTGCAATTTCAAATATCAGCCATTAAGTTTCAACTTGCTAAATCTAATTCACTGCATAGCAGCGTTTGGATACTATAGGGGTCACTACGAACGCTATTTAGTACCATGGCCGTAGGTACGCACACTGGCGCCCATGTTGTACATTAATTAGCTCATGCGATGCATTTATATTTAAAATATACGGGAAAAAATGCAGAGGTTTCGATCGGCCAACTCCAATGTGAATATCTGCCCGCTCAATTGAAACGCGCAGAGGAACGGGCGAGCATTTGGTCACCAGAAGCAAGCATTCGCCTTGACCCGTTGGCATTAAACTGTACTACTAGTCTACTGCCACTTCGACGATCTTCCCTGTTCCTTCCCATCTTCTTCTTCCTCCTCCTGTTTTCGACGTTGTTCAACTCTCGAGCAGTGCAATGCAAATGGCTATATATACCTGCCTCCATCCAAAGCTTCAGGTCACACAACAGCTAGCTAAGCAGACACACACCGCACGTGCAAGTGCAAGTAACAAGCCATTGCCGCCGTTGCCATCTCATCCACCAACACTGCCATTGCCAGCGTCGACGTACGTTTTCAGTGGAGCACAATGCTATCTGTGCAAGCAGCCACGGCGCCCATGGCGAAGAAGGAGGCATCGGCAGAGGAGGCCAATAAGAGCATGGCCGCCCTGATGAGCCTGCTCCGTGCAACCATGTCGGAGGAAAAGGCCGGTGCGGGTGCGGCCGCCATCGGCGGCACCAGGGAAGAAGAGAAGGTGGAGTGGCTCCGGTCGCAGCTCATCGGGAAGGACGCCGAGTTCGACACGCCGTTCGGCCGCCGCGCGCTGACGTACGCCGACCAGACGGCGTCCGGCCGGAGCCTGCGGTACATCGAGGACTACCTCGTCACAGAGGTCCTCCCCTTCTACGGCAACACGCACACGGAGGACAGCCACGTCGGGAGCAAGACGACACGTCTCGTGCACAAGGCGACGCGCTACGTGAAGCGCTGCATGGGCGCGGGCCCCGGCGACGCCCTGCTCTTCTGCGGCTCCGGCACCACGGCGGCCATCAAGCGGCTGCAGGAGGTGATGGGCGTCGCCGTGCCCTCCGTCGATCTGCGGGCCCGCGTGGCCGCGCAGCTGCGCGCCGAGGAGCGGTGGGTGGTCTTCGTGGGCCCCTACGAGCACCACTCCAACCTGCTGTCGTGGCGCCGGAGCCTCGCCGAGGTCGTGGAGATCGGCGTCGACGCCGATGGGCTCCTCGACGTGGCCGCGCTCCGCCGCGCGCTCGCGTCGCCGGAGCTCGCGGACCGGCCCATGCTGGGGTCCTTCTCCGCGTGCAGCAACGTGACGGGCGTCGTGACGGACACGCGGCAGATCGCGCGCGTCCTGCACGAGCATGGCGCCTTCGCGTGCTTCGACTTCGCCGCCAGGTAATAAAAGGAAATTAACAAATGCATCCTTCACTTAGCTTTCATGATCAGTTCATGAGAGCGATGGAATATCTCTCTCATCTTCGTTTAATATATGAAATAGACTACTGCATGCATGAGTGCTGAGAGCATGACAACGATGGATTTGACATTCTAGGATACGGCTGACTTATTTTAGTCTTCAAGTTTCTTGGTATTGACTTGCTCAAAATTGGTGTACGTCACATTGGAAAATTTAAGCGCCTTAGTTTTACAAATGATCAAAATTGCACATAGTCGTCGCATGGGAAAATTGTTCCATTTGTACACACAAAAGTAACAAATTTGCAAGTAGGGAGAAACAATCCTCGGCATTGAATTTTTACTTTCCTGTACACACAGAGCTGACAAGTAAACATTTACGTCATGGGCTTTGCTATGGTACACCCAAATAACTGTGAGCCGTTTATTTAGTTAGATCGAATGGTTGAAATCATCTATTACTTTCTAGGAGGTAATAAGTGAAATAAGGAAAGTTGTATATATAAAGATCTTTTAGATCTAATTGATGCACACATGATCTATTAATTAAATACGGTGAATCTTTTATTTTTGCAACTTTGAATAATTTAATTTAATTAGAGTAAACTAACTATTTCTTGATGCAGTTGTAACTCGTGCCAGACATACATGCGTACATGAATTTTTATGTGCATCTATGGAACTTTACAATAGCTACATGTTTCATTGGCCCTCTCAGTTATGTAATATATAGTTTTAATTGAATTAGTATAATGTACACACTTGATTACGTAACGTGTTGACGTGTAATATATTTTAAATCATTAAAGTTCACAGCTGAACTAACGTGCTAGGTGTTGATACTTTTTATATATGTGACGTATATTTTTTATTTGAGTTTGGAAAAAAGAAGTTTACTACTTTTAAGATAAAAATATCACGCAAAAGGAAGGACGCGGCGACAGTCAAAAGGAAGGAAGGATGCGGCCATGCAAATGAACAAGGAAGGGGTTGTGTGCCCAACCATATCTTCTGTGATGAGAGGAATTTAAGGATATTTTTTCTTTTTCTAGATGAATTAATTAGTTTAAAAATCTAAAAAATCAATGGCTCAGATTTATTTGAGGTATTACCTCCTAGTAAGTAAAAGGAGTACCGTAGCATTGCCCTTATGTCATTACACGCTACTAGCTTTGAATATATTTGACTAATCAGACATCGATCTATATCAGTGCAGATCTAGCTAGTTTTATCTGCTGTTTGTTGAATATATATTACTACATGACAGCAGACGATCGAACTGCCGATCTTGATCCACAAGTATATATTTCACGTTAAGTATGAACTGGAACTACTTCTATGTTGACCTGCTGTGTATCTTGTTTCCCTCTCGAAGTGGACTAATTGCTTAAATGCAGCATTTACTCTTTTCTAGCTAATGATGTCAGGGGAAGACACTAAATGGCGACTGAAAATTCATTTTGACTCAGAAAAAAAACGACTTTGACTGGACGAGCAAAATTGTAATTACTATATAGGTCAACCTGGAAATTTCTTGTTCTCAACATTATTAATTTATTGTTAGAAATCCATTCTTGTATACTTTAACCCCGTAAACTACTATCAGCAGAATGAATTTTGACCAGAAATAGTATTAAGGATGACATATATTTTGCAATTTTGCACATCAGTTCAGTTGTGCTTCAGAATGAGCACATAGAAGACATCCATGCATGCACCATCAGTTCTAACAATTTGGCACATCAGTTCAGTTGTGCTTCTCAATGAGCACATAAAAGAAATCCATGTATCATCAGTACTAACAAGGTAGTTCCTTTAATTTGTGCAGTGGACCATACGTGAAGATTGACATGAAATCTGGTGAAATCGACGGCTACGACGCTGTCTTCTTGAGCCCACACAAATTTGTTGGTGGACCGGGCACACCAGGCATCCTTGTGATGAACAAAGCACTTTACCGGCTCAACGCTCAGCCTCCATCCACATGTGGCGGTGGCACCGTGGCCTACGTCAACGGTTTCAATGAGGAGGTGAGAGTAACCTTTGTTACATACAACTCATACTTATCTTCTACTCCTAGTAATAAAAAATAAAAAAATTAACAAGAACTGTGTTGTATATATGACACTTGTAGGATACATTGTACTACGACGATATCGAGGAGCGTGAGGATGCAGGCACACCACCAATCCTCCAGAAGATCCGTGCATCGCTCGCATTTTGGGTCAAGGAGTACATTGGGTACGACAGGATGAGCCTCCGGGAGCAAGTTTACTCTGAGATGGCAATGAAAAGGCTGATCAGCAACCCAAACATAAGGGTTCTTGGCAACATGGACGTAGAACGCCTACCAATCTTCTCCTTCCTCATCTACCCTCCTGTGACCAATAATCCTTTGCATGAAGCTGCTGCTGCTGATGAGCCTGCTTTCAAGCGTCTCCCACTCCATGGCCGTTTTGTCACGAGGCTTCTCAATGATCTTTTCGGCATCCAAGCGAGGGGTGGCTGCGCATGCGCAGGCCCCTATGGCCATACATTGCTCAACATCAAGAACGACCTCTCCCTCCGCATCCGGTCTGCGATTCTTGAGGTATGTATGATCAAACTGTGGGATGATTATAGTATATACCCTCTTTTGTCTGACAAAATTTGTACCGATAATGTTACTGTCGTCTATCTACATTTTTTTCAGGGTTATAGTGGACTGAAGCCAGGATGGACCAGGTTGAGTTTTGCTTACTACCTGTCCAAGGAGGAGTTCAACTTCAGCCTGGCCGCCATCGAGTTCATCGCCTTGTATGGCCATAGGTTCATTCCTTTGTACAAATTTGACTGGATTACCGGTGACTGGACATTCCGGAAGCAGGCGATCAAATACCATATCATGAAGGAGGAGCTGGCTCTTGCCACTGGTCTTCATCTCTTGGCTGAGAACGGCCAGCCAAAGGTTTCAGATAAATTGACGAACAAACCTGGGGTTAGTCACGACAAGTTCGAGAGCTACTTAGAGCATGCCGAGAAAATTGCACTGTCATTGCCAGATATTAGTCAGCAGACTGTCAATATCCCAAAAGGAGTAGACCCTGACTTGGTGCTCTTTCATATATAGTGAACATAGACTATAACTGTAACAATAAAAGGCAACGTGGCATGGCATCTGAGTTTGCCAAAAAAAATATTACGCATGACACTGTATGTGAGAGTTGTACAATCAGAGTTAACCTAGTAATCATTTTTCTAAAAAAAAAGTGATCCCCTTTCGAGACTCTACCGTGTGTGGGAGCGTCCAGTACATCACAAAGACCAATCCACAAGAATTCAAAAGCGTGAGGGGCAGTGTTATATTTTCAATACATCATAGGTCCATGGCAGTGGATTTTTTATTTCTTAATACATTTTCTTTGGAATTTACAAAATTTACCCTGCATCTGTTCAATTACACAAAACACCTATTATCTTATTTTGGAAAAATGACTTTGAAATTTCATTTTCTGGATCGGTAATGCTGCAGTGCAGACGTTCGTTCGCCCGGAGGCTCCTGGGTGGGCCGTGACACCAGCTCAACTATCCCCTCCCATCCGCTCAGGAGTTTCTCCAAAAAAAATCCTGCCGTCGTCCATCCCTATCCTCTTGTCCACTCGTTCCTACTCCAGGCACCGTCCCTCCCCGCACCTCACCTCCGGATGACCCTGCCGCAAGGTTGCTGCAGGATGTTTTCTCCTCCCAGCTCCCTCCCAAGCATGAAGCGCCTACTCTGGCATCTCTTCCGCATGGCCAGCCCCTTCCCGCGCTACTCCTACCCGCGAGGCACCTGGCCCCTTCTAGCGCTGCTCCGCATTCCCGCGCCGCGCCACCATTCACCTCGCTTGTCACAGAAGGGGAGGCATGCGCCTGCGCCTGGGGAGGCCTATGCCTACACCTGCACCTGCGCCCCATCCACCTCGCACCGTCGGCAGGAAGGGGAGGCCCGCGCCACCGCAGTTCCCCACCAAATAATAAGCCATGGCCGTCGGCGACACTATATATGTTTTTAAGTGTTTCACTCGTTTTCAGATATGTTGCAAACCAATGTTTGAAATGTTTCAGTTGTCTAAAATGTATGTTTCAAGAGTTTCATTTGTATGTTGCAAAAGTAGATCGAGATGTTCAGTGGTTGCACGTGTATGTTGCAAGCGTATGTTCCCAATATTTCATCTGTTTTTTAAGACCTATTTTGCAAGTGTGTTCATCTGAATTTTGCATATCTTTTACACATATGTGCAAGTGTTTTATCTGGATGTAGCGTATGTTTGCAATGGTTTTCAAGTGTTTTCAAATGTTTGTTGCAAGTGTTTGAGACGTATGTTGCAAGAGTTTCAACTATTTCTGACGTATATTGCAAGTGTTTTATCTGGATTTTGAAAAAGTAGATCGAGATGTTGCACATGTTGCGAGCAGACGCGGGAAGCAGACGTAAGCGGTCCGCGGCCACAAGCAGTCCCCACGTGCGTGTGGGAAGCGAGGCTGGTGAGGACGGTCCCCATGAAGCGGCGCGAGCGAGGAGGCAGGCAGGCAGGTGAGCGAGCAGCACAACAGGCCAGCAGTCGCGGGCATCCGTCTGGACGTCCGGGCACTAGCAGTGCTGTTTCTGGATGAACGAAATTACCTAAAAATTGTCCGATGCTAAGAAAGTTTTGTATAATCATTTATGGGTAATGTCATGTTTCAGGCGAATTTATAAATTTATTTAGATGATGGGTAGAACGATGATATCTTGCTTTCATCCAATGGGAAGCCGACGTGCTGCTAAAAATCGCTCTAGCCTCTAGGGAAGAACGACATCAAGTGGTTGTTCAATAGGGGGATTAAAATTGAAATTAGGTTTACCCAAGAAACAATCTCCATCCAAGGTTTTATAAACGAATTCAAATAAAAAAGTTATCAACTACAAAGTTTTATAACTATTCGAGATCTACAACTTTGGTTTTGACATTTTCTCCATCCGAGGTCATTTGAAAAATTTAAATTTCAAATGTGAGGAATTCAAACCAAAGGGACCAAGACGCCTAAGAGGAGGTTTAAATTAAGCAACTTAAAAACTATTTCTAAAACTATGACCTTCAATTTACACCAAGTCAAAACCTATGCAATAAGTAACACTACCTAGATGCGCAACTAAGTTTTTGATAGGTGTGTTGCTATTTTTACCACAAAAGAGTTATGCGACCTAGGTTCCAATCATATCGACTAGTCTATCAATCTAAGCTAGGAAAGTAAGCACACAACCAAGGTACAAAATATAAATGCAGAAGGTAAAGGGACGATACAGATGCAAACTCCTGTCGACGACTCCAGTATTTTTACCGACGAAAAGCTAACGCTTTCTCCTAGTCCTCGTTGGAGCCCCTTGTAATGCAAACTCCTGTCGACGACTCCAGTATTTTTACCGACGAAAAGCTAACGCTTTCTCCTAGTCCTCGTTGGAGCCCCTTGTAAGGATGACTGTAACACCCTAAAATTCACTTATTTGGAAATAGATCTAAAATGATTTAATTTTATATTTTTGTGCTCATGAAAACATAGGGAAATAATAAATTTTTATTAAATTAAAATTTATCTTAAGGTAGAAACATGTTTGTTGCATTCATACCAGTCGCACCTTGTGTTTCTATGTGCAAAATATATTTTTTAATACGTTTAGAAGATGAATATCTATCTCTTAGAATTTCCCAACTTCTTTCTGAAATTTAATTTCTACCTCCTTGACCTTAATCTTTATGTTCCAAGTTCCCAACAATCTTTTCTTGAGCTCCGAATATTTGGTCTAAGCTCCTCGTCTTTCAATTTATCTTCAGGGATTTTTGTAAGCTTCAAAGCATTTTTCGTGATATAAATGGTAATTCTAGACTTTATAGAATTATTTTTATTTCATGATATTAATTAATTTCAAAAATTAGAAAAATTCAAGCTCAATTTTCCACCGGCTATCAAAGGTCCATGCCTTTATTTACTAATGGGCTTAAATGATTATTTAGACCTATTAGTAGAGGTGAATGGTACAACATCAATTAGTACCATATTACTAGTTAATATGAAGGTAAGGAGTTTTCCTCTCTATATATATCTACTAACCCGGGAGCCTCCGGTTTGGGAATCCCTAGATAGTAAATTAGATTTTCCCACTCTGCTATATACGTCGTCTCCAACGTCTCGCTTCGGAACACCATCCAGCCTATCCCCATCCAGCGACGGAAACAATCTGCTGGAGAAGTTTCGCCAACCAGCCACGATGACCCGGCCGTGCCGTCGGCTCCGAGGCCTCTCAAGAACCATCGTCATGGGAAGATTAAGCCGCTGTAATCTCCTCTACATACAGCCGTCATCCCTGCCACATATATATCTTGGATGAGCAACTCCATAATTTCTATATCCTAATGCCGTGTTAATTCCAGTTTCCATGTTGAACATCTTTTTCAATTTGCACTCGCTGCAGCTGACCATCGCGCAGCTACCGTTCTTGCCGAACTGCATCTTGTCAGCGACCGGAGCAGCGCCGTATGCGACCTTCCTCCGTCTTCCAGCGACCAAGCAAACTAGAAAAGGTCAAGGCCATCCGTGCATGCCTGCAGACTTGCTTGGCAGGATGGACTAGTGAGCACCATGTCCACCCGGTACACCTTTCTATATATCAAGCTCTTCTAATCATCTATCTTGTATGCTCTATATATTATTGTCTACTCTAGCAGTCGTGAATTAGCACATGGATTAATCAATCTTTATTGTTTTCTTTATCTCCAACACGAGTGCGTATTAAATCCTTTTGATGTCAGTTAGCCGTCAGTCATCCAAGTACTTTCAATACATGCATCCTTTCCTGTAGACACCTGCCGATTTTCCTTTTTAGTTCCGTTTCTACCCATTTTTGGTTGTGTTAGAATCGCGATAACATACTATGCATGTTAGTGTTGACGTTTAATATGTCACATTTTTCTTTGTGAATTTAATTTAAATGTTAACTTGATTAAGATTAATGTGCAACTAGCTTTCTAAATTAATTAAAAGCAATATATGGTTGTCACTAGGCCTTTTGTAAATGAATATTAAATTGATTAATATCAACATAAATATGTTTTGATTATAATTTGTTTAGCTTTAACACAATCATATAAAACACGTTTAGATGCTCTCTCTCTATTCTTTTCTTTTGGCAAGGAAAAAGTTTAACTTGATTAAATTATACGGCATTATTTATAAATAAAATATGAGTAGTTTCAACTTTTAAATTAAGTGATGTTTCGACTAATCTGGTCTTAATAATTTTTACATGCTTTTACTCAATTAAAATATTAATCAAAGCTCATTGTTGCTTCTTTTATAATATAAAACTCTCGATAGTCGTTTTAACGATAGTTCTGCTACCGGCGTTTCTTGTGATCTTGTACCGTAGCAACTAGCTCTCTTTTAGATCATGGTTTTGTCCCATGTGGCGTACTGTTCTTAGTTGCTTTTTATTGTTGTTTGTATGTTTGCCTATGCATGGTGCTCGCTACGAGTAGAATGAGAGCCATCCGTGAGCAATGAAGACCAGAAGGTGCTGACCATATGTGTCGGATACCAAAACAAGGGGTACCCACAATCAACGATCAGAAGAAACAAACTCCTGAGAAAACCACGCCAAAAGTTCTGCCCACAAAGACAGGGCAAGCCGAAACGACGAACGAAACACCTCGACCACGTTCCGACTCGCACGAGGCTCGCTCGACGGAACGCCTCGACCGCCGAGAAGTTTCCGACTCGCACGACCCTGGGTCGGGCCGGTCGACCCACCTCATTCACCAACTCTGAGACAAAAGTCAGAGCATTTAATGCGACTGTCAACCACTTCCTACCCTCATGGATACAGCGGTAATCAGCATGGAAGCAGTACTGGTGTCAAATCTCACTTTTTACTACCCATCCCGGGATGGGCGGTGAAAACCTGTCACTGTACGCGCCATACTGGGCACTATTCTGCCACTGATCACCCTCGAGGGAGAATACGACGAGTACCGTACCCCGCAATTCCGGGGACTCGACCCTATCCATTCATCATCGATCCACCTCGACCCGGCCTCGACCAACCGTCGGTCAAACAAGAAAACAAGGCTCACATGCCACAAGATCCAGAGTCTTTTCACCGTCTCTTCCTCTACGTCATCCTGGTATCCGGGGATGGCCGGCCATTCTCGGGGCACGTTGCTACAGCGGCCTCTATAGCGGTCAACAAGACTTCACTCCTAAGGCACCCCTGGCGTCCCTGCCTCCTCTTGACCCTATAAAAGGGCGGGCAGGGGCCTCTGCGACGGGGGAACAACGGACGGAAAAAAGCCAGTCACCATCCCACCGTAGAAGATCAACATCTCAAGCAATCTCCTTTGTACTCTCACTTTTTTCTCTCTGAGACCTGGGATCGGCTCCCTCTCTCATAGCTTGTAACCCCTACGCAAGCACTTAGGTGCAAGGAAATACAACACTCCCCCCTCCCCGCTGGACGTAGGGTCTTCTTTTGTCCGAACCAGGATAAACCTCCATGTACTTTCCTTGCATCACCATCCAGATTAGGGACACGCAGCATTGATTCACTCGTTGGCTTAGGATCCTCGCAGGACCGAACGCCGACAGTTGGCGCGCCAGGTAGGGGACGCTGTGTGCCAACATCGTTTTCCCGCCATTTTTCGGGATGGCTGACCCCGAACGTCCACTCCCGTTGGCCACGGTGATCTGTTTTGGGAGCTTAGAGTTCATGTCTCTTGGCCACGGCTACGACATGGTCCTCCTCCCACCCAGGCACCCGACCGACAGTGACCACGAGCTCTCCCTACCTGGGGAGCGCTGCGCCGGTATCGTCGTTCTCGTCAAGCACGCACCGCCAGGCGACGGCGAGCCCAGCGCAACCACCGTCATCTCCTCGTGGAGGGCGATGGTATTCCCCGATCCGGCGCCTCTCAGCCAGATGTCGACATGGATTTCCTCACTGAGGATCTGTGTAGGATGTGCTTGGCTGAGGGTAAGATGTCGACAGGGAGTCCCGTCGCTCTACCGCCCGGTGCGGCGCCACCACCAGCCAGTTCGACTACTCCGGTGTCACACCCGGTTTCCTCAAGAACAAAACCAGGCTAATCATATATGTGCCTCGGAAGTCCACACATATGTCAGAATGAAAAAGTATCAGAAACAATGTTATTATATAACATATACATAGCTATATTAACACTTACATCAGAGTATCGCAGAACGGTGACTAAACTTCAGGCTCCATTCTTCTCAGGGACGGTTGACTGGTGGCTCCGTATGCCAAACACTTCTGAAAGACTTCTGGAAACTTCACTACATCTTTATCCTTCTTCTGAGCAACACCTTACTACACACTGGGGTGTTGGGGAAATAGCAAGGGTGAGTCCATGTCGAACTCAACAAGTATAACACAGGGTTCATGAGGCTCAAAAAGGTTAGACACTGTTTGACTGCATTTAGCTTTTATTCATCATGTAATTAGCAATTGAGTAGCGTCAAGATGAACCAATTCCCATTAATGAACCAATGATCAATTGTAATAAGGATAATGAATAGCATTAACATGAGCATAATAATAACAACAGTAATTAAGCATGATATAACCATGGTGATCATCTATCTGTAAATGTTCCAAGGCCGCTCGTATCCGTGAGCACGGCTAGTATACCAGTTTTTAACTCTGCGCAGAGGTGTACACTTTCACTGTGAGTCATGATTTCTAAATGTGTGGGGAGATCAAACCCAAACACCGAATAATCATATAAAGCCATTCAAGAGTTCGTCTAACAAGTTAGGGCCATTAGATTCACTCGGCAGGCAGATGTAGGAACCCCCCTTTTCAAATGGTACAATTCCTTCTCGGCTATACTCATAGACTAGAGGTTGTCCTACACCCAACGTGGCAAGCCATTCTTACGTCATTTAAGGTAACCACTAACAAGCTAGAAAAGGTCTTTTAAACAACTAGAGCCAGAGCCATATAGCCCTCACAGCTGTACTGTATGTCCTGGATGATCACGTACAGATAAGTCCTTATAAAGAGAAACCAGAGCATCAAAATAACCCACATGCTCTAGCCCCCTTTTCAATAGTAATCAAATCATCTTAATGGTTGATTGCTTAATCCATTAATCAAATTACAAGATCATTGTTCATAATTAAGCACTAGCAATAGCTACCCAAATGCATCCCCAAGGTTGACAAGGAATCAAGGTAACAATCACTAAGTTATAATCTCTAAGGTTGTCAAGGAGGACACATGCATATGTATGATAATTTCAGTGAATAGAACAACAAGGATGGTCCCATGTTATACTTGCCTTGATCAAAGCTTTCCTGATGATACTGCTGGTCTGGCTCAAAATAATACTCCTGATCGTCAAGAAACTGCTCACCATCTATACTCGATCATCAAGCATCAACACACAATCATCCGAGCAACCATACACTAAGCAAACAAAGAGACATAATTAAAACAGTACACCAACAGTAGTAAAACAGTATAAAAAGTTTGTAAAACTTTTCTACATATTACTACACACAGACGTAAAGATCATGAAATTCATATTTAAAACGTGAAAGTTATGAATTTTCTAAGATTTCCTATAGATAAATAATTACTTAAATATAAACTCGAAAATTAAATTTCCCAAACTTACTGTACAGCTATACTAAGATGTAGTGCTCGCAAATATGGACCTAACGCAACTTGAACGGGTCAAATCGGAGTTAAAACGAAGATTTTATGCTCAAAACAAGTTTAGTGGTAAAACTATAAATAGTATCATCTTCTACCTTGGGCTTGGAGGAGCTCCAGTCAGCCATGATGGAACATCGCCGGAGAGAAGCAAGATAAAATGGAAACTCGATGAAACGGCGATGGATTCGCGCAAACGGATATACCACGGTGTAGAGAACGACGAGGGCTACCTCTTGGTGGTGGTGGCTGGCGTCGGAAGGCGACGGTTTGGCCGGAAAAGCTCGTCGGAGAGTTCGCCGGAACACCAGCTGTAGATGAAGAACTTCGGCGAGGGGTGGAGGGAGCTACGAGCGGCGACTCGCGATAAGGGTTGTACTTCTGAAACCAGGGCGTCGAGAGCTACGCCGGCATATATATATATATATAGTTGTAGGGTTTGGAAACTTTTCGAAATTTCTTAATTTCGGGATTATTTTAATTTCACGAATAAAAATAATTCTAGAAAACCTAAAATTATCTTTTTGGCCGCGAAAAATAGCCTACAGCTCAGAAAAATCACGGGAAAAATCCTGGAGACTCTTGGAGAGATAAGGAACTCAACTAAATAATTTTGAGCTCATGAAAAAATTGACGAAGAGATCAAGGAAAAAGATTAAGCTCACGAAAATTGGAATTTTAAATCTAGAAAATACCAAAAAGTTTTCCGGTGAGGAGTAAACGTCGTCCTATGGTATTTTGAAAATAATAGCACTCACCAACACCAAAGACAAGCATCACACAAACACCACATTATCAAATTAATATGAAAAAGTTTAAAACCACAATTTTCTATATTTAAATTAGCAGCAACTTAACTTATCTAATAAATTTATTCAAATATTGAAATCATTTATTTTATTTAGTGTTTTTCATGCACAACCTAAAATAGAAAATTTTGGGTGTGACATCCGGTACCAGGAACGACACCTTCATCAGCATTCCCGTTTGGATTAGACTCGGTTACCCGGGCGTACGCTTCTTCTGTAAGCACCAGTATGAGTGCTTACGAGGAACTCCCCGGGCACCATCTACGTTCCACCCTCGACCTCGTCGCATCCACACCAGCTTCCAGGTACCTGGATGTCACACCTATTTTTAAGGACAAAAATAGGATGCATAAAAGACCCATGTGCGCCCCAGGATATGGTCGCACACACAAGTAGACAAATTACATTGTATCATCACAGTGCTTATTACATAGCGAATAGATATTTAACACATAGTCTTAAATAATAAATAATAATAGCTAATAGTAGATCTCCAGCGAAAACTCCAAATACAAGGACACGGTTGACTGGTTGACACCAAGACTAGTACTCATTACGATAATCTTCCTCATAATCTTCATCTGTTATGGTGGAAATAGCAAGGGTGAGTCCATGTCGAACTCAACAAGTATAACACAGGGTTTATGAGGCACAAAAAGGCTAGATACTGTTTGACTGCGTTTAGCTTTTAATCATCATAAAATTAGCAATTAGGTAGCATCAAGATAATCCACTCCCCGTTAATGAACCAATGATCAATTGTAATAAGGATAATGAATAGCATTAACATGAGCATAATAATAACAATAGAAATTAAGCATGATATAACAATTATGATCAACTATTCTATAAGAATCCCCAAAGCCGCTCGTATCCGTGAGCACGACTAGTATACCAGTTTTTAACTCTGCGCAGAGGTGTACACTTTCACTGTGAGTCATAACTTCTAAATGCATGGGTTTGCGACTCCCCAAAACACCGGAAATCATATAAAGCCACTTAAAGGTTCGTCTAATAAGTTAGGGCCATTAGATTCACTTGGCCGGCAGATGTAGGAAGCCCCTTTTCAAATGGCACACTTCCTTCTCAGCTATACTCATTGACTAGAGGCTGTCCTACACCCAACGTGGCAAGCCATTCTTACGCCATTTAAGGTAACCACTAACAAGCTAGAAAAGGTCCTTTAAGCAACTAAAGCCAGAGCCATATAGCCCTCACAGCTGTACTGTATATCCCGGTTATCACTTACAGGTAAGTCCTTATGGAGAGTAACTAGAGCAACAAACAATCAACACAACACAACGCTCTAGTCCCCTTTGTCAACAGTAATAAAATCATCTTAATGATTGGTTGCTGAATCCATTAATCAAATTACACGATCATTGTTCATAATTAAGCACTAGCAACAGCTACCCAAATGCATCCCCAAGGTTGACAAGGAATCAAGATAACGATCCCTAAGTTATAATCTCTAAGGTTGTCAAGGAAAGCACATGCATATGTATGATAATTTCAGTGAATAGGTAACAAAGATAGTCCCATGTTATACTTGCCTTGATCAAAGCTTTCTGGATGATACTGCTGGTCTGGCTCAAAGTAATACTCCTGATCATCCAGAAACTTCTCACCGTCTAAACCCGATCACCAATCAACAACATACATGCAATCAAGCAAACATACACGAAGCAAACAAAGAAATATATTTAGAACAGTACACCAACAGTAACAAAACAGTAATAAAAGTTTATAAAACTCTTCTACACGTTCCTACGATCACACAAACATAAAGATCACAAAATTCGGAGTTAAAACGTGAAAGTTATGAATTTCCTAAGATTTCCTATATATAAATAATTACTTTAATATAAACTCGAAAATTAATTTTCCCAAATCTACTGTACAACTATACCAACATGTAGAGCTCGCAAATACGAACCTAACACAACTTGAATGGATCAAATCGGAGTTAAAACGAAGATTTTATGACCAAAACAAGTTTAGTGGCAAAACTGTAAATCTCAGAAAACGTATTTTTGATTTACTGGAAAGAATTACGCTTTCAAAATGAAGAGACGGATTCCTGATAATGCGCCATGGACCGCGGGTTCTATTAAGAAAAAGGGCAGGGACTCTTTAGCAATTTGTATCCGCGAAGGGGTATCTTCTAATCCTACCTGTTGATCACTAGATGGACGGCTACTATTCGATCCAGAGGAGAGAGAAGAAGAAGTCGGCCTCCTCCCTCAACGCCGGCCGGCGGCCGCCATGGCCGTCGCGCCCCACGTCGCCGGAAACGGCAATTCCCGCTACTTAGACCACCAAACGGCCCATGACTTGCTCCAATCGGACGAGAAGCTTAACCCGATCTCACCTACACGGTTTAGGAGCGCTACGATGACCCGAGGAGAGAGCGCGGCTCAGGGATGAACGGCGGCGCCATTGCCGGCCGCGGTGAGCTCCAATCCCGCGGTATAAAGCGCAAAAACTCAAAAGAAAAACATGGGGAGGGAGAGGAGAAGCTGACAAACTCACCCAAGCGAAGAAAGAAGGCAACAAATCACCCGTAAGCGACGGCGGCGTGCGACCGAACTCGCCTAGGTTTCCAAACTCACAAGACTCGACTTCACGGGCTAAACTCGGTCTTTGGATGGAAAAAGGGGGTGAGGGGGTTGTGGCATTGCTCTTATAGCACCCAAAAACCCCGTACTCGGTTAGAAGATCCCGAAGAATCCATTGGAGATACGGCGGTGGTCGTTCTCGTGTCCGACCCGGCTACGATGCGAGGTAGAAGAGGGCGCTGACAAGTGGACCCCATCCGTCAGCGAGATGATGAAGGGAGAGGCGGGCGTGGCTTCGCCTGGGCCGGCCCACGCGCACGGGAGAGGCGCGCCTCGGCCCATCAGCGGAAGAACGGCCATAGGCCGGCCGAGCGGGCCTCCAGGCCGAATTGGCGCAGCAGGTAAGTCTATTTCTCTTTTTTTTATCTATTTGTTTTCAAAACCTTTTAAATAGATTTTCAAATCCAAATCAAATAAAATAAAGTACACACCACAAAATAAAATAAATGCAACAGCATGAATACATCATCAAATATTCTATCTAAAATTTTAAATCCTAATTCCCCATTAATTATTATCTAAATTGTTTAAAACCCACTAATTCTAAATTTTGAAATTTTTGGGTGTTACACTGTACTCCATAGAGACCCCAGATACAGAGCTCCGTGCGACTGCCTTTCGAAATCACGACCCCAGAGACGCACGACCTCACATGCACCCGTTGTACTATTATTTCGGCGCTCCAGACTCCGACTCTGCCGATGACACCTACGACCCGACTCGCGAGTGCTTCAATATTGATGGAGCCATCGCATCGGATTCGGAGGATGAGGCAGCCGTTGGACGAAAACGCTGCCTCAGGTCGAGCTCCTTGCTGAACGGGACGAGGCTCAATTCCTTGCGGACCAAGGAATGCAACTCGAGCAAATCCACGAATTGCAGGACAGGCTTGACGAGGAACGACAGAATTTGTGCCTACTTCAACAAACCCTCGAGCATGAGCGCGCAGCATGCGCACATGGTGGAGGAGCTCGAGAGAGAGCTCATGATGTCAATCATCGCATCGTCGAGGATCGGGCAGTCGAGCCCCTGGTTTTCGGTCGAGCCAACCAGAACATTGTCGCAGCCGCCATGCTCCTTCGTAACATGCCCGAGCCGTCGAACCCCGAGGCCCGTTGAGCCCATGATGAAATCAGAGGACTCCTCGAGATCACTGCCATGCAGCAGGCCGAGAGTTCCACCTCGTGGCAACGCAGGCTTGCGTCGGAGCAGCCTGTGGAGCCCTCCCGACAGGAGAGAGAGAGGCCTCGGTTCATCCCAAGCACACCCAACGGGACAAGGCGGCCTCTGTCCGTGAACGCATCGTCGACAACTGTGAACCTCGAGACGCCCGTGATAACATCATCGAGCGCCGGAGGTGCAAATATGGTGACGGTGCAGCTCGAGGCTACCACGAGCACAGGGGCAGGTGCTACGACAGCTCGGAGGATCGAAGCCCTTCACCTGAGCCACCAGGCCCTCGGGTCTTCAGCAAGGCCATTCGCTAAACATTACTCCCGGCTCGGTTCCACCCCCCACGACTCTTACCAAGTATAACGGCAAAACCAAACCTGAACTTTGGCTCGCTGACTTCCGCTTGGCTTGTCAGTTGGGTGGGGCCACCGATGACCGGGTCATCATCTGACAACTCCCCCTGTTCCTATCGGACACCGCTCGAGCCTGGCTCGAGGACCTCCCACCTCAACAAATCCACGATTGGAACGACCTTGTGAGAGTGTTCGAGGAGAACTTCAAAGGGACCTACATGCACCCCGGCAACTCATGGGATCTCCGAAGCTGCAAACAGAAGCCAGGCGAGTCCCTCCGGGACAACATCCGGCGTTTCTCCAAACAGCGCACCGAGCTTCCCAACATCACCGACTCCGACGTCATCATGGCCTTCCTCTCTGGTACCACCTGCAAAGAGTTGGTCCGAGAATTGGGCCGCAATACTCCCATCACTGCCAATGGTTTGATGGATATTATCACCAACTTCGCCACCGGTGAGGAGGTGATTGGTGCCATCTTTGGTAGCAACCAGGACAAAGGGAAGCGCAAGGAAGAGGATCCCGCGGGCTCCATCCAGGGCTCGAAAAGGAATAAGAAGAAGAAGAAGAACCAGCAGGGCAAACAAGAGGCCCCGGCCGACGACCTTGTTGCTGCTGCTGATCGTAAGAAACCTCGAGGACCCCCGGCGGGGGCATTTTTGACAAAATGCTCAAAGAACCGTGTCCCTACCACAAAGGGCCCACGAACCACAACCTCGAGGACTGCCACATGCTCCGGAGATACTTTGAATGCCTATGCATTAAGAAAAATGACAAGAAGGAGGATCCCAAGGGAGACGACAAGGACGAGGGGTTTCCCGAGATTCATGACTGTTTCATGATATACGGAGGACCCTCGACGCGCCTCTCAACACGGAGCGCAAACGGGAACGTCGAGAGGTCTTCTCCGTACAACTCGCAACTCCCCTCTTCCTCGACTGGTCTGAGGTGGCCATCACTTTCGATCGTGATGACCACCCAGACTACATCCCCAATCCTGGGGTCTACCCGCTTGTCGTCGATCCCATCATCGCCAACACACGCCTCACCAAGGTGCTCATGGACGGCGGCAGTAGTCTTAACATCATCTATGCCCAGACCCTCGACCTTCTGGAAATCACAAGAACGCACCTCCGACCCAGCGTAGGGGGCTTCCATGGAGTCATGCCAGGAAAGCGAGCAGAGCCCGTCGGGCGGGTCGACCTGCCTATCTGTTTCGGCACTCCCGCCAACTTCAGGAAGGAAACTCTCACTTTTGAGGTGGTTGGATTCCATGGGACATACCACGCCATTCATGGGCGCCCCTGCTACGCCCGGTTCATGGCGGTTCCCAACTACACCTACCTCAAGCTCAAAATGCCGGGCCCCAACGGTGTCATCACCGTCGGGCCCAACTTTGAGCACGCCTACGAGTGCGACGTGGAATGCGTCGAGCACGGGGAAGCCATCCTAGAGTCAGCAACCTTGGCGGCGAACCTCGACGGTTTGGCCGACGAGGTCCCCGACCCCAAGCGCCACGCCGGCAACTTCGAGCCCGCAGAAGACGTCAAGCTTGTACCTCTCGACCCCACTGACCCGAAAGGAAAGACGTTGAGCATCAGCGCCGCCCTTGATCCCAAATAGGAAGCAGTGCTCATCGACTTTCTCCGCGCAAACATCGACATCTTTGCGTGGAGTCCCTCGGATATGCCGGGCATACCCAGGGAAGTCGCCGAGCACGCCTTGGAGATCCAAGCCGGCTCCAAACCGGTGAAGCAACGCTTGCACCGCTTCGACGAGGAGAAGCACAAGGTCATCGGCGAGGAGGACCACAAGCTGTTGGAGGCCAGATTCATCAAGGAGGTTCATCATCCCGAGTGGCTAGCTAATCCTATATTAGTTAAGAAAAAGAATGGGAAATAGAGGATGTGTGTAGACTATACTAGTTTGAATAAAGCATGTCCAAAAGTTCCCTTTCCTTTGCCACGCATTGATCAAATCATTGATTCTACTGCGGGATGTGAAACTCTGTCATTCCTAGATGCGTATTCTGGCTACCACCAGATCAAAATGAAGGAGTCCGACCAGCTCGTGACTTCATTCATCACCCCAATCGGCATGTATTGCTACATTACTATGCCCTTCGGTCTCCGAAACGCAGGGGCTACGTATCAACGATGCATGCAACATGTTTTCGGGGAACACATTGGACCAACCGTCGAGGCTTACGTCAACGATATCATTGTCAAAACCAAGAAGGTTAGCAATTTGATAAACGACCTCGACGTCGTGTTCAAGTGCCTTAGGGCAAAGAACATTAAGTGTCTTTGGCATCCCTTGAGGCATGCTCCTAGGGTTCATCGTTTCCAAACGTGGCATCGAAACCAACCCGGAAAAAATCATGGCAATAACAAAAATGGGCCCTATCCAAGATCTAAAGGGCGTACAGAGGGTCACGGGCTGCCTCGCGGCCCTTAGTCGCTTCATTTCGCGCCTCGGCGAAAAAGCGCTCCCACTGTATCGTCTCCTAAAGAAATCAGAACACTTTTCATGGACCTTCGAGGCAGAAGAAGCCCTCACAAAGCTCAAAGCAACGTTGTCCAACTCACCGATCCTCGTCCCTCCGGCCTCGGGGGAACCCCTCCTGCTTTACGTCGCCGCAACGACACAAGTGGTCAGCGCGGTCTTAGTTGTCGAGAGGGCAAAGGAAGGACTTACCTTGCTCGTCCAGAGACCGGTCTACTTCATCAGCGAGGTGCTCTCGGAAACCAAGGTTCGCTACCCGCAAATCCAGAAGCTGCTGTATGCCATCGTCTTGACACGACGCAAACTTCGTCACTACTTCGAGAGCCACCCGGTGACCGTGGTGTCTTCTTTTCCCTTGGGAGAGATAGCCCGAAACCGAGAGGCCTCGGGTAGAATAGCAAAGTGGACAGTCGAGCTCATGGGTGAGACCCTCTCTTATGCGCCACGAAAAGCCATCAAATCCCAGGTGCTAGCAGACTTCCTAGCGGAGTGGACCGACACTCAGCTTCCTCCGGTTCAGCTCCAAGCCGAGCTATGGACCATGTACTTCGATGGGTCGTTGATGAAAACAGGAGCAGGCGCGGGCTTGCTCTTCGTCTCGCCCCTCGGAGTCCACATGCGCTATATAATCTGGCTTCATTTTCCTGCCTCTAACAATGTCGCCGAGTACGAGGCGCTCGTCATGGGCCTACGCATCGCCGTCGAACTAGGGGTCCGACACCTCGACATTCGTGGTGACTCCCAGCTCGTGATCGACCAGGTCATGAAGAGCTCAAGCTGCCGTGATCCCAAGATGGAAGCCTACTACGAGCAGGTACGACGCCTTGAGGACAAGTTTCACGGCCACGAGCTCAACCACGTTGCACGCAGATATAATGAAGCCACCGATGAACTCGCGAAAATCGCTTCTAGTCGAACCACAGTTCCACCTGATGTTTTCGCGAGAGATCTCCATCAACCATCCGTCAACACCAGGGCAGACGGAGGGGCCGACAGACCATCACTCGATCCCCCACCTAAGGCGGAAGCCCCCTCGACCAGGGCTGAAGCCATGCAGGCGGAAGGCTCGACCCCGCCAGCCAACCTCGAGCCTGACTGGTGTGTTCCATACCTTGACCATCTCACTCGAGGGGACCTCCCCTCGGATAAGACCGAGGCTCGACGGATCACTCGCCGGGCCAAATCCTTTGTGATATTTGGCGACAACAAGGAGCTGTATCGCCGCAGCCCTACGGGCATCCTCCAACGCTGTATCACAAATGAGGAAGGCAGGAACCTACTCAAAGATCTACACTCGGGGGCTTGCGGTCATCACACGACACCTCGAACCCTCGTTGGAAACACATTCCGACAAGGTTTCTATTGGCCAATCGCAGTCTCCGACGCTGTCAAGCTAGTGCGCTCCTGCAAAGGATGCCAGTACTATGCAAGACAAACCCACCTCCTGGCTCATGCCCAGCAGACTATTCCCATCACATGGTCGTTCGCAGTTTGGGGGCTCAATTTGGTCAGACCCCTGAAGAGGACAACTGGTGGCTTCACCCACTTGCTCGTCGCCATTGACAAATTTTCCAAGTGGATCGAGGCCCGTCCTATCACTAGCATCAGGTCTGAGCAAGCTATGCTATTTTTCACCGACATCGTCCACCGCTTTGGGGTTCCTAACTGCATCATCACAGACAACGGCCCCCGATTTACCGGCAAAAAATTTCTAGATTTCTACGACAACCACCACATCCGTGTGCTCTGGTCAACCGTAGCTCATCCAAAAACAAATGGGCAAGTAGAACGTGCCAACGGCATGGTTCTACAAGGCCTGAAGCCGAGAATCTTTGACAAGCTAAACAAACACGGCAGAAAATGGGACGCCGAGCTCCCCTCGGTCCTGTGGAACCTAAGAACGATGTCGAGTCGAGCCACGGGGTTCACTCCATTCTTCTTAGTCTATGGGTCCGAGGCTATGCTCCCAACCGATGTAGAATATGGAACCCCGAGGCTGAAAGCCTACGACGAGCAAAACAATGACGCCACAAGAGAGGACGCCCTCGACCAGCTCGAGGAAGCTCATGATGTGGCTCTGTTACACTCGGCAAGGTATCAACAAAGTCTCCGACCCTACCATGACAAACACGTCTGCAGACGGGACCTCAATGTCGGTGACCTGGTGCTACGACGAAGCCAGAACAACAAGGGACGGCACAAGCTTACTCCACCATGGGAAGGGCCATACATCGTCGTGGAAGTTCTGAAGCCCGGCACCTACAAACTATCGAATGAGAAGGGCGAAATCTTCACCAACGCATGGAACATTGAACAGCTACGTCGCTTTTTCCTTAAAGCCTCGAGGCTCTGTAAATTGTTTCACAATCCCATGATAGAATAAAGAATACATCGGTGTTCAAAGCATTTTTTCATAACAACCAAGGAGGATCGACCTTGTTTTCTCAGAGTCAACCCTCCCTCGGGGGCTGCAAGGGGGAAACCCCCTACGTATACCCAAAAAATTCGCATTTTTTCAAAAAAGAAGAGAACTGTTACATAAGTCGACAAGGCCGCAAGCGCTCCCTAAGGCTCGAGGGCCGCCGAGCCACGAGATCACCTACGCCTCCGAGCTATGGTACCTCCACTCACCCCCCACGCCAAGGGGTGCAACCTCACGCTAAGTAGACCTAGTAATAGTTCACGATTTTGAAAAAGCTCATGACTAACATTCCCGTTCGCTTTGAATCAAGTTCTTACACGATCCACGAGGCCACAAACGCGCCCTAAAGCTCGAGGGCAGTTGAGCCACGAGATCACTTACGCCTCTGAGGCTACGGTACCTCCACTCGCTCCCTCACGCCAAGGAGCACAACCGCACACTAAGAAAATGTTTCAAGGCCCCCTAGGCCATCACAACAAAAGTTACGAGTATTAACTTATTTACATGGGCCTTCATGCCCAGGTTTGGCTCACAGGCCCTCATCGTCAGCAGGCGGGACCACCTCGACCTCGAAAAGTTTTGCAAGGCGACACCCGGGCTCCTCAGCGGCCTCGATCAGGTTCAAGCAGGCAATTTCATTCTCCTCGTCAGTCTGGTCTAGATCCATGAAGAAGCCATCAGCGATGAGGCCCATGTCATACTCAAACCTAGACCGAACGACCGCCATGGCCCTCTTCACGCTGTGATGCAGCCAGGGAAAATTTTATCGGCGATAAAATTTCGATAAACCCGATAATCCCGTTTATCGCTGAGGTCCGGTAAAATTTATTTATCGACGAGATTCCAATTTTCTGTATTCCACCTACATGAAAGTATGATACTCTATTATATCAATACTATTATGTGCTAGTTCTTGATGCTAAATGCTTTAGAGACAACTTATAGTGAAATTAGTTATTATTTTGTTTTATTTTTGACCGAGAAATTTTCCGATAAATCCGATAAACCCGTTTATCGGTGACCTCTGGTATTTTTTTGCTATTGATAAATTAAACCCTGGATGTAGCCCGCCTCGTATCTTCTCGCGGATGAGGCGACCCAACGCCGCCATCCGGCGAACAAACGAGTTCCCCAGCGCGTCCTCCTCGATATCGGCATCGGGCTCGACCCCCAGGCCGTCACATACCGAGGTGATAGCACCCTGGAGCAACTGAGTCCGCCCGGCCTCGGCCTCGAAGAGGTTTTGGAACGAGGTGGCCGTCGCCTGGGCCGCATGCTGCTGCTTCTCCAGCTCTGAAACACAAACACCAAGTTAGCATAAGCCTGGGACCTCGAGACCAAGGCCAAAACACAACAAAAGGTTTACCCTCAGCATGGGTCTGCCAACCCACGACCTCATCGCGCAGCTCCTCGCGCGCCTTCTCCGACGCTTGAAGAGCCTCGTCCTTGTCACGGACCGCCGCCCTCAATGTCTCAATCTCCCGACCGGTGCCCAAGAGAGCCTCGTCCCTCTCTCGGACCATCCCCTTCAACATCGCAACCTCATCCTCCAAGGTTCCAACGCGAGCGGACGCCATCCCGATCTGGATGTTGAGGGCGTCACGCTGACCGCTGACTAAGGCGACATCCTCCTCGAGCTCCTTCACGCACGCCAGCAGCGGTGCGAGGTCCTCATGAGCCTTGGCCGCCTCCTCCCAAGCCCTTGCCGCATCTTCACGTGCCTTGGCCTCGGCTTCCCGAGCCTGCGCCGCCTCCTCCCTGACCGCTGCATGAACAACGCGGAGCTCGTCCACCTCGGCACTCTTCTGGGATAACCGCTTATTGGCTTCCTCGACTAGAGCCCGTTGACGAGCAAGCGCCGCCCACACGCCACTCTCATGATGGATAAAAAGTGACTTGTGGCAAGAACGCTCCTTGAGCTCCTAACCACAGTTAAAACCTAAGGATCAAAACCAAGGAGAAAGAAAGGATAAAACGTAAGGAAAGACAAACGAACCCAGCTCACCTCAAAAGCCTCCGACATACCCCACACCAAGGTATCTATGACCATGCGCAGAGACTACACGGAGTGCTTACGGAGTCCCTCGATGAACTCCCAGTGCTGCACTTCATCCTTGTCGTCAAGGGCGAAGAAGGGCTCGACACTGGGGTTGGACGCGTACCTAAACTCGAGGGTCGACCGACCCCAGCGTGGGAGCTCCTCCTCCACCCGTACAAGCGCCAGCCCTGTGTAGTCAGGCCACCTGGCAGATGCCTCGACCAGGTCAACCCCCAATGTCGTAGAAGTACCGGGCCGATCCGAGGCATCGGCCATCTCGACGTCCGCCTTCTGCTTCCCCTTGTCAGAAGGAGGGTCGTCGACGGTAAGATCGATCACAGCCGGGGTCGACCCCTGGGGCGGGGCAGGTGTCTCGACTGTAGGCACCGCCGCCTACACGTTGGACGGTGGCACAACCACCCCCCCCGTTCTGCCTCGGCCGCCTCCTCCGTTGGTTGGTCCTGCTGCGGCTACGGTTGTGGCCCCTCCAGCGCCGGTTGTGACTCTGGCTGCGCCTCCACCACCTCTCTTGACTTTTCGACATCCGCCCGCCCCGCATCGCGGACGGATGTTTCGGCCTCAGCGGCCTTGACGGTCGCCCGGGTCGTCGCGGTCGACCCAGGCTCCAACCAACCAGCGCCGGGCACCTTGAGCCTGGTACCGCCCGGGACCACCTCAACTGGTTCTGGCTCCTGCGCGGCGTCACCAGGACCAATGACCTCCTGGACGCTTGCTCCCGCCATGGCGGCGGCCTCCCTCGTCCTGAGCCACTCCGTCGCAGCCTGGTACCTCGCGACCCTGGCGGCGTCATCGGCCGGCATCTGCATCATCAAGGCGGCGCCCGACTTGAGCGCCTTGACGGGAGTTGGAGCCGTGAGCTCCGCCTTGTGCTTGTGGCTGAGCAGCAAACAAACACGTCAGAATAAAGAGCGAGATTACCGTTGATGGAAAGACAAGGTGAGGTACTTACCTGGATATGGGAATCAGGGGCCTAGACTCCGGCCTCCCCGAGCCACCCGACGGCATCTGTGAGGGCCCCTCCGTTGAGCCTCCTGTTGGCCGGGTGCTCCTCGGAGCCTGGGCTGACGGGGTGCCTGAGGACCTCTGTGCCGATGAGGCTATCTGGCCTCGAGTCCTTACGCCCGTCGACGGCGCCCTAGCCTCAGACGCCGACGCCGTTGCTCCGCCCGCCGGTAGAGTCTAAGGCGATCGGACTTGCGGGCGCGGCGCCACCGACCTCCCCTTCGGGACACCAGGTGAGGTAGATCCCCTCTCTGAAGGCCCCGCTCGGGACCTTCCCTCTGCTAGCTCTCCTTCCCCATTGACGGGCGCCGAGACTTCCCTTGACGCCTGGGAGGTGACCCCCCAACGGGCTCCAGCAGGGGCCGCACGTTGGGGAGGTGCGCCAGATAAGTCGCGGTATCATACCGCGACCTGGCATCGTCGTCGCCGCTGTCTTCATCCTCCCCCGAGACCGTCTCGGAGGGGGATTCCTCGATCGGGAGACCCTTGAGGCTCTACTGGCGGCGGCGCTTTTTCAACGCCTTGCGCTCGAGGGCCTTCTTGACTTGACGCTTCTTAGCAGCGTCCTTCTCTTCCTTCTTCTGGGCCGCCAAGAGGCGTCTCGCCTCTCGAGCAGCCCGATCCTCCGAAACGGGCGGTCGCGACTCCTTGACCGCCGACAGATCCTGCACGGAGGCCTCAACCAACTTAGTCGAGGGAATTGGGAAACAAAAGGACCCAAGGCTGTCAAAAATGACACTTACCAGAGGCTCAAAGCCTTGAGTGGGGCGCATCGGGACCCTGTCGATGTCCTCCTGCTTGAAGCTCTCCACCATCCACCGTGCACGTCGGGTAACTTCATCAAGGGGGAGGGACTCGTGCGACATCCGACTCCCCTCCAGCGAACCCTCCGGCGTCATCTCGTCGATCCGGAGCTGGCGCTGCATCAGCGGCAACACCCACAGGCGGTGGAACGCGGCGGCCACCATTCCCGCCGTCAACCCGCGCTGCCGAAGCCTCCTCAACGCGTCGAGGAGCAGCTGCAGTTTCGGCTTGTCCTCCTCGACGACGTCGTACGTCCAATTCTCCTCGCGCGACATCAGAACCCGGCCAGAGAACCTGGACAGCCAGTCGTTGTCGTTGCGCAGGTAGAACCACCCGTCGTGTCAGCCGCTGTTCGATGAGATGAGCTGTGTCGGGATGTACTGCTCACCTCGACCCGCCCAGACTTGGAGAGTGCAGCTCCCTGCATGCACTGCGCGCCGCACTCCTCGCTTGCCCGCCTTCTTGGCGAAATGCTCCGCCTTGAAGAGGTGGAGCCATAGATTCTTGTGTGGCTCCATCCCCAGGTACCCCTCGCAGACCGCCGCAAAAATGGCAGCCTACGAGATGGAGTTGGGGGCGAGATGATGCAACTCCACCTTGTAGTAGTGGAGGAGCGCCCGCATGAAGCGGCTCGGTGGCATCCCGAGCCCCCTCTCATGGAAAGCCACGAAGCTTACCACATATCCCTCCGGGGGCGCCGGATAACTCTGGGCATATTACCCGCTACTGGTTACCCGAACCCGAAATACCTGGACCCGAACCCGAAGTACCCGAACCCGCACTACCCGATGTCTAGTTCGGATAGTGAATCCTATTACTCGAATTTATATTGGGTAATTCGGGTAACTACGCCCGGTACCCGAACTACCCGTAATAGGAATCCAACTTGCGATTCGTGAAGTGTTCCAGCCGCCAGCCCCAGCAATTCCCGTGGCCAAAGGCCAAAGCCCAATAAACCTCCTTGGCTTCGCTACCTCATTAACTCGTCTCGTAACTCTCCGTCGTCTCCTCCACTCAGCTTCGGTCATCGTCTCCCGTCTCCCCGAGACCCTGACTACTCGGTTGGCCGGCTCCTCGTCGCCTTCAAAACCCAGCGTCCCATCCATGAGCCCGCCACACTTCCCGCATCCCGCGTCTCACCTCACGGCGCAACGACACCGTGAAGTCTGGGACGGCCAACGGCGCGACACCGCCCTCACCCACCGCTGCTCCGGAGCTCGACGCCGCTGCCCCCATCAGGCCAGCTCCCGCCGCCGTGCGTCACCTCGTCGGAGAGGTAATCTGGTGCCCGACAACCTGAAGAATGAAGGACGCCAATACTCTTCTCTGCCCAGCTTTGATACTTCATTTTTTATCGCACAGTATGGACTATATGGAGGCTGAAAGTCTGGAGGAACTAGACTGCTACTACTGGAGTTTTGAGTACTAGCGTCTGGAGTCTGATGTCTGAAGTTCTGAACCATCAATTTGTTTGTATAATGGCACTTAGCATGCAGCAGCAGCAGGCTTGCCACCTGGAACTATTAAATTTGTGTTTTTTATCTTGTAGAATGTCGAGTACCTATGTCTTATGAATGTGTCGTGGTTTGCACTTGCATGTTCCATTTGCACAAGACGTCAAGACTATTAAGTATTCAGTATGTCGAGTACCTATATCTTTGTGTTGGCACCTGCGATTCAACTTAGCAGTTATCAACTTTATGAATTATTTTGTCCAGTTCTACATGTATGAGAAATTCTGTGTTGTTTGAGTGTATCTTGTGATCTTATATATTTCGGGTAAATTGGGTAATACCCGAACCCGAACCTGAATTTGCAGGTAGCAGTTTTTCGAGGCTGTGATCGGGTAGCGATTTTCATTACCCGAACTTTACAAAACCCGAACTACCCGACCCAAAGTAATTGGGTAACCCAAACGCCCAGAGTTAGCGCCGGCTCCCGGTGGTCGGACGACGGCACCCTCCATTCCGGCTGGGTCCGGCTCGCCCTTGGTCGCAAAAGATCGTCGCGGACCAACTCCTCCAGCTTCCTCTCTGTCACTGAGGAACGAGCCCACGCGTCTGCAGGAAGGATCTGGCTCTTGCCCGCCATGGTCGTTGGGAACGGCGTGCGGCGGCGGCAGAGGAAGAAGTGACGACGGTGGTGGAAAGCGGCTGAAGGGCGCACAAAGAGCAAGAGGGCAGCGATGCAAATGGCCTGTAGGGGGTATACGGAACCTCGGGCCTCACACTTATACCCCGATGGAAGGCCAACGGGTGGGCAAAAAGGTAGGAACAGTTTCCACATTCAATGACCTTACCTAACCGCTCCCTGAAAACCAGCAGGTAAGGGCACGTGTCCGCCGTTCACTCCGTAACTGTCGCACCACGCCGCCCACTACCGCGCCGATCTCGCCTCCCTTCCTAAAAAGACATGCCCCAAACGGGCCGGAAGGGGATCCGCGGACGGATATTCCTAGATGAATGGGTAATGGGCTCCGAGCCCGATATAAACCTCGAGGGATCGAAAGCTGGCCCTCGACTAGGGTTCGACAGCTGCCCTCGAGTAACGGAGTCAGGGACAACCAGGGACGTGCCCGTACAAGGCCAGGGCTCGAGCCACTCTCTCGAGGCACCCCCAGATGTATTCAAGGCTAGAAGAAAGGTCGACGGAGGAATCCCCTAGGAGGGAGGCATCGAGCCCTCGGATCCTATCGCAAGGAACCGAGATCCACACGACTACTCTTTGGCATTTTTGAGAGCGCCTCCGTGGCCGCTAGCCGACTCCTACCGAATGGAGCACGGGCTCCCACTCGAATTCCCCGATAATAGCTCACCAGAGACCGTCGGAACTCGCCCGACGAGGGTAGTACGACGTTCCCCACCCCTCCTCCTTTTTTCTAAAAGAAGGAGCATGAGGGTTGAATGATAAAAGACGGCCGAGACTCTGATCGACCTCGTGCGCACGAGGCTCGGGGGCTCGACCGCAGAAGGCTAAACCTCAAACGAAAGAAGACAAAACACGTCACGATACAAGAGCATTCCTCGATATAACATACTAAAGACCTCGGAGGAGTCAAAACACTCCACCGAGGCCTCAGGGGCTACACCCGGTGGGTGCGCTCGCGCGCACCCACCGAAAAAGGCTACGACGCTATGACTCTAGTTCATGACTCGCTAAGCCTCTGTGAGAGTGACCCACACTCACCCAAAGGCTCGGGGCTACTGTCGGGTACCAAAACAAGGGGTACCCACAATCAACGATCAGAAGAAACAAACTCCTGAGAAAACCACGCCAAAAGCTCTGCCCACAAAGACAGGGCAAGCTGAAACGACGAACGAAACACCTCGACCACGTTCCGACTCGTACGAGCCTCGCTCGATGGAACGCCTAGACCGCCGAGAAGTTTCCGACTCGCACGGCCCTGGGTCGGGCCGGTCGACCCACCTCATTCACCAACTCTGAGACAAAAGTCAGAGCATTTAATGCGACTGCCAACCACTTCCTACCCTCATGGCTACAGCGGTAATCAGCATGGAAGTAGTACTGGTGTCAAATCTCACTTTTTACTGCCCATCCCGAGATGGACGGTGAAAACCTGTCACTGTACGCGCCATACTGGGCGCTATTCCGCCACTGATCACCCTCGAGGGAGAATACGACGAGTACCGTACCCCGCAATTCTGGGGACTCGACCCTATCCATTCATCATCGACCCACCTCGACCCGTCCTCGACCCGGCCTCGACCAACCGCTGGTCAAACAAGAAAACAAGACTCGCATGCCACAGGATCCGGAGTCTTTTCACCGTCTCTTCCTCTACGTCATCCTAGTATCCGGAGATGGCCGGCCATTCTCGGGGCACGTCGCTACAGCGGCCTCTACAGCGGTTGACAAGACTTCACTCCTAAGGCACCCCTGGCGTCCCTGCCTCCTCTTGACCCTATAAAAGGGCAGGCAGGGGCCTCTGTGACAGGGGAACAACGGACGGAAAAAAGCCAGTCACCATCCCACCATAGAAGATCAACATCTCAAGCAATCTCCTTTGTACTCTCACTTTTTTCTCTCTGCGACCTGGGATCGTCTCCCTCTCTCACAGCTTGTAACCCCTACGCAAGCACTTAGGTGCAAGGAAATACAACACTCCCCCCTCCCCGCTGGACGTAGGGTCTTCTTTTGCCCGAACCAGGATAAACCTTCGTGTACTTTCCTTGCATCACCATCAGATTAGGGACACGCAACATTGATTCACTCGTTGGCTTAGGATCCTCGCAGGACCGAACGCCGACAATATGCTTATGTCTGGAGAAGTTTAAGCAAGTGTATAAGGCAAGTATAGCATGGAACTATCCTTGTTTCCTAATAACCTTTAATGCACTTAAATCATTATGCATGTGTCTCCTCGTTAAGGATTACCTAGATTTGACCTTAGACCTTGACTCCTATGGATGTTGCATTGGGTAGCTATTGCCAGTGCTCAACATAAACAGTGATCTTATAATATGACTAATGGAATGTGCAATAAACATTAAAAGATGACTTTTTAGCAACATGATTAAAGAGGGCTAGAGAAATGGGCTAACTTTATGGTGCTCTAGTTTCTCTCCTTAAAGACCTATCTGTAAGCGAATATGTGGTACTTACAGTATAACTGTGAGGGTTACATGGCTCTGGCTTTAGTCATATAAGAGGACCTTTTCTAGCTTGTTAGTGGTTACCTTTATGGCGCAAAAGGGACTTGCCACGATGGGTGTAGGGCAGCCTCTATTTCTATGAGTATAGCTGTGATGGAATTGTGCCATTCGAAAAGGGGTTCCTACATCTGCCCGTAAATTGGAATCCTAGTGGCCTTAACTTGTTAAACGAACCTTAGAAAGGCTTCATAATGAACCCTGCTCGCTCACCTTGGTAATGTTTTGGGACTCATTGTAACACCCTAAAAAATTCATTCTTTTAAAATAGGTGAAATTGATTTAATTATGCAAGTGTGTGAGCATTCGAACATAGAAAATAATAATCTTTGCTCAATTAAAATCCACTATAAAGCATGATACATGATGTTGCATACATGCTGCTGCACTTCTATTTTGTACTGTGTGATTTTTGTCTCTCATCTCTCTATATTCAAAATTCTTAAGTTTCAGAAAATTCAGTTTCAGAAATGATCAAAGGAAAATGAATATGTTGGCCGCTGGCTTGCTTCCCTGTTCTCGTAAGCCTGCTTGGTGCTTGCACCTTTGCCGATTTTCTTCTAATCTTTTTCCTCCATCCAATGGTGATTTAGCCATCTAAATATTCAATCTATATTCTCTAGCTTGGTTTCCAACTCGGTGCCTATTAAATTATGCTATTAGGTCATTGAAGAACCACCTGGGCTTGATTTCTTGTCTTCGTAGCCAGCAGCACTGCTGCTGTTTTCCAGATGCCGGCCAAAGCGGGTGGCCTGTGCTTCATCGCCGTGGTCAGCGGCCAAGCTAGAGAGCTAGCGCCCTTTTCCTCTTTCAGAGCCTGTTTAGTTCCCAAAAAGGAACCTAAAAAGTGTTACAGTACCTATCACATCAAATTTTACGGCACATGCATGGAGTACTAAACGTAGACGAAAGAAAAAACTAATTACACAGTTTAGTTATAAATCACGAGACAAATCTTTTGAACCTAATTAGTTCATGATTGGACACAAATTGTCAAATAAAACGAAAAGTGCTACAGTAACTGAATCTAAAAAAGTTCACCAACTAAACAGGCCCTCAGTGGTTGACTACTGGGTTTCATCTCTTTTCCATTGAACCGCAGGGCCACGCGTCAGCGTCTTCTGTTTCCGCTTGTCCAACACGAGTCGGACTCAGATCCGAGCTGAGTCCTGTGCCAAGCCCGGTTTGCGGGGATTCGGGCGCTCTATAAAAGCCTTCGCCCTCTCTCTGTACTCCTTTTCCCATCTATGCGCCGCCGCCATCTCGCACAGAGCTGCAGCCCTCTTCCGATCTTGCCGAGAAGGACGCGGAGCCGCCGCAGCTCGGTCGCTGCTCCCTCATCTCTCCGTCGTGTGCAACTCGTGGCCGAGGTTAACGTCAAGGTGACAAGGCCAAGAATGCTTTTCACTTCCCGTTTATCTCCTATGCTGCTCATGTCGCGCCATCGTCGTATGCAGATTCTTCCCTGTTCGTCTTCCTGCCGCCGCAATCCCTGTTTCGCCTCCGTCCGAGAAATCTTCCTCGGTGAGTTTGCTGCGATCTCTGCTCCGTCCCCATGTTTTTCCCGCGTCGAATCGTGGCTGTAGGCTCTAATTCCATGCTCGCCGGCAAGAAGTTCGCCGCAGGTAATGACTTGCCGTCGTGCTGCTTCTTGTAGCAGCCGGCAGCACCTTTCTCATATATTCATCATTGATTTCCAGCCGTTCAATCTGACATCAACGTGTGGTATCGCGCAAACGAGCTGAGTTAGCAGAGCAGCCGTGCGTGCCCTGTTCTTATATTTGCTAGCTTGATGATGTCAGCATGATGTCATCCATCCATCATGGTCATTTTCTTTTAGAAAAATAAATCCAGTAATACTATAGAAATACATAACCCATAATAATTAATCAATCTCCACCGTTTTTTATTTTAACTTCGATTTGACCCATTCAAGTTGCGTTAGGTTCGTATCGACGAGCTCTTTGTGGTAGTATCACTGTATGGTAGGTTTATAACCTTTAAATTTCGAGCTTGTATTAAAGTAATTATTTATCTTTAGAAAATCTTAGTAAATTCATAACTTTCACGTTTCAACTCTGTTTTTCGTGATCTTTACGTCTGTGTGATCGTATCAATATGTAGAATAGTTTTATAAAACTTTTATACTGTTTTGCTACTGTTAGTGTACTATTCTAATTATGTCTCTTTGTTTGATTCGTGTATTATTGCTCGGATGATTGTGTGTTGATGCTTGTGATCAATTATAGATGGTGAGTAGTACCCTGACAACGAAGAGTATTATTTCGAGCCGGACCAGCTGTACCATCCGGAGTATCTTGATCATGGCAAGTATAACATGAGATCATCCTTGTTGTCCTAATCACTGAAATTGTCATACATATGCATGCGTCCTCCTTGATAACCATAGAGATTATAACTTAGCTATTGATATCTTGTTTCCTTGTCACCTATAGGTTGTGCATTTGGGTAGCTATTGCTAGTGCTTAATTATGAACGATGATCTTATAATGGGACTAATGAATTATGCAACCAACCATTAATGATGACTTTAATTACTGTAAAAGGGGGCTAGAGCATGGGGTTATTGTTGCTCTGGTTTCTCTCCGTAAGGACTTACCTGTAAGTGATAATCGGGATTGACAGTACAGCTATGAGGGCTATATGGCTCTGGCTTTAGTTGTTTAAAGGACCTTTTCTTGCTTGTTATTGGTTACCTTAAATGGCATAAGAATGGCTCACGTTGGGTGTAGGACAACCTCTAGTCTTATGAGTATAGCCGTGAAGGAAGAGTGTCATTTGAAAAGGGGTTCCTACATTTGCCTGCCGAGTGAATCTAATGGCCTAACTTGTTAGACGAACCTTTAAATGATTTTATATGGTTTCCTATGTTAGGGGATTCATGGGAATCATGACTCATAGTGAAAGTGTACACCTCTGCACCGAGTTTAATAAACTGGTATACAAGCCATGCTCATAGACACAAGCGACCTTAGGGATTCTTATAGAATAGTTGATCATCATTGTTATATCATGTTTAATTATTGTTGTTATTATTATGCTCACATTAATGCTATTCATTACCCTTATTATAAATGATCATTGGTTTATTAATGGGAATTGGTTCATCTTGATGCTACTCAATTGCTAATTATATGATAAATAAAAGCTAAATGCAGTCAAACAGCGTCTAGCCTTTTGTGCCCCATGAACCCTGTGTTATACTTGTGGAGTACGACATGTGCTCACTCTTGATGTTTCCAACACAACAGATGATGAGTACAACGAGGACTATCATAATGAGAGATTTATTATTAGTTATTACATTTATTGTATAAGACTATGTGATAATATTCACTCGTTATGTAATAAGCACGGTGATGATACTTCTGTAATTTATCAATTTGTGTGTGCGACTATTTTCTGGGGCGCACATGAGTCTTTTATGTATCCTATTTTTGTCCTTAAAAATGGGTGTGACAGTCATGACCTCGAGCATATGGGAATCATGACTCACAGTGAAAGTGTACAACCTCTGCAGAGTGTAAAACTGGTATATCAGCCTTGCTCCCGGTCACGAGCGGCCTTGGACCCTTATGAATTGATGATCGTTAATGATAATTATATTTATGCTATTCATTATTCATGTTTACCTGATCATGTGGTTGTTTGGGGTTTATGCTAAACTTGTTGCTACTCAATTGCTAAAAGATGACTCACTAAAAGCTATCGCAGTCAACCCGTGTCAAACCTTTTGAGCTTCATAACCCCATGTTATATTTGTTGAGTACGACATGTGCTCGCCCTTGCTATTTCAACCACATCAGTTAGACTTGTGATCAACCAATCAGTTGTCCCTGTGGAGTTGAAACTTTCGCCTAAAGATCGGAGTATCTTTCTGTTGTTTGCTCGTTAAGGTTATATTCTTTTATACCAATATGTTATGTAATAAAGCATTGTCTTTTGATATTACCACTTTTTGGTGGCCATATGTGATTTGACTTCCTGGGCTCACATATGGTGTGTATCTAGTTTTTTTCTTAAAATCGGGTGCTACAATGACCTCGCAAGGGCTAGGCTCCCAGCTAGGTAAATTTGTGGATAGCCCTCAGGCCTTCTTCATGCACAAGTGGGTCTTCAAGAAGGCCTCTTCTAGACCACTCCCCACTGTCTTCACTATTATTGAGCTTCCGGCCAAATCGCCACGGGCCTCGTTCCCACCGGTAAGCGACGGCGGTCAAACCACAAACGCGGTTGGTTTGGTCTTGCAAGACTACAATCCCCTCCGGTGTATAACAATGGTACACACAAGCACCGAGTGGCAAGAGATATGCAAACCACACTAAACACTAGGCCTAAACCTAGAGCAAGCCATAAGCGGTTGTCTAACTAGCCTAAGCACTTCGCAAAGCATCTACACTAATCATCTAATATTTCCCTAAGCACATTTGGTGGCTAGAGCACAAACGGATGAGCCTCAGCTCTCCACACACACTTCCATCAACTGTAGCACACCTTTCTTAGCCCAAAGAGGGGTATAAATAGTCCCAACTCCAAAGACTAGCCATTACAACATTTTTTGTGAACATTGGACTAATAGGTGTGTAGCATCAGACTAATAGGTGCCACTATTCGTTTTAGTTCAGTGAGCATGGCTACCAGTGGCACGGCTGCCATCGACCTCCTCACTCCGCGCTGCTTCCCTCTGGGCTCGCGCCCTCGTTGGCTGGGGCGCCGCGGCTCCTCCCCGGCTTGCACCCGTGGCGGCGCGGCTGGGGCCTCGCCCGCTGCCCCACCCCCTGTTCGCTCGACCAAAGGAAGAAACGCATCGAGCAGGCGAGTGGACGCATCGCAGCTAGGGCTTCCTTGCCGGCGGCCTTTTGCGGCGCGGCTCCCGGCGTTGTTGCCCCCTTTCCCCATGCCACCTCGCCTCCCCGGTGCATCTGGCCCAGCGGTGACAAGGCCGCCGCACCACCGTGGTGCTCCTGCCACCCCTGCTGCCGTTCGATCTGAACATGCCGAACCCGGCCGCCGACGAGATCGACTGGCGCTATGACAAGCTTCTGTACCTCTAGCCGGGAACCAACCGCAAGCACTCTGCACTTCGCAAACTGGCACTACAGGAGCATGCTCGCTTCGTGTTGCTGATCCGGCAGAGCAATGCGTACCGCCAAGTGCTATTGTGCTATCTCTCCATAGAATTTGATACTTGTTTTCCACTGCTTCTTTAGTCTCTTTTTTACCACTGCCATTATACAACTGAAATGCTATCAATTTTTTTCTAACAATTGTTGAATTGTGAACAAGTTAAATTATCTAATTTTGTATCAAAATTGACAAAATTTGGATATGAAATTAGGGGTAAAAACACAAATATAAAAAAACAGGGGTAAAAACGCATAGACAAAGTTGTCGTTTTCTTAAAAGTTACACCGTTAGGGGCACTTCACAGAGTAGGGGTAAAGTCTCCCTTCGTTTTGAAATCGCAGGGGTAAAATCACAAAGTTTAAAAAACAAGGGCAAAATCACCATTTTGCTTCAAAATAGGGGTAGAAACGCTTAAGCCCCTTCTTTCTACGGTCTTCTAGGGTTAAAAGTCATATCCATCCTGAACATCTTGACTAGCACTATTATGATTAGTTTGTTTTCTTTCATCCCCATCAACCATCTACCATTATCTCTACTACTATATAATCCACCAGTTGTGATCTTTTCTAAAGCCACACCATAAACTGTCCACTACAGTCATAATCTCTCCTAAGTACACCTAAAATAATACACCCAAAGCCAGCCAATCTTTCAAACGAAGGGACCAGATCCCCTCTCATCTCTATTTTCTCTTACTCACTCACGTCCAACGGACGAGATTAGTGGGATCAAACTCCATCACTCATCCTCCCCCGCACCCCACGCGCGCGGCGCGCCCTCCCACATGCGGCGGCACCTCTTCCCGAGGTGCGACCCTATGCCTCACGCCCACCCTCAACCCCTCCCGCCAGGGTTCGATCCCTCAGGTCCACAGGTGCTCTTTTCTTCGAAAAAAAAATTGAAACACCAGCTCTCTTCCCCGACATCTCCTCTCCCACACGAGCGAGTCGGGGGCTCCGGCGATCCTCTCCCCACGACACGATTAGGGCAGGTGATTCGGGCCCCTCGCGAGCTCACCAGGAGGCCTGCAGCTGGCGGGGACGACAGCGGCGGTGGCGGCCAACCGGCCAGCGCAGCCGCCGGGGAAGCTGCACGGCCGTCGGGGCGCACGACCGCACGCCGCCGGCCGCCAGGGCGCCAGGTCGCTGGCCATCCGTAACAGGAGGAGGCGCATTCGGTGCCGCAGTCATCCAAGGCCTCGATCACCGAGGAGACCCCATCCGTCCCTGGCTCGCTCAACCATTTTGCCTTCACTGAGATCTGCTACGAGCGTGCGCTGTCCGGTGAGCAGGCCAGATCCTTCTTTCTTCATCTCCTCTCTCTCATCCTCTCTCACTCTTATGGCAGGATGTCAACGGTGGGAAGCATCAATGGGAGTGCAGCTGTTGTGGCGGCAGTTGCTGAGCGCGAGGTCCGTCTCCTGCTCAAGGTGCAGCCGCTTGCATTCCTACTCCTATCTTAAATACTGTGTTTGGCAATTGGCATTGCTCAGTGAACTTGAACATGCCTCATCATGCTGACAGCTCATGCTCATCCCTGGTAAATAATCTTTCCTTTCTATCTTTGTCATCCCGTGCATGTCCAGCAGCCGTGATGTGTTCGACACAATGTCTAAACCATTTATGTTCTGTTTTACTTGCAGATTTGTGTTCGGCCATGCATGTAAGATTTTTATTGCAGGTTGATGGGCTACCATGGTCATATTTGGATCTGATTTGCCTCCTCACAGGTCTGGTCATTTCTTGTTTCTTGTTTCTTTTTTTTCTTTCTTTTTGGCCTCCATTGTAGTTTAAACTTTTAATGCCCTACACACCGGATATGTTAGGTCTGTAAGTTTAATGCCGATGGAATTGCATAGTAAATTTTTCTTTGTTCCTATGTAAAATTACCTTTATTCAAGGATCATATTAGTTAATGTTTTTTTTTCTTTTTGCAGTTTGAACTGGTGTTTTGTAAAATGATAGAATTATTAAGAATGTCAAATGACACGCACTACTTTTTTAAGGTCTCAAATTTGTGTACTTATTACATTCCTATGATTTGTTTAGTCAGCATATATCTACCAACGATTTCACACCTGATCTGCTTGTTTGTTCCCCTCATTCTATCTGATGCTTGTTTGCTAGATAACACTGTTGTAATGGTCAGTAGGTTCAGTTCAGTTAAGGAAGAGAAAACTAAATTTCTGCATGTTTATTTAGGGATGTCATAATAATACTCCTTTGTATATGATTAGCAAGTTTCAGAGTTTCATATTCTCTCAGTTCTTTTGTCTCACGTCTCATTCTTTGCCCTAAATTTGAAGTACATATGTTGCTTATTGACTGCAAAGGAAGACCTCATATAGAAAATGCCTTTCCATAATAACAAAAACTTGAGTGCAATGTACCGTTGGAGCTTCTATTGTACTGAACCTATGGCTTATTTGAATCCTTGGCTTCTCTCTTTTGCAGGACGACAAAAGCACAACAGCTATCTGGAGGAGAAGTGAAGCAACAACACAGCAGTTCAGGCGTGGCTTGAATATGCAGGACGACAAAAGCACACCAACTATTTATGGTTGTTCAATCTTTGAAAGTTTGTAGGATTGTTAATATGGAATGACTTTGGTTTATTGGTTCTTATCAATGCCTGGCTTAGAAGATAACTATGCTCTCTGTTTTACTAGCTCGTGCGTAATAATGGATATGGCTTAGAAGATAACCTTGGTTTATTTGTATTGATAAATACTGCGTGTTCTTGTCAGCTCCTACTCGACTAGAAGGTATAGGTGCCCTTTTGTCGTGGTTGTCACACTGAAGTCCTGACTAGACGACGACAATGTGCTGGACATCGTTACTCTAGGTGAGACCAACATCACCATTCGTTTTCGGTGAGTCCATGAACAATGTTATTAGTTTTAACTTTAATGGGAACTCTCTGTAGTCTGTTGTCTCTGATTCAATTTGTCTGCAATCTGTTTGTTAGTTGAGGGCAGTTGCTTTGCCTGAATGACTAATGACCTATTTTATATATTCTCTGGATCATCCTTTGTAACTTACATATCTTCTGCATTAGCTCTTTAGCCATTCTCTATGCGAGTAGCCCATTGTGTTTTGTAGCAGCTAGCCTTCCTGTGTAATAAATTTTCCATTGTGTTGTAAACATGTATGATTACTTCTCATTTTACTATTAATATGTTATAGGGAATCGGGAGATGAGTTTACTGATCCCAATATGGGTGGCCAGTCAGGGTTTAATCCTTTGTTTTTATTTTAAGATTTAATCCTTTGTTTTTATTTTAAGATATTACCTGGTGTCTTGTAGTTTTTTTTTCTTCTATCTTTTTCCTTGCCACTCCATGTGCTATCCATGGTACCTTTGAAAATGGCATCTAAACAATGTGCATTGCCATTTCAGGATGGAAATTCATGAACTGAAAGTTCGGAAGCACAAGTTGTATAAAAAGCGATCCATGCCATACTATCTAATTATTAATTTTGAAATAACAAATATGCCAATGATATGCTTAAACTAAGCATATTTAGTTCAGCTGCTTAGAAACGTATGTCCTCTTCAATGTCTGCCCTTTTATCCCTGTCTGTGCAACAATGATATGCTTATGAAGTCTGCCATTTAGTCCGGGCATTGATCTGGGTTCAGTGATCAAATGTTGCATTTAATTCTGTATTCATAGTCCAGATTTTGATTTATGAGTTTGTTGGAAGCTTATGAATCTTATATAAATCTCATTATCCATTTATAGATCTGTTTGAGTATGGAACTAGGTTCCTGTATTTTTTTAAAAAGAATGTTTAGAGGATCAGTAGGCTCAATTCAGTTGAAGAAGAGAATACTAAATTTCTGAAGAAGTGAATACTAGCAATCCACTAATTTCTTGAAGCTAACCAGTTTTGAGATGTTAAAAGTCTGAGATGTTTACAATGGTGTTGGAATGCAGATTCTGACCCAATCAGAAAGGGGTAGCAGCACAACAAAGCTTGTGAAGGTACTTCAGCTATTAAATCTTATATTAACGTATGGATTATGGGCTATTTGCTGCCATGTGCTTTGTTTTACGAGTATATAATATTACACTGATGCTACCAAATAGATTAGTTCTTATTATGTGTATAAGTTAAACTTTTGCCTTAAGTCAGCCCTTGTCTTGTAATGCTTTTTCTGCTAACTTGTATTGGCAATCTGATTCTGTGATTTAGCATTCTGGTCACCTTTAACCTTTATATTCTGCTGACCCTGCTGTTAGCAATTTCATTTTTGCTGATAAAGACCACTACATATAGATCTATCTTCGTCTTGGCAAAACATGAATCCGAACTTTGCAATTTCTTGATCTTGAAAAGATTTCTTTCACAACATATGCAGCAGATGCGAAGCGCCCCCACAACTCTGCCCCGCGAAGCAGCCTACAAAACGTGGCATTTTATTTATATGAATTTTTATAAAACAACATTAAATTCGTGACAAAAGTACATCTATGTTTTTCTATGCTTTTTGAACATGCATCACTTCGACTTTTTTGGAGCTACAGAAAGACTATGTTTTTTATTGAATCTTAATTTAGTACTTCAATTTAATATATCCCGTAGCGTTAGTACTTCAATTTAATATATCCCGTTTGCTCCTGAAGTGAGAGGATGTTGCCTTGCTTATGAAGTGAGAGGATCAGAAGAGAACAATCTAAAATGGAGAATAACTGTTCACAAGGGGCATCCAAGGAGGAAGGCATCATTAGCTGTTCAAGGGACGGACAGGGGAGATGAGGCAACCGAAAAAGAGCGTGTACAATCATATGTGCCTTCTATTTTCCGGTGATATATATGTACCTTTGCTATTCTTACTGTTTTTTTGCCAACTCATACAACTATCTGTTAAAGTACACACATGGATGACTTAGACATGAATGTAGTATGCATGGTTATATACATGGTAATATACAATTGTGTGAGACTTAAACTATAGGAAAATGTCTTCGTTTGGTTTTCATGTGCATCCCTGAAATGAAGCCGTAGCGTTAACACGGGCACTATACTAGTCTTGTTAAAATTGTTGACCAGTTACATTACAAATCCAATTAACAAAACAAGTTACTCACGTGAAAAAGGTCGTAGCGCTAATACGTCAAGCGAATCATAGATTTGGTGATCTAAAACATGATACACGCAAACAAGTTATATAATCAAGTGTGTGTATTACAATAACACGATTAAAAGTACGTTACATAATTGAGAGTCTTCTAAAACATGCTACACGTTGGCTATCACGAACGTTACATAAAAGAGAGTCTTCTAAAACATGCTACACGTTGGCTATCACGAACGTTGGAAAACATGCTACACCTTAGCTGTTGTGTACGTTACACGTTTTACTCGGTTTAAAAAAAATATGTTACATATATGAAAAATATTAACAACAAACACATTAATTGAGCTATAAACTTTGATGATGATCTAAAACATGTTACACACTAACACACTATACAATCAAATATGTATATTATGTTAACTCGATTATAGCCACATTACATAATTGAAAGGGTCTTTTAAAAAAGCAATACATATATTGAAAATGTAAAATGACCACGTAATTTTCAGGTACGTTCGACACACGTTTGATGGGCATATTTGCACACAAAAAATTCATGTACGATTGGGCATGCGTCGCGGATTACTTGCATAAAAAATTTGGCCAAAGTTTAAAAGTTTGACTTAAAAACAACTTTAGAAATCTATTTATTTAGGAATAGAAGGGAGTATTAGTTGTTGAAATTTAATAAGGTAACAAGTTGATGACCTGTCAATTTATTTTGTTCAAGATAATCATAATTAAAATATTTTGTAAACAATAATTATAGAATCATTATGTTATGGGAAGTATAAAATCACAAAAGAAATGCGTTTTTCCAAGAAATCAGTCATTCAGTCAGGTGCTAGTGCTACAAATGTATGATACACGTGTCTGAGTTTATATATTCCACGCAAGACTGCTTGTTCAATTCCTGGCTGCCCGAGAAAAAAAAACTCGTCAAATTTCTTTGGCACGAGAATAGCCAACGCGGTGGAGACCGTACGCTGACTTTTGTTTATTTTTTTTATCATTATAAGTGATGAAATCGCGTCCGGATATTTTAGTTGCGTCCAAATGTGAAGCAGCCCATCGAGAGTTTGTGCGCCGTACTTACGTACGGACGGACGGTTTATATATAATAATTAATTATGTATATATCATGAACGATGAATATAAATAGACATTCAATTATTATTCAAGAAATAGCTCATGAGAGAACAATAAAATAGTCATAAGATCCTGATTCGCTATCACCACAAAAAACAGTAACCTCAATAGTCTTATGATAGTTAAAACGGGTTAGAATTATTTGCTTCATATTATAGCACAGTATTGCGTATGCTACGAAAAATTATGGACCAACCGCCCTGCTACCTCAAATATCAGCCGCTAAGTTCCAACTCGCTAAATCTAGTTCGCTACATCATACCCTGTGATGTTGTAGTGGTTGTTGGGAAACTGTTCCCAGCGGGGGTTAGCGTGGTTAGATGGGACCTCCGCCGGGGTGCGGGCGGAGGTTGAGGAAGAGTGGGCTTACGGAAAACATAGGTGAGACCCAAGAAAGTTAGGGTTTCATTACTGTATTCACCTACCCTTCTCCTGGAGCATTTACAACCCCCGATTTTATAGGGCACCGACTGACACAAATCATAATTACATTCATGCCCCGTGACGGTGGCGGTATATTCTTCGTAGATACCTTCCCTAGGCTAGTCTCTCAAGGGTAGCCGGTCATTCTCTAGTGATGAAGGCTGTTTCACGGTGGACCGACACTTGTGGCCCATCAGGCTTCCGGAGGCCTAAGTGCTGATGTCGGTGGAGCATGATTCAGACCTCCTCCCTTGGACGGCGAAACCTCCGCCTCAGACCTTGAACACCGCCTGCTTGTTGGCCTTTCCCTGCACATTCCCGCGAGTGGCACTCCAGGGCGACGAGCAACTCCCGGAACCTCCGCCCGTACAACGCAGGTCTAACCTCCGCCCATCAAAGGCGGAGGTAAGGCCTTTGCTCGGGCTCCACTCCCGTGCATCCTGCTCAGCAGCACAAACAAAAATATCCAAGTTAGGGTTAGCGGGCGGAACTCTTGCTGTATCTCCGCCTGATATCTCCTCCCAGGAATTGCCGAAGGCTCCATCGGCGGTGGTGCCATCACTCAACCGTGGTCTTGAGTGCACACCCCGCTTTTGTGTTACCTCCGTCGCCAAGGGGAGTTAGTCCCTCAACAGTGGTCACAACGAGTACCATGGCCGTAAACTATGCACACTAGCTTGCCCACGTGCGATGCATTTAAAAGATACGGGGAAAAATGCAGATGTTTCGATCGGTCAACTGCAATCTAAATATCTGGAAGCATTTGCAGCAAACTCAGTGAGGCCAGTCTTCATGCTACTTTCATGTCCCAATTTCGAATACACCCACGTTTCTAGTAGAAAGGGCGAGCATTTGGTCACCAGAAGCAAAGCATTCGCTTTGACCCGTCGGCATTAAACTAGTCTACTGCCACTTCGACGATGATCTTCCCTGTTCCTTCCCGTCTTCTTCAATTCTTCCTCCTCCTGTTTTCGATGTTGTTCAACTTAGTGCAGTGCATTGCAATGGCTATATATACATGCCTCCATGCAAAGCTTCAGCCCACATAACAAGCAGACGCACACGTACAAGAGTAACAAGCCATTGCCGTTTGCATTTCATCGACCACTGAGGCACTGACATTGCCAGCGTAGACGTACGATACTATACTAGCTAGAGGAGCCAACGTACGTTTTCGATCGAGGTCGACGACAATGCTATCTGCGCAAGCAGCGACAGCGCCCATGTCGAAGAAGCAGCTGGCGGGAGCAGTGGCACCGGCAGAGTCCAAGGAGGCCAAGACCAAGAGCATGGCCGCCCTGATGAGCCTGCTCCGTGCAACCATGTCCGAGGAGAAGGCCGGTGGTGCGGCAGCCATCGGCGGGACTGGGGAAGGGAAGGTTGAGTGGCTCCGGTAGCAGCTCATCGGCAAGGACTACCTCGTCAAAGAGGTCCTTCCCTTCTACGGTGAGCATGAGCATGAGCTGACAGCCATGGACGATTCTTTTTGCTCACAATAAGCTGATCTGCTAATGCATGTCCACGGTTCCATGAATGCAAATGCAGGCAACACACACACGGAGGACAGCCACGTCGGGAGCAAGACGACGCGGCTGGTGCACAAGGCGGCGCGGTACGTGAAGCGCTGCATGGGCGCCGGCCCCGGCAACGCCCTGCTCTTCTGCGGCTCCGGAACCACGGCGGCCATCAAGCGGCTGCAGGAGGTGATGGGCTTTGCCGTGCCCTCTGACGAGCTGCGCGCTCGCGTGGCCGCGCAGCTGCACGCCGAGGAGCGGTGGGTGGTCTTCGTCGGCCCCTACGAGCACCACTCCAACCTGCTGTCGTGGCGCCGGAGCCTTGCCGAGGTCGTCGAGATCAGCGTCGATGCCGACAGCGGGCTTGTCGACGTGGCCGCGCTCTGGCACGCGCTTGTGTTGCTGTAATCCTGACAACAGAAACTCTGAAGACAGTATCAAAAGAGGAGTGATGTGGAGCTGGGCAGGAGAGCTCAGATTTGGACTCAGAGTCCAGAGCGGGAACGGTTGTGTGGTGACCGCGTCCATGTTGTGCTCAGTTTTCTGAATGTGTATTTTCAGCGTCATGTATCTTTATTTCTAGCGGTTGTTGTTAGCTAAAGTGTGTGTGTTAGGTGCTGGTATAAGTAGCCTGGACTTTGTTGAGTTGAGTTATCGTGTGAACCGCCGGTTAGGCGCATTGTATAATTGAACCCACAATCAGTGAAAAAGGGCACTGTCTCCCAGGAGACCTCCGAGTAGTTGCCATTCCTGTGCGTGTGTTCTTCATACTTGTTCATGCGTTCATCGTTTTGATTGATCGATCTAGCCACCATACAGCGTGCACTCGTGATCCTTTACTTTCATCTGGTATCGGAGCCGTAATTGCACGCGGAGACATCCACAGATCGAGCCCATGTCGATCGTTCCTAGCGGAGAGGGCGGGCGAGGCGGCGGCGGTGACCGTCCAGCGTACCCTCCGCTGACGAGCATGAATTACACCAGCTGGCGTATTCGGGTGCAGGCGATCATGGAAGATCAGGGGGTGTGGGAGGTGGTGGAGCCGAAGGCAGGGACGTCAGCGACGCCGAGTGCGGCGGAGGTAGCGAAGGCAACCGCCAAGGACAAGAAGGCGAGGGCACAACTCTTGCAGTGCCTTCCTGATGATTTGCTGATGCAAGTCGCATCGAAGAAGACAAGGAAGGAGGTTTGGGAGTCTCTGAAGGCCCGCTTTGTTGGAGTAGACCGGGTGAAGGACGCGCGGTTGCAAATGCTCAAGAGCGAGTTTGATGCAATCCGAATGAAGGAGGACGAATCGCTTAACCAATTTGTTGGGCGACTGATGGCGATGTCGGTCAAGTACAGCAGTTTGGGGCAGCCTGGATGATGCAGCGTTGGTGAAGAAGCTATTCGATACCGTGCCTGAGCGATTCCTCACTGTCGTGGCCGGGATCGAACAGTTTTACGACCTGAAGACATTGGCGTTTGATGAGGCGGTAGGGAGTTTGAAGGTGTTCAGTGAGCTCACGCGGTGCGGAGCTGCCGCCATGAGATCTGAAGGTAGGCAGGTGTTGCTCACACAAGCGGAGTGGGAGGCCAGACAGAAATCCTCTGGTGATGATTCTTCAGGGAAGGGGAGGAAGGAGAGTGGAGGCTGGGGCCGAGGATGTGGCCGTGGCGGTGGGAGCAGTGGCCGCGGCAAGGAGGGTACCAGGAAACGTGACAAAAGTCACATCAAATGCTTCAAGTGCCACAAGTACGGGCACTACGCTAATAGGTTTCCCGGGGAGAAGAAAGGGGATGAGGTGCATTAGGGGAAGGCGGAGGAGAAGGAGCCAACGGTGTTGCTCATGGAAATGGAGGTGCCGGAACCGCTCGAGCACCTATCAAGATTCCATGTTCAGAAGGGAGTATTTCTGAATGAGCCGAGGGTGATGCCTGAGCTTCATCTGACTGGAGGAGGAGATCCATCCAGCAATGTTTGGTACCTGGATAACGGTGCCAGTAACCACATGACTAGTGATCGTCACAAGTTCAAGGAGTTGGATCATGCCATTACTGGCAAGGTACATTTCGGTGAAGATTCCACTATTGAGATTCAGTGAAGGGGAACTATATTGTTTCAAGGGAAATCTGGGGATTAGTGGGTGCTCTCTGATGTTTACTTCATTCCAAAGTTGCGTAGCAATTTGATTAGTCTTGGTCAACTAACTGAGATCACTCATAGAGTTGTGCTTGATGAGGATGAGTTAGAAGTTTCAGAGAAAAATCCTGCGCATGTGATCATGAAGGTTCAGAGATCTTTGAATTGTTTGTACAAGATTGAGTTGAAACCAGTAGATCCTACTTGTCCGATGGTGAGCATTGGGGATCAGGCATGGCTTTGGCATGGCCGTCTTGGACATCTCAATTTCAAGGCACTGAAACAATTAGCTGAGAAAGAAATGGCAGTAGGGGTGCCTGTCATTAGGCATCCAGATCAAGTCTGCAGAGACTGTTTGGTAGCTAAGCAGACTAGAACTCCATATCCACGTGCTACTCAATGGCATTCTGATGAAATGTTTAATCTTGTGCATGTGGATGTGTGTGGACCAATAACACCAGCTACAGCAGGTGGAAACATATACTTCATGTTGTTGGTAGATGATCACTCGAGGTGGATGCAGGTTTATATGCTAAGAAGCAAAGATGAGGCATGTGCTGCATTTGTTAGGTTCAAATCAGAAGTGGAGAACTTCACAGGGTGTCGGATCAAGACATTCAGGTCAGATCGACGAGGTGAATTCCTAGGAAAGGTGTTTGCATGTGTTTGTGAACATGAATCAAGAGGCATCTGACAGCTCCTTATGCTCCACAGCAAAATGGAGTGGTGGAAAGGAGGAACAGAACCGTGATGGAGATGGCACGTGCTTTGCTGAAAAGTATGAATGTACCAGTGGAATTTTGGGGTGAGGCTGTTAGGCACTCGATGTATCTTCTTAATTGTTTGCCAACAAGGATATTGGGTGACAAGACCCCCCATGAAGTTTGGAGTGGCAGGAAGCCAAACCTGGGACATGTAAGGGTGTTTGGATGCATAGCCCATGCAAAAGCGTCAACACCTCATTTGAAGAAGCTTGATGATCGAAGTAAGCCAATGGTGTATTTCGGTGTGGAAGAGGGAAGCAAGGCACATAGACTGTTTGAACCATTCATTGGGAGAATTGTTGTAAGCCAAGACACGGTGTTTGAGGAAACTGTGAGGTGGGATTGGTGTAACAATTCTAAAAGTGATGTTTCTATTGAGTTCTATGTCGAAGGGGAAACTAGCAGTGTACCTACTGAGTTTGGGATAGGGGAAACTGAAGCAGATGCTCTAGACAGGCACATGGTGTCAACTGACAGTGTTTTAGAAGCTGGAGGAAGCAATTCTGAAATTGTGCCGGACGAGCTACAGTCACCTAAATCAAGGATAGCAGCCAGTGCAGAGCAAGCTCATGTTGACAATTCTTTTGTAGGTACACCTAGTGTGAACTCAACCACACCTCTGATGAGTATGTCTGATGGTGAAGTCAAGTTCATTGTCATCCGACAATAGTGGGTCTGTTAGAATCAGAAATTTGAATGATATATATGATGACACATCAGAGATTGAGTTAGCTAATTCAGATGTGGAAGCTTTGCTCTCTAAAGTGGAGGAGCCTTCTTGCTACAGAGAAGCAGCAAACCATAGAGATTGCGTTGATGCCATGAATTTGGAAATGCAATCCATTGAGAAGAACAAGACTTGGCAGCTGGTCAAGCTACCAGTTGGGAAGAAGCCCATAGGCTTGAAGTGGGTTTTCAAACTTAAGAGAAACTCTAAAGGTCGAGTGGTGAAACACAAAACTAGATTAGTAGCAAAAGGGTATGTGCAAAATTTTGGAGTTAATTTTGAGGAGGTATTTGCTCCTGTTGCTAGGTTGGACACTGTGAGACTATTTCTTGCATTTGCTGCTAATCATGGATGGAAAGTTTATCATTTGGATGTGAAATCTGCCTTTCTACATGGAGAGTTAGAAGAAGTCTGTCACTCAGCCAGAAGGCTATGAAGTGAAGGGAAAAGAGCAGCATGTACTCAAGTTGAGTAAAGCTCTTTATGGACTTAAGCGAGCACCTAGGGCTTGGAATGTCAAGCTTGACAAAAGCCTAAAAAAGCTGAATTTCAGCAGGTGTTTGAGTGTGTAGGCAGTTTACACAAGAGGTGAAGGCTCAAATGTAGTCATTGTTAGGGTCTATGTTGATGACTTGATAGTAGTAGGAGGGAATAAAAAAGAAGTCAAGCTGTTCAAAGAGGAGATGATGACTGAATTTGAGACGACTGACTTAGGACTTCTGTCCTACTACCTTGGGATTGAGGTAGATCAAAAGGATGATTACATTACTGCCAAACAATCAGGGTATGCTAGGAAGGTTTTGTTGCTGTTTGGCATGGCTGACTGCAATCATACCAAGTCTCCAATGGATCTAGGCAGTAAACTTGATGCTGATAAGGGAGGACAACCATTTGATGCAACTGAGTACAGAAAAATAGTAGGATGCCTCAGGTATTTGCTACATACCAGACCTGATCTCTCTTATGCAGTGGGTGTGGCTAGCCGGTTTATGGAAAAGCCAACAGTGACGCATACTAAGGCAGTTAAGTAGATCATGAGATACTTGCAATGTACAATTGACTTTGGACTGGTGTATGTTCAAGGGGGGTGTGCAAGTAAATTGGTGGGCCACACTAATAGTGATCATGGTGCTGACTTAGTAAAGAGGAGAAGTACAGGTGATATGGCCTTCTATCTGAATGAGAATCTTATCACCTGGAATTCTTACAAGCATAAGACAATGTCTTTGTCATCGTGTGAATCTGAGTTCATGGCAGCCACTACTACAGCACAGCAGGCATTGTGGCTGAGAAACTTGATCAATGAGATCACAAAGCAAAAGCCAGTAGTAGTAACTCTCTTTGTGGACAACAACTCGGCAATTGCTCTTATGAAGAACCCAGTGTTTCATGGGAGAAGTAAGCACATTGACATCAAATATCATTTCATAAGAGAGTGGGTTGAGAGAGGTCAGATCCTGGTGAAGAGGGTGTGTACTGATGAGTAAAAGGCAGACGCTTTGACCAAACCACTGCCGGTGGGGAAGCTAACAGGGATGAGCATCCACTTGGGGTGAGAGACCTCGGTGGTTGTCAGGATTAGGGGGGAGCATGTTGCTGTAATCCTAACAACGGAGACTCTGAAGACAACATCAGAAGAGGAGTGATGTGGAGCTAGGCAGGAGAGCTCAGATTTGAACTCAGAGTCTAGAGCGGGAACGGTTGTGTGGTGACCGCGTCCACGTCGTGCTCAGTTTTCTAAATGTTTATTTTCAGCGTCATGTATCTTTATTTCTAGCGGTTGTTGTTAGCTAAAGTGTGTGTGTGTTTGGTGCTGGAGTAGCCTGTACTTTGTTGAGTTGAGTTATCGTGTGAACCACCGGTTAGGCGCATTGTAATTGAACCCACAATCAGTGAAAAAGGGCAATGTCTCCCGGGAGACCTCCGGGCAATTGCCATTCATGTGCGTGTGATCTTCATACTTGTTCATGTGTTCATTGTTTTGATTGATCAATCCAGCCACCATACAGTGTGCAATCATGATCCTTTACTTTCAGCGCTCGTGTCGCCGGAGCTCGCTGACCGGCCCATGCTAGGGTCCTTCTCCGTGTGCAGCAACGTGACGGGCATTGTGACGGACACGTGGCAGATCGCACGCATCCTACACGAGCATGGCGCCTTTGCGTGCTTTGACTTCGCCGCCAGGTGAGAAGTCTGAAGTCAGACACCACTGGCCATCAGATTAATTAAACCAATGCACACTTAACTTTCATCGTGAGAGTCGCAAAAAAAAAACTTTCATCGTGAGAGATCTTCGTTTAATATAAACCACAACATGCTGACGCATGAGTGCACGACAAATACGATGGATTTGACATTTAGGTCATGTTTAGATTCATTATCTGCTAATAGTTAGTTGGCTAATAGCTCATATCTGCTAATAGTTAGTTGGCTAGCTAACTATTAGCTACTAGTTAACTATTAGCTTGGACTTCGCCGCCAGGCGAGAAATCTGAACTCAGAGACGATCGACAGTCAGATTAAACAAATGCATGGGAGTACTTAACTTTGATCATGAGAGCGATGGAATTGGAATGTCGCTCTCATCTTCGTTTGATATATATACATACTACTATACATGCATGATAACGATGGATTTGACATTCTAGGATACGGCAGACTTATTTTAGTCTTCAATTTTCTTGTTATTGACTTGCTCAAAATTGGTATACGTCACATGGGAAAATTATATATATACGCCAGAGTTTTACAGATGATGAAAACTGCATAGTCATAGCTTGGGAAAATTCTTCTATTTGTACACACACGCTAGCTGACGAGTAAACATTTATGTCATCACACGCTAGCTTTGAATATATTTGACTCGGTCATCAGACATGTATCAGTGTTTATCTAGCTAGTTTCATCTGCTGTTTGTATAGAATACATATGACTACACATGACAGCACACGATCGAACTGTCTTGATCCAAGTATATATTTCACGTTAAGTATGAACTGGAGCTACTTATATGTTGACCTGCTGTGTATCTTGCTTCCCTCTTGAAGTGGACTAAATGCTTGCAGCATTTACTCTTTTCTAGTTAATGATGTCAGGGGAAGAAACTAAATGGCGACCAAAAATTCTAGTGAATTCATTTTGACTCAGAGAAAAAAAAAAGAACGACTTTGACTGGACGACCAAAATTGCAATTAAGAGCTCTAGGTTTCTTGTTGTCAACATTATTGTTAGAAATCCATCCAACCTGTAAACTACCATCAGCAGAATGAATTTTGATCAGAAAATAGTATTAGGGATGGCATAGATCCATATATTGGAAATTTGGCACATCGGTTCAGTTTGTGGTTCAAAATGAGCACATAAAAGAAATCCATGTATCATCAGTTCTAACGAGCTAGTTCCTTTAATTTGTGCAGTGGACCATACGTGAAGATTGACATGAAATCTGGTGAAATCGACGGCTACGACGCTGTCTTCTTGAGCCCATACAAATTTGTTGGTGGACCAGGCACACCAGGCATCCTTGTGATGAACAAAGCACTGTACCGGCTCAACGCTCAGCCTCCATCCACGTGCGGCGGTGGCACTGTGGCCTACGTCAATGGCTTCAATGAGGAGGTGAGACAGCAACCTGTGTTACATACAATTGATACTTATCTTCTAGTAAAAAAAAAACAAAACTTTAACAAGAATTGTGCTGCATATCACACTTGTAGGATACTTTGTACTACGATGATATCAAGGAGCGTGAGGATGCAGGCACGCCACCAATCCACCAGAAGATCCATGCATCGCTCGCATTTTGGGTCAAGGAGTACATTGGGTACGACAGGATGAGCCTCCAGGAGCAGGTTTACTCTGAGATGGCAATGAAAAGGCTGGTCAGCAACCCAAACATAAGGGTTCTTGGCAACACCGACGTAGAACTCCTACCCATCTTCTCCTTCCTCATCTACCCTACTATCACCAATAATCCTTTGTCTGAAGCTGTTGCTGCTGCTGATGAGCCTGGTTTCAAGCGTCTCCCTCTCCATGACCGCTTTGTCACGAGGCTTCTTAACGATCTTTTTGTCATCCAAGCAAGGGGTGGATGTGCTTGTGCAGGCCCCTATGGCCATACATTGCTCAACATCAAGAATGACCTCTCCCTTCGCTTCCGGTCTGCGATTCTTGAGGTATGTATGGTCATATATATATATATATATATATATATATATATATATATATATATATATATAGTCTGACAAAATTTGTACTAATAATGTTACTGTTATCTGTCACATTTTTTCAGGGTTATAGTGGACTGAAGCCAGGATGGACCAGGTTGAGTTTCGCTTACTACCTGTCCAAGGAGGAGTTCAACTTCATCCTGGCCACCATCGAGTTCATCGCATTGTACGGCCACAGGTTCATCCCTCTGTACAAATTTGACTGGATTACCGGTGACTGGACATTCCGGAAGCAGGCGATCAAATACCATATCATGAAGGAGGAGCTGACTCTTGCCACTGGTCTTCATCTCTTGGCTGAGAACGGCCAGCCAAAGGTTTCAGATAAATTGACGAACAAACCTGGGGTTAGTCACGACAAGTTCGAGAGCTACTTAGAGCATGCCGAGAAAATTGCACTGTCATTGCCAGATATTAGTGAGCAGACTGTCAGTATCCCAAGAGGAGTAGACCCTGACTTGGTTCTCTTTCATATGTAGTGAACATCTTTGTTCCAAAATATATAGTGAACATAGACTATGACTGTAACAATAAAAGGCAGCGTGGCATAGCATCTGAGTTTGCCAAAAACAGATTGTTACACATGACACTAGCTATGTGAGAGTTGTACAATCAGAGTTAACCTAGTTATCATTTTTCTAAAAATTGTTCCCCTTTCCAGACTCTTGTGTGGGAGCTTCCAGTGTGACGGGCAGTGTTATTTTCTATGCATCACAGGTCCATGGCTGTGGAATTTTTATTTCTTAATACGGAAATCACCTATTGTCTTTCTTTGGAAAATGACTTTGAAATTTCTTTTTCTTGGTGGACGAGACCTAAGATCGTTTGATGGTAAGTCGAATTTGTATAATTGTTTATGGGCGAGAATGATGTGATGCGAGCTTGATCCCATTTAATCTGAGTCTTCAATTTCTATGTTGCATATATGGATCGTGACAAACACGATGTGTCATGGGCATAAAGAGGGGCGCCGTAGGGCGCAAGTGTCCTAGTTGGGCCTTAAGCCCATTAGTGTTAATTAGTGTCTCTCTTAGTTATTTATCTATAGGAATAGTACCATATTGTCTAGGCACAAGAGGTGTTAGTCCTATGTACCCTTTATATTCAGCCCATGGGGCACAATGGAAATCAAGCAATCAGTTATGAAGAAACAATCTAGTCTCCCTCTATCTCTCAAGCTCTTGGCAAAGCATAAGGCCTAGTTATCTATCTCTAATTACCCCCAAACCATCCGCGCACTTAACACCTGGTATCAGATAGCCTGTCGATCCATCCATCCTAGTTCATCGTCGATCCTCTCCATCCAAAAAAAAAATCCGATCCAGCAGAACCCTAATTCCGCCGCCGCCAGGCCAACCCCCACCATCGCCGCCGTCTTCACGCGCCGCCGCCGCCACAACACCACGCGCCGCCGCAGCCACAACCCACCACCATCCGCCCATGCCTTTCTTCTAATTTTAGCTGCCTCTTCCCCGTCTCCACCAGCCGCCGCGCCTCCATCTCCGCGCAGCCTCGATCTAGATCACTTCCTCCCGATCTCCACCACCATCCGCCGGCCACCACTGCATGCTACTCCTCCAACGCATGCCTTTCTCCTATTCTTAGCCCCACCACCAAGCACCACGCCTTTCTTCTCCTCTTTGCCGCACCATCAAGATTCTATTCTTAGCCACACCACCAAGCACCAGTCCAGGACAGCGCCAAGCTTAGGAGGGAAGGAAAGGCAGAGAATTGTCCGCGCCATCCGCGCGGCCCTCCTTCAGTTGCGCCGTCCACGCGCGGATCAAAGTCTCCACGCGCGGGGACTCCTCCGCGCGATTCGTCTTCACGCGCGCGCGGTCTTCACGTGCGGGCGCTGGTGGGACTCCGCGCGATTCTTCTTCACGCGCGGGCGGTCTCCTTCCGCGCGGGCCATCTCCTTCCGCGCGGGCCATCTCCACGCACGCGGGTCTTTCCCGCACCGATCGTCTTCACGCGGGTGATCATCCCCACGCGCGTACCTTCGTCCCCTGCTTCAGCGGGACACTGTCCGTCGACGCCCGTACATGATGGAGTTCCCGCAGTTTGATGGAACCTCTGATCCGGAGGCCTTCATCAACCAGTGCGAGCTCTACTTCCGCCGGGAGCGCATCATGGTGGAAGAACGGGTCTGGATAGCTTCTTGCAATTTGAAAGCTGACGCCCGGGTTTGGTTCCTCCAATACCAGGAGGAGGAAGGCACCCCAGCGTGGCGTCACTTCACCGAGCTCCTGCAGCAGCGGTTCAAACCGCCCCCGGGCCCCGACCTGCTCGACAACTCCATGCGCCGCCTTGATAAGATGTCCGCACAACTTGATCGCATCCGGGCATGTCTCGAGGCGATGGACAAGAGGGACCGTGAATGCCGGGCGGCTGTACGCCTCCAGGCAGCCACACGCGGACTCCTGGCACTCCGCCGAGCGCGGGCTCTTCGTGCCACAAAAGCATTGAAGGAGCAAGCAACGGTGCGCCTCCAGGCAGCAGTACGAGGATTGCTTGTCCGTCGCATTGTGCGGAAGATACGCATGCTCCTCAGCTCCTCGCTGTCATGCCTGTTCATCCCCTCGGCCCCTTCCATACATCATACGGCTCCAATCGAAGGGGAGGTCCAAGTATGGGCGCTTCCAGTGCAGCGACCTCGCATCTCCATCCAGCATCAGGCATCAAAGGCTATGGCGATCTCATTCATCCTTGTGCCTGCCGTGGTGCTAGACACATCCAGCATAAGAGCCGGTTGCTTCACGCTCCACCCTTCAGCTTACATGAAGCCAACAAAGGCGCTCTTCCCATGGGATCCAGGTGGATATAGTTGTATTTTCGTCTTAAATAAAAATGGTAAGCCGAGATGTAAAAGGCTTAACCTTAGGTCGAGTCAAATAAGTCCGCGGAATCTATCCAGCTCGAGGACGAGCTGGGTCTCCAAGGGCGGGGGAGATGTCATGGGCATAAAGAGGGGCGCCGTAGGGCGCAAGTGTCCTAGTTGGGCCTTAAGCCCATTAGTGTTAATTAGTGTCTCTCTTAGTTATTTATCTATAGGAATAGTACCATATTGTCTAGGCACAAGAGGTGTTAGTCCTATGTACCCTTTATATTCAGCCCATGGGGCACAATGGAAATCAAGCAATCAGTTATGAAGAAACAATCTAGTCTCCCTCTATCTCTCAAGCTCTTGGCAAAGCATAAGGCCTAGTTATCTATCTCTAATTACCCCCAAACCATCCGCGCACCTAACACGATGCTCTTTTCTCTCTCATGTTGAAATAAACTAGTGAGTGAAGCCATTAATTATTTTGCTTCATCAACTCCGGGTTCTATTATTAGAAGCAAAATAGGAAAGAAAAAGAAGCAATTAAATCTATGATTGACTTTTCAGACAAAAAGGAAGAACTTTCAACTCTTACGCCAAAATGAGAAAGATACTGTTCACTGTCTAAAAGATGGAATATCTCATTTGTTGAGAGAAGAAGAAATTGCTTGGTTGGAACATGCAAAGACGAAAAACCTATTAGAAAGTGATTGACAACAACACAAAATATTTCCATCTTATTGCAAATGGCAAGCAAAGGAAAAAAATGTATGTTCTAGTTGGAAGGGAGTAATGCAATGTTAAAAGATGAAAATGAATTAAAAGAACACATTACTTCAAATTACCAGATTTTGTTCGATCCACCTAAGGAAAACACAATTTCGCAATGATGGAGCAGAGTTGAAGATATCCCACAAGTTTCAAAAATAGAGAATGAAATCCTAATAACTATGTTTATCGAAAATGAGGTCAAGGAGCCTATTTTCCAAATGGAGCATAACAGAGCTCCTGCACTAGATGGTTTGATACTGCTATGTTCTATGACTTCTTTAAAGGAGAATTACCACTTTTCAGCCTCAGTTTTGGTATCATTACTTTGATACCAAAGTGCCAAGAAGCTATTACAATCCAACAATACAAACTGATTTACCTTCTAAATGTGAGCTTCAAAATATTTACTAAGATAGCAACAAATGAAATCAACAAGGTAGCGCAGAAAATTATACAACCCTCACAGATAGCTTTAATACTTGGGAGATATATTCTTAAAGGAGTCATAATTTTACATAGGACTATTCATGAATTACATAGAAAAAAGCTAAATGGGGTGATTTTTAAGGTTGATTTTGAAATGGCATATGATAAAGTAAATGGCCTTTTCTCCAGCAAACCTGCAGAATGAAATGATTCTTACTTTTGTGGTGCCAATGGGTTAATCAATTTGTTTTGGAGGTATTGTTGCAGTAAATGATGATGTGGCAATGTACTTTCAAATGAAAAAAGATCTACAACAGGATGATCCTTTATCACCAATCCTTTTTAACCTTGTAGTGGATATGTTAGCCATACTCATCAGCAGGGCAAAACATGATGGTCAAATTCAAGGTCTTATCCCATATCTAATTGATGATGGTCTTTAATTTCAATCTTGCATTATGTTGACGACACAATACCTTTTATGGAGCATAACACTCAATAAGCAAAAGACATGAAAATCATTTTGTGTGATTTTGACAAACTCTCAGGACTTAAAAGCTCTACGAACAGCAATCCGATCGTGGTGGATTACAAAAAGCCTAACAGAGCTATCACCCCTGGGGCTACCACAACTATCCATAGGATTGGTGATGAGGACATCCTCCACTATTACCCACTGGCAAAGACGCAACAAAAAAAGGCCAAGTGGCCTAGTTGTAGTCGGGCGGCGACCGTGTGAGCCTCTGAATAATCCCACCTTGCTTAGCTTGGGAGGAGGAAGCCACCTTAAAAGAGAGAGCCACCCTTCCCCTATCGGACTAGTCTTTTAGGGACATTGGGCCTTTCTCCGAGTGGGTGTGCATAAGAACTGTTGGGGTCCGGGCAACCTTAATTTATTGGGTCTCGGCCAACCCCACCTGGGCCGGATACATCATTTGGTATCAGAGTTGGGCCCTTGTTTAAGAGGGTGAGAATGATGAGGACATCCTCCACTATTACCCGCTGGCAAAGACGCAACAAAAAAAGGCCAAGTGGCCTAGTTGTAGTCGGGCGGCGACCGTGTGAGCCTCTGAATAATCCCACCTTGCTTAGCTTGGGAGGAGGAAGCCACCTTAAAAGAGAGAGCCACCCTTCCCCTATCGGACTAGTCTTTTAGGGACATTGGGCCTTTCTCCGAGTGGGTGTGCATAAGAACTGTTGGGGTCCGGGCAACCTTAATTTATTGGGTCTCGGCCAACCCCACCTGGGCCGGATACATCAATTGGGCACAAACTCAGGTAAATACTAGCCTAGACACCACATCTACGCTAATGATTACTACTCTAATCAAGTACTATAACTAGTGCACTCGATGCGAGCGGAGATCCCATGCTAAGGTGAGATACAACTATACTAACCATACTTGGCTAAACAACTAAGGCATCAACTAGATAAGCATGAAAGACATACAAGTAAATAGAGAAGATAACTATATATTAAACCATAAATCTTACAAAGGAAAGATACAAGCACATACCAGACCTCTGAAGACTGCTTCGGAACTCGAGCATAGCTCAACTCTTCCTCACTCCCAACTCACCATTCTGCTTCTACATCTTGAGAGAGTAGAGAGAGCTTCTCTTGTGGTGTGTGTTACAAGTGAGGGGTGAGGGGCCTATTTATAGTGGAGAGGTGGAGTAGGGGCTACTCCGTCGCCATGTCATCAATCCGTGTGCTCTCCATCCTCCTCCATTGGATCAAACCGTCATATAATCTAGGGTGGAGAGTAATTGAGCATGTGCTTCTTTGCATGGAGGCATGCAAATGGCGGTGAAGAGGGGAGGATGCCCCCAAGCCACCTAGGGGGCGCCGGCCGACCCCCCCTATGACAGGTGGGGCCTCCCCCTTCTTTTAGAAGCTTGGCCCATATGTCATGAGTGGTTGTGGATGGTTGGAGATGTTTGTCATGTTGGTTATGTTGCCATGACACATCAGCAATCCATGTGATGCTTCATTCGAGCCTTTGATATTGAACTGACTTAGGATCAATGGTGGAGAAGACTTGGGAGTGTGTTTCCTAGCTTGTGCTGCAGATCAGTGATGTGGAGGGGGGTTTGCCATGCCGGCCACGCTTAGGTGGGGTCGACCGGCCCTACCATGTGGGCCTTGGCCCCCCTGCTGCATGGAATGCCTTCATGAAGCCTTGTATCGATGTGTGTTGACCATTTTTACCCTTGTATACACAATCTTCCAAGTACAAGTGAAAATAGGTGAATTATAAACATAAACCACTACTATGGTATTACTTTAGTCCCATTTTTGGTGCAATGTTGATGGTCAAAATAGGCGTTTAGTGACCCTCAACAAGCTACCCCACACTAAACCTTTGCTCGTCCCGAGCAAAGCGAGAAAACAAAGATCCAGGTCCAACTTGACATGAAACAAACTTCAAAAGATATGATGCTAACATAAAAGACATACCAAGTCATCCTCATATCTTGTGGATTTTGAAGTTTCTACCATGTCGCCTTGAGCGGTTGAAAAGTGAAACGGCTTTGACATCAAGTCATCACTATCCCCTATGAAGCATACTTGGAGTTTTTTTTTCATAACTTTTGCAATTGAAAACCTAGCTCATACTTCTCAAATGGTACTCTCAAATCACTCAATGGTATATATATCCTTACCAAGGCATTGATGTTTTGCCTTCTTTCCTACTTCTAATAGGCTTATGTGGAGTTCAAGGTAGGATAAGAGTAAAGCACACTTGCATTGCATTGCTAAGTCAAACAAAGGACCCATGGAGAAAAATGTCATACTCCTAGATCAAGATGTGTATTGTGTGAAAATATGATGATCATGATTACTCCATATCATGATATGATTCTTTCTCCACCTTTTATTTGAGAGCATGGCTATATTTCTCTCTTTTTTCTATTTTTTAATTAAAATTGATACGTTTTTTTTTGTTGCTTGCATGTGGTATCTTTGGTGTTTGTGAGATAAGTTTACAAAATGTGCTTTAGGTACCACATGTAGTGCATCTCGGAAATTTTTCTGACCTTTCTAGAACTTTTTCCCTTTTTCCTAGAGCAAAATTTAATGTTTTCATTGCTTCAAAATATCTTATCATGAGCTTCAAATATTGTATTTTGGTTCACCGTGCTTCAAATGTCTGTGGGATTTTTCCTGAATTTTTGTAAGCTTTGGAGTATTTTTCTTGGCTTAAATACTAATTCTGGATTTTTTGGAATTATTTTAAACCTTAATTCTGAAAATAGTAAAACCTAACCGACATCGCTTCGAACTATGTGGAGTAATATAAGAGCATTAGATTAATATATTATATATTACTTAATGGAACCGGGCACTTCATTTCTTGATTATCTTATTTTGGGTCATGATTATAAACTCTGAATGTTTCTAAATTTCTTGCAGCAATCATCAGGTCCTCACAGTCTCTATGAACAAGTTGTCAACGATCCCACAGGGAATTGATGATTGTGCCACATTAATCATGGAGGAGGCATTGAATTTCATTAACATTGTAACTCTTTAAGCTTGTAGCTAGGGCAATGGTGATCTTGAGTTTGAGACTGCTTCTATGCATTAGAAAAATCAAGATTTATGTTTGTCTGTGATGCATTAAAAAAAGAGGTTCTTTTTGTATGGCTTTATGATTTTGTAATAATAATAATAATTGGATTTGTATTTTTCATTATTTATTTATCTGTTATAAAATGTTTTTTATAGACACGTGGCATGCCCACTAGTTTAGAGAAAGGTGGCAAAGAAGACGTCGAAGTCCCTATCAGCTGATCAGAATGCTTCCATGTGGACAGATGAAAGGAGAGGAGAGCATCCAACAACACAGGATAGGGCTGGCGCCCCTCGCCACACATGCCAAAACCATCCCAGTCCCAGCACCTCATTTCTCGTCGTCTTTGTACGCTCCATTAGCACAGACTGAAGAACAAGTTTCAGACTCAGCCATCCATCCGAAGCAAACAAGGTCCCATCCTTCTCTCTCTTGTTTGTATACTTGCCTGGTTTTGAATTTTTTTGAAAAAAAAGGGAAAGGAGGCATGGCGGCCACAGCGTCCCTGAAGAGCAGCCTTCTCCTCCCGTCTCCTATCTCCGACTTCAGCGGCGCAGCCGTCTCCATCTCAGTCTCAGCGCAGGTAACCGGTAACCACTACTACGCAGCGGAATGCAAGATTGAAATTTGGAAGCATTTCCTCCATCTGTTTTAGGCCAGAAACGACAGACAGCTTGGCACTGTGTAGAGCTTTCACTAGCAGTAGCAGCCAAGGAGGGTGAGGGTGCATTAACCTGATATATATGGTGATATGGTTGAGGAGCGTGAAATTTTGTTTCGCAGAAGAGGAGGTCATCATGGCAGCCAAGGGGGGTGAGGGTGCAGGTCTCGGCGGCAGCGGACTCCAAGAACATTCTGGTGATGGGGGGAACAAGGTTCATTGGGGTCTTCCTGTCCAGGATCCTTGTCAAGGAGGGCCATCAGGTCAGTCAGTAGTCAGTACCACCACCACCTATGCTCTGCAATCACCAGCCGTTCAGCCAACCAATACAGTCAGTCAGTCATTCAGAGAAATTATAACGAAAACTCTGCTTTGTCATCAGGTTACATTGTTCACTAGGGGAAAGGCACCCATAACTCAGCAGCTGCCAGGAGAGTCCGACGCAGAGTACGCAGAGTTCTCCTCCAAGGTGTGTGTTGATTGTTTCCTCCTCTGTTTTGCTTTGCATGTGTACATCGTGGCAGCATCCACTATCCAGTAGCAGGATTCTTCAGAGGTAACTAATGTGCATGTAAGAATGCATTAGTAGGCTGAACTAAGGTATACAATGGATGTCTTTGTGTCTGGGTCATGATAAATGGGCTTACTAAATCACTGCTTCATCGATTCTGATGCTTCCATACCGTACCAGTAATGGCTTTTTCGATGGTTTTACATACATATATGTGCAGGTTCAGCACTTGAAAGGTGACAGGCAGGACTTCGAATTCGTCAAGTCAAGCCTGTCTGCTAAGGGATACGATGTCGTTTACGACATCAATGGTAATTGCTTCGATGCTTGAAAGCCTCCAACTGAAAGTCTTTATTATAGTTGCAAACCAAGACAATTGTTCAGTCATCTTCAGTGTCTTGTGTTGGCGAAGATTTCAGTAAACTATTAGCATTGTGTCCGTTGTTGCTACATCCCTGGCTGAGAGGCGAAACCAAACAACTGTCTGATACACATTTCGCCTCTCGCATTGGTGTTTCAGGACGTGAGGCTGTCGAAGTTGAGCCTATAATTGACGCCTTGCCTAACCTCGAACAGTAAGCCAGCCAGTCAACCACTTCATCTGACACTTGATGCAAGCTATTTTATTTGTATGTACCCTTTTCATATCTCATTGTCCTCAGTTATATGCAAACCATCAATTTTCAGGTACATCTATTGCTCATCTGCAGGAGTGTACCTGAAATCTGACATTCTTCCGCACTGTGAGGTACTGTTACTGACTACTGTATGTATGGCCAAACCAATCGTCTTCACACAAATACACAATGGCGCCATGGAAATGGTCATGTGCACAGAGATGAGAGGCACTGACTGACAGCTCTCGTTTATATATGGTGGATCGGCAGGTTGACGCGGTGGACCCCAAGAGCCGTCACAAGGGGAAGCTGGAGACGGAGAGCCTGCTGACGTCGCGCGGCGTCAACTGGACGTCCATCAGGCCCGTGTACATCTACGGCCCGCTCAACTACAACCCCGTGGAAGAGTGGTTCTTCCACCGGCTCAAGGCCGGCCGCCCCATCCCCATCCCCGGTGCCGGCAACCAGATCACCCAGCTCGGCCATGTCAAGGTCGGTCAGCCATTGCCATTCAGAAATAATGACGAGAGTTTGCAATTTGCAGCGTGGCTGACTGAAGCTACCAGCTTTGCTTGCGCTTGTTTTGATTTCCTGTATGTCCACTCCAGGATCTGGCAAGAGCCTTCAACCTGGTGCTCGGAAACCCGAAGGCGAGCCAGCAGATCTTCAACATCTCGGGGGCCAAGTACGTCACCTTCGACGGCCTTGCGCGGGCCTGCGCAAAGGTAACCAAATAAATTTCATTTCGCCAAAGAAATGAAAACGATGCTGGTTTATTTCGCTTTCTGAATTCTGACTGCCTGCTGCTAGCTGTTCTTCGTCATTGTCAGTAATGGACCACGTGACTGTATGGTATGTTTGGATACAGGCTGGAGGGTTCCCTGAGCCGGAGCTCGTCCACTACAACCCCAAGGACTTCGACTTCGGCAAGAAGAAGGCCTTCCCCTTCAGGGACCAGGTAACTTACACTGTGTCACTGTTACACACAATCCCTCCCTCTCCCTATCTGGATATATGTCAGTCAGACCAAGAACGAAACTGTTGCCACTGACAGAGTGTCTTGTGTTACACTGTTACTGACTCCAAGTGACATAAACGTCTGCCAGCACTTCTTTGCGTCTGTGGAGAAGGCGATAAGCGAGCTCGGGTGGACGCCGGAGTTCGGCCTCGTCGAGGGGCTCACCGACTCGTACAACCTCGACTTCGGCCGCGGCACGTTCCGGAAGGCGGCTGACTTCACCACAGACGACATGATCCTCGACAAGAAGCTTGCCACCGTCTGAGGACCGGTGTCGTGATCGAGCTGTTGGTGAGCGGATAACTGTAGTATGTCATATGCCTAAGGGTCAGTGCACCGTGCACGCAGCTGCTAGCTAGGGTGCCAGTACGATTGCTGGCTGCAAATGTGGGAAAACGCATGAATGGAAAAACGATCTCAATTTTTGTTTAGATATTATATACTGGTTTATGCAATGATACCCATACCGTCGTACCTATAGAGAACTTATGGTACGACCACTGGAACACGGATGTTAGTACATTCAGATAAGTACCCTCTAATGTTCTGTCATGACTAGACTGTTAGCAACCCACTAGATAGAACGCAATCACTGAATGGATTAACCGATCTCAGGTAGCAGATACAATAGAAGATGATAGGAGATGGAGTTCAGGGAAGTAGCAAGCAGGGGGAATCGGAGAGAGGAAGACAAGCAGGAGGCTGGGTACAGAGGAACGAGGAATTGGGGAAGAGGAACAGTAACTAGCAAGAGGATGAGTTGGCTTCTGAATATTTGATGATCCCTTCCTGATGTCTGCTGTGCCTTATGTAATCTGTCCACCTGCCTTGCTTGGGCCTAGAGCCTGCATACCAGCCCACGTACGTACTCACTGGCCCATACTGTACCATAAGCATCTCCTAACATTCCCCCTTCTTAAAATTCGGCTTGCCCCCAAGCCGATGCATGGTACTGATTCCACCAGGATCCCATGGATTATGCAAGTACTGAATGATGTTCATGAATGCGATCCTTATCACCGTAGAAGCAGCAGCTTGATAGAGAAGCTTTGCATTCCTGAATAGTGCAGATCCTTCGGGTAGACTTGGTTCCAAAATCTGAGAAATCGCACTTGATGTACTCCAGTCCTCCGGTGATGCTGCATATCTGATGTTGGGATACTGCATTGCTGAACGGTGGGAGCCCTGTGCATACTTGGGACATTTCGCTGATTTCTCCATGACTTTGTGAAGTTCATCCAGTCCGACAGGGATAACCTGATCAAGTAAAGGAGCTGCAGAACATACTACAAACAAGTTCCAATTTGCATGGTCTTTGTTCCATATCCATAGACTGGTTTTGACATTTGAAACCACTGAATCATCAATGAAAACATCATCCCCTATAATGCTGAAAACCTTGTCATGAAGAATAAACAAGTTCCAGTTTCCAGTATCCTGACTGATCCCTTCCAAATACTTGCCAACTAAGTTCTTCTCTTGAATGAAATTTTCATTTGCAAGAATTTCAGCACACAATTCAATAGCTTGGTTGAAACCATTCCCTCTGCCATAAGAAACAACAACCACATTGAGTATCTTGGCTTGGAGTCGCTGATAGTAGTGATGGACTTCAGCACCAATGACCACAAGCAAAATAGCACCGAAAAATGAATGGATCCCATATCTGATAGTGAAAAATCCATCTCCAGGCCTGCTGGCCCAGTGATGCCATGGAAATGACCCATACTGAAAACTGTGAGCTCCTGAAGGATTGGAAAACCTCAGGAAAATTGTTGACTGAACCAAGGGTGGCAGTTGTGTAGGAATCAGACAGCTCTGACCAACCACTCCTCCAACATCACTCATGCATTGGCAAACTGTCAGCGCAAAGATATAATATGTTGCGACACCACTATCAACTATCATCTCACATGGATCTGGTGGCCATGGAAGTGGCGATTTGACAAGCCTGTGAACTGCAATGCAGCTACGCACCTTGCTCGCCTCTGCATCCTTGAGATAAATGCCAGAGCGCATATCCTGCAGGGATAACGATCTAGGTGGAGGCCACGGCAACCACAGGTCCACAACCTTGTCCAAGCCATGCTTGAATATGTCTCGCTGATGAATCTGAGGTGGCCACAGGATCACCGAACTTGACTCAGTCATTTGCTGAAATTCTGGATGTACCTCACGCATAGTGGCAGTGCAATCCAGCAACAAAACAGCCAGCACAGGAGTAGAGGCAAACTTGGTAATATACCTGCTGACTGGTCCACCGAGCAGCTCAGACATGCTTGCAGGAGCCATCGTTGCAACCGACAACGGCTTAACCAGCTTAGAAGTGACATCCATGGCAAGCTTGAGGCTGTTGCACGGTGGTTGTGGTTCCCCGTCAGAAGCACGAGCATGGAGCACCACGGCAGACATCAAAGCAGCATACTGAGAGAACACTGGTGCTTGCTCGCTTGCTGTGGTAGTTCGTCAACGGTACGACATTTCATCGAACACCTTCAGGGCCTCCATGGAAACAGTACCAGACCTGCTCCAGGCTGCTGCAAGGGCCAGCGAGGATGCGACCTGGAGTTGAGTGGGAGTTGGTGGAGGCAGCGCAAAGGTAGGAGGAGCCGTGGAAGACGAACACGGACATCGGGGCAGGGGGCGCATACCGCGTCCACCCCCTCTCCGAGCGGCCAGTAGGGCCGATGCCGCTCCCCGACAGGCGCGGCGGCGATGTCCGCGCAGTCGCGGACGCCGACCACCCCATTCGAGGCGCCTGGTACTGGTACAGCTGGCACGGCGACGGGAAGGCGGCGGACGAAGGCGAGGAGGTGGCCGACAGCGTAGAGTCCCATGACGATGAACACGACGCCGAGCGCGCTGCTGGGATAGAGCTTCTCGCCCGACAGCAGCGAGCTGAGCACAGCCACCACCGGCTGCGCCCACAGCATCGGTGCGGAGGACGCGGAGCGCGCACTCGACCGGGCTGATGCGGAAGGAATCGAAGGCGTAGATGGTGTAGGCGCGCTCGGGGTCGACGTCGCGTGGGACGATATCGAAGGCGATGATGACGGCGCGGTCGCTGTGCGCGCTGTGGACGCGGTCGGGGGCCCGGAAGCGCTCGCGCGCGTCCACGGTAACGGCGCAGAGAGGCCTCCAGCGGCGGGAAAGCACCGCCATGCGTGCTGCTTCCTTGATGGGGAGGCGAGAGACGATGTCGCGGAGGAGCGCATTGGGAAGGGTGCTGAGGCGGTCGAAGTCGACGAGGTGGTTGCCCTGAAGGTCGGAGTCGCCGCCCTTCCTAGACTCGAGCGCCTCGCCCGTGAAGATGGCGGCGCGCGCGGTCATGAAGGAAAACACGGAGTCGTCCGCGTCTGCGGAGTTGGCGCGGGTCACCGCGGGGTCGGAGCTGGGTTTGTCGGTGGAGGCAGCCTCGCCGACATTGCTGGAGAACTCGGAGTCGAAGGCGACGTCGGAGTCGGTGGAGATGGCGTCGAGCACGGGAGCAGCTTCGTGGACGACGTCCATGGCGGAGCGGTCGGGGTCGTGGGCAGGATGATCGAACAGCCCACCCCAGTTGTCAGTGACGATGGATGCCGAGGAGTGCTGCTCAGTGGAGTCGTCGCGGTACGGGGTGGTGGAGGCCGGCTTGCCGAAGGACTCCAAATCCTTGCCAATCGTGCGAATCTCGGCCAGGAGCAACTGGTAGTCGAGAGGACCCATGGAGAGGTGGTGGCGGATTTCGTGGTGCTGCAGGATTTGACTCTGATACCAATTTGTTAGCAACCCACTAGATAGAACGTAATCACTGAATGGATTAACCGATCTCAGGTAGCAGATACAATAGAAGATGATAGGAGATGGAGTTCAGGGAAGTAGCAAGCAGGGAGAATCGGAGAGAGGAAGACAAGCAGGAGGCTGGATACAGAGGAACGAGGAATTGGGGAAGAGGAACAGTAACTAGCAAGAGGATGAGTTGGCTTCTGAATATTTGATGATTCCTTCCTGATGTCTGTTGTGCCTTATGTAATCTGTCCACCTGCCTTGCTTGGGCCTAGAGCCTGCATACCAGCCCACGTACGTACTCACCGGCCCATACTGTATCATAAGGCTGTCCGCAGCGGACAGCAGTAAAGCAGCCGGTACGCTACCGGCAGCGTACGCGGGCTGCGCACCGCGCGCCTGTAAACGCGCCGCTAGCGTACCGGCTGCACAGGCCACCGCCACAGCTCGCGCGTCACTGTAGCAGCCCGCTAAACACTGTAGCAACGAGAGACAGAGTCGGAGAGAAAGAGAAAGAGAGAGGAAGGGGAATAAAATATGGAATAGTGGGTATAGAGTATGAGATAGAGATAACACGGGTGCAGGAGAAATGGATATAGAGTAGAGAATCTCGATGACTAAGATAGAATATTCCTTTTTAGAGATGAAAATAGAGGTCGATGGGTGCGGATAGCCTAAGCATCTCCTAACATAGACGTACGGATGGTTGTACGTGTGCGGACGTCCGCGCTTGCTATGCCTTGGTCACTCGGATTCGTGTACTGCTCACGCCAGCTCCGTCGCCCACACCAGCTCCACTTTCACGTCCACGTTCGAACCGCTCCGCTGCACATGCCTCCCGGATGACTCGGCCCTGTCTCTTCCACACCAGCGCCTCACCCGCCTCTTCCACACCGCTTCGCGCCCGCCTCTTCCACGCCGCTCGGATGACTCCCTTGCCTCTTCCACACTGGTGCCGCGCAGCCTGCGCCTCCTCCCCAAATCGACGTTGCCATTGATCCCACGTTAGCTCTCTCTTCCTCGCTCAACAACCCTACATCCAGATCTACTTTTGCAATACTCAGATGAAACAATTGCAACATACGTCAATCCTACATCTAGATCTACTTTTGTAACACTCAGATGAAATAATTGCAACATACGTCTGAAATAGATGAAACATTTAGAACATACATTTGTTATATAGCAATTGCAACATATGCAACATCCAAATAAAACACTTGCAACATCCGTCCAAAATAGATAAAATATTTTGAACAAACTTGCAACATCGGTGTATAACCATTGCAATATGTGCAACATAAAAAACTACCATTGCAACATCCATATGAAACATCTAACATATACCTCTTAAACAATCAAAACACTTGAAACATGTATTTTGCAACATAGGGAATGTCGGGGCCAGTCGATTCTAGGTATCGGGGTGGAAGCCGGCAGCAAGCGACGGCGCGCGCGAGCACCACCATCATCAGCACCACTAGCAACACCCTTGGCTCAGCCGGGCAAGCAGCACGTGCGATGGGTGGGAAGCAGGCTGTGTGTGCGATGGGAGGGAGGGAGCGAGGTGGAGTGGGATGGCAGCAGCGAGCTCGGAGCGGGGTGGGGTGCGCGGCGCGTGACGCGGGTTTAGGCCCGCGGCGCGCGGAGGAGCGCAGGTGAGCGGCGCGGGTTCCGGATGGATAGATGCGACGTATCATTATCGTTTTTTACGGTAATGCTCTATCCAGGACATCCGTCAATCAAGACAGCCCCATTGGTGGGCCGCGATACCCACGAGCGTTTCTTTCCGCTCCTACGTGGCATCGCTCGCACTGCTCGCCCACATCACAAGAAAAAAAGAAACCATCGACGCGCACTCTGCTCCGTACCTATGGACGCCGTAGGCGACACCGCTACTCCCACCCCACCAGTCTACACCGCTGGCTTTGCACCGTCCACGTCTTCGTTCCAGCCTCCCCTCCTGACGTGGCCCAAAGTGTGGCCACTTTCACGCACTGCGCTCGGCCGGACCGGCAGTGCCCCAGCCATGCGGCATAACCCCTCGGTGGGGTGGCCGCTTGCCCGCATCGCGCGCCGCATGCCTCCGCCCCACTCTGTCTCGTTGCTCCTTCCATCAGATCCACTACGTGGCGAGAGATCCAATGGTGGTGGGGGCTATGACGCTGGCTGCAGGCGCCGCAGGGGGCCATGTGTCAAGCCCACGATACCAGCGCCCACGAAGGGGTCCCCGTCGGCCTCGTAGTAGTTGGAGTCCATCTTGTCATGGTGGCGACGGCGTGGCTGCCTCCGGTGAACTCCACACGTCGGCGAGCCTCCATTTCACAAGCAGCAAGGAGATGTTGCGATGTGGTTAAAACACATGTTGTAAGCGTGTTTTAAGTGTTTCAGATATTCTAGAGGTATATTGCATTTGTTTCAGATGAATGTTGTAAAAGTAGATCAGAATGTTGCATATGTTGCAATGGTTGCACACGTATGTTACAAAAGGTCTGTTCCAACGCTTCATCTGTGTTTTTGGACGTATTGTTGCAAGTGTGTTTATCGGGATGTTGCATACGTTTCATTCACACATGCTGCGGATGTTTTATCTGGATATTGTGTATGTTTGCAATGGTTTTCAAGTTGTTTTCATGTGTTTTTGCAAGTGTTTCATAAATATGTTTCAAGTATTTCATTTGTCTTCAGACTTATATTACAAGTGTTGCATCTGGATGTTACAAAGTAGATTGGGTGTTACACATGTTGCAATACGTGTGAGAAGCGGAGGGGACACAAGCGGTCCCTATGTGCAGTCTGGCAGTGCGGGCGGCGTCTGGGTGGCGCGGCCTCACTTGGGCATGTGAAACCCAGGTGTAGGCGGGGGCGTGCTGGTTTTTTTTCTGTGCGAGTGTGGGCGTCTGGACATGGGCCTCGGGCCAGACATCCGGGCGCTAGTCATCCTGTTTTTTAGGAAACTGGAGGGGTTTGAGCCCCCTACACGGATGTTTTATCTTGCTTAGCTATGGCCCCCATTCTATCAAGTTTCTTTTTACATCAATAATCTTAATAATCCATAAAAATAGAAGCATCCACGTCAAGTTGGAGACTTGAATTTAGGTGGACAAGTTTTATTGCATCCAACTGAGCGCCCCGTTCTATAACCTGGCACATATATGTTGCATATCTAGAGTTATCCAGGATACATATATTTGTCGTGCTATTTATACTAGCATGGCATATAGCTATGCCAGGGATAATTTTTTTGACACATGCCTCCACATATGCATGTATATGAAAGTTGTTACTATTTTAGGTGTCTGAATTATCAGATCATTCTATACAACTAATTAGTATAATTAAAATGACAACTTACAAAACATAATTCACAATTTTTTCTATAGTCAAACAATAACAAATTTACCTATGGCATGAACACTAATAAAAAAAAATTAGACACCTAAAATACAGGAGAAGTACATGTATATATGTAAATAAAGTCAAATTTGTCCTACAAATTATACACGCTAACAATGGCATAACTTCAACTAGCAGAGGCCGGATGTGGCTTGGTTGGGGCGGCAGTAGTAGTGGCAACGGACTTGACTACGCAGGTGCTTGTTATGATCAGGATTCTGCAAGGTTTTTCCACATACGCCCTATTTTTGAGGAGGAGATTGTTGGCATTCTTAATGTTTACAGATAAATCCTCAAGCGTACGGATACCATTGTAATATTTTATCGGGAGTATTTTCCGTATCGTTATTTGTTTTTCTGCAGGGAGGGTGTTGGTATAAAGTTGATAGCATCTAGGTCCCTAATTCGGTTTTGGTGATTAATGACAACATAATTATTGTGTCTAACGTGTGTTTTACAGAGACTGAGAGACAATTTAAGTTAGGTCATAATGAAGATTGATGATTGGGCAATCAATGGTTTTCATGCCCCATATTGATGGATTTCGTTTCGGTTTTCAAAGGATATTGGATAGGGTTAAGGACAGACTAGTCCTAAGTATCATGCCAAAAGATGCTAGTCCAGTTGTTTAGCAGTTCCGGAAGCACCCCTCAGGTCCTGAGTTAGAACTCCCATGGGAGCGAATTTCCGGCTGAGGGTAAAAAATTTCCCTCGCTCGCCCCAGACCAAAGCACAGGTTAAGAGACGGCCCTTCTCACGGGTGATGGCTCCCTGTGTATGGATGGGCGATTTTCTCGGTCTATGTGAGAAGACCTTCTTCTTAATCACAATGCCCAGGGGTGGCTTACCCCCCGCAGGTCGAGTTCTAAGTATCATATGGAGTTGGAAGACGCTTATAGTAGTTTAGGACTTTGTTTGTGCTTTGGCCGTACAATAGGGGGGGTTTATAAAACTAGTAGCTTGACCTAGGGGAGTCTAGGGAGTTAGTGTGATTCACACTTGTAAAACTTAGCACTAGGTAGCTTAGAGGAAGCCAAAAGTCAATTGGAAATGAGCCATATTCACATAGATGGATTGAATTGGAAATGAATAGGCACACTTCAGTAGCACCGAATTAATCTGATGTCCTTGCGAAGCGACCACCAGATTATGCACTAGTGTGTTTCAGCTAGGGTTAGCTGAACAGTGAGGTTCTAACTTCACCGAATTGATTCGGTGCTTAGGCAACGGATCATCCGGTGATGTCCAGAGAGGTAAATGACAACCGAATTATGTGTTACCGAGGTTTTGGCCCATAAACAGTTACGGCTAGTCTGAAACTAGCCGTTGGATAGGCACCAGATTAGTCTGGTGCTCTATTCAAATGGCCATTGGATCATCCAGTGGTGTTAATTTCTATGTAGTGGATTTCAAATGCTAGTAGCTTGTGTGGGCCTATTTATACCCCTCCATCACAGCCATAGAAGCTCTCTTGCTACTTTGAACAATGGGTTACGGTCACTGGTCAGCAAGGGGGAGTTCAAGCTTAGTACAGTGATTGGGAATTTCTAATTGCAAGATTAAGGACTCCATTAGTGCTTAGAGAGTAGCAAGTGTGCATCCACTCATCTCATTAGGCTTTGTTAGGTCAAGTGAGAGTTTGTGCTCGTTACTCTTGGTGATCGACATCACCTAGACAGCTTCTCGGTGATTGTGAGCTTGGTGATCTCTCGGTGGAGTTTGTGAGAGATCCAATAATTTTGTTAGTGGTTGTGTGCGATTCACCACGCCGGAGAGGCGAAGAATCAGCCCGTAGAGAGCACTTGGTCCTTGCATTGATCAAGGGGGGCTATACCGTTGCGCGGGTGCTCCAATGATGACTAGTAGGGATTGCTGACTCTCTAATACCTCGAGAAAATATCGTCGTGTTCCTAACCCTTTATTTTCTTTGAGCATTTATATTTGTTCAATTACTTTCATGTCTTTACATTCTTAGTATTTCCATGCTAGTATAGGGTTGGAACTAGGGTGCAAAACTTTGTGCGTAGGATAGAAAAAATTACGCACAAGGGGTGAAATGGGCTAAGTGATAGGTTTTAATTTCGAGAGAATTTTAGGTTAGCCTAATTCACCCCCTTTTGGGCATCTTAATCCTCTCGGTTGGTATCGAAGCATCATGCTCATTGGATTAGGCTTCACCGCCTACAGCAGGATGTCCGACGAGGATGGGCGTATCTAGAGACCATAGACGTGGGGAGTTTAGAGACACCACACAAGGCTTCCCAAAACCTAAGGATCCCACAACTTAGTTGGTGATGAGGTAAATCACGAAAAGTGGAATGGAAAGGTCAAAAACACCCTCATTTAGATGCCTTTGCAAAGAGGTGTTCAATCGTGTGCAGAACCACAAGGACGCCCATGCACTGTGGTCGGACATTTGTGTCCTCCATGAAGGAACAAAGAGTGAGCATGAGGAATGTTGTCACCTTGTTATGAAAAAGTTAAATTCCTTTGAGCAGCTTCCTCGTGAAATTGCTAATGAAATGTACTATGACTTATAGTTTGTGTCATCAAATACAATTGCCTTAATGGCGATAGCAAAGCTAGATACCGAAAAGCGCTTGCCAGTTTCTGGATTGTTAGATGTTTAGGCAAATTTGGGCATACTTAATAGTAAGGTTTGTAACAAGCATGTGCACGTGTGATCTACTCGTTGAAACCATACTGATCACATAAACAAGAAACAATGAAACTGAAGGTGCACTGTTATATCCCAAGGTGGGTCTAGTGCTAGACGCACAAGTGGCACTGCTCCCACTAGTCAACATAGTGAGCTTGTTGATATCGTGGATCTGAGGTGATGTAGGACGAGGTGTGCAGTGCAGTCCTACGAAGAACCACAAAAAAATAGTCATACATGTACAACTAGAAGGTATGAGCAGTCGTCCAATGACGGTGCGCTCCTAATAGAACCTAATCATCTGTCAACGGAGAACAATGGTGGCGTGGTGGAATTCAGATGCTGCGAGGTATAGGAAGACCACCTTCTTTTATGTGGACAATAGAGAACAATATTAGTGTTGTGGAATTTCAGGTACCACGAGGCAGAGGGAGATCACCACCTTTTTTGCGCCAACGGAGGAAGACAGGGAGACGCACGTGGACACTAGCGATATTATTAGGAGTGGACTTTCAGGTATGACGAGATAAGACTTCCTATTAGAGCACAAGACAGAGGGATACCACCTCCTTTTATGCACGAGTCAAGGGAGATGGGTAGACACACAGGGCACTAGGGACGTTACGAGGATTGGAGTAATTGCGGCGTGTAACGAGCTCCTTTGGTGTGTCTTTAAGAGACACCATCAACCGGTCGAAGTGATACGTCATTCGTTCTTTTAACTTCACAACATTTAATACACAAGCCATCTATTTAAGTTAAATTAATCTTTAGTTAAATTCTTCTACATGACAAAGTGTTTAGTGCACCTAACATTTGAGATGGACCTTACAATTTGTTTAATTTTAATTGAATTAAAATAGACCAAGTCTTTAATATGGACCTTAGCGGGGTGGCAAGGCAGAGTACTCCCCTCCCCTGGCCCTGACCGACGAAAGAGATGCTGCTAAGACAAACCGCACCGGGAACGGTATATGATCCGGTAAAATATATAGAGGAGTAGGTAGCGTTCAAAACTGCTGCACCGGCAGCCGGTAAAACATCCGCTATCGTGCAGCCTCCGCTAAATTCAGCGGAGTAGCGTAGGTGTGCAGTGCGTGGACCAGCTGCTGCAGCAGCACGAGAGAGGAGGGAGAAAGTGCATGTGATGTGGGCCCCACTACTGCTACTAACTAAAAAATGCTATAAATCACAAACCAATTAACCAAATTAAATTCTGATTGCACCATTAAATTCGTGACAATAAATTCTTTAAAACTAAATCTCACATGGATATATTTAGATAAAGTGATAAGTGGGTCCCACAGTAGATAGAGGATGATATAGAGGAAGGATGAGTGCGGGAGAATTAGATATAGAGGAGGGAATCTTGATGACTAGGATGTATAGAAGACGAATATAGAGGTTCATGAGTGCGGATAGCCTAACGTGGTTCTACTCTCGCCGTCGGTCATCGTTGCGGGCGGCGGTCCAAACACGTACTACAACATTCATGACCGACGGCGAATATTACAGGAGCGAGTCAATGATTGGCACCAGCAAGCCCGGCTGCCCACGAGGACCGCGAGAACGTAGGGGAGCAAAGCAGAACTGAGGCAGTGTTTAGTTCCTTCAAAATTTCAAAAATTTTATAAGATTCCCCGTTACATCGAATCTTTAGACGTATGCATGGAGCATTAAATATAGGTAAAAAAATAACTAATTAAACAGTTTGGTTGTAAATCACGAGACGAATCTTTAGAACCTAATTAGTCTATGATTGGACACTAATTGTCAAATACAAACGAAAGAGTTACTGTGCTTTCAAAAATTTTACAGGGGCAACTAAACACACCCTGAAGCCGCCGCGCCACCAACCGCGGCGCACGTGTTGCATGCCGCTGCCACGCGATTTGCCTCATTATTTGTCGCTTTGCCACACGGTTTCGCCGAGGCCACCCCTCAGGCCCTCAGGTTGTGATTGATTAGACTGACTCCAACAGAGCTACCCAGACCCAAAAATGCGTCCCACACAGTACTTTGCCTACCAAAAATGGACTCCAACGGCTGACCCAAACACTGGACGCATTTTGGGTAGCAGCCCGAACGAGACGTAGAAAAGTGTCCTTCTCTCTCCTCGACCCATTCTCTGCGGCGCTGGCTTCCTTCTTGTTTGCGTTCGCTGTTGGGAGGTTGCCGCTGGTGCCTCGCACCATTTGCCGCTGTTGGGTCGCGCTGCCGTCTCGCCCAGCCACGCCAGGACCGACGCCAAGCGCTGGAGCCGAGCGCCGCCGACCGCGCCGCCCCGGCTAGGACCGTGTTGAAGCCCAGCACCGCCGGAGTCCATCATCGCCGACGCCGTCCGCTCCGCCCTCTCCCTCTGCTGCCTTCATCCCTCTCTCCCCTGCCTCTCTCTCTCTCTCTTCTCAACTAGAAACAGAGGACACAAAGGGGGATGAAGCAGCAGCGCCTGACCCGCCGCCGCCGGAAGCCGAGGCGCTAGATCTTCACCACCGACGCCGGCCCCGGGCCCCGCCTTGGTCGTGCCTTCCTCGACGGAGGCGACGACGGAGCGGAGGGAGGAGATGAGGGCATGGCTCAGCCAGTGCTCTCCGTCGCCGGATCCGGTGGGGAGGCCCTCCCCACGGCTCGATGGGGGAGCGCCGGTGTCGTTGAGGATGGGGGAGCATCGCCTGCTGCTGTTGCTCGGCCCCTACCGCCGCCGCGTCTGCGTTCGCTGTTGGAGAAGCTGAGTTTTTTGGGGCATTATCCATTCGCTGTGCATGACCCAAAAGCAGGAATGGATCTCATTATTTTGTTTCCGCTGTTGGAGTCAGTCTTAGTAATATATAATTGGCGATATGTCATATTAAATGCTGTGAAGTTAAAAGATGGCTTGTATATTAAATGTTGTGCACATGCCCAATCCCATTTTTCATGCTCAAGTCACTTGAACATGTATTTTGTATTTTTTTTCTTTGCGGAGTTGTACAGACAATCCAACTTACCGACACTTGTAGCTGCAGTTCTCGCTAATATTGGACCAGGGGCATGAATCTAATAAGGGGGTGATTAGTTCCCACCCAAAAAATTTTCACCCCATCATATCGAATGTTTGGACACATGCATAGAGTACTAAATATAAACGAAAAAACTAATTGCACAGTTTGGTTGGAAACCACGAGACGAATCTTTTAACCTAATTAGTCCATGATTAGCCTTAAGTGCTACAGTAACACACATGTGCTAATGACGGCTTAATTAGGCTTAATAAATTCGTCTCACGGTTTCCAGGCGAGTTATGTAATTAGTTTTTTTTATTAGTATCCGAAAACCCCTTCCGACATCCCACAAAACATCTGATGTAACACCCAAAAAGTTTTCACCCACTAACTAAACACCTCCTAATTCAGAGCTTCAAGGCTTATATTGCAGTGCTATATTTGCATCCCTGAGTGGATTATTGCTTGCACTAGATGGAAGTTATGACATTAATTGGATTAAACTCTCTGAGTTGTTGGTTGTTAATGCAATACAGAGTCGGCCCCTGTCCCTAACGCTGACTACGACAACAACACAACAGCAGTGGTGCAGCAGCAAGAGGTTCAAGGTAGGACAAGGGTCCTAATCTGTCGTCATCGACGGCATTGCCACTCCCAGGTAAGCTGAACAATCCATACACTTTTTGTCAACTTTACTTTCCTGCTGCAGTGAAGAATTAGTTTTTCTTGAAATTTTGATGCATATAAATAGCAGTCATGTCTGAATACTATTATGTGTATTTGTGCTGACTTCAGTAATACATGCCCCTGCTCTTGCTTAATGCAGTTACAAATAATATTTCAGCACTGGATATTTCTTCACAAAAAATAGAATTGAATGTCTATTTTGTTAGACCAATAAGGTGTTAGTTAAAGACCAGAGCTTGTGCCTTTTTTTCTCTCTGTAGTTTTAGAGATGTTGTCTTCTTCGTGAAGTAAAAATTAGCACCAGGCAACAAACAACAACCAGAAAGAAAACATGATTGTTATACTATAGATTCATGTTATTGTGCTTCATATTAGACGAGTGGTTAAATTGTGTTTAACTTTTTTGCGATGCTTGTCTATCCAGACAATTTATTTCAGTTTATTTGTCTTGTGATTATGTGTCATCCTGCATTTGGCCAAACTGCAAGAAAGAGAGCTGATTTAGTGAACCCTGGAGGATACTGGAGACCACAACTATGGGACCTCAGCCTTGCTTAGGCAAACAGAAGATGAAGTTGTAGGATGTGGCAAAGTGCTTAAGGGTGATAAGATGTATAGGGTTGGTATGTCTTTTTTGATAGTATGAGTCAAAAAGTTACCCTACATAAAGTTTGCTCTTATATATACTAAGGTTGTGTCAATTAAGTTGCTCTAGCATAGCCAGAAAAAATGAGGCATTTGAAATTGTTCACTTGATAATTAGGAGTGGTTTATATCTATCTACTCATGATCAATGTTGTACTTGGATCCATAGATATTTGAATTTTTTCCAAAAGGTTTGGCTGATGATTTAGGATAAGCTGGAGTAGTTTTATGGTTCTGCCATGCTTGGTGCACATGTATAGTCGAAGGCTTGGTTGCTTGGTAATGGTCAATGTTTAGTGATAACACTAGCTTTACAGAATTGATATTTGTTTGTAATTTTGCCATTTTTAGTGTCAAAAGAAATAAATACATCGTATGACTATATTGTGTACCGTCATAGATGACAGAATAGCTATTTTGATCCCTCAACTATTATCCGATGCTCAGTTTCGTCCCCGGACTTTCAAAACGGTTGTTTTAGTCCTCAAACTCTACTTTTAGGCTCAATTTCATCCTAGAACTATGAAGATGATCGTTTCAGTCCTCAAACTTTGCACTTCGGGCTCAATTTCATCCATAAACTATCAATGTGCATTTAACTTTTATTTTCAACTCAATTTTGTTCTATTCAAAAAGAAAACTTTATATTTTAGACACAATTTCATCCATGAGTTATCAAAATTATATATTTGCTATTGTTTCAGTATATTCATGTATTCTTAAAGAATAAATAGTATTCGATGCAACTGTAATTGGTCTCACAAATATCATTTAGTCAGATATATACAAATGGTACCATTACAAGGTAACATTAAAAATTATAGCTTGAAATTATTAATGGCCACGAAAGAGTTTTTCAATGAATATTATTCTTCTACTCCAATCGTTGGCGGTGTTAGTGCTAACCGGGTGCAATAGTGCAGCGTTCCACGTAGAACGTAGACAAAGTTGAGTAAAAAAATAAAAGTTTAAAGAACAAAATACACTATGGTTTTTATAAATGAAATTGAGTAAAAAAAAATGCAAAGTTTGAGGACTAAAACTCATCTTTATAGTTCTAGGATGAAATTGAGCCTAAAAATAGAGTTTAAGGATTAAAACGGTCATTTTGAAAGTTCAGGGATGAAACCGAGCCTTGAGTAATAGTTGACGGACCAAAATGGCTATTCTGCAAGATCATAAAGTCTCTGAATAGTTTGCTTGACTGTCACATTCGTGAGACAAAAATATGTAATTGGTCTTCGCAGGCTGCAAACTACCTGGACATCAAGGGGCCTGCTGAGCGTCACGGATGATGAAGGGGAAGAATCCTGATGACATCCGCCAAAAATTCAACATCAACAGCGACCTCACAGCTGAGGAAGAGGAGGAAGTGACGAGGGACAGGGAGTACCGGTGGCCTTTCAATAACAACAGCAATAACCAGGCCATAGGGGAGGTGCTTGTTCAAGACGTTGAGTTTGGAGCAGGTATTGACTGTCTCGGGTTTGACAGATCGCTTAGAAGGTATACGTTCGTTTGGTTGGTCGTGAGCAGACTACTTTGCTACTTCGATGTTATTTTTCAACCAAATTTCAGAGCATTGCTTAAGCAAAAGATGTGGACGATAAATGGCGTGCTGGGTTGTTTCATTGAGCTATCTCCTTTTGCAACATTCACTTGGTGTTTCTTTTTACGACAAATTATGGCACATACATTTGCAGCTGACACTGGTTCCTTCAGCCTCCCACAAGCATTTTGCTTGGTGGTCAACAAGGTCTTGGTGGTCAAAGCAAGTTAAGCTGACCACTAGACCAATTTGGCTTTTCTTGAGCTATGAGTACATAATCTCGTGGTGATTACGCACTGCTACGGTTTGATGCATCTGAAGTCATTTATTTGTTGCATAAAAGGTACGGCTTGAGCTTTTGTAACTTAATCAAATAATAATCTAATAATCTATCATTTTGACAATTTTGTTTGAGTCTGTGTTAATTGTATGTCTTGTTCTAATCTTTAGCTCCCGTAGCAACGCACGGGCACTCAATTAGTAGATATAATAGATTGTAAATACCACTGGTAAGAAGAAAGAGGACCTTGGTACGCCGCGAACTATTTTCAGCAAACCGTTAGAAACTTAGAACGTGACCTTTACATTATTCTCGCTCTGTAAAAACTTCGTTTGTTGGCCAAATAAAAATCGAGACGGATCAAACTCAAGAAGCACATCTGATAATTCTGGTTTCAGAAGCACGAGCAGACGAGCTGTTCGGAAACTTATATTTGGTACAAAAAGAAGCTGGACCACTATACAGCTCCAGGTTGCTCCAGGACCAAATTATTGGGATCACTGATCCTCTCAGAGAAGCGTACAGCGGTATCCATATTCAACAATGTTTCCAATCAAACGGAGGCGGCTAAGACGCCTTCGAGAGGTCAAAGACAGCGATGAACGGCATCAGGACGGACCCTATCCAGAGCTTCCCGTCCTTCTCCTCCACTTCACTGACGGCTCTCACCACCTCTCCCTTGGTGTCCTCCAAGATGTCGAGCACCTGGCCCTCGGGGCTGTACTTGATTATCACTGCGTGGAGCTTGCCACCGATCAGCATCAGGAAGTGGTACTTGGCGGGGATCGGGAGGCTGAGGAAAAACTTCCTCAGCTTGACATGGGGGCTCATGAGCCGGGCATACAGGCTTCGCCGGCAGTGGATCGCCACCCAGAACTCGCCCTTCTCATTCGTCCTCACATTGTCTGGGAATCCAGGCAAGATAGCGAAAAGATCCACAGTGCCTGCCTTCTCACCTTTCAACCAGTATCTGCTCAACCTGTCTCAGAACACAAATATTGAGTCCCTGATATCATAAAGCTGAAATAAGAAAGCTTAAACCAAATGTAAGAAAGAGAATACACACCTGTTGCGCGGTCCTTCACAGAAAACGAAGAATGAGCCATCCTTGCTCATGGACACACCATTGGGAAATTGGAGGTTGCGATGCAGTACTGTTGTTTCCTTTGTCTGTGGGTTATATTTCAAAAGTCTCCCAGAGGGATCCCCAGAGAAAGCTAACTGCATAAAATTCCTGAAAATGAATGATTACTGATAAGATATCTAGGTCCTTCAAGATCCAAGATCACTTGGATCTAGCAAACTTGTTTGCAAATTGAGGAGACAGCAGGTTTTCCCAATATAACAGTGAAAATCAGATATAGCTTAAACGAAAAAGAAAAGGGGGGGGGGGGGGGGGGGGGGGGGTTGGGGCCTCCCCTGCTGATTTCGGTCAAAAAAACCAGAGTGATGCCTAACTCATAGTAGTCACTAAAACAGGCGCTATACATCAAAGTAAAACGGTTGGAGAACCTTATATGACACCAGAACAAGTAAAAGTTACATCAAAGAAAGAATTGGTCCATTTTAGGTGTTTATATTGTCCCTCTTCAGTTTCTTCATTGTTTTGTAGGAAAGCATGTGATTGTACTCCCTGATGGAAATCATGCTGTGCTGAAGAGATTCTGACAGATCATAGCATAATGTCTAATTTTTACATAAAAAAGAATACACGTGAGAGGTGAGTATCTTTTATAGCATATAAATAATGTCTGTTGCCACAACAATTAGGAGTGAAGGTAAACAAAGTAGAAGTAATCCAATTGTCAAAAAAGAGTGAAGTAATCCAAGCTGACGATCTTCTAATTTTCCGGTCACCAACCCATAGTCATTACTACTCATTAGGAATCAAGTGAGCATCCAGCCAACCAAGCAGCTAACACGGTAAGATGAAAAATGAAACAACAGCAAAGCAAAGCAGAGGACGAGAGCGAGGGCATGGCATCACAGACCGTCTCTGGTAGTGTATGCTGGAGTCGGTGAAGTAGACATTGCCCTCGTCGTCGAGGTCGAGGTCGTTGGTGAAGTTGAAGCGCACGCCCTCGGCCTCCGTTGCGAGCGGCGTGGCCAGCCCGCCCTCGGGGCCGACCTTGAGCAGGCCGAAGTAGGCGTCGGCGATGTACAGGTCCCCGGTCTTCTTATCGAAGCGAAGCCCGAGCGGGCGGCCGCAGATGTGCTCGTTGGGGAGGTACTCCAGCGGCGACGCCTTGGGCCCGCCGCAGAGCTCCTGCGTCCAGCGCGGGGAGGCCGTCGCGAAGGGGACCCACCGCTCGCCGTCCCAGAAGACGACCCGGCCGTCGGCGACGCCCGTGTATGGCCCGCGGCCCTGCAGGTCGAAGGCGACGCTCTCGGGCCCCTGCACCTCGCCGCGGAACCGCACCTCGGCCCCGCGGAGCCGCTCCCGTTCGTCCGCGTGCGGCGGCATCTCGGCGGGATCGGGGAGGTCGACGAAGTGCGCCTCGAACCCCGGGAAGTCCACCATGCTGCCCATCCGCAGCGGGTCCGTGCCGCAGAACGCCGCCAACGCCGCCACCAGCAGCGCCGCGGCCACCACCCCCGGCGACGCCATGTTAGCAACCCTCACCGATCCGGGTTCACGCTACGCTCAGGAACACGAGAAGGGGAGGAACCACGGGCCGACGAGGTCCCGGTTTGCAGAATATTTCCATTACAGAACCTTGGACGAGATATAACCGGTGGCAGATCCAAAATAAAAAAAGAGAAAAATTGACCGGCGAACCTGATCTTCGCAGCTGGTGTTACGTCCCGCATTTAAACGGTGTATTTCTGGTTGTCTGAACTGCTTCAGGTGTCATCTAAATCTTTGAACTTGGCTTTGATGTCATTTAGATCCCGAACTTTGAACAGTGTAGTTTTGGGTCTCTGAACTTGGCTTCGGGTATCATCTGGGTCTCTGAACTTGGCTTCAGGTGTCATCTAGGTCCCAATGCTGACGTGGCGCGGTGCTATACGTGAGGCCCACATGTCAGTCGGTTATATTTCTATTTCAGGGTACTGTAGCTACAATTTCTAAAATATTCTAAAAAATTATATCTTTTTATATGATCTCCGATGAAGATGATTTTTATATAAAAAATGTAGCTCTCGACAAGATCTACAACTTTCTAGTTTTGAGTTTTTTAATTTGAAATCATTAAAATGCTTTAAAAATTAAACAAATTTTCAGCAGTATATTAATCGCGTACCCGCGCTTGTCGCCTTGGAAAAATCATATCTTTTTTATATGCTGTCAAATGGAGATGATTTCTATATGAAAGTGTAGCTCTCGATGAGATCTACGACTTTCTAATTTTAAATTTTTTAATTTGATGTCACTAAAATGCTCAAAAAAAATTAAACAAATTTTCAATAGTATATTAATTCCTAAAAATATGCCCGTACGTTGCGACGGGAGAGACAAAAATACTAATTCCGATAACTCATAATTGTATAGATCTCTTTTGTCAAGATAAAATGATAAATTATCAAAACTGATTTTTAATTGACTTACATGTCTGCATCGATTTATAATATCGTCAATTACTCCTTGCTTTGAGTTGTAATGATAGTGGGCAGTGGCAGATAGAAAAAATATATCAGAGGGGCTAAAAAAAAGCTAGGCGTAAGACCAATATAATTCTATTATGCCCGAATTCTCAATTTCAGATACGAAAAGTTTATCCAAAATTCATCAGTAGTCTAATCACTAATTTTCACATTAAAGTTTATTGTAGGCTCAAATTGCAAGCCTATAGTGAGAACGTCTCCTCAACTCTACAACATCGAATAAGTCTCAACTAACAAACACCGGAGCTGCTCGATGGGATGGCGGAGTATAGCGCAGAGGATAGAGGGTGGTGGCGCAAGCTGGAGGTTCATGGTGTCTGAAACTCGACTCGCTACAGTGCTTTTCGATTCGGTGGTAGCTAAGCTCGATTCACACCAATGGTGGTCGATTCTCGGTGACTCGATCTTGGCGATGGTGTTAAGTGAGATCCAGATTTCCTTCTTCTCTTTATGTGCATCTCGTCGGCAGAGTTGTTTGGCCTACCCGTGCCCCGGCGGAGCTCGCATGCCTTGGGGCTTGGGATGTGCATGTGTCCTGCGGGCGAGCTTGATACGTGGCTGATCGGTTGTTGCCTGTGCTGCGGCGACGTTCCATCTCATCATCCATCCTGTGGCGGCGGACAAAGCATGAAGTCGTCAACGGCAAGCCAGCGACCTGGCATAGAAGAGAGTCTGGTGCGAGTTCTTGAGCAACTCCAACGGTTTTGCATTTTTTTTGTTGGATAAAAGATGAAGTTTGCCAACTTTCAAATCAATATGGAGAGGAGAAAAAAGATTATCTCCAACGGTTTGACAAAATTGACTTACCAAAATCCAAAAAAGGAAACCCGGCGGCGCGGGAGGGAAGAGCGCACGCGGGAGTAGTGCGTGAGATGGAATGCCAAGCCGATCGCGAGCTTGCATATATTCCTATCCATCCTAAAATTTTGCCAAGTTAACAAAAATGCAAAGCCCATTTGTCAAACCGTTGGATAGGAGTTTTGTAGATTTTTTTGCAAAAACAAAAATGCAAAGCCCATTTGCCAAACTGCTGGAGTTGCTCAATAAAGAAAGAAAACAACAGATTTATTGGTGGTTTTATAGATGCCTTCTAGTTCTGATTTGTATAGGATTTGGATATAGAATTGTGAATCCTATTGGTTGTTGGCCGCCAAAAAAACAGTACGGAAAGAGACGGAGTCAGAAATTGTGGAGCATGCTTTATATCTTTTTTTTATTTAGATTACTTATTTGAATCACGAGAAGAGATCTATTTAAATGAGGATTCCTAGTGAATGTTTACCTAATAATAATAACACACATGAACACTTACCCAATATACATATGAACACTTACCCAGTATATTTTGGAGTTGGACTCCGTATCACGCAAAAGCTATTCAGGAGAGATGGACTGTGACTCTAGCTTATAAACATATTCTGCGTGGAAACGAAGGATTCCTATTTAGATTAGGATTCTTGTATGAGCACGGGTTATATATATGAGTCCAGATAGAAAAACTCTTCATCATCCGGTAGCTAAAGGGAGACAGATCAAACAAATGGATGGACGAAAAAAAAAGAGCCTGAAATTTTGCCTCTTTATTATTAGGCATAGATAAGTTCGGATGGAAGAATCTCTGCATTTTTTCGGTAGTTAGAGAGAGACGGTCAAAATAATGGATGGACGAAAAAAAAGCTGAAATTTTGTCTCTTTATTATTATTAGGTATAGATAAGGATATAAATAATTAGCGATATGTCATATTAAATGCTAGGAAGTTAAAAGATGGCTTGTATATTAAATGCTGTGCACATGCCCAAAGTCACATTTTTCAGCCATGATTATGCATCTGTTTATGTATGTACGAGATTGAACTGTTCGAACCTACCCTTTTTCATGATCCTGCCACATGATTTAACGAGATTCTGTTTTTTTTTCAATGTTATATTTAAAAAGAATTTTGTTAACGTATTGAAGGAACGATTTTCCCGGCCCAAATATTATGCTCTTGAGCACAAATGTATTTCTCTTATTTACTGAACCATGTTTTTCTTTTACTTGAGAACTGTGTCTATACCCATCGCTTTTATGGAAAAAATGATACATGAAGAAAAGGGCTATAAAGAAATGATAATGCTTTGGCGAGGACTGTCCGGGCGTGTCGGCCTAGACGCCCCCATTCCTAGCCTGTGTATCGATTGGGCCCAACAGCGACATCCGTTCTTCCACTCCCGAATATTTTCTCCACTTGCGAAAGGTACCACTTTCATTGCGTCGACCACCCACAGCACCACCGCGACTGCGCATCTGCCCGCAACTGCGATGCGCCGTCGGCAATAGACGCGATGCATCGTCTGCCCGCCTGCTCTGCCTTGCCGCCGCACCCACTCCTGTGCCGCACCTGCCCCAATCTTGCGCTGTGCCCCGCAGGGCGTCCACTCCCGCGACCCATCCACTTCGCTAGGTGCAGCCATGGCGTGCAAAGCGGCACCACCCCGATGCCATCGGGAGGCCACTGGCCGTTACTCTCGACGCCCCCTTAAACCTGAGATCGTTGGCTACCGTAGTCCCCTACCAGGTAGGCATGGCTGCCGGCGGTGCCGTGTTTCAAGTGTTTCAGGCGTTTAGGCTTATGTTTCAAGTGTTTCATCATAATGTTGCAAAAGTAGATTTGAGATGTTTTATATGTTGCAATGACAATATACGCATGTTTCAAGCCTATGTTCAAAGTGTTTCAATTATCTCAGACGCATGTTTCAAGTGTTTTCACCTAGATGTTGTATATATATTACCATGGCTACACAAACATGTTTCAAGTGTTTGTTTTCATGTGTTTTAGATGTTTCAGACATATGTTGCAAAAGTGGATCTAAACGTTGCTTACGTTGCTATGGCTATACACGCATGTTTCAAGAGTATATTTCATCTATTTTAGTTGTATGTTACAAATGTTTCATTTTTATGTTTCAAAAGTAGATCGGGTGTTGCACATGTGCAAATGCGCGCTGGTGGCTGGTTGACAACAGCCTGCCGCAGCTGCCTAGTGCTATTGCGGGGGTGCTGCTGTGGTTCACGTGTGGGCGCAGGATGGGCGCGACAGGCCTGGTGATGCAAACGGGGCGCCGTCGTGGTTCATGTGCAGACGTGGGGGCGTGGTTCCAAATGCTGATGCGCGATGCGGGCGGGTGGCGCAGAGCTCTGTCCCGACGGACGCTGTCTCTGGAGTAGGATTTGGCGTGGGGTGAAGGAAGTTGCGTGCGTCGAGTGTGGATGTAGGAGCTGTGTCCAGACTAATGCCTTGTTCCGGATATCCGGACGCTACTCGATAAAGAAAAGGCACTAACTTATATATATATACGTTACAAGAAAAAAATTGAAGACATGTTGCAGGTAGCATCTCTCAGGCTGATGGACCTTTTTCAGAATTTCTTTTAATATAAGAGACACTTTTTAGGATTAGGACGGGTTTGGGCAGGTAGGTAGAGAGGAACAGTGGCTGATACAGCCGAAAGAGACATATAACAAAGAAAGTGGTTTTTTAAGAAAGAACTCTAGTGTTCTTAATTTTCTACTACTACTAGAAACTCTACAATTATTTAGCCGCGTACTAGCGACGTCTGCCAGAGTTTTACCGGTGGATTTGGCAAAATTTGGCACATTTTGACTAGCGTATTTAATCATCTGCCCAACTCCACAAACCTGTTCTGCATGCCCACCAAACTCCCATCTCTACCCTGCTGAATGTTGGCACGTGTTCACTGTTGACCCTGACGGCGTGGGCCCGCACCGACTGCTGAGCTAACCGCGTGCCAAACCGAAGCACACAATCTGCGACAAAGCCCTTAAAAAGAATAAAAAAAAGTCTACTTTTCCTCCACCGACTCCCGCCAAAGTTCGTTTTTTCCTCCTCAACTTTAAACCTGGACAAACCACCTTCCTTAAATTTTCAAACCGTGCATTTTACCTCCCTCGAGCGGTTACGAAGGCGGATTTGCTACAGTAAATGTGGTATGCTACAGTAAACAGTGCTTTACTACAGTGCCCGTGTTTTTTCCTTTTCTTTTTTTATTTATTTCAGTTGAATCTTTGAAAAATCATAGTAAATCACTGAAAAATCATAAAATGGAAAATCTAATTTTATTGCACTCCACGTGAGTAGATCTACAAAGTGAACATATAATATGGTATGCTTTAGTACAAAGCTTTTGCTACGAAGGTTTTGTCTTTTTCTTTTTTATTTATTTCAGCTGAATCTTTGAAAAATCATAAAATAGAAAATCTAATTTTATTAGATGAGCATATCTATACAGTGAACATATAATATGGTATGCTTTAGTATAAAATTTTTGTTGTAGTTTTAGATCTATGTTTTTCTGTAATTAATTACAATAATTCATAGCTGCAGCTTCTATAATTATTTTGTTGAACTAAAGCATATGATATTATATGTTTACTATCTAGATCTACTCATGTGGAGTCCAACAAAATTAGATTTTCTATTTTATAATTTTTCTGTGATTTACTATGATTTTTCAAAAATTCAGTCAAATAAATAAAAAAAAGACAAAACCTTCATAGCAAAAACTTTGTATTAAAGCATACCATATTATATGTTCACTATACAGATCTACTCATGTGGAGTGTAACAAAATTGGATTTTCTATTTTATGATTTTTTTGATGATTTACTATAATTTTTTAAAGATTCGACCGAAATAAATAAAAAAGAAAAAACAAAACACGGATAATATAGCAAGACCACCGTTACTTTATCGTACCATTGGTTACTATAGCAAAACTGTCTTCAAAATCGCTCGAGGAGGTAACGAGTCCATTTCAGCGAAGCGCAGTTTCCAGGAGCATCAAATTCCAATTTTCTCCTTAAAAAAGAAGACCAACACCAGGCTTCTCTCTACACCGCCGCTGCGCTCCTCACACAAACCGCAAGAAGCCAAGAACCCACCCGATCCGCCGGCTTGGCCGTTGCCGGTCTCCATGGAGCACTACGAGCGGCTTGGCAAGATCGGAGAAGGCACGTCGGGGATCGTCTACAAGGCCCGCGACCGCCGCACCGGCGAGACCGTCGCCATCAAGCGCCTCCGCGCCGGCGCCGGCAACGGCAACGCCGACGGCGACGCGTTCGACGAGACGTTCCGCCGCGAGGTGCGCTGCCTCGAGGCGTGCCGCGGCCACCCCTGCCTCGTCGAGCTCCGCGCCGCGCACCGCGACCCCGCGGGCGGCGGCGCCTTCCTCGTGATGGAGTACGCGGGGCGGAGCCTGGCGGAGGCCATGCGGCAGCAGGACAGCCGCGGCGAGCGGCGGCCGTTCCCGGAGCCCGAGGTGCGCCGCGTGATGCGGCGGCTCCTGGAAGGCGTGGCCGCGATGCACGCGCGCGGCCTCCTGCATCGGGACCTCAAGCCCGACAACGTCCTCCTCGACGGCCGGGGCGGCGTCAAGATCTGCGACTTCGGGCTGTCACGCGCAGCGGACGCCGGTACCGGCGCCGCGCCGTACACGTCCGGGGTGGCGACGCTGTGGTACCGCGCGCCGGAGCTGATCCTGGGCTCCGGGGACTACGACGCGGGTGTCGACACGTGGGCTCTCGGATGCATCATGGCCGAGCTCCTGTCCGGCGGCGCGCCGCTGTTCCCCGGGAGGTCGGAGATGGACCAGCTCAACAGGGTGTTCGACACGCTGGGGATGCAGGACATGGCGTCCTGGCCGGGCTTCGCGCGCCTGCCGCGCGCCGGGTCGCCGCTCTGCCAGCGAAGCAGGCCTCCCAGCAGGCTCCGGGAGCTGTTCCCGGCACTGTCGGCCGCCGGGTTCGGCGTCTTGGCCGGACTCCTGGCGTGCAGGCCGGACAGGCGCCTCACCGCCGCGGATGCACTCCGGTGCCCGTGGTTCGCGGATGCCGCCGCGGCGGCGCCTGAGGCCGTGCCTGATCAGCCGCGTGCTTCGTGCTGCGCCGCCGGCTTCGCTGCCGGTGTCGCCGGTGTTGCTGAGGCAATCGTAGCGTAGAACACGAGACATGTGATTCTTTGATTGATTGATTATTAAAGGTTACTATTTTGTTTTTGAAAGTACAGTATATATTCTAGTTCGACACCGTACCGATTGCCTTCATCTGATGGCAATTCCTCTGTAACCAAGTTCTTGACTGACTAGAGAAATGTGCTTAACGTGCAGAAATGTTGTCGATACATGTATTGTTTTTCTTGTCAGAGAATGCTGTCTTCATCCGTTGGATTGTCATCATCTTTCATGGTTGGTGAAATACTGAAATGGTACCTATTCTAGAAATGCTCTAGAACATGCAACTGGTTGGTGAATTATTGTCCTTCCTAGCCACAATAGCATACTTCTTCAGAAAACCAAAACATCAACGACAAGCGATGTGGTTACACACAACATATATTTCTTTCTATATATAAATAGGGCGCGGCTAAAAAACGGCTACAAGTACGGCCGTCTTCAACCTCTTGCTTGCCACCCCCCACCCTGCCGCCGGCCGCGCTCCTCGCCCTCACCCCCGCTGCCGCCCCTCAGCCCTACTGTGGCGCTGCTACGGAGCTCTGGCCAAGCCCTCCCCCTCGCCGAAGCTCCGTAGCCCCGACCTAGCCTGGCTGCCTCCATCGTCACCAGGGCCTCTAACCCCCTGTTCGGCTGAGCTTATCAGCACGGCTTATCAGCCGTGGAACAGTGTTTTTCTCTCACAGCAAATCAGCCACAGCCGGCTTATAACCCAAAAAAACAGCCTGCCGAACAGGGCCTAAACCACCCGCGCGGCCTCCCCACTGCCTGGCCGGCCTTCCTCTCCAAACCCCCTTTCCTTCTAAGACCGCCGGAGTTTGGGCAAAAGGTAGGGGTTCATCGGAACCCTAACGCGGGAGGAAGAGGAGGAGGAGAAGGCCTACCTCGTGGGATACGCCATGGTCAGGGCCGGATCTGCGGGATCTGCCATGGCCGGGGCCGGATCCGTCATGGCCGGAGAGCGCGGCGCGGGGAGGACTTCTCCCGAGAGGAGCTATAGAGAGAGAGAGAGAGAGCGGGCGTCCGGTGAGTTTATCACCCGCACGCCTGTAACCAAGTCATTACCAAATAAATATATACTACAATTGTGGGCTGTATGTTTATCTTCGTAATGGGAAATCAAGAGGATTGTTTGATTTGTGTAATTCGGTATTTCAACCCAATTTGGTGACGAGTTCTGGATATTACCAAAAGAAAAGGTCTTGATTTGATCAGAACTACGCCATTACCAAAAGAAAAGCTCTTGATTTAATCAGAACTTCTCTCAGCCCTATGTTGTGGATAACAGATGTGTTGTCTTGCCGCCGCGTACCAGCCATACCGGATGAGCCTCGCCTGCTGTACTGCAGAGTGCATAGGACTGCACGTCAGTGACCCAACTTTCCTATACACAGTACTTCCCTACAATCAAGAGTCTCGAATTCAATTACCGATGGAACAGTAAAAAGAACTGGCAACAAATGCCAACCAAACTTATGACAGCAGTAATCATCCAACATCAATCCAAAACGATCAACGATGTGTGCTAAAAACCTAAGACCATGCTTCAACAACGATTCTCCTCGTGCATCTTGATCCTAGTTGTTGAGGACATGGACCATCTCATTTAGGATGGGCACGTGGACGCAATCCCAGAGGTGTCGCACAGCAGGATCAATGCGGCACTGTCTCATAAAATTTTTTCCGTTACACGACACCAGTGGCCAGTGGGACATGAACCATCATACATGACATGCTCAGAACAAGGCAAGGGACGGAGTTATGTCCCGATGATTTTTTTATTTTAACCTCTTTTTATTAAATCAATATTTTAAAAACAATCTATCCCAAAAGTTTCTTTCCAGATCTGACATGTTTAACCACAGTCTGTGCAAGCCCATGTCATCATCAAATCACACAATCACATCATATACATTGGCACGATAAAGCTGCCAAGCTAGCATTATGGATCTAACGTGGAGGCTCATGTTGCACCGTTCGCTTTTGCCGCGACAAAGTGGTTTAGTCGTGTTAGTCTGTTTGGCATGATATGATCACTGCTGCACAATGGGGCTTTAGTCCCGGTCTAAAAGGACTTCTAGTCCCGGACTGGGAGCCGGAACTAAGGTTTCAGGACTAAATGTCTCACCTTTAGTCCCGGTTCGCAGGCCCGGGTTTTCCTTTTTCTTTCCAATTCATTATTGATTTTGGTTTTCAGTTATATTGTTTTCCAATTTATTCTTCGTTGCTATTATCCGTATACGTTGCACCTATACGAGAGCGTTATTATTGCACACAAATAAAGTATGAAACTACATATATATATATATTATAGAGCTATACATATACGTACATACACATTACATTTACAATAATATACAAGTAATCAAGTGTTCGGCCGCCGGTTAATGAGTTACACAAATGTTTGCCAGCCACTCAAAGCTCATACAAGTGTTCGTTCTTGTTTGGACTCTTCAAATCCAACCTAGGGTTGTGGTGGAACTCGCCGTCTTCCGGGATGACATGATCGTTGATGAAACCTGCAATCGTCTCCTGGATTGCGACGAGTATTGTGTGCTTGAACACTTGTTTTTTCAATTCCCACTCCTTCTATTTGCATTAATTAAAGAAAAAGATATTAATATACATAAGATTTATTTAGTTTCAACAAATAAATAAGATATGAATTTACTGTATACACATGTTACTTACTTTTAGCATCTCTTTAGCAGGTGTAAATTTGCTACACCGCATGTACTCGCAAACGTAGTATCCATATAAATTGGTTCCGTACGGTTATCTGGACACCCACTTATGTACAATAAGAGGGGGGAGTGGCCGCCTTCTGTTTCCTTTTGTCCTCCTTGATTTTTTTTTTGTGATAGTACGCTCATAGTCTGATAGTGGCGGCGCTGGTTTTTTACTAGCGGCATGCTTCTCGTCTTGCATAGCCTGCACCACTTGACGTAGCTTTACACGAGGATACATTAGGTATGGCTTCTCTTGCTTTGCTCGTGCGTCAGCTTTGGTCTTTTCGAAGAACGCTTTCACTTTTGCCTTGACTGAAGCATTAAGTTCTTCATTGGTCTTCTCGTATGAAAGCTTGGTCATCTTCGGGATCTTCGTGACCACAACTTGTTTCTTCGACGGAGGTGGTGGGACCGATCTCTGTGGGCCAGCGGGCCTCTTGTTCCTCGATGGACCAGCCGGTGCCGATGAGGCGGCCGTTGTCGGCATTGGCAGAGGCGGCGGCGGCGCGGTTGGAGCTTGCTGTTGTGGAGGAGATTGGGCCGCTGGCGGCATTGGAGTACGTCGTGGAGGAGATACGACCAGCGGTGGGGATGCAACCTTGTCTTGTATGAAATCATCGTCGTCGTCGTGTCCCATGGCACTGTGGTCATGTGGTGAATGGATAGACGAACTTGGGGAGGTCCTGGATTTGAAAAAAAACGAACAAGGTATATACATGAGTGAACCGTAATTAGATATAGTACATAATTATTGAAAAGCAATTGCGTTCACAATCATCCACACCTAGGGTTCGGTTGTGGTGGCGGCGCCCCAGGAATAATGATGTACCATTTTTTCCAACATATGAATGTCTTCTCCGCTTCACCTAGGGTCTTCTCCCCATCACCACCTTCGATATCCAGAGCCACATTTTCATGGCCTTTGACCACTCTATTCACTGAGACACTAGCATATCCGGGTGGTATTGCGACCGAGTGGATCCTTGGTGTCTTGGTGGGGTCTATAGGAGATACAACACCGGTAGCCACCTTGACTGTGGCATTCCCCTCCGGAATATACAGCTCACGGGACGTCAACGGAGCGTGACGTCATCCACCGAGAAGCGCATCCCTGTGTCATCATCTTGCCTCACAGGCACCTCCGTAGAAGCACAACTGCTTTTGAACTGAGCAGAGCCTGGGATGATGTTGGCGGCCGGCTGTGACAAGCTCTAGAGGCGGGAACTTACAACTTCCTCCACGGCCTTTCTGATTTGCTCATTCATAGTGGCCTTAAGCGCTTCCTCCCGCTCTAGTGCCTTACGAGCCACTTCACTGGTCTTCATAACAGCCTCCTCCAACTTGTGTAGTCGTTCCATGTCCTCTTCCTTCTTTCTCTGGCGGCTTCTATAAGTTTCTCTGTCCTGAGGGAAGGCATGCTCCCACGACACGGAGCCATAGCCTCTCGTCCGTCCACCATGCTCAGGGTTCCTAGGGCGTATGTCAGGTCATCTTTATCTTTGTTCGGCTGCCACTCTCCACTTTGAGCGACGGAGCAAGCTTGATAAAATCTTTCTGCTACAGCTTGGATGCGTTCCCCATACACGACTGAAAGTCCTATGTTTGGTGTTGGTAATTAGTGACAATGCCTAAGTACTAATCCTATGCCTAAGTTGTATGTAGCATATGAGGATTAGTACATTCCAAGGTTGGTGGCAAGATGGACATGGTGACCATGATGGCCACACTTGGATTTGGACGCAACCCTATGAGATCAAGGCAAAGGTATATGCTTAAGGGTTGTGTTTTAGTAACCAAGACACCTAGTGGGTGTGGTTACATTATAGGATAGATAGCCGTACTATAAAGAGGGCAATGACGCGGCTATTTAACTCCTAAGTGCCTTTAGGTGTGCATTTCATAATCATATGCATTTGGATAGAACTAATAACCCTCGAAAAATAATTGTGAAAATGCTAACACACTCACACATGACGTGATCACTTGGTGGCGTTAGCACATTTGCGATGGCGGTGGAGTTTGAGCGGTAGAGAGGGTTTGGGGTTTTTGAGGAATTCAGGCGTTTTTGAGGAGTTGAAACGACTATTTTCCACTACGCCGGAAGTCGGAAATCGAACGGAAGCGAACGGAGGTCACAGTGGTGACCGGACGCTGGACCGGACGCGGTCTCTGTTTGACCGGACGCGTCCGGTCAGTGTTCAGCGTTTGCGCGTGTTTCAGCTTTTTGATCGGACGCGCAGCGCGTCCGGTCACTGTTGACCGGTCGCGTCCGGTCGTTGAGGGAGCTTACTGGACTCCAACCGGACGCTGGCACTGTGGCGTCCTGTCAGTTCTGCAGCGCGTCCGGTCGCTGTTTCGTTGTGCGCTGCTCTGGCTTGACCAGCGCGTCCGGTCCGTTACGGGACCGGCGCGTCCGGTTGAGCCCAGCGCGTCCGGTCGTTGCGTGCAGCGCGTCCGGTCGGTGCTTCGTGAAAGTAGCCGTTGTGTGATCGGCGCGTCCGGTCCGCTTGACCAGCGCGTCCGGTCTGCACGACTGCAGTTGTTTCTAGTTCCTAACGGCTATATTCGAAGGGGTGCGTCTATAAATACTCGTTGGCCGGCTCTAGGCTCTATCTCTTGGACTTTTTGACATACTTGTGAGCACTTTAAGCTAAGCAACTCCCCTCCCACTCATCTCTCTTGCTTCTTTGCATATTCGAAGTGAGATTGAGTGATCCAAGTGTATTTGCATTGTGAGATTGCATCTAGTTGGCACTTGGTGGTTGATTTACTGCGGGATTCTTATTTCTCTTGGTGGTTGCCACCACCTAGACGGCTTGGAGCAGCTTGGAGGCGTTGGCAAGAGTTGGTGATTGTTCTTGGCCACCTCCGGTGATTGTGAGGGGTTTGTGCCTACCTCAGCGAAGCGCCAAAGGCAACATTAGTAAATTGCTCGTGTCATTGCAACCTTTTGCCATTTGGTAGGTTCTTGTGGCGCCTTTTGAGAGGCTCGGTGTGAGACCGATTAGCCACCGAACCACGTGGTGAAGAGGGACACAACGGGGACTAGCGTGTCGGCAAGCACGTGAACCTCGGGATAAATCTTCGTGTCATCACTTTCATATTGTGATTGATTGATCCCGGTGTTCGGTTGTCTTGGTATTCATTGTTGATCATATTGGTTGGCTCAATACTTCGCCCCGCCGTGAAACTCTCCTAACTCAACTCCGCATTACTTTCTTAGTTATCTTTGCTAGCTAGTTAGCTTTGCTAGAGTAGCTCTTTTGTGTAGCTTGCTAGTTGTAGTTGTAGTTACCTTCTCGGTTTGACTTGTGCGATTGAGTGCCATTATACTAGAATTGTGAATTGGATAGGTGGCTTGCAAACACCCCGTAGGCTAAGCAAAACTCGCATCTCGCTATTTGTTGTATTGATAAACTTGTTTAGCTTGTCTTTGTAGAAAATTTTAAAAGGCTATTCACCCCCCCCTCTAGCCATCAAGACCTTTCAAGTGGTATCGGAGCCGTGGTCTCCGTTTACAAGGCTTAACAACCTCGGTGCAAGATGGCTCAAGTTATGTTCAATCATGTTAATGGCAAGCCTCCATTCTTTGATGGCGTCTTTTCCTTTGATCATTGGAAAAGGAAGATGAAGCAATATCTAAGCAATATACATGAGAAGGTTTGGGATTTGACCAAAGAAGGATACATTATTCTTGATGAAGAAAATCTCACTCCAAATGACTGCATCAACAAACAATGCAACACGGTGGCACTTGACACAATCTACCGTGCCATTGATGACAAAGTATTTGAGCAAATCAAAGATCTTGAAAAGGCAAATGAGCTTTGGATAAGGCTTGAAGAAACATATGAAGGCACTTCAACGGTAAAAAGTGCCAAGCTATATATGCTCAAGGACAGGTTCTCCACTTTCAAGATGAAGGATGATGAATCCATTCCGGAGATGTTCTATAGGCTCCAAGTCATTGTCAATGATCTCAAGGGGCTTGGAGAGAAGGTTGAGGACAAGGACTTCTCACACAAGTTCTTGATGTGTTTACCCAAGAAGTTTGCCACCTTGAGAAGAATGATCTTTAGAGGGATTGGACAAGATCAAACTAACCGATGTGCTTGGAGATATAATGACCGATGCCCAATACAATGATGATGAAGATGAGGTAGAAGAGAAGGAGACCAAGGTCAAGCAAGAGAAGCCCATTGCATTCAAGGCTTCATCTTCTAAGGGCAAGAGCAAGGTGGAGAGTGATAATGATGATCCATTCGATGATGAGACCATGGCCCTCCTAGTGCACAAGATGGGGAGGTTCATGAAGAAGAAAGGATATGGGGCAAGGAAGAGAAGAGACTTCATGAAGGCAAAGGAGGTGCTTTGCTACAATTGCAATAGCCCCGATCATGTAGTGGCAAAGTGTCCCTATGAAGACAAAAGATATCATGATTTGGAGTTGAAGTTGAAGAAGAACAAGAAGGACAACAAGGAGAAGAAAGAGAAGAAGAGCTTCACTATCAATAAGAAGAAGAAGGGTGGTGGTTATGTGGTCACTTGGGATAGTGACAACTCCGATAGTGATGATGATGAGAGGACCACTCAGCGAGCCATTGCAAGCATCGCCCTCTCCAACAAGTCATCCATCTTCGACACTACATCGACATGCCTTATGGCCAAGCCTACCAAGGTAAAATATGATGATAGTGATGATGATTCTTGTGCTAGTGATGGTTGTAGGAGTGATAATGAGGAGGATGAGGACTACTCCAAGGATGATCTATTAGGCATAATAGATCAAATGAGCAAGGGCTACAAGAGGACAACCAAGAAGTGCAAAATCTTAGAGCAAGAGCTCATTGCCAAGAGCAATGAAAATGATGCCTTGATGGAGGAGCTTGTTGCTCTCAAAAAGAGTAAGGAGTGCAAAGGAATTGAATAAGAGCTCAAAGCTCTTAGGAAATCCTTTGATGAGCTAGAGGCCTCTCGTGAGTGTCTAAAGGAAGACCACGAGGATCTTGAAGTTGCTCACACTAGGCTTAAGGAAGCCCACTCCACTCTACTTGAGCTCATCAAGGAAAAAGGACCTCAAGTTGGAGAAGTTCATGAAGGAAGCTGAGGAGGAACAAGTGATTGTCACTTGTGATATTGGACTAACATGTGATATTATTTATGATTCTTTATTTGTTGGTCCTACTAATGCTTCATGTAGCTCATCATCATCCACCACAACCAACTCTACCTCTACTACTAGTGATGCATCGCTTGTGGTTGAGAATGAGATTCTCAAGAGAGAGGTGGATGATCTCACCCGCGCATTGGGCAATGCCTATGGTGGGGATGCCCGCTTGCTAAAATGCTTGGGTAGCCAAAGGTTCTCTCTTAACAAAGAGGGTTTGGGCTATACTCCCAAGAAGGGCAAGGCGGCCTTTGCTACTCCAAAGCCTCGCTTTGTGAAGAGTAATGGTTGTTATTGCAATAGATGCAAGCAAGTTGGGCATCTAGAGATTAATTGTAATAAAATGAACAAGAACAACAACAAGTTTCATGTTAAAATGGATTACATTCCTTTTGATTCTTGTTATGTTCTTACCAAGGGTGTGAAGGGTGTGCAAGCTAAGTTTGTTGGTACACCAATTGTGGGTTCAAAGAAGAAGGCCATTTGGGTACCAAAGAGCTTAGTTACTAACCTCCAAGGACCCAAACAAGTATGGGTGCCTAAGAAACATTAATTTTTTTTGTAGGTAAATTACAAGGCCGGAGGAAGGCATTGGGTGCTTGATAGTGGGTGCTCTCAACATATGACCGGTGATTCAAGAATGTTCAACTATCTCAAATTAAATGATAGTGGCATTGATAGTATCACATTTGGTGACAATAGCAAGGGTGATGTGAAGGCTCTTGGAAGGATTGCAATCTCAAATGATCATAGCATTTCCAATGTGCTCTTAGTTGAAAAATTGAACTTCAATCTTCTCTCGGTTGCTCAATTGTGTGATCTAGGTTTCAAGTGCATATTTGGTGTTGATGATGTGGAGATAGTTAGTGTTGATGGATCCAATTTGATCTTCAAGGGTTTTAGATATGAGAATCTATACTTGGTTGATTTCGATGCTAGTGACACTCAACTTTCAACATGCTTGCTCACCAAATCAAGTATGGGTTGGTTATGGCATAGAAGACTTGGTCATATTGGCATGAAGCAATTGAACAAGTTAGTGAAGCATGACTTAGTTAGAGGCTTGAAGGATGTCACATTAGAGAAGGATAAGCTATGTAGTGCATGTCAAGCCGGAAAGCAAGTGGGCAACACTCATCCATTGAAAAGCATCATGAGTACTTCCAAGGCATTTGAGTTGTTGCACATGGATTTATTTGGGCCAACTACATACACAAGCATTGGTGGAAATAAGTATGGCTTTGTGATTGTGGATGATTTCACTAGATACACATGGGTATTCTTTCTTGTGGACAAGAGTGATGTATTTGACATATTCAAGAAGTTCATCAAGAGAGTGCAAAATGAGTTTGAGACCACAATCAAGAAAGTGAGAAGTGACAATGGAAGTGAGTTTAGAAACACAAGAGTTGATGAGCTATGTGAGGAGCTTGGAATCAAGCATCAATTTTCGGCCAAGTATACACCTCAATCAATGGCCTAGTTGAGAGGAAAAATAGAACTTTGATTGATATGGCAAGATCAATGTTGAATGAGTATAATGTGAGTCATTCATTTTGGGCCGAAGCAATCAACACGGCTTGCTTCTAAAGCAACCGCCTCTATTGCCACAAGTTCCTAGAGAAGACACCATATGAGATCTTAAATGGAAGAAAGCCCAACATTGCATACTTTCGGGTATTTGGTTGCAAATGCTATATCTTGAAGAAGGGCACTAGATTGAGCAAGTTTGAGAAGAAATGTGATGAAGGATTCCTACTTGGTTACTCCACTACTAGCAAAGCTTATAGAGTTTGGAATTTGGCTAGTGGTTTACTTGAGGAAGTTCATGATGTTGAGTTTGATGAAACAAATGGCTCTCAAGATGAGGAAAATAACTTGGATGATGTGAGAGGAACTCAATTGACCAATGCTATGAAAGAAATGGATATTGGTGATATTAGGCCGAAGCAAGTGATTGATATGGATGACAACAAAGATCAAGTGCTCCAAAGTCCAATTACATAAGCTAGTGGTTCTCTAATGCAAAACCAAGCTAGTACATCATCTCAAGTGCAACAAGATCAACAAGTGGCTAGTTCATCATCTCCAACTCATGATCAACATCAACATCCAAGCAATCAAGTCCAAGTGTTTCAACCAACTAACATTGCAAGAGACCATCCATTGGATTCCATCATTGGTGACATACAAAGGGGAGTTCAAACTAGATCAAGATTGGCATCATTTTGTGCTTACTCTTCTTTTGTGTCAATGGAAGAACCCAAGGACATTGACAAAGCATTGAGAGATTCGGATTGGGTAAATGCAATGCATGAAGAGCTCAACAACTTCAAGAGAAATGAAGTATGGGAACTAGTTGAGAGGCCTAAAGATCACAATGTCATTGGAACAAGATGGGTCTTTCGCAATAAGCAAGATCAAGATGGAATAGTAGTAAGAAACAAAGCAAGACTAGTGGCTCAAGGTTACACACAAATAGAGGGTCTTGACTTTGGTGAAACTTATGCCCCGGTTGCAAGATTGGAAGCAATTAGGATCTTACTTGCCTATGCTTGTGCTAACAATATCAAGCTATATCAAATGGATGTGAAAAGTGCATTTCTCAATGGGTACATTCAAGAAGAAGTGTATGTGGAGCAACCTCCCGGTTTTGAAGATGATAAGAAACCCAATCATGTCTACAAATTGAGAAAAGCTATGTATGGATTGAAGCAAGCACCTAGAGCATGGTATGAAAGATTAAGAGATTGTTGGGCATTCTTAACGTCACTACCAAAAGTAGACTTAGTTTTCTAATTCTGATAACGGCGCCAAAAATGCCAAACCTATCCCTCATGCCACTTAAGCCAAGTTGTCATCCCCAGCATGACATGAGAGACGCGGTATTGAAATATGCATTTGCTCATCAAGATAAATAATAAAAGGGATCTGCAAGCGCACAGATTAATACCGATGTAGCATTTTAACCGGGAAGTATTCCAGGTATCGTTATTTATATTTTTACCACTGGGAAGGGATTTCTAAGTATCATGGTTGATAATGGAATGAGAATATGGAACTGAGTACACATGATTGCATGTATAACCGAGAGTATTTATCAATCTCTTTATACAGGTATAAATGTCACATTAAGTAAAGGTAAAGTGATAATGGTGACAAAGATAATTAATCTGATCAGCTAGCCACATATAATAATGATAAGCACCTCAACAGATATTCTAGCAAGTCATTAGCATGGAATTAGGATGAACTACAAAGATATTCCCTAAGTTATTATTAACTATAAAGTCTAGCATATCATAGTTAGTGCAATTATACTTGGCAATCATGGTGAGAAAAGACTATATCCATGCATAGTGAATATTAGCAAGGAAGATGAAGAACATAGCAATCACTCCCCTGTAATAGTGTTGCTCTGCCTGCCCTATACACGAGAGGGGGACTATATAAGAATCAACGAAGCTGTCACTATCGCGAACTACCCCACAATCCGGCATATAGGGTGCAATCGCAGATAAATACGGTATAGACACCACGTCTACACAATAATTATCATTCACCCACTGTACACATGGATAAACGCTATACGATCCTAGGCATGTATATAATTCTAATCTAACTAAGCCAAGCATATAACTATGATAAACTAAGAACAATATAATTGCAAATATAATCAAGTAGAGCAAAGTCATAACCAATATATTGAAATAGAACAAAGTCATATTCATAATATTGAAGAACAATGATGAACAATTGAAGAACAAGAGAGGAATTACCAAGAATCCTCTTGACAGATCCGGGAACCAATCGAAGATTGACTCCTTCTAGTTCTAATCCTATGTAGCTATGCTAACTAGAGATCTAGTTGATGTGGTGGCTCTAGGGCTTGATCAGAGGCTCTCCTCCTGAATTAGGGTTTGAAGTATGAGACGAGGGCCTCTCCTCCAGGGGCAGGGGCCTTGCTTATATAGCCCTTTCGGATGAATCTGGGCCGTTGGATCAAACCGACATTGATCGTGCGGTTTTCCTTGATCCTCTAGGTCGGTGGAGCATAATCCTCAAGACGGAGCCTGATTGGCTGAGCCAGCAGGGCGAGCGCCCTAGGGACTAGGGCGGGCGCCCTGTCCCCGGCTCTGTTACGCCTCCCGTTCGTTCTCGTGGCTTCTGGACTCTTCTAGATGTTAGATAATTACGTGTTCGGTTAATATCCCGTCATTAATCCGACATGTGGGCCTTTCTTCCGTATTTCCTGATAACCCCCTGCAGAAATAGATAAACAGCAAAACTCGTGGAATTCTGTCAGATAAAACCCTAAGTCTAGGTGTTGGTTTCATTTGGATCCTTTTCTCTATTTATTTGATAGTTATAATTGATACTTAAGGACCGTCAACAGAGATTTCTTGCTATCCAAAGGATTTATCATGGGCAAAGTGGATACTACTCTCTTCACCAAGAAGATTGGGAAAGACTTGTTTGTGTTGCAAATATATGTTGATGATATCATCTTCGGTTCAACCAATCAAGATTATTGTGATGAGTTTGGGAAAATGATGGCAAAGGAATTTAAAATGTCAATGATTGGTGAACTTAGTTTCTTTCTTAGACTTCAAATCAAACAAATGAAGGAAGGAACATTTGTGAGTCAAACCAAGTACATCAAAGATATGCTCAAGAAGTTTGGCATGGAAGATGCAAAGGGCATTACAACCCCAATGGGCACTAGTGGAAGTTTGGATAGTGACAAGAGTGGCAACATGGTGGATCAAAAGCTTTATAGATCAATGATTGGTAGCCTACTCTATGTGACGGCATCAAGACCCGATGTGATGTTTAGTGTATGCATGTGTGCAAGATTTCAAGCCTCACCAAGAGAAAGTCATTTGAAGGCAACAAAGAGAATATTGAGGTATTTGAAGCATACACAAGATGTTGGATTATGGTTTCCCAAAGGTGCAAGCTTTGAGCTAGTTGGATATTCGGATTCCAACTATGCCGGTGATAAAGTGGAGAGAAAGAGCACTTTCGGGACTTGTCAATTGTTGGGAAGATCACTTGTCTCATGGTCATCCAAGAAGCAAAATAGTATTGCACTATCTACCACCGAAGCCAAATACATCGCCGCGGGTAGTTGTTGTGCACAAATCTTGTGGATAAAGGCAACATTGAAGGATTTTGGAATCAATTTCAAGAATGTGCCATTGCTATGTGATAATGAAAGTGCCGTGAAGCTAACCAACAATCTGGTTCAACATCAAAGAACAAAGCATATTGATGTTCGTCATCATTTCATTAGAGATCATCAACAAAAGGGTGACATTGCTATTGAGAGTGTGGGCACCGAAGATCAACTAGCCGATCTATTCACCAAGCCACTTGATGAGAAGAGATTTCACAAGCTAAAGAATGAGTTGAACATACTTGACTTCTCCAACATGAGTTGATGCACCTCTCCTTCGAGCCCCAAGGTACAATTGGTTGACATATCATACATTCTATGCTAAGGACTTGTTTAGTGCATCTAGTCATAATTTACATGTTCTAGGCTCATTCATGAAAATCAAATAACTTTGAAGTTTATATGGTGCCACTATTGTTTCCATGTCTTGTATGATCTAGTGGTAGCATATAACTTGTTTAAGTAGCTTGTGATCCTAAGTGTTTAATCTGGATCACTTGTCTAAATATTTGTTTCAACATGGTGCATGATAACCCTTCTAGTGAGGTGTGAAGAAGCTTGCCCTTGGATCAAACTGAAGCATTTTATTTATGCAAGCAATCTAGGTTGAATCACAAACTTGATCCTCACCCCATAATTCTACATGATAATCTATCTAAAATTGGTCCCTTGTGGTCAATTGGTGCCAAAGGGGGAGAAAATGTTGTTCACAAAGATAGATTATAAAGGGAGAGAAAACCTAAAAGGGAGAATTGGTAAAAGAAGGGGATCAAAGAAGGGGATCAACTAAAATTTTGAGCACACAAGTAGGGGGAGCAAGCTCTTAAACATGAATGTTGCATTTCCATGTGCACTTCATATGTATGATGCATAGTTATGCATTTCTTTTTCTCCAATACTTTGCTTGTGTGATGTTTTGCTAGTATACAATTGAATGGTGTATTGAAGTACTAGCATGAATAGGAAGTAGTTAGATTTTTCTTGCTTCATGTCTTTCAAAGTGGTACTAGAACCTTGCTTATAATGTTGATCTCACGAGGTTTCTAGTTATGTTTGTGCTTTTCCCAAGTGGTATCTAACTACACAAGGTGCTAAGATGGTGTTTATAGCTACTCCGATGGTATCACGCTTCAAAGGTCTATAATCTAAAACACTTAGCACCTATTGGTAGTCAAGGCTCCTAATCTTTCCTATCTAAGCATGTATGCTTCCTAAATCCAAACATATAGCATACATGTAGGGGGAGCCATTGCTATCAATTTGAATTCATGATCACATGTCCATAATTCTTACACATGGTAATATACTTGGACAATGTGACATGGGTTCAATCAAAATTTTATCATAATATCTTTGTGAAAGGGTTGTCACCAATTACCAACAAGGGGGAGATTGAAAGTCCTATGTTTGGTGTTGGTAATTAGTGACAATACCTAAGTACTAATCCTATGCCTAAGTTGTATGTAGCATATGAGGATTAGTACATTCCAAGGTTGGTGGCAAGATGGACATGGTGATCATGATGGCCACACTTGGATTTGGATGCAACCCTATGAGATCAAGGCAAAGGTATATGCTTAAGGGTTGTGTTTTAGTAACCAAGACACCTAGTGGGTGTGGTTACATTATAGGATAGATAGCCGTACTATAAAGAGGGGAATGACGCGGCTATTTAACTCCTAAGTGCCTCTAGGTGTGCATTTCATAATCATATGCATTTGGATAGAACTAATAACGTCTCGAAAAATAATTGTAAAAATGCTAACACACTCACACATGACGTGATCACTTGGTGGCGTTAGCACATTTGCGATGGCGGTGGAGTTTGAGCGGTAGAGAGGGTTTGGGGTTTTTGAGGAATTCAGGCGTTTTTGAGGAGTTGAAACGACTATTTTCCACTACGCCGGAAGTCGGAAATCGAACGGAAGCGAACGGAGGTCACAGTGGTGACCGGACGCTGGACCGGACGCGGTCTCTGTTTGACCGGACGCGTCCGGTCAGTGTTCAGCGTCTGCGTGTGTTTCAGCTTTTTGATCGGACGCGCAGCGCGTCCGGTCACTATTGACCGGACGCGTCTGGTCGTTGAGGGAGCTTACTGGACTCCAACTGGACGCTGGCACTGTGGCGTCCGGTCAGTTCTGCAGCGCGTACAGTCGCTGTTTCGTTGTGCGCTGCTTTGGCTTGACCAGCGCGTCCGGTCCGTTATGGGACCGGCGCGTCCGGTCGAGCCCAACGCGTCCGGTCATTGCGTGCAGCGCGTCCGGTCGGTGCTTCGTGAAAGTAGCCGTTGTGTGATCGGCGCGTCCGGTTCGCTCGACCAGCGCGTCCGGTCAGCGCGACTGTAGCTGTTTCTAGTTCCTAACGGCTATATTCGAAGGGGTACGTCTATAAATACTCGTCTGCCGGCTCTAGGCTCTATCTCTTGGACTTTTTGACATACTTGTGAGCACTTTGAGCTAAGCAACTCTCCTCCCACTTATCTCTCTTGCTTCTTTGCATATTCGAAGTGAGATTGAGTGATCCAAGTGCATTTGCATTGTGAGATTGCATCTAGTTGGCACTTGGTGGTTGATTTGTTGCGGGATTCTTGTTTCTCTTGGTGGTTGCCGCCACCTAGACGGCTTGGAGCAGCTTAGAGGTGTTGGCAAGAGTTGGTGATTGTTCTTGGCCACTTTCGGTGATTGTGAGAGGTTTGTGCCTACCTCAGCGAAGCACCAAAGGCAACATTAGTAAATTGCTCATGTCATTGCAACCTTTTGCCATTTGGTAGGTTCTTGTGGCGCCTTTTGAGAGGCTCGGTGTGAGACCGATTAGCCACCGAACCACGTGGTGAAGAGGGACACAACGGGGACTAGCGTGCCGGCAAGCACGTGAACCTCGGGATAAATCTTCGTGTCATCACTTTCATATTGTGATTGATTGATCCCGGTGTTCGGTTGTCTTGGTATTCATTGTTGATCATATTTGTTGGCTCAATACTTCGCCCCGCGGTGAAACTCTCCTAACTCAACTCCGCATTACTTTCTTAGTTATCTTTGCTAGCTAGTTAGCTTTGCTAGAGTAGCTCTTTTGTGTAGCTTGCTAGTTGTAGTTGTAGTTACCTTCTCGGTTTGACTTGTGCGGTTGAGTGCCATTATACTAGAATTGTGAATTGGATAGGTGGCTTGCAAACACCCCGTAGGCTAAGCAAAACTCGCATCTCGCTATTTGTTGTATTGATAAACTTGTTTAGCTTGTCTTTGTAGAAAATTTTAAAAGGCTATTCACCCCCCCTCTAGCCATCAAGACCTTTCAACGACCTTTCCGGTCTCTAGGTCCAGACGGTCTCCGTGAGCAAAAAACCAGTGCTTGGCGCGCTCAGGCCAGTCGAGGGATTCTAGCACCAACCCCCTGTCAATTAGTTCTTGCTCGACTTTTTTCCACTTAGGAATGGCAGTAGAGTAGCCACCTAATCCCATCGTATGGTGGTAGGTCTTGTGTCGGGCATTCTCTTGGTTCCTTCTCGCCTGTTGCTGACCCTCTTCCGATGTCTTGAACTGTACAAACTCGTCCCAAAACGGCCGCAGCTTGACAAAGTGCTTACAGTTGAAATCCGGAGTCTTGTTCTTCTTGATATAGTCGTTATATAGATTCTTCTTATAGCACTAGAATTGTGTGGCCATCTTCTTCATAGACCAATCCTGAACTCTTTCCTTCAACTGTCATCGTTTGTGTCTAGCGTGAAATGTTGCAACACGTCACCCCAAACTAGTTCCTTGTCACGGTCGGAGACATAACTGATTTCTGGGCATTGCTTATTTTTCTTCCATTCACGGACATTGATTGGGATCCTATCCCGGGCAAGGTACCCTAAGTGGTTGACAAAGGCCCTTGCATGGGGTCCACGTGGCTAGCCTGTTCCCTCGTCGAAATCCGTGATAACCAACCGGCCCTCCATCGGCTTCTTCGGGCCTCGTACTTTTCTGCTGGTCCCCGTGGTTGTCGTTGAGACAGAGGGCTATGTAGGCAGAAACAAGACAATTAATAAAGGAATTTTTTTGAATTTCATGTATATAAACATAGGAGGCTGCATATATTACAGACCTCGCCAACATTGTCTTGGTCATTCGGGTCGACCAAGTACTGAGAACCGTCATCGATGCCCTCAGGGTTCTCATCGCCTTCACGATCGTCATAACGACCTTCTTCAGCGCTACTGTGGATCATGTTCAACAATATTTCTTCGTCTTCTCTCGGGTCAGCCATTTCTGCAAAAATATTTAGGGTTTAGGGTTTACAGTTTAGGGTTTAGGGTTTAGGGTTTAGGGTTTAGTGTATGTCATTTGATTATGAACATCATTTGCTAACAAATATACAACTAATTTATACCACTAATTGTACCACTAATCATAGCACTAATTTAAACAATACCTGTATTTTGAAGCCGGTGAGACGGCGGAGAGACGACGTCGGAGAGACGGCGGTTGGTGCGGAGACGACGGGGACTTCGGTGACGGCGGCAGAGAGACGTCGATCTGGAAGTAGGAAGAAAGAGGGAACAAATGTATTATAAGAGTGTGTGTTAATACATATGAAATATTATATCACATTTATATATATCACATTATTAATATATATATATATATGTGTGTGTGTTTAGTGTGTGTGTGTGTGTTAGTGTGTGTATCCCTAATTATCCCTAAATATTAATTATTACATCACTATTTATATAATTATTATATACTAGCGCATTTTTCAAATTATTTCTTTTTTACATCATTTTTTAGTGACTTCGGTGACTGCATTTTTTTACATCAAATTATTACACCACTAAGCTCGGGGCGGTCCTCGGGGCGGCGGACGAGGGCGCGGACGAGGGCGCGCGGCGGCGGTGCGCGCGGACGAGGGCGCGGACGAGGGAGCGGACGAGGGCGCGAACGAGGGCGCAGATGCAGACGAGGGCGCGGACGAGGGCGCACGCGGACGAGGGCGCACGCGGACAAGGGCGCGGACGAGGGCGCGGACGCGGACGAGGGCGCGGGCGCGGATGCTTTCCTCGATCCCTAATCATTTTTGCCCTAATCATGCTTGTTCATACTAATCTGCTCCAATGTCCAATTGATGATTTTTGTTGCCTCAAAGCAAGGGCTATATATTCACTTTTGGTTTCTTCATGCAAATCTTCATACTATTTTGATGAGAGGTGGCTCCAGCCCCCCTAATGGCTTGATTTATCACTAAATTACTGTAGCAAAAACATCAAATCACCATTAAATCTTCATGCAAATCAACATCTCCATTGTTTTAGCCCCCCTTGATTCCCATCCTGCATCCGCCACTGCTTTAATGGATCACATTTGTCTAAAATTCGATAGATGTGACCATCTAAAACATATAACATGTAATCAAAAAAACTAATAATGAATGTTTAGGACCATTATCTTATGAATTTGATGATTGGATAAAGGGTAAGCTTTTCCTTTTTTCTTTTTTTACAGATTAAGTCAAAGGGGATTACAATGTCAGCACTGTTGGCTAAGGCGACGGCAATGGCTGTGGACATTGGAGCGGACGAGGACGCGAACATTGGTTCCGTACCTGGTGACTCTCCTGAACTACGGACGTAGACGAGGGCGTGAATGAGGGCGCGCGCCGGCGGTGCTCAGGGTGGCGGCGGCGGTGCTCGGGGCGGCGGTGCTCGGGAGGGCGGCGACGGTTCGTGTGTGCACGCGGGTGGGGAGGAGATGGAAGAAGGCCCTGCCTTTATAGGCTAGGGGACCTTTTGTCCCGGGTCTGTCCACCGCCCGGGACTAAAGGGCCTTTAGTCCCGGTTCCAGCCACGAACCGGGACTCACAAAGTTTGGACAACTCAATTTTGAATTTTGAAAGAATTCATAACCAAACGCCGGTTTTCGGAACCCTGGATGGTCTCGACTGGAAAAGTCATAAATACCAATATTGTTCCACTCATCAAGATCTACATTTAATATATAGACTATTTTTGTATTTGACAAAGTGTTGGCAAAGTGTAGTTGAAAATCCACAATTCCCACATATAGTTTCATATAGTTTATGTGAGATTCAAGATTTGGTGAGTATTGTTTATTTAAACTTTTTCAAATAGAAAAAATGGTCTATATAAAAAGTTTGGATCTTGATGAGCTCAAACAACTTGGTATTCCAAAGTTTTTCATTTCAAGTCATTTAGTCTGTCATTTGACCAAGTTTGACGAAAACCCGTCTTCGATTTTGAAAACATGTGCCTGGGACATGCTAAAGTTTATCCAGATGAAAATATGGTCCATGTATAAAATGTAGATCTTGATGAGCTCTAACAACTTGGAATTCAAAATTTTTTCATTTGAAGTCATCAAATAGGTCATTTGACCAAGTTTGACCAAAGTCAAAACATTGGTTTTTAGAAACACACACTTTGACCGAACCCTGGATGGTCTCGAATGGAAAACTCATGAATACAAAGTTTGATCCACTCATCAATACCTATATTTGGTCTAATGGTCAACGTTTTATTTGTAAAAGTTTGAACCACTCAATTTTGAATTTTGAAAGACTTCATAGCCAAACGCCGGTTTTCCGAACCCTGGATTATGTCGACTAGAAAAGTCATGAATACCAATATTGTTCCACTCATCAAGATCTACATTTCATACATAGACCATTTTTGCATTTGATAAAGTTTTGGCAAAGTGTAGTTGAAAATCCATAATTCCCACATATAGTTTCATATAGTTTGTGTGAGATTCACGATTTGGTGAGTATTGTTTATTTAAACTTTTTCAAATAGAAAAAATGGTCTATATAAAAAGTTTGGATCTTGATGAGCTTTAACAACTTGGTATTCCAAAGTTTTTCATTTCAAGTCATTTAGTCTATCATTTGACCACGTTTGACCAAAACCCGTCTTCGATTTTGAAAACATGTGCCTGGGACTTGCTAAAATCTATCCAGATGAAAATATGGTCCATGTATCAAATGTAGATCTTGATGTGCTCTAACAACTTGGGATTCAAAATTTTTTCATTTGAAGTCATCAAACAGGTCATTTGACCAAGTTTGACCAAATTCAAAACATTGGTTTTTAGAAACACACACTTTGACCGAACCATGGATGGTCTCGAATGGAAAACTCATGAATACAAAGTTTGATCCACTCATCAAGAACTATATTTCGTCTAATGGTTAACTTTTCATTTGTAAAAGTCTGAACCACTCAATTTTTAATTTTGAAAGAATTCATAGCCAAACGCCGGTTTTCGGAACCCTGGATGGTCTCGACTGGAAAATTCATGAATACCAATATTGTTCCACTCATCAAGATCTACATTTCATACATAGACCATTTTTGCATTTGACAAAGTTTTGGCAAAGTGTAGTTGAAAATCCACAATTTCCACATATAGTTTCATATAGTTTGTGTGAGATTTAAGATTTCGTGAGTATTTTTTATTTAAACTTTTTCAAATATAAAAATGGTCTATATAAAAAGTTTGGATCTTGATGAGCTCTAACAACTTGGTATTCCAAAGTTTTTCATTTCAAGTCATTTAGTCTATCATTTGACCAAGTTTGACCAAAACCCGTCTTCGATTTTGAAAACATGTGCCTGGGACTTGCTAAAATCTATCCCGATGAAAATATGTTCCATGTATCAAATGTAGATCTTGAAGATCTCTAACAACTTGGAATTCAAAATTTTTTCATTTGAAGTCATCAAATAGGTCATTTGACCAAGTTTGACCAAAGTCAAAACATTGGTTTTTAGAAACACACACTTTGACCGAACCCTGGATGGTCTCGAATGAAAAACTCATGAATACACAGTTTGATCCACTCATCAAGACCTACATTTGGTCTAATGGTCAACTTTTCTTTTGTAAAAGTTTGGACAACTCAATTTTGAATTTTGAAAGAATTCATAGCCAAACGCCAGTTTTCGGAACCCTGGATGGTCTTGACTAGAAAAGTCATGAATACCAATATTGTTCCACTCATCAAGATCTACATTTCATATATAGACCATTTTTGCGTTTGACAAAGTTTTGGCAAAGTGTAGTTGAAAATCCACAATTCCCACATATAGTTTCATATAGTTTGTGTGAGATTCAAGATTTGGTGAGTATTGTTTATTTAAACTTTTTCAAATAGAAAAAATGCTCTATATAAAAAGTTTGGATCTTGATGAGCTCTAACAACTTGGTATTTCAAAGTTTTTCATTTCAAGTCATTTAGCCTGTCATTTGACCAAGTTTGACCAAAACCCGTCTTTGATTTTGAAAACATGTGCCTGGGACTTGCTAAAATTTATCCAGATGAAAATATGGTCCATGTATAAAATGTAGATCTTGATGAGCTCTAACAACTTGGAATTCAAAATTTTTTCATTTGAAGTCATCAAATAGGTCATTTGACCAAGTTTGACCAAAGTCAAAACATTGGTTTTTAGAAACACACACTTTGACTGAACCCTGGATGGTCTCGAATGGAAAACTCATGAATACAAAGTTTGTTCCACTCATCAATACCTACATTTTGTCTAAGGGTCAACTTTTCATTTGTAAAAGTTTGAACCACTCAATTTTGAATTTTGAAAGAATTCATAGCCAAACACTGGTTTCCGGAACCCTGGATGGTCTCGACTAGAAAAGTCATGAATACCAATATTGTTCCACTGATCAAGATCTACATTTAATATATAGACCATTTTTGCATTTGACAAAGTGTTGGCAAAGTGTAGTTGAAAATCCACAATTCCCACATATAGTTTTCATATATAGTTTATGTGAGATTCAAGATTTGGTGAGTATTGTTTATTTAAACTTTTTCAAATAGAAAAAATGGTTTATATAAAAAGTTTGGATCTTGATGAGCTCAAACAACTTGGTATTTCAAAGTTTTTCATTTCAAGTCATTTAGCCTGTCATTTGACCAAGTTTGACCAAAACCCGTCTTCGATTTTGAAAACATGTGCCTCGGACTTGCTAAAATTTATCCAGATGAAAATATGGTCCGTGTATAAAATGTAGATCTTGATGAGCTCTAACAACTTGGAATTCAAAATGTTTTCATTTGAAGTCATCAAATAGGTCATTTGACCAAGTTTGACCAAAGTCAAAACATTGGTTTTTAGAAACACACACTTTGACTGAACCCTGGATGGTCTCAAATGGAAAACTCATGAATACAAAGTTTGTTCCACTCATCAAGACCTACATTTTGTCTAATGGTCAACTTTTCATTTGTAAAAGTTTGAACCACTCAATTTTGAATTTTGAAAGAATTCATAGCCAAACACTGGTTTTCGGAACCCTGGATGGTCTCGACTGGAAAAGTCATGAATACCAATATTGTTCCACTCATCAAGATCTACATTTAATATATAGACCATTTTTGCATTTGACAAAGTGTTGGCAAAGTGTAGTTGAAAATCCACAATTCCCACCTATAGTTTTCATATAGTTTATGTGAGATTCAAGATTTGGTGAGTATTGTTTATTTAAACTTTTTCAAATAGAAAAAATGGTCTATATAAAAAGTTTGGATTTGATGAGCTCGAACAACTTGGTATTTCAAAGTTTTTCATTTCAAGTCATTTAGTCTGTCATTTGACCAAGTTTGACCAAAACCCGTCTTCGATTTTGAAAACATGTGCCTGGGACTTGCTAAAGTTTATCCAGATGAAAATATGGTCCATGTATAAAATGTAGATCTTGATGAGCTCTAACAACTTGGTATTCAAAAGTTTTTCATTTGAAGTCATCAAATAGGTCATTTGACCAAGTTTGACCAAAATCAAAACATTGGTTTTTAGAAACACACACTTTGACCGAACCCTGGATGGTCTCGAATGGAAAACTCATGAATACAAAGTTTATTCCACTCATCAAGACCTACATTGGGTCTAATGGTCAAATTTTCATTTGTAAAAGTTTGAACCACTCAATTTTGAATTTTGAAAGAATTCATTGCCAAACACCGGTTTTCGGAACCCTGGATGGTCTCGACTGGAAAAGTCATGAATACCAATATTGTTCCACTTATCAAGATCTACATTTCATATATAGACCATTTTTTCATTTGACAAAGTGTTGGCAAAGTGTAGTTGAAAATCCACAATTCCCACATATTGTTTCATATAGTTTGTGTGAGATTCAAGATTTGGTGATTATTGTTTATTTAAACTTTTTCAAATAGAAAAAATGGTCTATATAAAAAGTTTGGATCTTGATGAGCTCTAACAACTTGGTATTCCAAAGTTTTTCATTTCAAGTCATTTAGTCTGTCATTTGACCAAGTTTGACCAAAACCCGTCTTCGATTTTGAAAACATGTGCCTGGGACTTGCTAAAATTTATCCAGATGAAAATATGGTCCATGTATCAAATGTAGATCTTGATGAGATCTAACAACTTGGTATTCAAAAGTTTTTCATTTGAAGTCATCAAATAGGTCATTTGACCAAGTTTGACCAAAGTCAAAACATTGGTTTTTAGAAACACACTTTGATCGAACCCTGGATGGTCTCGAATGGAAAACTCATGAATACAAAGTTTGTTACACTCATCAAGGCCTACATTTGGTCTAATGGTCAACTTTTCATTTGTAAAAGTTTGAACCACTCAATTTTGAATTTTGAAAGAATTCATAGCCAAACGCCAGTTTTCGGAACCCTGGATGGCCTCGACTGGAAAAGTCATGAATACCAATATTGTTCCACTCATCAAGATATACATTTCATATATAGACCATTTTTGCATTTGACAAAGTGTTGGCAAAGTGTAGTTGAAAATCCACAATTCCCACATATAGCAAAGTTTGAACCACTCAAATTTGAATTTTCAACACATAATGTTACAATTATTTTACACAAGATGTCAAATACACATTATTAATTTGAGTTCACTACCTATATCAAGCGGGCACAGTGGTAAACTTTTTTTTGACGTAATGCCCTTGGTTATGATCATTCCGTAACCATGGAGTGTCCTCAGCAGCGAGCAGGATGGTTGGGTCTTTGGCCACACAGAAGGATGGGATTCGTTCATCCTTTTCATAATCCTCTGACACGTCTGACTTGTCTTCAATTCCCACGATGTTTCTTTTCCCTGTAAGAACTATGTGGTGCTTTGGCTCGTTGGTTTTTTTCTCGTCGTGTTTCCCTCTCTTAGGTTTTGTAGATATGTCTTTCACATAGAACACCTGATTCACATCAGCAGCAAGGACGAATGGATCATTTCTATACCCAATATTGTTGAGGTCTACTATTGTCATTTCGTACTCCTTATCGACTGATACCCCTCCGTTCATCTTCACCCATTGGCATCGGAATAGAGGGACTTTAAAATTATGTGCATAGTCTAGTTCCCAAATCTCCTCTATGCGACCATAATATGTGTGTATGTTCCCATTCGGTTCCGTAGCATCCACGCGGACAACACTGTTTTGGTTGGTACTCTTTTTATCTTGGGATACGGTGTAAAATGTATTTCCATTTATCTCATACCCTTTGTACGTGAGGACGTGCCACGTTGGTTGCCTAGCCAACAAATATAGTTCATGTTCAATAGTTTTATCACCCTGACATTTTTTTTGCAACCAATCACCGAATGTTTCCATGTGATGACGCGTAATCCAAGCCTCATTCTTCCCAGGATTCTCGGATCGTACAAAATTCATGTGTTTCTCAATATACGGTTCCACCACAGTGGAGTTTCGAAGAACTGTGTAGTGCGCTTTATTGAAAGAATCATCACCCTGGCTGATATATGTTTTGTTTCCTAGTGTACCCTTTCCACCAAGTCTCCCCTCATACCGTGATTCAGGAAGACCAATCGGGTCAAGGTCAGGAATGAAGTCCACACAGAACTCAATGACCTCCTCTGTCCCGTATCCCTTGGCAATGCTTCCTTCTGGCTGACCCCGCTAGTGAACATATTTTTTAGTACACCCATAAATCTCTCTAAGGGAAACATGTTGTATAGGAACACAGGACCCAGGATATTAATCTCTTTGACCAGATGAACTAGGAGATGTGTCATGATATCAAAGAAGGATGGAGGGAACACCAACTCAAAGCTGACAAGACATTGACCACATCATTCTGTAGAGTAGCTAGATCAAAAGGATTGATTGCCTTCTGAGAAATTGCATTGAGGAATGCACACAACTTTACGGTGGCCAGACGTACATGTGGAGGTAGAATTCCTCTTAAGGCAACCGGAAGTAGTTGCATCATAATCACGTGGCAGTCGTGCGATTTTAAGTTGACAAATTTATTCTCTGGCACATTTATTATACGCTTTATATTGGAGGAGAACCCAGATGGGACTTTGATGCTGCTTAGGCACTCAAACATGCTTTCCTTCTCCTCATTGCCAAAAGTGTAGCTAGCAGGTCTTAAGTAATGACGTCCATCATCTGTCTTCTCTGGATGCAGGTTGTCTTGTTCTTTCATGTGCTTCAAGTCCTCTCGTGCCTCAAGGGTATCCTTAGGCTTTCCAAACACACCCATGAACCCTAGGAGATTGACACAAAGATTCTTTGTCAGGTGCATCATGTCGATCGAGTGGCGGACCTCAAGGTCTTTCCAATATGGTAGCTCCCAAAATATTGACTTCTTTTTCCACATTGGGGCGCGCCCCGAAGCGTCTTTTGGAACAGGTTCACTGCCTTTTCCCTTTCCAAACACTACTTTTAAATCCTTGACCATTTTGAATACCTCTGCCCCATCTCGGTTGCCTGGCTTGGACCGGTGTTCTGCCGTACCTTTAAAATGTTTGTCTTTCTTTCTCAACTGGTGGTTCTTAGCAAGAAATTGACGATAGCCAAGGTACACGACCTTTTGACATTTTTTAAATAGACAGCCTCAAGGTCACCAAAATAATGGGTGCATGCATTATATCCCTTATTTGTCTATCCTGAAAGATTACTTAGAGCTGGCCAATCATTGATTGTCACGAACAACAATGCTCACAGGTCGAATTCTTCCTATTTGTACTCATCCCACACACGCACACCTGGTTTGCTCCATAGCAGCTGGAGTTCTTCAACTAATGGCCTCAGGTAGACATCGATGTCATTGCCAGGTTGCTTCGGGCCTTGGATGAACATCGACATCATAATGAACTTCCGCTTCAGCTGGAGTTCTTCAACTAATGGCCTCAGGTAGACATCGATGTCATTTCCAGGTTGCTTCGGGCCTTGGATGAACATCGGCATCATAATGAACTTCCGCTTCATGCATAACCATGGAGGAAGGTTGTAGATACATAGAGTAACGAGCCTTAGGTTTCTTGCGTCATCTGTAAAGTCCATCCGTACTCAATGCGAACCTTAGGTTTCTTGCGTCATCTGTAAAGTCCGGGAATTCTCTATCTATTTCTCTCCATTGGGACCCATCTGCAGGGTGTCTTAACATGTTGTCCACCTTACGGTCTTCTTTGTGCCATCGCAACAACTTTATGTGCTCCTTGTTTCTGAACAGTCGTTTTAGGCGTGGAATTATTGGAGCATACCACATAACCTTGGCAGAGATTCTCTTCTTCGGACGTTCTTCATCCTCAACATCGCCAGGATCATCTCGCAAGATCTTGTACCGTGACGCATGGCAAACAGGGCATTCATCTAAATTCTCGTGCTCGCCATGGTACAGGATGCAGTCATTAGGACATGCATGTATCTTCTCGATTTGTAATCCTAAAGGGCAGATGATCTTTTTTGCTTTGTATGTAGTGGTGGGCAATTTATTAGGCTTCGGAAGCATCTTTTTTTGGATCTTTAGTAATTTCCCAAATGCCTTGTCAGATATACCATTCTCTGCCTTCCACTGTAACAACTCCAGTGTCGTGCCTAGCTTTTTCTGCCCATCTTCGGCCGATGGGTAGAGTAACTTCTGTGATCCTCTAGCATTTGGTCAAACTTAGCCTTCTCCTTTTCACTTTCACAATCTCTCTGTGCATCACGAATGACATCGCCAAGAGCATCGTCATCTTCAGCGATACTGTTTTCTGCATCCGCCTCTTCTTCAACTTCCTCCATCGCGAAGTCACAGTATTGAGCAAAAACATCGTTAGGGTCCGCTTGTTCTTCTTCACCTTCTTCCATCATAACCCCGGTCTCTCTGTGCTTGGTCCAACAAATGTAGTTTGACATGAAACCTGACTTGAACAAGTGCAAGTGAATACTTCTTGAGCTACAAAATTCTTTCAAATTCATACACACGGCACATGGGCAGCACATAAAACCATCCCGCTTGTTTTCCTCTGCCACTCTACAGAATTCTCGCACGCCCTCAATGAACTCGTTGGAGCAGCGATCGGCATTGTACATCCAATGGCGTGTCATTATCTGCATTATATGGCATCACATAATTAAAAGCCCAGCATGAGAAAAGAGCGCGACACAACCTTGTCTAATTGAGTTCAAAATTTTATAAGTGGTTCATCATTTCATAAAATTAATTTGTGGACGTTAATAAAAATATAGCAAAATCATAAAATTTGTATTTTTCTATTAAAAGGTGTAATTTTATCTCCAAATAAAATTAATTTGAAGAATTTTTAAAGTTAAAATTAATTTGTTTCAAAATTACAAAGAATCAACATTATTTAATATTTTAAAATGAGAACATGAACAAATTAAAGTAAAAAGTATCCTAAAAAGTCTATAATAGAACTAAACATTATATGTGTATACTACTTTCTAGGTACTATAATTAGCATCGTTCATAAAAATTCAAACATGAAAAGTGATTGGAGCTAGCAATATGAAATAAAATAGCCATATAAAACATGGATTTACATATGGTGCTGCTAAAACATAGGAGGATGAAGCTAGCAACCTTTCAAACAAATCGACGACGGCGTAGAAGCATTTGAAGTGGATTGATCGCCGGAGATGAGACAAGTAAGAACAATGGAAGAACAAGCAACAAGAACATGAAAAAGGAAGCTCAGGCTCGGACAGGCTCGGGCAGGGAGGAAGAAGAGGGAGGTTCAATTTGTAGGGGGAGGTTTTAATCCCGGTTGGTAACACCAACCGGGACTAAAGCTAGTCCTATAGTCCCGGTCGGTGCCACGGACCGGGACAAAAGCTGTAGTCCCGGTCGGTGGCACCAACCGGGACTAAAGACAGGGCTTTAGTCCCGGTTGGTGTTACCAACCGGGACTAAAGGTCCCTCCCGACAGCGCCTGACAACAGAGCCGTTGGCGAGGGACCTTTAGTCTCGGTCGTCGAAATCGCCGAGACTAAAGGCATTGAAAGGATCAAGATGCCCAAGAGGGGGGGGGGTGAATTAGGCATTTCTAAAAATTAATTGCAAGAATTAAATCCTACAAGCCGGAATTCACCCCTAGTGCCTACTTGTGTTCCTAGAGATTCTACCGGTAAAAGTTTTGCACCCTAGTTCCAATCCTAGTCTAGCATGGCAATTCTAGGAAAGTAAATCAAGCAATGAAAGTAAATACGAGAATGTAAATGCTTGAAAGTAAGGGTAAGGAACACGGCGATGTTTTTCCGAGGTATCGGAGAGTCGCCACTCCCCACTAGTCCTCGTTGGAGCACCCGCGCAAGGGTGTAGCTCCCCCTTGATCCGCGCAAGGATCAAGTGCTCTCTACGGGCTGATTCTTCGACACTCCGTCGCAGTGAATCGCCCAAAACCGCTCACAAGATGAGTTGGGTCATCCACAAGCTCCGCCGGATGATTACCAAACTCCCAATCACCACCAAGCCGTCTAGGTGATGGCGATCACCAAGAGTAACAAGCTAGAACTCTCACTTGACCACAACGAGCCTAATGAGAAGGAGGATGCACACTTGCTACTCTCTAATCACTAGTGAGGAACTCTCAAGCTTTGATTCTCAAATCACACTCCTCACTAGAGCTCTTGCACTCCCTTGCACTCCAAAGGTGTTTCTCAGCTGAACAAATGAGCAAGAGACCTCTAAAAGAGGTGGTGGGGATGTATTTATACACCCCACAGTCGAAACGAACTGTTACCTGCCAACTCAGCAAAATACGGGGTGACCGGACGCGCCGGTCGAAGTGACCGGACGCGCCGGTCGCTCGTAACGGTCGAAATTCTGAAACTTCGGCTGAGTGACCGGACGCGCCGGTCAGGGGTGACCGGACGCGTCCGATCGTGCAGGGAGCTTACTGTAACGAGACCGGACGTGCGACCGCGTCCGATCAGTGATGACCGGACGCGTCCGGTCGTCAAAGGACCTTACTGGAACGTGACCGGACACGCCGATCACACCCCTGTCGCGTCCGATTAGATGGTTTCCCTCAAGTGACACATGTCAGCCCTGACCACCGCGTCCGGTCCTCGCAAGGGCCGTGTCCGGTCATCAGCGCCGAAACGCAGTCGTGGTTTTGAACTGACCGGACGCGTCCGGTCAAGCCAGGAACCGCGTCCGGTCAAGGAAAAAACCCTCTAAACACTCCGAAACGCGACGCAACTTGAACCAAGTTGCTTCCAACTGAACTTTGAGCTATTCTAGAGCTGCCTAGTGCTAAGTTTAACAAGTGTGCACCACACCTAAACATAAGACTCACCTAGGTCAAGCTACCCGCTCATGCTCCCCTTTATAGTACGACCAAAAGAGAAAACGAAGATCCTAACAACTATTCTGAATGTAACTCAACACCTTGACATCCGGAACCAACCGTCCTTAATCTTGACGTCACTCCTTTGAAAATCGAAACGATTTCCGTCAAGGGGCATGAATACCATGGTGCCCAAAGCAGTTATCACCTCCATGACCTAACTTACTAACATTTCTGCAAAACACACGTTAGTCATGGTAATACAGTGTTGTCATCAATTGCCGAAACCAACTCTCAGGGCCTAGATGCTTTCAATCTCCCCCTTTTTGGTGATTGATGACAACACTAAGATTCAAAAGATAGGAGTTGAGGTTTTCGAACATGCTTGGTTCACATAAGCAGAAAGCAATAAGCACTGGAGATTAGGAATTGCTTATGTGCCCCAAGCCAACAGAGTGTACTCATAAGATAAGATAAGAAACATTAGTACACAAAAAGATATAGCTCAAAAGAAATCGGAGTAAGGCACAGAAGCACAACCTTATGAGCTATAATCAAACAAGTGACATGATTTAAATCTGTGACTAGATAGATCAAATAGACTCAAAGTATCTCACACGACCACATGTCACAAGAATGCAAGTACTGAAATGTAAACATGATGCATGAATGTAGCACACAAATAAAAACGAAAACCCTCTATCAAAACTCCCCCTGAATCATGTCACAAGAATGCAAGTACTGAAATGTAAACATGATGCATGAATGTAGCACACAAATAAAAACGAAAACCCTCTATCAAAACTCCCCCTGAATCTACTCTCTCTCCCCCTTTGGCATCAACCGCCAAAAACTAATCTAAGGATCTGACGGGGGAACAGACAGAGTCGAGTCGGGTGCCGAGGAGCGCGGAGTAATCACGAACTGCGAAGTATCTTCCTCAGACTCGGAGCTATCAGGCTGACCCTCTGAAGAAGCACGCGGCTGTAAAGCGGTCTGGGTCTGAACAACAGGAACATGTGCTGATGTAGTAGCAACTAGTGGAGCAGTCTCTGTGACCTGTGCCTGAAGTGAGCCAACAGCTGGGGGATCTGTCGAGGCAACTGATGAAGGAACTGTCTCTGTAGTGCCTGTCCCTGGCACAGGAGGAACAGCTGCCTCTGAAGCGGACAACCCTGAAGAAGTAGCAAAAGTAGTGTGCGAGGGCGTCGGCTGACTAGTCAACTCGCTATATGTGGCACTAAAATCAATGAATGGTGTGCCTGTCAGTAGGTGAGGGTGAGGCTGGTCTGAAGGAGTGAACCCCGCCTGAATGGGCGTGTAGCTCGGGGACTGGAACGACTGGGGGACCTGCTGCTGTGGAGAGGTGAACTGAAAGCTCGGCTGTCCCTGACTCAAAGGGCCACTAGACTGTAAAGCTGGAGTCAGGACAGATGCAGGTGGAGGAACCCCAACTGTGACTAGGTGACGCAGAAGATCCAAGTACTGCTGCTGGTTTGCTGCCTGCTGTCGCTGCATCTCAACCTGCTGACGCTGGATCTCAAGCTGCTGTCTCTAGAACTCGTCCTGTCGAGCCTGGATCTGAGCAAAGGCTGCAGCTGTGTCCTGAGCCTGCCTCTGTAGCTGAAGCTCCTGTCGCTCCTGTGCCTGGGTCAGCCTCTCAAGAATAGCCACCATGGCTGGGTCTGAGCGGGAGGCTGAACCAGAGCCACCGGCCTCGTGGTCGTGAGGCCGAGGAGACCGATACCTAGGGATGGGCTGATAATCCTCATTAGTGCTGTCAGAGGCTTCATCCTCGGCTAGATCAGTAGGCTGAGCATCTAGATCTGCAAGCTCTGCCTCAGTAAGACCCTCAACGGTGGCGTCCTGCTCAGCTGCTGTCTCAGGGACCTCAGGTCTCTCTCGCTGTCCTGGCACTGGGGCCTGCTCTCTCGTAACCGAAGCCCATAGCTGACGGATATCATACTCAGGAAAGGTAGTGGTAGTATCAGATATCTCAGCTCTAATCTCTGTGGGAAGCTCAAGTGCAGATCTGATGATGAAGCAAATCCAATGAGCATAGGGCAGCTGACGGTGTCCCTTGAAGCCTTCTGCCAGGGTGTCCTCCATCTCACTAAGCATAAGATCCCATATGTCAAAAGGTGTCTGTGAAAGAAGGTGGTGAACAACCCAAAGCTGCATCCTGGTCAATCCCTCTCTGTAGCCCAGCCTGGGAAGAAGCGTACACCTGACAATAGCATCCAGGACTCGGGCAAGTGGTGTCAAACTGGCAGGTGTGCGACGAGACCCTTCGCCAAAAGGCTCACGGAAGCAGGGTCAGATCAGATCTGTAGGAGGCACAGTACCGCCATGAGGGCGTCTAGGTGGAGCTGTCTGACCAAAGTAGAGCTGATGAATCTTCGTGTCTGAAGCTAGGAGTCTGAGAATCTCCCGCACTCTGGTGCTGTACAGTCTGCGATCGCGGCCTCGGAATGCAAAGTGTATGAACTCATGGGCCGGATCAATCCACAATGAAGCATAGAACTCCCTAACCCAAGTGCCGCAGTATGCACCTGTCCGTCCAAGAAAGTCAGATAAGCCCGATAGAAAGGACAGGTGCGGACGAAGCTGCTCACCTACTACCTCGACAAGAGACTCAATGCGACAGACCCTCTGTGGTCGAAAAGCAATGCCACTGTCAACATAAGCTCTATAGAAATCCTCCTATAGAGGTGTATAGAATCCCTCAGAAGCTCGGGAATCCCGCTGAGGTGGCAACCACCGGGTGACCTCAATAAATCTCAAACCCTGCACCTGACGTGCTGTAGCACCCCTCAAGTCAAAGTGCTCGACTGGGGGTGAACCTCTAGCCCTGGGAGGTGGACGTCCTCCACGACGCTGACCCTCTAGCCTAGGAGTCACCTGAGCTCAAGCACGTGTGGAGCGACGATGCGGTGGAGTCTGAGCTGGCTGCTCCTCTGTCCCCTCTGGAGCCTCTGCAGGTGGATCAACTGACATAGCATCTGCATCCTCTATGCCCTATGTGGCCTCAGTAGCCTCTGTACCGAGCTGTCGACCTTCAAGATGAAAGCGACGCTCGCTAATGCGAATACCACTGCTCCTGCCTCCCCTCTCTACCTGCTCAGCTGCATCGGCGACTGCCTGAGCGATCTCTGCATCAGTAAGGGTCTTCTTCTTCTTTCTGGCCATAACCTTAATGCGCTTGCCATGCGCAACCTCAGACAGACGAGGAGGACTATCGTCCCCGTCACTAGGAGCACCACCGGCGTTCTTGCAACGAACCATGCTGTCAAACTGTCGGGAATCCTCTGAAAGATGGTGTACTGACACTCAAGAGGCTTGGCCTCAATCCGTATCCGCAGGCTTGGCCTCGGATTCAACAACTGAACAGCAGTCACCCCGACACACCGACAGACTCGCTGCAAAGACGGAATAGATGGATCTACTATAAGCAACATATATAATCTAAAAGGTACGAAACCCTATAGATAGCAAGCAAATAAGATAAGATATGAATCGAAACGCGATAACTACCTCGGATCGACGAGTAGACGGTGAAAAGGTAAGATGACCTAGTTCGTGAGACCTCCCGAATACGCCGGACGAGCGCTAATTTGCCGAAACAAAAGATAATTAGGAAATCAATAATGAAATTTCAGCAAACCCTAACTAGAAGATCAAGGAGACACGAAACAACCTCGCAAAAAAGACGTCGCGCGAAGAACCTTCGACGACAAACGGCCAAAACGACGTTGCGCGAACCCTAGGGTTAGGGTTAGGGCAACACTCGCGGTAGCCAAACGAAGACGAGCGCGAGGGAGGCAAGTGCCGGCCGGAGGTGGCGCAGGAGATGGTGGCGCGGCTCACCGGCGGCAGCAAGGCACGGCGGCGGTGGGACGGCGGCGGCAAGAGCAGCGGGCACGGCGGGCGCGGGTCGCACGGTGCAAAGCGGGCGGAGGCGGTGCAGTGCGGCGGAGCTGTGTAGCGCGGCTCGCTAGAGGAGGAGGGCAGGGCGCGGCGGTGGCGCGAACTCCGGCGGCCTAGGGCTAGGATGACAGCGGATGCAGCGAATAGAGCAAGGTAGGGCACGATGTGGCGTTCGGAAGAAGAAAGGATCGGGAACGAAGAAATATATGAAGGGTTAGATCCGCTCGGCATACGATGACCGGACGCGGTGGTCGATTTGACCGGACGCGGTGGTGCAGCGTCCGGTCACACTCCAGTAAGCTCCTGGAGCGACCGGACGCATCTGGTTAGGACTGACCGGACGCGGACAGAGTCCGGTCGAGGGTTACCCGGGAAAGTCATCGCGAATGACCGGACGCGGTGGTGATTACCAGGACCGGACGCGGTGGTCAACAGCAGCACGTCCGGTGCAGCGTCCGGTCACTGGGTCAGGAGATGGTCTTCTGGATGACCAGACACGCTGGTGGTCGCCGGGACTGGACGCGGTGGTGTAGCATCACTGCGTCCGGTGCAGTGTCCGGTCCAGCGTCCGGTCACTGTTTTTCGCCTTTCTTCATTCCGAACTTCGACACGACTTCTCCCAATCAAGTTCCAATTCAAAGAGACACAAATAAACACCAATTGGAACCTGATATGAGTGACCTCACTCAAACCCTCAAGTTTTTCAAAATAGTTTGCCTTAGGCTAATATTATTTTTAAGAAAATAGGCAACAAACACCCGAGGAGCAACGTATGGCCAAGCAATAGAGTTTTTGAACCCTTAGGAGCGTCAAATGCTCTCTCTATCCATGGACGAACACAGAGGTTGCTCAAAGCCAAACCGAAAAGAAACGACAAAGCAACAACCATGCATATGCAATGCAATACAAGTAAGTAAAGCTAGGTTGCTTGTCAAGTTTGATCCACGGTTAGGCTTCTTCACTCCTCCAAAGAAGGGTTATCGTAACCGTGTTAGCCAAGCCCTAGATGCATTGCGGGTAATTAAACATGACATATAATACAATGCAATGCAAGGGACAACACAAACTCATTTTTTAAAGTTACTAGAGTCAAGCACATTGAGTTCACTTCTCAACCTACAAAAGGTGGCCTCATCCAAAGGTTTAGTGAAGATATCCGCTAATTGATTTTCACTTCTTACACCTTCTAGTGATATATCATTTTTAGCAACGTGATCTCTTAGAAAGTTGTGGCGGATATCAATGTGCTTGGTGCGAGAGTGTTGTACCGGATTATTAGCAATTTTAACGACACTTTCATTATCACATAAAAGTGGCACCTTTTCAAGAATAATTCCATAGTCTAGGAGGGTTTGTTTCATATATAAGATTTGTGCACAACAAGCCCCCGCGGCAATGTATTCTGCCTCGGCGGTGGACAAAGCCACACTATTTTGCTTTTTAGATGACCAAGATACTAAAGACCTCCCAAGCAAATGGCACCCTCCGGATGTGCTTTTTCTATTAATTTTGCAACCGGCATAATCCGAATCGGAATAGCCAACTAGTTGGAATCTGGCTCCTTTGGGATACCAAAGACCAATGCTTGGGGTGTGCTTAAGATATCTTAAGATTCTTTTTACGGTACTTAAGTGAGGTTCTTTAGGGCACGCTTGAAAGCGAGCACACATGCACACAGTAAACATGATATCGGGCCTAGATGCGGTAAGGTATAACAAACTACCAATCATAGAACGGTAGAGAGTTTGATCAACCGGTTTACCTCCCTCATCTAGGTCGAGATGTCCATTAGATGGCATTGGGGTCTTGATTGGTTTGCATTCTTCCATCTTGAATCTTTTGAGAAGATCCTTGGTATACTTTTCTTGAGAGATGAAAATCCCTTCTCTCATTTGCTTGACTTGAAAACCAAGGAAGAATGTGAGCTCACCAATCATAGACATCTCGAACTCCTTCGACATCAATTCACCAAATTCCTTGCAATATTCTTCATTTGTTGATCCGAAGATGATATCATCAACATACACTTGACAAATAAAGATCTCCCCATTAAGCTTCTTGGTGAATAGTGTGGTGTCGACCTTCCCAATGGTGAAGCCCTTCTCAATGAGGAAGTCCTGGAGGCGCTCATACCACGCTCTAGGGGCTTGCTTGAGCCCATATAGCGCCTTGGACAACCTATAAACATGATTAGGATATCTAGGGTCTTCAAACCCGGGAGGTTGATTAACATAGACTAGTTCATTTATGAAGCCATTTAAGAATGCACTTTTCACATCCATTTGATATAGTTTCATATCATGATGTGATGCATATGCAAGGAGGATACGAATGGCTTCAAGTCTTGCAACGGGTGCAAAGGTCTCTCCAAAATCAAGACCTTCAACTTGAGAGAACCCCTTTGCAACTAGTCTTGCCTTGTTCCTCACTACTATGCCTTGGTCATCTTGCTTGTTACGGAACACCCACTTGGTTCCAATGACTCTTGCACCTTTAGGATGCTCTTCAAGTGTCCATACTTGATTGCGAGTGAAGTTGTTCAATTCTTCATGCATAGCATTCACCCAATCCGGATCTTAAAGAGCTTCTTCTACATTCTTAGGTTCAACACAAGAGACAAAAGAGTGATGTTCAACAAAAGAAGCAAGCTTTTGAGATCGAGTCATTACTCCCTTAGTAGGACTCCCTATGATGAGATCTTGTGGATGTGCTTGAAGTAGAGGTGAGTTTCTTCTATCAACCACTTGAGGAGGTGGATGGGGAGCATCAACATCTTGAGCTTGTGCCTCGGCTTGTTCATGAGAGACATAAGTGTCTTCATTTTCAACTCTCTCATTCTTGTCATTATCTTGAGGCACATGTGATGAAGATGGTGGATCAACAATTTTTACATCGTCTTCATCATCTTTTGGCTTGATGTCTCCCACCGGCATGTTCTTCATTGCCTCCCTCAAGGGTTCATCACCTACATCATCACAATTCTCAATTGCTCCTTGGGAGCCGTTAGATTCATCAAATTCCACATCATATGTTTCTTCAACCAAACCGGTGGCATGGTTAAATACTCTATATGCTTTGGACTTTGATGAGTAACCAACAAGAAAACCAATATTACAACATCTTTGAAACTTCCCTAGGTGTTGACGCTTCTTGTGGATGTAGCAATTGCAACCAAACACCCGGAAGAATGAGACGTCCGGCTTCTTCCCATTTAGCAACTCATAGGGGGTCTTGCCAAGAAACTTTTGTAGGAAGAGGCGATTTGAAGCATAGCATGCGGTGTTGATTGCCTCGGCCCACAACTTCTCCGGAGTGTTGTACTCATCTAACATTGTTCTTGCAAGGGTGATCAAAGTCCGGTTCTTTCTCTCAACTACACCATTTTGTTGAGGAGTATAGGTTGAAGACACTTCATGGTTGATTCCAATTTCATCACAATAAGTTTCAATGTTTGTGTTGTCAAACTCTTTGTCATTGTCACTTCTAATCTTCTTTATCTTGACTTCAAATTCATTTTGAGCTCTCTTTGCAAACTTCTTGAAGCAATTTGCCACTTTGGATTTGTCATGAAGGAAGAAGGTCCATGTGTACCTTGAGTAGTCATCCACTATCACAAGACAATAGAGATTTCCACCCAAGCTCTTATAGGTTGTAGGTCCAAACAAATCCATGTGTAGAAGTTCTAGCACTCTTGAAGTTGACATGAAAGCTTTGGTTGGAGGAGTGTTTGCAACTTGTTTGCCCGCTTGACATGCACTACAGGGTTTGTCCTTTTCAAACTTTACATCCTTCAATCCTCTCACTAGTTCTTTCTTCAATAGCTTGTTGAGAGTGTTCATTCCAACATGCACAAGCCTCCTATGCCAAAGCCAACCAAGTGAGGTCTTGGTGAACAAGCATGTCATCAAGTTTGCATCTTCGGAGGTGAAGTCAACAAGATAAAGATTGTTGTATCTAAAGCCTTTGAATATCACTTGCTTGTCATCTATCTTTGACACTACCACTTCATTAGGTGTGAACAAGCATTGGAAGCCAAGGTCACAAAGTTGCCCAACGGATAATAAGTTGAAACTAAATGAAGCAACATAGAGCACATTTGAGAGTGAGTGATCATTTGATATTGCAATCTTGCCTATACCCTTGACTTTGCTCTTTGAATTATCCCCAAATGTGATCTTCTCTTGACATATCCCATTCTCTTCAATGGAGGTGAACATACGAGGATCACCGGTCATATGTTGAGTGCAACCACTATCAATAACCCAATGAGATCCACCGGTCTTGTAGTTCACCTACACACAAGAGATCAAGCTTTTTGTTTAGGGACCCACACTTGAGAGGGACTCTTGACTTTCTCAACTAGTGACTTGGCAACCCATATTTTCTTTGGCCTATTCTTGTTAGGGGACCCAAGAACATAACTTTCATCTTTCCATTAGAATCTTTTCTTAGCATGTAATGAGCATTGAAGGCAAAGGGTCTAGCATGCTTGGGCAAGGGTTGTGGTGGTGGAGTTTTGCACTCATGAGTAAAATGACCTTCTTGTCCACACTCAACACATCTCTTTGGCTTGGGCTTTAACTTGCTTTGTTGTTGTTGAGCTTTTGCCTTCTTCTCTTGATTTGCCAAGTACCCAATACCACTTCTATCCATCTTCATTACGGTGTTCATGAGTAGCTCACTTTGCAAATATTGACCTCTTGTGAACTTGCTTAGGCCAGTCTTGAGATGCTCTTTCTCTTGCTTGAGCTTCTTGTTTTCTTCAATAAGTGACTCATTTGTTGTTTGCTTCTCAAGAGCCATTAAACCTTTTAGCTTCTTGTTCTCATTTGCAAGCTTCTCATTTTCACTCTTGATCTTAGCATAATCATCATAGTTGCTTGACTCAACCACACTCTTGCCTTTGCTACTAGAACCTTGCTCAATGCTTTCAATGATCAAGTCATCACATGATGTAGCTATATCACACTTAACAACTTTGTTAGTAGCATCATGTGTCTCAAGAGAAAGTTCATTAGCAACCACAAGACTATCATAGTCAATTTTCAATGTTGTATATTTGTCTTTTAGAGAGTTATGCCTAGTGATGAGCTCATCATGCTTCTTCTCAAGTTTATCATGTTGATCTCTAAGCTCTTTGTTAGAAGTTTTGAGCTCCTTGAGAGTGGAAGACATAATTTCATTTTGATCTTTGAGCTCACCACTAGCCTTTTGAGCACTTTCAAGCTTAGATGAGAGTGATTCATTTTCATTTTGAAGTTCATCATTTTCATTTCTTGTCCTTCTTATGACTTTAGTATATTTGTTTAACAATTTTACAAGTTCATCATAAGAAGGTGCGTCATATTCATCATCACTATCACTATCATCATCATAACTATCATGGTTTTGTACCTTTCATTCACCCTTGGCCATAAGGCATAGGTGAGTAGTGGACGATGATGGTGAAGGGGGCGGTGAAGGTGGTGATGAAGATGTTGGTGAAGATGATGGCCCCATCACAAATGCGGCAACCTTCTCTTTCTCATCACCGCTCTCATCTTCGGAGGACTCACAAGATGATTCAATGTCGGTGAGCCAATCACCAACAATATATGCCTTTCCTCCCTTCTTCTTCTTGTAGAACTCTTTCTTCTTGCCATCCTTCTTCTTGTATGGCTTGTTTTTCTTTTTCTCTTCTTCATCACTTGAATCATTCTTTTTGCCCTTGTTCTTGTTCTTGTACTTGTCTTTTGGAGGTCTAGGGCATTGATGAGCTAAGTGGCCAAGTTCACCACAATTGTAGCAATCCATCTCCGAGATTGGCTTCCTTTTGCTACTTGTGAAGAATTTCTTTTTCTTGCCATCGAACTTGATGCCACTCTTGTTGAGCTTCTTTAGCATTTTGGTGGTCTTCCTCACCATGAGGGCAAGTGATTCATCATCAACATCACTTTCACTTGAGCTCTCTTGCACCCTCATGGCTTGGCCCTTCTTCTTCTTCTTGTCATGGCTAGCTTTGAAGGCCAAGTCTTTCTTCTTGGAAGATGATGAGCCCTCTTTCGGAGTGATGTGCATGTACATCTCATGAGCATTGATCTTCCCCAATACTTGTGTCGGTGTTGCGGTGGAAAGATCACTTTGGTGAAGCACAGTGACAATATGACCATACTTCTCAACGGGAAGAACACTCAAGATTTTCCTTGCAACATCCGATTGGCTCATTTGAGTGAGCCCAAGAGCATTGAGGTCCTCTACAAGAACATTCAAACGAGTGTACATATCATTAGCACTTTCTTTGGGAAGCATCTCAAAAGAATTGATTTTCTTTAAAGCAATGTGATAGCATTCCTCACGCTCACTCTTAGTTCCCTCATGGAGAGCACAAAGGTTTTCCCACAATTCATGAGCGTTCTTTGCATTACGCACACGATTGAAGATATCCTTGCCTAAGCCCCGGTAGAGTGCATTTTTGGCCTTTGCATTCCACCGGTCGTACTTCTCCTCGTCACCACTTGGGTTAGCGGGATCCCTAATGGCGGGAAGCCCTTGGGTTGCGGCTCTAAGACACCCAACATCTATGGCTTCGAGGTACGCCTCCATTCAGATTTTCCAATATGGAAAATCATCCCCCTCAAAGGTGGGAGGTGGTCCTTCCCCGTTTGACATCTTGCTCTAGGCGGTAAAGCCTAAAATGGAAGCAACTCGGCTCCGATACCAATTGAAAGGATCAAGATGCCCAAGAGGGGGGGGGTGAATTGGGCTTTTCTAAAAATTAATTGCAAGAATTAAATCCTACAAGCCGGAATTCACCCCTAGTGCCTACTTGTGTTCCTAGAGATTCTACCGGTAAAAGTTTTGCACCCTAGTTCCCAATCCTAGTCTAGCATGGCAATTCTAGAAAAGTAAATCAAGCAATGAAAGTAAATACGAGAATGTAAATGCTTGAAAGTAAGGGCAAGGAACACGGCGATGTTTTTCCGAGGTATCGAAGAGTCGCCACTCCCCACTAGTCCTCGTTGGAGCACCCGCGCAAGGGTGTAGCTCCCCCTTGATCCGCGCAAGGATCAAGTGCTCTCTACGGGCTGATTTTTCGACACTCCGTCGTGGTGAATCGCCCAAAACCGCTCACAAGATGAGTTGGGTCATCCACAAGCTCCGCCGGATGATTACCAAACTCCCAATCACCACCAAGCCGTCTAGGTGATGGCGATCACCAAGAGTAACAAGCTAGAACTCTCACTTGACCACAACGAGCCTAATGAGAAGGAGGATGCACACTTGCTACTCTCTAATCACTAGTGAGGAACTCTCAAGCTTTGATTCCCAAATCACACACCTCACTAGAGCTCTTGCACTCCCTTGCACTCCAAAGGTGTTTCTCAGCTGAACAAATGAGCAAGAGACCTCTAAAAGAGGTGGTGGGGATGTATTTATACACCCCACAGTCGAAACGAACCGTTACCTGCCAACTCAGCAAAATACGAGGTGACCGGACGCGCTGGTCGAAGTGACCAGACGCGTCGGTCGCTCGTAACGGTCAAAATTCTGAAACTTCGGCTGAGTGACCGGACGCGCCGGTCAGGGGTGACCGGACGCGTCCGATCGTGCAAGGATCTTACTGTAACGAGACCGGACGCGCGACCGCGTCCGATCAGTGATGACCGGACGCGTCCGGTCGTCAAAGGACCTTACTGGAACGTGACCGGACGCACCGATCACACCCCTGTCGCGTCCGATTAGATGGTTTCCCTCAAGTGATGTCATGGAACCGCCCAAATTATAAGAACAAAAGTACAAAAATAATCATCGGAGCAATTAAATTCCCGTACTTAAGCTCCTATAACTCCGGTAGTCCAATAAAATCACGAGGGATTTTAAACCAACCAACATACAAGCCAAGATCGTAGTGGTCCAACATAACAGGTCATATGTTACATCCATTTCATAAGTAATTCAACATATATCGGAGTTCAGTAGAGTTATTACAACTCAAGTTCTAAAGTAGCGGAAGCAAAGTAGTTTGAAACTAATATCACCTTAATTCAAATACATGCCAGTACCAAGGTCAATTTTTCCATAAAAGCATGAGAGATAAGATAGCTCAGAAGGATCATGCCCATGATCACACTCCGCCACTACAGCCGGAGTCTTCCAATTCTTGCAGTAGCTATGATACATCACAACCTGCAACAAGTAGGAATAAACCCTGAGTACGAGAAGGTACTCAGCTAGACTTACCCGTCATAAACTAGAAATAATGACACCAAGGAGTATGCAAGGCTTTCTTTCAGTGGGCTAGCTTGACTCATTTGCGAAAAGCATAAGTTATCATGAATAAACTAATTTAAGTCCTTTTGCATCATATTTATTATAACCTATTCAATCTAGGTAAGCACCTATGCTAAAGCAATCACTTGATTAACCATTAACATCAAAGGTTACCATCTCAGGTTTAGCATTTCCAACATTATCCACATAACCATCTGTGTTCCATCATCATTACTACGATGCAGTAACTCGAGTCAAGTGTTCACTATCCAGTGAACGATGGCGATTCGAATCGATTATTAACTAGCTGGTAATTTATTCCTTACACAAACCTCACTCACCCGCTAAAGTGAGGTATTGGTCACCGAGTCAACCATTCAGGTAAAGTCGCGAGCTTGCCAGGAACCACATGTACCCGGGGGCCGCCCGACTGCTCTTTGGCCTTATCATCGCGCCCCCGTTTCCTGCCACTACTGCTCCGGTACAGTGCGTTGCGGGCAATCCACTCGGCCCGAATAATCTCCCGGCTTCGCGGTCGAAAGGTACTTTATTCGGCCAGCTAAATGTGAGGCATGCGTTCAACATGACTCGAGGCCCAACAACGGTCGGTCCTTAATCGACACAGGCGGAAACTACAAGCACCCCAGAACCCTGTCTGGTTGCCCCATACTTATTCCGCCCGGTCTCCAATTATCCATCAACACTTGGTTATTTCCAGGATATCATCCATTCCATAGCTAAAGTATTCCAGTAACCACCTATAGTTGCCGGTGACAGGAAATCACCGATCGCTACCGGTCTAAGCAGGGCTAAGCAATATTTTCGATCCCGAACCAAAATAGGATTTCAGGCATATTTACGGGACAAGGAAAAGGATATATATGCAGCAAGTGTTTTCAATCAACTCCTATAACTTAATGCAACAATACATATATAACATATATATACTCAATTGCTTTTGTAAAGTAGGAGGCTTAGAATGCTCCGGGGCTTGCCTGGGATCGAACACTAGGTTAGTGATTGACGGATGACACTCGCTTGGCGAGCATCTCCCATCCCGACACTTGTTTAGTCCTTCCATCTTCGGGATAGGTCCACCAAATATCGTCTTCAGGTTTGGCTTCAGCATCTCATCCTTCACGTGATGCATCTAGCGTACCTAGATGAGATGCAAGATGCATGTGTATGAATATGATGAATGGTAACACAAGATGCATCACATAATCATTCATGTAAACACACGATTAAGACATAGACACCAAAAGCTAATTAACTAACATCACACAACCAATTAAAGAGGCCAAGCACATCAAGCATAACACAAGCTTAACAAGATCACAAGTATCTTAACTTGACCATCATCAAGGGTATAAGCCACACTTAGCAACACATGGAGTAAACAACCATAACTAGCATCTGACAATTTCTGGACTGCAAACAACATCTACATGTTTGGATCATAACTGGAGTTATACAAATCCAATAGCCATGCAACAAGACATTATGGAAAGCTTATGAAATTTTCCATAATTCATATTTAATCATCTTAGCATGATTCTCAAGTTAACCAAGTCAAACATGCATAATTACAGAATCTGGTCCAGAGATTCCAGAGAACAACTATTTCTGAAACCCAACTTGAAACAGTCATTACTCACAAACTATAAGGCCAAATGCCACCAAAATTTAACACAAGCTAGATTAATGAGTTATCTACAACTTTGTTATAAGCATGTTTCTCAGCAAACATCATTTTCATGGTGCAATTACCAAAGTCCCAGAAACTGTCCAGGAAAGCATCAATTGCAAGAATAAATATTAACTTACATTCCAAACACACATTTGACCACAACCAATATAACCATCATAAAGTGCATGTTAAATGATCACCAAAAAGCATAGTGCTCATCAGTGAATAATTTCTTTTAATGCATTTCTTAATTTATTTAAATAGCAAGGTGAAATAATAAAAATATATCAAAAGTCCATAATAAAATCTATAAAAATTACAGTAGATCTTACATACACCCAATAGTCTACTGTACAAATTTCAACTCATTTGGACATGTATATCAACCTCCATGAAAAAGACAAATTGCTATTGCAAGAATTCATGTGAGAGCAAGATACACTAATAACTCACTCAAATGGCAACCAAAATTCATGAAATTTTCACCACACATCAATCATCATATGAGTAGCATGCCACAAAAATTTCACTTCATTTGGAGCCCTAGATCTACAGTTATGAAAATGACAAATACAACTAGCATTAAAAACCTAGCTGCACAAATCCATTTTTACAGAGAAAACTTTAAACTAAAACATGCCGTATTATAGATCTACTGCATAGAGAATTTCACAAGGATTCTAAAAAGTCCTCATTTGCTATTTTACGATTTTTCTACAATTTACTATGAATTTCCAAAGTTCCTGCAAAATAATTACGAATCAGTCCCGAGAGCACTATTCACTTGAGTCACTGACTGTGCAGTTAGGCCCCTGGAGTTAGTCGAATTGTCGCACGAAGTCCTTGACGCGATTTTGAGCAGAGAGGTCGCTGTAGCTGCGGTGCCGGCCGGAGGGGGACTCGTCGTCGACAGCTGAGGGGCGAGGGACCACCAGGGGCCTCGCGCGCATCCGTAGAAGGTCGTAGCTCGGCCTGCGGCGGCCCGAGGCGGCCCGGCCACATGGGCCAGTGGTGGCGGCGTTAACTGCTCCGCCGACGAGGAGCAGTGACCGCGAGCGGCGCTGGAAAAAGAGCTCGGGAGGAGCGGCGTGGGGTGAGGAAGGCCAGGGCGTAGCTATCTATGGCGGAGGAGGTGCGGAGCAGCGAGGACGACATGGCAGCGAGCTCGGCCCGGCCGTCCATGGCGGGCGTGCTCGGCGCGTGCGGCAAGGACGAGCGGGAGTGCGAGAGCGAGGGAGGGAGAGGATGCTGGAGTGGATGGGGAGTGCCTGGGGCAGCTTGGCGTCCATTAAGGAGCAGCAGGGGCACTGCAGGACGCGCGGCAAGGAGGTGGACGCGCGGCGTCCATGGAGGGCGTGAACTCGTGCATGCCGGCCACGTTGGCATTTCTTCGGGCACCTGGCGTGTGTCGGTGGGGCTGAGGTGGGCGCCGATTTGGGCTTCGTCCCGGCCGAATTTTGACTTGGGCCCAAAACCAAAGTTGTAGCCCATGAGTTGCTCTACAATTTTCGTTAAGGGGCCAAGGTCATTAGGCCAACGGATTAGGAGATAAAATCATGCCAAGATGACAATGCCAACATGTTGACGGAGATCACGGAAACTCGCATTCGGAGGTCAAAACCTGATCAAACTTAATCCAACTTTTTGCATGCTCTTCTCCAAGATGTAAACTCGAACTTTTATTTTTGGCTCAACTCAAGTTGTTTAGCAAAAACACGAGAACGCGACGTGCCAACCGTCTTGTCGTTGCCGGTCCAACTTCATGAACATGACGAAACTAGCAGTTTTGTGAATTGATTTTGAAGGTCCAACCAAGCTCCAAATCTGGTGAGGCTTGATCTATTCTTTCCTTCACATGGTGTACTCCAACTCGTATTAAGGACTCCAATTGAGCTTCCATATGAATTTGGAAGATAAAAGGTCACAAACATAGCAACTCACTGCTGTCAATCCAGGACTTAGAATTATTTCTAGGGCTGAAAAACAGCAGCTGATCCAAATTTTGAGCCTCTGTTTAACAAGCTTACAAGCTGATCTAGCTCTTGGTCCAAAAACAAAGTTTCTTCTACACAACATGAACTACAACTTTTATTTAAGGTCCAACATCAAAACTGGTATAGAAACTGTATTTCTTCTTTGACCAAAGTAGTATCGCGATAAAGCTTGAATTGTCCGTTTTGATCCATTGGAGCATTTTCTAGGCATTTGCTCAACACGAACCTTTCATGACTTTTGTTGTAGAGTCCATCTAGAGTCATTTGGGCAAGGTTGCAAGATTTTGGTGATGATCTATATTTTCATCCACTTAATAATGCAATTCCAGCACTTAGTAAAGTCATTCCAACAAGCATATAACTTATCATTTCATGTGACTTTTTGATTCCAAACGTCATGAAACTTTTCTAGTGACCAATATAAATAGGTGCTAAGGTGAGACATATAAAGATATTGCAATAACACCACCCAAGCATATATCTTAAAAATGGACTATATGTAAAGCAGTGGTGCAGCATCCAAGTTTAGGTTGGGGCTCCTATCCATAGGTTGACCTTGACATCCTCATCTCCACTTAATCTATCATGTTTAAGCTCAAACCCACTGCTTAACTGGTGGAAAACACCTCGGGTGTTACAGCCCTCCCCCTTAAAAGAATCGCGTCCCGAGATTCGGTGCGAAGGACTTTTCAAGGGAAGAGAAATATGTTATCCAATTCCAACATCTGCAAGTGCATTAGGCTACTTAGCTTCAAGTAGTAGAGAGGCTAATTGGGAAAGACACTTTCTGATACTCGCTCTATGTAGAAACTTTTGTCTGAAGAATTTCCTTCACTGACTTCCATGAAGTATTGTTACTTTAGGAGGAATCCAAGACAATACGGTACTTCGTTCATGGTGCACAGAGGGTACTACGAGCATGGACTAATTACTCATAGCATTTACTTTTCTAGTGGCATAACATGTGCAACTTCCGATAAGTGTTGGATCCATATACGAGATAATCATTCTTTGAGGCTATCAGAAACCGTCTAACCAATAGACAAGGTCTATACCGGTCATAGATGACTCACTCATTCAGATGCCAACGGATGGAAAATTACATATTTCTCCACGTGTGCAGTTCTCTTTCTCTGATGCCAACACTGTATTATCAGAGTCTATTGAGGGAACAATGAAAATGATAGCTGACTCTGTCGGTACTGGATGTCTGTCAAATGTTACCTAAGAAGATTCTCTTATACAAAGGCACATAGGGGTGCAATTAGTCTTTCCAACTTCATTTGAGTCACTAGCCGTTGACTTGAAGATAACCGATGTAGTGCCACAAAATTCTGGACAGATTTTGTGTTCTTCCTTTTCTTTTGCTTCACATGTTGAGGTGTGTGTTTTGCACTCTCTGATCTTTCTCATAGTAGCAGAAGCCTTTCTCTAGCTGAGGATGGAGGCTATAGTCTTCCTAACATGTTTCTTAGGGAACAATTTCAACCGTTGATCTAGACACCAATCTTGACGATGCACAAGCATTGGACTTGTGGGCTGTTTTCACAGAGCACAAAGCATTATTCCACATGGAGGGCATCCCTACGTAGATAAGGAACCATTTCTGAATATTTTCTGGTATTTCATCCAATAGAACCTTGAACCAAAACTGTTCGTGGTACTTAGGGGCACAATGATGCAGATTGAAACTATGGACATGCTTTCTCTAGTTCTTCACATGGCTAATACAACATCTTGTACTATATACATGATTGTCCAAGATGGAATTGACTTGATAGCGCATTTGGAGAAGATGCAACACCTGCATTGCTGACCGGCTTCATGGCCTCTTTGCTTACTATTGTTCGTTGAGACATAACCATCTTGGCTATCAAAGAATCGTTATGTGACTGGAGATTAACCTTCTTACTGGTAACTAATCAGTTGTCTCTCAATTCTCAAAGTTCTAACCTTTACTCTTGACCACCATAATAATTACAGTCGAGGCACAAACAAATGGTCGGCATTGAAGTCTACAGATAAGGAGTCACACCAGAGAGAGTTGATTTCATCTGTATGACTGTCATCTACACAAGGATCAAGACTTTGATAGTTAGGTCATATGCACCATGTGACGATCGGTTCTTTTCCAAGGGATAACTTGTCCAATCATTTAGTGTTAGGTGCCCATTCGATTCAACAGGGATGGCATATATTGCCTCTGTTTAACAAGCTTACAAGCTGATCTAGCTCTTGGTCCAAAAACAAAGTTTCTTCTACACAACATGAACTACAACTTTTATTTAAGGTCCAACATCAAAACTGGTATAGAAACTGTATTTCTTCTTTGACCAAAGTAGTATCGCGATAAAGCTTGAATTGTCCGTTTTGATCCATTGGAGCATTTTCTGGGCATTTGCTCAACACGAACCTTTCATGACTTTTGTTGTAGAGTCCATCTAGAGTCATTTGGGCAAGGTTGCAAGATTTTGGTGATGATCTATATTTCCATCCACTTAATAATGCAATTCCAGCACTTAGTAAAGTCATTCCAACAAGCATATAACTTATCATTTCATGTGACTTTTTGATTCCAAACGTCATGAAACTTTTCTAGTGACCAATATAAATAGGTACTAAGGTGAGACATATGAAGATATTGCAATAACACCACCCAAGCATATATCTTAAAAATGGACTATATGTAAAGCAATGGTGCAGCATCCAAGTTTAGGTTGGGGCTCCTGTCCATAGGTTGACCTTGACATCCTCATCTCCACTTAATCTATCATGTTTAAGCTCAAACCCACTGCTTAACTGGTGGCAAACACCTCGGGTGTTACAAGTGACACGTGTCAGCCCTGACCACCGCGTCCGGTCCTCGCAAGGGCCGCGTCCGGTCGTCAGCGCCGAAACACAGTCGCGGTTTTGAACTGACCGGACGCGTCCGGTCAAGCCAGGAACCGCGTCCGGTCAAGGGAAAAACCCTCTAAACACTCCGAAACGCGACGCAACTTGAACCAAATTGCTTCCAACTGAACTTTGAGCTATTCTAGAGCTGCCTAGTGCTAAGTTTAACAAGTGTGCACCACACCTAAACATAAGACTCACCTAGGTCAAGCTACCCGCTCATGCTCTCCTTTATAGTACGGCCAAAAGAGAAAACGAAGATCCTAACAACTATTCCAAATGTAACTCAACACCTTGACATCCGGAACTAACCGTCCTTAATCTTGACGTCACTCCTTTGAAAACTGAAACGATTTCCATCAAGGGCCATGAATACCATGGTGCCCAAAGCAGTTATCACCTCCATGACCTAACTTACTAACGTTTCTGCAAAACACACGTTAGTCATGGTAATACAACGTTGTCATCAATTGCCGAAACCAACTCTCGGGGCCTAGATGCTTTCAGGCATTTTGGGCGATCGACGAAAGGTCAGTTGTGTAGTAGTGGATAGAGAGGGGACACCTAGTCAAATCTCGTTTTAAATAGCCTTTTTGTCCATCATAATAAATGATATATTATGTTTTGATCCCACAAAAGTCAACTATTTATTGAAGATAAACAAGTCAATTTAGTAACATGCACAAGGCCATGTACCATAGATTTTGAAATATCTAATTTCAATGTAGGTCATTTTGCTTTGTTGTGTTGCAGCTTTTAAGGGGAGAAACGATTTTACTTGCTCTCTTTCTCTATTCCAATCTGTATCTATATCTCTTATAATTCTAAACCCCCACTAGAAGTTCTATCTAGATATCTAAGTTGTCCATCTCAGCAATCCAGTATCAAATGCAATTATAGTCCACTAGCATATGCAAATATGATATACACATCAGCGACTTCATCCACTAGCATGCATTTAGTTGTCCAGCGGTGTCACGCCATCCACTTATATTACTTTATAATAGTTTATTTCTTCATATAAGTAATTACATGTAGTCTAAATTCGTTTGAAATCATGTACAATTCCCGCTGCAACGTGTAGGGTATATTTCTAGTTAAATTACTTAATAAACACCAACTGTTTCCAAACTTGGATAGGACGCATCATGAGATGTAGATGTTCTGTTTTAACTGCATTTTCACACCATTAGTTGTCACACTTTGAACTTATTTAGGGCCTGTTTAGTTCCTAGAAAATTTTGCAAAATTTTTCAGATTCCCTGTCACATCGAATCTTTGGACACATGCATAAAACATTAAATATAGATAAAAAATAAAACTAATTACACAGTTTAGATGAAATGGACAAGACAAATCTTTTAAACCTAATTAGACCATGATTGAACAATATTTGCTAAATAACAATGAAAAGAGCTATAATGCCATTTTGCAAAAAAAATTTACATCTAAACGCAGCCTTAGTTTTGAATTGGGCCAATTGGTATGGCAGAGCTTGGTCTGGTAGGGCTGTCGCAACCTTTACTTCCAGATTACATTTTCTCCCCTCTAAATAAAATAGTAATATCGAACTCGAAATTTCACAATATTTCGGTTCAATAGATCTACAATTAACCTTCGACATTAGCGTCTTTGTCTTCACCAACGTTTCGGCTCGAGGGGCTCACCGTCGACTTCGGCGTCATCACCTTCAAACTTTGGGACCTGCCTTGGCCGGCGTGGCACTCGGTTGAGGAGTGGGAGCATGGGCCACGCCAACGGAGTACACCCTCCGTCCCTAAATGTCTGTCTCTATAAAATCGTGTTTCCCTTACAGACACGCTTCCCGGACTATCAACATTAAGGAACGGAGTAGTAGTCAATTGATTCCAAACTCAGGACGTCAGGCCCAATGCTCAATTGCTCAGCTAGGAAGCTCGCTGAGTGGACATGTGGCAATCTGCACCGCAATTTGTCAAACTCTGAGTACAAAAGACATCCTGATCTCTGACTTTTGAGTCAAAGTGTTTGCTTAGACCCAAATATGCTCGTACCTGGCGAGGCCCCATGAGAGGCCTATCTATATCGACATGGGGCTAGGCTGCTCTTATAGTAACTACCAACACAGTGCTCATGACACAGGTGCTCAGGCCATCTGTACTATTGATATACTGGGGCTAGAGATGGCAACAGGTACATACCTGACGGGTAGTGGCCACCCGTACCCGCACCCGCACCCGCCACTTTGTACCCGTTGGGTTACCTGCACCCGCACACTGGTAGAAAAGTGCTCCCGTACCCGCACCTGCGCGGTACCCGATGGGTAACCCGTACCCAACATCATACCCGAGAATTACATGTAAATATCAAATATTTACCTACAAAAATAAATCATTCCAAGCTTCCAACAAGTTACAAACTAATATTCATATAATGGCATCATTGCAATATATATAATAGAAGGGTTTAGTTGGATTTAGGCCAAATTCATGGGTTGTATGGACTAAAATGATGAGTGTGGTTGATTCTTTTTGTGGGTATTTTTTACCCGTGGGTAGACGGGTATGGGTAGTATACACCCGCACCCGTACCCGCCATACCCGATGGGTATAGGATTTTGCCTAATAACGTACCTACGGGTAGAAAAGTCATCCCATACCCGGCTCTTTATCGGGTAATACCCGTCGGGTACTCAGATTTCAGATACCCGTTGCCATCTCTAGCCAAGTACAAGCATGCTCGGCCTTGTCAAGGTCCTATGTAGGAAGAGAGGACAGGCCTCACTGACCTCTGTAGCAACGCTGTTCCACAAACCCTAGTGTGGGTGCGTCCGCCTACAACCAGTCACTCCTACGGTCTCCACCATGACGTGGCAGAATAGTGATAGTAGCAACAATTGAAGGCGTAGCAACAACTGAAGGCCATGACGCATGCCTGAGGGGATCTCCTGAAGACTAGCCGAGATGTGATTATGTTAACGCACACAAATATAGAAGACACAATACAAATTTACAAATTATTTCTATATAGTTAAGCAAAATCAAATGTTTTGATATGTGATGTAGTCCACATAAATGCAGAAAACACATCACAAATGTACAAAATTATTTCTATAGTTAAGCAAAGCCAAATATTTTGTGATGTACCGTAACCCACAAAAATATAGTAGATATGTGACAAACGTACAAATTATTTTTTATAGTTAAATAAAGCTAAAAATTTTGGTGTGTGATGTAATCCGGCCAAACATCACAGATGCACATACATGTAGCTATCAGGCCTAGTAAAGAAATTAACGGCCTAACGTAGAATCATAAATGTATGCGACGTGTACGAACGAGCTAGCAGCACTACGGTTTGGTATGAGCGCTCGGACATGATGATTGACATAGAATATACCACAGAACGTTCCAAGAGTACTATGTAAATAATCAAAGACACATAATAGAATATTTCGTTTATACTACGTGAACACATCTTAATTATATTTCGAAACATCTCATGAATAATATGAATAAACAAAAATAGATCATATAATATCACATATATATTACGTAAACATCTGTTGGCATTTCTTAACGTCACTTAAGCTAGGTTATCATCCCCAGCATGACGCCAGAAATATGGTATTAAATAAATACAAATGCTCCTCTAGAAATAAATATGAAATCCGCAAGCGCACAGATAATACCGATGTAACATTTTAACCAGGAGTAAATCAAGTATCGTTATTTATATTTTACCACTGGGAAGGGATGCTAAGGATAATAAATAATGAGCAATGAGCAATACTGCATATGCTAATGGAGAGCATAACCATGTCTTTATCTCTCTTCTCATACAGGGTAAGTGTCACAAGATAAATAATATATGAATGATAATAAAGATAACTGATAATCACATAGCCATATAATGATAAACATCTCAATAGACTATTCTAGATATATAGCACTAGCATGGATTAGGACGAACTATCGGGATAATCCTAAGTTATTCTAACTATAAAGTCAAAGCATACGATGATTAGTGCAATTACACTTGGCAATCATGGCAAGAACATGTTATATCTACAGATATTGATATTACTAAGGAAGATATAGAACATAGCCATAACTTTCCTGTAATAGTTGTGCTCTGCCTGCCCTATACTCGGGAGGTGGACTACAAAGGACTCAACAGGACTGTCACTCCCGCAATCTACCACACGATCCGGAATATAGTGTACAATCACAGGTAAATACGGTATAGGCTCCATACCTACACAATGTTTACCACTTACCCATGATATCAACAAGTAAGCGCTATACGATCCTATACTTGAATATAAATCTGATCGAACTATGCCAAGCATATAATCAAAGTAGACTAAGAACAATATAATTGAGAACATAAGTAAATAGAGCAAAGTCATATCCAATATGATAGAATAGACTAAAGTCATATTCATACAAATGATGAACTAGATAATATAATATAAGAACAAATATAAAAGTAGGAGAGAATTACCAAGTATTCTCCGACAGATCCGGAAATCAAGCAATGCTTGGCTCCTTCTAGTTCTAATCTTATGTAGCTATGCTAAACTAGAGATTTAATTGAGATGGTGGCTCTAGGGCTTCTCTGAATAATGAATTCCTTCTTGTGTTGGCCCGAAAATTAGGGTTTCTCCTGAGGCCAGGGGCCTTGCTTATATAGCCCTTTAGGAAACACTACAGCCCTTGGATCAAACCGACCTTGATGAACGATTATTATTGATCCTCAAAGGCAATGGAGGCATAATCCGCGAGGTTGACTGTGATTGGCCACCAGAGGGGGCCTGGCGCCCAAGGGAGAGGGGCGGGCGCCCCTGCTGTGGGCCTGTTTCGTCTCCCGTTTGTTTCTAGAATCTTCTCGTATCTTCTACATTCCAGAAAAGTTATGTATAGCCCCTTTGTCTCTATGTAAATATGACATGTGGGTCTCCTTTACTTATTTCCTGATAACCCCTGCAGAAATAGATATTCACCAAAACTCGTGGAATTCTGTCAGTGTAACCCCTATATCTAGATAGTATTTGTATTTAGATCATTTCTCATGTTATGTTGACGGTTAAAAATGATACTTATCTACCATCAACAAACTCCCCCAAGCTTACCTTTTGCTCGTTTCTGAGCAAAGATAGACTCAGTGATGGATTATGAGTTACTACAATACTTTCACGCCTTACAGGTACACATGCGTTCAAACAAGAACTCTCCTCCGAATTAGAGTAAACTATTCTAATGAAAAACTTACTCATATTACCTTCCACCATGGGACTTGTAGCCGTCACTTGGGTCTTGAGTAGTTGAAAGACAGAACGATCAAGTCAAGCGCCATGTTTCAAGCTCTTTGATCAACTATTATTTCGGAGTTTTGCAAGATTTTCAAAATAAAACTCAGAGATTCCTATGTACGACCCTTCCAAGTCTCTCCTTTGTGATATTTCTGGATCCTCTCCAAGGCATTTATGGTGTATGCCTTTTCTCTCCTCTCAAAATATGTGGTATTTTTGGTAGCATAGTAACATTATGCCTTCTATCTCTCACCCTACTTCTAATAGGCTTATGTGGAGCTCATAGGTGGGGAGACAACGAAACATATATTGCATAATCAAAACTATGGATCCAAAGGAACGAGTCATAAAGTCAAATCAAGATATGCATGTGTCTTGGGCTATATGGTAGATGGTTGTAAATGGTAAATGGAGTAGAAGTGGTTATAAGGGGTAAATGGATGATGATGGTGAATACTTAGCTCCTTCGGGAAAATTTCTCATATACCTCTCTTAGAAAACTTGAAGAATTTGAGAAGAACTTGGACTTCTATATCTCTCTTTATTTCTGAGTTGGACATTTGTCCTCTTTCTTTTCTTTTTTCCTTCTTTTTTTCTTTTTTTCATTGAATACCCAAGCTTCTTTTAGAACACAATAAAAAGAGGTAGCATAACTAGATATTTGGAGCTTTATTGGCTAGCGAGGGATAAAATGAATAATAAGAATATTTTTTGCAGTTCACTCCCAATGTAAGTAGAACTATTTTCTAGGGTGGATCTGAATATGGATTCGTACTTTCAGGGTAGAAGCAGAATATATAGGTGGATATATATGTATGGATATGGATATGGATATGGATGCGTACTTCTAGGGTAGAAGCAACATGTATAGGTAGAGTGTATGGGTGGATCTCGATTTTAACCGCATGACCAGTTCCTAAGGATCAACACAGCCTGACCATACTCAATGCTCACAAATATTAAATATGAATGTAAGGCTTCCTAATCTACAAGCATGTATATGGCTGTGGTAGGATTTTGTCATACAGGAACTCATCATGTAGCAAGTTAGTTTTCAAAAGATAAATTCTTCAGAACTCTAGTATCTCTAGGAACATGATAGATAGCAGCTCAAAACCTTACCATATCATATCCGTCAACTACCTAGACTTAGATCAAGCATTTGCTATCCACAAGTTTTAGGTTTAGAGCAAATCTTAAATCAAAACAATTGTATCCAAAACTCGGGAGAGTTCAAGGCTGAAAACTAGGTACTTGAAAGGAATTACAATAGAGTAACTATTCATTATTTTCATATAAGAGTTTATTCTAGGGGTTCACTTAGAAAGATGAAACTTAGCACACTCTCCTATATTTATTAAACTTAAAGATTATACAGAAAACATATGTATGTATAAGAAAACATTTATTTGGGTTTCTATAGGTTATGCATCTTTTTATTTTATTTCATATATCAAAACAAAAATAAATAGGTAGGTAAGAAAATACTTAGCTGGATACATAGGGGATGCTCTCCCCCAAGCTGAATGTTGACATAGTCTTGTTTGATGAAACTGGCAGACAGTGAAGGTGTACTTCCCCTTATCGGACTACTTATGATGATTGTTGAGACAGCGCTCCGATAGGGAACAAATTGTCCTTTTTGTCTGTTTACTTTCCTTGATCCTTCAAATTCTATGAAGCTCAAATAGACAACAAAGCTTGTGGAACTTGATTAAGTGTTAGTGATAAACCTCTAAGCCTTGAGCGTCTAGAACCTCTTAACAGATGTATCTTTTCTAGCAGGATCTCTTGTACCATTTTTATATTTTTATATTGCAAGGAATAAAATGACAAATGCTTCTTTATTTTATTTTTATGCCACCACAGCAAGTAGACTTATGGGTTTAATGCCACAAATTTATTTACGTGGGGCTTAGCAATTTTATAATGCAATGCAAGACATATTTATTTTCTTTTCTATGTAGAAATAAAATATAAGTAAACATATAATGAAGAAAAGTAAATATGATGTGGAAAATTAAATGTAGAACTAAAAAGAGAAATATTGATAACTACCAAGTTACCTCTTGGCGCAGCGTTCGGTGATTTGGGTTCTCCGAACATAACCTCTTATTCGCTCTAGTCATTCTGGGGCACCTCGGATGGATCGAGTGATGCCTCTAACTGTGCTGAATCTGACTTTGAATTTACCTTTACCTTCTATACCTATTTTGTTGGTGAGGTTGACTCTGAGGAATGAGTTGGTTGCACTATCTTCTCTTCTTTATTCTCCATGGTAACTGGTTCACTTTTTGTTGGGGGTAATACTTCCTTCTCAAGATAAATCTTTTCTTCAGGATATCGATCTTCATATCTTGATACTTCTCGATAGTCAGCCCATCCATCCTTGGGGATCTGATTCTTCTGGGTGCGGTTGCGACGCCTTCTTCTGATTCTGTTCTTCTTGGGTTCTTCATCAACTATATAATTATTATTGAAATAACGGCGTACCTTCTCTAAGGGAAATTGGAAATGTACTTCTCCTGTTGCAATGTAAATGATAGCCTTAGTAGTGCTTAGGAACAGTCGTCCTAGGATGATCGGTGGATCCTACTCATCTTCTCCCATCTCGATGACTAAAAAGTCAGTCGGGATGAAGTGGTCATCAATTTGCAGAGGGACGTTCTTCGCTATTCCGTCCACGAAGCGAAATGATTGGTTCGCCATCTGCAGCTGCGCATAGGTTGGGTCTAAAGGCATAGTACCATATAGATATTCATAAGTTACCTTGGCCATTATGTTGACACCCGATCCAGTGTCATAGACAGCTTTCTAAAAGGAACTTCTGTTGATTGTGCATTCAATGGTTGGAACACCTGGGTCGTCTCTCTTGAGCAGATATGGGGACTTGAGCTGATAATCATGCTCTCTGTGGACTGCAGTGATCATTCTCACTGACTCCATCTGTTGTGGCTTCCTATTCTTGTTCTTGTTCCTCCGATTGTTCTTCTTCTTTGGCTCATAAGAATGTTGAGGGTGTGCAGGGAACTGCAACACTTTGTCCTTGAAGAAGAAGGTTTCTCTCTTGCCTTTGATGTTGAAACAAATCTTGGCAGTGTTGGCGTACATGATAGCTCCAGTGGTGTTCAAGAATGGTCGTCCCAAAATAATAGGCGACTTCTCATTACCACCTGTCTCTATTACTACAAAGTCTGCAGGAACATACGAGCTGCCCACTCGTACACATATATCTTCTAGAATTCCCTTGGTGTAGCAAAGTGACTGATCTACAAGCTGCAAGCACATGGTTGTGTACAATAAAGGATAATTAAACATTTTGTCATAGATTACCTTAGGCATGATATTGACGCTTGCACCGAAGTCACAGATAGCTTCGTTAAAGTTTATGCTTCCAATGGAGATCGGGATGACAGGTCTTCCTAGATCACCTTTCTTAATCGGTAGAGTCTCATCGTTCCATCATTTGGAGATAGGGTCACTACAATAACTTCCTGCATTAAATATGTCTACAAGATTTACAGTTTCTAGATCTTCCGGTTGTCCCGGAATTTTACCTTGGTTAGTAGGAACAATATTGGCAAGCTGTTGCAACTGAGATTCTAGCATCTTATTAAAACTTAGCTGATTCTTAATGGCAGTAGAGAAATTATCCATTCTATTATTAATTATTTCTAGCGTTTTATCATTGGATGCTAATTTCTTAGACAGGCTATCCATTAATTTTCCTTGATTAAGCACTAACTCTCTCAGAGGGGGTTGATTGAAAGAATTATTACCTTGATAATTACCTGAGTAGTTATCTGAGTAGTTAGGCCTTTGCTGCTAATTCCAACCATGATTCTATTGAGGACGATAGTAGTTGCTATTATTGTTGAGGTAGTTCACATCCTCTTGTAGCTCTAGGCAATTGCTTCCTGAGTGCCCAGTGTCTCCATACTCTTCATAAGTCATGCGGGAATCATGAATGTGCATGACTTCCTTCTTCTCTCCGGCTCTCTCATCAAGCCTCTTCATAAGTAGGTCCATCTTGGCAGACAGCATGTCCACCTCCTTCAACTAGTGCATACCTCCACCTCTCTTGCAGTTTTGAGTTCTTTCTTCGTTCCAACCTTGGTTGGACGCCATCTTTTCCACAAGAGTTGTGGCTTGATTGATTGTAAGTGATAAAAATGCTCCTCTAGCGGCAGCATCCATAGTCTCACGGGTGCTATTGGTGAGCCCGTGATAGAAGGTCTGCATAAGTGGCCAATTATCCATTCCATGATGAGGACATTCTAGGATGTAATCTTGAAAGCGCTCCCATGCTTCTGGGACTGACTCATCATGTTATTGCTGAAAACTTGATATCTTTCCACGAAGAGCATTTGTCTTGCCCATGGGAAAGAACTTCGCTAAGAAATTGGTGGACCAGAGTGCCCACGTAGTATTCTTCTCCTTATTTGCATAGAACCACTGCTTCGCTCTCCCCAAGAGTGAGAATGGAAAGAGGCGAAGTAGTATGGCATCTCTAGGGACATCCTTGATGGTGAAAGTGCTGCAAATCTCTAGGAAGTGTCGGAGATGAGCACTAGCATCTTCATGTGCCTTCCCATAAAACTGGCTAGCTTGTACCATGTTGATCAATGCCGGCTTTAGCTCAAAGTTTTGCTCAATCTCTGTCACAGGTCCAGTCCGAATGTTAGCTGTAGTTGGAGCTGAGAACTCACGGAGTGACTTATTTGCCATAGCGTCGAACTTTGGTGTTAAGTTCCAAAATATGCTCGGTTGGCCTTCTGAATCAGAGAGTGGAGCTTCCAGTTGGGATGATGATGTTTTTGCTTGAATTCTCTTTAGTTTGGCTCTAGCACTCCTGAATAACAATTCTGGATTATCGATGAAATTATATGGATGGCCAAACCTGCTCATACATTACCCTGTATATGATATATAAAATAGACAGAAGACAAGGGTAAGGCTGTATGAGAAGAGAAAGACGATGGTTTCTCGATCACATTAGTGGATTCAAGTGATGGCTCATCATCCTTTGGATAGCAATTTAACCTTTCCTGGCAACGGCGCCAAAATGCTTGTTGGCATTTAACGTCACTTAAGCTAGGTTGTCATCCCCAGCATGACGCCAGAAATGTGGTATTAAATAAATGCAAATGATCCTCTAGAAATAAATATGAAATCCGCAAGCGCACAGATATTACCGATGTAGCATTTTAACCAGGAGTAAACCAGGTATCGTTATTTATATTTTACCACTGGGAAGGGATGCTAAGGATAATGAATAATGAGCAATGAGCAATACTGCATATGCTAATGGAGAGCATAACCATGTCTTTATCTATCTTCTCATACAGGGTAAGAGTCACAAGATAAATAATATATAAATGATAATAAAGATAACTGATAAGCACATAGCCATATAATGATAAACATCTCAATAGACTACTCTAGATATAAGGGACAAGCATGGATTAGGACGAACTATCGGGATAATCCTAAGTTATTCTAACTATAAAGTCGAAGCATACGATGATTAGTGCAATTACACTTGACAATCATGGCAAGAACAGGTTATATCTACGCATAGTGATATTACTAAGGAAGATATAGAACATAGCCATAACTTCCCTGTAATAGTTGTGCTCTGCCTACCCTATACTCGGGAGGTGGACTACAGAGGACTCAACAGGACTGTCACTCCCGCGATCTACCACACGATCCAGAATATAGGGTACAATCACAGGTAAATACGGTATAGGCACCACGCCTACACAATGTTTACCACTTACCCATGATATCAATAAGTAAGCGCTATATGATCCTATACTTGAATATAAATCTGATCGAACTATGCCAAGCATATAATTAAAGTAGACTAAGAACAATATAATTAAGAACATAAGCAAATAGAGCAAAGTCATATCCAATATGATAGAATAGACTAAAGTCATATTCATATAAATGATGAACTAGATAATATAATGTAAGAACAAATACAAAAGTAGGAGAGAATTACCAAGTATTCTCCGACAGATCCGGAAATCAAGCAATGCTTGGCTCCTTCTAGTTCTAATCCTATGTAGCTATGCTAAACTAGAGATCTAATTGAGATGGTGGCTCTAGGGCTTCTCTGAATAATGAATTCCTTCTTGTGTTGGCTCGAAAATCAGGGTTTCTCCTGAGGCCAGGGGCCTTGCTTATATAGCCCTTTAGTAAGCACCACAGCCCTTGGATCAAACCGACCTTGTTGAACGATTATTATTGATCCTCAAAGGCGGTGGAGGCATAATCCGCGAGGTTGACTGTGATTGGCCACCAGAGGGGGGCGGGCGCCCCTGCTGTGGGCCCGTTTCGTCTCCCGTTTGTTTCTAGAGTCTTCTCGTATCTTTCACATTTCAGAAAAGTTATGTATAGCCCCTTTGTCTCTATGTAAATCTGACATGTGGGTCTCCTTTACTTATTTCCTGATAACCCCCTGCAGAAATAGATATTCACCAAAACTTGTGGAATTCTGTCAGTGTAACCCCTATATCTAGATAGTATTTGTATTTAGATCATTTCTCATGCTATGTTGACGGTTAAAAATGATACTTATCTACCATCAACAACATCATATTGAGGGTAAGCACGGTTATGCCTACCACTTCATGAAAAAAGGCCCAAGGCCCAAGAGGTCCAGGACCTCCATGTAATTTGTAAAACAAATAGGGTACGGAGAAAAATTGCTCCTCCCACATCTTCTATGAATATAGCCCATAGGGCAAGGGTAAGGGTAAGGCATTCCCTCATTCTCCAAACCCTAGTCCTTACTATCTCCCCTTATTTAATTCCCTGTGTCGGACTAGTTAAGTGAGCTAAATTTCCTGTGCGGGACTAGTTAGGTGAGCTAAACTTCACATCGGTGAAGTTATATGCGAAGGTCTAGATCTCAACACATCATACGTATCTAAGAATACAGAAAATAAAAAAGTAAAAATAAAAATAAAAGATTATTTAGAGTAAAATAAAAGAGAACAAGTAAAATATAAAAATGAAAATAAGAAAAAAGTAAAACATATTTTTATAATAAATATATTTAGAGATATAAATATCAATACAATTTTTATATAAATGTGGGATGTATAGTGTACTATTTTGGGAGGAGTGAGCACATACGAATCTGCTCGTTTAATTTATTTAGAATTAGAAATCAAAGGATGGAGTGATATATCGAGACAAAAGGGCTAGCCCAAAGAAAGAAACAAAATAATAGCAAGTCAAAATCGAAGAGGGACATTATTAATTAAAATCCAGGCACTAGTAGATCTCAAAAAAGGATTGGATATGTATTAACCCTAAATACACACACACACACACACACACACACACACACACACACACACACACACACACACACACACATATATATATATATATATATATATATACACATAATACATATTGAGCAGGAACGAGAGGAAGAAGAGATAAAGTCATGCACCTCGAAGAAAACCCAAAACAGTGTCTTTGGCATGTGTTGCGCCTTGGCCCAGGACGCATCCACGTCCAGACTTGCTGCTTCGAATTCTTCATGCTCATCACCCAGCGGCAGCACTGATGCTCCTGTGCAGCCGCTCATCACCACCGTGAACGCAAGAATGGAGCAGGAGCACAAGATAGTCCAGCTGCAATGATTCACCTGTTCCTGTTTCTGCTTGGGTTTGGATTCCATGCTGCAAATGTATATAATTAAGGCTCAATGTATCGTGCGTACGCATGTGAAAGCACTACATCAAGAAATGATAGAGATATACATGATGACTACAAAGAACAAGATAGATGGAGGAGAAATAGGTGTATGTACGAACATAACTCACCTGGATCAGATGACGATGATCCACAGCTCAGCACTAGCTTTAATTTGGGGTAACAGTAAACTCCTCGGCTAGCTATCTTAAGGAGAGATGGAAGGAGTGTGCACACTATGCGGTATGTGCTTTTTTTCTGTGGTAGCTATCAATCGCTCTCCACTCAATGGCTAGCTAGCACTAGCACCAGCAATTGCGCACAGGGCTAAAGTTGGAACTGCGTGTTTGCGTGCTAGCTTCTTTTAAATGAGAGAAGACTCAAAATGCAAATAGTACCAAAAAATGGGATAAGATATACTTACTGAAGGAGAAAGAAGGTTAGAAATACCAATAATAGCATGCATAGTACTCCTTTCTGTCCTAAAATATATAGTGTGTTATGAATTCTAAAATTTGTAATGATATATAAATGCATTCTATATGGTGTCCATGCTCATATTTGGCAAAGTTTATAAGAAAGGAAACCATAATTTTGAAGAGGAACTCCTTAATTGGGTTTAATGCATGGATATATATATGCGTCATTTGTGTGTTTCTTTATGCATCATAGGATAGAGAGTACCAAACTTGGATATCCTATGATGACCAATGCAAAGGAGTGAGGAGGTTTAGGAACCCTTGACCTAGAGACTCAAAATACTTGTTTTGCTTAGCAAGTGGCTTTTAAAATTAAATCAATGACGATGGATTTGACAACAACTTCTGAGGTAGAAGAAGTATTTGAAACATTTTTTTTTGAACAAACAAGCACAAGGTTGTGCCTATTTCATCGATAAAAGCAGGAAGAAGTATTTGAAACATAAAACTACCGGGAGAAACTCATTGACTATTTACTACTAGATTTATCTAGTCTTAATCTATACAATTAATGTGACCCATGCTACGTCCACAGTAGTATTGAAGAACTTAATACTACCCATCTTTATATAACATTTTGTTAAAAAATATACTAAACTCAATTTGACTCTCTATAGAGCCCTAGTTGGTGACACTCGATCCTCAGCTGTACATATAGCTCAAGGGAGATTGATGGAGAATATGCTTCAATGAGAGAGAGCGGTATGCAGTGCTTTGTTCTGTCAGCTCCATCGCTCGCCACATTAGAAATATTCTTCTTGATCAGGATTAGCTGTATCTAGAGGGAGACCCAAAATTGAAAACATCTTATTCACGTAACACGTGCGGGCAACATGCGGGCAAAGGTTTTTAAAATTCTATAAAATGCAAATAAAGTTTGAAAATCATGCAACTTGGCGAGATGCCTTCATATCATAGGCAGAGGCAATGATAAAAATTTGAAATGATTTCGAGTACGTGTGCACGCTGTCGCTTAGAAACCCTATACATGCGTCACATGAAATCATAAAACATACTCGTTGATTCTTGGGTTTCTGAACATCGTACGAGACAACGTTCACAAAACCTTCCCAATTTTTTTTATAGCCTCTGCATACGATATGAAGACATCTCGCCAAGTTTCATGATTTTCAAACTTTATTTGCATTTTATAGAATTTTAAAAACCTTTGCCCGCACGTTGCCCGCACGTGTTACGTGAATAAGATGTTTTAAATTTTGGGTCTCCCTCTGGATACAGCTAATCCTGATCAAGAAGAATATTTCTAATATACATGTAATATTTCTAATATTATGTTTTATTTATTATGCATCTATTTCTAAGTACTTGTTTATTTGTGGTAATTGGTCTACTCTGTTTATTTGCAGGTGATTGAGCGAAGATGGTGGACGGTATGAGGAACGTGCGATTGCTATACCAAAGAACGTTCCGTGTAGGTGAGGCGCCTGAGGGCTTGAGGAGCAGGAGGAGGAGGAGGAGAGAGCCCTCGCCTTCATCGTGCCACCGGAGGAGGAGCAGGTGCAGGAGGAGGAGGAGGAGGAGCAGGAGGAGCAGGTGCAGGACGAGCAGGAGGAGCAGCCGCAGGAGGAGGGAGACGAGGAGGAGGAAGAGGAAGAGGAGGGAGGAGAGGGTTCCGCTGGCTCTGGTGTGCTGGCTGTGTACCTGCGAGGACCGGCGAGCCTCCCTGCAAGACCGATTCCTATTGCCAGACGCCCGTTGGTTCGTCCCGAACCCCCAAAGTACGTAACTTTCCATTTTCCAAATACTTTTTGCGTATGATATGTTCAAAATCTCAATAGCAACTAATAATTTTCTTAATCACGTGGGCAGGTCTTGGAGGATCGTAGAGTCCGCAGGTGGTCACCAACGCTCGGTGAATGGCATCCTGGGATTTCTTGTGAGGGAGCACTTCCCTGGCTTGGTTATGCACTGTGGAGTGCCGGAGCCGGCCTACACGTGGAAGCACTACGAGTCCGCCACAGATGATGATCTTCTTGGCAAGGTGTTTGCCAACAAGGCGGAGCGGGTCAGGGCCGAGCTGTGGGTAAGTATTTCTCGCACTATATAGCTCAATACATCACATCTATTACACTTTTTTCAAATAATGAATGCATTTATTACACTTTCTTCAATATGCAGGACTTCTACATATGCGAGCCAGGAGCTGAGGAATTGGCGGATCGGGTGGCTACCACTGCCTGTAAGAAGCTCGTGCATGACATGCATTATGAATCGCGCCTCCAGGCTATCATAAACTACCTCGCGTGGTTCGAAGGCAGGAAGGTCACCAAAGTAGAAGCAAGAAATATTTTCTTGACCCGGGACCAGTACCTAAAGGTAAACATTGATTTCTTTAAGATTAAGTATCATTAATTTTATCTTCTTATATTTCATACATGCTGACGTGTAGGGCGTTCTGAGTTGGTGCTCCTCGCATCTGGATTGATGGGAAGTCATAGTGGACAAGTGGTGCAGCGAGGGGTGAGTGGACCAGCACAACACTTGTCGGGAATGGCGTCTTCAGATGCAAGGTCAGCACACCACCAAGGAAGCCATAGCCTTAGAGGATACGCGAAAACATGGGTACGCGAATTCGTTTATTTACTCTAAAGTATAATACGACATGTATTCTAATAATCTTGTTATTTTGGTTGCAGTAGAACACACACGACAGCCAGCCTTGCACCGAGTTCATGGCATATTCCATGGCACATAAGGGCAAGGCTACGTCCGACGTCAGCTACAACCCAGAGGACCCGCCGGAGGCGTATACCAATCCGAGCATCCATAGCCGCCTCACTGAGTACACGTCGATGGCAAGGGAGGTACATGGCCCAAATTACGATCCGAGCACCCATGACCTTGATGCAGAAGTTGTCATGAGGGTGGGAGGAGGCAAGAAGCATGGACAGTACTGGTTGGGCGACGACGTGATCGACACGGCTTCCACGCCCACTCTCTCCCAGATTCGAGTAAGGAGCACGAGCGGGGGCCCGGTCATACGACCTAGGCCTAGCCCTACACAGCACCGGGTGGACACACTCGAGGTTGGTGGAATTTGTCTTGTATTTGTCGTTCATTAATTTTATCATACCTTACCTTTGCAGTATTAACATGTGCATGGAATTTTGTAGGCGGCGCTGCAAGAAGAGAGGAGGCAACGACAGGAGTACCAGCAGAGGGTGGACGCGGAGCGGGCCGCCGAGCGGGCAGCACATGAAGAACAGGCGAGGCAGATGGAGGCGAGGATGGCCGACATGGTTCGGTACATGCAAAGCCTAGGGGGGCATCCATGGTGCACCGCCTATGCCTCAGACACTACTTGCTCCACCTCCACTTGTGGTCCCGGTCGCACCTCAGCTACACTTTACTCCCGTGAGTATATGACCATTTTAGTTTTTATGTTTATGCTTAGGGTCAAACAACTACAATACTTGCAACCTAGTGGACAATAGATACTTTGGTCATGTATAATTTAATTTTACTCACACATGCAACATCTTCTCTTTTGTGCAGCCTGCATCGGCGGCATCGAATGATGGGTCTCGTGTATTCGGAGAGTCGCCGGGAGGATCTCACATAGGGCCTTCTCACCTCGGTCCATCGCCATGATACTTATGGTTATTCTCTTTCGGACTTATGCTTGTGATGGACCTGTGACTTGTAAGCACTTGTGTTTGTTTTCGATAACTTTCATGGACTTGTGAGTGTGATGGACTACTTGTGGACTTGTGAGTGTGTTGGTTTTGTGAGATATGTGATGTTGTTGATATATAATTGTGATCAATGTGATACATTGTGAGAAATATGCTGCTTAATTTATATATATGTGTCATGTTTTGTCTGTGATATGTTGTTTGGAAGAAATGCAAAAAAATCAAAAAAGGGGGCTGTCTGGTCGATTTGCCGAGTGCCTTTTCCCTAACACTCGGCAAATCGGCCATTTAGGGCACACCTGGAAACACGGTTTGCCGAGTGTCAGGGAAAACACTCGGCAAACCGACCATTATTCGCCGAGTGTCTCCACTCAATACACTCGGCAAACTGGACACCATTCGCCGAGTGTCAGGGAAAAGGCACATGGCAAAGTCGACGTATTCGCCGAGTGGCGGCACTCGGCAAACCTGACGTCGCCGTTTCGAACGTTAGGTGGTCGTTGCCGAGTGCTCGACACTCGGCAAACGTTTTGCCGAGTGCCCGACAAAAAGCACTCGGCAAATCTCTCTTTGCCGTTAGTTTTTTCACCGTTAGCGATTTGCCGAGTGTTACACTCGGCAAATTGTTTGCCGAGTGCTGCGAACACTCGGCAAATCGCCTTTTTGCAGTAGTGATAGGATACAAATTAATTCATGTCATTCTCGGATGACCCCTTCAGTCAAAATATACAAATTAATTAAACTTATCAAAAAGTAACATCTTATATAATTTATTGTCATTGAGTTCTAATATAATTCGAAACAAATTGTCAATGTTAATGGTGTGTGTGGTTTGTTAAGATTTTTTCATGCATGATTGACATATTTATTTACTTATTGGTCTACAGTCTATACAGTGGTACATAGCCTTTTGCTTATTGCATATTTACTGTGTAGGAGTTTGTAATTTAGAAAGATATATTGCTTACTTTACGATTATTAAACTATTTTCTTTAACATCTTACATTAGTATTTAGATAAAAGACTAGAAACCCAGGTGCGGCGTTGTCGCGCCCCGCCTTGAGCATGCCAGCCCATGGAGGCATGAACTGAACGGTTTGTGCCATGTTATTACAAATATTAACCTGTAGTAATTATGTCCAAATATAATATTTTGAACACATGTTCTACTGTATGTCTGTATATCATATATGAAACATATGTCTCTTTTTCTAGAATATATGTCTCTGAAGATTAGAAGACACCTTTAGCTGTGGCCTTATTGAATTATAAATGCTAAAATGAAAGCATTCCATTGATTAGCTGATTAGAGATGGGCTGGAGCTTAAAAAAACGATTAACTCTGCATTTTTGAAAAAATGTGGGCCATCTGATTCTTTAAGATAGAAATAAATCTATTGCACTGAAAGGCTATTAAATAGATGTCATGGCTGAGTTGTTACTGTTTCTGGAGATATCCAGTGTTGTTGACATAAAGAAGTCATCAGACCCAAACATTTGGTTGATAAAATGAACTATTATTGTGACACCTGTAATCCCTTTGTAAATTCACCTGTTCATCATATAAACATGATATAAAATTTGGACACTATATGTGCATTTGTATTAGCATCTAAGAAGATAAATCTTGCACATGGACAAACAACAGATGGCGCGGCAACGCCGCGCCATGGTTTTCTAGTCTATTCTCATTCTGATGATCGCCGGCTCTCTTTAGTTGGGGAACAAAAACGGCAGCCTGGAACTTATGCATGCATGCATGCCGAGCAGATTTAGATTTACGCACGATGGGAGGCGTAATTACACATGCTGCATGCTACCTGAGCTGGTCACGAATGTTCTGGAGAGTGCTAGAACTGGAGGACTCGGGACTGACGGCTCCATCAAGAGGCACTGAAGATAATTAAAAAAGGAGTTATTACCTTGCGGTCCGTGACGAAGAACCTCGATTCGGTTTTGATATTCGTGTTCACCACCGATGACCTATTGCGTCGTTGTAGTTGTTGTTCTCCAGCAAAGATATAGGGTGTCTTGGTGTTGTCTTTTACTAGTGAAAATAAGGTGTGAACTGTGAAGGGTGAGGCATGACAGAACTCGAGTGAGCGATGGCTGAAGTTGTTAATTGTTAACGATCAAGAGTGGCAGGTTCAGTTAAACTTCTTAGGTCTGGTTGTGTCATATATATGTTGTGCCTATCCTTGGAGCTTTGAAGCAAGGTGTTCACATGGAGGATGAAGAGTTCTCCAGAATCAGAATAGGACATGACCATAGAAAAATATGTAAAGCTCTTGTACTTTCTAGAAACATGGCTTGAGCTGTGCAAAATTAGAAGTTACTCCCTCCGTCTCTTTATATCTGTCACTGTTGGTGTGCGTGCCACAAGTTTGACTTGTTTTATAGAAAATACGTGCAACATTTGTAATAAATTTATTAAAAAAGTAGATTCAAAGATCTTTTTAATGATATTAATTATGTACTATAAATATTAATATTTTTAATACATATTTAGTCAAAGTTGTTTCTCGGAAAGCGTAAATGACAGATATTTAGGGATAGAGAGTACGTGTTGTGGCCTGGTGAACGTGGCCTCGTGAATGGTTGAACACGTGGCAAGGTAAGAAGTGCACATTTCGTTGCCCTGCGAATAGCTACTAGCGAATGTGGCCCTGTGCTAGTGAATGTGGCCATGTGAACAGCTGGACACGTGGCAAGATAAGAAGGTTGATGTCGTGGGGCGGGCAACTTTCGTACTAGTCAAGACTGGAGAGATATTTTAGTTTGTTTTTTATGATTATAGTCTTAGGCAATCTACATACAAATTAACTGGGTTATAGAATTTGAGAAACAAACTGTTAGAATTTATATAAATAGTTTCCCTAAATTCATATGAAGAAATTCTAATAAATCTCAAAAACCCAGTATCTGTGTTCCCTAATAGGCTTTAATGTTTAAACCCATATGTAGAGGTGGGAGACATAACATCTATTAGTACCATATTGCTAATTGATATGGAAGTAGGGAGTTTTCCTCCCTATATATACGTACCAACCCTCCTGAGAATAGACACACAAAAAAACTACTATTGGGAATTCTAGTTAAAAAATCCTAAGGTAGCCAAATAGTATTTTCCTCTTCTCGCAACTGCACTACCGCCGTAGTCTCTCCATCTCGATTGTTTGCGTGCACCGGCGTTTGGGAGAGCAGGTCTCCGGAACCCCATCTTTGCGATCTTGCACTGGGAGAAGGCGAATAAGGTTTTTGGGAAGCGCTCTTCACGCGACTGCTCCCAAATCCTTCACAACGGCTCGTCTTCCGAAGGCTGCATCGGCACGCTGTCTTCGTCGTCGCCAGGCTCGAGGGATCGTCAACGGGAACATTCCACCGCCGCTCATCGACGACCTCGACTTCGCTCCATCGTCAACGCCATCTGCATCTCCACCACTGTCAACTACATCTACAATCGTCAGGTATCATTCTCGTGATCTAATCTTATCGTCCATAATGTCTAATCTATCAAGCGTACGTGCTATCCTTATAATTATAATCACGTTTATGCTTATACTATGCAATATGTTAATATGTCATGCTAGTTTACTGTACATGCTTAATCTAGTTCATTAGTTTGTCATGATTTACATTTTAGTTTTAATCTGGAAATTACCTAATTACTTAACAATCCAAAAACCTTAATATAGATCTTTTCTAGAATTATCTATGGCTAGTTTTGCTGACGCGCTGAGGCCGGAAAAGTTTTCTGGTGCGTATTTTAAGAGATGGTCCATCAAGGTCACTAATTGGCTTACGATCATAAGAGTTTTCTGGGCGAAAGATGGCTGGCCTGAGGAAAACATCTCTGATGAAGATCAGAGAAAATTCTAGGAAGCCAATCAAATCTTCGTGGGAGCTGTGCATAATGTGCTGTCTGATTATCTATTTGATTCGACTCTGCACATGATAGATGCAAAGACTCTATGGGATTATCTGAATGCTACCTATGGCGCTTCAGATGCAAGCAAAGAGCTGTACATCATGGAGATTTTTCATGACTACAAGATGGTTGCTAATAAATCAGTAGTCGAACAAGCTCATGAGGTCCAGCGCCTGGCTAAGGAACTTGAATTCCTTAAGTGTGTCATACCCAATGAATTTGTGGCTAGATGCATTAAGCAAAGTTGCCTTCTTCTTGGAGGAACTTCGCCACAAGCCTTAAACACAAGAGACAAAAAATATCAGTTAAAAACCTGATAGCATCTCTTGATGTTGAGGAAAAGTCTCGGGTTAAAGACAACATTGAGAAGGGGAATGAGGAAAAGCTAAGCCTTTCAATGCCAAACCAACAATTGCCTTCAAGAAGAAGAAGAAAGACAAAGCAGAGTTGCCTTGCTTCACTTGTGGAGAGCTTGGTCACTTTACTAAAGAGTGTTCAAAGCGAGCGGACAAAAGAGAAAAAGAAGAATGTCAACCTCATGACTGCTAGCAGTACTGATGACGGGTATGGTAATTTTCCTATTATACTATCAGTACTTCAATCTCTAAGTTGGTAGGTTGATACAGGTGCTAATATTCACGTGTGTGCTAATATCTCTATGTTTTCTTCTTACCCGGGGCTCCAAGGTTCCTCCGTCCTGATGGGGAATGGGTCATATGCTTTTATTCGTGGTGTTGGCACGGTAGATATGAAGTTTACTTCGAAAAAGATCGTGCAGCTAAAGAACATGCAGCATGTCCCTACTATTTGCAAGAACCTTGTTAGCATTTTCCTTCTTTTGAGAGATAGATTTGTTGACGCGAAAATGTGTTCACGCCGACGCGCCTACAACCGAGTGAACCGAGACTATGCGACTCCCGATTTGTGAGGTTTCTTCAACATGCCGGTTAGCTTCGACCAAGGCGTGCCAGTCAATTTGACCTGCAATTGACAAGGGATGAAAGCATATCAGTAACAAAAGGGTGGAACATGCCGGTGTTACCAGATAGTTCCAAATATATGACTCAGATAGCCAGATCAAAAGAGCTATCAACTAGAGAGCTGACACCTCGAGTGAATCAGCAGTTTCAATACACAATCGGCTATTTCATATGTACGAGTGTATAAAGCTTAAGATATCTGAACATGATGATTGTCTATAATTGATATAAAACAATTATAACATGTCAAGATAAGATGTATATGCTCGGTATCATTGATTAAACTGACTAAGACAATCAATTCATGATTTATTTTACGTAGAGGATTACAATGCTTGAGGAAATCGGCAATCTAGCTTATTCATACATGCCAACCTTTAACGCATCATCTTTCATACAAATAGACTTGCTAACCGACATCGTCTAAATCTAAGCAACCTTAACAGTGGGGATCACATGATACAGCCATAATAAGACAATTAGAAGAGATTAACAGATCTATTTGTACTTATAATCATGTAATAAAAGCAACATGCATGGATAAAACTAGGTACCTCAGAACCAAGCATTGTATTTATCAAGGCATAGACAATTGGCAAAAACAACCAAAGCCGACATGACCAACAAATAGAGTATATGACTATCATCATTATTAATATCTACTAACCAACATCATTTGAATCTAAGTAACTTTAACAACGGGGATCATATGATGCAGCCATAATAAAGCCCTTAGAAGAGATTAGCAAACCATAACAACAAATCTAGCCATATCAATGAATGCAGATCATGTGAGACATAAGATCTAGATAAAACAGCCGATCTAGCAGGTTTAATCGTTATGTAGTGAAATTTTAGCTTGAACAAGCTTAGATAATGATCAAACAATATGATATAAGACCGATCCATCTAAATCTTAGTCGGGAAGTATGTTATAATTGACGAAACATTAACCATAACACACTTGAACTATTGAAAGAGATGCACTACAGCAAAAAAAACGAACCACCAAATGCACTGGAACTATTGAAAGAGATGCACTACAGCAAAAAGAGATGCAAAAATGAACCACCAAATGCACTGGAACTATTGAAAGAGATGCACTGCAGCAAAAAGAAAGGATTTGCTCCTACAGTTCAATCTCTTATTGTAAGTAAAATCATACTTAGTTCACAATCTGATGATACATTAGGCTCATATGTCATGATCATTGACCTATCTATGTCTCTTATGCTGCAAGGCTAAAATAGAGGAGAAGCTGAATGAACCGGTAGATGATGGTCTTCAACCAAAGGATGTGACTGATGTGGTCTCTCAGGCTCTTGCTCAGAAAACTAAGAAGAACATGTTTCTTGTAAATGTGGGGCTCCAAAGTAATGCCACACATGTTAGTGCTGAGCGTGACCTAGAAGAGGAACTAGTGGTGGAGAAACAAACATCAAGTGATCTTAGGGAGTTTGTCAAGGCTCAACAACAGCAAATGGGAGAAATGATGAAGAAATTCTAGGAGGCAGAAGCAACTAGGGCTAAGCAAGAAGAGGAGAGGGCTAAGCAAGAAGAGGAGTCTAAGAAAATGCAAGCTGATATTGATGCACTAATCAAGACTTTGATGTCCATAGTTCCAAGATGCCAAGCAACGCAGTAAGGTTGTTTTTGGTTATCGGCTGGTGCACATTGTTGTTGGTTGCTTATTTTGGTGATGGATGTTGCGATGTGAACAAGTGGCTGCGTCTTTTGGTTGAATTGATGCATGGCTGTGAACTTATGTGCATGTGAACTGTAGCATGGTATTTGACCTGTGCATGCATGGTTTTTGGTGATGGATGCATGTTCTGTGAACTATATTTAGGTGTATGTGAATTGTTGGTGTTTTGTGAACTACAGCATGGTCTTCGACCTGATGCATGTTTTTGTTGTGCCAAAATTCATATGTAACTATATTTAGATGTATATGTGATGATGGGACCTTGGTATATTTATATGTATATGTGATGAATTGTGGTCATCTATGACGATATGAATCATGTGAATTTAAATTTGAATTGTTGTCAATTTAAATGTGAAATTAGTGTCCATTTAAATTTGAATTTGATGTAATTTAAATTTGAATTTTTGTTGATATGTTATGGGCCACAATGGGCTAATTCTACTATGCAATTGGGCTAGCCCAATAGGTGTACTAAAATATGGGCCCAACTAAATCTAAAAAAATACATAAAATATGGGCCTAATTGGAGAAAATGGGCCATAGAAAGCCTATTGATGATGTGGCAAGGTGGCAGCCACGTCAGATCCAACATCACCAAATGACATGGCAATAGCTGACGTGGCAGCAAAACCATGACGGTTCAGTTCATCACCATAGCCTCTTCCTATAGTTGCCCTTCGGTTTATCTATGACGATCCAAAAAACTAACCTGTGACGTTCTATTTCGGTCCAAAAAATGTATGACGCGGGATAGGTGACGTTTTACAAGACCGTCATCGATAGTTAACCGTGACGCATTTTCGCTTGTTCATGACTAAATCAAAACGTCACATAAAGCCAAATTTCTTGTAGTGCCATCAACGATAACTAGCTCATATTCATACATTATAAGAGATCGGACGAGACCGTTGCGGGGTTATAAAGCATAAACATGAACCATGGCGGAACTTACAAGCAAGCTAGAGGTTGAACGATGCAGCCTAACTTGAAGAAGAACTCGCCGACATCTACTGTTCCTAAGGGGTGGCGTGATGCCGGGTTGTGTTTGTTTGTAAGAGATTGGATCCCTAATTACAATAGCCAGGGCTTATATTTATACCATGGGCTTGACACGAGTCCTAATCGAACACGATCCCTTATTACAACTTCTAAGAATAAAAAGACATCTTTCCTAATTTTAAAGTTAACTTAGGCTCTACTCTTTCCCTTCTTTGTAGAGTCCAACACGTTGAATCTTTGATCATTGTCGACCGGCTTTAGACATAAAGTCACCTAAGAGTCCAAATAGCCAAGCCATCGCTTTAGCCGATGTCATCCATTTAGCCGATTCCTTCCGAACCATCCTTCCTCGACGCTCCCGCTTCTCTTTTCCAAAATTTGGTGCAAACAAGGTTTAAGGTAGTGTTAGAGTCCAATAAAATAGTTATATCTAAGTATAGACAATTTATTGGTAAAGGCTATGATTGTGGATGCTTGTTCCGCCTATCTTTGGTAGATTTTTGTAATAAGTCAGTGAATCATACTTGTGGCACAATTAATGATAGTTCGAGTGTTTGACATTCTCACTTATGTCATGTGAACTTTGGTTTGATGTCACGTTTGTCTAACTTGAGTTTAATTCCAGATTTCACTATTGCCAAAGGTTCTAAGTACCATAGTTGTGTGCAATCTAAGCAACCTCGAAAGCCTCACAAGGCAGCGGAGGAGAGAAACTTGGCACCTCTAGAACTCATACATTCTGATCTATGCGAGATGAATGGTGTGTTGACAAAAGGTGAAATGAGATATTTGTAACACCCCAGATGTTTGCCACCAGTTAAGCAGTGGGTTTGAGCTCAAACATGATAGATTAAGTGGTGATGAAGAGGTCAATGTCAAACCTATGGAAATGAGCCCCAACCTAAACTTGGATATTGCACCCTTGTTTTACATATAGGCCCTTTTCAAGATATATGCTTGGGTGGTGACATGGTAATATCTTCATGTGTCTCACATCAATACCCATCTATATTGGTCACTCGAAAAGTTTCATGAAGTTTAGAGTCAAAAAGTCACATGAAATGATAAGTTATATCCTTGTTGGAATGGTTTTACTAAGTGCTTGAATTGCACTATTAAGTGAATGGAAATATAGGTCATCAACCAAACCTTGCAACCCTTGCCTAAAAGACTCTAGATGGACTCTACAACAAAAGTCGTGAAAGGTTCGTGTTGAGCAAATGCCCCGAAAATGCTCCAATGGATCAAAAAGGATAATTTCAGCTTTATCGTGATGCTACATTGATCAAAGTAGAACTGTAGGTTTTATACCAGTTTTGATGTTGGATCTTATATAAAAGTTGTACTTCATGTTATGGAGAAGAAACTTTGTATTTGGAAGAAGAGCCAAATCAGCTTGGAAATAGGTCAAACAGAGGCTCGAAGTTTGAATCAGCTGCTGTTTTTCAGCCCTAGAAATAATTCTAAGTCCTTGATTGACCACTGCGAGTTGCTATGTTTGTGACATTTTATCTTCCAAATTCATATGTCAGCTCAATTGGATTCCGTAATACGAGTTGGAGTATGCCTTGTGAACGAAACAATAGATCAAGTGTCACCAGAATTGGAGCTTGTTTGGACCTTCAAAATCAATTCCCAAAACTGCTAGTTTCGTCATATCTGTGAAAACTGAAATGTAAATGGAATACGGTATATTGCAAATGAACTTACCTCTTCATTGATCTGTGATGTACATATATATACATGTTGTACGGATGCCATGGAGACTGCACGCAGGCAACCGTCCATGGCGCCGACGGTTGAAACGATAGTGGGAGAGAGAGAGGAGCGTCGACAGTTCCATCGTGGGAGCGTTCCCAGATGTTTCCAGATGAGATCAACTCCTTTGTAGTTGTAACACTCCCCCTTTCATTGAATCCATTTTGAGATCAATGAATAGTATTAATCCTCCAAAAAGTCCTGTAGGATAAAAATGAGGAGAAATACTTGATAGATACGCTGTTAAAAACTCCTTCAAACCCAGTGGGAAAATAAGGAGAAAGTGACACAACATATAATGTATTGCCTCATTGTAAACCCATATGAGAAAACCTTTGCAGGAGAAAACTCATAGATAGTTTAGAGAACAATATATGTCATTGATATCTCCTTAAAAACCCCGATGGGGAAAACAGGAAATACGACATATGCTTATGCTAATATTGCCTCATTAAAAACTTCATATGAGAAACCTTGAGAGTAAAACTCATACGAAGAAAAGAGTGTAATATGATGGTTTGGACAGAGAACATCTAGGAGATTTCTCCCCCTGAACCTTGCAAATCTTGAAGTTGTCGCATACCAATTCCTTGAACACATTTCTGGAATGAGGATGGTGGTAAGGACTTAGTGAATAAATTAGCGAGGTTATCACATGATTTGGTTTGCAAGATGTCTATTTCACCCATTTGTTTCAACTCATGGGGATAAAACAACTTGGGAGAAATATGCTTGGTTATGTTGCTTTTGATGTAACCTGTCTCCATCTGTGTAACACAAGCAGAGTTATCTTCATAGATAACAGTTGGTGAATCAATGCCACCAATACCACATGATTGTTGTATGTGGTTAATTACTCTACGAAGCCGAACACATTCACGTGAGGCCTCATATAGTGCAATTATTTCAGAGTGATTAGTGGAGGTAGACACAAGGGTTTGTTTTGAAGACTTCCATGAAATGGCTATCCCTCCGTGTAGGAACACAAAGCCTGTCTGGGATCGGCCATTATGGGGATCAGATAAATAGCCGGCATCAGTGTATCCAATCATCTTGGAGTCTGGGTTCCTTTGGAAAAATAATCTAAGATCTCTTGTGCCATTCACATATCTGAGGATATGTTTTACTCCCGTCCAATGACGTTTGGTAGGAGCAGCGCTATGTCGAGCTAGCAAGTTCACTACAAATGCAATATCAGGCCTGGTGCAATTTGCAAGATACATGAGTGCTCCAATGGCACTGAGATATGGGTAAACAGGTCCCAGAATCTCTTCTCCTTCATCCTGTGGTCTAAATTGATCAGTCTTGAGCTCTAAAGACCGAACAACCATAGGAGTTTTGGAGGGATATGATTTATCCATATTGAATTTCTCCAATACATTCTGGATATAGGCAGATTGATGCACTAAAATTCCAGTGGGAAGGTGCTCAAGTTGTAAACCTAAGCAAAATTTAGTTTGACCCAAATCCTTCATTTCAAACTCTGTCTTTAGATGATTGCATGCTTCATCAATATCTTGTGGGTTGCCAATGATATTTAAATCATCAACATACACTGATATTATGCATAATCCTGTTTGGGACTTCTTGATGAAGACACATGGACAATCATCATTGTTAGTGTATCCCTTCTGCAGAAGGAACTCACTAAGTCGGTTATACCAGATTCTTCCTGATTGCTTTAAGCCATAGAGTGACTTTTGAAGCTTTACACAGTACATGTTGCGATTTTCGTTCTGATCCGGTATAGAGATTCCATCGGGAACCTTCATATATATATATATATATATCCGAATCAAGTGACCCATAAAGATATGCAGTCACTATGTCCATCAACTGCATGGATAGATGACTTTGAACAGCCAGAGAAATAAGATATCAGAATATTATTCCACTCATAACTGGAGAATATGTTTCATTGAAATCAATGCCGGGTCTCTGCGTGAACCCTTGTGCTACAAGCCTCGCCTTATGTCTCATAACCTCGTTGTTCTCATTCCGTTTCCGGACAAAAACCCATTTGAATCCCATAGGAAAGATTCCATTAGGTGTAGGTATTGCATGAGTGAATACCTTTCTTTTGGAGAGTGAGGCTAATTCCGCTTGAATTGCATCTTTCCATTGATTCCAGTCCGAGCGCTTTTTGCACTCTGCCATGGTCTTAGGATCTGGATCATTTTGGATGATTTCTGCAATTGACTCAGCGAAATAGATGTCGACAACTGTAGACTTTCTGTCATATGATTCTCCGGATTCAATGTAGTTGATGGAAATTTCACGCACCCTTTGTGATGCATCATTATTTCCCAATATGATTGCATCGGGGCGTTCCGATGTCCCAACATCAGTAATTGAGTGCACTGTTGATGTGAGATGTGAAGATTGAATCTCAACAGGGTGTTTCTCAACATGAGGTTGAGTTGCATTTGCTGTGTTGGGAGACTTGTTCTTCCCTTTCCTTTGCTTGCAAGAAGTTGCATCCGTGGAAATAGCCTTACTTCTCCCCCTCTTACTTGGGAGCTGAGTAGTTTTGTTTGGTACCTCTACTCTTTCTGGCACATTTCTCGCAGGATTGTAGGATTTTGTAACACCCTTGTAATCAGCAAATGCATCTGGCATGTTATTTGCAATGTGTTGCAAATTGATGATCTTCTGAACTTGAAGTTCAGTTTCAGATGTACGTGGATCTGAATTGGAGATGTCCGTGGCATCCCAATTGATTTCCGGCATTGTTTGTGGTTTTCAATTCCTCCCCCTAATGCCTTCATTGAAGATACAATCAGTGTACCGGGCAGTAAATACATCCCCTGTAAGGGGTTCCAGGTATTTAATGATCGACGGAGATTGATATCCCACGTAGATCCCTAATTTGCTGTGTGGGCCCATAGATGTACGCTGTGGTGGTGAGATCGGTACGTATACAGCGCAACCGAACTTCCGCAGATGGGAAATATTTGGTGTATTTCCACGTACAAGTTGCAACGGGGAGGTTGTATGGTATGCAGTTGGACGCAATTGGATCAAGTCTGCAGCGTGTAAGACTGCATGACCCCAACAAGATGTTGGTAGATTACAATTCTGTAGTAATGGTCTTGCAATAAGTTTCACTCTCTTAATGAGAGATTCTGCCAACCCATTTTGAGTATGAACATATGGGACCGAGTGCTGAACTTGAATTCCTAAGGCCATGCAATAATCATTGAAGGCACGTGAGGAAAATTCAGCAGCATTATCCATTCGGATGGATCGGATTTAATGTTCAGGATGTTGTTCCTTAAGTTGAATAACTTGAGCAACAATCTTAGCAAATGCATGGTTTCTCATGGAGAGGAGACTCACATTAGACCATTGTGTAGATGCGTCTATGAGAACCATGAAATACCTGAATGGCCCAGACGATGGTTGAATGGGACCACATATGTCTCCTTTAATGCGTTCAAGGAACTTTAGAGGTTCGGCATGAATTTTGAGTTAAGAGGGCCTCAAAATTAACTTCCCTGTGGCACATGCGGTGCACACAAAATCTGAGGATTGGGGAAATTTTGCATCGCTTAAAGTATGACCAACAGAATTGCTTATAATTTTCCTCATCATCCCGATGCCAGGATGGCCAAGGCGTTCATGCCAAGTTTGGAATGCGTTAACATTCTGGAAAATTACTTTGTAAGCAACATGTGGTACGGGTTTAATGTATGTGTAGTACAATCTAGACGGGAGTGAGGGAACTTTTTCAAGTGTCTCTTTGCCATATCCGTGATCTTTTGTAATGAGAAGAAACTCCTCATTGTTGTTCGCATGGGTTTCAACATGCAACCCATTCTTACGGATATCTCTATAACTCAATAGGGTACGCGTTGAATCGGGATACAATAGTGCATCCTCAACTGTTAGCGATGTACCCATAGGGAGCATAATAGTGGCCCGACCGGTGCCAACTATTACAGCATCGCGCCCAGCGATTGTTAAAACATTTCCTTTATTCTTTGTGAGAGTTTGGAAATATTTTATCTCCCTAATTATAGAGTTAGTGGTACCACTATCCACTAGGCACATTTCCTCATCCATCAGATCGACTCCCGTACAATCTATACAAAATGGAGAATTTGAACTTGTAATTCTCAACAAATATATATAGAATACATACAATATATATAGGTATCAATTGTGCATAATATAATTACAATACCCAATGTGCTCAATCAAGTACGGACAGGGACTAGCCTATTACAACATCCACAATCAAAACAACATCATCCACAATCACAACATAAGGTAGCAAGGTATCTCGAAGTGTAGGAGCCTAGTTAAAGTCTCCAAATATGTCGCCAGAGGTGTACTCCACAATCATGTTCTCCGCATCAGCAGTGTTCCCATTAGGTGGTGGCAGTGCCTTGGTGTTGCTCGGTCCCGCAGGAGCGGAGTAGGAGCACCCAGGGGCATCTAGCATCGGGAGGTCAATTTGGAATGCTTGTTCCATGTTGACAGCAGGTTGGGAGTTGAAGTGAGCTTCAAATTGTCCACCTTGATTGGAACGTCCTTGATTGGAGCATCCTCGTCCCATGGAATTCAAGTACAATTCCACTAGGTGCTTAGGAGTGCGACATTTCTGAGTCGGATGGCTGTAGCAGCCACACTTGTCACAAGTGCTAGACTTGTTAGGCTTCTTATTGTCCGACTTTGAAACATCCTTTCCCTTGTTAGCACCACGAGACTTACGCTGTCTCTGTCTCTTGCGCTTGTTCTTTCCTTTGAAGTTTCTAGGATTGCTAGAGTTAGAAGCATTCCTTTACTGCTTGTTCTGAGTATTAGCATGTACTTCTGGCAAAGGCTTTGTTCCCATGGGACGCAGGTTGGAGTTCCAAAGGAGGAGCTCATTATGCCTTTCTGCCTGAAGTAATGTCTTAATCAACTTAGAATAAACAGTGAAACCTCTTTCACAGTATTGTTGCTGAAGGATCATCTGAGAGGGAAGCATGGTAGACAATGTCTTCTCAATTTTCTTCGCATCAGTTGGCTCCTTTTCGCAAAATTTCAGTTTAGCACTGAGTTTATGAACAACATGGTTGAACTCTCCCATAGATTTAAAATCTTGTAGACGGAGATGGTTCCACTCATTTATAGCTTCTGGCAAGATGACTGCCTTTTGCTGTTCATACCATGTTTGAAGAGCAAGCCACAGAGCGTGTGGGTCTTCCTCTATCAGATACTCAGCTTTGAGATCCGGATGGATGTGGTTCCTTATGATGAATAAGGCATTGTACTTGAGAGGCTCCGCCAATGGGTCAACTCCCTGTTGGGGATGGGCAATAGCCTCGTACATTCCGCGCAACGATAGACTCACTTTGAGATCCATCGCCCATGTGGGGAAGTTGCGGCCATCAAGAGCGAGAGACTCAAACTCTTTGGTGGCCATTGTGCCTACATAAGTAGGGCAGTAGATTTGTTAAAAACAATTGGCAATGTTGAATAAGCAATGTGAAATGCAATTAATCAAGGTAAACTTGAAATAGGGGACATTCTCCTTTTATGGAATAAAATAGTCAAGCACCAATGGTGTTAACTTTGTTTAATTCATTTTTCATCATTGGGTACGCACTTTGAGGATGAAATCCTGCAGCAGCACAATGGTGCTACCTTGTGTATGGCCGATGTGAAAAAAGAATTACATGGTAATCACTTAGGTGTAGACCTTGTATAATTTATAATCAAATTGGCTACGCACATTGAGGATGAAAATCCCGCAGTAGTACTATAGTACTACCTTGTGTATGGCCAATTTGAAAATAAATAAAGGTAGTCACCCAAAAGTGTAGACCAAATTGTTTCAAAACTTGATATTGGGTACGCACGTTGAGGATGAAATCCCACAGTAGTACTATGGTACTACCTTGTGTATAGCCAATACCAAAGTTAAGAAACTTGGAGTTATTCCAAAAATGAGAGAAAATCAACCGAAAGAATTTGCATGAAATATTAAGTGCTTGTATGGAAAGCTGAAAAACTTAATATGTAAATTGCATAAAGTAAATTGCAATAAATTTTGCGGAATATATTTTTATTGGGAATGCCAGAGGCAACGCTTTGAACAATATACTCAACACAAAATGTTCATGTTATTGGGAATTGCATGGGGCAAACACTTTGAACTTGAACAAATATGTATAATACATTGCATCAGATGGAAATACATATGTACAATACATGGTTACATCAGGAGTCTAAAACAGTAAAATTATTTAGACTAACACACTGATGATAAGTACTACGAAATTAGCAATTAACATAATAGTTAAAGGCTAAATACAGTAGAAAACATTGACTAAAAAAATCAAAGAAACATCAGATAGTAGATGCAGGCCCATCCAGCATGTGAGCTGTACGTGCGTGCCAGCAAAGGCAGCATGAAAGCCGGCCGAGTCTCCAACCAGAAAGCAAGCGGTGGACTGCTGTACAAGCAGATAAGCAAGCAGGCAGTGCTAGTCGCACCGCACGCTCGCATCCAACGCCGCCGCTTCAGTAGAAAACTCCGCCGCCGTCGCTCTGCCAATCTCCTCAGTCCCAGCCCAGATCAGCGCCAGGGGATGCAGATCCGGTGGTCCGCCACCCTAGTTACCATGGAGGAGGCCGCCGTAGTCACTGATTCGTGCCCTTTCTGGCGGAGTCGAGGGCTCGGGCGAGGCCCCTTCCCCATGGTGCGCTCATGCCAGCGAGGGGGCGCGGCATCCGTCCTCATCGGAGGAGGAGCGCGCACCGCCGCTGCCGCTTGGCCTGACGTGGCCGTTGGGGAGGCTGCGCGCCGAGTCTCCATGGTGAAAGCCCAAGTTTGGTTTTGGTAATTAATGACACCAAGTTGCTAATGCCATGTGTTAAGTGTTTTGAGTTAGGCATAAGCTACAGATGTGATGAAGGTGTATGTGGCAAGGAGTGGTGGCCACAAGATCACAAAGAGATGGTGCATGGACATGAAATGATGATCATGGTGGAGATGCACATAAAATGATGGACATGGTGATCAAGTGAAGAAGAAGGTTCTAAGAGCGCAAGGCAAAGGTATAACTATAGGGTTTTCCTTTTGCCGGTCTAAGATGAGTAGAGAAGTGATTGACCGGGTTTAGGATACATAGCCGACTATCAAGAGGGGCAATCACGGTTAGCTCGGGAATCAAGTGCCACTAGATCAATATCTTGAGCATATGCATTAGGATCTAGTAGAGAGCTAACATAACGCCTTGAAAATGTTTGTGAAATGCTAACACACATGCACATGGCGGTGTACAATTGGTGGTGTTAGCACATTTATGAAGGCGGTGGAGTTTAAGCAGTAGAGAGGGGTTTGGGTTCCTCTCTCCGATGAAACACCTATTTTCCACTACGCCGAAAGTTGGAAAAGAAACGAAGGCGAACGGAGGCCACCAGGGTGATCGGACGCTGCACCGGACGCGGTCACGATTTGACCAGACGTGTCCGGTCAATTCTTCGCTGCAGTCTGGCGCGCGGGTGCTAGGGTTTGCAACCGGCGCGTCTGGTCCCTCACGGAACCGGAGCGTCCGATCAGGCACCCAGAGGGGCACAACTGGTCATAGAGCCGACCGGACGCGCGGCACGTCCGGTCACGGTGGGAGCTTATTGGACTCTGACTGGACGCCAGGTGCAGCGCGTCCGGTCACGGCAATGGTAACTTCTGACGTGCACTGTTCATGCTTGTCCTGTAGTGACCGGACGCGTCCGGTCACCCTGACCGGTGCGTCCGGTCAGTGCGTTTTTCACTGCGTCGTTCGGTAACGGCTAGTTACGTACCCCTTCGCTATAAATAGATGTTGTCCGGGGTTTGGGGTTAACTCTTGCACATTTTGAGACCTAGAGACATCCTTTGAGCTAGAGAATAACCCCTCCACTCATCTCATTGCTTAGTTGCACATCTTGAGTGAGATTGGGTGAGATTCAAGTGCATTGCTTGAGAATTGCATTCTAGAGGCACTTGATCTTCGAGTTGCTGCGGATTTCTTGTTACTCTTCTGTGTTTCCCGACATGTTTGACAGCTTGGAGCAGCGGAGGTGATTGAGCTCACAATTGAAGATTGTTGGAGCCCTCACCAAGTGTTGTAAGGGGTTCTTGATCCTTCCCTGCGGGAGTTTGCAAATTGGATACTCTAGTGGAGCTCGTGGCTTGGAGGATCCCCATCTTGTGTGCGGTTGTGCGGCACCCGCTGAGGGCTTGACTCTTGATAGTCGATTAGGTCATGAACTGACAAGTGGGTGCATCGCCACAACGAGGAGTAGCTTGCCGGAAAGCAAGTGAACCTCGGTAAAAATCTTGTGTCATCTCTTTGCTGAGGATTTCTCTTGTGGTTGATCTTTGAGATTGATTCTTCGAGTGCATTACTTCTCTACATCGTTGGTATAAGAATCAAGTCACTTGCTCTTTACCTTCTTGTACTAGTCCTAGTGTAGTTTGCTTAGTGTAGCTTTTATCACATAGGAGTAAGTAGCTTAGTGACTTAGTCTTGTTGGTGTGTATTAGAGATCATAGCCTTGCTTCACTAGAATTGTATAGGTGGCTTGCATAGTATAGTTGAGCTAGTGCTAGAATTAGCTTAGCCATCTTTTATACTAACGTGTTTATTTAGTGAAGCTTGTAGATTTTTAAATAGGCTATTCACCCCCCCTCTAGCTATTTGGACCTTACACATGGGGAACACGAAGCCATGTCCGGCAAAGGCCCGGGTGGCGGTTGGCAGCTTCACCGGCATGGACGCGGCATCGAGGCACAGCAGCCGGCTCAAGCGGAGGAGGCGGTGCGGCGAGCTCGGGTTCGGCGACGATGCGGCGTGCTGGAGCGGAGCGGCGGGCCACGATGGTCGATGGAGATTGACTCCGGTGCCTCCTCAAGCCCGCCACAGTGAGGGGCCGAGCCGGCGGCATCACCGGTTCGACGTCCATCGCCACAAGGCCGGCCCAGTTAGAGGGGCCAGCGACGTCCGATGCCAGAGGCGCTTGAGGCGCACGACGTGAGCAGGGACCGTTGCCATGTTCGTCGCAGTAAAGCGGCAACCACGGCGGGCACGGTCCCGGTCCCGGTCCGTGCTCGGGGCAGTCGTTCACCGGGGGTGGCGCAGGAGCCACTGGAGCAGCACCGGTGTGACGACGACGTCCACCACGCCCACCAACCCGCATCCGAAGCCCCCGACCCCTTCCTCGGCGTTCACCTACCCGGCGTTCACCGAGATGATAGCAAAAGGTGTCGAGGAGTTCGTCGTGGATATAGTGGTGGTCGTGCGGAATCCGCAAGCCGAAGGCGCGGTGGAGGATCATGTAGATGAGATCGACGAAAAGGATCGCTAGAGGTATGTAGCGAAACATCGGCAGTGTACCTTCGGATTGGTTTCTTCTCCTCGAACTCGAATGGCCTTCTACCACCCCTCGCCTTCTGAACTCCCTCTCGAGAGCGTAGTCGCGAGCGTCAAGTGCTGATAACGTGTGAAAACTGAAATGTAAATGGAATACGGTATATTGCAAAAGAACTTACCTCTTCATTGATCTGTGATGTACATATATATACATGTTGTACGGATGCCATGGAGACTGCACGCAGGCAACCGTCCATGGCGCCGACGGTTGAAATGATAGTGGGAGAGAGAGAGAGGAGCGTCGACGGTTCCATCGTGGGAGCGTTCCCAAATGTTTCCAGATGATATCAACTCCTTTGTAGTTGTAACAATATCCAGGGACTAGGATCGGCAAGGACAAGACGGTTGGGACGTCGCGTTCTCGTGCTTTTGCTAAGCAACTCAAGTTGAGCCAAATGTAGAAGTTGGAGTTTACATCTTGGAGAAGAGCATACAAAAAGTTGGCTTGAGTTTGACCACGTTTTGATCGTCAATTTGAGTTTCCTTGTTGGTCATTAATGGGTTGACATTGCTAAATTAGGAGCTAATTATCTCTTAATCCATAGCTCTAATGACAGAGTGGTATTACCGAAAATGATAGTGTCGCGTGGGCTGCAACTTTGCTTTTGAGCCAATAGTCCAAATCGGCCCGGATCTGGCCCAAATCGTGTCCCACCTTCGCCACTCTACCGCGCACCACGTGTTTGATGTTTTGCCGACGCGTCCTCCATGCAGAGTTCACGCCACCACCATTGCTAGGCGCAATTGCCACGCGCCCCCTGTCTCTCCACGCGCCTCTGCGTCCTATTGCTAAAGTGGAGAAGCACCAGAGCGCCCCAATTCACTCTCCACTCCCTTCCTCGCCACTCCGCCGCTCGCACGCGCTGAGCGCGGCCGCGTCCACCATGGACGGCCGGCCGAGCTCCATGGCCGTCATCTGTGCCTTGCCTCCACACCGCCTCGGCCCTAGCCGACCACCCCACCATACTCCCTATGCCACGCCGCCCCTCAACGCCCCTTCCCCGGCCGCCCAGCATGCCAGAGCACCGGCCGCAGTCGCCGCCGCCACCACGCATGTGTGGCCAGGACGTCGCGGGCCACCTCGGGTCGAGCCGAGCGGCCCCGCCGCTATGCACGGGTCCCATGAGGCTTCCCCACCGTTTACCCAACGCCAGCGACGACCCCACCGACCAGGAATCGCGAAGCCTCGGCGAGCTCCTCTGTTCAATTCGCGTCAGGGGCCACGTGCAGCAATTCGACAAAAGTGAAGGGCCTCTCTGCACTGTCATAGACACAGAGGAATAGTGCTCCAGGGACCTGTTTGTGTTGATTTTGTAGAAACTTTGGAAATTCATGGTAAATCATAGAAAAATCCAAAAATATCAAATAAGGACTTTGTGAATCCTTGTGAAATTCTCTATGCATTAGATCTATAATATGACATATTTTAGTTTAACGTTTTCTTTGTAAAAATAGATTTATGCAACTAGGTTTTTAATGCTAGTTGTATTTGTCATTTTCATAACTACAAATGTAGGGCTCCAAATGAAGTAAAATTTTTGTGGCATGCTACTCATGTGATGTTTGATGTGTGGTAAAAATTTCATGAATTTTGGTGGCTATATGAGTGAGTTATTAGTGTATCTTGCTCTCGCATGATTTCTTGCAATAGCAATTTGTCTTTTTCATAGAGGTTGATATACATATTCAAATGACTTGAAATTTGTACAGTAGACTATTATGATGATATTCTAGCTACTATATTTTTTGTAGAATTTATGGTGCACTTTTCGTATATGTTCCTTAAATCACCTAGGCATCTAAATAAATTAAGGAATGCCTCTAAAGAATTTATTTAGATGGTGACACCATGATTTTTGGTGTTATTTTAATATGTGTGATGTGTTGGTAAAGTTGGTTTTACCCAATTATATGTTTGCAACATAAGTTAATATTTATTCTTGCAATTGATGCTTTCCTAGACAGTTTCTGGGACTTTGGTAATTGCACCATGAAAATGATGTTTGCTGGGAAACATGCTTATAGCAAAGTTGTAGATAACTCATTAATCTAGCTTGTGTTAAATTTTGGTGGCATTTGGCCTTATAGTTTGTGAGTAATGCCTGTTCCAAGTTGGATTCCAGAAATGGTTGTTCTCTGGAATCACTGGACCAGTTTATGTAAATATGCATGTTTGACTTGGTTAACTTGAGAATCATACTAAGATGATTAAAGATGAATTATAGAATATTTTATAATCTTTCCATAATGTCTTGTTGCATGGCTATTGGATTTGTATAACTCCCATTATGATCCAAACATGCAGCTGTTGTTTACAGTCCAGAAATTATCATATGCTAGTTATGGTTGTTTACTCCATGTGTTGCTAAGTGTGGCTTATGCCCTTAATGATGGTCAAGTTAAGATACTTGTGATCTTGTTAAACTTGTGTTATGCTTGATGTGCTTGCCCTCTATAATTGGTTGTGTGATGCTAGTTAAATAGCTATTGGTGTCTAGGTCTTACATAATCTTGTGTTTACTGGAATGCTTATGTGATGCATCTTGTGTTACTATTCATCATATTCATATACATGCATCTTACATCTCATCTAGGTACGCTAGATGCACCACGTGAAGGACGAGATGTTGGAGCCAAACCCGAAGATGGTGTTTGGTGGACCTATCCCGAAGATAGAAGGACTAAGCAAGTGCGGGATGGGAGATGCTCGCCAAGCGAGTGTCATCTGTCAATACTAACCTAAGTGTTCGATCCTAGGCAAGCCCCGGAGCATTTTAAGCCTCCTACTTTATAAAAGCAATTGAGTATATATATGTTATATATGTATTATTGCATTAAGTTATAGGAGTTGATTGGAAACACTTGCTGCATATATACCTTTTCTTTGTCCTGTAAATATGCTTGGAATCCTATTTTTGGTTCAGGATCGAAAGTATTGCTTAGCTATGCTTAGACCAGTAGAAGTCGGGTGATTTCCTGTCACCTGCGAGATATCGATGGATATCTGGTTATGGTTGGCTATAATTGTTATCATGAAAAATAACCAAGTGTTGATGGATAAATGGAGACCAGGCGGAGTCTTATAGGATTTTAGACTATAGTGATTCCGTCTATGTCGGTTAAGGACCGACCGTTGCTCGTCCCTCTTATCATGTTGAACGCATGCCTCACATTTAGCTGGCTGAATAAAGTACCTTTCAACTGCGAAGCCAGTGGCACTATTTGGGCTAGGATCTACACAGGTGCGCGTATTGGTCCTGATGGGGGTATGATAGGGGCGCGAAGAGTGAGCCCAAGGGCAGGCGAGGCCTGATTCCTAGCAGTCGGGCGGTCCCTGGGTACTGCGGCCCCAGTTTGTCCCACGACGTTTACCTAAATGGTGTCATTGGTGATTTGTAGCTCATTTGATCGATGAGTGTGGTTTATGTGAGGAATAAATCACCAGCTGGTTAGGAATCGATTTGAATCGCCATCGCTCCTGGATAGTGAGCACTTGACTCGAGCTATGGCATCTTAGTAACGATGATGGAACACGGATGATTATGTGGATTATGTTGGAAATGCTAAACCTAAGGTGGTAACTTTGATGTTAATGGTTAATCAAGTGATTTCTTTAGCATATGTGCTTACCTAGATTAACAGGTTATAACAAAGATGATGCAAAAGTACTTAAAATGGTTTATTCATGATAACTTATGCTTTTCGCAAATGAGTCAAGCTAGCCCACTAAAAGAAAGCGTTGCATACTCCTTGGTGTCATGTTATTTCTGGTTTATGACGGGTAAGTCTAGCTGAGTACCTTCTTGTACTCAGGGTTTATTCCCACTTGTTGCAGGTTGTGATGTATCATGGCTACTGCAAGAATTGGATGGCTCCCGCTGTAGTGGCGGAGTGTGATCATGGGCATGATTCTTCTGAGTTATCTTGTCTCTAATGATTTTGTTGGAGGTTGACCTTGGTACTAGCATGTACTTGAAATAAGAGGATGTTAGTTTCAAACTACTTTGCTTCCGCTACTTTTGAACTCGAGTTGTACTAACTCTATTGAACTCCAATGTATGTTGAATTACTTATGAAATGGATGTAACATGTGACTTGTTAGGTTGAACCACTACGATCTTGGCTTGTATGCTGGTTGGTTTGAAATCCCTCAAGATTTTATTAGACTACCGGAGTTATAGGAGCTTAAGTACGGGAATTTAATTGCTCCGGCGATTGTTTTTATACTTTTGTTCTTATAATTTGGGCAGTTCTGTTACAATATTTCATGACTTTAATTGATGATGCAACTAGATTTTTCTATGTTTATTTGCTGAAAACTAAAGATGAAACGCTAGACTACTTTAAAATCTATAAGGCTGAAGTTGAAAATAAACTATAGAGAAAAATTAAACATCTAAGGTCAGATAGTGGTGGTGAATATTTTCTGATATTATTTGATGAGTTATGTGCGGAACATGGTATTATTCATGTGAGGACAGCTCCCTATTCGCCCGAATCAAATGGGATTGCCGAGAGAAAAAACCGCACGTTGACTGACTTGGTGAACGCCATGTTAGACACAGCTGGTCTATCTAAGGCATGGTGGGGGAAAGCTTTATTGACTGCGAGTCATGTCCTGAATAGAATTCCAAACCAAAATAAAGAGACAACTCTATATGAGTATTGGGTTGGAAGAAAACCATCACTTTCATACTTGCGCACATGGAGATGTTTGGCGAAAGCCAATGTTTCAATTTCTAAGAAGCGTAAGCTTGGACCAAATACTTTGGATTGTGTCTTTCTAGGATATGCTCATCATAGCATTGCCTATATATTTTTAGTAGTAAAATCTGAAGTTCCTGATATGCATGTCAATACAATTATGGAATCTCGTGCTGCTACATTTTTTGAGAACATATTTCCTATGAACGATATGCGTAGCAATACTAGATTTTCCTCTAAGATAGCTCCTGATTTTACTATACCTATCGAGTCTCCTGTTGAGTCATTTAAGCAACCACTTGAGGAAGTTCATGAGAAGAATGACAATGAAGTTCCTGTGAGGAACAAGAGATGAAGAATTGCAAAATCTTTTGGTGATGATTTCATTATGTACCTTGTGGACAATACTCCCACCTCTATTGTAGAGGCGTATGCATCTTCAGATGTAGATGATTGGAAAGAAACTGTTCACAGTGACATGGACTCGCTTCTTTCTAATGGAACTTGGGAATTATCTGAGCTGTCATTTAGTTGTAAACCTGTGGGCTGTAGGTGGGTGTTCAAGAAGAAGCTTAAGCCTAATGGTACTATTGACAAGTACAAGGCTCGGCTTGTAGCTAAGGGTTATACCCAGAAGGAAGGCGACGATTACTTTGATACTTATTCACTTATTGCTAGAATGACCACTATTCGAGTGCTACTTTCTCTAGCTGCCTCATATGGTCTTCTAGTTCATCAAATAGATGTGAAGACAGCTTTCCTAAATAGAGAGTTGGATGAGAAAATTTATATGGATCAGCCTGATGGGTTTGTAGTCAAAGGTGAAGAGCGCAAGGTGTGTAAGTTATTGAAATCTTTGTATGGCTTGAAACAAGCGCCTAAACAATGGCATGAGAAGTTTGACACGACTTTAACGAGTACGGGCTTTGCCATAAATGAAGCTGATAGGTGTGTGTATTATCGACATGGTAGGGGCGAATCTGTTATATTATGTTTATATGTTGATGATATTCTAATTTTTGGAACAAACATAGATGCAATTAATGAGGTCAAGTCTTTTCTATCAAAAAGTTTTGACATGAAAGATCTAGGAGAAGCTAATGTGATTCTAAATATTAAGTTGATTAAGGATGAGAGTGGGATAACTTTGTTGCAATCTCACTCTGTTGAGAAGGTCTTGAGCCGGTTTGGCTTTATGGATAGCAAGCCTTCTCCAACACCTTATGATCCTAGTGTGACATTGAGAAAGGACAAGAAGATTGCTAGAGACCAATTGAGGTACCTTCAAATCATTGGTTCACTCATGTATTTAGCTAACGCAACAAGATCAGATATCTCTTTTGCTGTGAGCAAGTTGAGTAGGTACATGTCCAACCCAGGTGATGATCATTGGCATGCACTTGAAAGGGTCCTGCATTATCTTAAAGGTACAATGAGTTTTGGGATTCACTATTCTAGGCACCCAGCTGTGCTAGAGGGATATAGTGATGCGAACTGGGTTTCTAATATTAATCAAAGCTACGCCACCAGTGGGTATGTTTTTACTCTTAGAGGTGGCGTAGTGTCATGGAGGTCTTGTAAACAGACTATTTTGACTAAATCAACCATGGAAGCAGAACTTACTACTTCGGATACAACTTCTACAGAGGCACAGTGGCTGCGTGAGCTCTTGTCTGACTTGCCGGTGGTTGAAAAACCAGTATCGGCTATCTTTTATGAACTGTGATAATCAAACCGTGATCACTAAAGTGAACAGTGCTAAGGATAATGCGAAGTCAACGAGATACATTAAAATACGTTTGAAGTCTATCAAGAAATTGAGAAACTCCGGAGTAATAACTGTGGCTTATGTGCAAACAGACAAAAATCTGGTAGATCCTTTTACAAAAGGGCTATCACAGAATGTGATAGAAATCACATCAAGGGAGATGGGTATGAGACCCATGTGAGTTTGCAGTAGCAGTAACCCAACCTTTTTGATTGAAGATCCTGTGACTAAGGACCTGGAAAGAATAAACTATTGGTAAACTGAAGAGAGTAATCTATAACTCTATAACCCTCTCTAAGTGAAGATGCAATATTCTCAAAGCGATGAGGCACTATAAGGAAGGTTGGCGAATGCCTTAATGTGTTCTATTGGTTTTAACAAGCGAAGATGCTGTCCTGCAGAGCATTCTTAAAAGAACATACCTATATGAGTCTGATCATAAAACGTCACAGTCTATGAGATTTGGGTGATCTCTAGTAAGCTCATGAAGAGACCACGGAGTACAATGTATATGCTCTACCCACAAGGAAGGCTATTGGCAGCCAGGTACTAGTTTGACTTTGAGTAAAACTCATTTGCACAAAACTTGCAATTCAAGGCGTAGTACATTGTTTAAGTTGTGAATGAGTGTAACTTGAAGTTCTAGGCGGATGTTCAACTTAACAGTCTCTGCTGAAACACTAGTATATAAACAGTAGTAAGAGAAGGAAAATATCTATAATGGGCAGTTGAGATCTGGTGGGGGATTATTAGAATTTATATGAATAGTTCCCCTAAATTCATATGAAGAAATTCTAATAAATCTCAAAAGCCCAATATCTGTGTTCCCTAATGGGCTTTAATGTTTAAACCCATATGTAGAGGTGGGAGGTGCAACATATGTTAGTACCATATTGCTAATTGATGTGGAGGTAGGGAGTTTTCCTCCTTATATATACACGTACCAATCCTCCTGGAAATAGACAAACCAAAAACTACTATTGGGAATTTCAGTTGAAAAATCCTAAGATAGCCAAATAGTATTTTCCTCTTCTCGCTACTGCGTTGCCGCCGTAGTCTCTCCATCTCGATCGTCTGCATGCACCGGCGTTTGGGAGAGCAGGTCTCTGAAACCCTCATCTTTGCGATCCTGCACTGGGAGAAGGTGAATAAGGTTTTTGGGAAGTGCTCTTCACGCGACTGCTCCCAAATCTATCACGACGGCTCATCTTCCGAAGGCTGCATCGGCACGCTGTCTTTGTCGTCGCCAGGCTCGAGGAATCGTCAACGGGAACGTTCCACCGCTGCTCATCGACGACCTCGACTTCGCTCCATCGTCAACACCATCTGCATCTCCAACACCGTCAACTACATCTACAATCGTTAGGTATCATTCTCATGAACTAATCTTGTCTTTCATAATGTCTAATCTATTAAGCGTACGTGCTATGCTTACAATCATAATCATGTTTATGCTTATACTATGCAATATGTTAATCTGTCATGCTAGTTTACAGTACATACTTAATTTAGTTCATCAGTTTGTCATGATTTATATTCTGGTTTTAATCTGAAAATTGCCTAATTACTTAACAGAAACTACAAGTTTTCTTTTAGCCATCGCTCACCATTCATCAGATAATCGGCATTATTGCCAAGTAATGTGTATGCTTAATTTGCGCGAGCTTAGAGGATGCAAAAGGGGTCATGCGAGAATGACATGAAATGCATGACCACCCCAGGTAAGCCTGCTTGTGAAATATTTAAAGCTTGCATGTGAATTCCCAAACCCATGAGATATTACAGAGAAAAGATAACTCCTACAAATTCTTAGAGAAATGGAAAAGGATCAACTCGTAAATTCAGTAGATTAAGATGCCTAAAAATAATCATTAATCTTCATCGAAAGTACCCGCTTATACTATATTAAGAGAAAATAGTCTAAACTCTAAAGTAAAACACACAAATGTGCATTTATATCAAAGTATCTCTTCCACTGTTAAAGTATCTCTTCCACTGTTATAATTATAAAATATGATAAATCTCAAATTTGCATTTGAATTATCCACATCTACTATTACTAAAAAAACCTAAAGTAATTATATTATTTGCATCTATATAGTTACTCAGCTTTTCTATAACGAAGAAATAATACAAATTGCATTGTGTGTGTGTGTTTTTAATTAAATCATCTGCTCCTGCCGGTGTCTATATAAAAGCACATTAGCTCAAAATTACGTAAAACAAATCATAGATGCTACAACATGAGTTACAGGATAAAAAGGCAACAAATGATCGAACAAGCATATACATAAAGCAGGTGCACATGCCGGCCAGTACCTCGACAGAATCGTTAAGAGAAGAAAAGAGTATACGTGGAAAAGAGCATATACATAAAGCAGGTGCACATGGTTGGGGTAGGTAAAACCTTGTCTTTCGGTAATAAGTCCCACTTTAATAGCTGTGATTTTGAATTTTAAACGTTGTTTCATCACTGCCAGATTTTAAGAAACCAACAGTGATAGCCCACTACTGCCGGTTTTTGGCTAAAATCGATAGTGATAGGGACAACTGACACTGATATTCGGGTCTTTATTGTCGATTTTAGCCTAGAACCGACAGTGACACTGGGTCATCACTGCCGGCTTTAGCCAAGAACCAACATTGATACTATCACTGTCGGATCGTGGCTTGAACCGACAATGATATGCTGTAAGAAAACTTCATAAGTTTCTCATATGATGTTCAATGAAGACGAACTTTATATCAAAGTTATAGTACTTGATGAGATCTATAATTTTATAGTTTAAACTTTTTTAATTTGAGATCGTTTGGATGTCCAAATATTTTCATTTGAAATCATCTATCTAACAAAAATTACGTTTGATTTCTAAAATTTAAAATTTGAATTTTTCAAACGATCTTGGATGGAGAAACGCCCAAAACAAAAGTTGTAGACCTCGAAAAGTTATACATATTTTCATTTGAAATCATTTACTACTTCAAAATGCTATTTGAAATTAAATTTAAAATTATTGAAGAACTCTATATCTCTTTTTAATCTCTGGCTAAAACTTGTAATTAGTCTTTCTCTCTCGTACCAACTTTAAATTTGATGTTTTGTTTTCTAAAAATTTCTAAAATCATGCTCTATCAATTTATTGTGTTTTTACAGCTATTATTTTATCTATCTTTTCAAGTGACTGTGTTTTATCTATTTGAATTTTGAATTTCAAAAAATGGCAACTTCAAACGTTATTTTGGAACACTAAATGATTTTAGCTGAAAAAGTCATGGACATAGAAGTTGTAGAACTTATCAAGATCTATAACTTTTATTTTGGTCATTTCTTCATCCGATAAAGTGGTAGTATGTAACATTTATGAATAATGTTACTACCACTATGATGAATAAAAAATCAAATGATCAAAATAAAAGTTGTAGATCTTGGAAAGTTATGAAACCATGTAGTTGACAACTTTTTGATTCGAAATCATCTTGTCAAGGAAAACTACGTTTGAATTTCTAAAATTTGAAATTCAAATTTTGTAAAGAAACTATCAAAATGAAAGTTGTAGATCCCAAAAGGTTATGAAACTTTGTAGTACACAACTTTTTGATTTGAAATAATCTTGTCAAGAAAAACTACGTTTGAATTTTTAAAATTTTGAAATTTGAATTTTTTAAACGACCTCAGATGGACAAACAACAGAAATGAAAGTTGTAGATGTCAAAAAGTTATGAAACTTTGTAGTTGATAACTTTTTGATTTGAAATCATCTTGTCATGGAAAACTACGTTTGAATTTCTAAAATTTGAAATTCTAATTTTGTATATGGCCTCGAATGGAGAAACTACCAAAATGAAAGTTGTAGATCTCGAAAAATTATAAAACTTTGTAGTTGATAACTTTTTCATTTGAATTCGTTTAGAGTCCCAAATACTCATTTTAAAATCAGATGAACATAAAATGGCTTGGACGAAAATCTCACTTGGACACAGACAAATTACACGTGGAGTGGTTAGGGGCCGAAGACACGAAGCAGGAGGGCAGGGGTTCGAGCGCCGGTGGCCGTAAAGTCAAAAATCACGTGATTTATGACTTGCGACGATGACTGTGTGGCTGTCTAGTGGGGCCTCGCCTAGAATTAAAAAAATTCTCTATTTTTTGGATTTACTGAAAACCACATCACTGTCAGTTTTTTATAACTGGTAGTGATGAGCCCTCTTCGTCACTGCCGGTATGCCACTATCGGTTCAAAATCCGGCAGTGAAGGGGTTTTTTGAATCGACAGTGATGTGAAGATCTGGGTAGTGACTAACCATTTTTTATCCCCATTTTCTATCCTCTGCCACTGCAGTTCAGCCTTCTACTAGATTTAAAGAGATCACAAAAAGCAAAAGAAAGAAAAGGAGACCTGCAAACAAAGCACTAAGCCTATTAGAAGACAACCACCCATAAACATTCAACATGCTCATTTCAGCGTTGGTCTGTTTTCCTCTTTTTGTAAGATAGACCATGAGCGCGTCCAGTGACAAGCCCTGAAAATAATCTATAAATAAGAGTATAGCACTTTATTATAAAAACCCACATTTCTAGAGAGCCATATTGACCAAAAGATTGCACTTGCTCCCACATGAGCTTGAGATTGTAATTTAGGGTTCATTTGTTGTAGCCATACTTTTAGAAAGTGTCATGTTCATTGGCGGTTGTAAACCAAATGCAACTTGAACTAATCCCAGACAAATCTTGCAACATGACGGTCAAAGAACAAATGTTGGATGACTTTTTTATTGTTAAAAAAACAACAATTTCTATCACCTTTCAAGTTTCTCTTTAGGAGATTGTCTTTTGTCAAAACAACGCCATTCATTAAGAACCAAACAAAAAAACCTAATTTTCAGGAGTAACTTATTAGCTTCCAAATCTTGTGCACATATAGATAGAATTTGTAACGCTTACAAAAATCTTGTGCACATATAGATAAAATTTGTATAGGTTTTTATAAGTAGTTTTTTACCTTAGTTTTTAACTTGGATCCTTCATTTATTTTGCCCCTTTTGCTTGCTGCCACCCCGTTTGGAATGAAGAAAATCTTCCTATTGTCTGTGCTTTTGATCCTGTTGTTTTTTTAATATAATTTTTACGAAATTCTTGTGTTTTAAATAAATAAAAGGGGCCTAAATGGCTGAACCGAGGCAGCTGGCTTATGGGCCCCAGGCAGAGGACTGAGACCGACTGCAGCCTGCTGTCGTTGGATCTGCACGGAACGGCGATGCGACCGAACTCCCCGCGGCGGGAAGGTGGCGGCGCCGACGTGATCTCTAGTTCTCGACCCCTCCATGCGCGCGCGGGACTGGATTCGACTCTTGCTGCCCAAAGAAATCCCAATCCATGAGGGAGGCAGAGGGAGAGAGGAAGATATTCCACAGGGAGGGTGATTGATACAGGAGCAGCAGATCTAATTCTAGTTGATTTCTCGTATCGTTTCTCCTCCCCCTCAATTTCACGTGCCACATGTCCCTGGAGCGGCAGCCAGACCGCCGGTGTCGGCGAGCTGAAGCCCACAGTAAGCCTTCTGCTCCTCTTGCCGTATCGAGTTATTTCTGTGCATGACCAGCCGCCGCGGTTTGTTCGTGGGGAACAACAATAACATGGTTCGCTGCTCCATGTGCGCTCCTTTTCAAGATGGCAACGGGTACCCGCGACCCGAAACCCGATGGGTTTTTACCCCATTAGGGCATGGGCATGGGTCAATATTCATACCCATGGATTTGCTAATGGGAAAAAACTCATGCCCATCGGGTTTGCGGGTACGGGTGTGTTTCTAAAGTACCCATACCCGCAAACCCATGGGTTTTTTTTACTCGGCTCCAGAGCTGTACCTTGTGTAATGTGGCCCAAGTATTATCATTTAGCCCAGCCCAACAACAATGTGTATAAATAGAATTGAACCCTAGAGCACCTCAGTCTTTCTTACCCTTTCCCCATTCCCACCAGGTCCAGGCAGCCGCCGCCGCACAAGAGCCGAGCGAGAGCGAGCGCCCCCTGCCCGACGCCGACATCCCCAACCAAAATTGCGAGTCGCATTGCACACTCGCACTAGCAACTGGCTTGTAGTCGGCCATGGCAGTGACCACCGGCGGCGCCAACGACGACGGCCGGTGATAGTTCTTCCTCTTCCTCTTAACCCTATCGCAGACTTGCAGCTACTCTACAACTCTAGCACCTACTGACCCCCTCCTTCTGTCGTCCCAAAGGGACGCCGTCATCAACCCTTTGGCAACCGCGAATCCGGATCCGGAGGTCGAAATCCCCATCGTGAACAAGGGATTGACTACAGCTCCGTCGGATGCTCCTGCACCGCTTGCCCTTCTATTGCCGGCTGATTCCCAATAGGCTGTCGTCATCGACCCCTCAGATCCACCGCGGGCGGTGGCAAATCTGCGCCTTGTCAAGCCTACGACGACAGCAGCGAACCAACGCCGTGTCAAGCCAACGGCAGCAGCGAACCGGCGCCCTGTCAAGCCCGTGGTCGCTGCATCGACGAGGAAAGCTCCTGTTTCTCCAACTTCTGCTGCCGGTCGCAATATTGTGCGTTCGCTGGGGTAAGGACTAAGGAACCATATTTACGTTCTGTAGATTTGTTTATTAGCATTCAGAGACTCTGGCTAATTAGTTTAGTGTTCTGTATTTCAGCTAGGAAGTGTTTATTGCATTCTGTGCACAGAATGGGTTATTTTAGGTTTTTGTAGAATAAAAAACAACCCTTTATAATTTTCTTAGCACTTTGTATTTTCATGTGAATGTATATGGGCTGATCATGTGAATGTATGGTTTTCTTGGCCTTTTCTTTGATCTGATCATGTGAATGTATGTTTCATATAGTTTGAAAAAAATGTCTATTGCCAGTGGTAGTCACTCTCCATTATCTCAAGCTTCACAAGCACCATCGGAGTCACTTCCGTTGTGTCGGTACCAATACTATAGGGGTACCCACATTCAACGATAATAAAAGTTAAAACGACTAAGTCACGACAAAGCACAGCCCACTACGCGCGGCAGGTCCGTCTCGTACGAGGCCGGCTCGACGGAATGCCTCGACCGCGTCCTGTCTCCGACTCGTACGAGGCCCCCTCGACGGGAGGCCTCGACCGCGCTCCGACCCGCACGAGGCTCGATCGCCCCCCGGGAGCGCTCCGACTCGCGTGAGCCCGGGTCGAGGCGCTCGACCCCCTCTGTCTCCACCTACCACGAGACGAAAAGTCAAGGCATTTAATACAACTACCAACTACCACCTACCGGCGTGGCCACGGCCTGGGTCGACGTGGGAACAATACCAGTGTCAGTTTCCACTGTTTTACCGCCCATCCCGTGATGGGAAGTGAAAAACGTCACTGTGTCCACCATACCTAACACTATGCATCACTAGCGACCCTCGAGGGAGGATACGACAAAGCCCGTACGCCGTAATTCCTGGGATTCGGACTTATCCGCTCGGCCTCGATCCTACCTCGACCAGGCCTCGACCCTCGACACAGCGCTACAGGGAAGAAAGGACGGTATGGCACGGCGCTCCGGGTCATTTCAGCACCCCGTCTCCTACAACATCACGTGCCCAGGGATGGCCCCCCATTTCTACGGCACGTCGCTACAGTCACCCCAACAGGGATCGACAAAACATCATTTCAAGACTCCCCGTCGCCTTGGTCTCCTCTCGTCCTATAAAAAGGCAGGCCGGGGCTTCACAAGGGGCAAGCAAGGAGCAAAGACGACAACAAACGAACAACTAGCCACATACACAACTGAGATCAACATCTCAAGCAATCATCCTGTACTCTTTCTTTTTCTCCTTTGAGACTTGGGCTCGACACCCTCTCTCGCAATCTTGTAACCCCTACGCAAGCACCTTGGTGCAAGGAAATACAGACCTCTCTCCCCCCGCTGGACGTAGGGCCTTCTTTTGCCCGAACCAGGATAAACCTCCGTGTGTTCTCCTTGCATCACCATCCAGGAAAGGGACACGCAGCATTTTACTCGTTGGTCTAGGACCCCCTCGGGTCCGAACACCGACAGTTGGCGCGCCAGGTAGGGGATCGCTGCGTGCCAACGTCGCTTTCCCGCCTTTTTTCCTGGATGGCTGACCCCGAACGCCCTATCCCGTTGGCCACGGTGATCTGGTTCGGGAGTTTGGAGTTCATGTCGCTCGGCTACGGCTACGATATGGTCCTACTCCCGCCTAGGCACCCTACCGACGATGATTACGAGCTCTCCCAGCCTGGGGGAGCAACCCGCCGGTATCATCGCTCCAGGCAAGCGCGTGCCGCTCGGCGGCGGCGAGCCCGGCGCAACCATCGTCTCCACCTCGCGGAGGGTGATGGAATTCCCCGTTCCGGCACTTCCCAGCCAGGCGCCGGCCTAGATCTCCTCGTGGAAGGTCTGGGAAGGATAAGCTTGGCCGAGGACAACATGCCGACGGAGAACCCCGCTGCTCCTCCGCCCGGTGCGACACCATTGCCCCGTGCATCCTTTCCGGCGTGGGCAGCAACATCGCCTTCGCCGTTTCCATTTGGGCTAGTTTCGGCTGCCCAGGTGTATGCTTCTTCCGTGAGCACTTGCTTGAGTGCTTATGAGGAACTCCCCGGGCACCATCTACGCTCCACTCTGGACCTCGTCGCGTCCACACCGGCTTCTGATTACCTGGACTCTACTGAGACGCCAGAGACAGAATCCCGTGTGACCGCTTCCCCACGCCGCAACCTTGGTAGCGGCTCGCAACGGCCATGCATTCCCCCGTCGTACTATTATTTCGGTGCCCCTGACTCCGACTCGGCTGACGACACCTACGATCCGACTCGCGAATGCTTCAACGTCGACGTTGAAAGCGCGTCGGATTCGGAGGATGAGGAGCTAGCCGAAGGAGGGCACACGCCACTTCATGTCGGGCACCCCGCCGACCGGGACGAAGCTCAACTCCTTGCGGATCAAGGAATGCAGCTCGAGCAAATCCGCGAGTTGCAGGAAAAGCTTGACGAAGAACGGCAAAACCTCTATCTACTCCAGCAAACCCTCGAGCGTGAGCGTGCGGAACGCGCGCCTGGCGGGAGAGCTCGCGAGAGAGCTCGCGACGTCAACCGTCGCATCGACGAGGACCGGGTCGTCGACCCCCCGGTTTTCGCTCGAGCCAGCCAGAACGTCGTCGCCGCCGCCATGCTCCTCCGGAACATGCCCGAGCCGTCGAACCCCGATGCCCGCCGAGCTCGAGATGAGATCCGAGAACTCCTCGAGACCGCTGCCTTGTAGCAGGCCGAGAGCTCCGCCTCGAGGCGACGCGAGCCTGCCTCGGAGCGGCTCGCAGAGCCCTCTCGGCAAGAGAGAGAAGCCTCGGTTCATCCCGAACCTGCCCGACGGATCCGAATGGCTCCCGCCCCCGAACCCATCACTCACGACCATGGACCTCGAGACACCCGTGGCAACGTCGTCGAGCGCCGCACGCGCAAGCACGGCGACGGTGTGGCTCGAGGTTACCATGTGCACAGGGGTGGGCGCTATGACAGCTCGGAAGATCGTAGCCCCTCGCCCGAGCCTCCGGGCCCTCGGGTCTTCAGCAAGGCTATCCGTGAAACGATACTCCCGGCACGGTTTCGCCCTCCCACGACTCTTGCCAAGTACAACGGCGAGACCAAACCCGAACTTTGGCTCGCCGACTTCCGCTTGGCGTGTCAGCTGGGCGGGGCCACCAACGACCGGGTCATCATCCGACAGCTCCCCCTGTTCCTCTCCGATACCGCTCGAGCCTGGCTCGAGGACCTCCCGCCTCAACAGATCCACGACTGGGATGACCTCGTGAGGGTGTTCGAGGGGAACTTCAAGGGAACTTACATGCGCCCCGGCAACTCGTGGGATCTCCGGAGTTGCAAGCAGAAACCTGGTGAATCCCTCCGGGATTACATCCGGCGCTTCTCCAGGCAACGCACCGAGCTCCCCAACGTCACCGACTCCGACGTAATCATGGCTTTCCTCTCGGGCACCACTTGCAAAGAGTTGGTCCGAGAGTTAGGCCGTCACACCCCCCTCACTGCCAACGGGCTGATGGACATCGTCACCAACTTTGCCGCCGGCGAGGAGGCAGTTGGTGCCATCTTTGGCGGCGAGCAGGACAAAGGGAAGCAGAAGACCGATGATCCCGCGAGCCCCACCCGGGGCTCCAAGAGGAACAACCGTAAGAAGAAGAAAGGCCAGCAGGGCAAGCTCGAGGCCCCGGCCGACGAGCTTGTCGCCGCTACCGAGCGCAAAAAGCCTCGAGGCCCCCCTGGCGGGGGCATCTTCGACAAAATGCTTAAAGAGCCATGCCCTTACCACAAGGGACCCATTAACCATAACCTCGAGGATTGCCATATGCTCCGCAGGTACTTCGAGGACGCAGGCAACAAGAACACCGACAAGAAGGAAGACCCAAAAGGTGATGACAAGGATGAGGGGTTCCCCGAGATCCACGACTGCTTCATGATCTACGGAGGACCCTCGACCCGCCTCTCAGCGCGCCAGCACAAGCGAGAGCGGCGAGAGGTTTTCTCCGTACAAACGGCGGTTCCTCGTTTCCTCGACTGGTCTGCGGTGGCCATCACTTTCGACCGTGATGATCATCCTGACTACGTCCCCAGCCCAGGGGTCTACCCTCTTGTCGTTGATCCCGTCATCGCCAACACACGCCTCACCAAAGTACTCATGGACGGCGGAAGCAGCCTCAACATCATCTACTCCCAGACCCTCGACCTCCTGGGGGTCGAGAGAGCGCGCCTCCAGCCTAGCGGCGGGGGCTTCCACGGAGTCGTGCCAGGAAAGCGGGCGGAACCCCTCGGACGGGTCGATCTGCCCGTTTGTTTTGGCACGCCGGCCAACTACAGGAAGGAGATTCTCACCTTCGAGGTGGTCGGATTCCGTGGGACATACCACGCCATCCTCGGGCGCCCGTGCTACGCCAAGTTCATGGCTGTGCCGAACTACACCTATCTCAAGCTCAAGATGCCCGGCCCAAACGGCGTCATCACTGTGGGGCCCTCGTACGAACACGCCTACGAGTGCGACGTCGAGTGCGTCGAGCACGGCGAGGCTGTTTTGGAGACGGTGGCTCTGGCTGCGAATCTCGACGGTCTCGCCAACGAGATTCCCGACCCAAAGCGCCACGCCGGCAGCTTCGAGCCCGCGGAGGACGTCAAGATCGTGCCCCTCGACCCCGCTGATCCCAACGGGAAGGCGCTGAACATCAGCGCCACCCTCGACCCGAAATAGGAAGCCGTGCTCGTCGACTTTCTCCACGCAAACGTCGACATCTTCACGTGGAGTCCCTCGGATATGCCGGGCATACCCAGGGAAGTTGCCGAGCACGCCTTGGAGATCCGGGCCGGATCCAAACCGGTGAAGCAACGCCTGCGCCGCTTCGACGAGGAGAAGCGCAGGGTCATCGGCGAGGAGATTCACAAGCTACTGGAGGCCGGGTTCATCAAGGAAGTTCACCATCCCGAGTGGCTAGCTAATCCTGTATTAGTTAAGAAAAAGAGTGGGAAATGGAGGATGTGTGTAGACTATACTAGTTTGAATAAAGCATGTCCAAAAGTTCCCTTTCCTTTGCCACGCATTGATCAAATCGTTGATTCAACTGCGGGATGTGAAACTCTTTCGTTCTTAGACGCTTACTCCGGTTACCATCAGATAAAAATGAAGGAGTCCGACCAGCTCGCGACTTCATTCATTACCCCTTTCGGCATGTATTGCTACGTTACGATGCCCTTCGGTCTCCGGAACGCAGGGGCAACGTACCAGCGATGCATGCAGCACGTTTTCGGAGAACACATCGGGCCAACCGTCGAGGCGTACGTCGATGACATCGTAGTCAAGACCAAACGAGCCGATAATCTAGTAAACGACCTCGACGTCGCTTTCAAATGCCTTCGAGCAAAGAATATCAAGCTCAATCCAGAAAAGTGCGTTTTTGGCGTCCCCCGAGGGATGCTTTTAGGGTTCATCGTGTCTAAACGTGGCATCGAGGCCAATCCAGAAAAAATCTCAGCCATAACCAAGATGGGCCCTATCCGAGATCTGAAGGGCGTGCAGAGAGTCACGGGCTGCTTGGCGGCGCTCAGTCGTTTCGTTTCGCGCCTCGGCGAGAAAGCACTCCCTCTGTACCGCCTCCTGAAGAAATCGGAACACTTTTCCTGGACCCTCGAGGCCGAGGAAGCCCTCACAAAACTCAAGGTTACGCTCTCTAACTCGCCAATTCTCGTCCCTCCGACCCCAGGAGAACCGCTCCTACTTTACGTCACTGCCACGTCACAAGTAGTCAGCGCGGTCCTGGTCGTCGAACGGGCCGAGGAGGCTCATACCTTGCTCGTCCAGAGGCCGGTCTACTTCATTAGCGAGGTGCTCTCGGAAACCAAGGTCCGTTACCCTCAAATCCAGAAACTGCTATATGCTGTCATCTTGACACGGCGCAAGCTCCGACACTACTTCGAGGGCCACCCGATTACTGTGGTTTCTTCTTTCCCCCTGGGAGAGATAGCCCAGAACCGGGAAGCCTCGGGTAGGATTGCCAAGTGGGCGGTCGAGCTCATGGGCGAAACCTTATCTTATGCGCCACGCAAAGCTATAAAGTCACAGGTATTGGCAGATTTCTTGGCTGAATGGACCGACACCCAGCTCCCTCCCACACAGCTCCAGGCCGAGCTCTGGACCATGTACTTCGATGGGTCATTAATGAAAACGGGAGCAGGCGCGGGCTTGCTCTTCATCTCACCCCTCGGGGTTCACATGCGCTATGTCATCCGGCTTCATTTCCCTGCATCCAACAACGTCGCCGAATACGAGGCACTCGTCACGGGGCTGAGAATCGCCATCGAGCTCGGGGTCCGACACCTTGATGTTCGAGGCGACTCCCAGCTCGTGATCGATCAGGTCATGAAGAGCTCGAGCTGCCGCGACCCCAAGATGGAAGCTTACTGCCAAGAAGTACGGCGCCTCGAGGACAAGTTTCACGGCCTCGAGCTCAACCACATCGCACGCAGGTACAATGAGGCCGCCGACGAACTCGCGAAAATCGCGTCCAGTCGAACTACGGTTCCACCAGACATTTTCGCGAAAGATCTCCAGCGGCCATCCGTCGACCTTGGGTCAGACGGAGGGGTCGACGGGACGACACTCGACCCCCCGCCTGAGGCAGAGGCCCCCTCGACCGGGGCCGAAGCCATGCAGGTGGAAAGATCGACCCCACCATCTGACCTCGAGCCTGATTGGCGCGCTCCGTACCTCGACTATCTTATCCAAGGGGACCTCCCCTCAAGTAAGACCGAGGCTCGACGGATCGCTCGACGTGCCAAAACCTTTGTGATCATTGGCAACAGTAGGGAGCTGTACCGACGCAGCCCTACAGGCATTCTCCAACGTTGCATCACAAACAAGGAAGGCAGGGACCTGCTCAGCGACCTGCACTCGGGGGCTTGCGGTCACCACGCTGCGCCTCGAACCCTCGTCGGGAACGCCTTTAGACAAGGGTTCTATTGGCCGACCGCGGTCTCCGATGCTGTCAAGCTAGTACGCTCCTGTGAAGGTTGTCAGTACTATGCAAGACAGACTCATCTCCCGGCACATGCTCTACAAACCATTCCCATCACGTGGCCGTTTGCCGTTTGGGGCCTTGACCTTGTCGGACCTCTAAAGAGGACAACAGGCGGCTTCACCCACTTGCTCGTCGCCATCGACAAGTTCTCCAAATGGATCGAGGCTCGCCCCATCACCAGCATTAGGTCCGAACAAGCTGTGCTTTTCTTCACCAACATCATTCATCGCTTTGGGGTCCCCAACTGCATCATCACTGACAACGGTACCCAGTTCACTGGTAAGAAGTTTCTGGATTTCTGTGACCACCATCACATTCGCGTGCTCTGGTCGGCCGTAGCTCATCCAAAAACAAACGGCCAAGTAGAACGTGCCAACGGCATGCTCCTACAGGGCCTGAAACCCAGAATCTTTGACAAGCTAAGCAAACATGGCAAAAGATGGGCTGCCGAGCTACCCTCGGTCTTGTGGAGCCTAAGGACAACGCCGAGTCGAGCCACGGGGTTCACTCCGTTCTTCTTAGTCTACGGGTCCGAGGCTATGCTCCCAACCGATATCGAATACGGGTCCCCAAGACTAAAAGCTTACAACGAAAGAAATAATGACGCTACAAGACAGGACGCCCTCGACCAGCTCGAGGAAGCCCGAGATGTGGCTCTGTTGCATTCTGCCAGGTACCAGCAGGGTCTCCGACGCTACCACGACAGACACGTCCGCAGGCGAGACCTCAACGTCGGCGACTTGGTGCTACGGCGGAACCAGAACACCAAGGGGCGCCACAAGCTCACGCCACCATGGGAAGGACCGTACATCATCGCAGAAGTGCTAAAGCCGGGCACCTACAAGCTATCCAACGAGAAAGGCGAAATCTTCACCAACGCTTGGAACATTGAACAGCTACGTCGCTTTTTTCCTTAGAAAGCCTCGAGGCCTTGTATTTCCTTTTTCATCAATAAAGAATACAGCAATGTTCAAACTTTCGTTTCACAATGAGGAAGGATCGACTCTGCACTCCCAGAATCGACCCTCCCTTGGGGGCTACAAGGGGGAACCCCCCAGTCCCTTTAAAAACTTGTACTCTTTTTTAAATTTAAGAACCGCTTCTTTGATCGACTCCGCTGCAAAAGCACCCTAAGGTTCGAAAGAGCTCTCGAGTCAGGAGCATCACCTACGCCTCCGAGGCTACGGTACCTCCACTCACCCCTCACGCCTTCTAGGGGCGCGACCGCACGCTAAGAAGGTCTTATGACGGTTCATAACTTTAAAAAAGAATACGCCCACTGTCGCTTAGATCAGGTTCTTACACGATCTACGAGACCGCAAGAGCACCCTAAAGCTCGAGGGCAGTCGAGCCGTGGGATCACTTACGCCTCCGAGGCTACGGTACCCCCACTCGCTCCCTTACGCCAAAGGGCGCAACTGCGTGTTAAGTAGATCATGCGAGAACACGATTCAAGCGATAGAGGGAACAAAGGCTCGAATAAAACTAAATTAACCACGAACTGGTTTAAGTTTCGAGTTCCTAGGGCCCCTGAGGCCACCACGACCAAAATTCAAAATAACTAACTTATTACACGGGCCTCCATGCCCAGATTTGGCTCACAGGCCTTCGTCAGCGGGCGGCACCACCTCGGGCTCAAAGAGCGAGGCCAGACGGCTCCCAGGCCCCTCCGCGGCTTCGATCAGATCCAAGCAAGCGTCCGCATTCTCCGCGTCCGTTCGATCCGGGTCTGTGATGAAGCCGTCGGCGACGAGCTCCATGTCGAACACAAAGCCCGAGCGGACGACGGCCAGCGCTCTCTTCACGCCATGGTGGAGGCTGTCCCGTATCTTCTCCCGGGCGAAGTGACCTAGCGCCGCCATCCGACGGATGAAGCAGTTCCCTGGAGCGTCTTCTCCGGTGTCGGCGTCGGGCTCGACCCCCAGACCGTCGCACACCGTGGTGATCGCGCCCTCGAGCAACTGAGTCCTCCGGGCCTCGGCTTCGAGGAGGCTCTGCAGGGAGTTGGCGGTCGAGTGGGCCTCCCGGTTCTCGTTCTCCAGCTCTGGGATACGACAAGCCAAAATTAGCACTCGATACGAGGCCTCGAGGACATAACTACAGCAAATCATACTTACCCTCGATATGGGTTTTCAAACCCGTAACCTCGTCGCGGAGCCCCCCGCACGTCCGCTCGAGCCCCACGAGGGCGCTGTCCTTCTCACGAACGGCCGCCTTCAGGGCCTCGATCTCTTGGAGGGCGGTTTGGAGCGCCGCGTCCTTCTCCTGGACGGCCCCGTTCAGCACCGAGACCTCGCCCTTCAGCGCGCCAAGCTGGGCTGTCACCTGCCCGATTTGGACGTTGAGGGCGTCCCGCTGACGGCCAACCTGGGAGACGTCCTCCTCGAGCTCCTTGACCCGCGCCGACAGGGGCTCGAGGTCTCGGCGGGCCTGGGCGGCCTCTTCCCGGGCCTTGTCCGCCTCGGTGCGCATCGAGGCTTCAGCCGCCCAGGCCTGGACCGCATCCTCCTTCACCGTCGAGTAGGCGGTGCGCAGCTCCGCCATCTCAGCGGTCCGATCGGCGAGCCTCTTCTGGGTCTCCTCGACCAGAGCCCGTTGCCGGGACAGCGACGCCCACACACCGCTCTCACCCCGGATGAAGAGTGACTTGCGGCGGGAGGTCTCCTTGAGTTCCTAATTCAAGGAAAACCGAAAATCATAGTGAACCCAAAGGAAAAAGACACAAAGAGCCACAGAATAAGCCGGCAAATTACTCATACCTCGGTGGCATCCAGCATGCCCCGCGAAACGGCGTCGGACGCCACGCTGAGCAGCCGAGCGAGATGCCGGCGGACGCCCTCGAGGTACTGCCAGCGGTGGACCTCATCTCTGTCGTTCAGAGTGAGGATGGGCTCGCCGTCGAGGTTCGCGGCATCCTTGAACTGAAGGGGCGGCCCTCCCCACCTTGGAATCTCCTCCTCGGCCCGCGCTATCGCCAGCGCGGCGAAGTCTGGCCACGACGACGACGACGCGGCCGGGGCACCTCCCGGCCCGGTCGAAGGGCCGGCCTCGTTGCCCTCGCCCGCCGCTCCGACAGGGGTCGAGGCCTCAGCCCGGCTCGTGGTCTCGCCCTCCTCGGCCCCCACTATCTCCTTTCCCTTGTCCAGGGGGGCGTCGTCGAGGGTAACGACCACGGGCGCCCGCCCCTCGGCGGTTACCGGCCCCTCGACAACCAGCGCCTCCGGAGCTGGCACCCCCGCCGTTGACGCCTCTGGGGCAGGAACCTCGCCCGACGGCGGCTCGGAAGCCGGCGCTCCGACCGCCGGTGCCCTCACGACCGGCACCTCAACCTCCGGCGCCGCCGCCTCCGGGGCTCCGGCAGAAGCCTCGACGGCCCCGCCCTCCGTCGTGCCCACCGGCTGCACCGGTAGGTCTTGCTGCGGCTGCGGCTCCCTCGCCGGCGCCACCTCCTGCTCCGGCGCCGGCGCAGCTCCCTCCACGGTCGCTTCGGCGGCCGCCCCCACCGCGGCCACTTCCGCGGTGGCCTCAGCCGAGGGCAGCACCTTAGGCCCCGCCTCGACCAGGCCAGGCGCCACCGTCCTTGCCGGCTCTGATCCCGCCACCGCAGGATCGGGGCCGGCAGTCGTCGAGACACCCGCGGCCTCCCGCTGCCGACGACGCTTCTTCGCAGCCTCGACCTCGCGGACCCAGGCCGCGTCCTGTTCCGCCGACCGGTTAAGGACGGCGGCGCTGGCTCGAAGGGACTTCACAGGGGTGGGCCCCATGGTCTCCGCCTTCCGTTTCAACCTGAAAAATAAAGGATGAGTCGATCGACGAAATCAAAAAATAAGACAAGTCCCCTTCTGCTCAAAAAACTTACCCGGAGATCGGCACCAGGGGCCTCGACCCCCCACGGTCCGAGCCGCTCGAGGTGGCAGACGGTGGCCTCGCGGCAGCCCCACCCGCGGACCGAGCGCTCCTTGGGGCTCTCGCCGGCGCGCCGCTGTGCGCTTTCTGTGCCTCCGAGGCCAACTGGCCTCGGGTCTTCACGCCCGACGGAGGCACCGCCAACGACGATGTCGGCGCCCCCGCCCCCGTCCCCGCCTGAGCTTGCGGGGCTCGGGCTGGGGCAGGCGCCCCTGACGACCCCTCCGGCTGGGTCCGGGGCGAGGCGGCCCCTCCTGTTGAGGGGCCCGCCTCCTTCTTTTCCTCCTTTTTCTTCTTCTCCTCCTCCTCGTCGCCCTCCTCGACCTCCTCGATCACGATGACCGAGGAGGATGACCCCGCGATGGGCTCCAGCAGAGGGCGGATGTCGGGGAGGCTCCCCAGTCCAGTCGCGGCCTCATACCGCGACAAGGCGTCATCATCCTCGCCGCTGCTGCCGTCGTCCTCCCCCGACATGGTCTCGGAGGGCGACGGCTCCAAGGGGAGCCCGTCGAGGGCCTGTTGGCGCCGGCGTTTCTTCAGCGCCTCCGCCTCCTTGGCCTTGCGGGCCGCCCGCTTCTTAGTCGACTCCTTGGCCGCTTTCTGCTTCGAGGTGTGCTCCCGTCGAGCATCCCGGGCAGGCTGGTCCTCCGGGACCGGCGGTCGTGTCTCCCGCAGCGCCGATAGGTCCTGCGCATCAGCGTCGACCGGATTAGGGGAAGGTCTCAAAGACGAATGGAACTGAAAAACAAGCGTACCAAGAAACTTACCACGGGCTCGAACCCCTCGGTGGGCCTCATGGGGAGCCGGTCGGCCTCCTCCGCTTGGAAGGTCCCCACCATCCGGCGGGCTCGACGAAGCCCCTCCTCGACAGTAAGGGCCTCGTGCGACATCCGGCTCCCCTCCAGAGACGCCTCCGGGGTCATCTGGTCGAGGCGCAGGCGACGTCGGCACAGCGGCATCACCCGGCGGCGATGGAACGCCGTCGCTACCCCCCGCCGCCGTCAGGCCTCGAGCACGAAGCTGCTGCAGCGCCGCCAGCAACGGGTCCAGACGCGGCTTCTCGGCGTCCGGCACGCCGTACACCCAGCGGTCCTCCCGGGCGGTCAACACGCGGCCGGTGTACATCGGCAGCTGGTTGTCGTCGTTGCGGAGGTAGAACCAGCCCGCGTGCCACCCACTGTTCGAAGAGATGAGGCGCGCCGGGATGTACTGCTCCGACCGGCTCGACCTCAACTGAAGAACGCAGCTCCCTACTCGCACTGCGTAGAAGGCGCCCTTCCCTCCCGCGTTCCGCGCGAAAAGCTCGGCCTTGAAGAGGTGGAGCCACAGGTTCCACTGCGGCTCCACCCCGAGGTATCCCTCGCAGACCGCCGCAAAAATGGCGGCCTGCGCGATGGCGTTGGGAGCGAGGTGGTGGAGCTCCACCCGGTAGTAGTGGAGAAGCGCCCGCATGAAGACCGACGACGGGATGCCGAACCCCCGCTCGTGGAAACTTACGAAGCTCACCACGTAGCCTTCCGGGGGGGCCGGCTCCCGATGGGTCGACGGCGGAGCAATCCACTCCGGCCGCGACCGACTCGTCCTCGGCCGCAGCAACCCATCCGCGACCAGCTCCTCCAGCTTCTTCTCCGTCACGGAAGAGGAGGCCCAGCCGTCGGTAGCAAGGAATTGGCTCTTTCCAGCCATCAGCGCCGACGGGAAGGGAAAGTGAGGAGGAAAAGGCGGCGGCGGCGGCAATGTGGACGGGATGCGTAAGGGGGCTAGGGTTTCCTGAGGCAGAGGATGGCAAGAACGCAAAGAACCGGAGGGGAACACGGACCCCTGGGTCTTGCCTTTATAGGCCAGGCGGAAGTTCAACGGCCGCGCGAAAAGGTAGGAACAGTTTCCCGTAATAAATGCGCTCACCTAACCGTCCCTCACGCCTTACAGGAGCAAGGCACGTGGCCGTCCCCCACGCTGTAACCGAACGCCGCGTCGCCCACTACCGCGCCGATCTCGCCCTAAAAAGGCGCGCCTGGCTAACGGGCAGGGCGAGATCCACGGACGGATATTCCAAGATTCCTATAACGGGCACCGAGCCCATTTAAGTCTCGAAGGAACGAAAGCTGGCCCTCGACCGGGTTCGACAGCTGCCCTCGAGCAACAGAGCAAGGGACGACCAGGGATGCGCCCATACATGGCCAGGGCTCGAGCCACGCTCTCGAGGCACCCCAAGACGTATTCGAGGCCGAAGGACGAGGTCGAAGCAGGAATCCCCTCGGGGGAGGCATCGAGCCCTCGGATCCTGTCGCAGGGAACCGACATCCGCACGACCACTCCTTGGCATCTTTGAAGAGTGCCCCCGGGCCCCAAGCCGACTCCTAACGACTGGAGCACGGACTCTCACTCGAATCCCCCCGCTAGCAGCTCACCGGAGATCGCCGGACTCGCCCAAACGGGGTAGTACGACGTTCCCCACCCCTCCTCTTCCTTTCCGAAGGAAGAGCGCGAGGGACGGACAACGAAAGACGGCAGGGACTCTGATCGACCTCGTGCGCGCGAGGCTCGGGGGCTCGGCCGCGTCAACTACTCTCTAATACAAACAAGACCTCGGAGGAGATTTTCTCAATACTCCACCGAGGCCTCGGGGGCTACACCCGGCGGGTGCGCTCGCGCGCCCCCACCGGAGAAGTACTGAGAACGCCTAGGCATCCCTACTAGAAAACCGAAAGGCGCTATGACTCCAGTTCATCGACAAGCAGGCGGCACTATGACTCCAGTTCATCGGTAAAAAGCCTCTAGGAGAGTGAACATACACTCACCCAAAGGCTCGGGGGCTACTGTCGGTACCAATACTATAGGGGTACCCACATTCAACGATAATAAAAGTTAAAACGACTAAGTCACGACAAAGCACAGCCCACTACGCGCGGCAGGTCCGTCTCGTACGAGGCCGGCTCGACGGAATGCCTCGACCGCGTCCTGTCTCCGACTCGTACGAGGCCCCCTCGACGGGAGGCCTCGACCGCGCTCCGACCCGCACGAGGCTCGATCGCCCCCCGGGAGCGCTCCGACTCACGTGAGCCCGGGTCGAGGCGCTCGACCCCCTCTGTCTCCACCTACCACGAGACGAAAAGTCAAGGCATTTAATACAACTACCAACTACCACCTACCGGCGTGGCCACGGCCTGGGTCGACGTGGGAACAATACCAGTGTCAGTTTCCACTGTTTTACCGCCCATCCCGTGATGGGAAGTGAAAAACGTCACTGTGTCCACCATACCTAACACTATGCATCACTAGCGACCCTCGAGGGAGGATACGACAAAGCCCGTACGCCGTAATTCCTGGGATTCGGACTTATCCGCTCGGCCTCGATCCTACCTCGACCAGGCCTCGACCCTCGACACAGCGCTACAGGGAAGAAAGGACGGTATGGCACGGCGCTCCGGGTCATTTCAGCACCCCGTCTCCTACGACATCACGTGCCCAGGGATGGCCCCCCATTTCTACGGCACGTCGCTACAGTCACCCCAACAGGGATTGACAAAACATCATTTCAAGACTCCCCGTCGCCTTGGCCTCCTCTCGTCCTATAAAAAGGCAGGCCGGGGCTTCACAAGGGGCAAGCAAGGAGCAAAGACGACAACAAACGAACAACTAGCCACATACACAACTGAGATCAACATCTCAAGCAATCATCCTGTACTCTTTCTTTTTCTCCTTTGAGACTTGGGCTCGACACCCTCTCTCGCAATCTTGTAACCCCTACGCAAGCACCTTGGTGCAAGGAAATACAGACCTCTCTCCCCCCGCTGGACGTAGGGCCTTCTTTTGCCCGAACCAGGATAAACCTCCGTGTGTTCTCCTTGCATCACCATCCAGGAAAGGGACACGCAGCATTTTACTCGTTGGTCTAGGACCCCCTCGGGTCCGAACACCGACACATTGTCTGCATCCCCTCAGCCTGAATCAGACAATGAGTCGAGGCCAATTGAGATACAAGATGATGATGACATGGAAGTAGAGGAGGAAGATGGTGTGGAAGCTGGTTCTAAGATGAAGCTTACATCGACTGTTTGGACGGAGTTCAAGAGAGTGAAGTTCAATGGAACAGTCCGGGCAAAATGCATATATTGCTTCAAACACCTTTCTGCTACAAGTACAAATGGTACTAAGCACCTTCATGTTCATTTGAAGGGTTGTGTGCAAAGGAAGATCAAGCTCAATGGGAAGACGATGGCGCAAGCATCTTTGAGATTTGGTAAAACAGATGCGGGCACAGTTTCAGTGGAGAACTACATATTTGATCAGGATGTAGCTAGAAGAGAACTTAGTGCAATGATAGTACTGCATGAGTACCCCTTAAGCATGGTTGATCATGTTGGCTTCTGGAGATTTGTAGGTGCACTTCAACCCCTATTCAAAATGGGAACTAGGAACACAATAAGGTATATGGCTGCTACTTTAAATATTATTTCAGATCATGTATTCATGTTGGCTGCTACTTTAAATATTATTTCAGATCATGTATTCATGTTGGCTGCTACTTTAAATATTATTTCAGATCATGTATTCATGTTGGCTGCTACTTTAAATATTATTTCAGATCATGTATTCATGTTGGCTTCTACTTTAAATTTATTTCAGATCATGTATTTATGTTGGCTATAATTTTATTTCAGATCTGATATTATGGCTCAATATGAGGTGGAGAGGAAAAAAGCCATTGAGTACATGGCTGGAATTGAATCTAGAGTGGCTATCACTACCGACTTGTGGACCTCTGACAATCAAAAGAGAGGTTACATGGCTATCACTGCTCACTTCATTGATGAGTCATGGACCCTTAGAAATATCATCATGAGGTATGTTCACTTGTCGAGGACTTGCTTGGCGAGGCAGGTAGTGCATGTGAGGAGAGGGTTGTGGAGGTTAAGAACTTATTGGCTGAATTAATGTGTGAGTATCTTTTGGTTGAAGATGTTGAGGGTAGCGATTCAGCAACACCTTCCTTGGGCAGCAATGATGATTTTTTATTTGACATTAGTGCACGCATTGCAAGTAGAAGGCCAGTAAGTATGGGGTTCAAGTCTGAGCTTGATCGCTACTTAGATGAAGAAATGGTGAATATGCACACAAAGAACTTCAATGTCTTAGACTGGTGGAAGGTGGCTGGAACTAGATATCCAACTCTGAGGAGGATTGCTAGGGATATATATGCTATCCCTGTTAGCACAGTTGCTTCTGAATCTGCTTTCAGTACCGGTGGTAGAGTACTTAGTGAGCATCGCAGTAGGCTCACTACTAAAATGTTGGAGGCTCTTATGTGCTCCCAGGATTGGCTTAGGAATAAGTACAAAGGTATATTTAACATGTGCTTTCAATATATTTAACTTGTTGTAATTTATTTCAGCAAATTCTCATTATTGCTTGCAAACTAATGAACAACTTTCTGTAGTTGACGAGAAGAACAAACAGCCTGCTACCTTTTGGTCTTGTCTCCAAGATATCCAAGAGGACCTGCAGGTGATGTGTAACACATACATATTATTATTGCATTTTTCTTTTAGTTGTCCTGTGAGATGAGATAACTGTTAATTGAGAAACTTACTGTGTGTTACTTATGCCTTTGTAGGAGCTTGCTATTTGAGATTGCTGCCCCCAGATTCAAGTAATCAAGTGCTGACCGTGACCGGTGACTGATGATGACCTTTTGGAAACAAGTCTAAAGAATAAGGATCAATTGATTTCATGTGTCTCCTTTTGGTTGACATTTATTAATTGTGAACTTGTATGAACTTGTAATGTCCCATGCAGCCCTGCTAAGTGCTGCCTTTTGGTTTGGAAACTTCTATGAACTTGTAATGTCCCATGCAGCCCTGCTGAGTGCTGCCTTTTGCATGGTCTTCATCTGCTGATTACCTAGGGGTTAGGACAAACTTATTGTCTATTTGCATGGACCTTTTATGCAGTGTTATTCCAATGAACTATGTTGTATGTCTGTATGCATGTCCAGATGTGCTTGTATATGTTGTTGGCTGAATGTGTGTTGAGTATGACTGTATGTGTTGTTGGCTGAATGGTTGTTGCCTGCTGACACTTGCAGCTTGTCGGGCACGGGCAACCTGCGGGTACCCGTTACCCGCTCAGGCACGGGTATGGGCACAAATCTGTACCCGTCTGCGGGTATGGGTTTTTTTAACGGGCGTATTTTTTCTTCGCGGGCACGGGTATGGGTTAGTTGTACCCAGCGGGTACGTACCCGTTGCCATCTTGAGCCCCTTTCTTTAGGGACGACAACAACAAAAAGAAAAAAAAACTGTTTTTATTTTTTTAACTAGTTCGCTGTTTAGTTGAGTGCCGACTGCCGACCAATTTTTCTTGGACCGATTGGCCAATGTAAAGCCTTAATTTGGGCATAAATGTATGCAATTGTTTCATGTTTCAATAGGTTAAGGTTCTCATCCATGTCATTGTTTCGATGTGGATCTGTTCCAAAAAGAAGAAAAAAATTGGGAAAACATTGGGATGACAGGAGACTTCTGCAGGATTCCACCTTAGGCTTTGTTTGGATATGCATGTATTCATCTCAATTTATATGTGTTGAAGTGGATTGGAGTGGAATTGAACTAAGTTTCATTTCATTCCACTCTAACACATGTGGATTGAAGTGGATACACATGCATCTAAACAAAGCCTCAGTGATTTTACAGTGCTACTAATAATATATTCAAATGAGTAGGGAAACCAATTCCTTCCTATGTTTGCTGTTATACGATTCAAGATGAGCAATGCCAGGTGAAGAGATTAGACGCAGGCAGTTATCCAAGAGTATACTGATTGCAATGGCTGATGGCCAACATCGTCATGTTCCTTTTGGCTTGAACTATAATTGTTGAGGACTTATGTATTTTCTGCAAAAAAAAAAAAGAAAAAAACATGCTCAATCCTAAGTTTAGTGTTGCTGCATGAAGTTTGGGTAACAAAGATAAATGCATTATTCTGATTGCATTGGTTTGCTTGAGTCTGCTGTTTCGTTCCTAGAGTGGCTGTATTACTTGTAAGCATGTACGATGCTCTGCAGATGGATTGATTAATTCACAGTCTAAAAGAAACGGCTCACCCTGCCAGCGAGATGATGATTCTCAGGTTGCTGAAACGAAGATATGTTCAGGACCAAGCCTTCCGGAGGTATGTAAACTTAGTGCAAGCAAAGTATCATGATCACTGTTTGGACTGCACAAATAAGTGAAATCTATGCTATCTAGGATATTTTAATGCTGTGATCTCATCTCCTACAGATCTTTTGCAATTGTAACTTCGTTTGTGCATAATTAATTTTTCAATGCAAATAGTGTTTGCTCCTAAGCATCACATTGTTGCAACCATCTTCTCATCTCAATGCGTAGAAGCTGGAATTTATTTTTCCTGGAGCTTCTTAAGTTAATGATGAGCACCTGCCATTAATCTACATACCATCTATAAGTTTGTTAGATGTACAATCTAGAATGAAACGGATTGCTTTCTTGGTTGGCCATAACTCATGTCTTTGCGGCATCATTAAGTTCTAATGTGCATGAAGTATAACAAGTATGACATATTTATTTCCTAGGTTGTTACTTACTAAGGTTTATGCACGTTTTTTACACTCTAGTTGTCAAAGTTGTTTGATTCTATTTTATAATTACACAGATCTCCTGTTGTTTAAGTATTCAGATCATCAGATGCACTATTGGCACTCTGTCCATAAGTGCTTGTTCTTTTTGCCCAATCTACTATAGACTAGTGCACTACTATACGACAAGTCAATAAAACATCTGTCCATCTTAGTTGGCACAAATGCAGATAAACCAGTAATTTTGGGTACTACGGGCCTGTTTGGAATGAGACCTGGCAGCCAGGCAACGAATCCTGGGCCCAGGCAACGGACGCCTGGGGAGCTTTGCTTGGGCCAGGCAGTTTTCTAAAGCTGCAAACCAAACAGGCCCGCATGCCTGATTGGGGTCATAGCACATTTTTTTAGTGAAAAGGCATGAATAGGTTGGGTAGTAACTAATCAGCTGTGGGCACTGACACTTTTTTTAGGTAGGCATGAAGAAAACTTGATGTACTAGTACACTTACAAGCTCATTATCATTTGTCTTTACAATTCCAAAGCTGAACTTCTTTCCCGTGCTTCTGCATGCAGGATGTCTGCTGCCATATACACTCCCTGATGCCAATGAGAGCCGCTGCCAGAGCTGCCTGTGTGTCTCGTGCTTTTCTACATTCCTGGAGAAGGCATCCCAACCTCACTTTCAATAATACAACATTGGGATTAGATAGAAACACATATGGGACTAATGAAAGTGCCAGAGGTTTCTCTCGCAAAGTCGACCACATTCTGAAAAACACTCAGGCATTGGTGTGAAGAAACTCAAGATTCACATGCCTCAAGATTACAAACTGAAGGACTCTTGTTATCCTGACAGTTGGCTTCAGTTTGCTGTTACACTAGGAATTGAAGAACTCGAACTAGCATTGCCAGTAAAGGCAAAGTACAACTTCCCATACTCACTTTTTTCTAATGGGAGTGGAGAGTCAATACGATATCTTTTCCTTGCGGATTGTTCCTTCCATCCCACATCTGAAGTTGGTTGCTTAAGAAGCCTGACCAGACTACATCTTTGTGCTGTCTCTATTAAAGAGGATGAGATAGGGTGCCTTATTTCCAATTCGTATGCGTTAGAGCAGTTGGAAATCAGGTATTGTGATTGGATAGTTTGCTTGAGGGTGCCTTGTATGCTGCAGCGGCTTAGCGACCTAGAGGTCCTTGGTTGCAGCAAGCTGCGAGTGATAGACAACAAAGCTCCAAATATATCTAGTTTTTACTTCGGAGGAAATCCCAAGGTACAACTGTCACTTAGGGAAACAATGAAAATGAAGAACCTATATTTTAAACTTTTAATGTGGATTAGCAATATGCATATGACAATTACTACGTCATGCATATCCTGGGGGTAAAACTAATCTGATATGTTTTTGTAGATGGTTGATACGCCAATGCTGCATAGCAAATATTTACACCTTAAGAACCTAAGTATTGCTCTCAACGCAGCAGCCTCCTATGATTATCTTTCTCTGGTTTCCGTTTTTGATGCTTGTCCCTCCTTGGAGACTTTTGTCTTGGATGTAAGTCACTGTTCTCTATGATATTTGTAGCTATCTATTAGTAGCTATCACAGAGAAACCATGACAATATTTTTTTCCTTAGGCCTCACACTGGAAGACGGAGCATGTCTCAATTTTCACATATCCATCAGATCTGAGGCGGATGCAAGAACAGCACCACCACAGGATCAAGAATGTGAAGATACTAAATTTCTCTTCTGCAAAGAGCCTAGTTGAGTTAGCATGCCATGTTGTTGAGCATATGACATCCCTTGAGTGCCTTACATTGGAGACATATCAGAGTACTTTTAGGTGTCATGTGCCCGAGCATAAATGTATCAAGTGCTCCCCACTAGCCATTGAAATTCTCAGGGAAGCTAAACGAGCACTCATGGCCATCAGGACATACATTGAGCCTAAAGTCCCCTCCACAGTGAAGTTACATGTTGTCGAGCCTTGCAGCCAATGCCTTGCTGTTGAACTTGAGATGCCAAGTTTAGGATAAAAGATTACTCAATGCTTTAGTTTTTAGATGAGCTATGGCTTCATAGATTATCAGAAACATGTGCTGCTTTGTCCAGTTTATAGTGTTGCTCTTCCTGTGATATTGGAGAACATTTTGCCTTGTTGAATCCTTCTCTTTTTGGAATTTTGAGGGAACATGAACGTCACCAAATTGCTTAATTTACATGGTTGGAGACTTGGGGTGGATAAACCATCAACGAGACAGGAGCTGGTAACATGACATTTGCATTTATCGTCTGCTGAGTGCTCTTCTGTGAAATACTAGCATGCATGATCAACAGCCAAATGCTGCCTCTGCCTTCTGCAAGCTCATCACAAGCTAGCTCGTGAATCCCCCGGCTTTTGTCTTTCTACAGTTTCATAGTTAGACTCGGATCAAATGTTAGTTTGGCCAGTTTGTGGAGAACAAGAAAGTTTTTCATTTTTTAAAAAAATAACAGTTGTCTGTTAGGTGATCAGCAGACCATGTATTTTGCATTTAGTAGCCATGAATCCCAGATTCCTCCACACATGACAGTTGGCAACCAGTGCACTTTCTTGCAGTCATATTGTCTCTGCATGCATAGTAATACTAGACTAGGACCGTTAGTGTCAGTCTCGCACATGTTCTACTCCCTCTATCCAAGAAAGAATGCAACCCATGCAACTATGGGTTGCGTGTCAGATTAGTTCATGTTTAACCAAGTGTCTAGTAAATAATATTTATACTTATGGCTTCAAACTAATTTATTAAGAAAATATATTTCATAATTAATCTTATAGTATTTATTTGATATTATGAATATTTATAGTTTTTTATCTATAATTAGTCAAACTTGATATACTAAAACATGACAATGTGTTAGAGTTGTATTCTTTCTTAGACAGAGGGAGTATCATGCACCACGAAAGTCAATGTTCTCGATAAAACACAAAAGAAAAGATTTCTTTAAGAAAAAAGAATATAACTCGAGAAGGCATCCTTTTTGGCTTTAGCGTGGTTGGAGGATTTTTTTTTCACCCAGTCCAACACACACATCCTACCGGATACCATCACCTGGAAATTAATGGACGATTGAATAAAGAATGAAACATAGCCAAGTCTTCCTACCAAATCCATTTCTCTGGGCCTTCGAGCCATTCCGCAACAACTTGATTTGGAAAGCAAAAGCGGAAAATGAATGCAGAGTTCTTCACATGGACCCTGATCTAAAACAAATTTCTATTAGCTGACAACCTAGTGAAGAGGGGAGATAGCTACACCAGACTTCTGTGCACTCTTTGTTTTTTAGGAATCTGGAGGGGCCTTGGCCCCTACCAGGGATCAAAATTTCGGCGAAATTTCGGCCGAATTTCGCGAAATTCGGTAATTTCGGTGGTGGCCGAAAGAAAACTCCGAAATTTTGTAATAGTCTAATACATGTGATGTATAACTCTAGACTTGTATTTTTCTATTGATTATATTGTATATTCTTCTATTCAATAGATGTGTAGTCATAAATCATACTAATATTTATTTAGATCTAAACTTTTTTAGAAACAACATACTTCATGTCCTAATCTCTAAAAAAATTTCGGCGAAATTTCGGCCGAATTTCGCGAAATTCGGTAATTTCGGTGGTGACCGAAATTTTTGCGATAACGAAATTAAAATCCTTGGCCCCTACAATATTCATTTAATGAAAGGAACAAAGTTTAGGTACAAGTGCAAATTAGTTCAAGAAACAAACAGAGAAATAAAAAATAGGTTTAGGAACAAAGTTTAGGTAGTAGATTTGGCCCTACCTCTTCATTTGCCTTGAATGTAGATTTAGCTTGTGTGGTATACATACTCCTGTGATTTCGCAAGCACAACTCGTCCTTACACATACAAGCAATGCAAGTGTATACATACGCGAAAAAACACATAGGAGTTTATTCCAAAGAGAAACATGCATAACTTATAAGGACTTGACTAACATCATTCGTGCAGTTGCGCCATCGAGCTTTGATTCGACATGGCCATGCATTATTCAGATTACATGCTAACGACTGAAAACAACAATAAAGCAAAGGACCCAAACCAAAACATGCTGGACTCCTGCTTGACCCTCATTCAGCTCTTAGGTAGTACCCATACGAGCTTGTTTCACATGCAAGCTATGCAGTACAAAAGATCAGATAAACTACCAACACAAATGCATATAACTAAACCTCCATCAATTCGACTTCGAGCATGCATGTAACACCGGAAATTAGCTATTCACTTTTTTCGCCCTTGCATTCTTTTTCACATTTGTCCTTGCACTGTTGGGAGACAGAATATACGCAGCCATTGTATGTAGGGCCTCGAAAGCCCTTGCATTGGCTGTCGCATGAGCTGTCGCAGTCACATGTAGTCCCGTTAGGGCAGTTGGCCTTGCAGGCCCAACCGCAGTAGAACCTGCACTTAGGTTCATCTGCAGCCTGGGCTCGCAAGAGCTCGCAGCCTGGGCTCGCAAGAACCGCAGTTGGCCTCGCAAGAGCTCGCAGCCTGCTTGTCGCACTTGGAAGGACACTCGGAGATGCAACGATGCAAGGCGCAGGATGGCGACCCTTGTGCTGGTTCCCCCACCCAGCTCACCACCAGAGCCACACAAATGGCAGCAACAAGGGCCCCCTTAAGAGCAGAGGCACGCAAAGCCATTATGTGATCTTTGTGTGGATGCACAACTAGCTTAAGAGGAAGTTACTGTGTATGAAGCAAGATGTGGTGCTCAAACGGTAAGTCATTTCGTGGTTTTTATAGGCTCCCAAGTAAGCATATGCAAACAGCTATTATCGGTTGACTTCGTTTTATGTGCAAGCACAAGGACCAAAAGAAAGAGTCGTCATCTAAATTTTTTTTGCAGTTTACAGATTCTGACTGCCCCCCTGCGCCACCGACGGGAGCTTCTCAACTAGCATGTCAAACCGCGCTTGTGCATGTGACAGGAACCCTGGCATTATTATCGGTTGACTTTGTTTTATGTGCATGCACAAGGACCAAAGGAAGGAGTGCTACATACTTTTGCAGTTTACTGAATCTGACAATCGCCGCCGACTTGCCTTTCACCTGCCCCACCCTGCGGCCCTGCGACACTGACGGAGCCTCGTTTCCACCGGCCCCTCCTTTCCTGTATCCCCGCTTCTTTTCTGATTTTTTTCATAAAATCTATTAGCCGACCGATTGTGCTACCTCCTCAGCGTGCGACCGTGGCCGCCGCAATGGGTCTCTCTTTTTGTCCACCTCCGACGGCCTTAGAAGGGACTCTGGGGAGGTAGGTTAGCCTGGCGGTGGGGAGGGAGAGATGACGGCCAGACGGAGGCAGCGGAGGCAGGGGGACTCATGGCTAGTTGTAGTGTGCCTTGATTGATTGTGTAGCAGAGTTTAGACTAAAGCTAGTTGTAGGTAGTTCCTTTCATAAATTCTTGCTAGTTTTTAGTTGTCTTGATAGTTTGCTAGCTTGTGTGATTGTGTGACATAATCTAGAGACCAAGCTACTAGAATTGATTAGGGGGCCTTGTTTGAGTGAAATAGAGCTAGAGCAAAGTAGAAGCTAGTTAGGGACTTATTTTGTACTAACCATATTTCTCTAATGAAATTGTGAGTTCCCTCTAGCCATCTAGATCCTATCAGTTACCTGATCGGGAGCTTGGCTCTTACGAGAGGCTCCAACAAGAACTAGTGGAAGCACAAGCTTCTCGATACCTTGAGAAAAATTACTGTGATCTCAATGGGAGTTTGCAATCTCTAACTCATTTAAGCTTCCATGTGTATTGCTTTCTAGGTTGTTTGCTTTACATTCCAAGTCTAGCTTGCTACGTTAGTGCTACGGTTGGAACCTAGCTAGGTTCGGTACCCCTTTTACATTAGAGATGCCAACACTTAACAAACCTAGTTGCAAATTTAGATAGAAATTTTGCATAGATTTTGATAAAAAAATAGAAAATAGAGGCCAAGTAGTTTTTAGAAAGCCTAATTCAATTCTTCTCTTACACGTCACATGGTGGTGTGTGCAGATGGAAGAGGAAGGGGAGGGAGATCAAACTACCAAAATGGTGGACTTCTCCTAGTGTTTTTAAGTAGTAATAAAACAATACCACTAGTCATAGCACATAGAAATCTCACTAGGAGGCATTTAGTAGGGAAAATTTATACTAAATTTTAAATGTTAAAACATTAGGAGAAGCCCACCTCACTAGGAGAAGTCTAAACTTCTAGTTGAGAAGAGAGGTAGAGGTAGATATGGCTGTTCGTGAATGAGGGCTAGTTAGGGATAACAATGAGGTAGCTTCAATTTAGTAGGATGGGCTTCAATTTATATATAGAGGCAGACCATTTAAGAGGTCCATCTCTAGAAATGGTCCTCGTTCTTAGAGCTGGACCTCTTCAATGGTCCTCATTTTCTGCTAAAAAAATGGTCCTCATTTTTAGAGTTGTACCTGACAAGGAGTTTATTCCAATGAGAAATTAAACATGCAAAACTTACAAGGACTTGACTAACATCATTAATTCGTGCAGTTGCACATGCTTATAAGGATTGACTCGACATGGCCATGCATTATTCAGATTACATGCTAACGACTGAAAAAGATAAGCAAAGGGCCCAAACCAAAACATGCTGGACTCCTAGCTATGAAGTACAGTACAAAAGATTAAATCAACTACCCACAAAAATACATATAGTAGACCCGATCCATAAGCATGCATGCAGCCGCGTATGTAACACCAGAATTCAGTTATTCACTTTTTCGCCCTTGCAGCCCTTTTCGCAGGAGTCCTTGCACGACTGGAAGACTGCAGACACGCAACCAACGTAATAAGGCCACCCCCAACGCTCCATGCTGGACGTTGGCTTCGTCAGGCCAGGTAGGATCGGATGAGAAAAAGAAAGAAGATGTTAGCCCCGCAGAGCTTGCTAACATCCTGCAGGGGATACATATGCTTCATCTGACAAAATTCAGAAGCAACAACTAGAGAACGCGATGGGAGGAAGGAAGTGCTCCCGGCCTTTGCTTTTCATCTCATAAAGCTGAAACGATTCTGAGGAGAGGAGGGCTGTGTCAGACTAGCTGTGTAGCCTGCGATGGGCCGGCTTCTGGTCACTCCACTCCAACGTGTAGGCTACCTTTTTACTGAGGCTAATGATGCTAGCTGCCTGCGCTGCGCTTGCTCTAAGGGTATGTAGCTGCAGTCACATGCAGTCACCCCTGCAGTCACCCTGCTGTTGCAGACGTCGTCACATGCAGTCACCCCTGCATTATGGCAGCTGTTATTGCAGCCCCCAAAACAGTTGGGCCAGCACTTGTATAGAAATGTGCCCTTGGCACCCTCGCAGGAGCTCAGAGCTGTGTCGTTGCACTTGGAAGGACATTCGGAAATGCAACGATGCATGGCGCAGGATGGCGACCCTTGTGCTGATTCCCCCACCCAGCTCACAACCAGAGCCACACAAATGGCAGCAACAACGGCCCCCGCCTTAAGAGCAGAGGCGATCTTGTGTGTGGATGCAAAAACTAGATTAAGGGGAAGTTTATGTATGAAGCAAGATGTGAGTGCTCAAACGGTAAGTCATTTCGTGCTATTTATAGGCTCCCAAGCTAGCATATGCAAACAACTACTCCCTTCGTTCCAAATTATAATTGGTTTGACCTTTTTAACCTCAAGTTTGACCGCTCATTTTATTCAAAAAATTTGTGCAAACATAGTCAAATTCAAGTCATTCTTGAAAAACTTTTGTTAGTAAAGTAAGCCACAACAAAAGAAGTGATATTTAGCATAAATTTTTAAATAAGATGAGTGGTCAAACTTGGGGTTAAAAAAGTCAAATGAACTTGTTGGGGCACGGATACGTGAGTAGCGGAGGCTAGAGCGAGTGTGAACTAACGATAACAGAATTGTTGAGTAAATGTCAAGCAGGGACAACCGGCAGGGCCTTCGCCTTGCATCTTATATAGGTGGAGAGTTGGAGCGTGGAGACGCAGACCTCCCCAATAATGGTGAGAGGCGGAGACCACCCAGTGAAGGCAGAGGCCCCCATGGGCGAAGGTTGAGCATACTTCACCGTGGGGCGGAGGCTCATGGCGCGGCGGAGACCCTGGGTTGGAAATGGGCCTCATTTGGGCCAATGGCTAAGGCCCAAGAAGTGAAGGCAGTTCAAAGAAGAGAAGGTCCAGATTGCCCCGGGCAGCTTGTGCTGGCGGAAGCATATTCAGAGAATGTACTGTAGCAGTTGTAGGGCAAAAATGTAAAAAGGGGTAGTAGTGAACAGCGCCCTATAAAAAGGGGGAGCTAAACCCTGTGAGTTTTTGGTTGGTGAATACATTTATGAAACCCTAATTAAGCCTAGACCCATCTTCCACGCTCCTTATCTTCGTCCAGAGCACTCGACTGGGCAAAGGCTTCATCGTGTCTCATCCGATAGAAACCCCTTGGTTTTCCAACATTGGCGCCCACCGCGTGTTGGCCAAGCAAAACCACGATGGCAAGAAAAAGAGCAGCCTCCACCAGGACACCCGCTGAGCCCTTGATGAGGGGATGACCTAGGCGTAATGCTCGTAGCACTTATGCTAGCTCCCCAGAAGACCAAGTTGTAGAAGAGCCCGCGGTTGAAGATTAGCCTCCAGCAGTCGAAGATCAGCAAGCCCCAGATCCCACCCCGGAGCAGGTGCTCCAACAATTACAAGCCCAGTTGCAGAGTACGCGACAAGAAAGGGATAGGATGGCTGCAACCTTTGCTGCAAATCAAAGGGCAGCCTAGACATCATTGCAGGCAGTGGAGATCAGGCAATAGTTGGCCGTGTTGTAGGCGCTGATTCAAAGCATGCAGCAAAGCCAGCCCCAATCCAACACATCCAACCAGCTCCACTCAGCAAATCAAAGCCAGCCTAACCCTTTGCCAGGTATGGCCGCCCAACCAACCTTCGGCACACCTTTCAACCCACATCCAGTTCACAGAACCATAGATTCAAGGTCTCCACTATCCGAAGGAATCCAAACCTCACCTTGGCCACCATCTTACAAGCCCATTACCCTACCAAAATTAATGGAAGGTCAGACCCACGTCAGTTTATCATGAGTTTCGATGCAGCTGTAGCCTTTGCGGGAGGGAATGACACTGTCTTGGCCAAGTCATTTGTTATTGCAGCCAAAGGAGATGCATTAGCATGGTACTCAATGTTGAGGCCAAGTTCAGTATATTCATGGGAGGACCTCCGAGACAAGATTATCGCTAACTTCAAAGGGTTCACCATCGAATCTTTGACATCAATGGACTTATTTTAGTGCAAATAGAATCAAGGTGAAGCACTTTTAGAGATTTGTGCAGCTTAAAGTGAAGACACCAAATGTCACAAAGGATGTGGCAATTGAGGCCGCAATCAAAGGTCTCTGCATCGTGGCCTTCGCAGCTCATCTAGCTCGGGAGAAGCCAAGCACCATAGAAGAATTATATAGAGTTTGAGAAGTACTATAGGTCAGACAATGACCTCCGAAGAAGGCTGGAAGAACAAAATCAGAACAAGCAGTACCAAGGAAGTGACAGAAATACTCAGAGGGGCAATAGAAGCCAAGGCCAGTCACAACCTCAGTAAGCGCCTAATCAACAAGTTTTTAACATAGAGCAGCAAGGGAGCAGCCAGCAACAGCAGTAGATGCTGGAGGCATAACAAAACAAAGCATCGCAGAAACAGTACGAAGGCAAGAAATACAATCAAAGGAAAAGCTAGAACAAAAACTAGGAACCAAAGGAGCGAAGGTAGTATTGTTTCTTTGATGGAGAAAACAAAGGGCACATCACTAGAGATTGCCCAAATGCGAAAGAAACCCAGGAGAGAATAAAAAACAGGGCAAATCCTCAACCTCCGCCACAGCAACCTGCCCGGAAGTTCAACCACACCTTCATTGTGCCTTCGTAGCAACCATATTGCTCAGTCTACCCAAGCCTTAACTCCAATAAAATTCACCCATCCACCTTAGCAGCCGCATACTACCCCAACTTCTTACTTGCATGGCAACCAAGCACCTAATAGCAAGGTTAGGCAAGTAATCAGTGAGTAGAAGTCAACCTCACCTACATAAACTCAAGGCCTTCGCACATAACATTCATAGAGATAAACCAACCAGCTCAAGTACACAATAGACAAATTAAAGCATTGCCTCCGCCACCACCTATACCATAGCTATCCGCCCCCCAAAAACGAGCCCAACCTAGAAAACCAGCTCAATCCACATACACCACTACCCACCATTAGAATGATATTGCCGATAGCCAGAGGCTCTTCAATGGAATTCCTGACAAAGAAGCACAAGAAAGACCATCTCAGGCTTGTTAACAATATAGCAGCGCAAGGTCCAGTATGCTACACAGATTGGTCGAAGACACCCATCACATTCTCAAAAAAGACCTCCAGTTGGAGAGTTACCTCCATACTTACGCTATGGTGATCAGAGCCAATATAGCAGGCTAGGAAATCAATAGGGTTCTCATAGACTCCGAAAGCTCCACAGGCATCATCTTTGTTAATGCCTTCGACCAGATGAAATTAAGCAAAAGTCAGCTGCACCCTTTGGATTCACCATTGATAGGTTTTAAAGGAAAGAGAATCAATGCATTGGGTAAAATGTCTTTGCTAGTTTCTTTTGGAGGTCAAGAAAACGCCAGGATAGAATATGTGACCTTCGACGTAGTAGACCTCTACTACCCTTACAATGCTATCTTCAGCAGAGGGTTTGTAAATAAATTCAATGCTGCCTTCCATATGAGCTACTTGTGTATGAAAATGCTAGCTTTGCATGGCACCATCATAGTGCATGGTAGTCAGATGGAGGCAAGAAATATAGAAAGAGCCATCTACAAGTCACAACGAAACATCAATTCTACCGAGGCGGCTAGAAGTAACTCACCAGAGCCTCCGGATATGCCGAAGAGTAAACCAGATCTCAAAGATCAAGAAGAAACAAAATTAGTCCCGTTGGAGAATGCAGTCCCAGACAGGAAAGTCACCATCGGAGGCAACCTATCCAGAGAAGAAGCAGAACTCATAGAAACTTTAGCCAAGAACAAAGACGTCTTCGCCTGGTCAGCCTTCGACACGAAGGGAGTCAAAAGAGATATAATCCAACACTATGTTGACATCAACCTTAGAATGAAGCCAAGAAAGCAGCGACAAAGGAAAATGTCAGAGGATAGAATCTTAGCGGCGAAGGTTGAAGTACAGAGACTGTTAGACACAAACATCATCAGAGAAGTCAAGTACTCATAATGGCTAGCAAACATAGTACTGGTACCAAAGAAAAATAGAAAGATGAGGATGTGCATAGATTTCACAGATCTAAACAAAGTATGCAAAAAAGACCCATTCCCGCTTCCAAGGATAGATACCTCCGTCGATAAGACGGTAGGATGCAAGCGCTTTTCCCTCCTAGACTATTTTTCAGGATATCACTAGATCTAGCTTAACAAAGAAGATGAGAAGACAAGTTTCACTACTCCCTTTGGAACCTATTGTTACACTAGAATGCCCGAAGAACTAAAGAATGTAGGCTCAACCTTCGCAAGAACGACGAAGGCAGTCCTTGGCCCACAACTACAGAAAAACATCATACCATATGTTGATGACATTGTGGTAATGAACTGTCACACCCCAAAAGTTTTAATTTTGGGTTGTGCATAGAAAACACTAAATAAAATAAATATTTTAATATTTGAATAAAATTTCCCAAGTTTAGTTTATGATAGCATCAATTAGTTATAAAAATAAAAAAAATGAGAATCTTTAAATTTTTTTAAACTAATTTGACGGGCTATTGTTTAATGTGATGTTTGCTTGTTAATTCTTGTGTGTTGAGAGCGAGCAAAGTCTTTAAAATGCGTTTAGTAGGTCGATCTTTCTTCTCCGACACGCCTTTATCTTTTTCTGCAATCAATATTCCTTGTTTCTCATCCTAAGTTCTCGTTGGAAGTTTCATAAAATCTTTTCTTTATAATGCAAATTATTCCTTTCAGTTCTTCGTGTGTCAATCAATCTCAGTGAACTCTTCGGGAATTGTTCTGGCTTTTTCTAGAGCTAGTTCACACTTTTCTATGAGCGTTATCTAATTTTTAGATGCTCCAAATTATTTTATCATGAGCTCCAAATACTTTATTTGGGTTCCTCATGTTCTAAAATATCTCTAAGAATTTTTCTCAAGTTGTTGGAGCTTTCGAAGTATTTTTCGCGGCTTAAATAATAATTCTGGACTTTTCTAGAATTATTTTATCCATGAAATTAATTAATTCCAAAAATAATAAATCTCTCATTTTACCCCAACGCTCAAAGCCCATGATCTCTAAGGCTAATGCATTTATTTACTAATGAGCCTTAATGTCTATTTAGGCCTATTAGTGGAGGTGGACGGTGCAACATCAATTAGTACCATATTGCTAGGTGATGTGAAGGTGGAGAGTTTTTCTCCCTATAATTATGTACCTACCCCTTGGGCAAAGCACGCCAAAACTATCGTAAGAGGAGTCCCTAGTTTGGGAAATCTCTCGTGTAGTAAATTAGATATTTCTCCTCCTTCTTGTGTCGCCCCCAGGCCGAGGCCCTTCGGATGGATGGAGGTAGAAGATGAAGTATTTGCGGTTCTGCCACTGGTTTGTAATATCTTTGTCGTTTATTCGTTTTAATTCCGTTTTGCTCCGTTTTAGTTGCGTTAGTTTCGTATAGTTGCGCTCTACGCAGTAGTGTTAATGTTTTCTTGTCACATGTTTTTTTCATATATAGCTAAATATTAGATTGATTAATATGCTTGTAATTAGATTAATGATTACGCAAACCGGTTTCTAAATAAAAGCAACATAGGAGAATATGGATCTTTTTATAATTACTTGTCAACTTAAATATTTATTTATTTTTTTATAAATTGTCTAGTTTAAACATGATTCGGATAAAGTCAGTTTAGATGTAATTTCATTAATATTTATTCAATGCCTTTTTGAATTACAACTTTGGTTTATAATTTTGGTCTTACATAAATAAATGTTAACTTGATTAATACCAACCTGAATGTCTTTTAAATTATAAGATGATTAGTTCAACCTTGAAACATAAAGTAGTTCGATTAGTCTTCTCTCATGTTTTATGTTTTCTAAACTATAAATATTTAGATGACTTAAATACTATAAAATATATATAAATAAAATATGACCAGGGTTAAACCTAGCTTTGTAATTCAATTGATTAATCTAATTTTAGAATATTTCTTCAGAATGTTTATCACCTTATTTCAATAACTAATATGCATTAAGTTTATAGTCGGTCTTCTGTGTTATGTTGTAATCATCTCAATAGTCGCGAGTCCTCTTTGATGGTAGCTCCGTTCTTCGTCGTTCTTGCATTTTCACGATTGTAACATCATACCGTATCATTTAGTGCGCTCTCTTTCGAAGTGTCTCTCTTGTTTGGTGTGTTGTTCTTAGTTATCCCTATTTATTTGATTGTATGCTTGTTAGTGTGCTGGGTTGCTATGATCTACAAGTAGAAGAAAGACTATCCGTGAGCGCCGAAGATCTGAAGGTGAAGACCAGAAGCTGAGTGCCAGAAATTGCAAATGGAAGATTAAGAGATGCTTTTCTGAGCAAATTGCTTTGGGCATAAAGCAAGTAAAAGGCAAGTATAGCTTGGGTTTTCTTTCTGTGACCATGATCTTGTGACTTAATTAATGTAAGAGCTATGATGGTTGAGAAATGACTTTTTAGCAACATAAGATCTTGTCTGTACGTGAACCTCCGGAATTTACAGTACAACTGTGAGGGCTATATGGCTCTAGCTTTAGCTCAGTATGAGGACCTTTTCTAGCTTGTTAGAGGTTACCCTTGTGGCGCAAATGGGGAAAAGCAGACTGTGGATCCCTGGGACTGGTTGTATCACGAAGAAGATCATATAGCAGATCTAAAGGAAACCTTCGTCAACCTCAGGGAAGCAGACCCAAAGCTAAACATAAAAAGTGTGTTTTTGGTGTTAGCGGAGGAAAGATGCTTGGGTACATCATAGGACCCAAAGGTATTTGAGCTAACCCAGAGAAGATGAAGGCTATAATCTCAATGGTGGAACCATCAACCAAAAAGGAAGTGCAAAAACTCACTAGAAGAATAGCAGCATTGAACAGATTCATCTCAAAATTTGCAGAGCGCAGCCTCCCATTCTTCAAAGCTCTAAGAGATGGAGACAAGGTGGAATGGGGACCAGAACATTCAGAGGCCTTCCAGCAACTCAAAAACTACATGGCCAACAAACTCTTAGTAACAGTATCAGATCCGGAGGCGCCATTATTGTTATATGTGGTAGCCTCCGACCATGCAGTTAGTGGGGTACTTGTTCAAAAAAAACGAAGAAGAGGTGAATGTCATTCAACAGCCTGCATACTACATCTCATAAGCCTTATTAGGAGCAAAGCTAAACTACATGGAAATTGAAAAAATCGCATATGCTGTCCTCATCTCATCGAGGAAGCTGAAGCATTACTTCCAAGCACATGAGATCACAATGGCTTCTTCACAACTGCTCGGAGACATATTCAATAATAAAGAGGCCTCCGGAAGAATAGGAAAATGGGCAACAGAACTATCACAGTTTGAACTTAACTATGTGCCTAGAACAGTAATCAAATCACAAGCGTTTGCAGACTTTATGGCAGACTGGACACCTTCGGCGCATCAAACCCCGCAGCCCCAACCTCAAATATGGACACTCTACACAAACGGAGCCTAGGGGCATCTGGGAGCTGGGGCCTCCACCATTTTGATAGCACCATCAGGCCTCCACACAAAGTATGTAGCAAGACTGGAATTCAAAGCAACAAATATCATAGCAGAATATAAAGGTCTCATACTGGGCCTCAACAAGGTGAAGGCACTCGGCGCAAAGATGGTACTAGCAAAAACAGACTCCCAAGTCATAGCAGGACAAGTTAAAAAGGAATATATCGCAAGAGAACCAGAGCTGGCCAAATATCTAGCCACAGTAAGGGCACTTGAGCGGAGGTTCCTAGGATTCACCCTAAGTATATACCAAGAGCAGAAAACATAGAAGCAGATGAACTGGCAAAGAGCAAATAACTCATCTATTCTAGAGGGAACTTTCTACCAAATATTACAAGCACCAGCAACCCAAGCAACTGCGAAGGCATTCAAAACAATCCTAGTCACTGAATCCGAAGACTGGAGGCACCTGATTACAGATTACCTGAACAACATCCATCACTCAGAAGATGAAGCAAGTACAACATGAATAGCAGCCAGAGCAAGAAGTTACACACTAATAGATGGCACCTTGTATAAAAAAGGGGTAGTCTAGCTGTTGCTCAAGTGTATAACTCAAGGCGAAGGCAGATAGCTCCTCCAAAAAATCCATTCAGGGACTTGCGGTTCTCACATCGCCCCAAGCGCATTGTCCACGAAGGCAATTAGACAGGGATTCTACTGGCCCACGCATATCAAAGATGCGGAGCAAATTGTTAAGACATGTGAAGCATGCCAGAGCACATCCCCACACCAATCAAAGCCTTCGGCTGCAGTACAACTCATCCCACGCACTTGACCATTACAAAGATGGGGCATGGATCTTGTCAGACCCCTGCCACCTTCGTAGGGGGAACAAATTCGCTGTAGTAGCAATCGAGTACTTCACAAGATGGATTGAAGCCAAGCCACTAGCAAAAATAACTTCAGAAATAGTAAAAAGTTCTTTTGGCAAAACATAATCTGTAGGTTCGGGGTACCAAGAACATTAACAGTAGACAATGGGAAACAGTTTGACTCGAACAAATTCGAAGAATTCTGCAAAAGCATAGGCACAAAAATAGCCTTCGCATCAGTCTATCATCCAGAATCAAATGGAGCAGTAGAAAGAGCTAATAGAGTGATATTCTCAGCAATCTTGAAAACCTTATTTAACCTTCACAAAGGCAAGTGGGTAGAGGAACTACCGAAGGTGGTGTGGTCTCATAGCACCACAACATCTAGGACGACGGGCTTTACACTGTTCAAGCTCCTATACGATGTAGAAGCAATGCTACCCGAAGAGATCAAGCATAAGAGCCTCCGAGTAATGAAACAGGTATTGGCAGCAGATGAAGAATACTCCAAAGAAACAATTGAAGAGACAAGACTGGAAGTAGTAGAAAACATCACCAAATACCAAGAGGAAACCAGGAGATGGAGAGACAGCCAGGTGGTTAGAAAGCTCATAAGAGACGGAGACCTAGTCCTAAGAAGGAAGCCCAACACGACAAATGCAGAAAAGCTCCAACCAAAATAGGAAGGCCCATATAGACAACAAAGATAAAACAATCACTCATACCTAGAACATTGATAGTTTGCACAGGTTCTACATATAATTGTAAAGGGGTGGCCTTCGCGGAACTATAAGCGAAGGTCACCTTGCCTCTTAGTTTTCACATTTTCTCTTTACATGTCGTGCAAAACGGGCCTGTACTCTTTTCCTCACAAAGGGGGCTTCTAGTGGAGGTGAGGTTTTTAACAAGGTAGGACCCCCTCTAAAATATAAAGAGAAATTGCCCCAAGAATACTATGAAAAGCAAAGGTCGAAAGTGGCTAGCAGGGGAGCCACAACATTCAACAATGACATCGCAACAAAGAGGACCTTCCACTGTCATAGCCAAAGGCTCTAAAGCGTGGAACGACCTCTATGGCCAAATCAGCCTGCAACCTTGACAAAGACCTATCCACATTCAGGCATCAAGGATTCATAAAAAAGGCCAAAAGGCCAAAAAACCTGACAAAGACCTAGCTTCGTCTAGGCATCGAGCAAGAAAATACATGGCGAAGACCTGTCCTTATCAGGCACCAAATGACTACCAGGAAGTAATGACTAAAGTACAACAGGAATAAAGAGCCAAAGATACGCCAGGTACAAAGAAATCTATCAGTCTTATCACGACTTCAAAACATATCTAAGCAATAAACATCGGCCAACCACCAAGATTTATTAAATCGTACAAGTAGTAGACTATAAAACCCAGCGCCCCCTAACACTAGCCTCAGTCAGTGCACTACCATATCCCTAATTCTAGAAGAGCACTAGGGGGGAAGTCAAGGAAACTAAGAGCCAATTCACCATAGAACAAGGTGAGAAAACCTTGGAGGCCGGAGTTTCCTTAGAAATGAGAGAACCAAATATACCGTGCGAAGACTCGTAGCTACAGCAGCTCGCGCAACCCGGCGAAGGGCACGTTGAGGTTGTACGCATCTTCCACATCATGTTGTGCAGCCTCCACAGGGCGTTGTATGACCACAGTCCGACAGCAAGTAGTCAGTGTCAGAGGTTGTGGGAGGGTATTGCACGAAGACTCATAACATCCCCCCGCAACCGAAGATACCAGCTGGTGCAACCCGGCATCAACCATGTTCGACCGAAGGCAACAACAAAGCAACCTAGATGCAAGCGAAGATGATGTCCAAGAAATGCTTCATCGACCTCTGTTGCTTGCTCAAATTGCACTGTGGCCTCTAGAGAAGCAGCAAGATCTAAGACCAGAACCTTCGGCAGTGACTAAGGTGGACCAAAGCCTTCGTAACATCTGCAAGATCAAACATGAGCACGTTAGCTCTTCCACGCTGACATGTAGAAGCATCCTCGTCAACTCCAAGCAAGCACAGAGACAGAGGCCAAAGCGACAAAGCTTCCAAAATAGCCTCCGTAAGGTGCCCAAGGTCGAAGACTAGCACCTCAGCTTTCCCACGCGGACGCGCAGACTCGTACTCAACGTCGACCAGAGAAGAGAGAAGTGGAGGCAAGGAAAAGGAAACAAGCTGTGGAACATATAACCCTTTGGCCTAACGGGCAATCATAGCAAGAATGTTCAATAAAACAAGTGTCCAATTCAAAACATTCCAAGCAAACTTTATTCATACAAAACATAAAAATAAATATGTTACAAAGCACATTAGAAGCACAAGCATATAAAAAGCACGAAGGCGATAAAAATGTAAAGCGAAGAGGCATGGAGCCTCGAGGCCAAAAATTACAAAGGCGTGAAGGCTTAGCAAACAACGTTATGTAAACCTAATTCTAAACCAGCGAGCAAGGACCTCGCCAGACCAGAGACCAGACAAATATGGCACGGTCATCATCTATATCATGCACCACGAAATTAAACATATCACGAACTGAAGGACTGGGGAAAGTATCACCCCAATACTCCCACAACTCTCCACTGACATAAATACCATCTTGCATCATAGTTAAAGGAACAACGTCTCGCGCAGGCCCCTGAGGGGTAACCTGCACAGGGCAAACGTACATTAAGCTTACAAGTATGCATGGCAGCATGGGAGACCACCATTGACTAAGCCTAAAGTGATATCTAAAAACCTAGAAACTACACCTCCGGAGCTGTAGGTGTAGAGGCAGCTTCCCTAGGCTTCAGGGCGTCAGAAACAACAACAGAAGACTTCTGGCTCGCCGTCTCACTGATCTTCGATGTTTGTGCCTCCATAGCAGCATGTTGTCACCAGGGATGAAAACGGAACAGAAATATTCTGAATTGACCGTTTTCGTTTTCTATATTATGAACCGTTTTTTAACATGAAAAATTGTCAGTTTTAATTGGTTTCACAACCATTTTCAACCATTTTTTGTACTCTTTAATTGCTAAATATAGAAATATCCCGAACCGACCGTTTTCGTTTCTCTATATCGTAAGTCCGTTTTCGACCGTTTCCGACCGTTTTCATCCTTAGTTGTCACACCCCAAAATTTCTGATTTTGGGTTGTGAATAGAAAATACTAAATAAAACAAATAGTTTAAATATTTGTTTAAGACTTGACAAGACTAATTTAAGTTTTAGCAAATTTAGTATAGAAAATTGTGGTATTTCAAACTTTTCCAAATTAATTTAGTGGTCTCTTGCCTGATGTAATGTATGCTTGTTGCATGACTATGTGTTGTGATTGTGAAAAGTTTTAAAGCGTGTTTAGTATATCTTTTATTAGTTATCCATCTTGTCTCTGTCTTTTTCTACAATCAAATTTGCGCTTTCTCAGTCCTAATCTTTTCATTCTGAGTTTCCCCAAAATCCTTTTCTTCCACTCGAAATCACTCATTTCATTTCATCATCCATCAGGGTATCTCTGAAATATTCCCGGGAATTATTCAGGCTTTGTCGGGAACCTTTTCCTATTTTTTAGAGAATAATCTATGTTTTAGATGCTCCAAATTATATTATCATGAGCTCCAAATACTTTATTTGGGTTCCTCATGTTCCATAATGTCTCTAGAAAATTCCCTCGAATTTTCGGAGCTTTCGGAGTATTTTTCGCGGCTTAAATAATAATTCTGGACTTTTCTAGAATTATTTTATCCACAAAATTAATTAATTCCGAAAATAATAAATATCTCATTTTCCACCAAAGCCTGTGTGCAATAATTCTAAATGTCCATTCATTTATTTACTAATGGACTTTAATAATTAATTAGGCCTATTAGTAAAGATGGAGGGTGCAACGTCAATTAGTACCATATCGCTAGTTGACATAGAGGTGGAGAGTTTTCCTCCCTATATATACATACCTACCCCTTGGGCAAAGCACACCAAAACTACCGTAGAGGAGCCCCCTAGTTTGGGAAATCTCTCGTGTAGTAAATTAGAATTTTTTCCCTTCTTATCGCGAGCCGCCGCTCGTAGCTCCCTCCACCCCTCGCCGAAGTTCTGCATCTACAGCTTGCGTTCCGGCGAACTTCCGACGAAGGTTCGGTGAGCTTTTCCGACCACCTCGGACATCTCCGGCGAATTCCGTTTTCACTCCAAGGTTTGTCTCGTCATCCTCTTCACCGGCACACCTTTCGTTTCGCGAATCCGTCGTCCGTTCATCGATTCCCTAATACTTCTCTTTTATTCCGGCGAGGTGTTTCCTTGAACGACGCTATTTTCTTCTTCGTTTCTAGCCACCTTGACCCCGTGCGCCATCACTGCAGCCTCACTCGCACGAGACCCAGGCCCCAGACCTGCGCCGCCCTTGGCACGCCGCTGCGGCAGGAGGACGCTGCCGCCTTGTCACGCACAGGCGTGTGTGCGTGCTGTTTCCCGCCAATCATGTGCCCCGGTCACGGACCCCAGGCCCAGTGTCGTGCTGCCGCAGGCCAGCGCCCGGCGCCCCTCCAGTGGCCGAGCCCCTGCCCTTCTTCCCCCTGCGCACGAGCAACAGGCCATATCATGGTCACGACGTCCGTACAGGCACCAGCAGTCCAAGGTACAAGATGATGATATTTACAGAATTGCCATTGAAGTTTAAATGTCAGTTGTTTCTTCGTTCTAGCTCTGATTCGAGTCATTCAAGTCGCGTTGGATTTGTGTCGTCGCGCTCTACACAGTAATGCTAATGTTTGTCATGTCTTATAATTATGAATTTATCAATTTAAAATGTAATTTGATTAGTATTAATTTAATAGCTTTTAATTAAAAGTGGCAAAGGTTTATAATTCCGTTTTGTTGCTTTGTGATCGTGGTGATGTAAGCGACATATTAGCAACACTGTTTTTTTATGTCACGTGTTTTTCTATATATTGCTAAATATTATATTGATTAATATGTTTGTACTAGCTTTATAATTAAAAGCAATTTAGACTATATAACCACGGTTTCATAAATAAATATTAATTTAATTTATGTTAACATGTGTGTTTATGATTATAATTTAGTTAGTATCAATGTTTTTCATGTCACTTGACCACAAATTTATTAACTTGAATGCTAATTAGATTAATATTTATTTAATAGCTTTCCAACTAAAAGCGATCTAAGTTTAACTCCGTTTTGGTTGTGGTACAGCTGTGCTGACTATAAGTTACATGTTAGTAGAAACTTTTAACATGTCTCACATCTCTAAATTTTGTAAGTTAAATATTAATTAGATTAATGATTACGCAAACCGGTTTCCAAATAAAAGCAACATAGGAGAATATGGATCATTTTATAATTACTTGCCAACTTAAATATTTATTTTTTGTCTAGTTTAAACATGATTCGGATAAAGCCAGTTTAGAATGCAATTTCATTAATATTTATTCAATGCCTTTTTGAATTACAACTTAGGTTTACAATTTTGGTCTTACATAAACAAATGTTAACTTGAACGATAGCAATTTGAATATTTCTTTACTAGTTGTAACTTGGTTAGTACCAAAATTAATGTCTCTTTATTAATTATAATTTGTTTCTATAATTCTAAAACTAGTTTAGATGCTCACTTGTTTACTTTCTTTTCATAAAAGAAATGTGTTTGCTTATATGTTTATGAATAATATATGGCTAGATTTAACTTGGTATTTTAATAAATCGCGTCAGTCCTTTGTAATTAAGTATGAATGACTTATCTGATAGCAACTTGAATATGTTTTAAATTATGATTTGCTTAGCTCAAGCACGATATATATATCATAAACTCATCTTAGTGTTCACTGGGTACATTGTTTAGCAAGTTAAAGTTTAACTAGTATAAATGATGTCAAACTGTGTATGAATAAATGCGATCTGCTTCAACACCCATCATGTACAAATTGAATAGATGTTCTCATATGTTCTTTTATTTTGAAAGGTTAAAGTTTACTTTGATTGAATGATACATGCATGTTAATATTTAAAATATGATAATGACTAATCTGAATTTGTAGTTTCTCGTGATTTTATTTAACTAAAATATCCTTTAGTTGATTGTTTGCTTTTATAGTATAGAACTCCCGATAGTCGTTTCTTTTTAACGATAGTTTTGTTATTGGCGTGACCGTAGTAGCTAGATCTCTTTTAGCACGCTGTTTTCAAGTTTTTACTTGATTGGTGTATTGTTCTTAGTGTACCTTATTTGCTTGTATGTGTGCTCGACTCGCTTGGTGCTTGCTATGAGTAGAAGAAACATGGTTCATTAGCGCTGAAGACGGGAAGCTAAGGACCGACAAGTATAACAGAAGCTGAAGATCAGAGACAGAGGCTGAAGATTTCTCAGTAGCTAACTTTGGAAGAAAGACAAGTATAACATGGGATCATTCTTGTTGTCCTATTCTCTGAAATTATCATACATATGCATGTGTCCTCCTTGATAACCATAGAGATTATAATTTAGCTATTGATATCTTGTTTCCTTGTCACCTATGGGACTTTGCATTGGGTAGTTTTTGCTAGCACTGAACATAAGCTTTGATCTTGTAATATAATTAATGGAATATGCAACAACACTAAAAGATGACTTTTTGATTACTGTTTAAAGAGGGCTAGAGCATGGGGTTATTTTTGGTGCTCTAGTTTTCTCTACATAAGGACTCCTCTGTGGACGAACATCCGGGATTTACAGTACAACTGTGAGGGCTATATGGCTCTGACTTTAGCTTAGTATGAGGACCTTTTTTCTAGCTTGTTAGAGGTTACCCTTATGGCGCAAATGGGGAAAAGCAGACTGTGGATCCCTGGGACTGGTTGTATCACACAGACTGACTTCTGAAACCTAACGGCCCTAACTTGTTAGATAAACCTTTGAAAGGCTTCATAGTGTTTCCCTGCCTGCTCACCTTAGAAGTGTTTTGGGAGTCGCGATCCTAGGCATATGGGTAATCACGACTCACAGTGAAAGTGTACACCTCTGCGCAGAGTTTAATAAACTGGTATACTAGCCGTGCTCACGGATACGAGCGGCCTTGGACCTTCACAGAATAGATGAACATTTATTGGTTTAATATGTGTTTTGCTATTCATTATTCATATTTACATTGATCATATGTTTATTGTGAGATTAATGCAATCTTGATGCTACTTATGTAATAAAATTGTGACAATTAAAAGCTAAGTGCAGTCAAACCAGTGTCTAGCCTTTTGAGCCTCATGAACCCTATGTTATACTTGTTGAGTTCGACATGGACTCACTCTTGCTATTTCCACCACACTCCAGTGTGCAGTAAGGTGCTACTTAGAAGAAGGATGAAGGTGTAGTGGAGTTTTCAGAAGTCTTTTCAGAAGTGCTTGGCATATGGAGCCACCAGTCAGCCGTCCTTGAGAAGAATGGAGCCTGAAGTTTAGTCACCGTTCCGCGATACTCTGATGTAAGTGTTAATATAGCTATGTATACGTTATATAATAACATTGTTTCTGATACTTTTTCATTCTGCAATATGTGTGGACTTCCTGGGCACACATATGATTAGCCTGGTTTTGTTCTTTAGAAAACCGGGTGTGACAGAGTGGTATCAGAGCGGTGTTGACTGTAGAACGTATGCCAAGTAGCACTGGACGCATTTTAAAACTTATTTTACTATAAAACTATTTTGTGATCCCTTGATTCATTGATTTTGACTATTTCCTCTTTCTTGTCCTGTTGTATCCCCTCCTTGATAGCTTCCTTTGAGCTATTATTTCTTACTCCCTTAGATTTTGTTTTATGTTGTTTTTTTTACACTAAAAGTTTTTTGATCTCATCTTGTTCTAAGTTTCGATGGCCTTCCATCATCCATACTCTTCCCTTAGGATGACCACCATTGTTGAAGAAGCACGTATAGTACCGATAATGTGATTGGTGCTTTGTTTTGCCTTATGTGTGCTTGTCTTGTTTGATGTGATGCCTGTGTGTCGTCTCTGTTCTTGTGTTTCAAAGGAGGCCCGAAATCCTCTTGAGAATTAGCTCAATCTATGTTAGAGTGGAGTACTATCCTCTCTTGACCTACCTAACCTTCGATCAATCCTAATTCTTGTTGTCTTTTCCCTGTATCGTCCTTGCCTACTCTTGGATTCCATGCTTTCTCCTTTCTCCTTGCCTACTCTTGGATTCCCTGTATCGTTCTAGCCTTCGCAAGGGAGCGGGCGTTGGCACGGCCAAATTTGAACCAAAAGTACTTCATAAAATTCCTGATCGACTTGGTAACTCCCCCCAAAGTTTCACCAAGTTCCAAAGGTCCTTCAAACTCCCTCCGCCCTTTCAGCCCAACAAAATGCGTACAGCCTAACTTTCCGAGGGTCTTGCCGAGATTCATGGCACAGGAAAGCGCACCAAAATTCATAGCGCCTCTGACAAACTCCGACAGCTTAGCAAGATTTTCCTTGAACCGGGCAAGTATGCCATAGGTGGAGGTATCGGTTAGCAAAGGTGAAGTTGCATCGCCAAAACCAGCCAGAGCCGTCCGATACACCTCAGCGGCCGAAACACCAGCAACTCGTGCCTCTTCTAGACGCTTGTTTAACAGATCAATTTGCGCACTCAGGGCCTGGCTCGAAGACTTTTCTGCTTCGATCTCCTTTCGAAGGCCCTCATTCACATCGATCGCCTTCTGCAATCGGGCAAGAGCTATTTCCTCGGTGGCCTTCGAGCCAGCAACATCCTTCTCTAGGGACCCCACCCGGATCTTCAAATCCTCAACAGTTTGATGGGCAACACGAAGGTCAGCCACTTCTATAGCAAGCTGTTTCTTCTCATCGTCAACCTTGTCCAGCTCTTTCTGAAGGACCTCAATAGCCTTGTCTCATTTGATAACTTCTTTGGACGTGTGCTCCTCAAGGATCTCTGACATATGATATCCCTAAAAAACAACAAACGTCAACGAAAACAGAGAAGAGAATTAAGACTGAAGAGGTGATAATACAAAGCCTACACACTCACCACACAGTTATGCTCGAGATTGTAGCACAACAACTTGTAGAAGTTCACCTTCTTAAAATGATGGAGGGTACGATCTAATAAGAAAACAAAATATAAAAGTAAGGCAAAACCAACAGGTAGGAAAAAATGAAATGCAACCTCCTATCTTGTTGTATAGAGCATGCAGGGTTTCCGCCCACCCACTTAATGTGTTGGCAGAGCCTTCGCTTGAAGCAAAAGCAAACAATAAGAATTAAGCAACGTCAAGTTCAAAGGAAAACGCAAGAGCTAAGTGAAACAAACCTCCATCGCCAGGGGGAGCATGCTCCGAAGGACCAGCTCCAAGTTGTAGTGGAGCCTTCGGAGGAGCATGCAACCCCACTCGGGCAAGATCCAAGTCAGTAGGAGCATGCTTTTCCCCCAGGAATTGGTGTCCCCATTGCCTTGGTCAAATCAACTAAGAAACAAAAGAACACATTAGAGGGGGAATGAAATAAGTAAAATAGAGAGAGCACTCAAGGTAAATTACCTAGATGCAAGGTTTCATCAATAAAACCTGGTACTCCGATTTCCCTAGCAAGGGGCGAGGTTGGCGTAGCCTCCAGACCTTGGGGCAGAACCAAAGACGGGCTCATTGGACTCGGCCTTTGACTCCTCCAAATGTTGGGCCTTCACAGAGCGGCCAACTTTGATAGAAGCAGTTTCCTCACTGGTGGTAGCAGAGGCAGAGCCTGCCCCCATAGCGTTACCCTTAGACTCAGATGAGTCACCACCAAGGATACGGGGCAGCGGCGCCACACTGGAGGCTCCCACCCCAAGAACAATAGCCTTCACCATAATGGATGAAGCCATCAGGTCCTCGTCCGGGCGAGCAACGAAAGCCTCTAATTGACCAGCATCAACAATTGGACGTGCGGCTTCCGACTCATTATGGGTACTCTCTGCCACTTCTTCAGCGGCATCCTCGGAGTTCTTTGCCATCTTCCTCTTCTTTGCAACAGCCTTTAGAGCGTCAGTCTCCTTCCTTTTCTTATACTTCGCCCAAGCCGTAGCAACAGGGGCCGCACCGGACTTAGAGGCCTTCATCTCCTTATCCTCGATCGACTTCAAAACCTTATCTGGAATCCTTCGATCCCCATACGTAACCATCATTTCCTCGAAAACACGATTTAACCCGGGCATAGTCCTACCAATGACATGGCGAGACAAGTACTCCCGGTTGGAGATCTCCCCAATAATCATAGAGGCAAACTTCTCCACGGTACTCACAAGCTCTTCATCTGTTTCGTCTTCGGCACTCTCGAGGTTAAAGCAGGTAACGAACTCACCCTCTTCGCTATCGAAGACTGGAAGTTTCATCTTCACCAGCTTCATCTCAGTCCTAAACTTCCCTAGGGGACAAAAGTTGGAGGCCACCATTTCCTCCACAAGGTCGCGACCTCCGGAAAAATGACAGGCCTTAGCAAGGGTGGCATCGCAAGACGCCCGATCAACGTCAACTTCAGCCAGAGGCCTTACCCGAGTCGAAGGCCTCATGTCTCCCATGGTAGAGGCAAACGGATACTTCTTGACCTTTGGCTCCGCTTTGGGCTTCACACTAGGGGTCTTCACATAAAACCAGTACCGGGCCCAATCCTTCTCCCACTTGTTTTTCTAGGCATAGGATATCTCTAAGCCACCGTCTTTTTGCCCGCTCTTCACCATAAAGGCGCAGCTAGCAAATTGATACTCAACCTCTTCACCATTGACCTTTCCCTTCTTCGGTTGGTGCTCGAGTTCATAGTAAGCGCAAAACGTATCCAAATCGGGAGAGCACCATACGTCTCACAAGCATAGCAAAACTTGCTTAGGGTGAGAATACCATTGGGGGTAAGGTGGTATCGTTGTACCTTGAAGGTCTCTAGGACCAAGCGAAGGAAGTACGTGGCCGGAATGTGGAGGCCTCATGTGAAGAAATCCTTGAAGACAACATCTTCATCAGCCTCCGGCTAAGGAACAGTCATGCCGCGCAGAGGGTGACCCTTCCCTGCCGGGAAACAACCCTCGCCCTTTAGAGCCTTGATCGCCTCTTCCGTCATAAGCGAAGGCCCGAAATCCCAAGACTTCGCCATTGATTTCTTTGCCTTTTTAGCCTAGGAAGCAGGGATTTAGGTCACCGACAGAAGCTTCGATGTTCTCCAAATCCTCCTGAGCCTCCGCAAATGCAGACATACACTCTTCGTACCTCTTCGACTAACCCTCAGATCTCACGCCAAGCAAGAGGGAGTAAGGACCGCTAAAGCTCGGCCAGCGAAGATTAGAACTCGTAGGCGAAGCCACTTTCGAAGGCAGCATAGAACTAAAAGGGAGCAGCGGTGCAAGGAAACCTAAGGCACAATGACAAGGCAGCAGAGCAGTGCAAGAAAGCGAGAGAGGCTTCGAAAGCTACAGGAGAGAAAGCGACGGCTTAGGCAGCATGAGGGGTCTCCCCACCAACTCCCCCCTTATATAGGCCACAGCCGATGCTTCAAATTCCAGACACCAACGATCATGACTGTTCATGAACGCATCGGTTCCGGAGCTGCTGCAACAAATCAAACACCAACATGTCACACCCTCAACAGTCCGATCCGGGTGATCCAGGGGGGAAACGGGGGAAGCCTCAGCCACTCGGCTCCAGCACCAGACTTGAGGCTCACGGCCCGCTTGCATCGGACCGCACCCTCAAGAGGGGAACTGTTGGGGGCACGAATATGCGAGTAGCGGAGGCTAGAGCGAGTGTGAACTAACGATAACAGAATTGTTGAGTAATGTCATGCAGGGAAAACCGGCAGGGCCTTCGCCCTGCATCTTGTATTGGCAGAGGGTCGGAGTGCGGAGACGGAGACCTCCCCAATAATGGTGAGAGGCGGAGACCACCCAGCTAAGGCGGAGCCTGCGGCGCCACGGTCAGAGGTTGAGTAGACTTTACCGTGGGGTGGAGGCTTATGGTGTGGTGGAGACCCCGGGCTAGAAATGGGTCTCATTTGGGCCAACAGCTAAGGCCCAAGAGGTGAAGGCGGTTCAAAGAAGAGAAGGTCCAGATTGCCTCGGGCGGCTTGTGCTGGCAGAAACATATTCAGAGAACGTATTGTAGCAGTTATAGGGCAAAGATGTAAAAAGGGGCAGTAGTGGACACCCTATAAAAGGGGGGAGCAGAACCCAATGAGTTTTTGGTTGGTGAATATATTTATGAAACCCTAATTAAGCCTAGACCCACCTTCCATGCTCCTTTTTTCGCCTAGAGCACTTGACTGGGCGAAGGCTTCATTGTGTCTCATCCGCTGGAAACCTTGATTTTGCAACAGAACTATAATTTGGAACGGATCAAGTATTAAACTTCTCAAGCTGGTGCTCAAACCGCATGTGCATGTCACAGAAACCCTGACATTAATTATTATCGGTTGACTTCGTTTTATGTGCAAGCACAAGGACCAAAGAAAGAGTCCTTATCTAAAATTTTTTGCAGTTTACGAATCTGACTGCACCCCTGCGCCACCGACGAGAGCCTCGTTTCCACCGGCCCCTCCTTTTCTATCCCGGCTTTTTTTTTCTTGATTTTTTTCCTGGTTCAGTGATGCGCGCGGTTCAAAGCTGAATCCTTGATGGATACCGCCATGGCGAGGTTGACGCCGACCATAGGGCCCTCCCAACGTCACCTGGTGCCGATGGCTTGGCATCAGCACCGCGAGATTCCTGACTGTTTATTGCATTTCCTCTGGGGCTGCGTGCTGATGTGCTTGATGTATGCGTTGAGTGTCCGAGAAGGAATCTTTTCAACTGCAAGGTTTTTTCTAATGACTTGATTGCACTAGATTGGACTGAGATTCAGAGTTTATGTAATTTGATTTGATAGCTAAATTCGAGCAGAAAGAAGATAGATTTGTTCTTTTTTAACAAGCTCAGTTTTATGTATCTGTTATGATACACGACGAGATGGATTCTTGTTCCACTTTATTTAGGATATTTGATCTCTCAAGAATGGAATTATAATCAGAGTCAGTGGTGTTTTAAACGCTAAATGGTCCCCTCTATTTAGTATTTAGACCACCAACTAGACAATTTAAGTATAGAACTATAATTTTTATACAATTTAAGTGCAATTTGAGTTGAGACATGAACATAGCTACACAATTTGAAATATAGACAATAAACAATTATGCATATAATCATACATAGTTATATACGTGTGGAGGCTTCCCTCCACATGCGCAAGCCCAATTATTTCGCCAGCCCAAAATGTTTGTCTAGCACCCAAACTTTCACTGATTATCGCCCAAACGACTGTTTAGGCGCATTTTTTTGGCATTATACCTGTTTAGCCAGTTTAATGCCCTCGTTTAAACCATTTTTTGATTGGTTTGACCATTTTAGATGCATCTAGCATTTAAGTCAGTGACTAGGGCCTAATCTGTATGTGAACCCGCAGTTTTATGACATTTAAACATGTGTAGATGGCTGTTTGGACACAGTGAACAGTAATGGGAGACTTAACAAAGCCTCCACTTTAATTCTCACCAAATGCGCTAAGAAAGAAGGTAAATCCAAGAAATTATCACAACAAAAATCATAAACATATGGCGTTTAATTTTGAATACACAAATCATCATCGTTAATAATAATCATTGGATCTATTCTATTATATAAAAAAATACGCAGCTCTCTTATTATGGAAAACAATAAAATACCCCCCTAATTTTACATCTAAATTACCCAACTCTACGTTACAAATGTCAATTCAAAATGACCCCCTATTTTTATATCTAATCAAAGATAATGCGAATTAACCAATAAGTTTAAATTACCCATATATGCCATGGTGGAAGATAAAATAAAGCAACATCTTTTAATTTCTATTTAAACCATCCACTGAGTCATTATAAAAAAATAAACAAAAATATCTCTCAAATCTAATGTAAATCCTAATAAATTATTAGCAAAATAATTCGATATCCATAGAATCTGTTATACATATAATTCAATATCTAAACCATCCACCGGAATGTGTATGTTGAGGGTGGCGGCCTGCCATTCATCGGAGCCGTTCGGCTGTGCTGATAAGCCGTCTAAAAAACACTGTTGGCTGACTTGTTGTGAGAAAAAAAATATTATTCCGGCTGAAAAAACAAGCTGAAAAAGACAGGATTATAAGCCAAATGAACAGAGCCATCGTGTCGGACAGGTCGTACCAAACACAGTATCGACCATCCTTTTCCTTCCTATGTGTGGAATAGTGTATAGGTTAATAATTTAATATTGAGTTGTTTAATGTTTAATTGGGATGGATACTACACTATTATAAAATAATTTTAGGAAGCTGCCCCCCATCGATTTATAGAAGCAATCATAAAATGTGCGTCTCATGAAATATACAACGATTCTTAGAGATGGACAAACCATTTTGAAGGCACCTAATAATTAATGGTCTTTGTAAATCAATTAACCGAAGTGAGCCTCTTAAGAGGGCTCTCTCTAAAAATGGGGCAGCACCTATGCAGCCGATTTTAAGCCATTATAAGCCTATGAGTATATAATAGAGGGTGAAGTAACCATAACCCACTCAGCCACACCTCTTGTTCAGTTGTTCCGCACTACCGCAAACTTCTTTCTCAATCCTGTCGTCCTTATCTCCATTGTCCTTACCTCTTGGACACCTGTGATTTCGCAAGCACCACTTTTTACACACACAAGCGATGCAAGTGTATATACATGAAGCAAAAAAATCATATAGGAGTTTATTCCAATGAGAAATTAAACATGTAAAACTTATAAGGACTTGACTAACATCGTTCGTGCAGTTCCACATACATATAAGGACTTGACTCCACATGGCCATGCATTATTCAGATTACATGATAACGACTACAAACGAAAAGCAAAGGACCCAAACAATAACACATGCTGGACTCCTAGTTGACCCTCACTCAGCTCGTAGGTAGTACCCATGAATACGATGCCCTGCTTCACATGCAATAGGCTATGCAGTACAAAAGATTAAATAAACTACCAACACAAATGCATATAACTCAACCCCCATATCCATTCGAGCATGCATGTAGCCATGTAGTATATAACACAGGAATTTAGCTATTCACCTTTTCACCCCTGCATTCTTTTTCACAGGAGTCCTTGCACCCATGAAAGACACCATAGACATGCACACAGTGTATGTAGGGCCTGGAGTGCTCTTGCAGTGACTGTCGCATGCGCTGTCGCAGTCACACGTAGTCCCTTTGGGGCAGTTGGCTTTGCAGCCCATACCGCAGTTGAACTTGCACTTAGCTTCATCTATGCCACCGATCGATAGGGGCCCCGCAAGAGCTCGCGGCTTTCTTGTTGCACTTGGAAAGACATTCGGAGATGCAACGATGAACGCTGCAAGTTGGCGCCCTTTCTGCTGGTTTCCACACCCAACACACAACAAGAGCAACACAAATGGCAGCACCCTTAAGAGTAGAGGCACGGAAAGCCATTATGTGATTTTTGTGTGGATGCACAACTAGCTTAAGAGGAAGTTTCTGTATGAACCAAAGAGATGTGTGTGCTCAAACGGTAAGTCATTTCGTGCTATTTATAGGCTCCAAAAAGTTAGCATATGCAAGCAGCTAGTATTAGGCTCCATGGCACTATTATCAGTTGACTTCGTTTTATGTGCAAGCACAACGAACATGGAAAGAGTACTAGGTATCTAATTTTTTTTAGTATACTGAATCTGACTGTCGGTGCATGGCTAACCTTTCATCTGGCAAGACGGGAGCCTCGTTTCTACCGGCCCGTCCTTTCCTATCCCAGCTTGTTGGATCCCAAGGATCACAGTGAGTAGATTAGGGGTTACATTTTCACATTGATTACAAGTTTTAGTACACAACTAGACAGAGAGAAACTCGAAGAAAGGAGAAAGGAGAAGATAGGGAGACGGATGCGCAGACGAGTGGGATTTTGGTGAAGTGGCAGTCGGTGTAGAAGTAGCAGTGGCATCCGGAGCGGTGAAGTCCAATGGTGCTTCCCGTCGCTCACAGCACGACCCTTGAGATCGGATTAGGGTTCTGAGGTGGGGTCCTGTAGCGGTGGCGGTGAATCTCGTTAGTTGAGCCTCTGCCCCCACCTCTCTTATAGCGCTGCGCGACGGGGGCCCACCAGCCAGTTCAACGGCTGGACACCCCCGATCAGGGTGGATCAAGGCCCTGACTTGGTCTTTGGACCGAGTCAGGAGGAGATCAACTAACATTCTCCCCCTTATTCATTTTATACTTTAACTTTAAACTTTGACTTTAATTGCTTTCACTTTTATTTGTTCCATCACAAATTAGTGTATAGAGCATGCCTCATCGTCACGGTCAGTCGCCGATAGATTTAACAGCTACAATACACATCTCTGATCTGAAACAGATTCTTTAACTTTGGGCCCTTTATTTTCCGGAAAACATAGGCTATACCATAAACCTATGTCGACTGTGTGTTCTCTGAACACACTGGGTGGTAAGCCTTTGGTAAGCGGATCCGAAAGCACTACTTTTACGTTCAATACTTTTAGTATGATTCCGGACTTTCTCCTTTACAACGTATAACTTTAATATCAATGTGTTTGGCAACACACTTAACTCGTTGTCATAGGAGTAAACTACTTAAATGGTTATTACTGTTGACAACCATTATCAATTCCGGGTAAAGTTCTTTAACCATTTTGCCTGTCCCGCAAACCTCATATCATGCTATACTATAAATTTACATCACTGATGATACTCAAATTGTTTCTTTGGAGCTTTTCCACAATAAAACTCCAACTGCGAGTGTTAGCTACTATGTGGGTTTCACTAAACATCTCACCAAAATTCAACATTTGTACCCACAACTACTTGAGAGTACTTGTTCTTTCTTTCTTAGCATGAGGCTGACATTCTTAACTCCATTCCAGTGATCTATATCTAGACTGGACTTTTGCCAAAATAATCTGGATACGTAAACTATGTCAGGGTAATATCTTATCTGTGTACTCATTAAGCTTTCAATAGCTAAAGCATATAGGACATCCATCTATAACAATCTCACGTTGCCTTTTGGAACATTAAAGTTCTCAAAACTATTACCCTTGACTATGGGAACAGGCGTAGGTTTATCTACATAGGTACATTATTTCTTTAGAAACTTTTCTTAAAATGCCTATGCAATAGTCCTAATACCCCTTTTCTTCTATCTCGGTGAATTTCAATTCTTATAACGAGATACATTTCACCGAGAACTATCTTATTGAACCTTGAGGACAAGAACTTCTTCTCATGCAGTAGATTGACATCACTACTAACAATTAAGGTGTCATCCACACAGGATTAGGAAATGAATTTCTCCTTCTATAACTTTGTACAAACGCAATTGTCCTCTCATTCTCTTTAACCCAAAATTTCTAATTGACTCTTCAACTTTAAATGCCGCTATCTAGAGATTTGCTCTAGTCCATAAGAGATTTTTATAGGTGGCATCCCTTATGTTCTTTTCTTTTCATGACAAAACCTCTGGGTTGTGCCACGTAATCATTTTCATACAAATCTCATTGGAAAATGCTGTCTTTATTTTCATCTAATGTAACTCAGATCATGATGTGCCACTAGCACTCATTGTAATCTATTCATTCGTTTCGCGTAAAATCTTTTGATTCAAGTCGCGCTTCACATCTTTACATATTCCCTTTGAAGTCACATTTTGTCTTGTAGACCCATCACAGCCTACTGTTTTGGCTCCTTATGAATTTATTCTAGATCCCAAAATATTATTGGTATTATCGATTCCATTTTATCTTTCTTTGCTTCTTGCCACTTAGACGACTGAATGCCTCTCATGGCTTTTTTCAAATTAGGTGGGATTACCCGCCATTTGAATTTCACTAATATAGACTTTATAGTCATCAGAAATATCAGATTTTTTTTTATTCTTTGAGACTTTCTGGGGCCTCAGCTACTAGCATTTCTTGACTTTTATTGCCAAAAGACAATTGATTCTACAAGTTCCTATGTAACAAGATCTTTGTTTATATTATTTATCCTCCTTGCGGAGTTAGGTCTCTTTGTACCATGCTCCCTCAGATTGTCCCATCGTCAAACATTCTTATTTTGGGTTTAATCTGCTAAAACTCATATGGTGCATTTAGCACCACCTTAATAACTCTGAACGCGTCTAATATGAATACTGGCCGACTATGCTACCTTTCTATTAGAACTGTAAAAAGTCTATGAATTTAGCTATTTCTTTACTGTAGGGGTATTGTTATTATGACCGTCTTACTCCCCCGACGATCAGATTCATCTTTTATAGATCACTTTAGTATGCATCGCATTGTCTGAATTATGGGGAAGTATCTTTCTTAATTGATCTCACATTTCTCCTCCTCGAAATGTGGTATGAACTTTTCTACCACAATTTCGAAGACCATTCAGAGCTCTTGTGAATGAGAAAACTTTGATTACTTACTTCATCCGCATGATTACATCATGCAAAATGAAATTATTTCTTAATTCGTATGGGAGTACTTTTTTCTCATTTCACTTCAAGACCTCAACAGAGTCTTTTATCATTAATACTTTCGCAAGTCACGCTTGCATATCATTCTTATCTTGAGGTTCGTCTGTAACTTTCTGTTCTCTATAAACTCATAATAGGATAGCATGAGAGCTACCCTAAACTTTTCTCCCTGTGCGAGATACACTCAAAGCACATGAGTCATCACAACTTTCTCCCGCCATGCAGGATAAATACTACGTAAAATTTCTCCCACCATGCAGGATTTATTAACATAAGTATTATGCCAACTTTACCCCGCCATGCAGGTATTTTCTTAAACTTTTTCCCATCATGCGGGTACTATCACAAACTTTTTTCCGCCATGCGAGATAATTTTCTTGAAGGGACATAAATGTCAATATTGGCTCATATTTAATCATCAAATTTAGAAATAAATCCAAATACTCTTTAACACACATGCTTAATCCGACGTTGGTCAAATTAAACATGCATGTCACTTATTACATTTCAAATCATGATGATTAAGAATAAAAATTATATTACTTATTACATCTTTTACCATGATGATAAAAACTAAAAACTATTCATAAGGAGTACATAAAAGACATCTTTTAAAATAAACTCTTAATGTTCTATTTCTTGGATTAATATCCTAGAATTCTTTTTCTTGTGAAGCCATTCTTTAAAGAGATCGCAGCCCTTACACAATGGTCTTCTTTCTGTAAAAATTGCACTTTTCATCTTCTGAGTCACAAGTACCCAACTCATTTCCTTTTCACCCTTCAAGAATAAAGGCATGAAGTTCTTTGTCTGAAAACATTAATCAATAATCAACAATAATAAGCATGAAAATAACCCTACGTTGGTCTGGTTAAAGACATGCACAATAAACTTTTAAATCTCTAAGTTCTATTCTATATCACCGTTGGGCAGAAATAGAACAAAACCATCATTCTTATACATCAATTTCACATCACCGTTAGGCAGAAATGAAATTAACATATGAAAAATCAATTATCTTATAGGCCTCTTCAAAATTAAATTCTCCCGTTAGTTCGAATTTAATTTTGAAGATCATCATAATCATTGCAGCGGAAACATGAAAATACATTACATTCTGCTCGCTCTAGAGCATCTCTTGCTTATCTATTCTCTGAAATTGGTCACTTTGAGCAAAATTTATCAGAGATTTAAACTTTAAACATAAAACTCATAGAATTATAATATTGTTATCATCAACGTTGGTCAGAAAATAACAATACCATAATTAACTTTAAACTTAAACTCATAAATAAACTTATAACATTCTTATAATCAACATTGGTCAGAAAATAACAATATCATAATTTACTTTAACCATGAAACAACTATTCCTCCAATTAAATTTTCCCAACCGTTCCAATTTTAATTGGAGGATTAACTTTTTATCATTACTGAATAACTATAATCACACTAATTCTATAACTGTTCTTGATCAGAAGCATATCTTTTACTTATCTCCTCTCTAGACAATTTATCCCGTTGGTTCAAAATTGAATAGAGATTCAAAATCATCAGAAACTACTTCTGAAAAAGGAATAAAACAAAAAAACCCCATAACTTTTCTTTTATTCGGCCTGGGAGCCTGCTTGACCCGAAGGCCTGCTCAGCGGCCCAATCGCGCGCATGCATTGCTCTCTGGCCCAGCTCACGAAAAAACAGCCGCAGCCCAGCTGCTCCCGCGCCACCTGCGCGGCCTAGCGGCCCATCGCGCGCACAGCGCTCCCGCGCTCAGGGTGTAGCCAGCCCAGTGGGCGAATGCAGCCCACGCTGCCTGAGTGTGCCGCGCTGCCCCCGCGCCCAGGCCGCAACCTCGGCCTGGGCCGGGAATCTCACCTCCCGCCTGGGCCAAAAGCGAGTCCAATGAGCGCTGACCGTAGGATCTAATCCGACGGCAGCCCATCATTTTAGCGTGAACAAAACAGGCGCAGTCAGTCTCCTCCCCAAACCCTAGCGTCATTCTGTCTCTTCACATTTCTCTCTCACAGCCACAGAGGTTGCAGTGGCGGCGGTGGAGGTCGCCGGCGACGGCGAGGTGGAGGTCTCGCCGGAGATCCCGCCGGTGGCTCCCTCCGCCCCTTTCTTTTCTCTATTTTCTTTTCCTTTCCTCTCTCCTCCACGCGCAACCAGATGAAAGCAACGGCGACGGCAACAACCCGAGGCTGCTGGAGGAGCAAGGTGGCGGCGCCACCGCGGAGCTTCTCGTCGGCGCACGCGCTCGCCCTAGGCTGAGCGCATCGCCGTCGAGAGGCCTTGCGACGGTGCCTCTTTTTCCCGATCCCGGAAGACTACATGCGGCGGTGTGGCCGCAACCTCAGGCGGCTCGGGTCCTTCCCGCGCGCCGGTCATGAGGACGATCAGCGGCGGTGACGGGATGGCCGGGCCCCAAGTAGGAAGCCCCTTCTCATCCCCTTTATCTCTCTAGGGTTAGGGTTCATTCTTCTTTCCCCGATTTAAATCGGTTACTTTTCTTTGATTTCTTTCTTTCTACCCGATCTATGATCTACTCGCTAATCTGACTGTTGACTGGCTCCGGTACCATTGTTGAATCCGAAGGATCACAGTGAGTAGATTAGGGGTTACATTTTCACATTGATTACAAGTTCTAGTACACAACTAGATAAAGAGAAACTCGAAGAAAGGAGAAAGGAGAAGATAGGGAGACGGATGCGCAGACCAGTGGGATTTTGGTGAAGTGGCAGTCGGTGTAGAAGTAGCCGTGGCATCCGGAGCGGTGAAGTCCAGTGGTGCTTCCCGTCGCTCACAGCACGACCCTCGAGATCGGATTAGGGTTCTGAGGTGGGGTCCTGTAGCGGCGGCGGTGAACCTCGTTAGTTGAGCCTCTGCCCCCACCTCTCTCTTATAGTGCTGCCCGATGGGGGCCCACCAGCCAGTTCAACGGCTGGACACCCCCGATCAGGGTGGATCAAGGCCCTGACTTGGTCGTTGGACCGAGTCAGGAGGAGATCAACTAACACTTTCTTGATCTGTTCCTGGTTCAGTAATGCGTGCGCGCGGATTAAAGCATCCTCCTTCATGGCGTCGTGGTGCTGCCATGGCGAGGTCGGCGCCGACCACAGGCCCCTCCCAACGTCACCTGGTGGCGGTGGCTTGACATTAGCTCCGCGAGATTCCTGATTGTTTATTGCATTTTTCCTCAAGGGCTGCGTGCTCCTGTAATTGATGTATGCATTTAGTGTCTGAGAAGGAATCTTCTTAGCAGCAAGGTTTTTTTTCTAATGTCTTGATTACGCTAGATTGGATGATAGTTTACTGACTTTGATAGCTAAATTAAATTGGAGCAGAAAGAAGAAAGATTTGTCAGTGATAGACAACTGGGATGGATCACTGTTGGATTTTATGGTTATGGGCTTGGCCCAATAAGAAATTCCAGAAATTTCTAAGAAATCTCAAAGGCCCAACCACACCCTCTCTCGCACATGATATGGGCAGGACGGTGTGGACGGCGATGATGCCAGCCGTGAGAAAGACCAGTTAGGTGGTGTCGGTGGCAGGGAAGTTGACGGTGAAAAAGAAAAAAGGGACTGGGATTAGTGATGGCGGCGGTGAAAGGTGGAGATGGTGGAGCACACAAGGTTGAAGATGATGAGAAGATGGGATTGAGGCGGAGAAGGTGGGTGAAGAAAAGGACCGGTTGTGCGCTGGAAGCTAATCATATGACTGCATCCAAAGAATTTTCTATTCAAACTGTGACCTGCGTCCCTGCCTACTCCGTTTGCCGTGGATGTAGGTTTGGGGAGTAGGCAATCACAACACCTTACACACACAAGCAATGTAAGTGTATATATGGGAAGAACCATAGAGTTTATTCCAAAGAAAACATGCTAAACTTATGAGGACTTGACTATCCAATTGCACGATTTTGCTTACGCAACATGGCCATACATAATTCAGATTACATAACGACTGAAAACAATAAGCAAAGGACCCAAACCAAAACACGCTGGACTCCTAATTGACCCAAGCTATGCAGTACAGAAGATTAAATAAACTGCCCACACAAATGCATATATATAAACCCCATACATTATTCGACCATGCAGCCGCGTCTATAACATATAACACCAAAATTCAGTTATTCACTTTTTCGCCCTTGCAGCCTTTTTCACAGTTGTCCTTGCACCACTGGAAAACTGTAGACACGCACGCATTGTATGTATGGCCTGGAATGCTTTTGCAGGATCTGTCACATATGTTGTCGCAGTCGCATGTAGTCGCCCCTCTATCACGGCAGCTGGCATTGCAGCCCATAACGCAGCCGTTCCTGCACCTGACAAAATCTCCGCTCTTGGTATTCTCGCAGGTGCTCGCAGCTTTCTTGTTGCACTTGGAAGGACATTCCGAGATGCAGCGATGGATGGCGCAGGATGGCGACCCTTGTGCTGGTTCCCCCACCCAGCTCATCACCAGAGCCACACAAATGGCAGCGACAACAGCTCCCTTAAGAGCGGAGGCACGCAAAGCCATTATGTGATCTTTGTGCGGATCCACAACTAGCTTAAGAGGAAATTACTAGTATGAAGCAAGATGTGACAGACATAAGCAGCCTTCTCTACTGGTGCTAATTCGGTAAGTGATTTCGTGCTATTTATAGGCTCCCAAGTAAGAATATGCTTAAAGCTAGTATCAAGGTACACCGCATGTGTCACAGGAACCTTGGCATTATTATCGGTTGACTTCGTTTTATGTGCAAAGCACAAGGACCAAGAGGAGTTATCTAAAATTTTTTGCAGTTTACTGAATCTGACTACCCCCTCGGCCAGCGACGGGAGTCTCGATCGTTTCCACCGGCCTCTCCTTTTCTATCCCGGCTTTGTTCTTGATTTGTTTGTGGTGTCGGTGTGATGCGGTTCAAATTAAAGCTGCTGTTGATAGAAAAATGTGCCCACAAGTGTAATAAGATCCATCATGAAATTCCTGGCATCAAGACGATCAAGAAATATATTTGAATCAACTTGTTTGGAGTCCAAACGAAGATAAGAGGTTTTTGGGCACTATTAACCAAAACTAGCATGGTCGGAGTTAAAAACCAGCTAGGCTGATTTTCCTGTTCATCGTCAGGAAGGCCGAGCCCGGCATGAGAAAACCGACCTACCCAGTTTCCAACTCTAGCCAGGCCAGGTTTGGCAGGCCGAGCCCGAGTTGAGTCCAACTTGGTGTAAACTCGGTTTTTGTCATGGGAAAGCCATGGAATTCGCTTTGGAGATGTTTTGTACTGATATAAGATCAACCTCTCTCTATATATATTGGCCGATCACAGCTGATTGAGTAATCCAATATCCGATCGATCAAAAATACATCTATTGCTCTTTTTTCCTTCACCCTAGCTTCAAAAATACAAGCAGGTTCTCAACTGGTGGTGCTCAAACGGTACGTAAGTCATTTCATGGTATTTATAGGCTCCCAAGTAAGCAGAACCCTGGCATTATTATCGGTTGACTTTGTTTTGTGTGCAAGCACAAGGACCAAGGAAGGAGCTATATCTATTTTTTTTTTTTTTTGCAGTTCAATCTGACTGTCGCCAACTTGCCTTTCACCTGCCACCCTGGGATTTTTTTATTTTTAATCCTTTTTGTTGGATCAGAGGATTCCAACAGGGGGTAAGCGATAAGGGCCTCCGCCCGATCGCTGCTGGTATCGGCTATAGGAATAGAACTGAGAGCCAAATGAAACTAGGGTTTCATAAATGCATTCACCAATCATCCTCAGTTATATTTACATCTCTCTTTTATAGGGCACTGTTCTCTATCTAGCCTTTTTTACAAAAATGCCCGGTGACGGCGTTAGTACATTCTAGGAATATCCCTTCCTTATGCAACGCAACCGAGGGTAATCTTGGTGCTTACTCTTGCACCGCCTTCCCTTCTTGGGCCATCATTCGTGATCCAGTAACGGCCCATCACTTGCCGTAGGCTTGGCCGCCAATGCCTTCGCCTCCCTTGACCTTCGCCTCCAGAAGTGGAACGGTTGCTCTGGTGCTTGTGACCGTTGGGCCTAGAAGCCGAAGCATCCCCCCGTGGCCTATAAAGGGGGTGGGGCGCGGTGGAGGTCACCCCCTTGCTTAGAGTGATCGCTTTCATGCTTTTCGCGCGTGCTTAGACTTTCGTGAATTGCTTGCCTTCGCTTTCCTGCACTCTTTTGCCTTTGCTGTTTTCGGCCTCCGCCTGTTGTTGTCTTGTTGACTCGACTTTGGCGGTGGCTTCTTCTTCTTCTTCTTCTTCTTCTTATTCTTCTTCTTCTTCTTCCTTTTCTTCCCCCTTCCCCGTCGGGCTACCTTTTTTGGTCCTTATCGCCACCTCCTTGGCGTTAGGGCAAGTGGGTGGTCTGCACGGTTCGAAGAGTGCATGGTGGCGAGCGTCACAGCACAAGAGCTAAAGGAAGATCTTGCGAGCGTTAGCGCTTCAGTTGGTGAGTTGGTTGGAGCTGGAGAGGCGGAGGCGATGGCCAGGAAGACTTGGTATTTTGGCGAGTCGCTAATAACGGAGAGGATGATCAAGAAGATGAAAAAGGAAGGGTATTTTTCTACTGGCCGAGCCGAGCCTCCGCCGGCAGGGGAGATGGAGCCTTCGCTTGGTGAGGGCTATGCGATGGTGTTCAGGGACTACTTCTATTGCAGCCTTCGCCTGCCCTCCATTAAGTTTTTGCGTGAGGTTCTTGAAGAATTTCAACTGCAAATCCACTAGCTGACTCCCAATGGGTTCCTTACTTTGAGCAAGTTCTGCTGGGCTTGCGAGTCTTATGGACACATTCTGCACGTTCTCTGAGTTGCAGCGGCGGCCAAAGAAGGTCAAGGTGGGTGGAGAAGAGCTCGTCGCCCAGTATGGCAGTTGCGCTTTCATGGCCAAGAGGCAGCAAGAGGGCTCTCACTTGGAGATCTCCTATTGTCAGAAGAATAAATGGGATAGGGATTGGACAAAATACTAGTTTTATATCTGGACATATAGTGTGACTCGTTCACATGAAGATGGGAAACTCCGAGCGACGAGATGACTCCTGAAAGGGAGGCTTGTGATAAACCAAAAACACGCTGGACTCCTAGTTGACCCAAGCTATGCAGTACAGCAGATTAAATAAACTACCCACACAAATGCATATATATAAACCCCATACATTATTCGACCATGCAGCCGCGTCTATAACATATAACACCAAAATTCAGTTATTCACTTTTTCGCCCTTGCAGCCTTTTTCACAGTTGTCCTTGCACCACTGGAAAACTGTAGACACGCACGCATTGTATGTAGGGCCTGGAGTGCCCTTGCAGTAACTGACACATGTGTTGTCGCAGTCGCATGTAGTCGCCCCTCTCTCATGGCAGCTGGCATTGCAGCCCATAACGCAGCCGTTCCTGCACTTAGATACATCTGCGCCCTTGGCACTCTCGCAAGAGCTTGCAGCTTTCTTGTTGCACTTGGAAAGACACTCCGAGATGCAGCGATGGATGGCGCAGGATGGCGACCCTTGTGCTGGTTCCCCCACCCAGCTCACCACCAGAGCCACACAAATGGCAACGACAATAGCTCCCTTAAGAGCGGAGGCGCGCAAAGCCATTATGTGATCTTTGCGTGGATCCAGAACTAGCTTAAGAGGAAGTTACTACTCCTACTTACTAGTATGAAGCAAGATGTGACAGACAAGCAGCTTCTCAACTAGTGCTAATCCGGTAGTAAGTCATTTCGTGCTATTTATAGGCTCCCAAGTTAGCATGTGCAAACAGCTAGTATCAAGGTACACCGCATGTGTCACAGGAACCTTGGCATTATTATCGGTTGACTTCGTTTTATGTGCAAGCACAAGGACCAAGGAATGAGTAGAGTTATTATCTAAAATTTTTGCAGTTTACTGAATCTGACTGCCCCCTGCACCAGCGACGGGAGTCTCGTTTCCACCGGCCTCTCCTTTTCTATCCCGGCTTTTTTTCTTGATATGTTCCTGGTTGTGATGCGATTCAAAGCTGCTGTTGACAGCAAAAAATATAATGCGGCTGACAAGTGTAACGGGCTCCATGGTTAAGTTCCCAGTGTCAAGACGATCAAGAAACATATTGGGATCGGCTTATTTAGAGTTAAAACAGAGAGAAGAGGTTTTGGGCACTATCAGCCAAAACTGGCATGGCCGGATTCCAAATCTAGCCAGCCAGGCCAGGTTTGGCAGACCGAGCCCGAGTTGACACTCCATGGTGGGTGACAAACACTCGGTTGCACGGAACGTCCCATGGGACACTTCGGAGGGTAAGGACTTAGCTAGTTTAGGTACTTGGTGCTCTCACGGACATTCCACCACTCCTAGCGGACTCTCCGCCAGGAACTAGCCGCTCTCGAGTTCTCTAGAAATTAAATTTATAATTTTATGGATTCCCCGTGACATTTCAGGACACTCCATGAGTTTACCTAGAGAGGGTTTAAGTGCTCAGCTGTGAGTTATTGCTAAGTTTTGGGGTTGACAGACACTCCACTAAATTTGACAGACGCTCCGTCAAATGGTCGACAGAACCTATGTCCATAGCTTTTCATGTGGTTTCTTGAAGATTCAATCCTAGATGTTGTGAGCTGTGCACCTTGCATGTGTAAGAGGTTTCTAGGGTGGTTTAGGTGACAAGTTTGGCTCATGATAGCTAGGGTGTAAGCTATAGTTATCAAGTGCATCTAGTGATTTGGATTTAAACTAAATCATGATAAATTGATGATTGATGCTTGAGATTGGGCATGGCAACTTAGCTCCAAGATTTGGTGGGTTCCATGCCACCAAGATTGAAGATAGAACCTTAAACAACCTTGCTTACAAAGCCATAGAGATGGATTTGGTGATTCCTTGCAAAAATTCCATAAATCCATATGAGAGAGATTAGAGAGAATATGAGAGGATTGAGTTTAGCAACTCTTGAACTTACTCTTGATATGATGGATCCACCACCACTCATCCATACCAAACATGCATCAAGAATCAAGGGTTAGGCCTCGGAGGGATTTAAGGAATGAGAAAGAGTTTTCTTGAGCTAACTATGGATTAGAATAGGGATGACGAAGTGGCTCTTGAGATGGTGCCGATGCTTCTCTTCCTTTTCTTCTTCTCTTCCTCCTTCCTTCCCTCCATCCCATTCTCTCTCTAGTTATAGGGCTCTTGTTCTTGCTTGGTAGAGAGAGAGTGATGGAGAGGAAATGAATGAGTGAATGAGGGAGGGAGGTGAAGTGGATTCTGCTGATGTTATCCCCTTCGTGCTAACATGTGGGTCCAATGAGGAGGAGTGGAGAACAGCTTATTTTTCCACTCACTGCTTCTGTTCTGGAATTTGGTGGATGATCCACAAGATCCGGTGGATGCTCCATTAGTTCTCTAATTTGGAGAATTTCATTGAGATTGGGATCTTTGGCGTTGGGGCCAATTCTTAATATCCTAGGGTTGGATAATTGCTTAGAGAAAGACTAGGAACACCGATTACCATCTTTCGAACTACATTCTCATAAGGCAGATTCCTATTTGACCGAGGTTGACTTTGATTTGACCTCGGCTGACTTGAGTTGGTCCAAGAGAGTCGAAGACATTGATGGACAAACCTTGAGTCCTTATCCTTGTTGTAAGGAAAATGGACCTCGGCCCATTTAAGTTTAGATTTTGGTGTTTGATGATCAACATGACCAAATTAGACTAATGAATTTGTATGTGTTTATTTTGTAGTCTAGTAGGGTGCAAACGTGACTTGGACGAAGGCAACGAGGTGATTTGATTATCAACACCTCAGCAAGACCTTAGAAGCATAATGGGAGACCTACAAGATCAAGCAAAGTCTAAGGCACGAAGATGGAACCAAGCCAGATGCATGGTCGCGAAGAAACAAAGAGAAGGGAGCACCACGGGGAGCTCCGGACCCAGATGGTCAATGGTCTGGACCATCAACCCCCGGTCCGGTTGCATACCCTAGCTTCAGGGTGATCCAAACCTGGTGAACAGGGACCAACCGGACCCATGACGAGCTCGGTCCGGTTGCATTCAGAGAGGCTCCAGAGCAAGCGAAGTGCTCCGGACTCAGTCCAGCTGCATGGTCCAGACCAACAAGCAATCCGGTCCGAACGGTGGCCCACCTGTCAACCACTCAGCACGTGTTTAAACGGTCAAACTGTCAGTGACCGTTGGAGAGTTTGGACCCTGTTGGGCACAGAAAAGAGCCCACCAAAGGGGTTCAACGGCTCTATTTGTTTGGAAGCCTATTTGTATCCCCATGCCCAGCCAAATGAGGTGTGTGAGAGCTCAAGGAATTGGTATATGAGTTGAGACTTAATTTTAGTTGCTCTAGCCACCAAAGTGCTTAGTGAATACTAGGTGATTAGCGTATGTGCTTTGTGAAGTACTTAGTTTGATTAGACCATCGTTTATGGGCTTGCACTAGATTTAGGCCTAGTATTTAGTGAGGTTTTCATACCTCTTATCTCTCAGTGCTTGCGCGCACCATTGTTGTACTCGGCGGGGCTTGTAAGTCTTGTGAGACCACAGTACCAACCGCGTTTGTGGTGTGGTCGCCACCGTGTACGGAGGGAACAACTTGTGGCATTTCGGCCGGAAACTTGATAGTGAAGATGGTGGGGAGCGGTCCAGGAGAGACACACTGGGGACACACTTGTGCGTGGGAAAAGCCAGGGGCTATCCATGGAGTTACCTGATCGGCAAAAATACTAGAGTCGTCGACGAGAGTTTGCATTTCTACCTTATCTTTAGCTTCTGCATTACATTGCTACCTTGATTGTGTGCTTTACCTTTCCTAGCTTTGTTAATAGGCTAGTTGATAGAATTGGAATCTAGGTTGCATAACTCTCTTGTGGTAGAGATAGCAACACACCAAGCAAAACAGTAGTTGCACATTTAGATAGTTTATCTTATTGCATAGATTTTGCTAAGGTTGAAATTAGAGGCTCAACACCCACCCCCACCCCACCCCACCCCCCCCCCCCCCCCCCCCCCCCCCCCCCGCGCGGTGTCTTATGCATCACGATCCCTTACACTTGTATAAAACACCAGGCACAGAAGAACGAAAAGCATTTCACAAACATTTTATCAAGAGTTTCAGTTCGAACGACTTCGGGTCATGACACTTGCCATATCTACTATTTCTGTAACCGGCTCCTAAGAGCACGGACCATGGATCCTCTGTTTGGCACGCCGATGAACTACTTTGAGGGACAGACTGCTTTGTCCTGCAGATGTCACGGCGACTAATGCTTTAGTAACAGTTCCTAGATATTCTAACCCCGTCATGAGAATTCTGCATTTGAATAACATACTTGAATTGATTGATGATGATCAAATTAGTGAGTTAGATGGCTTTGAGGATCCATACACTTATTATGTATCTATGGGCATGGTAAGGGCACATGCAAACTGCTCGGTCCGATGCCTCCATATGTTTTTAACTGATGGTTTCAAAACTGACAAACAAACAGGATCAAGGAAGGCCGATTCAAGAAATCGGCCTACCTAACCTTGGTACATGGGTTAGGCCAACTTCTGAAGTGAAAATGATAGTACCATGTCTACCACTGCTGGTTCATGCCACAAACAGGTATGATAATCCACCTATCACTACCAATTATGCTATCAGTGTCGGTTGAATCATGAACCGGCAGTGATGTATCATTGCCGGTTCCAAAACAACCTGTACTGAATATCAATTCCGTAGTTCACTACTGGAATCTGCTGCTTTGCCGAGTGCCTACAACACTCGGCAAAGCCCCAAAAACACTCGGCAAAAGCTTTGCCGAGTGTAACACTCGGCAAAAAGCCCTCGGTAAAAATCATGTCGGCAAAGGGCTCTTTGCCGAGTGTCATTTATCGGGCACTCGGCAAAGGCTTTGCCGAGTGCCCGACACTCGGCAAAGATCGAAACGAAAAAATCATCAAAAAAATAGCAAAAAAATTTTTTTTATGAGGAGAGGCCCCCACCTAGGCCACACACGGCTGCAACCCAGTTGAGCAGCCACAACATTTTTTCCGAACTTTGCGCCCATCAGGATTCGAACCACAGACCTCACGCATGGGTACGCACGCGAGCTCCTCTACCAGTGTGTCCCTCTTTCATTTGTGTCTATAAGACATTTTTTATTCTTCATATATTGTATTAAAACGAGTGTAAATTGCTTATTTGAGGCTCTAAACGAATTCAAATCAAAAAGTTGTCAACTACAAAGTTTCATAACTTTTTGAGATCTACAACTTTCATTTAGGAAGTTTTTCCATCCGAGGTTGTTTAAAAAATTTTGAATTTCAAATTTGAAAATTCAAACGTACTTTTGCATGACAAAATGATTTCAAATGAAAAACTTGTTAACAACAAAGTTTCATAACTTCTCGAGATCTACAACTTTCGTTTTGGGTGTTTTTTCATCCGAGGTCATTTGAAAAATTCGAATTTTAAAATTTTGAAATTCAAACGTAGTTTTGCATGACAAGATGAACTCAAATAAAAAAATTGTCAACTACAAAGTTTTATATCTTTTCGAGATCTACAACTTTTATTTAGGTTGTTTTTCCATTCGAGGTCTTTTGAAAAATTTAAATTTTAAATTTTAAAATTTAGATGCAGTTTTGTATGGCAAGATGATTTCAAATGAAAAAGTTTTTAACTACAAAGTTTCATAAATTTTCAAGATCTACAAAGTTTATTTTGGTTGTTTGATCATTTGTATATCCGACATGGTGATTCTAACATTATTTAGAAATCGCATATATATGTCTCTTGTAGTTTCATAAACTACAAGAGAGATCTAAAATTTATGAACAAATTTACTTTTATTTTCTCGTATGAAGAAATAACCTAAATAAAAAATGTTCATCTTGATGAGTTCTACAACTTTCTAGTTGAAAACTTTTTCATTTAAGTTAATTTACTGCTTCAAATTTTAATTTGAAATTTGTCTTTGCCGAGTGCATAAAAAAAACACTCGGCAAAGACCTTCTTTGCCGAGTGTCAAGAAAAAACACTCGGCAAAGAAGCCTCTTTGCCGAGCGCCGAAAAAAACACTCGGCAAAGAAGATTGCCGAGTGTTTTTTTCGGCGCTCGGCAAAGAGGCTTCTTTGCCGAGTGTTTTGTTTTGCCGAGTGTATTTTATTTGGCACTCGGCAAAGAGCTTCTTTGCCGAGTGCCCGAAAAAAAACACTCGGCAAATCATTTAGCACCCGGCAAAGTTTCATTCTCCGGTAGTGGTTGTGTTACACAAGCAATGCAAGTATATATACGCGAAGAATCATAGGGAATTTATTCCAAACACAAACATGCAAAATTTAAGAGGACTTGATTTCCATCATCGCGCAAATGCGCGATTTGGCTTTGACGCAACATGGCCATGCATAATTCAGATTACATGCCAACGGCTGTGGAACAATAAGCAAAGGATCCAAACCAAAACCCCATGGACTTCTAACTTAACCCAAGCTATGCAGTACGTACATAAAAGATTAAATAAACTAGCCACACAAATGCATACTCCTATACTACTACTACTACAACAACAACATAGTATTTTGTCCCAAACATTATTAGATCGACCATGCAGCCGCGTATTATTATATATAACACCAGAATTCAGTTATTCAGCTTTTTCGCCCTTGCAGCCCTTTTGGCACGAGTCCTTGCACGATTGGAAGACTGCAGACACGCACCCATCGTAATTAGGGCTTGGAGTGCTCTCGCAGTAACTGTCGCATTTGCTGTCGCAACTCGCAATCACATATAATCTCCCCTGCACTATGGCAGCTGTCAGTGCAGCCCTTAGTGCAGCCGCGCCTGCACCTGGCTACATCTCCGCTCTTGGCACCCTCGCAAGAGCTCGCAGCTTTCTCGTTGCACCTCGAAGGACATTCCGAGATGCAACGATGCATGGCGCAGGATGGCTGCTGGTTCGCCCACCCAGCTCACCACCAGAGCCACACAAATGGCAGCGACAAGGGCTCCCTTGTTAAGAGCAGAGGCACGGAAAGCCATTGTATATGTGATCTTTGTGTGGATGCACAACTAGCCTAAGAGGAAGTTACTATATGAAGGAAGATGTGATCGATAAGCAGCTTCTCAACTGGTGCTCAATGCTCATTCGGTAAGGCATTTGGTGCTATTTATAGGCTCCCCAGTCGGCATATGCTGCAAAACTGCTCTCTGTGCCATGTGACACAGGAACCCTGCCATTATTATCGATTGACTTCGTTTTATGTGCAAACACAAGGATGAAGGATCAGATCAAGGGATATTCTTTTTGCGGTTTACTGATTCTGACTGTCGGCGGCTTGCCTTCCACCTTCGCCCTTGCGCCAAAACCCTCCGTCGTCTGCGCAACTTCCTCCATCGACGGCACCCTGACGGCCTGGCCTCCGACTGCAGTGTTACCCCGGCTTCACTGATGTCTCACCCTGTCATCCATGACTGAGTCCTCAACCATCAGAAGGATCTGGAAGCCTAGTAAATTCTTAATTCATAATTTTGACTAAGATAAATGTGAGGAATTAGCCACGAATCATTGCATAAGTAGTCTATTTTACCTTCTATATATGTATGACATTAGTTACAGACAGTAGTCATCTATATTGTTGTACACGCACGCCTTAAAACTTAATTTTAATGGGTCACTGAGAACTATCTTACCACTACTTTAGAAAGAGTAGTTAGAACAAATGAAATTTTTATTTTGACATGTATGTACGGGATATACAGCTGTTATTTGAATCAGCGGTTATTAAAATGCATTGGGGAATATTTATATTTTTAGCAGCAAGGATTTCCTCTGATCCTATTCTTTCCAAAGTAGTAGTAGGATCGTGGAGATATATATATTTAAAAGATTTCGCTGTTTGCTGAATCAACCGACAGTTTGCCTTGCGCCAACCAATGAGAACAAGGGTTTGTGCTTAGTAGTGTGGTGTTAGCCTTCGGATATTATTTCCACATGTATAGATACAACAATGAGTTGAACTTTCACGTGGCGATACATCAATGAGTTGAGTTTTCACGTGGAGATTGTTCAAAACTCATTGTTAAATTAAATGATCGGGTTCACATTTGTACATTTTTTTTTTTTGCAGAAACTACTATACTTAAGTTGTACGTGACAGTACCCTAATTCTACCTACATACCTAAATTTTTTTCTCTGCTTGAATCAACCGACTGTAAGCAGTTTGCCTTGCACCAACCAATGAGAGGTTTTTATAACACATATTAGGATTTAAAAAAGTTCTCAAAAGAATTTATTGACTACCAAAAAACTCCCTTACCATATACTATTAGAAATTAGCACTCACAACAAGTTGTTCATTAATTAATCTCCATGCTACCAAGACGATGTTAGGATCATGAGCCTATGATTGTATCTTTTAGTTTTAGTGATTGAGATGACAACATAAGCCTAGAACTAACATGTGTGCTAAATATATGTTAAACATGATATAATAGGTCCTAAGGATGCAAGTTAAAAGTTTGATCAAGATCCGAGTTGAAACAAACAAGAAACTATGAAGATTCCTCACCAAATCAGTTGATCATGCCTACCAGATCATTGGTGGAGTCCAGTAAGTCAGCCAGAGAAGACAATGCACGTTGGATGATATATGGTGAAGAGAATAATCATCCAGCGGATCATCTGGTGAACATTAGAGAGTTGGCATAGTCGAAGACCTTGAAGACCGGTGCCACCGGATGATATGGTACAACACAAAAGCACCTTGTTGGATCATCCGGTTGTAAGGATTGTGTGCCCATGATCAACTTTTAGTTTTTGTGATTGAGATGGCACCACAAGCTTAGAACTAAGATATGTGCTAAAGATGTGTTATATAGGTTATAAATACGTCCTAGGTTCAAAAGCTTAAACTTTGATCAAGATCCGAGTCAAAACGAAGAACGAAGAAATGGTGAAGATTTCTCACAGAATCAGTTGATCAGGCCCACCGAATCATGTGATGGAGTCCAACAAGTCAGCTAGAGAAGACAGTGTCCACTGAATGATATGGTGAAGAGAAGAATCACCTAGCGGATCGTCCAGTGAACTTCAAAGGATTGGCACACTTGAAGACCTCAAAGACTAGTACCACCGGATGATGATGAGGACAACCAAGAGAAGAATCACCTTAGGTGTACGTGAATGACATTGTTGATGATGAGTACAACCAAAAGATCATTCGAGTTCTTCATAAGATGGAGTACAATGTGATCATCTCAATTCTTCATGAGAAGAAATTTGATGATACGACACCCAATCAAGTCATCAACAAGATCATCAATCGCTTATGAGATCCATATGAGAATCAAGAACTCTTCACCAACACCAAGCATCAAGAGTTTGCCCGCCACAAGCAAGTACAAGAGCAAGAACAAGCTAAGGCGGTAAGAATCAAGCTCAAGTGAAGAAGAAGAGAACGATGATGAAGAAAAACCATGACACACTAGTGGCATTCATTCACAACTTTGTAATTTCAAAATAGTTGCTGAGTACAAGGATATAAAGTCATTGCTAAAATCATGCCTCATTTCTGCAGAGACCAGTGAGATCAGGATTCACCCAACGTCCGCCATCTAGAGACCAACAAGATTTATTTAACATCTGTTCGGTATGAGGGTGAGTTATATTTTTATGTATATTTCAATTATTAGTATTGTACAAACTTATTTTTGTGAGCTAAGTATGTATTTTTATGCATATTTAAGGTCTAAGGATTAGTAGTGTAAGCTTTCAGTTTTCGTATTTCGAACATTTAGTATTGTATTTGAACTATCTATATTGTAGTTTATGTAACTTTACAGCTTAATCTTTGAACTTAAGATTTATCATGTTATTTCTTGCTTGTATATCAAATTGAGTTGTAAAAATTATAATTCTTTATGAATTTGATAAATAGATTTTACCAAATGCATGTGAAAATTTTAGTGTGGCATACCCTTTATTGGTGAAGTCCTAGGTTTACTGCTACCTAGGGCTTGTTTGGTATGGTATGGTTTTTATTCAGCTTTGACTCCTTGCTACATTCTGCGGAAGTAGAAAAGGTGAAGCCTAAAATAATGGCTTCACTGGCTCCTACTTCCTACCGTCATGAATATAAGATATCCAAGATTTAAAATTTATACCAAGTTATAAGTCATTCTAGATTGCTCAACTCATTGATGTGTGCTTGCCTTTTAAACATCATCCATACATGTCCTTTAAACACTCATATAATTGACATACATGTATGCATGTCTTTTTTTTCGATTACACAGTATAACTTAAACACTCACAACGCGTGCATACACAATTAGAAAATTAAGCAAGTTGATAAACAAACTAACTAATTAGTGAGGAGTAAATTAGTCTTTCATCAGATTCCTTAGATTCTAAAATTATTTGGATATCTTGTATTTCAGGACAGAGGGTAGTTTATTTTGAGGAGAAAATAGCTTCTTATTACCGTGTAAATGCACGGAGAAACTGTAAACTCCACAAAACGGAGCCATAGTCTCGCGCACGTTCCAGAATTCACCATAGGAGCCATCTCCTTCTCCACAAAATAAACAAAAAAAGAAAATCATTTTCCTAGTAAAAAATATATCTGATTTTTTTAAAAAAAAAATAAGTGAAGTCAAGAGGAAACGCTCAAACCATCAGGTGAGACGTGTCTGAACTCTGAAAATCATCCTGTCCACCCGTGTCTTGTGGTCCAAAAGTGCCCATGGAGCAGGGATCCCCAGGCTCCCAGCAACTAACACCAGAATCGCCACCAGCCCACCAAGAACAACTAGACAGGCAGACGTAACGGAAGAATCACAGAGAGCTCACAAACACATCTTGCATCAGAGATGAGCAGCACGACATTGCTGTTCTCCCCGAGCTCCTCCCTGTTCCTCACCAAACCTTCTCCCGTCGCCAAGGGCAGGACGGCGGTGGCGGATGTGAGGTGCAGCAGTGGGCCGCTCCTGTCAGTGGGACATGAAGAGGAGGGGGAGAGGGAGGGTGTAGCAGTGGTGGGGAGGAGGCGTGCATTGGCATCTGCAGCAGCTGCTGTCTGTGGCGCTCCAGTGCTTGGGTTTGCAGGACTTGGTCTGGCGGCCACTCAGGGCCTGCTGGCAGGGAGGATCCCCGGCTTGTCTGAACCTGATGAAAATGGTAAAATCTTCTTCTTTCTCTTTGGTGGCTGACTGAATTTGGTTCATTTGTTTTGGATCCATAGGAGTGCTTCATAGTTAATAGAGACAAACAAATGCTTTGAAATCCATGCAGTAGTACTTAGTTGCATAGTCTGGATGAGTAATTTTGTGCTTCTCATGTGGAAAATTAAAACTACAGTGAAGGTTCAGACAGAAATCTTGTTGAATTGTTTTCATGATGCTGATTGTTCAGACAGGTTGGAGAACATACCGTAGGCCAGACGACAAGTCCGGTGGCCACGGAGTTGGCTGGAGCCCCATCATCCCGTACAGCTTCAAAGTTCCAGACGGCTGGGATGAGGTGAGACCTGAAACTGCTGACAGAAGTTCAGGTTCACAAAAACACAGTCCCTTTTTCTGATGCAAAACTACTCTTGGTTTACCATGGCTCCAACTTAGGTCCCGGTGTCAATTGCTGATCTTGGTGGCACGGAGATCGACCTGCGCTTTGCAAACCCAAAGGAGGGCCGGTTGTTCGTCATCGTTGCCCCGGTTCGCCGGTTCGCAGGTGAAACCTGAAGAACATGCTGAATTGTGAGGTCTTCATAGGGTGTACTCCAACGACATGTGATGTTCACTGCCAATTTTGTCCCACAGATGATCTGGATGATGCGACCATCGAGAAGATCGGCAATCCGGAGAAGGTGATCACCGCCTTCGGTCCAGAGGTCATTGGAGAGAATGTGGAAGGGAAGGTCCTGTCCACAGCGACGGCAGAGCGTTCAGGAAGAACTTACTACCAGTTTGAGCCGGAGCCACCCCATGTGTTCATTACCGCCACGGCAGCTGGGAACAGGCTCTACCTGTTCAGTGTAACTGCAAACGGTAAAACCATGGTTCTTAATAATCGCATAAATGTAAGACATCTCATTGCAACTTTTCTTTTAATCCTGACTAATAGCTGGGAATCAATCTTTTGTAGGCCTACAATGGAAGAGGCATTACAAGGATCTGAAACAAATAGCAGAATCGTTTCGAGTCGTGTAGGGTTTCAATTCCTACTACATTTTTACAGCGCCTGGTTCTTGTTAATATGATTAGAGGACATGAGGGATTGTATTATGGAGAGAGGACAAGCGAACATCACTTTTGATGATCACTCTAAATTAGAAATCTGCAGTAGTTCAACAGTATGTGTAAACTTGCTCGTTAAAGGCTAAATGCTTGTTACTATAAAATTTTTTCCTGATGTTGCCTCCAAGGGTACAGATGCTTGCCAATGCATATATCCCGAAACTTTTGTGACTACAGCATACATGTCAAATCTCTCCACTTTTTGTGTGGGAACAAAACAATTCATGTACAGTTGCTTGGTTGCAGTAGCCAACCCTCCATCTGGGCCAACAAGGTCATTGGATGTTGATCACAAGAAGGAAGACATCCTTCACTAACTTGCACCCTTGAGTACCAGCTCAGCTTCATCACAAAGTGTCAGTAGAGCTCCAACGGCCAAATTGAAGCACTAGCACACTTCCAAGGATGAGTGAACCGTGTTATCATATAAAGCTGCAATTAAGAATAGACATCAGTTCATCTGGAAAGGATCTTTGAGGTGCTATGGTTTGGACAAATACACTTTAATCATCAGCATTTTGTCTCAATTCTTAAAGGCAACAAAGAGTATCATACTGTGTAATGAACAATAGAATCATACATTCATACCTATACATCGGCAGCACATCAGTGCCTCCCAGTCAAACAGATGCACTCAGGAAATGGGTTTTCATAAAAAGATTCCTCAGTCCTAAGCCGTGCTCTGCCCTTGCTTCCTGGCAAGGAGCCATATCTCTTCCTTGGAGCCCCTTGTCTGCAAACAGAGAAATGCATTCTTAATACAATCTTCACAGAAAAGTACTGTACATATGACTATCTATGACTATAAAAAAATCACCTGTATTTATGCATCTCAGTAACAAGTGAAAACAGCTTAGGACCTTCCTTGAGATCCCCTTTTTCCAGTAAATCAAAGAGTTCCACCAATCCTTTCCTGCAGATTAAACTAACATTAATTTTGAAAGGGAACTAAACAAACACATAGTTATATGGCAAAGACTGATAGACCAGTATATCAAAAGTTATTAAAAAGAAGAAGAAGAAGAAGTAAAAGGATACAGTGCAACTAAAGGACTTATAACTCCATCCACACGAGCAAGTGTGCACATAAAAGAAACATCTAAAAAGATATTGGGATCTAAGAAACTTGTGCAAGATCAGTGTGTACATTTCAGAGAGACTTGTTTTGGGGAAAAAACTAGAAATTAGGCAAAGTTAGAAATCAGAGAAGTAGCAAGATCGGATAAAACAAAACAGGCTTTCGGGAGATAAGTCCCATGTTTACCTATCAGGAGTGATAGTTTTACGATGCCCTAGAAATCGACGATGGCCTTCTACCGCTTTTGCCATATTGCCAGAGTGTGATGGAACAAACACATCACTTTCAACTGCAATTATGTAATCAAGGGCAGCAACTTGAGAGGCATGATTATTGAATTTCTCAAGCTCTTCTTTTGTTGCTAGCATCTCCTGCAAAACTGAAATTTTAGTAGCATAGCTAGGAGGTGGTTAATACAATCAACAAATAAAGGAAGAGTGTAAATACCTTGCTAACCAAATTTGGGAAGTACGATCTCAGTTTTGATACATACTTTTCGCCACCATAAATTTCACCTGCTGCAAGGTATATCCATGTGGATTCAGGATAGCCCATAGCACGCAGGAAAATGCCCACCTCATTTGGAGTCAGTGGACAGTTGCCTTCATATCTCTGTTCAGTTGAGTTTATATCCTTCAGTTTCCAGTGGCTTGTTCTCTCTCTATTGAAAGAGAAAGCAAATAAATACAACCAGCATGTAGAAATGGAATTGTATTGATGTGCTTTGGTTGTTCATACCTCATAATTCTCAACTCATTTGCTTCCGAATAACTCAGACCATAAGTGCATCCCGTAAATGCTAGCATATCCTTTTCATATCGTAGATGGAGAGCAATATATTTTCCACGAGAGCTTAGACGCTCTACTAGCTTCTGTTTCGTAAGTGTTACGTTGGCTCAGAACCTAATTTAGAGACTGCTATAAATCTCCAACTGCAAGACTGTAAATTCTGAGTTAAAGATATGTACAGTTTATCAAGAGAATACATGCCTTTCCTAGGTCTTCAATTAGATCCGAAAATCGCAGTGCTTGGTAAAGACAGCGGCATCTCAATCTCTGGATATCAATTGGAAGACCATTGTTAGCAAGACGCGAGTCAGATTTTGGGATGTGAACTACCTGCAAGGCAGTGTGAGGTGAGATCATATAACAGTTTCAGACATCAGATCCAGGCAAAAATAGTACTTTCACATTAACACAGATAATCACTGGAGCATAGTTTGCAGGAGTAAAAATATGAACCATCATTGTAGATGGTCCGGTTGCTGGAACCAGCAGATTGGAGCAACTGACTCACTGAACAGCCGACCAGATGTTCAGATTAGGCTACTTATGTACTCCCACCAGTCCCAATTAAGTGATGTTTTGGGCAATGTTTTAAAGGCATCGCCTAGGCGTCCAGGCGTACCCAGCTCGCCTCGGAAAACAGTGGCGCTTTGTCGCTTAGGCACCGCCTAGGCGTCCAGGCGTACCCAGCACTCGCCTGGACGCCTAGCCGCCTTTAAAACACTGGTTTTGGGGCTCTCTTAAGTCACTTATTTTAAGCTTTTGACTACATAATACCTTTTGCATATTGAGTTTCACTGTTCTGAAGTGAGACAAGTAGATTTGTCTATGACTCTTGAAAGATAGTTTCATAAAAGTAGTCAAAGGTTAGAACAGTAGAGTAATAGACTTCAGACAACATCAGAACATCACTTATTTGTCACCAGAGGGAGTAACTAGTCATCTTTCAACCATTAACTATTCATAGGAATGGCTGGTAACCAACTTGTTGCAAGGCAGATCATGGGGCATAGCAGAAGGGGAGGAAGTTTAGCGAAACAATGCAAGGTAGGTGATGCAATGGCAGAGGCTACAGTTCCTAGAACAAACTTGCTTCTTGGACCAATTGTGTCGATGGTTTTCTTGGAGCGAAGAAACACAGCAGGGTATCCAAATACTACATAGTACAGACCCTTACCCCCGGCGCCGCGCCATGTCTACCTCATCGTGCTACATCCTCCATATGCCTAGGTCATCACCTATTTGGCAGTCATCCCCTGCCCCTGGTGACTCAATTTAAATTTATGGCTTAATAAAAATGCTCAAAACCAGTTTATATCAAATATATCCCAAAATACCGTATTGAGGAAAGGTACTTCAGGAAATTACACCTGAAGCATAGAAAATCCTAAAAAGCACATCCATGAGGAAGTATAACGCGATACTGTATCCAAGCAATGTTATTTCTCTCCCTATAGCACATAAGGCAATTATGGCAACAAGAACTATGTGACATTCTCAACTCATTTTGCACGAACTACAACCACCATATCATATCATATCAGTTCAACATATTAAATAATAAGCAGCAAAAAGAGAACCTCCTCAGTTTGGTGTTTGAAATGTAACTGAACTACCTTCTGATTCTTCCAGAGCTCTTTCACTTCCTCATAATAGCTTGCACCAGACCATGAGGTGAAGTGTTTCCGGGCTCTTGGAGCAGATTGCAAACTTCCAGGCAAGTCACTCACAATGTGGACATCTCCTTCCAAAGCTTTAATAAAATGAGGCTCATCAAATATGTCTTTAAATGTACTGTAGACAGTGGTGCGAGTTGTTAAGCAAAAAATTAAGGAGCAATCAGACAGAATATATGGCAATAGCTAAACTATAACCTAATACTCAGAACCTGGTATCTTGCCAGAAGGATCGCTTATCTAACTGAGGGATAACAAGTGTTGCATTCACCAAACGGGCAACTGCGACCATATCACAGATCTGCAGAGGGAAGATTAGGCTAAGACTAACTATCATAATTTTCTGAAGTTACATATAGAAATTATTAATAACAATTAATAATAACAATAACTGAGTCAAACATAATACAAATTAATCAGAAGACACCAGCAAAAAACCAGGAAGCTATTTTTTTAACAAGAACAACCATATAATTATAGATGCAAAAGTATGCTCACATAAGATAGACAAATATAAAACTTAAGAGTTAAGTCTTGATGCAATGGACTTACTCCAGTGCGCATTTGATTGAGTCCTCCATTACTTCTAACAGTCATGTAGTTGTCTGACTTGCCTTGAACTGATAATACCAAAGCAATTGTTAGAGCCATCAACAGAAATGATAATGACAAATACTATCACAATACCAGCATGACATACACATATGCATCATTTTTGCATGAGTGCTGTTATCAGATTGCATATATACAAAGAAGGATACATACGTTTGACTGTGTATAGAACAATTACAAGAATGAGTTCCAATTTGGTCATTGTTGTGTTGCTCCTATGTTCCTAGACCAGATGATGTACTCATAATTTTTTTAATAAAGTAAGAAGGCGTCAAATCGAACCTTCTTGTTTAATTTACTAGCTTGTACAATCAAAACCACTAAAACCAAAGAAGATATTATAATCATCTCAGAAAATGGGGTAAAGATGAAATCAGGAGCCTGAATCATATGCATGAAGTTGGTGTCAACAAGAAGAGTTTGATTATCCACTAAATTGTACCCTAAAATCAACTGCAGCTAAGAGTTAAATATTTGATATTATGGACACCTCAAGCATTTCATAATAATAAAATGACCACGATGACTTTGGTTTACTATAAAAAAAATGGTGCAAAGAAAATGAAATTTACCCTTATATCTAGAGGTTGGTGTAACACAAGCATGATAACCATAGCCATTAGAAGCCCACAGTTGATCGCTTGACACCTGAACATCAAGCATTGCTTCGATCCAATGACAATTGGATTTCTAAGAGTGGTAGCATCACTACCCTTCATGAATAAATCTGATAATATCAGTTTCGTTTCACTGGAATGGAAAGCATGCAAATTGACTCAAATTGACTTTACATGTCTAATACCCAAAGATATATAAGCCTGTACTGACCTTTGAGTCTTCTATTGCATATGTTAGTGCATAAAAAACATTAGTAGCATAAGAAACTTTATTAAAGAAAAAAATATATGTCCAGTTTCTAACTTGGTCATCCAAAAATAAGGGTGTCAAAACTCAAAACCAAGCATCAAAGTTTGCAATCATGCCATTCTGAAGTTTCTCAAGCTAACATTTTTTATATGCTCTCCCTAGATACAATATTTCACTTTCCCCTAGCAACAGTATCCAGAGTTGGCCAATCCTCAGTCTCAAGACGGCGTGAATGCTTAAGATTGGTCTACCCTTGTCTCCAACCACTAGTGTTATACTGGCATTAATTTTGGGAACGATTTCCTCTCTACAGCTAAAATCTTTTGTTTGAAGGACACCAACAATCTGTCCTGAAGTTGTTACTATATCACGAAGATCAATAGGTATGTTGCATTGCATACACAGCTATTCTCTATCAACAACCAGGGAAATGAGATTAACTTGACTACCAATGTGAGCACAAACAAGGCAAATGAACCGCATTGCACCAAGCACCGACGCCTAGCGCACCAACTCGCGCAGTGAAACCTCAACAAGCAACAACAAGCTGCCAGTAACCAAAATGGAGAAGGAAGGATCGCGAAACGGGCCTGGCGGGGCGGGACCGGGTCCAGGCGGGATAGGTCGACCCGCACGATCTGGTGCAGGGAGGAGAGGAGGAGGAGCGCGGCGAAGGCGAGGAGCAGGCAGGCGCAGCGCGAGATAGGCGAGCGCAGGAGCCGCCGGTGCGGGCGGGGGTGGAGGAGCGGCGGCGCCCCGCGGGGTTTCGCCATGGCCGCGAGCGAGAGGGGGATATTTTTTTTTTTGAGAGGAAGCGAGAGGGGGATATGCAATTGCAAGATGTGAGATCGGTCCGGCCCAGTGGCAAACCGTCGGCTTTGTGATATCTTTTCGTGGGCCAACGAGTTGGGCTTCGCTTACCTCACGTTTTCCCATTAGAAAAAATTCATATTATACTTTTGCGAAAGTCTGTTTTTCCTCCTGAGGTCTAAATCGGGTAAAGCACCTCCTGAACTTTTAAAACCGTTCATTTTACCTCCCTGACCAGTTATAAGCGATTTTCAAAGACGGTTTTTTTCTTTTTATTTATTTCGGCTGAAACTTTGAAAAATCATAGTAAATCACAGAAAAATCATAAAATGAAAAATCCAATTTTGTTAGACTCCACATAAATATATCTACACAGTGAACATATAATATAGACTACAGTTCAAGCATACAATAATTAGTCTACCATAAAAATTTCACAACAATTAGACCATATAAACTGCAACTACGAACTATTTATAGAAAAGCATAGTCTAAAGCAATAGTAAAAAAATTGTACTAAATCATACCATATTATATATTTACTGTGTACATCTACTCATGTGGAGTCCAACAAAATTAGATTTTCTATTTTATGATTTTTCTGTGATTTACTCTGATTTTTCAAAGTTTTCACCAAAATAAATAAAAAAGAAAAAGACAAAACCGCCTTTGAAAACTGCTTTTAACTAGTCAGGGAGGTAAAATGAATGATTTTAAAAGTTTAAAGAGGTGGTTTACCCAGTTTTAGAGTTTAGATAGAAAAAGCAGACTTTCGCAAAAATTAAGAGAGATAATGTAGACTTTTTCCTTTCCCATTTCTTTGAGACACGGGCCAATGACTGCTGCTTGTTTCACAGTAGATCCTAAAGCGAATGGGGTCGTGGTCGAGTGGTAGGGCGTGTCCAGTGGGACGCTACCTATTCAGGGTTCAAACGTGTGTGTGCGTAAATATAGAGTGTGGGACGCTACCTATTTAGGGTTTAAACGTGTGTGTGCGTAAATATAGAGTGTGTGGATTGTGTGCGTTCAAATTGTACCTGATAAAAAAAGATCCTGATAATTAAAATAAATTTTAGTGATATAGAATAGTAGCCTAAATTATTTTCTTTTCGTATCACTAAATAGTTTTCTATGACCTAGAAAAAAACAAATTGTATTCTTCTTAATACCATCACCGGTTGACAAATGCTGCCGCTACAATTACAATATTTGAGGGCACGATTCCTTCCCTTGTGGCGTGTGCACAATGTGTCAAAAGAACTCATTTTTTTCCTAATATAAAATGAGATATACTCCCTCCATCCCAAATTATAAGTCATTCCAAGATTCTTGGAGAGTCAAAGGATCTCAAGTTTAACTAAATTTATATAATAAGATAATAATATTTATGACACCAATTAAGTATCATTAGATTCTTCATTAATTATATTTTCATAGTATACCTATTTGATGTTATAAATTTTTGTAATTCTCTCTATAATTTTGGTCAAACTTAAAATACTTTGACTCTCAAAGATTTTTAAAATGCCTTATAATTTGGAATGAAGGTAGTACAACATAAATATTGGGTATAGCTACCCAGGATGGAACTGGAAACGTCAATTGACAGAGGGGACTTTGGCCACAGTTGGGTCACATGTAAAACGTGCTAGATCGAGAGAAGAGGTCCACATTATATTCCTCAACCCCATCGTGTCAGGCAACACTCACATGATACACACGTATCCAAATTAACCATATACTGAAACTAAACAATTCCTCTATTCTGAAATGATAATCATATCTTACATAAGAAGTCAAATCTATAAACTTCGATTTGATCAATTATATACAAGGTTAAGATATACCTTGCGACAATATATTTGTATTCAAAGTGCCTATAAGATGATATTGTTTTTTTAGTAAATAATAATATATTGTAAAACATAATAATAGGGTAAAACCTATTATTACGATTGTGTAGGCACCTGTGTAGCATTTTGATTGGCATTTTTGAATTCCTAATTTTACCATGATCATCCATAAGTGTTTGCACTGTCGTGTCTGGCTTGCTCAAACAATCCTTTATTTTAATCTTATGCAGAACCATTATAGAAGCTACTTGATTCCATAAAAGTAAATGCAATGTTTTGAGATATTCAAATGCTAAAGCACATGTCCGAAGTCTAGAGGCAACTTCATTGTGGGTAGCGGCAAGTATGCTGACAACTGGATGCTCGGATCACTACAGGAAACTGGAATTGCCTTGGCGGCCTAGAATTTCCTTGGGGGCCGAAATCAAACCGCCAAGGAAATGACAGTTTTCTTGGCGGTGCTACTTCGCACTCAAGGAAACATATATTTCTTGGAGGTCCAAGTAAACCGCCAAGGAATAAGGAAGTTTCCTTGGCGGTTTCTAATAACCTCCAAGGAAATGACCTATTTCCTTGGGTGTTATTCTAAACCGCCAAGTAAATTATCATTTCCTTGTGGGTTATTGAATTTTCTTGAGGTTGGCAGCCAAGCAAATGCTTACAAGTATTTTGGTGTTTCAGACTGAAAAAAATAATAATATCTTAAAGGTGTCTGAAAATCCTAAAATTTGGCATGAGATCATAATATGGTTGTATTATCTTGCTATAAAATTTTCAAATCATATTAACAAAGTTAGACTATACATGGTTGACAAATGGGTAAATCTCTGACATAGTCTCATAGTTATGTATCTATGTGAGAGATGTATCCATTTGTAAACAATGTATAGTCTTGCTCTATCAAAATGATTTAAAATTTTTATGAGAAGCTTATACAACCATATTATGCCCATATGCCAATTCTTAGAATTTTTAGACCACTTTATGATATTATTGATTTTTTTGGTCGGAGTCACCAAAATAGTAGTTCGAGTAATATTTAGCAAAACACATCATTTTCCATTGATTTTTAGGATGTAAGCTCAAACATAACGTGTCTTCTTACATATATGTTTTCCTAATTTTTGGACATTGTTAGATAGGACGAGTAGTTCAAGTTGCAGTGATTTTCCAAAAGAGCGCAGAAATTCATTTAAACGATCAAAAATAGTAAATCGGTTCTTAAATTTGTGAAACTACTACAAAGAGACATATATGTTGTCTATTTTATTTAAAAAGTATTTTGGGTACATGAATATAATTGGATTAGAGTGCTTACTTCACAAGAGTGTCTAATAATCAAATAGTGCTTATAAATTAAAAAAAGAATCAAATACATATAATTGTTCATGCCCCAGTACACAGCCTACACAGAAAGCCCATGTCATGAGTGCAGCCAGCCCACTAGAGCCCAAATCAAACACCACCTCATGCTTGGCCGTTAGATTGAAAGGAACGGTCAAGATGTGTTGAGCGTTGGAATATAATGCTCCCCAGAAACCCTCTGAGACATCGAGCCCCTCTTCCCCTTTCTCCCGCCGCTCCCCAGTACACATCGGCACACTGTTCCTGCTAGGGTTAGGGCAGGCAAGCGGCAGTGGCACGGGGCCATGGGTCCACGGGTCGGCGTGGCGGCATACGGAGCAACGAAGGTCGCCGTGCAACAGCTGAGCAGGGCAGCGGCGAGTGGCGGTGAAGCCGGTGGTTAGTAAGAAGGGCGACGACAGCGACGGCAAAGAGGAGGTGCTGGAGAGGAAGGTGGAGGACTTCTTCAGGTCTCTGAAGGAGGTCTCTGGCAAAGTTGACACCAAGGCCAAGAGACCTGGAGCGGAACCGCGACAGGTGAAGCGCGAGGTGCCTAGGAGGAGGAGCGGCCGCAACCGTATCGCGTCACCACGACCGCGGATCTGCCGCCCAGGTGGGACGGCCCGTCCAGGACCGTCGTGCTTGCTGGCAAGCCCAAAGGTGATTCCTGTCCCCTCCCCGTTGGTACATTGCAGGTTCTGGGATACTCACCAAAATGTATCGTCGGCAGTACTAGATTGCCACCTGTGAGATTAAGATAGCAGTATTATTTTAGATACTTTTATCTGATGCAGCACAGAAAAATTCCTTTTCTGAAATGTGAGCGATTAGCATAACAATTAGATGGCAATCAGGTAGTGTGGCGCTACTGCAGCATTGCCTCAAGACAGGGTTCTATATTGTGTTTCCTATCAGGGCAGATAGTAGTAATTAGTTAATGTGCTGATAGGATTAGGTTCGAGCAGTGTTCTATCTGACCACGCATGGCAGTTACTCTAGAGGCTCAGCAAAAGGATTGACTGCTTATTTTGTTGCTAACTGAATTTTTTCTTGCTTTCTCTGTATAGTTGTCGGGGAGCGGCATCATAGCATAGCTACATATTCTACCTGGACTAGTGTAGGTTATGATTGCTGCTGCTCTCACTTTTCTAACATAGATGTGAGTTATATGTGGGTCTATAGTTAGTCTTAAAGACAACCTGTTTGTATAAGGCACTAGGAGTAAGTTGACTTAGTTGGATTATTATATATAATAGCTCTCTATGGAGCAATGAAGTCTGCAATGAAGTCATCAATCCTTTGTGTAGGTAACATTGCCTTTCGTATTCACTTTGGTGGAATGCCATGAAACAATGAAGTCTGTTTGGTGGAATGTAATCAATCCTTTGTGTACGTAACATTGTCTTTCGTATTCAATTTTATATGATAGATAAGTTGTGCTATTTCTAGTTGGCTTCATTGCATACCCAATGTCATGGACATATATAGGGCAGAACAAGTGCCAACAACACATGCCTTGTGTCTATGTGTATGGTATTATTAGAAACTAAAGGTGTGACCCTTAGCTCTAACAATCCCATTGACAAGTTCAGAGTAACGTAAATGCACTGGCGCACTGCCTTGCCTCAAGGGGTACCTCATCTGAATCTGTTTTTTTACTAAAATTTTCATTAACTCACACTATATTGGTTCTTCATTTGGTGATACACTGTGGCTTAGTTGAAGGAGCTACCTGAATTTGCTTGTGAGATTTGGTCAGAAGTGCTAACTCTGATATGATTTTCTTCCCCTTTGGCTGGCACAACTGATAGCTCCTGATCTAATTTTAAATTAGGAATTAGGATGTGCAGCAACAAGTAACTTGATGATCACTTGTTTGATTGTATCAGTCATTAATGTTTTATTTCTTTACAAGATATATCTATGTGCAGCCCTTAAATAATGGATATATATGCTCATATAGGCAGCACGTGTGTTGTACTGATGGACAGGATTGGAGAATAAGAATAAGAAGCAAAGTTGCTGCGCTTATCCAAACCATCTTCTCCATGTTACTCCAGTTTGTGTTCAGGTTCGTGTTCTCTGGAGCTCTTATCGAGAAACACCAGCCGCTGTAGAATTTGAAGGATTGGGCAGGGAGAAAACTGAAGTTACAATCATCTTGAGATGCCCTGGTTATAGCATGATACAGTTAGCGGACTACATGTAGACTAGATTGTGTTTTTACAATATTACAACCTTGCTGATTGCATTTTTACATGGCTACAGACTTGTTGATTTCCATCGATACTTGTTAATTTCCATTTCCATGAACACTGTAATTCATTGTTAACCATAACAGAAGTTTGCAACACATATGTTCTTGGGATTTCTATCTCAATTCATTTTTACATGGTTACAACCTTGCTGATTGTATTGTTACGTGAGCCATGCTGATTTCATACATGCTTAATAATCGATCATTTGTTCTATTTTCTCATGTAGGTATGCAACCATCAAATGTACGACTTAGGCCAAAAGATACTGTGGTGGGAGGGCTTGACACAAGAGTTAGTAATACCCATACCACTTTGGAAATTATTAGTGACTTGTGTGTTATGATGTATGGAATTCATGTAAGGATGAATGTCAAATGCACTTGTAATATTCGAATGGATATTTTAGTCAATATAATGGTTGGGGACCATAATACAATGTCTATATACATGTCATCATGTGTCAAATATAGTGACTAGAATATTAGAATATATTGATTACTGCAATTTTTTTTTTGCCAATATAGATTTCCTTGGGGCCGGCCCTCAAGGAAATCATAATTAACTTGGCGGTTAATTGCAGTCAAGGAAAACTATAATTTCCTTGGAGGTGTAGAGCAGCCAAGGAAACACTAATTACCTTGACGGTCTAAAGTGTTTCCTTGGAGGTTGTTAGTACTCAAGGAAACTAATTTCCTTGGAGGCTGTTGGCCCTCAAGCAAACTACTTTCCTTGGCGGTCGCAGCATTTCCTTGGCACTTTGGCAAATTAAGTCAGGTCGTAGATTCCTTGGCGGTCAGCTGCCAAGGAAATCATCCTTGAGTGCCAAAACCGCCAAGGAAATTAATTTCCCTTAGCTTCTATCCTTGAGTGCGTTTGCTTGACGGTTTGTAGTTAGGGATCATTTCCTTGGCGGTTTTACCTCTTTCCTTGACGGTTTTTGGCACTCAAGGTAATTCAGGATTGTGGTAGTGGATGGTGTTGACGTCGATCCGGAACACACACTCGCAAGGACTCGAATGCCCAAGGTTGCACACGAACATAGCAAACAATAATCCTAGGATCATCGAAACTGATCTAGAGATCGATTAGGCCAATTTAGAGTCCGTCCTTCAACGCAAGTGCTCAGAAACACCCCCAAAGGACGTGTCGGGGAGATCCACACTTGAGGTTGTCCTAGGGTCAGCAAGGCCACCTAGAACGTTGTTGGATCTCACGGAGAGATGCAAAAATAACAAGAGATTGTTAAAAAGACAAAAAAAGGGGTATAGTAGATGTAAAAAATCAATTAGACGTTGGATCTCTCTATCGACCATAATGCTTCTTTGCTGGATCTCTCAATCGACCAAGGATGCTCCATCCAAATGAAAGGGGTACAGTAGATGTTAGATCTCTTAATCGACCAAGGACGCTCCATCGATTTCCACTCCAGCTATGTAAAAATTAAACTAGTCTCCTCATATTTTGTAGAGATCCTAGAACATTCAAATGAAACGGACGAACCGATGCTTCTTTGTTTGGCTTATAACGATACCAGTGTCCCTTGGTCGGAAACTCGGAATCGATGGAGCAAACAGTCCTCGGTGGCAGACGGTTACCTACATTGCCACTGTGCACTAAGGGGGTGTTTGGCTCCCTCGTTTTTTTTAATACATATCCCATCGAATGTTCGAACATATGCATAAAGTGTTAAACATAGATTAATTACGAAACTAATTGCACAAATTAAGATTAATTTACGAGACGAATCTATTAAGCCTAATTAGTCCATTATTAGTATCCGAACACCTTATGGTTAACACTTGTTAAAGTTTAACAGGATGAACCAAACGGGCCCTAAGGACATTGTCCCTTGGTCGGAAAGATAGTTTGCACCGCTGGTTTAAAAGGATATCCAATTATTAACCGAATCCTAGGCTTATGACTCGGCAATGAAACATATAGTCACTGCCAGCTCCAGCATAATCGATGGTGATGGTCGGTAGTGATTGCCCATTTTATAGTAGTGTTAGGTCTTTTCTGAATAAACTATAGGCCTGTTCGGCTGTGCTGATCAGGGTTTAATTTATCGATAGCAAAAAAATACTGGAGGTCACCGATAAACGGGTTTATCGGAAAATTTCTCGGACAAAAATAAAACAAAATAATACTTAATTTCACTATAAGTTGTCTCTAAAGCATTTAGCATCAAGAACTAGTACATAATAGTATTGATATAATAGAGTATCGTACTTTTATGTAGGTGGAATACTAAAAATTGAAATCTCGTCGATAAATAAATTTTACCGGACCTCAGCGATAAACGGGATTATCGGGTTTATCGAAATTTTATCGCCGATAAAATTTTCCCTGGTGCTGATAAGCCGGCTGAAAAACACTGTTGGCTGATTTATCATGAGAGAAAAACACTGTTCCGACTGAAAAAACAAGCTGAAAAATACGGATTATAAGCTGGATGAACAGGACCTATGTTAATCGACAATTAATTCTGCAGGCTTGCAATTGCTATAGTCTAATCCGTGTCCCATTATATGATACTTTAGGTAAGTTATTAGGAGACCATTAAATATAGAGAAAATTGGTTGATTGCCATTAGAATCTATACTCATTTGGTATGTGCCATTGAAAATTACAATATTTCTTCATTGCCATTGGTTTATAATTTCTTTCTCTTGTATGCCATTGCCGTTACTTTAACATAATCCCCGTGCACACGTCGTTAAAACCTGTAGACGGTTCATCTCCCTCGCGGCCAAGTGCCCGCGCGTGCCACGAACTTCTGCGGCCTCGCCTTCCCTGCGCGCTCACATCGCATGCCACCCAGAGCTCGCCACCCATGCTTGCCGTGCCTGCCAGCCTGCGCTCGTCGTCCATGCATGCGCGCCATCACCGAGCAGCTTGCTTCCCCGCACTTGCCGCCCGCATGCGTGGCCACCGACCCGCGCTCGCCATGCGTGTACCATGCGTCATCGCGTGTCTTCTTGCCTCCCTCACTCTCGATGCCTCTCGAGAGGAGCGGGTGGCGGATGCAGCAGCTTGGCGGGGTGCAGTGGCTGCACTCCGTGCATCGTCAGCACAGCTTGACGATGGTTGTGATGGCAGCACGGACTAGGGACGACATCTCATGCCACTGCACGTTGCAGAACAAGAGCGGGGAGACGAGGCGCGTGCCGCTTTCTAGCATGATCCGCTCGTGCGTGCCACAACTGCCAGCCCAGGCTCGCAACCACCATGCGCTCGGCGTATGAAATCGTCGGCCGTGTGTTCACTGCACCCACCCAGCACACGTTTCGATCGCGCGCCCACACAGGCCTCGCCGGTGCATGCCTAGCCCGCGCGAACACCTCCCCCGTGCCCGAAGGCCCTCGGCACGCGCTCCTCTCGAGATGCGTCGAGCGAGAGAAGGAGGCGAGACGGCCTACTATGATGCGCGTGCGCTGACGGCAAGCGCAGGTCAGTCGTCGATGGCCATGGCGCGCGCGCGTGTGGACAACAAGCACGGACCGGCAGGTGCGGCACGCGTGGGCAGCGAGAAGCCGAGAACTCAGTGGCAGCGAGCGAGAGGAAGGTGAGCCCGCCGGAATTTCGCGGCACGCACGGGCATGGAGGACGTGTGTGCCCGCTGGCGGCAACCTTGCGCTTTATCGGACCACCATCACATGTACATTAGGCCGGCTCGTCTCCCTTGAGCGGGGAAGCGAGCTGCCCGGTGATGACACGTGTGCATAAGGCTGGACGAAAAACTCGAAGCTCGTTAGCTCGTTTGGCTCGTGGCTGGCTCGGCTTAGCTCGACTCGGTTCGTTATGATAATGAGCCGAGCGTGATAACGAGCCGAGCCGAGCCAGGATTTTAGCTCGTTAGCTATATCGAGTTAACTTGAGCTGGCTCGTGAGCCGTTCGCGAGCCAAACGAGTCGTAGTTTTAGGGAAAAAGTCATCATAACTTATATTAGTTTTGTATTACTTCATGTCTTGCACTTCACAAATAGATGATATGTTAGCTCATATGAATATTTTATTCGATTTAAGGTTATTGAATATATTATTTTTATATTATTATTATTTTTAAGCTTTAGATAAATGCAAATATTATATTTTGTGTATTTTTTATATCTGGCTCGCGAGCCTAACGAGCCAGCTTGTTAGCTATAACGAGCCAACTTGAGCTGGCTCGTGAGCCGTTCGCGAGCCAAACGAGCCGTAGTTTTAGGGAAAAAGTCATCATAACTTATATTAGTTTTGTATTACTTCATGTCTTGCACTTCACAAATGGATGATATGTTAGCTCATATGAATATTTTATTCGATTTAAGGTTATTGAATATATTATTTTTATATTATTAATATTTTTAAGCTTTAGATAAATGCAAATATTATATTTTATGTATTTTTTATATCTGGCTCGCGAGCCTAACGAGCCAGCTCGAGCTCATAACGAGCCGAGCCGAGCTGGCTTTCTGGCTCGTTAAGATAACGAGCCGAGCTGAGGTGGCTCGTTATCTCGCGAGCCTAACGAGCCAGCTCGAGCTCATAACGAGCCGAGCCGAGCTAGCTTTCTGACTCGTTAAGTTAACGAGCCGAGCTGAAGTGGCTCGTTATCCTAACAAACCAGAACGAGCCGAGCCGAGCCAGCTCGGCTCGTTATCCAGCCTTAGGTGTGCATGAACGACAAGCGCGACAAGCATGGGCTAGCTCTCCGTGGCATGCGAGCGCGCAGGAAAGGTTTGCGGCACGCACGGGCCATGGGAGACGAACCAGCTACGGTGTGTGCATGGAGATTATGTAAAAGTAACGGCAATGGCATACAGGTGAAAAAAATTATAAACCAATGGCGAATAGATTTCAACGGCAAAGAACAAATTTTCTCTTAAATATATTCAATGTAAAGCTAGCTACCAATTCTTTCTCATCACTGTCGTGCAGTGGCTCATCCATGGGGGCGGCACGCTATCCTGGGATCCACTGAGGCTGGCAAGGAAGGATGGGACAGCGGAAGTTACATATAGTGTGTGTTTAGTTGGTGAAAAGTAGGTGAAAAGTTTTTGTAATATTTTTCGTTGTTATTTGATAAATATTATCTAACCATGAAGTAACTAGGCTCAAAAGATTCATCTCGACATTTACAGATAAACTGTGCAATTAGTTATTTTTTACCTATATTTAATACTCTATACATGCGTCCAAATATTTGATGTGATGAGTGGAAGAGGAAATATTTTGAGTTTGCATGGGAAGTGAACACACCCATAGCGTAGGAGAGAACATGAAGTCTTCCGTCGGAGAGAACGGGAAAAAAGTCACATGGTGTGGAGAGCCGTCCAGTTGCAACCGAGCATGTCGATGCCCTCTTATTTCGCTCAAATTTGGCTGCTGCTGATGATTTGATGTGAGAAGAAAATATTATTTTTTATTGAAAAATATTGTTGAAGTAGTGAAATAAAAACACCGAGCGAATAATGGGAAGCTTCGTTCATTCAGGGGTCCTACTACTAGTTATATATTGCCACAGCCAAGGACCAGTAAGGCGAAGGTCCAAAGGTTCTGGGGTGGTTAGTTTCGCCTCCTAAACTTTAGTCGTTGTCCCATCTAATATTTAATATATATATATATATATATATATATATATAAAGTATTAAATATAAACTATTTACGAAATTAAATATACAGATTGAGACTAATTTACGAGGTGAATTTATTAAACCTAATTAGTCCATGATTTGACAATGTTTTTGCTACCGTAAACATGTGCTAATGACGGATTAATTAGTGTTAATAAATTCGTCTCATGGATAACTGAGTACTTCTATAATTTATTTTTTTATTAGTATTCAAACGGATATTTGATGTGACATCTCTTAAACTTTAGTCTCTGCATGTGCTCAGTGCAACCGCCGGCTCGATTAGCATAATTCATGCATCCATCACTAATTAAAGAAACTCGTCATCTTTGCTACGCAGTACGCAATGCTGTATACGCCTACGTAGAGTAGCTTTCTGCTTCTTCTGCAACGGAATCTGCACTCGATCGTCACCCTCGATCGTCAGCTGAGTGAGAACACGGGGATGGCGCGATGAGGTCATCTCCTACGCCATGGCTGACGTCTTCCTCCCCAAAGTTTACACTATATCCCATCAAATATTTAAACATGTAAAGTATTAAATATAGACTAAAAAATAACTAATTGTACAGATTGTGACTACTTTGCGAGATGAATCTTTTAAACCTAATTAGTTAATGATTTGACAATAAAGTGCTACAGTAACACGTGTGCTAATAATAGATTAATTAGATTTAATAAATTCATCTCATAGCTTACTGACAGATTCTGTAATTTATTTTTTTATCAGTATCCAAATACCCATACACACCCATATAACAACTTGTAACTTTACACCTCAACTAAGAGGCCTTAAATTTCCGCGCCTCCCACCCACGAGCCCAGCTTCCTTTCGACCTTTCCCAAAAAAAAAAAAGTCGGTAGGTACGGTGTTTGAATCCGGCGCTAGCTAATGTACACCGCCACTCATTAAAGTTTGTTTTATCTATTCTAAGGTTAGTTTCAATGGCAGATTCTCCTACAATACAACTAAAAAGAATAATTTTTTTTTGGTGTGACAAATGTTTGATACTTCCATCTGCCCCTCTCCTGAATACCATGCGCATCGTAATAGTAGGAGATGGAAGGGTGCAAATGAAAATAAAGAATAAGAAATAATTCTGGATGCAAATGTAAAAGAGAGAAATAACATATAAACGTGGAGGTGGTCCTACAACTAAAAAGAACAAAAGGAAGACAATTGTTTGGTGTGGTAATTTTTGGTGTTACCTCGACGTCCTCTCCACGTGCGATCCCGCCTGCTGCCCCGTGAGATTTTTTTCCATGCGCCGACAAGTGGGACATGGTCGTCGCATACTCCCTCCCCTCCAATCACGCTCCATCCCCTGGCACGATCTGCATTTCTTTTTTTTGGAACCCACGGTCCGCTTCGATCCCGCTTCCTCACCATGCCGCGCTCGCCCACGCCGCCGCCTCCACCTCCGCCTCCTGTCCCACGCTGCCTCCCCCTCGCCCACGTTGCACTCACGCCGTCGACCTCGCCGTTCGCGGCTGCAAGGAGCCCATCCCCCGATCCGTGGCCGACGGAACGCCGAGAAGACCACAACGCCGTTCTTGCGCCTCACTCAGAAGGAGAAGGACCCGCGCCTGCCCCGATCCGTGTCCTCGCCAAGCCCCGATACGCGGAGGTCGCCGCCGCCTCGTCGTCATCATCCGCGCCTGCACAGGCGCCTCGCCAAGTCGGATGCCGCCGAAGACCCCGACGCGCCACGACTTCCACATCGACACCATTGCCCTCTCGTCGATGCGGCGCCCCTTCATCTCCCCCAGCTGGATCAACGTTGGGGCGGTCGAATCAACACCACCGCCAGATCCACGCCGTCGCCGCCCTCTTGTCATTGGGCCACGCTGGATCCCACAACATTACTACCGACTCTTGTGACATGGCTGCCAGCTCGTGGAGGGTTGGGAGAGGGAGGACAACGTGAAGTCCGGCCTCGACGGCGCCCCCATTCACGGTCGTGGCTGGGAGCATGGTGGTTTGGTCTTCTACGCAAGGATATGGGCAGCCGCGTCCTATGCATCATCTTCCTCGCGGCAGTCGGACTATTAGATTCACGGTTAGTAACCAACACAACCACCCAGGCACATTGAACATGGTGATGGAACTGCAACAGGAAATCACTAAACTGCATCTACCCTTATTTACATAGATCTGGGTAGTTTTGTTTAAATAGATAATATATATAACTGATTAAAGTACATTTTTTAGGAAACAGGAGAGGCGTAAGCCCTCTACTAGAACTGATTAAAGTACTTGCTTCTCTTTATCAGTTCAGAAGCACTTTTTAATTTATCAAGTATTCAATCTGTTTGTGTCATGCATCCTTCTGGTAATTCACAATGCCTCTAATCTGAACATTACAGATGCTTTCTTAATATATACTGTACAAAATTCAGGAACAAGGTCTTGGGAGTTTTCGGGGTGTTCATTCAACGAGCACTGTCAAGACTACATATTGTTATTATTCTCAACAATTACACACATGAGTAGCACCTGTAAGTGCAGGTTTGACTTTCTCAACTTGTTATGTTCATGGTCAGTGAGCATATCTCAGGGCATCGATGCTACAATTGAGGCCGAGGTTAATTTCTTATTCCTGGTGTAAGGAGCAGATGCTGCTATCTGTTATCCGCTTCTAGATGCAATTACATATTGCCTAGACAGTTGTTTCTGAAAATAGGGTGTACAATAATTTGTTTTGTAGGGATAACCAAGGAGAAAGGAGAGGCCATGTTTCTTGCATCACTCGTCCGTCCCTCACCTCTCTCTCTCGCTCGCTCGCTTCGCTCGATGCTCGATAACGGCGCGTGCGCCGACCTCACCACTATCGCCGCCGCAGCGCACCCGCGCCCGGCCCCCTCGCTAAGCGTAGCCACTCGCGTGCCACCGCGACATGTTAGCCCCACCACCTTCGTCTCGCTGCTTGCACCATGGGACCCACCTGCCTCTCCTTTCTCCTTCGCGTGCAGCAATAGCGAGCAAAAGCAAATAGAGCAAGACAAGCACGTACGCAGACAACCACCCACATTTACCATTTAACATGCAAGCATACAAGCAAGTGTCAGCAGTGCACCTACACATACACACATACAGATAGCTCATGCATGCATGTAAATTAGGCACCGACAAGCATGCAAATTAAGCACCAACCACCATACAAGGTTAGGCATCATCCATTTGCATGCTAAGCATCTACTTGCTACATGTTGCACTGCCCATCGTCCTTCGCTCTACAAAGATGCTTGCATGCCTCGCTACGCGCCGCATTGCCAAGCATCCGGCCACAGCGATGCCATTGAAGGCAAGTAAGCAAGCTAATGGCATATCCCCGCTTCCTGGCCTATAAAAAGGCACGACGGGTTGCTCTCCCACAACAGCACGCTCAGCTCACCACTCGCTTGCCTACTCTCACTTCACTTACCTCGCGTATACCATATACAGCCGTACGTACGAGTCGGGCTCGACCGTCATCGCACGACGAGGTGAGCAGCCTATGAGCATCCCCTTGCTCTTTCCACTCTCCCTGTGGTCTTCTCTTTACTTCTCTCCTTGCCCTTACTTGTGTCGAGCCGCTCCCGAGCTCCACGAGCTCAACCATGGTGTCGTCTATACAAGAAGCAAGAAGAAGACTCTTACTAGCTTTTCTCTCTCCCTTCCCATGCATGTGTGTATGACGTGTGGGTCCTAAGCTACAACTCCACTAAATAGTACACGCATAGTATACACCATGCACTACTAGCCAAGTCAAATGCCCACGTGATCACCTATTTCTTAATCGCGCATTATTCTTTTTCGCGTGATTAAATTTCGGCCATCTTGCAGAGCCACATGCCAACTCTAATTTCAAATATTATTCTTTCTAAATTTATCTAAAATCATGTTCTATCTCTCATATAAATTTCATGATTTTTAGAACTCATTTGAATTTATGTGATTATTTATCTGTGCTTGTTTGTCTGTTGCGCTCGTTGCGTACTTTTAGCTGACGGAGCGAATGAGCCGGAGAACGAGGACGTCGGAGGCGAGTACCGCGAGTTCGACGCCGCGGATCCGGACGATCAGCAGGAGTTTGCCGAGAACGCCGACAGAGGCAAGTCCACCCTATTCCCTTTTGATGCATATTGATCCTATTTTTAAACACAACCCATAGAAGCCGTTTTAAATATTGCATGTATGATATACGTATGGAGTATTTTCGCTGCTTAGTTAAGACCCATTTGAATAGCCATCCTTGAACTGATATTACCTGATAATTGTCTTGTTCAAACTTAGGGACAAATAATATGCTATGGTAAAATATAATTATTTAGTATGCTTAGTATTTGATACTCATCATGGATACTCATTACTATGTTTTCTGAAATACAACGATTTTAAAAGAAAAACTGTGTGAGTTGTGAAAATGAATTGTGGGTATGATGAAAGGGTTAATGAACAAGATATAGATGATGATTACCCTAGAGATGGGGCGGATCGGTGTTCCTTTTGTGGGATATCGCGGTGTCGGGGCTTGTACCTTTTGTGGTTAAGCATGAAGATATCCGTCTTGTCTCGATTAAGAACTGAGTTAATGATTCATCTTGCCTAACTCATTTTCATACAATAACTCGTCTTGCATGGGAAAGGCTTAGTCTAAATCCCTCTAGTTGGTATGGCAATCACCTGGAGGTAGGTGTGCAATGGGACACTAAGAGATGTATGTGAAAATGATGAATATTGTATGAAATGTAAAGAGCTCTGTAAATTATCGTATTATGAGATGTGGCCTTAGTGTTCCCGTGGTGAGTGCCATTACTTGGCTATGGAGGGTAGTGGCTTTGATGGATCTGTGCTTACACGACGGTGCTAAGCTACGATATCCTACTTGTGGGGAAAGTGTACAACCTCTGCAGAGTGTCAAATTTATCCGGATAGACGTGTCCACGGTATCGGACGAGTTATGGTTTGGTTTCAACAACTAGATGGGTTGAGATGAGTGAAAACATGAGAGTGAGTGTGATTTTGGAAATGAATGGTTGTCTGCCATATATTGTGGGAACAGAGGGTTCAACGACACCTAAAATTATGATCAACTCCTTTTCAGAAATAATGTTATATATAAGAAATATATGTCTTTTGCAAATGTATTTATAAAATGAAACCCTGCATGTGTAAAAAGATAGTTTTATACAAATAAACCAAGCCTTATCCTTGATTTATCCATATGCATATACTGATATCTCATTCTGTAGGGTAAGGTTGGATTTGCTGAGTACTTTGTACTCACCCTTGCTTTGTTGAATAGAGGAAGATCCGGACTTCAACCCTGACGTGGCGTACGAATAAGGTTGTGTTTGCACCCAACTAAGCCTGTGGCATTGGGATCCGTCAGATGATATGTATTAGCGAGACATTTTTTCGGGTCTGTTGGACCTGTATTATGTTATGGTTACTTTTAATCGTGGCATATCTTCATTGCTCACACTCGTCGAGACTACTGCAATGAGACCTATCTGATGTAATAAATGTATTACTAGCCTCCTGGGACTAGTATTGTATCAAATTTGAGTTCCTTGTTAACCAAGGGCGCTTCAGGTGGTATCAGAGCCGTAGTTGGCTGTAGGACGTGACCTTAGGCTTTCTAGACCAGTATTTTACATACAAAAGTGTGTTCTAAAAAAGTTCTTATCCTCTCCCCTCAATTTGAAAAAATACTCTTATCTATTTCTCTCAGATGGCAGAAGGAGTTTGGACCAGTAGCTACTATCTAATTGTCGAAGGCTTTCCGAAGCTCTTGTATGCTACCATGCAAAGGCTTGGAATCAAGGATCACCCAGAATATGAAGACAGAGAATACATAGAGCATGAAACCGAACGATGTGAAGTTACCGTGTATGTCGAGAAAAGTGAAGACTTCCCTGACATAGCTGAAGCATGGAGTATAACTGTGACCGGATTTCGGTTTGCAGATATATATCAAGCTGCCGCCCGCAAAGCCTTGAGGTACCTGTGCCAAATCTACGAGAAGCCTATTGCCTATACACCCATGAGATTCTTTCCACCCCGAGAAAGAGATCAGCCAGTTTGGAGGACCCGCACGGACATCTTACAGGGACGTTATTACCTCGAAGATGACCCAACTGTGGTATTCATGACCACATACCTACTTGCTCTGGACGAGCAATATGATAAATAGGCCTTAGAGTTGAATAAGTGCATCCACCGTGCGAAAAAAGCCGAGATCTTGGTTAGAAAGCTCCATGTGCAACTTGCAGAAGCTCAGGCCCAAGCAACTGCAGCCGAGAGTCGTGAAACTGCCATTTCTGAAGCCATGAAGGAAGCTGAGGATCGCCATACCCAGGAGTTAAAGGATGTCTACCTTGTAACCAGGACCAAGAGAAGAATGCTAGCTCTGGAAGACCAAGAGCCCATAATCTTAGAAGGGATCCCAATCATGCCCCTAAAGACAGGAAAAAGACTGGCGATTGAAGGACCATCAGCTCCCCCACTCACAGCAACCTCTCATGAAGTTTTGGAGTTGGAGCCTAAGGAAGAAGAAATCCCCCTCCTCAGCCAGCCACCACCAAAAGATGACGGCGACCCGTCTCTTATTCCAAAGGAAGAACAACAGATGACGAAAAAATGATCCTTCTCAAACACCAAGGGAATGAAGCCATTCAGTTCGAGAAAGTTAAAGATTAGTTGTACCCAGTTCCTCCTTTTGTCTTGGGGAAGTGAAGTTTACTTCACTTTTGTTACCCCAAAGGAGATGAATCGTATTGTAGCACGCATATTTTTATTATGTTGTAAACCACCCTCCTATTCAAAATATATTTTGTGCTTGTTGGTTGTGCTAATTGAGTGCTCTATGTGTGTTCCCTTATGGGATAGCAAGTCTTAAAAACTTGCACTTTTTTTAAAAAAATATAACGACTTAATAAACAAAACATCACTCAATAGATCTAACACTTATCTAATGCTTTCCTCCTCATCTCAACCAACAAATGCCTCCCAAACCAGCTACTCGCTCCCAACCAAGTGGCCGTGCAGCTAGCAGGTAAAGTCAAAATTCAGTTGATAGTCAAGCCAATGCAAATGCTGATGGTGTCTGTGAAGATGAAGTGAGTCAGACTGGAAACCATAATGCAGAAGATGAGTTACCCCCTCCTCCAGCAATTGACTTACCACAAGTCATGGCAACTCAAACCCGCCTTTTGGAGACTTTAGCCCAAGGCATGAACCACCCTAGGAACAACCGTGGAGCTGGAGTCCAGGACAAAATGACTGAGTTCATGAGGTTTAAGCCACCCACCTTTGCTGGATCTGACAACCCCATGGAAGCAAATGATTGACTTAAGGTCATTGAAAGGAAGCTGGACACAATCCACTACAATGGAAGGGATAGAGTTCTGCAGAGTGTAAAATTTATCCGGATAGACGTGTCCGCGGTATTGGATGAGTTATGGTTTGGTTTCAACGACTAGATGGGTTGGGATGAGTGAAAACATAAGAGTGAGTGTGATTTTGGAAATGAATGTTTGTCTGCCATATGTTGCGGGAACAGAGGGTTCAGCAACACCTAAAATTATGATCAACCCCTTTTTCAGAAATACTATTATATATGAGAAATATATGTCTTTTGCAAAGGTATTTATAAAATAAAACCCTGCATGTGTAAAAAGATAGCTTTATGCAAATAAACCAAGTCTTATCCTTGATTTATCCATATGTATATATTGATATCTCATTCCGTAGGGTAAGGTTGGATTTGCTGAGTACTTTGTATTCACCCTTGCTTTGTTGAACAGAGGAAGATCCAGACTTCAACACTGACGTGGCGTACGAATAAGGTCATGTCTGCACCCAACTAAGCCTGTGACATTGGTATCCGTCAGATGATATGTATTAGCGAGACATTTTTCTGGGTCTGTTGGACCTGTATTATGTTGTGGTTACTTTTAATCGTGGCATGTCTTTATTGCCCACACTTGTTGAGACTACTGTAATAAGACCTATGTGATGTAATAAATGTGTTACTAGCCTCCTGAGACTAATGTTGTATCACATTTGAGTTCCTGGTTAACCAGGGGCGCTTCATCCCGCCCGCGCGGAGAGAGGGGAGCAGTGTCGCCGAGGAGGAGCTATGGGTGTAATGAAAAGGGCAGGGTGCACGTGCAAGGCGTTGTGAGGTGGACAGGGGCGGGCTACGCGGGCATCCCGGCGCTAGCCATTTGGCAAAAAACAACCATGCTGGTCTAATAAGCCGCCACAACCACACACGGGCAGTAAAACGGGGACATGCACAATGTAAGTTGGTCCGCACAATATCAGTTCTGGGCTAGAGAAGAACAAGACTACTCCGTCCCTATTTGTTTAAAGAATTTAACTTAACCATCATAACAAATTCACTTTTGCTGCACCTTTCAAGTCTGTCATGCATGCATGGGAATGTTGTTGTGTACGATCGACCATTATTCATTTCCGATTCATCCGCGCGTTTCAACAATTTCAGAACAGAGAAAACAGGAATAAATTCCCTGCTCAGAAAAAAAGAAAAGAATCTTCCTTTCAGAACGATTCTCACGGAATATCCTTTCGTGGTTTTTGGCCGCATACATAAACCTGAAAGTGAGGGTTATGACAAGGTGGTCAAAAGACATTTATTTGCATCTTTCCATCACAGACAACGACTTCAGTGCACTGTACAGTTTTGTCGTCCACGTAAAATAAAATCGACCCCATTTCGTTGAACTTTCCTCAAGCTAAGTCGCTTAGCTCATCACCTCTCATATCTTTCGTGTACTTTTTTTTGACGAAATGATATAAAGCATTTGCAAGAAACTCTAGCAGCCAGGAATAATTTGACACACAAAACCGTACCGGACCACGTTTTTTTTTGTCCTGCAATGAATTTCCCCCAGGATTGTGGTCGAGTTCATGGTAGCATACAAAGCCATCGGGTCCCATCATGTGGGGCAAGCATAAGACAAATTGTGGTCGCTGCTGGTCCCAGCAGCAATTTGTCCAAGCTAAGATAACAAGATCGCAAGATCTATATATATAATATATATGAATAATCGATCTTGGGGTGCTATCAATTGTCAGTATTCGCATTCAGATACGCATCTCTATCTGATGAGATTTTCGATAGACAATGCAGAAAGCAATAACTGCATTATTGAGACGATATATAGATTGACATAACTGGTTTCAACAAAATAAGAAATAGGTTATAGCATTATTTTCTCACAGTATAAATTATCCCAAAATCAATGCTACAGATAATATAGTCTTCGATGCTAAAAAACAAATCACATGCATGGCTTACAATGGTTCTCTTGGATCCAAACATATATAACATATTTGTACCATGTTTGATATCCATTTGGAGTTTAACATATTCTGGGAGAATTGATTTATCTTTTTCATAACCATTCGGATCAGTTAAAATTGTGTGTGGGTGGATATTGTGCATGAATATGAATCGTCCACCTCCCTTGATCCTGGCCGTCCGAGGCGATCATCTGTTAGACTTTCCATAAACCCACTCCATGGAGTAGGCAAATACTCCCGCCATTCTAAATTATGAGTCGTTTTCACTTTTTTTTGGTATATCGAATTTGTTACGTATCTTGACATAATTTGGAACGGAAGGAGGAGTAACTAGGAAGCAAAAAGAAAAAGAAAACTGGCACTCTGCAAATGATCGAAGCATATTATAACCTTCCCTGCCAAGGGTAACAACAAGGGTGAAAAAAATGTACATCTCACTGGAAAGTTAATTTTTTAAAAATTTGATCTTATATATAAAAAGTATTAATATTACTTATGATGCATAATAAGCATTATTAGTTAAATCTAAAAAATTTGAAATTGAAAGACGAGACGTGCATTTTTTTGACGGAGGTAGTATACAAATATCCTACTACAAAGTTACAAACGGCACGTAGCTCCTAGTCCTAGTGAAGACTGAGGAAACGATGACACCACAAATATATTTCGGTATCCAGGGATCACTGTGCCGTCCAAGCTAGAGAAAGGCCAGTAGAGACGACGCCGGCCCTAGTCACGCCCATGCCAAGGCGACCGACGGTTCGGAAGCACCAGTCGCCCAGTCCGCTACCTGTGCAGGCCAGCTTGTGTGCCACGGAGGGAAAATGACCACGATCTTGCATAGTACTACATGCTGCTACTGTTGCTTGGACGGTTGGTTCTTTTTTTTTTAACAGAAACCGTGGGGCACAGTGCCCCCGGCGGCTTAGTCCGCATGCTCTGCCTAAGATATACAGTACGCCATATGGGACAATTTCTCCCCTTATATATGTTCGTACTACACTCTTTATATATGTTCGTCTTATCTACTGTGCACAGGCGGCTATTGACTGGTCCATTTATTGGTATACTACACTCTTTACGTACACCATCCGTCCCTAAATGTCTATCTCTAAAAAAACCGTGTTTCTCTCAGAGACACGTTTTCCGGACGACCAACATTAAGGGACGAAGTAGTATGTTCGTACTGTCTACTGTGCACAGGCGGCTATTGACTGGTCCATTCTTCTTTGGGCCATGTTTAGTTTACAATTTTTTTTTGAAAAAGCACCGTAGCACTTTTCGTTTGTATTTGATAAACTTTGTTCAATCATAGATTAACTAGGCTCAAAAGATTCGTCTCGATATTTACAAACAAATTGTACAATTAGTTATTTTTTTACCTATATTTAATACTCCATATATGTGCCGGCATATGCAATGTGACGGGAAATCTTGAAAACTTTTTGCATTTTGAGACAAACTAAACATGGCTTTGATCTTTTTTGGGTTCTCGTACTCGTAATTATACTTTAATATTGGAGAATCGGTGGGTTTAATTTCTCTTCGTGCTATTGGTATCCAAATTAAGGATAGGCTGGTCGCAGACTAGTCTGTGATCAACTTATATATGATGGATTGGTGTGCTATGTAAATTATGTGTGTTATGAAATCTAACAGATATTAGGCACTTGCATTCCTAGCCAATTATTTTCTGTTTTTCGATCTTCATCACAACATTTCTTTTGCTTGCTTGAGATATGACATGCTTATTAGTTCATTTTGTTTAACCTAGAAATTGCCACTACTATAGAACTCATTTTCGCCACAGGTTTTTTACCGCTGGTTTTGCCAAAACCGCCGGTGATAATGCTTCGCCGACAATTCGAAAGCAGATGAAACACAATTGGTGGTGAAAACCACCGGCTTGCCAGATGATTTGGCGGTGAAATTCGTGGTTATTTTCACCACCAAATCATCAGGTCACCTGCCATCGGTTTTTGTTCCATTACACCACCTACTAAACAACCAGTAGAGAAAGAGGTTTCACTGCAAGTTCAAGGATTGAACCAGTGGTGAAAAGAGCATGATACAAAACCCCACTTCCTCCTCTTCTTCTTCATCACCGGATCAAACCCTGCACTAGTGATGATGTGATGCTCTTCATCACCACCAGGTCAAATGTTGTACCGGCGGTGATGTGCTTTTCATCACCGTCATCGGATCAAACGCCGCCTAGGCAATGATGAGCCCTTCATCACCACTAGATTATACATTAGTTGATACGCCAGATCGATGATGATGAACTATTGTCACCGCTAGTTTTGAACCAGTAGTGATATCACTGCCCGCTTCCACGACGATGAAAACTAGTGGTGATGGAGTTTGTGGAGTAGCGTGCGTTGTTATTTCTTATATATTTATTGTTCAAATGTACCTTTTGATTTCAATTCATTTGCCTAGGGCAAGGATGTGTCTAATCAAGATGAAAGAATAACTAATCGACTATGAAAATGATATTTTGTTAGTTAGTTCTAGTTACAAATCGGATATGACTACTACAGAATGCTCATCACTGTCGCATCAGAGGAATTCTCGCCGACAATGCAGTAAGCATATTGTGTGTAAGGAATAATGTGGATAACATATGGGACATAGATTTTATACTGGTTCAAGCATAGGGTGCCCTACGTTCAATGGAGAATCGATCACTTATCTCGTATGCTAAAAAATTACAGGGGCACTGATGTGTTTGTCTAGCCTAGATTGCTATGAAATTACATGGTACCGATCGAAGGCTCCCTATCTCACGTTATATAGTCCTGGAGGTAGGTTTATAGTTAGAGTCCCGATCGGTTTACATATGAGTTTTCTAATTGGTTACAAGAAAATCTACCAGATCCTATTAGATCTTCGAGTATATATATGTCAGTCTTCAAGCCTTCCTCAGCAGGTAGCTTGCTTACCAAGTTGATGACATGCTCCATCTGGGTTGGGCTTCACCTTCAATAGCTTTGTCCCTTCTATGTTAGGTTCTTTCTCCAGGTGGTGAGGTATCCTGGGTCCATAACGCCGATAGTCAGTTTCGCCCCTCGGTGATGAAAATGGGTGGCGATAACTAGTGTTATCATCACCGACTCCAATCGGTAGTGATAATGGATTATCATTGTAGGCTTGTATTACCAACCGGTGATGATAATGATTTTTAAAATTAGACAATGATCAGTGAACCATGACAATGAGCCCACTAGCCCATCTCTGCTCATGTCGGGGCCACCACATCTTTGTATATCCCTTGCTTCTCATAGGAGATATAGGGAGGAAAAGGGAGATAGGAATAAAGTGTAACACCTCTGGTGTTATAGACACTAAAACTGGCCATGTCATCATATGCATTGCAAAACATATATTTTAGCTAACCTTGAGGTGCATTCACTAAAACAAGTTTCTATTCATAGATTGATTGTGCTTCTGAGATGATATGTGTTTGAACCCAAAAAACCCTAATTTTGAATGTCATCTCAAATACTTGGTTTATGCCCTATATACCTTGAGGTGTAAGCTGGGTTTACACTAGTGTCAAGTATCGTGTATAAATCCAAGTACAACATTTGAAATGAACTCCAAGTTTGAGGTTGATTTTGAGTTCCAAAACTTGACCTAAGTTTTCCAATTCAAATTTGAATTCAAATTGGGAGGTTTATTAAAATGAATTTATAATTCAAATTTGGTTCAAACAAATGTGGCATTGGGTAGGTCAAGTGTGATTTGACTCAATGGTATATTTGGATGATAGTTGTGATCATTAATTAATCACCAATTAGTATAGAAACCAAATCAAGTTTGAATTTGATTCAAAACTCTGATTTTCGGAAAACCCTGTTTTACCCCTTTTGTGTAATTCAAAATCTAAAAAGAATTTGAGGGTGAACCAAAAAGCAAAGTTGTAGGTCTTGTCAATATGTACAACTTTGGGGTTTTGAGTTTTCAAAGTTTCCATGTAAAATTTGAAGTAATTTTGAAAATACCAAATTCCAGAATTTGTCCCCTTTTGATTTCAAACTTGTATTTCAAAACCTAAAAGGATTTTGGCAAAACTTTCTAAAGCAAAGTTGTAAAGCGTGAGAAGTTGAGCAACTTTTATTTTTGGAGATTTTCAACTTCTATAGAAAATTTGAAAGTAATTTTGAATTCTAATGCAGTGGCAATTTCGTAAATTTTTCAAAATCACCCTTGCCACCTCCTGCTTGCCGCCGATGGACGCCGATGGTCTTCCAGGTGCGTCCGAGCGCTAGCTCCTGCTTCAACGTGTCCGCGCCGAGCTTGCGTGTCGCCTTGAGGTCATCCCCGCCGCGCTATAAAGCCCAAGCTCGACGTCGTCACCTTCTTTTTCCTCCTCTATTCTTGACCGAGGTCGCCACCATCGAAAAAATCATCGTCCCCGTTGCCTATCCTCCCAAATTGAGCTCACAGCCACCTCCGCCATCTCCTTACGCACGTCCTGACCCCGCTTTTGCCTTGCCTCGCCACCAGAGTTGCTTTGCGCGCTGTCGTCTTCCCCGCAGTCAGCAGTCGCACCACCGTGGTTGGCTCTCCGTGGCCAGGCCACCTCCATGCGTCTACCGTCCAACTTGAACCCGTTTGGTGATCGCCTTACTCACTGAAGCTCACCGAGGTGGTCGTTTTCCTTTTCCTTCTTAGGTCACCCCAGAACGCCGGCTTCCACCGTGTCCGCGTCGTTGTCATCGTCGTCGACCAGGGCAGAATGCCTCCGCCGCCTTTTCGTTTCAGTTGAGCATGTCATCACGTCCGTGGTGAGTTCCTAGACTTGTTGCTCACCTCGTTTCTTCTCTACCACGTCGGAACGGTGGTTCCGCCGTCGTGTCGTCGTGCGCGGCTCACCGAGCCGCCATGACCGTGGTTGAGTCCGCTGTGGTCTAGGAGGCACTCGTCTAGGGGTCCTAAGTGATGCAAGAGAGAGAGGGGATCCCGCTGGTGGGGTTTGCGTCGCCAGCGAGCTCACCGCCGGTGAGGTAGCCGCCGGTGGATAGTAGAGCCACCATGACCAGCTCTGGTCTGGGCCAAAGGCGTGGCCTGGCCTCGGCTGGGCCAGCCCAGCTCGGTTTGGGCCGAGGGAGCTTGCTGTGGGCCGAAACAGAAAGGAAAAGAAAATGGCTTTTCATTTTCTAAAAATGCTTAAATGTGCAGTTTCTTTGATAATTTATAGAAAAATAATTTGAGCTCCAAGAATTATGCAAATTTTTGTGCAAGTTGTACATGATATGTATGATCTAGGAAAAATATGAAATCGAGTTTTTGATTACTTTTTATATGTTGTAAAAATTAGTTAATTAATTAATAAATGAATCTTTCATAAATTTTAATAATTAAAATATTAATCCATTAATTATGAAATTTTGTGAGCATGTTCTATTAATCATGATATACCTTCACAAAAAGTTTGAGATCAGTTTGATAAAGTTTAATTAAATTTTAATTCATGCTTTAATTAATTAAGTAATTAATTAATAGTTATAATTTTAAATAATTCTTAAACTAGGAATTGTGTGATTTTATGGTTGAGTGATGACCTTAGGTCATTAACCCTAATGACCTTTGGCACCTTAATTAATGTTTGAGCTCATGCTTAACCTTGTTTAAGAAATGCTAATCATGCTTAATATGATTAAGGAAGGTCATTAGTGTATAACAACGTGAACCTTTAATGATGATAACCTTAGTGGTTGTTTGATGCAACCTCTTGGGCAAAAACAAAGTTAAGGTTAGTTAACCTTTAAATTAGTTTTGTTGGATTGTAACTATACCGTGAAGGAAAGTTGTACTCAAGTTCTTAATCTTGTCATACCATCATCAAGCATCATGTTTATTACTTCATCATGTTGAAGCATGTCATGTTATCTCGTGTAGTCCCCGTGAACGAAGAGGTAAACATTGTCGAACCAGTCCCCGAGGAAGGAAAGTTACTAGTGGAGGTTGGGTTTGATATTTGTGGAACTTCCGAAGAGCCCGACAACTCCATCGACCAAGGCAAGCCCCGGATGCATTTAACCCTATCTTGAGTTTTACAAAGTTTACGTCACTTATGCTTATGATTTCTTGCATTAGGTGATAGGAGTTGAGTGATAACCTAATTGCTGCACTACCATCCTTTATACTTCAATATCATCCTTGTTATTATTTTATTTGAAAATGTTTAGTATGCTTAACCCTGCTTAATGAGAAAACTTTAAAAATGTTTAACAAAGTTTAAAGGGTTGTTATGGAACAACTTAATGAATAATGATGATGATAAGTTGAGACCGATCGGTGGACTTGCATCGAGAAAGGAGTCCTAATGTAGTGTCTCCAATTGTGTCAGTTAAGGACCGTTCGTTGTAGGCTTGCTTGGTTGAGAATTTGCAACTGACCGCATACTTCGGTAAGCCTAAGACCTCGGCTATTCTATTACGTGAACAATCGACTGCGCACTGGGAGTGGAGAGATGGTGAGAGTAGCATGTACCCTCGTGGCCAAAGGCTGGATTAGAGGTGTACTGTGCTCTCGGGTGGCACTGGACCCAGTCATGTTTTGGAGGATCTGAGTGAAGGTTGATATATGTAGGCTTGAGTCCTGCATATGTCGTGTGGTTAGGGATCCCTAGCTGGGTATAATCGGTTCGAATCGTCGCTGCTCCTCGGTTATGGAGACTCGATCAACTGCCCTGCATCATAGTTAATAGATGAAACTTTGGACTTAGAATCATGAGATGGATATTAAGAGTTGAATGCTATAATATAAGCTCACCTAGTTGATAGTCATAATAAATGATGAGTTTGAAAGATTGAAAGTAAGGATAAGCGAACTTTTCTGCAAAAGAACTTTGATTCTTGCTAAAGACTTATCTTGAATCCCCTGAGCCTGCATCCTTGAGTATTCTCCTCCTTTTTCGTCGGTTAAGTCTTGTTGAGTACTTTTGTACTCAGGGTTTGTTAAACCCTTGTTGCAGGTGAACCGCATGAGCCGGTCTGTTTTGCACCGTGCTGCATGACGGTTGTTCAAGTTGACGACGATGAGTAGTTGGTGTGACCCTTGGGCATGTGTTCCGCTTGTGTGCTATGTATGATGTTACTAATGCTTATCCACTACTTTGGTTGTAATAACTAAACTTAAAGTTTGTAAGGTTTGTAACAAATGGTTTGTAAACTTATGTTATCTAAGATTTTCGCACTTTTACTCTGATGTAAATTATTATATAAACTGTTGTAATATTGTAATGCCTCTATAATGTGATCCTACTTGAAAGATCATGGATGATTCGGGTTTCTTGAGGACACCCGATAGACTTCTTAAGTTCTATGGTACATATGCATAGCCATCAAAGGTCTTTGAGACAATGACAGGTGCTTATGGGCCATATTATTTAGAAGGTTCTGCCACATAAAGTGGAAGTAGAGAGAGAGTTTGTGACTGGTGGGAGAAAAGAAGAACACGGGAGATCGGTGAGTCCATCGATCCGAGCCTCAGCCTGAGCGCCAATCATGGGTGACACGCGAGCAAGTGGGACCTGCCTATCAGCACCATGAGGAAGCATACGCAAATACATGGTGTCACTGATTATAACCGCCGGTTCTTAATACAAACTGATGGTGAAAATGATTCATATTACAAACCATCGGTGAAAATCATTACCTACGATATTTATAAAACCAGCGGTGAAAGTGTCATTGATGAAAACCATTTTTATAGTAGTGTATGCTAATATGAATTTATACAAAATGAAAGTCCTTACTATGGAACAGACTTAAAAATCATTTCCACAGGTGTGTTTGGTTGGGCGGCGGGATAGAGACGAAGTGGGATATCTCACTTAGTCCCAATGTTTGGTTCTGGGACATGTGGGATAAAACCGCCCCTGGGAAGGAATATTCTATCAAGATGGCATTCATCCTCATCCCCTCAAAACTGAGGTACCATGCTACACCGCCCCTAGGAAGGAATATTCTATCAAGATGTCATTCATCCTCATCCCCTCAAAACTGAGGTACCATGCTATCCCCTCCCGACGTTGTTCCTTCTCTATTTCCATTACTTCTTCCTCGAGGCATCAATCTAGTTGCACCCCCACACCGGCGAGGGGGGACTGTTGGGTGAGGCTGCCGCACTGGAGAGGGAGGGGTTGCTAGGTCGGCAAGGAAGGGGCGGTTAGGGTAGGAGGCTATTGTACCAGCGTGCTTCCAATGAAGGGCGGCCAAGTCAGGATTATAGCCATGGATGTGCTCTTTGCTCTGCTTTGGGAGATGAAAGGAGGAAGAGCGAAAAAAGAGTATGACGCATAGGTCCACCTTGATGGTTGGTAACATGTGAAAATACTCCTCCATCTCATCCTTCCTCACATTGGCGGAGCTACCCATTGGCCACCTTGGCCACCCCCAATTTCCCAAGAATTTTTTTTTGAAGAGTGTAGCATACAAGCTCACTCGATTGATTCATACTTCCAAACATGCAGTAATTTCAGCATGTTCATGGTCCATTTTGAAGTCTAGAACTAGAAGAACCAAACATAGCATGCATCTACATGCTCTTGATCATAGGGTGATGTTCCTTCTACAAAACAACCCAAGCTGCATCCAATTGCCCCGCAGCAACAGGTTGCTGGCCTTCATGCTTAGTCGCTCACCAAATGATGCCACTACTATGTTGTAACCGCAAGTTAAATGCTTGTAGACACTGCTTTCTCATCCCTCAAACCAAACAAAAAGCAAGGATGACCTTATCCCTACTAAACGCCAAACTGGCACCACCCCAACGCAAAAATCGGGGGGGGGGGGGGGGGGGGGGGGGAACCACCCCATCCCCTTCATCCAAAAATCAAACACGCCCTAAGTTCGTTAGTCCCTCAAATTGTGTAATGGTTCTTTAACTGCAACGGACTATTTTCTAAACTTGATAATACGTCATTTCAACCAAGACCATTGCTTTGCACATATGTGTTACAACAACAATGACGACCTAGAGCGAAGGCAGGGCCGATTGTACATAATTTATCTTGTTTGGTTGTACTTGTATCCACATTAATTCACACATATTGAGGCAAATTACGGTGGAAAACTAACTAATTTCCATCTCAATTCACTTCAATACACGTGAATTGAGGTAAGTACACGTGCAGCTAAACAACCCCTTTAGCCCTTATTTGGATGCAGTTGTATCTATCTCTATCCATATATATTGGGGTAGAAAATTAACTAATTTATACCTCGATCCACTCTAGCGCACATGGATCGATGTGAATACGATTGTCTCCCAACAAGGCCATAAAATAAATCCCATATACTGCCTCTGTTGCAAGTAATTGACGTTTGAAACAAGGTTTCGAGTCACTTTTTAGATTTCGATTACAAATAACCTTTAAAAAATTCAGTTCTAGAAACTTGAAGATAGCTAGGCTAGTGGAACAATGCATTATATTAATCCATCGCAGCGAATCAGTGATCCGTGATGCCCTCCAAAACAACCACACACACGCACAACAGTGATCCGTGGAGACGCGTATATATATCGTCCATATATTTTTGTTGATATGTACGGCCTCATCTCATGCACGTCTACATATGCATGCATTTCGGCTTTCTTAATGCCAGCGTGGCACTAGCTAATAAGTTTTATCAGTACATACGACAGACAACGAGAAGCAACAAATTTCTTATCAGCACTCCCTATCAGTGAGGACAGCAGCTGCTGAAGCCCCTGCGGTGCAAGTGGGCGGCAACGTGGTCCCGTGGCAGTGCACCATGCCTGTGCGGCCCCAAACCGATGGGAAGATGATGGACTGGCAGCCACACGAAACCACAGGGCTGCGGATATCACCACGTTGGGTCAGCGGCGAGCTCTCGTTTTTACGTGGTTCACAAGCACTGCTGCTGTTCCGTCGTGAATTTCTTTTTATTTTTAACCTTTTTTAAAACAAATTCCAAATCTAACACCATTACTTTTTTTATTTTTAAATCTAACACTTTTGGCCTCGCCAAAGTTCGTGGCGCGACCAAAACACGCTGCCGCGCCACATGCATCGGCACGGCACAATCTGCCCCATCGGATAGCGATTTCCACATGGAAATCTTTGCCGCGCCACTGCCATTAACGCCGGCAGCACTATAGCCCCACGTCATCCAGATTGGCGCGGTAAGGCGCAACCTTAGAAAAATTATATCTTTTTCATACGATCTCAAATGAAGATGATCTTTATATGAAAATTATAGCTCTCAATGAGAGCTACAATTTTCTAGTTTTGAGGTTTTTTATTTGAGGTCGTTAAGATGCTAAAAAAATTAAACAAAGTTTTAACAGTATATTAATCGTGTACCAGTGCTGTTATCTTGGAAAAATCATATCATTTTTATATGGTGCCAAATGGAGATACTTTCTATATGAAAGTTGTAACCCTCGATGGGATCTACAAATTTATAGTTTTAAGTTTTTGCATTTGAGATCATTAAGATGCTCAAAAAAATAATATAAAGTTTCAGCATTGTATTAATAGCGTACAAGCACGTCGTCTTGGAAAAATCATATCTTTCTTTTACGGTGTTAAATGGAGATACTTTCTATACGAAAGTTATAACTCTCGGTGGGATCTACAAATTTATAGTTTTAGATTTTTTTCATTTGAGATGATTAAGATGATCAAAAAAATAAAATAATGTTTCAGCATTGTATTAATCGCGTACAAGCACTTGTCGTCTTGGAAAAAATCATATCTTTCTTAAACGGTGTTAAATGGAGATACTTTCTATATGAAAGTTACAGCTCTCGGCGGGATCTATAAATTTGTAGTTTTGGATTTTTGCATTTGAGATCATTAAGATGCTTAAAAAATTATATAAAGTTTCAGCATTGTATTAATCGCGTACATGCGCTTGTCGTCTTGGAAAAATCATATCTTTCTTATATGGTGTCAATGGAGATACTTTCTACATTGCTTTAAGTTTTTTTTTTCATTTGAGGTCATTATCTTGGGCGCGCGACGTGACTAGGCATGTTTAAAACAAAGTTGAACAAGTGTTAAATTCCCACGCGGCACTGCTGTGGTACGAGCGCGGTACGTGACAAGCTCGAGTTCACAATTCAAATTCTACCCAAAGAAATTTAGATTAAATAAATTATTGAGTTTCCTAGGACAGAGTTGAGTCTAGTTCACCACCTGAAAGTTCGATAAGATCTACAACTTTATAGTTTGATTTTTGTCATTTAAGATCATTAAGATGCTAAACAATAATAGAAAGTTTTAGCAGTATATTAATTATGTACTTAGCTTAACGCTTCATAAAAATCTTTTCTGGTGCGTGCCACACATGCTTGACCATTAGTTAAAGAGAAAAGTACCTTTTTTAGGTACAAGAAAATATGACGAGAGAATACGGTTACACTAAGCGATAAAAGGAATACGTTAAGGTCATAGTTGAAATTGCAAGTTTATTAGATCTCGCTAATTTTATAATTAACGATGTCTATTGTTGCGTAACATTTTTTCACCATCTTTGCATAAAACTTTTATGCGAAGCGATGACGAAAGTACAGTGAGATAGTAATAGTGTGTGACTAAACTATCTACCATCAGCCTAACAAATCAATCATCTTCATCCGTTTTTTTGGTAGTACTTGAATTCCTGAGTTGACTTTCGATTAGTAATCAGTCACATCACACGCCGAAGATAACAATCTCAAATCAAAACTCAAAACTATAAATTTGTAGACCCCATCGAGGGCTATAACTTTCATATAGAAAGTATCTCAATTTGACGTTATATAAGAAAGATATAGTTTTTCCAAGACGACGAGCACTTATACGCGATTAATACGATGCTGAAACTCTATATTATTATTTTTTAAACATCCTAATGATCTTAAATGCAAAAACCCAAAACTATAAATTTGTAGATCCCACCGAAAGCTGTAACTTTCATATAAAAAGTATCTCCATTTGACACCGTATAAGAAAGATATGATTTTTCCAAGACGACAGGTGCATGTACCCGCTTAATATGATGCTGAAACTTTATATTATTTTTCTTGAGCATCTTAATGATCTCAAATGTAAAAACTCAAAACTACAAATTTGTAGATCCCATCTAGGGCTACAACTTTTATATATAAAGTATCCCATTTGACACCATATAAGAACGATATGATTTTTCCAAGACGATAAGCGTTTGTACGCGATTAATATACTGCTGAACTTTGTTTAATTTTTTTTGAGCATCTTAACGACCTCAAATGAAAAAAAAACTCAAAACTAAAAAGTTATAGATCTATTCAAGTGCTATAATTTTCATATAAAGGACATCTTCATCCAAGATCGTATGAGAAAGATGTAATTTTTCTAAGGTTGCGCCTTACCGCGCCAGTCTAGATGGCGTGGTGCTACAGTGCTGCCGCGCCAACGGTAGTGGTGCGGCAAGGATTTCCACGTGAAAATCGTTTTCTAAAGTGGCAGATTGTGCCGTGCCGATGCATGTGGCGCGGCAGTATGTTTTGGCCGCGCCACAGACTTTAGCGCAACCAAAAATGTTAGATTTAAAAATAAAAAAATAACAGTGTTAGATTTAGAATTTGTTTAAGAAAAGGTTAAAAATAAAAAATTCTCCGTCGTCCACCCGGCTGTCCGTTGTGTCGGGCCCCGTGGGATCGGAGGGATCGATCGCCGTGGGATCGGAGGTTTTCAATTACGTGTACCCTACGTACGGAGTAGACGACAACGTACGATGATGTATGAGATCGTGTGAACGATTGAAATTAGCGCGGCTCCTCGAGAGATCGACTTTTTGTGTGCTGCTTCGTAGTGCCAGCAGCGGTCGACCTCACTAGCATAGCAACTCCTCGATGGGGTTCAGTACGCAGGAGTACTAGACGACTACTCACTCTGTTTCTTTTTTTTTAAGTCAAAAACATCTTAAGTTTGATTAAAATTATAGAGAGAATTACAAAGATTTATGACATCAAATAGATATACAATGAAAATATAATTAATAAAGAATTTAATGATACTAATTTGGCATCATAAATGTTATTATTTTATTATATAAATTCGGTCAAACTTTTGATGTTTTGCTTCTCCAAGAAGTTATAATGACTTGCAATTTGAGATGGATGGACTAGAGTCTGTTTAGTAGAGTTTCATTTGATTTTGATTCTTTATAGGAGCTGATTTTCTGAGAGAAGTGATTCTGAAAGTGATTCTCTTTGCTTCTTTAACAAAAACTCTTAAAATATGTATGAATATTCTTTAGAGAGGAAGGAAAGATTTGAAAAGTGTCCATTATATATTGCTTGGTGGCTTGGGGTGAGGTTGTTGCCCTTTTAAACTTTGTGGACCGGATATCTCAAATCTCAAACAACTTTATTTGTTTGGGCACTATGCAAGGGATGGTTATGGTTGCAAAAAATGTAACCTAACTGTTAGATCCTTTCTTACAGTAAAAGAATCAACTCCACTAGATCATCTAGTCCTAGGTTGTCTAGGAGCTGGAAAACTATAAGAACAATAAGTTTTCAATCTACAATTGATCAAACTATAGGCCAATAACACAAATATGTACACAGAGACACTCACAAAGCATTGCTCTTAACATGATGAACTGCCCTTAAACCCTTCTCTAAGCGCTGCAATATGTGTGTAGCTGTTTGGGTCGGCACTTAATGAGATGCATGGCACAAATATAGGTAATAAATGTGTGTGTCATGGGTGAGGTATTAGCCGTTAAAAAAAGGCTGCCAAGGAAGCGAACATTGGACGATCCATCGTGCCTCATAGAGGGCACCGGGATCATTTGCTGATCCTGTTCTTTTGGTTTTTCCAATGGTCACTACTCAAAATTCCAAAATATTCCTCACCCAGTGATATTCTACTATCACTAAGGTACATAGCGGATCATACGGTGCACATCATTAACTATGTTCAACTTGAGCTAGCTGTTGTACAGTACCACTAGACAATCCGGTGACCCCCAAAGTGCCATCGTATGATTCGTATTGTATTGTGCACTCCAGCAAGCATGTGCAAGTTGAAATCTTCACATCACAGTGTCGCTAAATCATCCCCCGGTCCACTTAGGACCCGTAACTATATCGTTCAGCGAGCAACGCTGCCTAACACACAATATAGCATAGTATTGTCACACCCATCTTCTCTCTATTGGTGTGATGACTGACAAGTATTGGAATAATTAAGATGCACACAGATAAATCTGCAAGCGCACGGATACCGCTATAGCTTTCACCTGGAAGTATTCCAAGTATCATATCTACAGAGAAACGTGTGAGGCTGAATATGGTCCAATTTAACTCGGAGTAGCAACAAGACTTAAGAAAGTCGGGAGTGTAGAGGAGATCGCTAAGGTCTTATAGTTCTAATCTCGGTAAGCTACGTCTTCTACTGTTCTATCTGGGGACATTACTTAAGGAAAGACACCAGCAGAGAATGCTCTCCTTAGAAACAAGGTCCTGCTAGCCCTATAAACGGGAGGTGGACTACAAAGGATTCAACGAGGCTATAAAAGTCACCCTCGCGAGCTACCACCGATCCGGAATACAGGGTACATCCACGAGTTACTGAGTCTAAGCACCACCCTTACACTATGAATAATACTTTAACCTAAGGCCAATAGATTAAAGCACTCAAAAGAGACTCGCAAACCAGAAGAATAATATAAACATGTTGCTTACTTAAATCAGAAGTTGATTACCAGAGAAATATCAGACGTAGGTTGACTTCTGCTAAAATATAAGCCATAGGGAGAGCACCGACAGGCCGGCACCTCCTCCAAACTCTTCCTTTATTCTCCATCTTTCTATTTCTAAAGACTAGATCCTAATGAAGACTAATCTTCTCTTGATAGCTGCCTCTGATCTTGATGAGGAGGATATAAATTAGGGTTTTCAGGATGACTCCAGGGAGGGGGTAGGGGCTGGTATATATAGGTCGGAGCATCAATTCTAGACCCTTGGATCAAACCGACTTGAAAGAACGGTGTAGATGCAATCTAGGAGGCGGTGGAGGAACCAACATAGAAGCTGGAGGCTGACAAGTGGGCCATGGGGCCTGCCGGCCTGCAGGTGGGGCCTGCCGGTCCCACATGGAGGTCTCTCACGGTCATCTTCCATGGGTTGCCTTTTAGTGTCTTCTAGAGTCTTCCCACGTTGGTTTCGCTGTGGAATTACGTGATTTCTTTCGACGAATAGGTCCCCCTTGACGGTTTTCTGGACAAACCCTGCTGAAAATACAGATTCACCAGAACTCATGGAATTTATTAGTTTAAACCCCTATACCTATGTTTTTTAGCGCTGGGTCTGGGTCTGCCCTTTACCTATGTTTGGTGATGGAATTAAGTATATATGCAGGTTATGTTAACGGTTTATAATTGATGTTAGTAACCGTCAACAACTAGTCTGATAGACAGATTAATGGATAGTGCATAGGTGACCTTGCACCTCATCTGGTTGCTTTGGTTCCCAATAGAAGAACAAACAACCTTTTTGTTCAAGAGCCCATCTCAAATCATGAATAGACTTCAAGCATCCAAGGGGCTTGGCAACTAAAGGCATCTATGGATTTCTTGATCCATGGGACATTCTTTCTAAATGAGGTGTGTTACATCTAGATATTGATGATGCACACCTTTGGAGAGTGTTTTCTTTAGGCTGATACTCAACAGTTAAAGACCATTTATGAGGGATTCTTCAATGCCATGGTTATCTTTGGATCATATTAAAGGATACGAAAATCTTGTGCCTTGGGTAGGTGCTGATTTTTCATGTGGCTTGTGATGCATGCTAGGTGTTGAACCACTGATTGGCTTGCTCAATGTGGTCTTTCTCATCCTAATTGGTGTCCCCTATGTGACTAGTAGTCTATTGAAGAAATAATCAACCACTAGCTTATCTCATGTGGCTTCACTCGTCAATTTTGGTTCATCCTATTACAAAGATTTGGAATACAAGACCTCCCTATGTAGACGGATGAGAACACCTTATATTAGTGGTGGTCTAAGGTGGAAGCTTCAGTAATATTGGCATACCAACAGCTCGCTACTTTTCCCCGCACTGGATTTGCCATTGTCAGTTGATCCATGGTCAGGCTCAAAAATGGTTCAATTCACTCATCCTTGAAGCATGTATGATCCGAAAGCGTAACAATATTTATGTTTTCTATGTCACATTTCCTGACCTTGTTATGGCTCTATCATTGCTAGGAGGACTACATTTCTAGGTTTGGCTAGGGCCAGTGGAATTTGATTTCTCCTTGCTCTTGTGCTTGCTAACTATGAGTAGTTTATGTACTACCTTGTTCAGGTTTGTGGTTGGTCTATTTATCCCAAAGGTCTCCAATGTAATCTAAATATTTTTGCTGTGAGTGGTTGTACGATGTTAGGGTTCTTCCTCCTTTTTTATTATTAAGATATAATGACATGGAGGGAAGAAGGGACACCTATCAGCTAGTAGAAAGAAATGGGTATGGTACAGTAATGACGCCATATATGCAATGCTAAGAAGAAAAGAAAATGAATAAGGCGTTGCATAAATGGAATCTATTTTCTCCTCCCAATACAATATTCATGTGAAGATCAGCCTTTTCTCTCTTCAACTTCCTAATCATGAATCAAATCAGAGGAACCTTAGGCCATGTTTGTTTAAGATTTTTTTATGACTTTTACTAGTCAAAAGGTAGAAGCTAAATAAACAACATGACTTTTAGATGGCGAGTAAAAACCTAAAAAGTTGGTGTAGTAAATAAAACTAAAAGCTAAAAACCTAGTTGTGAGATGTTTTTCAGTCTTTTGTGTTAAAAGTTATAAATAAAGTAAAACAAGCTAATGACAAAAGACCTAAAATTAGAAGCAAGAAAAACAATTTTGTAGCTAAAAGCATAAAAGGTTAGAGGTAGACAAACTGAAAAAGCAAACTAAACATAGCTCAACGAGTTAAGTTGTTATGATGGACCATGCCCACTAGGAGTCAAAGTCCTTGACTTGACAGCTTACATTTTTCTGTATTTATTTTAGGATTTAATTTCCTTAATTTTAATTGGATGACGATGCACCCATTGACAACGAGGCACATGTGGTGACTTTTTTCAATCTCAAGATCTTAGATTTGCTAACCTGTCTTTCAGAGGTACTCTTGAGATCTGCTAGCCTAGACTTTTTAGAGGTACTCATAGGGTCTTTTGGAGATACTCATAGAAATAAGGTGTGTCTAAAATCAGTATTAGAGACAAAATTTGGATATAAGGGACTGTTCAAACTTACAACAAACATGAATGACTAAATGCGTACATGACAAGAGTATGCTCATTCCATCCTAAAAAGAATACAATTCTAACACAATATCAAGTTACATTATCTTGAGTTTGATTGACTATATAAAAATATCAACAAATAAGTATCGCTAGATTTGTTATGAGATACATTTTCATTGTCTATCTATTTGTTGTCATAAACATTACAATTTTACCTATACACTTGGTCAAAATTTAGATACTTTGACAAAGAATGCATCTAGAATTATATTTTTTTGGACAGAGGTAGTACATAACCAAAAAAACATTTGTGTTACAATACAGAAGAAAGCTAAAAAACAAAAAAGACAATGGGTATTATAGAGAAAAAGAAAACAAAATTAACTAGCCCTAGGTCTCTAACCTTCACCCCATGTCTATCTAATTCTTAGGCCAACAAAAGGATCACGATAATAATAGGAACAAAGAAGATAGGAAAGATGATATGAAGACTAATTCTAAATAATATAGATGCATTGGTCCATTGGAGATCATTTCGGTGGAAATAAGATGTTTGGTAGGCAACAATAAAAACAAAAGAGATAGAGAAAATAATAGGAAGATCTAATTCTTAATTATAAATTGTATTAGAGATTAATATTAAGGGGGAAAAGGAATTAAAACACATATAGCATGATTAACTAGCTACAAAAACTATTATTAAATACTCGCACCATTCTAAATTATAAGTTGCTTTGACTTTTTCATTGTCTATCTATTTGTTGTCATAAACATTACAATTTTACCTATACACTTGGTCAAAATTTAGATAGTTTAACAAAGAATGCATCTAGAATTATAATTTTTGGACGGAGGTAGTACATAACCAAAAAAATATTTGTGTTACAATACAAAAGAAAGCTAAAAAACAAAAAAGACAATGGGTATTATAGAGAAAAAGAAAACACAATTAACTTGCCCTAGGTCTCTAACCTTCACCCATATATCTATCTAATTCTTAGGCCAACAAAAGAATCACGACAATAATAGGAACAAAGAAGATAAGAAAAGATGATATGGAGACTAATTCTAAATAAAATAGATTGATGCATTGGTCCATTGGAGATCATTTTGGTGGAAATAAGATGTTTGGTAGGCAACAATAAAAACAAAAGAGATAGAGAAAATAATAGGAAGATCTAATTCTTAATTATAAAATTGTATTAGAGATTAATATTAAGGGAGGAAAAGGAATTAAAACACATATAGCATGATTAACTAGCTACTTAAACTATTATTAAATATTCCCACCATTCCAAATTATAAGTCGCTTTGACTTTTTTAGTATATCTATTTTACTATGCATGTAGATATAATATTATGCCTAGATATATAGCAAAATGGATGAATAAAAAAAGTCAAAGCGACTTGTAACTTGGAACCGAGGAAGTAGCTAATTGAAGGGGAGTGAGGTTGTGCAATGTGGGGCACAGAAATGTTGAGGCGCTGAGCACCTTAGCCTCCTCTTTTTCTCTACCACTGTTTAAGACCTCGTTCGGCACACCTTCTTCGGTAGCTTCATGAGCCGTGGAGTTAAAGAAAAAACAAACTATTGCTTCACTAGCGAAGCGGAGTTGTGCAAGTATGAACTAAAATAGATGTGATGTGTGTGTATATACCTGTGAACGTTTGTGTGTATATAGCGTGTTTTGAAAAAGAAAACAAACGGGCCGTTTGCTGAGAAAGCACGTGCTCCTGGTCCAGGAACCAGGATGCGAAACGTGAACCACCGCAAACGGAGAAAAAAAACTGAACACAGCGAGTGACAGAAGAAAAATGAAAAATAGCAGCACGCATAGCGTGGCGCCGTGGCCCTGGCCATCTTTTTTTTTTCTTTTTGATAAGGGCCCTGGCCATCTGGCGCTGCGGCAGAGAGAATCGGGTCGTGTCCGTCCGTTCAGATCCACCACACAGCAGCGCAGCGCACCAGCGGACCAGCCACACGCCACAAATCCGCCACCGCAATCGCCTCCCCCCTATTTAATGCCCACCCCGCCTCCTCCGCCCCTCCCACCAAACCCAGCGCACACCGCAACCCCCAACGCAACGCACCGCACCGCCGCCGCTCGCCTCGCCGGAGAAGAGCAAGACAGGAGAGAGCCCCGGGGCGCAGGCCGCCTCGGCACCAGCTTCCGCGAACCAGCAGCAGCCTGCCCCCCCTCCTCCTCCCCTCGGGGCGTGGCCGAGTTGTAGGCATCACGGCTAGCGTTGCAGCCCCCCGGCGCGGCCCCCCAGCTGCGCAGGTGGAGCCCACGGGGACCATCGCCTCCGCCGTCGCGGCCAGCCCCGCCCCGCACGGCGGCCGCGGGGCGCTGCCCTCGGCCGGAGGAAGCCCGTCCGATCTCCTCTTCCTCGCCGGCGGCGGTCGCCTCTGAGCCGCAGCCGGTCCTTTCTCTCACCCCCTTCCTTGCCTAGCGAATAGTCCCTTAGCTAACCCCCCGACCCCGACGAGTTCTCACCCCGAGAGTAACCGACCCACCCATTCACCGGCATGGAGATGAAGCTCACCATCAAGAGGGTGCCCACCGTCGTCTCCAACTACCAGGACGACGCCGACAAGCCGCGCGCCGGCTGCGGGAGGAACTGCCTCGGCAACTGCTGCCTGCCTGGTGAGCCACCTACCCCGCCGCTCGGAGGCTTTCGCTTTGTTTTTACGGTCAATCTGACGTCGTTTTCGTCCAGAATCCGGTTGAAAATCTTAGAATTATCACGATCTTTGATCCTGTCCCATTTTAAATTGTGCCCCGAAGATTTGTGCATGATTCGTTCGGAAAATTCCCAAACTTTGTACAGCGAAAGGTGTCGTTTGTGCTCCACAAAGTTGGGGGCCTTTGCACCTGAACAGTCGCAACAGGGTGTTCTTTTTTTATCTGCACTATTTTTAATCCCTCCGGTTAAAAATTGTTACCGCCAGTGGTTTTCGGGTAACAACTGGCTGTTACCCCGCCTCGAATTGGGCTGGATTAAATAAGGATATAATAGACAAACATCTTAGGCAACTGTATATATTATCATAAATTCTCAGTCGGGACCCCAAGCCACCATAGCGCAAGCAAAACAGAGAGCCTTTTGTATTATTATGTGCCTATTCTATGCCTCACTGGTAAATATGGTTTGTTTTATGATTCAGTAGAAACCTCACTGAGACATAAGCTCTGCGTGTAAAAAAAAAACTATATCAGTGGCTTCACTTGACATGAAAGTAGCTAATTATGCTGCACTTTTATTGGATTATAACATTTGCATCTTTCTTTGAGCAGCTTCCAAGCTTCCCCTCTATGCGTTCAAGTTGAATCTGGCAAAGCGCTCGCAGGAGGATGCTGCTTCAACCAAGCTGCTTGTTGATATCCTCCTTAGTGAGGTAAATAAAAGCTTGTGATTTTTGTTGGGACTTCAAATCTGCTAGTTTTACTGTTTTAGGATGAGATATGATAGGAATCGATTTATCTAAGTGCACTTGAGCAGTAGCAAATGCATGCATGTACGACTTTTAAGATGATGATAGTTGCTGCAAGAATAGTGTCTAATATCTTCAAATATGGACCATTCTTATTATGATTAATATATACCTTACAAAATGGCACTAGAACTGGCACTGTGAATCTAAATGTCGAACTCTGGTTTTGAATGATATATGGACATTTTTACTTTTTTGTTCTGTAACACATTCTATAAAAGTAGGAAATACTTTATTGTGAAAGTCGCTGAAATAGGTGGATAGTCTACTTCTCATATTTCTCTTTTTGGGATTCAGATTCTGAGTTTAGTATTTTGCTTTGTATTCTGGCAGTGGGAAGACAGGATGGCCCGAGGCTTATTCCGCTATGATGTCACTGCCTGTGAGACCAAGGTCATCCCTGGCAACCTTGGGTTTGTTGCGCAACTCAATGAAGGGCGCCACCTTAAGAAGCGCCCTACTGAGTTTCGTGTGGACCGTGTGCTCCAGCCATTTGACCCTGCCAAGTTCAATTTCACCAAAGTTGGCCAGGAAGAGGTTCTCTTCCAATTTGAGAATGGTGATGGTGATGACAGCTATTTCCTGAATGACGCTCCAATCATTGCTGTTGATCGTGCTCCAAATGTTGTTGCTATCAATGTACATCTCTCAGTCACACTGACAATCCAACTTCCTTTCTATCTTGCCTATTCTTGTTTCCAATGACTGTTTGCAATGGTTTGCAGGTGAGCCCAATTGAATATGGACATGTGCTTCTCATTCCTCGTGTTCTGGACCGCCTGCCTCAGAGGATTGATCCAGAGAGCTTCTTGCTTGCACTGCAAATGGCAGCTGAGGCAGCTAGCCCGTATTTCAGGCTTGGTTACAATAGCTTGGGTGCCTTTGCCACCATCAATCACCTCCACTTTCAGGTATATTAAACTTCTGATGGTATCTAAATTAACTTCTAACCAAATAGGAGCATATTCAGTACTTATTGTGGTAACTTTTGTTTGAAAAATGTTGTTTAGTACTAAATGATAATATCTTTTTCCTCCAGGCATACTACTTGTCAGTGCCTTTCCCTGTTGAAAAGGCAGCTACCCACAAGATCCATCTTTCTGAGGACACAATGAAGAATGGAGTGACCGTGTCCAAGCTGATAAATTATCCTGTGAGAGGCCTGGTATTTGAGGGAGGGAACACACTGGACGACCTGGCAAATGTGGTTTCCAATGCTTGCATTTGGCTGCAAGAAAATAATGTGCCTTACAATGTGCTCATTTCTGACTGTGGCAAGAGGGTCTTCCTGTTCCCCCAGGTAAAATCATTACACAATTTCTGAGTTTTGTGGAATCTGGATTGAATTGGTGGGAATCTCTTTATGATCCCTAACAAACTTCTATCTGTTCAACAATGCAGTGTTATGCGGAGAAGCAGGCTCTGGGTGAAGTGAGCCAGGAGCTGCTGGACACTCAGGTGAACCCAGCTGTGTGGGAGATCAGTGGCCACATTGTGCTGAAGCGCAGGAGCGACTATGAGGAGGCATCTGAAACCTCCGCGTGGAAGCTCCTCGCCGAGGTCTCCCTCTCCGAGGAGCGCTTCGAGGAAGTGAAGGCGTACATCTTCAGCGCTGCTGGCCTGGTTCAGTTTGACGGGGAAGAGGAGGAAGCCAGCGAGGGCGAGGGCACCACCACCTTTGCTCCTGTCCCGGTTACCCCTCTGCCTGTCGCTGAAGGCTGCCTGGTCCACCAGTGAGTCCGTGGACTGGCCGTTGTGTTCCTGGTCGCCTATAACTGTGCGGTAATAAAGCTCTGTTGGTAACTTGGTATTGTATATGCTTGCGAGCCCTGTGCTCTGCTGCTACTTTGCTCTCATTTGTGTCCTGCTGCTCTCGTGGTGAACTCGGTAATCCAGTGCTCTGCAATATTAAGCAGAGGCTATTGTATTGTTTGGGTCGTTTGTTAATTATTATTACTAGAACTAAATGAAATGTGATAAACATTGCTAGTATCCGCTCTTTGTTATGTGCTGCATTTGTGTCGAATCCGTAGTCCCTTACTCATGTTCATGATGTAACATAACATGAAACTGATTCTCTGTTTAACTCTAGAGGCTAACATAGGCTTTTAAAGTTGGGCTCTATTTCTCACAAGAGTACAAGACCAACACATAAGAAACGAATATGATTTCCCTAAAAAAACATAAGAAACGAATAAGAAAATAGGTAACTCACGAAAGACAAAAAAAAAAGAGTTATTTTTCTTCCAGATGAGACATCCTCCACCAACACGCACAAGGCAAAAACTACTACGTGCGCTCGTGGTGGAGCGAGCGACCCCTACCACCCGCGTGGCCTTTTGGATTTCTGTGATAGGGTGAACTTTTACATGTAACTTATTTATGGGTTATCACATGGGCTTATATAGAACCGATACACATGCACAAAATTAATCCCGGTCACATTTTTGCATGGGCATGCGACTCCACCATGTGCCAGCCCAGCTCAGAATATAGGGCTAGTACCTTTATGTAATGCAAAAGCTACTACGCGCGCAGTTTTTTTTTCCGAGAAACCGGGTTGCATTTCATATATATAGATAAAACATTACACTATCATCCTTACAAGGACACCCTTGAAGAAAACGGAAATTACACCAAGGTCCTTGCAAGGTTCTCCCGGTCTTCGTCGTCGCTGGCGATCGGAGCGTCCACCCGACGAAGCATGGCCACACTGTGCTTTTGGCTAGGAGCCGATACCCATTTCGACGAAGAAGCTTTCTCAGCTTCAATGATTTTGCAGCAGCAACGATTGGCTTGTTGAACTCATCAACACGCCCTTGAACCAATGAACGCACAGGCAATCCGCCGAGGCACAAGGCATCTGTCGCCTCCAGCGTCGTAAACAACTCCGAGTCCATAGCGGAGGACCCAGGAACCCTAGCCAGGGGAGGAGTACGGCCCCCATCCCAATCTGGCATAGGGTAGATGTAACGTACCTCATCTTATTCACGGCCGGAATAGCGCTGGTGGTCGCCACCGACGGAGACCAAGCTGAAGCCAACGCCAACACCGTGGAAGAAGGGCACGGAGATAGAATATACACCGGTGGCCTCACCAATGTGGAGAAATGCAACCCTAACCAAACTAAATTTATCCTAATAGGAGGATATATGTACAACGGCCATCGATCTCGGAGCTCCTCCCCACTTCCAGCGCCGAAGTGGCTGCCGGAGGCGGAGAAGAGCCGGCGAGATCGACGCCGGATCTCGAATCGCCTCTCTGACACCCTTGTGAACTGTAGCAAAGGGGAAAGATCGAGAGTTACGTAGCAGTTACTACGCGCGCAGTTACGCTCGTGGTGGAGCGAGCGACCTATCGTCACATGGGTTTATATAGGACCGATACATATGCACAAAATTAATATCACTAACGGTCACGTTTTTACATGGACATGCAACTCCATGTGCTAGCCTAGTCCAGCCCAGAATATAGGGCTAGTAACTTTATGCAAATACTATATAAAAATTTTATTATATTTCCCATGATAACAATCTATGCGTATATTATGTAACAACTTTAGTAATTTTTTTGACTGGCAATTTTAGTATTACATAGTAGTAACTTCTTTGATAAATCTCCTAGCACATAAGACACATAAATTGTTACTAAAATAAAATTATTTGAAACATATGCAACTAGGGTCAAGTTTTGTCCGTCTCATCACTAGAACATATCGGTGCATACGGAATTAAAAATGGATACACCATTCAAAAATTATAGCAATTTAAAGTAAATATTTCTTGGAGCCTTGGTTTGTGTAAGCCTGACATCACAAAGAAAACAACATTTAGGCCCTGTTTATCCGGCTTATAATCCGTACTTTTTAGCTTGTTTTTTCAGCCAAAACAATATTTTTCTCTCACAACAAATCAGCCAACAGTGTTTTTCAGCTGGCTTATCAGCACCGCCGAACGGAGCCTAAGGCTTGGACCACAAGCTGGAAAGGGAAAGTGGCAGGCAGAGTAGGGAGGGCTGCTTGGCGCATGCTGGGCCATTGCGTGCATGGAAAAGTGGGTCGCACACTCACCAATAGCGTGATGGGTCACACGTTATCTATGTCCTTTGGAGATATTCCTTTTCCTCATCCTTTTCTTGGATATTTCCTAGATTGAAAGGATACCATGGAACATAGAACACCCTAAGGGCTTATTTAGAAGCAGGGGGAGACATACGTAGGGATGAAAAAACCCTCAACGAAGAACTAAATAATTATTCAACTTATTTTCTCATAGATTTTCTATACTGGAAAAAATTAGAGATCTAAGGGGATTTGAGTTTCCAAATTAGTCTTGTGTGGTTCATGTGTGGAAACGTTTTACCTTCGAGGTGCATGAATAGGAGTGCGGAGATAGTTTAAGGCCCACGGTGTATTTCACAGCATGTTTGATAACCCTCCTCGCTCATGTTTGCCTTTGTCTTATTGGAAGCGTTGGTTGGGGGTGTGGGTGGTTTGGGTGAGGTTGGAGTGGATTCTAATTATTTTAAGAAAAGAAAGGTCTGTGAGTGCTCCTTGGCTGCACTTTATTAGAGACGACAACTTGTTAAATTCAGACAGGACTTAAGGGTCTCACAATTCCATTGGTTTATTTGACAAGTACAAAGTAAACAAGCTACTCACACACTCTAGGATCGACTCTCTATTGGGAGCATAATGATCATTCACTACCAGAATCCTCTTAATCCATGATGGAAAATTGTTAATCGACATCTTGCATTTTAATATTCATTCAACATCGGTTGAGATGGTTTGGACATGTTCAACGGAGGCCTCCTAAGGCGCCGGTGCGTAGTGGGGTTCTAAAGCGGGCCGATAATGTAAAGAGCGGTAGAGGTCGACCTAAACTAACTTGGGACGAGTCCGTTAAGAGAGACCTTAAGAAGTGGAATATCTCTAAGGATTTAGCTATGGACAGGAGCGCTTGGAGACTGGCAATCAACGTGCCTGAACCGTGACCTTTTTCTGTCTTGTGCCATTTATGTTCCTCTATGTGTCTTATGTTTATCGTCTCTTTTGGGTTTCATCTCTAGCCTACCCCAACTTGCTTGGGACAAAAGGCTATGTTGTTGTTGTTGTTGCATTTTAATATTGCAAATTGAAGCAGCATATTAATTCACCCCCAATTCATAGGGAGCAATAATTGAAAATCTAGGTGGCAAAGTAGATGTTGCTACAGCTGATGTATTTCTTAAATTATTAGATTAGAAGCAGAACAGAAACATAAATATACTATGTTGATTGGTCATGCATGATCACTGTGCTTCTGTCTTCAGCGCAGCTGCTACCGATTTGTTGCACTCTGCCAGGATCTTCTTCAGCCTCGTGACCACATCACTCATTGCCATCCTTTGGTCCGGTGAGTCACTGGAGCACAGCAAACCTAACTCGAATACCGGCACAAGAAAGGCTTCCAGATTGCAGCTAGACAACCATGGTAGTAGCTGATCATCAACAACACGAACAAGCTCTGTCGGAAACGCCTCAAAAACCCACTGCCTCAGGGTTAGATTTCCGGCAAAAACAGCGTCCGTCGGTCTCTTTCTAGTGAATACTTCCAAGAGCATAACTCCAAAGCTGTACACGTCACTTTCCCGTGATGCTTTTCCTTGTGCCCCATACTCCGGTTAAGAAAATACAAAAGACAAGAAAAACAGGCCATGACTGATACATTAATCTAAGTTAATCAATGGTCCAATGAGAAGTAGATTGATCGACTGAGCAAGCAGACAATACCTGGTGCAATGTACCCAATAGTTCCAGGCATGCTCACAGAAATGGTAGAGCTGTCATCACCTACTAGCAACCTTGCAATGCCGAAATCAGCCACATGTGCTGTCATGTCCTGATCGAACAATACATTGCTAGGCTTCAAATCACAATGCAAGACAACATTGCAGTGCTCATAGTGCAGATACTCCATTGCCAATGCCACATCGAGCATGACGCCTAGTCTCTCAAGGAATCCCAGCTGATGTGTTGTGCCTTGAGAGCAGTGCAGAAGCGTCTCTAAACTTCCATTCGGCATGTAGGGAAGAACTAGCGCCCTAAAGTCCAAGTTGGAGCATGTATTGAGTATCCTAATTAGGTTGCGGTGCCGCGCCATGCGTAGCGCACTGCACTCGGCATCGAAGCTTCTTATGGCCTGCTCTTGTTGCATGTCTAGAACTTTTATGGCAACAATCAAACCACTCCTTAGTTGACCCTTGTAAACTTTTCCAAAGCTCCCAGATCCAAGTAAGTTGCTCTCACTAAAATTATCGGTGGCACGAACAAGCTCATGGTAGGAGACCAACTGATGACTGATCATGTCAACCGAACCGGCAGAAACCGTCGTCATACCTTGCTGCTTCTGATTTCTCTTTCTAATTATTACATATATGCAGAAAGCTACAACTCCAGTTACTACAATGATGGTAGTAGGTAGGAGAACTTTCAGCATGTGACCATTATTTCTTCTAGAGCCTTTTGGACTTGGACATTGTGAAAATCCTAGACGTGGAGCACCACAAAGCCCTGTGTTCCCAATCAAGGATCGCAGGGTGATGTTTGAGAATACGCCACCTTCAGGTATCTGGCCTTGTAGCTTATTGGCCCTGTTCATCCGGCTTATAATCTGTCTTTTTCAGTTTGTTTTTTCAGTCAGAAGAGTATTTTTCTCTCACAATAAATCAGCCAACAGTGTTTTTTAGCCGGCTTATCAGCACAGCCGAACGGGGCCATTGAAAGACAGGTTCAAGCTAGTGAGGATGGAAAAGTTGGCCAGATAATTTGGTATTGTACCAGAAAGATCATTATATGACAGGTCCAGAAATTGCAAGCTGGTTAGATTTATGAAAGACATTGGGATTGAACCTGAGAAGGAATTGTGTGATAGGTTCAAGTAGGCCATCATTTGCAGTTGTGCGATTGAATCCGGGAGACAACCAACCAAGAGGTTTGAAGAGAGATCCATGGCATTAATTTGCTTCATATAGCCTATATCAACTGGCAATTCACCTTGCAAGAGGTTTTGAGAAAGATTTAGAAGGATAAGGCTATCAATATGAAATAAACTTGGTGGTATAGTCCAGGATAACCTATTATTAGCCAAACTAAAATCTTCTAACACTGTCAGGTTACCAATGTCCCTTGGTACGGAGCCGGAGAATTCGTTGCTATGAAGATATAGTATTACCATATTCTTCAGCATGGCAAGATTTGATGGGATGGGTCCGAACATGTTATTTCTTTGAAGACCAAGCCACTGGAGGCCCTGCAGCATAGCCATAGACTCTGGAATTGGGCTGCGCAGCTGGGTGTCTGAAAGTTCTAGCCTAAAGAGACCAGTTAGATTTGAGATTGCAGCTGGAAGCTCACCAACTATCTTGTTTCCAATTGCACGGAATGTCTGCAGGTCACTGGACAAATTTCCAATGTGGTTTGCGGTGAGGCTACCGGCGAAACGATTCATCGAGATGTCAAGGTAAGAAAGTTGCTGGCAGTTGGAAAGAGCTGACAGGAAACTGAAATCCCCCTGCAGGCTGTTTTCTGAAACACTGACAAAAAACAGAGTTCATGTTACAGAGTGCTGGCGGTATTGTTCCAACCAACCGGTTTATATCCAGTGCCATGTATCCGAATTCAGACAGGTTTCCAAGAGAAGCTGGGATGGATCCGCTTAGCTGATTGGCAGAGAGCAGCAGCAAGGAGAGCTGGCTCATGCGTCCGAGCTCCACAGGAATGGATCCCGTCAGGTTGCAGACCGAGAGGTCCAGGCTACTTAACATAGTCAGATTGCCAAGCTCTGCAGGAATCGGGCCAGCAAAGCTGTTCCCACCCAACAAAAGGAAGGTGAGACGCGTTAAACTTCCCAGCCACGTTGGCAGAACGCCCTCGAGCAGATTTTCAGTCATGTCAACACGTTCCAGGAACCTGCACGCCGTGAGCCCCAACGGAATCTGCCCGGTGAAACTATTGGACCCGATGGAGAACGCCTGCAGCATCGGGAGGCTGAAGCTTGCGTTTCCAAGAACCGGGCCGGTTAATCCGTGGTTGTAGGTGAGCGCTAGAATCTGAAGAGTGGACATGTTGAAGATGGCTGCAGGCACGCGCCGGCAAGGCGATTCACCTGCAGGTTGAGGTACTCTAGCGATGGCAAGGAGCCAATGCAAGATGGTACCGATCCTGACAAGCTATTGTTGCCAAAGTTTAGGTAGGTTAACAAGGGTGTGTTGTTGAATAGATTGTCTGGGATCGATCCGGTTAGGACATTTCTCTGGAGGTTTATGCGGTTCAGGCTCTGAAGGTTGTGCAGCTCTGCCGGAATTGGACCGGATAGGTGGTTGGACTTTAAGGCGAGAACCTCCAGGCTTGTGAGGTTACCTATGGCTGGAGGGATGCTTCCTGATAGGCCATTGAACGTGAGGTAAATTTAGTCATACACCTAAATATAGTTAAAAAGTATTTATAAATTTATAAACAAGCATACACCTAAATAAATCTATAAATAAGATATACATGATCCAATGAATATGAAATTTTTACTACAACTCAAGCATACAATAATTAGCCTACCATAAAAATTTCACCACAATTGGACCATAAAAACTGTAGCTATGAATTAATTATAGAAAAACATAGATCTAAAGGCACAACAAAACTTTGTACTAAAGTATATCTTATTATATATTCACTATGTAGATCTACTCATGTGGAGTCCAACAAAATTGAATTTTCCATTTTATGATTTTTCTATGATTTACTATAATTTTTCAAAGATTCAGCCGAAATAAATAAAAAATTAAAAAGACAAAACCTCCTTGGAAAACCGTTTATAACCCGTCAAGGAGGTAAAACGAATGGTTTTAAAAGTTAAGGGAGATAATTTACTCGGTCTTAGAGTTTAGGGAGGAAAAACAAACTTTGGCAAAAGTTGAGGAGGTAATGTGGACTTTTACCTATATTTCACGAGCCAAGCTACGTTGGGCCACTTGGGCCAAAACTGATTGAGTTTTATGCTGAACCTAAAAAAACACATATATAATTTATTTATATATATATTTGTATAATGTATGTATTCCGGAATGGTACGCCGGAATGCACCGGTACCGATACGTTCCATTCCAACGAGCAAACCGGAATAGTCATCGGAATGGAATTGACAAGTATATGTAGTTTCAAGAGATAGTTGCACGCCGGACCTACCATAGTTTTCAAGTCTGGCTTCCCATGTACCACTGCCAGAAGAAAACTTCGTTAATTAATTTGACCAGAAAAAAAGAGTCAGGGTGGATGATGAGCTGTACCGCCACTGCCTCTTTTCTTTCTATAATATATATATCCTTTGCTGATGCACTTTCTTAGCTAGATGCATGGTGGTCAAAATGGTGCTTCTGAGAAGTATTAATACCTTATATGCCATGGACGTGCATCAAACCCAACATACAAATCCACTTTTGTCGTAGTAGCTCCGTTGTCTCGTTAGTGTGTATCACGAGGGCCTTTTTATGGCATGCCTAATCGTCACCACATTCGTTTCTTGCTTTCCATCTTTAACTATCTGTGAGGTAAAAAGTGGCAAGTGATAATGTGGTCAATTGGTAATCTACCATTATTCTAGAACGTCAACAACGTAGTGGTTTTAGGCCAAGAACACGATCAACAAATTAAAGCAGATGAAAGACACTGAGATAGAAATTCCTCGATATCTTTTTTGTCATGATATATATAAGGGCCTGTTTGGATCCTCGGAATTGAATTCATTCTAACAATTACAATTTAGACATAGATTAATTAAGCTAATATAGTTATATATGAAATATATTTGTATATTTATTGTTAGGCATACAAGAGACGTACTTATAAGTTGCATTTCTACTATAGGGAAGTAAGTTGAAGAGTGTGCTATAAGTTGGAGAGTAGAATTATAGTATAGTGATATATAGAATCCATTTCCATTTCCCACCCTATGAATTTGAAATAGGCTTATTTGTGAGCTTGAGAAATTTATGGAATGCCAAATTCCAAGCCAAATAGTCTAATCCATTAAGTAGATTTCAATTCCTCCAAAATGAAGGGATCCAAACGGCTCCTAAGGGATTTGCAAAAATTCAGGTGCCTAAATTTTAGCTTCCTTTCAGGTGACGGTTATTGCATATATTTTATACTAAAATTATAGCTTTAGTTTGTTACAATTTATATAGGCATGAGAATAACAAATTCGTTATACAAAACCACAAATCTGACAAAATTTTATTAGTGTTGGCACAAAAACAATTAACAATTTACAATTGTTTCTATAGTGAGTTAAGGACAAAAAATTTGATATATATGTTATGATACAAAGATAAATAACAAATCATGAAAGTAATAATTTACTTGTACTAGGTGATTGTACCAGAGTGTTGTCTAAAATCATCTTAAAATTCAGTCACCTAAAATATAGGAAAAATCTATATATAAAGCTTCATTGTTTTTGTCTCTCCTTATATATTCAGTCTCTCATCATGGCATGTATAAATAAACGTAACCCCTAGCCCGGCCCAACAACTGCAAATCAGGACAAACACATGGCGAACACGATTGTTTTTTGGCACCTGCAGCTTCTCGTCTTCGTGGCCGCCATGGCAGCGGCACTGCACGCCGTTGACGCCCGGTCCACGCTGGAGGCGCAGCTGTGGCGGTTCATGAGGTCTCGAAGGAGCAGCGGCGGCCATCGTAGCACGAGTACAAGTAGTACGATCGTCGCTGATGACATGGCCGTTGTTGCTAGCCGCCTGCAGGGACGGATAACGACGACGCTCCACTCCGGCGACGGCAGCGGAGACGATGACCTCAGGCGGCTCAGAGAGGGCGACAAGATCGCCGCGCTGCCGGGGCAGCCGGGCGGCGTCGACTTCGACCAGTACGGCGGGCACGTGACCGTCGACGCGGACAGAGGACGCGCCCTCTTCTACTACTTTGTGGAGGCACCGCGCCACGAGGCTGCCAGCAAGCCGCTCCTCTTGTGGCTTAACGGAGGTATATTATTGTCTATGACGACGCTATGTGTGTGTTACATGCATATTTTGTTTCCTTACAATAAGTCTATCGCTATATATTTCCTCCGTGCATATAAGTAATTAATAAATATATTTGATACAAGAAAAATCAACGTAATATTAGTTCAATTAATAAATATATTTGATACAAGAAAAATCAACGTAATATTAGTTCAAACTGCGCAAGAATAACAAGTGGATTTGATCATAGAAAAATAACATAAAAATTAGTTTTAAGGGCTTATCTACACAACCTTGGTGGGGAGAGGGTTGTTGTTGTTTAATTTGGACATTTTGCATTCTGATTTTAATGCGGAGGAAATACCTCATTTGGTTCTATTGTGTTTTGTTAGCCCCCTTTGGCAGGGCTGTGGCTTCAGCTTCTTGCAGCTCCTTTCAAGAAACCCTGCCAAATGGTCATCTAAAAATGGCTTCTTGTAAAGAGTGCGGAGGTGTATCCGTTTTCATAGTAAGGAACTGAAGCCGAAAAAAGTGGCTTCTCTTGGTTCATCATCACAAACTTGATATAAATTATTATAGATCTAACACTGGAGCCATTTTTGCAAAACGTGTTCCAAAACTTCTCAACGCTAGAGAAGCTGTTCCACAAGAGGAGCCGAAGCCGAAGCCCTTTTAAAAGGAACTAGAGCCATGCCACACTGTCTCTTAGTTTCCATACATATTATTGTTTTTTCCTAGTGTTTTTCTCTAAGAATTTGTCTAGTTTGGAGACAATGTTGGTTGGGATTGTCCTATCTCACGTTGTAGTCATGTTTGATGATTGAGAGGATGGATCCATCCCTTTTTTTTATTTGGTTGGAGGGTTATAGTTGTCGTTGGTGTGATATAAGATATCTCACACATGTGGCTCACCTATGTGTTTTTCTCCCATCTACACTAGTTCTGAGTAGGACAAATCTATCCCCTCATTATTAAGGGACGGACTCGTCCCAGATGTAAAGAGAATATTATGCTCTTAGATGATTTTGTCCCACCTCTCTGAACAAAACACCCATAAAAGTGGAGCCTTGTCATATCCTATATCACATTGTTCCACCAACCAAACACAAAGGAGTAGTAAGTATTTGTGCTGTTGTGCATGACAAGTCTAGGACAAAATGAGGAATCCATGAGGACAGAACTCGAAGTAGTGGGTGTAGAAAGCATGTTTTGTTTAAGGTGTCCGCAACGGTGCTAGCTACGTAGCTAGCTTACGTAGAGGTGAGAGACAAAAATAAAGATTATTTTATATATTCTATTTTTCTATGTAATATTAGACTCAACTCTCAGACTCTTGAACTACGTGAAATATATCAGCTATTTGTCCATCGCTAGTGACTACTCTCTTCTACTTTTTCCTGTCTATATCAGAATAGCTAGCCAAATAGTTAGCTGTTGGGGACGCCCTTACATGTACTTCCTCCGTCCGAGAAAAATGCAATTATGGGATGCATGCCAGACAAACTGACTCAAGTTTGACCAAATTTATAGCAAATAGTATTAATATTTATGTCTCCAAATAAATTTATTATAAAAATATATTCTATAACTAATCTAATGATACTTATTTTGTATCATAAACATTAGTATTTTTTATATAAATTTATTCAAAGTTAAAATTGTTCGACTTCTCGAAAAACGAGAATTGTATGTTTTTTTATGGACGGAGGGAGTAGGAGGCAACAGGGGTTAAGCAATCATTCGGTCATGACTCATGACAGCACATTCTGGCGCATTTGGTTCGTTCGTGCACAATGGGTCAAAAGAAGTCTACTATATATAGTCAAAACTCCATTTCACCTTTTCTCTCCTTAAAGTAAATGGTATGCAGCAACTGCAACAAGATTATATATATGCAACATATGAGCGCGTCTATGATAATATTGTTGTAATCCTTTTCTCTTATTTTGCTTTTATTAAGATCACACCGATCAACACGGACCTTAGTGACCATACCATAGTTCTAGTACGTGACATTTCTACAATCATATTATAATTTGACTAGTTCTTGACTAATGACTACTAATTATGTCATTATGTGATTGAATACTGAATGGACGTCTTAGTCACCAATCCACGCCATGCAGGACCTGGTTGCTCATCACTTGGCTACGGAGCTATGGAAGAAATCGGCCCTTTCCGTGCAAACAGCGACAGCAAAACCCTCAGCATAAACAAGCATGCATGGAACAGCGGTAAATAATAAGTTAATAACGTCATTGACTACTACTATTAGGCGAAGTGTAGAACGTTATTAAATATTTTATCTTCCGAGAAAATAAATTCACGCGGTACCAGCTAACAAAATCCTATATATGAACATAACATGGGTGAAAAATATATATGAATGTGCAGTGGCTAACGTCATCTTCTTGGAATCACCGGCCGGTGTTGGGTTCTCTTACTCCAACACTTCTTCGGACTATGAAAGGAGCGGAGACGGGAAGACCGCTGATGATGCGTACCTATTTCTGATAAACTGGCTGGAGAGATTCCCAGAGTACAAAGGCCGGCCGTTCTATATCTCAGGCGAGAGCTATGCTGGGCACTACGCACCGCAGCTCGCTGTGACCATCCTGCTACTCAACGCATACAACAACAATAAAACCATCATAAACCTACAGGCTATCCTGGTACATCACCTGCTTGATTGTTTTTCATTTTGAAAACTGGCAGAAACTTCAATAAGCTTGGGCTATGATTACATGTCTCATGTCTTTTTTTCCCTTTGTTTTTTGTTTGAGTGATGACCATGCCATACTAATATATATATATGAGTGCCTTGATCTCTGTATTCTAGGTTGGAAATCCGTTTCTCGACAACTATTGGAACTCAAAGGGACTAATTGACTACTTCTGGAGCCATGGTGTGATGTCGGATGAAGTCTTTGAAAATGTGTCGAGGAACTGCGGCTACTCTAATAATAATTTGGATATGGATACTGCATCATCATCATGCGCAGATGCTTGGCACGCATTTGATAAGGGAGAAATTGATCCCTACAACATATATGCTCCTGTTTGTGTTGACACACCTCAAGGAGCATACTATCCGAGCAGCAACGTAAGCACCAAGTATATATAATGTTGTTTTCCTAAATTGACTGCTAGTTAATAGTACTACTACAGCTAAAATTCCTCAGTCTAGCTCATTCACCTATTTTAATTTTTTTTATTCTAATGGTTAGAAATGTGACGGAGGAGTGCAAGTTTCAACCAATTGAAGTGTGTAGACACTTCCTCCAACTCTCGTAGTGCAATGTTTTAGACACTGCTTTCAAAATCATGCATGGAAACGAATTTAATTAGCAAGTGGGTAATAATTTGCTTTCCTAGACGACCTATGTGTTGACTGTTTTCCATTCCAGATACTCGGATATGATCCATGCAGCGATAGCTACACCAGTGGCTACCTCAATCATCCAGAAGTGCAGAGTTCTTTCCACGCCAGACCGACAAATTGGTCACTATGCGTGTATGCATGTAACATCTTTTTGGTTACTTTCAAGTCGCATGCCGATCTCTAAATAATTAACAAGGAAAAAACAAATGGCCTTCTGTTTGACCACGGAACTTAGCGCAACTCTTATGAAATCTTTTGCAGAAACTTGACATGGAAAGACGCACCAGACTCCATGGCGCCAACCCTCATCTGGCTAATTTCGAAAGGGCTGCCTGTTTGGATTTTTAGGTAATAATAATGTTGTATTGGTCAAGAACATATTTGCATAAATCACTGAAAATATATGCATAACCATGGACCTTTTCTTTCAGTGGTGATTTTGATGCTATATGCCCACTTCCTGCTACAAGGTACTCCATCCGTGACCTTGGCCTCCACATCACAACCCCATGGCGCCCATGGACTGCACACAATGAAGTAAGTTCCACTGCAGATGATAGTGCAGAACAACATACACACATACAAGGATATATAGCCTGAAACTTGCACACTTGAACCTGTTGCAGGTAGGAGGCTATGTTCAGCAGTACACAGGAGGGTTTACATTCCTCTCCGTCAGAGGAGCTGGGCATGCCGTTGCGTCTTTCCAGCCCGAGAGAGCATTGGTGCTGATAAACTCCTTCTTGAAAGGAGAGCTCCCACCAAACGAAGTGGAGTACGATCCATAAAAGAATTGATGGTCGTGCCGAGACCCCAACCTCAAAAAAAAAAAAAAAATCAAGTCAGACGGAGTTACTTGGTATAATATATATCTTATTTGATGCATGGTGACTTTATAATAAGCGATAAAAGCAAGTACTTTAAAGTTATTATATGGTCCATGTTTATGTGAATACATGGACGACTGTGCTGGTATTTGGGATTGTGATAACTAAAAGGTTAAGAGTTGCATTATTCTGTCCTTTGTTTTTCAAAGTTCTATATGTTTTCTATATATATGAGTGCAATTTGCTCTCAACTTTGTCAGAGCAACTCCAGCAGTACCCCTACTTGGGCTCTAAACTCAGATTTCAGAGTCAGAGGAAAATATTCAGGTCCACCAAGGCCCTTACTCGGCCCCAAAACTGGAGACCTATCAAATCACACCTACAAGTCCTCATTCCAAGGGGCCCTCCATCTCGCTCCTATCCTATGGTTGGCTTCCATTTTTCCCTCCTCGCGACACTTCTCACCACGCCATCTCTCGCCCACCTGTTGCCGCCTGCTGAGCACCTCCCCGCCACGCCCCCTACCAAGAAACCCTTTGACACTGCCCGTTGAGTTCCTCTCCCCATTGCGCCCATCGACAAGGAGCAGCGATGGTCGGGCTATGCGAGGTACATCTATTGGGGGAGCAGGACACGCACGGTACTGGTGCGGCTCCTCCCGAGGAGGTGCCTTGACCACCACTCATTTTCTCTGGCCACCCCTTGCGTAGCACGTCTCCTCCCAAAGAGATGCTCCGGTTGTGGCTTGTCTCCTCCCAGTGACCCTGTCTATAGCTCCTCTTCTCCCGACTAGGTGTCCCTCTAAGTGAGGGCGAGGGTCATAGCTTCTCCTCTTGGCGACCTGATGTGCATAGCTCAGTTGATAGAGCAAGGAAAAGGGATAGAGCGACGAAGAGGGGAAGAGGAGAATGACGAGTGGGTCCTATCTACCATTGTCAATTGGGATGATTTGAGGGCTCAGATTTGTGGGCTACTGCTAGAGTAGTTGTAAAAAAAGAGGCCCTCAAAAGTTGGGGGCTTTTAGTTTTAACATTTATGTTGGCTATCACTTGATAAATAATCGTAGAAGCTTTTCTCCTTAGAAAGAAAAAAATTATTTTACTCCATCCGCTGCAAGAATTTTATCTACAACTATCTAATAGAACAAATTTTTAGCCTCCAGCTCATGAAATCAAATCTTTCAAAAAGCACAAAATGGTTGTAAAAAAGTAAGTCACATGGATCATGCAAGAAAAGCACCACACCACTACATAAATGGTTTCCCTCCAACGACATTTTAACTGCTAGTTCTATTAATACCATCAGTGGTAATATATCACATCGCCGGTTCGTAATAGAACTAGTAGTGAAAATGGTCAGTTTTCACCACCAGTTCAAGCCACAAGTAGGTGGTGAAACCTAGCCTTGAATATATAAGTGAGGAACCCTATAGTTGTCTCCATGCATTCCCGCTCCCTCACCCTGACTTGCCTTCTCTCTTTCTTCTCACTCCATTAGTCTCCCTTGTCTCTCCGTCTCTTCTCGGTCACCACCCCTCCTCATCAACTCTAGGCTCCCAGCTTTGTTCATCGCCCTCCCTGCTCGGAGTGCCGCTCTCTCCAACCGCCACCCCTCCCTGCTCTATGCATGAAGGTTGAGGTGGAGGAGGTCAGTAGCTCTAGGTGATGCATGCGAAAGTGGCCAGTGGGCTCTAGGCCGCTGTGAGCTTCTAGGCCACCAAGGTAAGTGGTTCCTTTGGTTAATGATAACATTTCTTTTGTGACTAACATGTTTATTTTGGCGAGACAAGTTTATCTTAGGTCAAAATGAATGGAGATGAAGAAGTTTCATCAAAGCATGAATGAAAAGCAAGTTGAGGAAAACTTAGCATATGTTGCTAGCTTATGGATTGGAGATTAAGTTATGCTAGACCACAATGCTTGAAGAATGAAGTCATCCACGAATGTTGATGACAAGACAATCAAAGAACTAAAGGGTGAGAAGGAGATCAATCAACAAGTCAAGCAAATAAATTAAGGACTCAAGATCAAGTGGATCATGGAGCATTCAACTGTTGTAATAGGACCAAGGATTCAAGACAATTTCAAGAGTTAGGATTGCAAGACCAAGAGCCAAGTATGCAGATGCTCGACCAAATGTTCAAGTGTTCATATGGTGGTGCAATCTTGATGAACTTATGGTCTAGGGAGCTTGATTATGGTGCATGGAATCCAGCAGAACAACTCTCACTTCAGTTGGAGTTGGTATAAGAAGTAAGAGGCAAGAACAGAAGAAGGTGCACTGAAGGGAGAGTCCGATGCTAATGAATTTGCACACATAGGACAATCAAGATGGAGTTTGGCTAGTGAGTCTTTGTGACTAGACTATGTAAATTGTTGACCCTTTATGTGGTAGACATACAAATCTGCAAGTGCACTGATGTCAATGTATCATTCACTCGAGAGTATTCCTAGGTATTGAATTTACATGCAGAACATGAAGTGAACTAGTTTAGAATAAAGATCATCCAAGGATAGACCATGCGTAAATGATGATGGGTAGAGACAATATATATGGTTTCTAATGATACTTTGGCATGATTAAGAAAGATTATACCATGATTGTTTACTTTGGGGTACAACCCAAATACTAACAACAAGGGGTGAGATGGGTTGATAGAGATAGATCGAATTGAACCATGTTTTAAGAACATCACTAAGAAGATGGAATACATAGGCTAGATAGGTTGTCATCACCTACTAGCCACATACATATGTAAACTATAGCCTAAACACCATGGTTACACTAAAGACTTACTACTCTAACCCACATCTCGATGAACTGATTAGAGCACTATATAAAGATCGGTGAACCCAAACCTATCCAAGGGATGCTCCTTAGACATAGTGAACCCAAACTCATCCAATAGTTAATTAATGAAAGAGATCAGAGTTACCATAGAAGATCCCAGATGTCACTTGAACAAGAGCTGCATCCACCGAGGTATAGGTGGAAGAGGATGTCGACAACAACGACTCCTCTCCAAGCTTCCCCTCACTCTCTCCCTATTTTCTAACGCTAAGGTGGTATGGCTTAGCCTTGTAGTGAGCTTCTCCTTGCTTCTATCTTGAAGAGTGGTATCGAGTACCACTATTTATAAGTCCATAGAGGGGGCTACTTGTAGAAATTAGAGAGGCGCCATGGCTGGCAGGTAGGGTCAGAAGAGCCTCTATATGATCGACCGACCCTAGGATCGACCACCATGCCATCCAACCAGACTCTTTCCCAAGTTCCTTCCAATCTTGAAGAAGACATCCTCCTCATGGGTAACATAAAAGTTTAATAAGATGAACATGAGCTTGGTGACCTTAGATTTCCAGACCTCAAGAGCTGATTTCCTCACCACTTGTCTCTCAATACTAGTCTAGAAATCCACACCTAGAATAGAGCACCTCATGGATAAAGACTTAGATGAGTTTCAACCTAGCTTCACAACACTATCACTTTACACAAGCACCCCATGAAGTCCCAAACTCATCCAAGGGACCCTCTTTAGACATAGTGAACCCAAGCCCTAAGAACACCAAGAACATAGATGAACTTTCTAATAGATAATCTGACGTGACAGGATGGACTTTCCATCCGAGTGAACTTGAACTAACCTAGATCACCAAGAACAGATTTCCTTGTAGGTCCGGATGTAGTATCCATCGATACACATCAGAAATATGCATCTATAACTTGACTAGTTTTGGATTTTGGATTATGATTATGCACATGATGCTACTGCAACAATGGTTTTCATTCATTTAATTTATTCTACCCATGACAAATATTCTCTCATCTTATTTGGCCCAACATTTAATGGATATTGTCATGAGCTTCACTTTAGAAGAATGGCGCATGTTGGGGAATTCCCTTATGCCAGTGACAAGCAACCCTTTTTGGGGGTGGTTCTTCATTGTTCATGTCATTGCAGTTGTCTTTGTCACTTGTAATACTTGAACCAACATTGTCAATCTGAGTCACATGATTCTTACCATTGGATTGAGCGCTGTTTTGAACCATGGCTGGCATACTCATTTCCATATCTAACCCTCTTAGCTATAAAAGGTAAGGATTTTATTAGATATATGCAATCCATTAATTATGAAACTATTTTCTTATTTTGTACTTTTTAGAAAATAACATCCTTAGATAGTTTGTGATAACTTACATTGCATCTGAGAGAGTAGAATAGGATTGCATGTCTCACAGCTATGTGTTGATGATGAAGTGCCTTACAAATGGGGACACCAGAAGCATGCAGTTGTGGACGTTGATTCAGGAATACGATCCTTGCACTATTGATTACATAAGTTTGCACATCGCTAATATCAATGATGTCCTCAATCTTTGAAATCCTCACAATATCATGGTAGGATGATCACCTTATCTGAAACATCCAATTATTTGAAACTTAAATACTACCATCTTTCAATAGATCATATATATGTATGCTTGCTCAAAGGACCCGTGGCCGATGAATGAAATCTATTATTCGTACACCCAAATTCAGACCATTTTATATAAACTTTTATTATATTTCTTAATTGTAAGGTGGCATAAGAAGCAACAAGAGAAAAAACATCCAAATCATAAAGTTTCAAATTGTATAACATGTATGATATATGAAATGTTTTACCTTTCCATTGACTACACAACTACACATTTCTTACCTGCATTACACGATGGGTGGAACAATCGCTTGAACGGCAATAGTTGCAGAAAGTAGCTGGCGTAGCCTCGCACTAGGTACAAAATAGGTTACACTCGTTGCGACTAGCGAGAAGATGATTTGTACAAGTCGTAAGGAATTGTGTTGCGAGCAATATCTCTAGCCATGAAGGCACTGTCTCCGTCTTCATTGTAAAATTAGTAGTTTATTATGTTCTTTCTGCTAATGTTGGGGTCTGTTAGTGAAAGGAATGGTTGTACTTATAGACTTTTTGCATAATCAGTGGTGGTAAGAACTGAAATGCCAGCTACAAATTAAGAGCAACAATATAATAATAAGTATATGCATTTTTCCTACAAAACAGTGGACACAGTATGATGTTTTGTATAATCTGTGGTGGTAAGAACTGAAATGCCAGCTACAAATTAAGAGAAACAATATAATAATAAGAAGTACATGCACTTTTCCTATGAAATTGTGGGCACACTATGATGTTTTGCATAATCTGTGGTAGTAAGGTAGAACTGAAATGCCAGCTAGAAATTAACTGAAACAATATAATAATAAGAAGTACATACACTTTTCCTACAAAACAATGGGCGTAGTATGATGTTTTGCATAATATGTGCATAGGGCGGATCTGGTAGTGGGCTCCACCATGGTGGCGGATCAAGCTCCCCTACGGTGGTGGCACGCAGCCCACATCCAAGCTCAGGTCAATCTGGTTCAGGCTGCAGGCTTTTTCTTTTTTCTTTTTTAATTTATATTTGGAGGCGGGCAAAGCAACCGTCTCCATTAATCTATATTAACCATGACCTTTGGATGGAGGCAGTTGCATTGCCCACCTCCATGAAGCCAAAAGGCCCGCTTTCAGAAAGATTTCTATAGTTGTGTGTGCTGTGATGACCCAAAAGTCGCTACAAATAAAACTTTGCAAAACCCTATTCTGAATCCCAGATCCAACTAACCCCCTTCAAATCTTGAGAATTAAGTCTAGTTGCATTGATCCTAGAAGGACCTCTCCTAGTATAGGTCATGACTCGTTTGCCCTCTAGTTCAACCTATGTGACCTTGTAGTCATTGGACCCATTCCTAACCTAGAAGGTTAACATAGTGCTATGCTTGATCATATGCCAACCACTCAGCTCCGACTATAGGAACCCTATCTAATCTCAAGCAATCCATCAACTCCCATCCCTAAGTCTCATGAAAATATTCCCAAATGGCAGTCAAATCAAAGCGAATCATGACCAACCAACATCAGATGCAGGACTAAGACCAAGAAGGAAGTTGGACTACAAAACTCTCACGAATAGAGAAATGTCCCAGAGTCCATCTCTCCTAAGTTGGCATCAAACCAGAACACCAATTGAATCCATGGATTGTCCAATGTTGCCTTGCAGACTATCTGATGTTGCCCTAGTCAGTCTGTTCAACAATAATTGATCGAAAGTCTGACATGACACCAATGACTCAACAAACATGCAAATTTCACATGGTAAATGCCCCATAATGCAATGGCCTAAAACCATAGCAATAGGGCCTACATCGTGGCAACATTACCAGTTACCATAGAGTCACTTTCGTCGGTAGGTGTTGTAGAAAATTGAGTGGCAAAAGGAGCTTGCAACGGATTTGCGTTTTGTTGCAAGTAGAGTGCTAATTGCAACATAATTATACGTTGTGGTTGGTAGGGCTACAACAAACCATATTGTGGCAATAAGTTTTTTTGCCACATTTGAATCAGTTGCAAAAGAATTTGTTGCCACACTTATGTTTCATGGCTGTAGGAGTTTATGACACGAAATCATTTTGTGGCAGTAGGATATATAACACCACGCACATTGTTTCATTTCAAGTGGAGTTTATGCCACACAATTGTTTTGTGGTAGCAAGATATAATACCACGTGCATTGTTTCATTGCAAATGGAGTTTATGCCACACATTTGATTCATGGCATTAGGATACAATACCGCACACAATATTGTTTTGTTGCAAGAGAATGTTACAACGCAATTGCTTAGGTGGCTATAGATTATATTGCCACTGAAATTAGTTCACTACTACAGATTGACTCATCACTATCACCACTTTCACTATTGTGGAGATAGAAGCGACTATGTTATGCTTCCACTGCCGGTTGGACTGATAGTGAGGCCTCCTGAGGAAGGAAACCAGCAGTTGAAACTTCTACCACCGACGGGTTAAGAATAGATGCGGTAGTGGTATTTTCTCAGTCGTATGAAAAGTCAAACCGACTGGGATACTAGTTATGGCCACCGGCCCTCCACGACCGTTTGGTCTTCCAGTGGTAAAATCAGCGTGAGTTATTTCCCAACTACTTGCACTTCTCTATCTTCAAGGTTGGCCTATTTAACCAGGGTCTGGATGCACCTCTTAGGCTCAATCCACACACTCGTGAGCGCTACTGTATCTTTCCTCATCACCAAGAAGTGCTTTGTCTTCATCCTTGCACCTCTCACGGCCTCCTCCTAGCCGTGAGAGGTGCAAGATAGAGATAAAGCACCTTACCGAGTGTTTGGATAAGGCCTTCAAGATTGGGTGCTTTAGATTCCATAACCTTGCTGCCCCTTAGCATCAAGATGCAGATCTGCATCCCTCAATGCTAAGAGGTAGCAAGATTATGGAATATAAAGAACCTCAGTTGAGATGCAGGTGCAAGTTTTGCAAGGTGCTCCTTCTCCATCCTTGGCGAGGTGCTGCCGCTGAACATGACCTTGATCTTGATTGCAGATCTTTCTTGCAGATCTTGTGTTAACAGAAGATCTATACTCATCTGGTTCTCTCCTGTTTAGGGGTTTCATACCGATTAGGGGTGCTTCAAGTTTGTGAGGTGCTCATTTTTCAAGATTGGGTGCTTTATATTCCATCTTGTAGCTCTCACGGTCAAGAAGCAGATCACATCCCTTGACTGCGAAGGGTTGCAAGATGGAAGGTAGAGAACCTCACTGAGGGTGAAGTTTGCGATGTGCTGCATCGTTCTTCAGATTCCATAATCTTTATACCTCAGAGGATCTGTTGCTTTGTATGCGCAAACCCCCGTATGGTACAGATCTGTTATCACATAGACCTCAATAGAAAATACGTAAAGAAGTACTACCGAAGTATTTAATTTGGGTTGATGCTTGATAGCCGAGTCTCATTGTCTCAAAATAGCTGACACTTAGAGTATCGCCTTTAGAACAAAAAATAACAATAAAATACAAAGGATCAAAAGTGACATTCAATCAGCAGATTGTTTACCCTAGATATAATCTATGGTCCTAAGAAAACATTGTTTAGAACATCTTGTGCATGGATGGTCACTGTGATAGCCTTGGCAGCATCAGTGAAGTCTCCAATCAGACCCTCTTGATCTTCTAGCGATCAGTATTTGGAAAACCAGGTTTTAGGTGACGGAGCTTGTGCCCTGAACGCAATTACGCTATAGCAAGAGCGGCACCGGCACCATAGCGGATGCCATGAGTTGCCACTTCTTGGGCATGAACTAAGATATCCTACTGGCGATCTTCAAGAAAAACACCCTTGACATTGATTGCTGCAACTGCGCCAAGTGTTGCACATTGAAGGGTCTTGTGGTGATTCTCCAGGTCGATCTCCCAGTGACGAGCTTCCTTCATCTCGTGATGAGAAGCAGCCAACTGTTACTCAAGATCTAATGAAAATGAAGGGTTACAAAATAAAGTCACGACTATAAAAGCAAAGACTCTTAAAAGAAATTTTACTTGCTGCCCTAGCATGAGCTTCATCAGCCCTCATCTGAGCAACATTTCTTCTTCAGATGCAGAGATGGCTGTTTTAACAGCGTCGAGACATTGCTCAAGCCGACCTACCTCAAGTGTGGCTTCAGAATACAGGTTTTCAGCCTCCCTCCTTTCATGGATAAGATTCTAGATATCCTGACCTGACTCGGAGGATGAAAATGAAGATACCATAGATAAGCAAGATGTGCTTCGATAGCGAGCACAATCGATTGTTGTTCAACCTCCACCGGAGTTGGCCAATGTACCACATCATGAGAGGTAGCCCTGCATATTCAAAGGATTAATGCAAGGCAGCCATAGAGATAAGAAATCATACCCTCTCACACTTAGTGACAAAGTGGGACACGAAGGCGTGGAGGCGGATCCACGGCTTCTAGAGTTTCCACTCTTGGACGCTTGCCATGAACCATTTTTCAGAAGAAGACTAGAAGGAGAAAACAAAGAAGAAAAGATATGTGACACAACATAACAAAATGAACACAAGTAGTATTCCTTCTACTCCGTCTTGCCTCCAAATTTATAACCCAAGGGGACAGTGGGTTCATCGAAAATTTGGGGGCATGTGTTCACACCAAAATTTATTCCAAAATTTTGGGGCATGTATTCACACCGAAATCTTAGAAGATGTACAAGAAGCCCAAAACTCAAGGAAGCGTGCATGAGTGTTGAATGTCGTCCCAACTTCCAACACCATCCCCACCACTTAGTACGTCAGGAACCATCGTATACCTCATCTTCTTTGATGCGTGCTCCCTAGATCACGCATCTTAACTGCACTGAGTCTAGGTGCATCTTCAAGGTTGGCGTATTTAAGTGCATGAGTGTTGAATGTCCCAACCTCTAACATCGTCTCCACCACTTATTACACCGGGAACCATCGTATACCTCATCTTCCCTGATGCATGCTCCCTATATCACGCATCTTAACTGCACTGAGTTTGGGTGCATCTTCAAGGCTGGCCTTTTTAAGCCAGGTCTAGGTGCACTGAGTCTCTTGCCCCTTCCCTCCTGTCCCCTCTCCTCCCTCCAAATCCCTTAGCATTAGATTGAGTGAGAGAGCGGCAACTCCTTTTGTCCACCATGGTTCATGGTGTACTTCGGTTGCTCCACCATCTCTAGGAGAAGGCTTTCAAGATCGGGTTCTGCAGCGGCCTGCTAGTGGCCATTCATCTTGGGTGTTAGAGGAAGTTCCGCGAAGGGATGGAGAAGAACAATACTGCTAAAGTAGTGCTGAAGAATAGGGCCAAGGTTTTTGTCATCATAACTAAAGAACAGGGTGTTTGTTTGTATGTGCAAACCGCCATATGGTACAACTTTATAATCGCGTCTATTGTTATTGTAGACATCAATACCTTTATTATGCACCATGAGCTGATGAACTTTGTCATGTTAGTGTCCATTGTTATTGTAAAAAGTACGATGTATGTTCAGTAAGCTACTAAGGCCCAGCTGAATTATATTGTACAATTATGTCACCACAGATATAAGCGGCGTTGAAAAAATTATATCATTGGCGCTATTCGCCGTTAGATGCTAACATCTTCTTGCTATAACCTGCAAAAATAATGTTCATAATATTTTGTTCCTTTCTAACGTTCAGTTTTCGTATGACACGCTCATCATTAGGTGCTACGTACCATCTTCTTTAAGATCCAATCACCACCACTAGTAGCCTTCACCGCCGATATCATCAAAATTTGCAAGCCAGCGTGAGACTTCCGCGTGTTTTAGAATTTTTGGTGTATAGTTAGCTTACAAAGACTGCTACTATTGATGGTAGTTAACATACATCAAGAACCATCAATTTACCTTGCATAAATGGTGAAAATGGATCAATATCATAGAGTAGGAGGTTATTGCTGACATTTTATACAAGTTTTGGTGAATCTTTGTCTTCAGCTGGATTTAATCAGAAAACTAGAAAGGAGGATCAAAACGTCATATAGAATGAAACTTAACCACGATGAAAATTACTCCATAAGGTTCTAGAGGACACCAGAAGATACCAGACCACAACGGATTGCGAGAGGATGATGTGTGGGGTTGAACGGCCCCACCACCATGTCGCCTGTCCCCCTATGGGGCCTATTTGTCAGGAGTTTTCAAAATGTTCCTCCACTGCCTCCTAGGATTGCATCTATGTTGTTCCTTAAGTCGGTTTGAACCAAGGGCTCGCGTTGCACCCACAGGGCTATATGTACAGGCCTGCACCCCTCGCTAGAGAGAAGCTAGGTCGGATCCTGAGAGCTGAAAGGCCAGGAACCCTAATTCATATTTCCACTAGGATCTAGGGCTAGCAATCAAGAGAAGATTAGTCATCCATAGGATCTAGTCTTGTATTAGAAATAGAGTGATAGAGTAGAGTTTTGGAGGAGTTCCGGCCGGTCGGTGCTCTCTCTACAGCTATACTCTGGCGAAATCAAGTTCTACTGGAGCTTGCTTCTGAGACTTCTTTGGTAATCGACTTATGATTCAAGTAAGCAACTTGTTCATATTATTCTTCAAGTTTATGACTCTCTTTGAGTGCTTTGATCTTGGTGGCTCTAGGTTAAAGTAGTATTCATAGTGTAAGCATGATGCTTAGACTAGGGTTACTCATAAATGTAGCCTCATTTTCTGGATCGGTGGTAGCTCACAGGTGACTTTTATAGCTTCGTTGAATCCTCTGTAGTTCACCTCCTGTTAATAGGACTAGCAGGAATTTGATTGGTTTTACGGAAGAAACTCTGAATTTGTTCCCTATAACATATCTCCCATGATAGAATAATAGAAGGCAAAGCTTACCGAGATTGGAACTAGACATACCTCAGTAGTCTCCTTTATATTCCTATTTTCTGACCTTGATTGTGAAGTTGGGTTAAGTTAAGACTTAGTTATTCTCACTAACTATTCATTTGGGTTTGATATTAAAACTGGGTTATTCTTGGTGAAGTGCTACAACAGTATAATATCTGTGCACTTGTGGACATATATAATCTCTCTATGTGCATTTAATTTATACCAACAAGCATTTCTTGCGCCGTTGTCGGGGAACGGTTTACTGAGTTAACTTTGAGTCTAGCTTAATCTTGTATTATTCTTTTATCTTTACCTTTTATCATGGATCCCGTATCCACCCTTCTCTACCAATACGGTGCACCCACGGGTACTAGCCCAAAGCCAGTAGAATCTTCCAAACCTATCCTAGCATTTGGCTATGAGCTACGCCCGCGGTTAATCAACATGCTTTAGGATCAACCTTTTTCTGGCGAAGTAGATGAAAACCCCTATTCCCACCTATGTGAGTTTGAGCAGACCTGTGCATGTCTACACATTGAAGGCATGTCAGTTGAGACCTTACGATGGAAGCTTTTTCCTTTCTCTTTGACGGGAGAAGCTAAACGTTGGTATTCGCTCAATATTGGGACTAGCCAAGGAGATTGGGAAGCACTATGCTCTAGCTTTTCCTTACAATTCTTCCCCACCTATAGGGTAGTTAAACTTCATGTAGAGGTTTGAACTTTTAAACAAAAGAAGAAAGAATCTCTAGGCAAGGCATGAGAACGTTTTAGCACTCTTCTTAATTCTGGCCCTGACCTTGCCATTTTAGAACCTATTCTTCTCCAACACTTTTTCATGGGTGTTACCAGAAAAACCATAGAATATCTTAATATGGCCGCAGGAGGTTTGTTTATGCATGTCTCCGTCGAAAAAGGGGAGAAGCATTCTCACAAAAATTTTAGTAGATCTTCTTGAAAAAAGCGAGAAGTTAGAAGAAGAATCTCAATTAGCTGAACCCAAATCTTTACCAGAACCATCACCAACTTTAGCTATTCTAGATCCCGAACCACCAGAAAAGGAGGAAACTCCAATTTCAGATTTTATGCTAGAATTCGAGAAAGAACTTTTTGATGAATATGGAAATACTTCAAATTACTACTTAATGAGGAAACCTTAGGAGCCTAGAAAATCATCATCGGTAGAACCTTTGGACCCTTCTGAGGAAGTTTTCTGTAAAAAGACAATGAAATACCTAGTGTCTATCATGAGTGATGAATGGTTAGAAGAATTAGAGCTTTGTTCAGGAACCAAGTTTGGATCCTGAGAGCTGAAAGGCCAAGAACCCTAATTCATATTTTTACCAGGATCTAGGGTTAGCAATCAAGAGAAGATTAGTCCTCCATAGGATCTAGTCTTGTATTAGAGATAGAAAGATAGAATGAGAGAGTAGAGTTTTGGAGGAGTTTCGGTCTTTCAGTGCTCTCTCTACGGCTGTACTCTGGTGAAATCAAGTTCTACTAGAGCTTTCTTCTGAGATTTCTTTGGTAATCGACTTCTGATTTGAGTAAGCAACTTGTTCATATTGTTCTTCAAGTTTATGACTCTCTTTTGAGTGCTTTGATCTTGGTGGCTCTAGATTAAAGTAGTATTCATAGTGTAAGCATGGTTCTTAGACTAGGATTACTCATAAATGCACCCTCATTTTCTGGATCGGTGGTAGCTCGCGAAGGTGACTTTTATAGCTTTATTGAATCCTCTATAGTCCACCTCCCGTTAATAGGACTAGCAGGAATTTGATCGCTTTTAAGAAAGAAACTCTAAATTTGTTCCATATAAGACATCTCCCACGATAGAAAAACAGAAGGGAAAGCTTACCGATATTGAAATTAGACATACCTCAGTAGTCTCCTTTATATTTCTATTTTTTGACCTTGATTGTGAAGTTGGGTTAAGACTTAGTTATTCTCACTAACTATTCCTTTGGATTCAATATTAAAGCTAGGTTATTCTCGGTGAAGTGCTACAACGATATAATATCTGTGCGCTTGCAGATATATATAATCTCTCTGTGTGCATTTAATTTATACCAACACTACCTAACCAGCCGCCACCTTGTTCGTCTCCTCCTCAAGTGCTGCAATTCTTCACCTACTCATCGGCGTGCAAGCCACCACTCATCGCTGACAAGCTAGTGCTCTACGTCGATACGCTTCAACAGACCAGCACGCCCGCACAGATCCACCGGTGACCAGACTGGTTCTCATCACCGCCATGGCTGCTCGAGCTCACTACCACAAGATCCAAATGCAAGGGTAATGCTTTCTTCCACTTCCCTTATGCATGTTTCTTGGCTTTTTATTCCCCTCTTATCTCATTTGAGTACGAATCAAGCTTCCATCTGATCATGAAGGAGCTCACAAGCACATCCCCGCAGGTGCTCCTACTATGATTCAGGCGATAGTGCTGCCGCTTCCATCGCCAGCCCCGCTCCACCACATCCTAGTCAAGATGGTGGAGGAGGCCACCAACAAAAGGAACGAAGTGGACATCCTCATAGACGATGTATTGGTCCTTATCCTCCGCCGCCTCACTACCCGCACCTTGTGCAGCTGCAAGTGTGCGTGTCGCTCTTGGTACCGCCTCATCTCAGAATTCGAGCACCATAAGGAGCTACCCCAATTTATCACCGGATTCATGTATGGCAACTAAGAAGGCAAACCACTAATTTACCAGCTTCACCGGTGAATACCCCTCTTTTTCCTTCTTGCCCTTCCCCATTCAGGATTTAGTCATCTCAGATTGCTGCAGAGGCCTCTTCCTCTGCTGGTGCATTGGGCTTCGCTATGTTATCTGCAATCCGGTGACTAGCAAATCAGTGGTACTGCCACATAGCAACCTTTGTTATGGTTTAGCTCACATGGGGTTCGATCCCACAATCTCCTCACACTTCCATGTGGTAGAACTGTGGGTAAGGTCGTCTAGAGTGTTAGTTGTCAGCATCTTCTCATCTATAATTAGAGCGTGGATGTGTAAAGAATCTGAATGGGGAGAGGATATTCTAGTATGCAAATTTTCAGAAACTGTGTTTCTTAATGGTTTTATGCACATGCTGGAGGTGTCCCACATAGTTGCTGTTGATATGGAGAAAAAGACATGGAGGAAAATTCTTAGGCCACCAAGTTTTGTAATGTCCATCCATGGAGATCAGAGTCAGTTGTGTTTATGTATTGCTGATATTTTCAATACGTTTGACCTTTCAATCTGGATCCTTGAAGACTATGGTACTAGTAAGTGGACATCGAAGCATACAATGAACACATTGCAGCTATTTGGACTGAAAAATATTGGACTCAGTTCCGAGGCTGCCAATGCGGACTACAGAGTGATTGCAGTTCACCTAGGATAGAATTTGATTTTCCTTGTTGGGGAGGATAGAACATTGATGGCATATGATATGAGCTGCAGAAAAGTTTATGTCCTCCCTGTCCATGTCGTCCGCTATCCTAAAAGTACCTGGAGTACTTATTTGAACGGACCTCACTATCTGCCTTATGTTCCCTTGTTCATGGAGTCATTAGCAGAGCAGTAAAGGTGCATGTGCTGTATTTTGTTGTTAGGACATGTCTTTGTTCAGGTAGGGAGTTGTTTTGAGTCTATATATAGTCCAATTTTGGCTTGGTAACTAAATCAATGGTATGCTGAATATTATTAATTCTGCTGCTTTGCATTGTGCAAGTTTTGGAGTCTCTGTGCTTTTGAATGATTTTTCTGCAATGGCTATGGGAGGAAGAAGAGGGTTCCATGCTGCATTGGCTGCCAAGCTGATCAAGGAGTGCCAATCTGAAGGAGCGGAACACATCTACCTCATTTTAGTTACGTAAGTCTGTAGGGAGCAGAACCTTTATTATGCTATCTATGTACCGCTTTGTTAATTCATCAATTGATACAGTTGTTTGGTTAGTGTTGAGCATTATTATTATAACAAGTACTCCTTGTTGTGGACATGATGAATGATGTGTAATAATTATATCTGTATGATGTGTGTTAAGTAAGTTATTAAGGTCTAGCTGACTTAGTAAATACATTGTGAAAACCGGATGCAATTCTGTCATCGTCGAATGTAAGGACCATTGGTTGTTTTGTCATCACCGCCGTACCACTCGCCTTTGGTGAAGCAGACGGCCATCACCACCGCTATTCATCTGATGCGGCAGGGGTCAATAGTGCATCACTACCAAATCGTTTAGTAACTCAACACCAACTAAAGGATCATCATGAGCGGATCGTATTGCAGCGCAACGGTGACCATGCCCTATGACCAGATGGTTCATACGATGAAGCGACGGTGATGTTCGCCTCAACACAGGCGGGTCACGCTTCAATGCGACAGAATAAGGATCTAATTATGGACGGAGCATAAGCCATGTGATAGTGTTAGTGCATACCCACACACGCAGGTTGTGCTCCAATGCGATGGAAGTAAGGACCTTATCACGGATGGATGATAAGCCAATACGGCGGTGTAGTGTACACCCCAGTCGGTCTCAGATACCGACGGTGATGGCTATGAGTATCACTGCCCATAGCTTACTGCTAAGGCTGAAATTGGATTGCGATGTGGATTACGACACGGTTGTGCTAGTGTAGTGGTGGTTCATGGTAATAACATTTGTTGCAACGTAGAATAAGAGATGGCAAGAAATGATGTCACAATGGGGTGAAACCATTACACCAGTTGATTTCACAACCAAATAGTTATGTGGTATTTAACTACTTGTAAGTTTGTGTGGAACCACTGGTAGGGTCTATGATGTATGTATCAAACCACGTGTGCCAAACAAATTTGTGGTCATATATTCCATTTGATGCAACAACTCTGTATCTCGTTGCAATATAGAGAAACATTTTGCAACACAAGAAAAATTTTGCACCATGGAAGAAATTCGTGGCAATATAAACTTCTTAGAGGCAACGACCTTGTTTCTCGTTGCAACACAAAGGAACATTTTTGCAACACAAGAAAAAGTTTGCGCAACACAGGAAATTCATAGCAAATTTTGCAAACTAATTGCAACCACATCCTATTTTATGGCAAAAACACTTACATGTAGCGATGAATTTGACTATTATCACAACAAGAAAAATTGTGGTAAAATTGTTAACTAATCACAACCATTATCAAAATTGTGGCAATAAAGCCAACCTCTTTCAACCAAAATCAGAATTACCACAACACAATAAATTAGTGGCAACATAGTTCAAATATTGCAACAATTTTTCTAAATAGTGGCAAGAACACCAACATATTATGCTGTTGCAATGCGCACCGTGGCATTAGGGAGATTTTCCTGTAGTGTCAGTGCTCCTTGAAGTCGGTTGATAGGTATACCAAGCTATCCAAAGGCGGTTGAGAGTGTGTGTTTGTATGAATGGTGGGCCCTTCAATCCATGTCTAATCATAACAACCATTTCATCAAACCGACTTTGCATCTACACGCAAGATTGCTCCGTAGTGTGTTCCCTCTACATGTGTCGAAGTGGGGAGGCTGGATGGGCTCGAGCTGGGTCGGGCAATCACCTAGGCCGGTCCCTAGTGCCACCTTTTGGTTGTGGGTTATGGCTGAGCAGTAGGTTGTGCGTTTGAATCCTCAAAGATGTTAATTTTTTATTTTCGTAGGTTTTTTTTGGAAACCATTTACAAAGGCAGGTGTCTTAACGTGTCTGCCTCTATAAATGGCATCAACAGAGAGGTAAGCATCTTAAGATGCCCGCCTCTGTTAATAGATTATAGAGGTGGTTGTGCACCCACCTTTGGAAATGTCTGATAAGTGACCGTTTGCTTGAGTCAGACCCGCTGTCCTCCTCTGAAAATCAATTTTGACTTGCACCAACAATCCTTTGTGTAGTAGTGTTTCTTTATTTCCTACATTTAAAATAAGTTGTAAGTCTTGCTCCCCAATTGTCTTTAACAACAAAATAAACATCATATGTTAGTGATTCAAAAGCAAAGTGCACAATCTTAGGAGGAGCTAGATTTATATAACTTGTGATGTTGCTAACATTCTTTCAAGGCTTATCTTGTGTAGTCCCATAGAACATGAGAAGGATGGGTCAAATCGTCTCATGTTGTGTGCCTCTTGGTTAGTTTGGAGACTTAGCATGCTCTTGGGTGCACTCATGAGGTTACATCAGGAGACATACCCAAACTCCTCGACCTCATCCAAAGGTAGTGTATACCCTTCTCTTGCATCTTGTACATTTTACTATAGCTATAGGGTTGCATTACAAGCTCCTTTTTGTGTTCGCACTCTTTTGTGGCTTAGTTGAACCCAAGGAATGTCTAGATTATTAAAGAATTTGTGGACATTTTTTAAAATCAGAGCTTCATTATGCTTTTCAGTCCAATGAGTCCTAGACCTTCTTCCTCCTTTGACACGACCATCTCGCAGCTGCCTTTGGTGGATTCTTGGCATTGATATTTGGCCCTCTCTAAAGGCAGTGTTTTCATTATTTGTGTATTTTCTTGATGACAGTTTTTGGAAGGGTTAAGGACTTAAGGTGCTCATGTAAAAGGTCGGCAAAGACGAAAAAACTGCATTTGTGATCCCCAATCTCTCAGCCTGAGACATAAATGAGAACACTCACCACCCTTCTATCACATTTGTTTACCAAGGGTAAAAAATCCTGAACTCTTGCCTTATGATTTCGAGAGGCAGACCTAAATAGGTGAAAGGCAAGGTACCTTTTGAACACCCGAAAGTTCTTGCTAGGCTAGGAGCTCTAATTTTTCTTCATTGATATTGATGAGAACCTTATACGTGGTTAACAGCTATATATATAATATAATATAAGTAGGCAACGTATCAGGTGGAAACCATATCCTTCGTGAAACCCATGCAAACCACGGTAAAAAAGTCATCTAAATTCACCAAAAAAATCATATATGTAGATGATATAATGATACACAACCTTATAAAATATTTTGTCCAAACTCAACTTCGTTTGTGAGATATAAAAATAATAAATTTCTAACAAATCGTCTGGACAGTTTTGTGGCTTGAAAATTGTGGTTGGTCGAGTTTCCACAAAGTATACAACTAATAGCAGAAACTTTGTGTGCGTGAGCCGTGAGCTGCTGCCTAGCTACTAGGAGAGTGTGATGAAGTCGTGGAGTGATGCAACGAGGCTGGGCGGCCAGTGCTTGGTGTCCCTGACGTAGGCGAGGTCCGTGTAGTGCGGGTCCAGCAGTGTCGCGATGGCGAACTGGTTCTCCGCCAGCAGCGCCGCGTGCTTGTCTGCGTACAGCGCCGCCGCCAGGGCCGCGTGGATCTCTGCAAATGAACCTCATCATCATCAGTAATCCATCAGTTACCTAGCTACGTAGCTCACCAGTTGGACCTGACTGACAAATAGACGACCTCGACCTGGGTATCCCTTGAGCGCGATGGAGACGTCCTCCATCTCGGCGATGGACTCGTCGCGGTCGCCGATCTCGTACAGCACCAGCGCCCGCCCCACGCGCGCGTACTCCGACAGCGCCAGGTCCGCGTACTCCCGCACCACGCGCGTGAACGACGCCAGGGCCTCCGGGAACTCCCCGCGCGCCTGCAGCTCCCGCCCGAGCTCCAGCAGCCCCACGGCCTCCCCGACGCGCCGCGACACGGCCGCGCTGGCCGCGCGCTCCGCCTCCGTCACCACCAGCGGCGGCCCAACGTAACCTGCCAAAGCCCCTTCATCTCCTGCAGCCCGCGCGCCGGCGGCGGTGCTGGCCGCGAGCAGCAGAGACGACGACACCAGCAGCTGCCGCCTCCCGGTCTTTGTCGATGCGATTGATAATGGTGGTGGTGACGGCTGCGACTGGGAGTAGAGGGTGGCTGGTGGCGGAGAAGGTGCTGCTGCTCCGGTGGCTACCGGCGGCGTCACGGGAGGCTGCATGGGTACGGCGGCGGAGGCGTGGCGCTCACATGCCAACGTTTCGTCGTCGTGGCAGGCCGCAGGCAAGGGATCGAGAGAGAGGGAGATAAGGTTTGAGAGGTTGCTCAAAATGACGACAACGACATGGATTGAAAAGAATCGAAATACGTAGGTTCGTCGGCTCGCGTTCGTTCAAAGGAATGGTCAGGAATGATCACGAAATGGACGGTTCACGGCAGAGCTTGCTGTTGCGCTGAGCTTCACACACAAGTGCTCGGGGCACAAGATGAACCAACAAAGCGGCACAGACCGAACTAGTAGCTGAATTTCAGAGAGAAAAAATTCAAAATCCTAGGTCAGCATCCCGTCAACATTAGAAAACATGACACTACCAGAAAGCTGTCAGGAACTAACGGCTTTGTTTTGACCGGTCAACTACCAGTCCGGCCAGCATGACAGTCACGAAAACAAAACCGACAGCAGCTGTAATTATTTTTCTGACATGAGCACCGACAGGAAAAATAATCAAGGGTGTGTTTAGATGGTCCTGTAAAATTTTTGGAAGCACAGTAACTCTTTTATTTGTATTTGGTAATTAGTGTCTAATCATTGACTAATTAGGTTCTAAAGATTCGTCTCGTGATTTACAACTAAACTGTGTAATTAGTTATTTTTTACCTATATTTAATGTTTCATGCATGTGTCCAAAGATTTGATGTGACGGAGAATCTTGTAAATTTTTTGAAATTTTGAAGGAAGTGAACACAGCCCAAACTAACAGGCGGCGGCGGAGTCGAGTGGGTGGCGAATTAATGCGTCGATTAGGGTTTGGGGAGGTGATATTTTAGCATTGGCTATATGTGAGTGGGCCCAAAAGTAGCGGTGTGGATTCCAGCTAGCAACAAAAACAGAATTGGATAATTAGATCTCGCGTCCGACCGCGTGGGTGCCGAGTTTTCCGGAGTTTCTCTCTGCTCCTGAACTCCTGTAGGTCTGAGACCTAGCTAGGTTGCCGTCAGGAACCGCACATCTGTTCCTGTCAATTTGTTCGGTTTCCTGACAGGAGATATCATATGTTTCCTGATGGTTTTCATCAGCAGACAGAAGTGATACTAGTTCTTAGAAACCCACAGGAATACAATAAACAGTTAGGAATTTTCTCGAGACTGGTAGTGTTAATATATAGGCCTCTAAATGATATCAAATAAATTTTTTCAACTATTGAGTTACAGATCTTACTACGAATTACATCTTTGGTATAAACTATGTCAACATATCGGAGGTCATTTGAAAAAAAATCAAAAAATTGAATTATAAAATATTGCAACTTAAAATGAATATTTGAGCCTCTAAAATATTTTAGATAAGAAGTTATCAACTGCATAATTATAGACCGTATCGAGCTCTATGACTTTAATATAAAATTTGTATTCATATGACTTTATTATATGAAAAAGTTATATCTTTTTACATAGGAGACAAAGAAGAGACCAAATGACGGGTGGTCCCACTGCCACGTCAGCAAAAACCATGTAAGGAATTACTTTGAAATGGTTAAGAGGAATATTTTATCTAGTTTTAATAGTTATTATGTGTATGTTGTCTGCTATAAGTTTGAGGGTTTTTTTTTAATTCAGTGACTGATTCAGGGGTGGTGAATCAGACTGTAGCTCAAATAGTGCCTTATCTTCTCCTAAGATTAGGGAGTTCAAGACTAAAATAGAGCAACGAAGGGATTGGGCATATCTGTTGCAATCCTGCAAGAGGCTGCAGCAAGCTGCATTCTGATCTTTTGTTCTCTCCTCCGGCCATGGGCCATGGCCATGACCGGCCACCGTCATCCCACCCTTTGTACTCCGCTGCTCCATTCGGCCTCGCTGGCACGCTGAAGTTTGTTTTGGGCTCGGAGAAGAATGCATCTGGGCCACGCCTATGGCAAGATAGAATTGGGCCAAAATTATAAAAGTGATATTTAGATTTTTTTTTAGGCCAGGCTTAGCGTCATGGCACTAGACCCAAATCCACCTGCTCGCTCCTTCACCATTTCTGTCCAGGTTTGTTTAGTGTCGTAGCAATAGAGATAACTTTCTAGTTTCGAACTTTATTATTTCCTATGTAAGAGATACTTGAATTCCACGAGTAAGGTTTCCTTTTATTTACTAGATAGAAATACAAGTATCAGTTGCCAAACCATAAACCATGTGCTTCCATGTATAACAATTGCATGCTTTGAGAGAAACAACCATTAAATGGTCTAGTAAAATGTTTTTGAAAGGCTCGCAATTTGAAGAAATCAACCCTACATAGAATTGGGGTCATTCATTCATTCATTCATTTATTCTACCCATGACAAACATTCTCTCATCTTATTTGCCCCAACATTTAATGGATATTGTCATGAGCTTCACATTAGAAGAATGGCGCACGTTGGGGAATTCCCTTGCGTCGGTGACGAGCAACCCTTTTTGGTGGTGGTTCTTCGTTGTTCTTGTCATTGCAGCTGTCTTTGTCACTTGTAGTACTTTAACCAACATCGTCGATCCTAGTCACATGATCCTTACCATTGGATTGAGGGCTACTTTCAACCATGGTTGGCGTACTCATTTCCATATTTAAGCCTCTAAGCTGTAAAAGGTAAGTATTTTATTAGATATATGCAATTCATTAATTATGGAACTTATTTCATATTTTTGTACTTTTGAGAAAATAACGTCCTTAGATAGTTTGTGATAACTTACATTGCATCCAAGAGAGCAGAAGCGAAATGCATCAAGTAGAGCACGATTGCATGTCTCACAGCTATGTGTTGATGACGAAGGTGCCTTACAAATGGGGACACCAGAAGCACGCAGTTGTGGGCGCTCATTCAGGAATACGACCCTTGCACTATTGATTACATAAGTTTGCACATCGTTAATATCAAGGATGTCTTCAATCTCTGAAACCCTCACAACATCATGATAGGATGATCGCCTTATCTGAAACATTGAATTATTTGGAACTTAAATACTACCATCATTTCATAAATCATATCTGTGCTTGCTCAAAGGACCCGTGGCCTATGAATGAAATCTATTTTTATACACCCAAATTCAGAACACATTTTATGTAAAGTTTTATAACATTTCTTAATTGTGAGGTGGCATAAGAAGCAACAAGAGAAAAAACATCCAAATCATAAAGTTTTGAATTGTATGACATATATGAATATGAAATGTTTTACCTTTCCATTGACTACACATGTACACATTTCTTACCTGGATTACACGATGAGTGGAATGGTCGCTTGAACGACAATAGTTGCAGAAAGCAACTGGTGTAGCCTCACACTGGGTGCAAAATAGGTTACACTCATTGCGACTAGCAAGAAGATGGTTTGCAGAAGTCGTAAAGAATTGTGTTGCAAGCAATATCTCAAGCCATGAAGGCACTGTCTCCCTTTTCATTGTAAAATCAATAGTCTATTTCGTTCTTTGTGCTAATGTTGGTGCCGGTAAGTGAAAGGAATGGTTGTACTTATAGGAAAAAAATAGTGAGAAGTACATGACTTTTTGCTGCAAATTTGCTGGCACAAATAGGCGTTTTGCATAATCTATGGTGGTAAGAACTTAAATGCCAGCTAGAAATTAAGAGAAGTAATATAATAATAAGTATATGCATTTTTCCTACAAAACAGCGGGCGTAGTATGATGTTTTGCTTAATCTATGGTGGTAAAAACTAAAATATGCTAGATAGAAATTAAGAGAAGCAATATAATAATAAGAAGTACATTCACTTTTCCTACAAAACAGTGGGCGTAGTATGATGTTTTGCTTAATCTATGGTGGTAAGAACTGAAATGCCAGCTAGAAATTAAGAGAAACAATATAATAATAAGAAGTACATGCACTTTTCCTACAAAACAGTTGGCACAGTATGATGTTTTGCATAATCTTTGGTGGTAAGAACTGAAATGCCAGCTAGAAATTAAGAGAAACAATATAATAATAAAGAAGTACATGCACTTTTATTGCAAAACAGTGGGCATAGTACGATGTTTTGCATAATCTATGGTGGTAAGAACTGAAATGCCAGCTAGAAATTAAGAGAAACGATATAATAATAAGAAGTACATGCACTTTTCCTACAAAATAGTGGGCGTAGAATGATGTTTTGCATAATCTGTTGTGGTAAGAATTGAAATGCCAGCTAGAAATTAAGAGAAACAATATAATAATAAGAAGTACATGCACTTTTCTTACAAAATAGCGGGCACACTATGATGTTTTGCTTAATCTGTGGTGTTAAGAACTAAAATGCCAGCTAGAAATTAAGAGAAATAATATAATAATAAGAAGTACATACACTTTTTCTACAAAATAGGGGGCATAATATGATGTTTTGCTTAATATGTGGTGGTAAGAACTGAAATGCCAGCTAGAAATTAAGAGAAACAGTATAATAATAAGAAGGACATGCACTTTTCCCATAAAACAACGTGCGTACTATGATGTTTTGCTTAATCTGGGGTGGTAAGAACTGAAATGCCAGCTAGAAATTAAGAGAAAAAATATAATAATAAGAAGTACATGCACTTTTCCTAAAAAACAGTGGGCACAACATGATGTTTTGCATAATCGGTGGTAAGAGCTGAAATGCCAGCTAGAAAGTAAGAGAAACAATATAATAATAAGAAGTACATGCACTTTTCCTATAAAATAGCGGGTGTAGTATGATGTTTTGCTTAATCTGTGGTGGTAAGAACTCAAATGCCAGTTAGAAATTAAGAGAAACAATATAATAATAAGTACATGCACTTTTCCTACAAAATAGCGGGTGCAGCATGATGTTTTGCATACTCTGTGGTTCTAAGAACTGAACTAATTAATAGCTACAAGTTACACAGAAAAAATAATGAGATATACAATCTCTTTTCCTATAAAACCGTTGGTGTAGTGTGAAGTTTTTGATAATTGCAGTAGTTCTTTTGTCATAATATGCAACACTAGGAAATGACTGCCAGCTAAACTTATAGGAAAAAATAATGACAAGTACAATCACTTTTCCTAGAAAACCATTGGCAAATAAGAAGTTTTACAAAATTTGTGGCACTAAGAACCGAATTGCCAGCTATAGATATAGGGATACAACAATAGAAGTGCATCCACTTTTTATTCAAAACCACTAGCAATAAGAATATTTGCAATGCAATGGTATGAAACTGAATGACAACTACAAACATTGTGCCCACAATCATAGTTCTTATTATGTAATATCCTGGTGCTCACATAATAGGCATTGTGCTGTGATGACCCGAAAGTCGCTACAAATAAAACTTTGCAAACCCCGTTCTGAATCCCAGATCCAACTATCCCCCTCCAATCTTGAGCATTTCATTGAGCCCAGAGGGACCTCTCCTGGGATGGGTCATGGCTCGTTTGCCCTCTAGTTCGACCTATGTGACCTTGTCGTCATCAGACCCATTCCTAACTAAGAAGGTTAACATAGTGCTATGCTTGATCATATGCCAACAACTCAGCTCTGACTATAGGAACCCTATCTAATTTCAAGCAATCATGTTGTGTTGTCCACTTCATATCCCTCTTGGCCCTACCTGTTAGCTTATAACTCACCCCAACACCAACATCATCTCTCCCCCATTCATCTCACCACTCTCATCACTCTCTTATTAAGCGATAACAAGAGTGAGAAAGATGAAGAATGGATAAAATATTGAAGGAAGCCCATGCTGTTGAATGGAGAAGAAGATGAAGCTCAATACCTTTATCACTAGACCAATTCCAAGCATAAGATTGTAATCTCCCCCCTATCAGCTCCTTGATCCCATCTTAGTCCCTAATTAACATATTCAAGCATGAAGGAGATGCTCCTCCCAAGTTCCTTCCAATCTTGAAGAAGACATCCTCCTCAGATCATGGGCGACATAGAAGTTTAAGAATATGAGCATGAGCTTGGTGACCTCAGATTTCCAGACCTCAAGAGATGATTTCCTCACCACTTCTCTCCCAATCTTGGTCTAGAAATCCACACCTAGAATAGAGCACCTCACGAATAAAGATGTATATGAGTTTCAACCCTATATTCACAACACTAACACCTTAGACAAGCACCCCATGAAGTCCTCAACACATCCCAGGGACCCTCCTTAGACATAGTGAACTATAGCCTCTAAGAACACCAAGAACATAGATGAACACATGTTCTGTCAAAGTTCTTCAGACTGTCTGGCAGCGAGTATCAGACTCTCCAATAACTCCTCACAATGTTCCAATGAAACCCTAGGACAACTATAGACTAATACACTTAGACACGGCCAACCCAATTTTGTCGAACTATTCGATGTTACTAATAATCAGACTGTCTAGTGAACCCACTAGAGACCATATAGAAACATATCCCATCGGGAATGATCATGGACTATTTGTCCTTCAAGGAAAGACTATCTATTAAGTCAAAGTAAAGCCACACTTAGTTATCTTTTGCTCTAGAAACCTTATCAACCTAACCTCGGCCCATCCTAACCTGTACCAACCTAGGCCGCAGTCGCGTGCGCGGAGGGGAGTGCGGTGCTAAGCTAGGCCGGCTGCGGCTGTGGGCTTCTTCTCCCCTTCTATCTTGTTTCCTTTTTTCTAATTCCTTTCCTATTCTTATTTCTTTCTCCACAAGTCTATACTTGTATACAAGTAAACCTATACATGTATACACTCCTTGGGTGGGTCCACTAGGCCAACCTTTGCCAGTCTAGGGTCTCAAGCACACACACACAAGTTACTTCAATTTATATTGTTGATTAATTAGTTATTAAACAAACAAAAGAACCAAGAAGTGGCAATCACAAGTTGGTAATTAATGCACGTGCTCAATCATGCTAGTTAAGGTTTACCTAGTGCAACTAGGGTTGCATTGGCTTCCTAGTATGTCCACTCACCATGCAAGGTTTTGGGAAAAAAATTTAAAAAGTTGGGATTTTTGGCTCTGGGATTTTTGGGGTTGTTACATCTATGGTCTCCAACAACCTTGAAAACACTAGTTAGAGGGGTATAAATATCCCCAAGCAAGCTCACATGTCATTGCTCCAACGTTCAAATTTTTCTTAGAACACCAAATGATCTGTTGACCCATGAATAGTTGCACCCAATCATAATGTGGTACTATGTGAGCTCTATTGCCAAGTTACTAGACATCACCAGATAAACTTTTGACCCAAGCTTCTAGAAATTACTAGATGATCTGTATGGCGGGCGTCCTAAGGCGATCACCTCTGAAAATCATCAATTAATATAGGTCTTCGGATGCCCTTATCTGTAAATTGATTTTCGGAGACAGACATCTTAAGATGCATGCACAAGAACCCATTCTAAGCATTCGTCTCTACAAGTTGATTTTTAGGTGGATTCCTTACGATGTCAGTCTCTATAAATATTTGCATCTAAAAATAATTCATAAATTTTTCATATGAACTCTAATGAAGACAAACTTTATACTAAAATTGTAGACCTCAACATGACTACAACCTTGTAGCTGAGAAGGTTTTTTATTTGAAACTATTTACAGTCCAACATATTGTTTTAAGTTCACATATTTTGAAATTCGAAATTAAAGATTTTGAAATTCAAAATTTTTAATTTCTAAACAACCTTGAATGTTCACATAGTTAATACTGAAGTCGTAGTGGCCGAATCTACATCTTTGATGGAAGCACAACTTATATCGAAGCTATAGTACTTGACAAGATTTAAAACTTTGACATTGAAACTTTTTCATTTGAGTTTATTTAGTAGCAAAAATATTCTATATAAAATTATGAAATGTTGGTATAAATTGATAAATATCTAGTTATAGTCACAAAAGAGTGTGTAGTTTAATGATAGAGAAGTGTTATGTGTGTGTTGAAACTGTCTTAGGTTTGTGTAAGGAAAATGGATCCTACGGCCCATTTATGTTTATATTTTGGTGTTTGATGATCAACAGGACCATTTGGACTAATATTATTTGCTAGTGTTTTTGGATATAGTTCAAAGGATGCAAAGTGTACTTGGGCTTAGGCAAAGTGGTGATCTGGATCATCAAAGACACATTAGGAGCTATGATGAAGATGTACAAGTACATTCAAAAGTCCAAGACACAAGATGGAACCAAGCCAAACATGAAGATGACGAAGAAACAAATTGAAAGAGGGCTCAGCAGGGCACTGGACCGGACCCCAAAGGGCATCAGACCATAGGCCACCGAACCCTAGTAGGGAGGCGTCCAGAAGGCATCAGACCAAGCATCGGACTAGCATAAGGATAGGCATCGGACTATACACTACTGCTGTTCACAGAGGAGCATGCATCCGACCGAGCCAGTAGTGTAACATTGGACCATAGCATTCCAGTACTAGAGAGAATGAGGCCCGCGACAGTTTGTCCTGAAGCTCAATAGTGAAGACAGCGGCGAGCGGTCCGGGAGAGGCCATCTCGTGGACCCACTTACGCATGGGGAAGGCCCGGGAGATATCCACAGAGTTGCCTGACCTGGAGCTTGGCCCTTGTGAGGGCATCCTTACAAGGGTCTCTGATGAGGACTAGGCGGAAGTGAGGAGCTTCTCGATACCTCGGTAAAAATACCGGAGTCATCGACAGGAGTTTGCATCTCTATCTCAATCAAGCTTCTGCATTTATATTGTGTACTTAAGTTGTGTGCTTTACCTTCCTTGCTCAGTTGATAGGATTGAACCAAGGTTGTATAACTCTTTTGCTGTAGAGATAGCAACACACCGAGCAAAACCTTAGTTGCACATGTAGATAGTTTATTTCTTGCATACGTTTTGACTAGGTTGAAATTAGAGGCCAGTTAGAAGTAGTTTTTAAGTTGTCTAATTCACTCCCCTATCTTAGGTGTCACGGTCCCTACAGTTTGATCCCTCAAAGACACAATTTTCTTTTTGTTCTTTTAAGTTTAAGCGGAGGCGGGCGTCTTAACACACCTGAGTTTGTAAATGCCATTGACAGCGGTGGGCACAATGGCTGACTGCCTCTATAAATGGTGATAAACAGTGATGATTGGTTAGAGGCCGATGGCTTGCCCACCGCTGAAAATAAAAAAAATGTCCGCATAAAAAAATGCTCTATATGTTTGTGAAAAGGGTTACTACAACTTGGACGAACAATCTCTGAGTTTTCTCATTGATGCAAATAGGGGATAGATCCAGTTGAAATGCATTGCTCTCTTCCAACATGTTGGACTCTTAAGTTATACAGGGGATCAACTTCATCGGCCCCTTTTGATCCCTTTTCAACATTTGGCACACCACGAGTGGCTCCTACGTGGCGCCTCCTATGGCCATGGTCTACCACCGCCTCCAAAGAACTCGCATTAGTGACTTTCACAATCTTTATGGAGTGCCTCCCATGGGCCTCTGAGTTCATCAACATATAATGCGACCTTATCCTTCCATGATAAATCCATCCTCTCAATGTCACCTCACTACCAAACTTGTCAATTACAATACATACAAGGTCACTGAAGTAGGCGGGATATCAAACAAATCCATGCATGTCTTCCTCAGATTCTCAAACTCCCCATAAAACATACACGGTAACAATCCATCTGCAAAATTTGAAGATATCCCTGTTCGCTTAGCTTATCAGCCATACTTTTTCAGCGAAGGAACGATATTTTTCTCTTACAACAAATCAGCGAACATTATTTTTTAGCCTTGCTTTTCAGCAAAGTGAACAAGGCCGCTTAAGTTGAATACCTACTCACAAACAAATGATGTATGCCACACCAACCTACCAACATACATATACATATATAAGAAATAAGAAGCATGCAAGTAATTGTAAATGTCAAGATCGGGGGAAGAACCTATATATAGATAGCAATTAAGGCTGTAAGAGCATCTCCAAGAGTTCTCTATTTTTTTCCCATAACATGGTATTTGCCAACTCCCAAACATAGTATGGGGAGGGAAAAAAGAGCTCATCTCTAAGAGCTTCTCATACTTTGCTTGTAAAAAATCAAAATTTGGTCCCACAAGGGTGTTTTTTTTGTCGCCATTTATTTTTCCACGCGAAACCCTTCGTGGTCATGCGCCACTACGCCGCCGCCTCCTTCATTCGTCGTACACTTGCAGCTGGCGGCAGGCACCTCCCAGCCGGCCTTCCCCTCCTCCCAGCCCGCCTTCTCCACCTCCCAGCCGGCTGCTGCCCTGCTGGCCATCATGTACTAGTACGAGCATTCGGCAACTTGTACACGCCATTAGAGCAAGGGCAATGATACCGTCTGCTGGCCGGCGAAATAAATCCAGCGTGGCTTCCAATTAATACGGCAGCAGCAGCCGTACCTCTCCAGCAGCACATGCAAGCCAATGCGGAGCGAGCGCAGCAGCAGAGGATCGAATGAGAGCATGGACGCGCGTATACCGTCGGCTTTAAGCCGGCGTTTCGTGAGACGTCCGCTCCGCACTCTCTCTCCTTTACTTTCTCCGCCAGCGGGGACTCAGCCGGCTTGCAGCCATCTATAATACTTGCTCTTAGCAAGCCATCAAGCAATAGCAGGCGGTCAGCAACAGTACCATGCAGCAGCCGAACAACATAGTATAATCTAGTACTAGTACCAGCAGGCAAGCAGGCAGACCATCACCCGGGCAGCCGCGGGCGAGAGCGGAGATGCCAGCGTCGGTGATGCCACGCGCCGGGTGGCTCCCGCAGACGGAGACGGCATCCAGGCGGTCAGCGACGGCCGCCGCCGTGAGGTCGTGCGCGTCCGTGGCCTCCTTGCCCTCGAGGGTCCTCTCGCGAGCATCGCCTCGTCATCCTCGCTGAGGTACTCCTGGTTGAGGTCCGGCACGGCAAGGGCGGCCGGGGCCAGCACTGCCTCGGAGGCACGGATGCCAGTGAGGAGCTCTCGGGCGCCCTGCATGCGGCGCAGGACCTCGAAGAGGCACTCGTCCGGCATCGCGTCCAGGGACGGCTCCTCCCTGCGCTTCTGTCTCTTGGGCGCTGCCGTCACGGGCTCCGCAGCCGCCGTCGCGAACGCATGTACTTCCACGACCGGACGCCTGCGAGAAGGAGAGGAGGCGCGGGAAACTATCGCCGAGCTATGCGGGAAGGAGAAGTCGGCACGGGGAAGAGCGATGCGGAGCAACGGGGTAGCGCACATTTTTACGCATAAAACCGGGCTATTTGCCAATTGCTAAAAGATAGGGAAGACAAATGAAAAACTATTGGAGAGGAGTTTCTCTTTTTTCCTAAAAAACAAGGATGGGAAAGGGTGATGGGAAACTATTGGAGATGCTCTAACAAAGCCTCTGATCAAACTAATCATTGTTCAAGTGATTCACATTTCCAAATAAAACACTAACTCAAGGTGACCAACATACTCGCAAAATTTGTTGTCTCCGAAACTCTAAGAAATCCAAAGCCCAAAATTTTTGGGATACTCGGATCCTCCAAAATTGCACCTAAGGATGCTTTCTTCCCCAGGAATTCTATATGAAACACGAAGTCTGTTCTGATTTCTGAACAGAGAGAGATAGATGATGCATAATTGCATATGCATCCATCCATCCTTGATGATAAGGTGATGAAAAGATCTGTATAAGAAAACAGAAAAGTTAACAAATCACGGGATGCTGCTTCTGATGTCTTCTTGAATCCCTTGGAGGAATATCGGCGGCACTGGCGCCGTGGTGACCGTGGCCGCGAGGACGGGCACACCGTGTCGCCGGAACACCTCCAGCACGCGCGTCAGCGTGCCCCAGCCAATGTTTTCTCTACCGGTATTTTAAAAATCTCGGTGGCCACTGATAAACGGGAATATCGGATATATCGGAAATTTATCGGCGATAGAAATAAAATTTCGGAAGAAATTTAGACAAAAAATAACTTATTTTGTTGAGGAAAACACACAGATCATTTCTAAACAATCTAACATAAAAATCTAAATAAAACATGTTACCAATTGTTTATTCAATGAGGAGGGCAGTGACATGGCTGGAGCGTGCTGAGTGTGTTGCGGCGGTGGCAACTTGAATTTAGAAGATAAGATGACAGAAAATTAAACGTGGATTAAGGTTAGAGTATTGTGTGGGCTTTGGCGTCTATTTGGATGACAAAATTTTAAAAATATGAAAATTTCGGACGATAAAGGAAAAATTTCGGACCCAGCCGGTAAACGGGATATCTCGAAAATTTCGGATTCTACCGGCCAATATTTTTTTCCATGGCCCCGGCGCCGCGCTTCCGGCAGGCGGACGGCGAAGCACGACACCTTCCCTGCCACGAGCACCTCGGCCGCGCCGGCGCCGGCGGGCGCCGCCGTCCGCGCCGCTCTCGCGAGAACAGCCAAGTGGAGTGCTGGCGACGCGATCGATGTGGAGTGCTGGCGTTGTGCACCGGTGGAAACAACTGGGTTTGCCGCTGGCAAAACAGAACAGGCTTCTCCTGCACTGCAGGCCTGCTGCTCCGCAGACGCATGTGGGGACGCGGAGGTGTCAGGTTTTTGTTGGTGGTGTCAGCGGGGCGGGGCCCAAGGAGACCCGAAGGGCGAAGCGGTTTCCTGTTTCAGGGCGAGAAGTCAGCGGCGCATATCTTTGCAAACAGGAGTAGGGCCTTGTTTAGTTTTCAAAAAATTTTGCAAAATTTTTCAGATTTCTCGTCACATCAAATCTTTGGACACATGTATGAAGCATTAAATATAGATAAAAAATAAAACTAATTACACAGTTTAGACGAAATGGACGAGACGAATCTTTTAAGCCTAATTAGACCATGATTGGACACTAATTACCAAATAACAACGAAATTTGCTACAGTGTCATTTTGCAAAAAATTTTTGCATCTAAACCGGCCCTAGGAAGATATCTTTATCTCTACGACTAAAAAGACCCAAATGTCATCGTGTCCGCACGCTAATCGCCCCCCTCCACGCTAATCGTGTCGCTCAGGGAAAAAAACACTCCCTAATCACCGCCTTTGGGAAAAAAAGAAGCGCTCGCTCGCGCCGCCTTCGGGGAAAAAAATGAACCGCTCTGCGCGACCCGGGTCATCCGCTCCCACGCCTCCCCACGATCCTACGTTGCCGTACTGACGGCAGCACCGATGCCCACACACCATCTACGTTCCTCGGCTCAGCCTCGCGTCATCTCTCCCCGTGGGATCGCTTCGCCTGGCGCCCTTGCTCCTCGCGCCCAGCGGCCCCGGCCTCGCATCGTCTCTCCCCCGCGACATCGGCATGGCTTTGCCCGACGCCTCCTGATCCAGCGCCTTGCTCGGTAGATCATATGGGTTCGGCGACTAAACTTCAGCCTGCGAATGAGCATGTCATCATTCTCGTCACCGCCACCGGACCCTTCACGGAGGCAGACAACATGCCCGTCACCAGAGGGAGCGGAGGCTCAACCCCGATCTGCAACAATAGCTCTCCAAGCCATGTACGCATCTTAATCTATCTACATCCTCCACTTCTCTGTTGCCTGTATGATGATTGTTGTGGCATTGAGTTTTTTTGGTCCCCCTCAGATCTCGCGAGAGCTCTAGAGGCGGTGGACGGTGGACCCCATTGGTACTACCTACACGGCATGACCGTGCTTCAGCAGCACACCACCTTCTTTGGCTGCAAAGGCAACGACATCATCTTCCTCTGCGACTGAGATGAGACGTTTCAACGTACTTGGCCAACTGATTAATCATGGACGTGAATGCGTGATCGATCTCAGTAATAGTGATGATTGGCTATAGTCATGCAGTCAAGCAAATCGGTCTATTTAATTCTAATTTTTCTCGACATGTGCATCATCGTCACCCAATCGTCATCATCATATCAACAGCGCACATGGTTTGGTCTTCCAGGACGTCCGTATCATCGTCACAGTGGACGTCGTCGATCGCCTGGCGAGGACGGGATGCGCCAGCAGCCAGCAGGGTCTTCGGTTTCCCAAAGATCCCACCTAGAGTCTTCACCGAATACCGAAGCCTCTCTACATCACGTGAGACGTCTCAGAACCGTCGCCCGCTGGATTTCCTGGCCGACGTCGATTCCTTAAAGTCCATCCCTGCCCCACGCTAGCTTAATCACGTAAGCGTGAATCTCTACCGAACTCAAGAACTGAAGGGTGTGGACGAACTGACAATAGTTCTGGTTTTCCCTTTATGAATGAATCATGCTTGTGGACGTAGTACGGAATGATGTTATCAAGCAGACATAAGGGATGCCTTTTAGTTGATTGGATCCTGACAGACCCTACTGATAGTAGTTGTATTCTTAGTATAAGTGCTGAGTGGCACCAAGATGTTTTTCATTTACTGTGTTTTTATTAAATCTTCTCTGGCCTTTCGACAGGCTGCAAGGATGGCCAGTTAGCTCCGAAATCCAACTTAAAGGATAGAGCAAACCTTCTCAAGTTGCTGCAGTTTACCTTCTCTGTTTCAGTTCAGTCATTTTCCTTTCTACTTCCCTGACTTTTTTATTCCTTTCTTTCATGTGTTTACCAACCGATGTTCAGAGGGCATCTGCATTGTGACAAAGCTGCAAGGGTAGCTCACCTATTCATGGATTGGTAGTGGATTTTAACGACCAGGAAAACATTATCTACCCATGTGTAGAAGACTAATGGATTGATCGTTAGAATATGATGAATGATTCATTTTAGCAAATCATGTGACAAGATTGCCAATGATGCTTTGGTTTTGTGTTTAGTTACCTTTGATATAGATGGTATGTAATCTGAAATCATTTATTGTTTTTAGCTGACAATTAGTACTTTGACATCAAGTTTGTTCATGTAGGCTTATATAACCATTCGTTTAATAAAGTTGAAGGATAATATATCTTGTCTTTTTATTAAATATCGTTGAGGCACTCACCTAGTCTATATCTATAACTAAAAAGATCCGAATGTTATCGTCTGATAGTAACTATTAGCTCCACCCCGTGCTAATCCCCCATCTCACGGCTTGGCCTTGTTCCGCTGCCACTCTCTTCGAGCGGTTGCATCCACCACGATCCGAGCGCCCCACCTCATCGTGACTCCGCCCAATGCCATGACTCCGCCAGGCCATCGCAACTCGGCCCGTCCCACACAACGAACGCGGCGCCCTGCTTGGCTCACCCCGCGTCGGCGCTGCAGCAGGGCACCTCGGCGGTAGCGCACCCGGCGGCGCAATCGACGCGGAGCGGAATCGACGTGCTGCCCTGTCCCGGCTCATCCCACGTCAGTGCCTCGGCCACGCTGCAGCTGCCCCGATCCTCCCCGTCCAGCGCTGCAGGGCGATCTCGGCGGTGGCGCACCCAGCGGCGTAGTCGACGCGGACGTCGACCTCCCGCGTCTGGAGCAGAATGAGCGTGGGTGGGTGCAGACGGCCGTAGACGTGGGGCATAGCTGCCACATCGTCATGTCCATGGGTCAAGTTCCAGCATCTACGATCCTTTACTTTGAGTTTCCAATCGATTTTTTCTTTCTCAATTTGCTGCTACTGACCTACTGTTCTGGATATGGTTATTGGTTAGATATTGGAATGATTATCATCCACTTGCATCCCCTGGCAGTTTGATTCATGTTAGATGGTTGGGCGCCAATTAGCTGTTGCTTTGGACTATGCTCTCCGGATTACACAAATCAGGACCTAACCCACCAAACAAATAAACAAATGTTCAGTTACATTGAGGGGTATTGCAAGTTGGGACCTTGAATTTGTAGTATGTACATTTCTAAAACTACTTATCAGGTCCTCTGGCTGTAGACGAGGGGAGGCAAGCTGCGATGGAATAGGTCGGTCTTCAGATGTTTATTTCAACCTCCATCAGGACTTGAAATTGGAATGAGTAATGATCTGCTGGTGAAGCATTGTTTACTGCTAGCAAAACCACATATTGAGAAAACAAAAAATCAAGTGCAGGTCTACGCATCACGCAGATCCAGCATGTGGATTCATGTGAGGAAGCGCGGGTTCAGTCGCCATGGCTCTGCGTCTCTATGGCAAAGGTTCGTGTGCTCCTTTCATCCCCGATTGATTTTTCTCTAATATATACATCTCATTGATGCTGCTGTTGCGCTGGCCTCCACTGGCACAGACTGAGGAAGGCATCGCCGGTTTGTTGCCAAGGTGTGTGCGAGGCTGTGTACAGTTTCAATTCTTCCGTTCTGCTGCATGCGAATTGTGCTCCGGGGGAATGGGTCATACGATTTCGTTTGGTAACAGAGATATTGTCATGTTCCCGTGTTGTCTTTGCAACTTACTGCACGTTCATGAGTACCTCTTATTGGGCAAGAAAATTGGTACATTCAGGAAGAGTTTTGATTCTTTAAATTTGAATTCATATGCTTTTTTGAGAGCACATTTTGATTGTAACCAGACAATAACACATATCAGTTGACTTATAAATATTGTAACTGCTGCCTTAATAGCTTACCAAAAAATATTGTAGGAAAGTCAAACAGTACATCCTATACTATCTATGTACTAAAACTTTTAATTTCTCATCCAGTTATTTTTCAGTGCCTTAGGTTGCTGGAGTTGTTTTTTCAGTTATCGTGACATGCCCAACATATTAAAAGTATGTCTTGGCTCAGTCTCCTCCCTGTATATCATCTTGCATCTTTACCAGAGGGCTCATGATCCTAAATAATCCTGCTTACACGGTGCTGCTCAAGTTCCTGCACACGCAGGAGTTCAATAGCTCGTACTATTAAATCAATTGTTTTGTTGTTTAATCACATATACATTACACATGTGTAAGCAGGATTTTTTTCCCTGAGAAGGCTGCCATGCTCACCGACAATTTACTCAATGTAGTTACCCTCAATGCATTGCGATATCAAGTCTGGTATGACATCCATGTTCATAGAAATTTTAGTTGAATCTTGTTTGAAAATGGAAGAATTATAGGCTTATAGCCATATATTTCTGCATTAGATTTTGAATTTACTCATTTTGAAGAACCTTTGTCTTTGCTACCAGCTTGTATGAGATCTGTTCAAAGGATGATCAACTTGCTACATATTCAGTTATTCAAAATTTTAGCCAGCATATGCTAAAGCTTGGTGGTGATGCAAAATTGCAAACCTAATTAAATGCACAGTTCTCCCTCATGTAGGCATGTTGTTCACCCCTTCCTCTCTACCTAAGCGCCATTATAACTATGAAGTGTGTTGATGGTGCTGCTGCCATTTCTCAAAAGGTACTTTTGAAGAGGCCATATGTGTCATCTATATATCTTTCTTTAAACAAATATATGCCTTACACATATATGATGTGTTGTAACAAAAGAACCTATGTATAGCTGAATGAATTTTTTTTTTGTTGAATTGATCATATATGCATACACGGTGAGTAGTTCTCACCCGTAGCAATGCACGGGCACTCACCTAGTCAAATAAAAAATTAAAAATTATCAACTATGAAGTTACAGATCTTACTGTTTACAACTTCGGTATAAACTGTCTCAACATATCAGAGGTCTTTTGGGAAAGGGGAAGAATATGACATCAGGGGGTAGATTACTACTAACTAAAACATCTCTAAGTAGTCTGACAATTTATGCCATGGGGACATATTGGTTACATGACACCATTCACCAACAGTTGGACACTATTAGAGCAAAAAAATTTTGGCAAGGGGCCTCTGACAATTTCAAATACCATATGGTTAAATGGTCAAACTTATGTCTGCCAACAGATTTTGGAGGATTGGGTATTATTGACACTTAAGTTATGACTTATGAATGAAGCTCTTCTTGGCAAGTGGGGGTGGAGAATGTTGAGGGCAGATCCTGAAGATCAGTGCTACATGCTGCTGACAAATAAATATTTGCTGAGAAAGTCCTTCTGGCAATGTCAAGGCACTTCTGGCTCACAGTTTTGGAAGGGGATTTTGAACACTAGAGACATTCTAAAGTGGGGGTGTAGGTCTGAGGTTAATAATGGGTTGAATACTAGATTTTGGGAGGATGTTTGGGCTGGGGATATCTCCCAAAGCCTGGAATTTGCTACTCTCTATAATCTCTGTGGTAGTAAAGGGGTTTTGGTTGGTGACTGTTGGGAAGGTGATGGATGGAAGGTATGCTTTAGAAAACCTATAGGTGACAGTGATTTCAAAGAGTGGGAAGGGTTAATGGATATTATTGAAGGCTTTAGGCTTAATGGGGAGAGAGGTCATTTTGTATGGCTCTTGGATAAGTCAAAGACTTACTCTACTAGATCCATGCATGTATAGGAGGCTTACTTCAGGGGTATTACTAAAAAACGCATGATAAAACTGTGGAAGAACAAACTCCCGACTAAACTGAAAGTTTTATGTGGTTGGCTATCCAAAATAGGCAACAAACAGGGGTTAACCTTAAGAGGAGAATGGAGAGGTAACAAAAACTGCTGTCTCTGTGGCTGCTCTTAAACTGTAGATCACATCTTTTTTGACTGTCACGTAGCTTATGTGGTTTGGTTCTGTTGTAAGGAGGCCCTTGGTTGGGAACTTGGGATAGGTGCCCAAGAAGCTCGCAGGATATCTTTGATTACTAGATTGTTCTGGGGAAAAGGATTATCATGTAAAACTTTTTATGTTTGCTATTTTACTTTGGGGGCTGTGGAATGTCAGGAATAAGATGGGGATTGAAAAAAAAAATTCTGTGATCATCTAATGAAGTTTTTTACAAAATCTTTCAATACCTGCAAAAGTGGTGCATTCTCTTGAAGGAGCAAGATGCAAGATTTTTGGCGGGCAAGATCGACAAAATGAAGGCCTAGTTGAAAGCTTTCTGGAGGCAAGGCAAACAGATCAGCTTGAAGTGGAAGGAGTCATCTGACAGAACCGCAAGGAATTTCCATTCTTTTTCCTGTCTGTAGCTCGTTTAGGGGTGCTGCTTTCTTGCCTGTTGATGGCCTGAACATGTATTATCGTGGTTCTGTTTCGTTTTCTAGGTGGTTTTGCTTACTGTCCTGTGCACTACTTTTGTCGCTGGTATTCCCAGCAGGGTTGGCGTGAGTTTGTATCGAGAACAATTGCTTTTTATAAAAGCAGGGTTTTCCTCTGTAAAAAAAAGAGGTCTTTTGGAAAAAAGATCAAAAAATTGAATTATAAATATTCTAACTTAAAATGAATAATTGAGCCTCTAAAATATATTAGATAAAAAGTTATTAACTACAAAGTTGTATACCGTGTTGAGCTCTACAACTTTCATATAAAGTTTGTATTCATATGACTTCATATGAAAAAATTATACCTTTTTTATATAGAAGACAGAGAGATACCAAATGACAAGTGGTCCAACTGCCACATCAGCAAAACACATAAGAAATCACTTTGAAATGGTTAAGAGGAATATTTTGTCTAGTTTTAAAAGTTGAGGTATGTATGTTTTCCGGTGTAAGTTTGAGGGTTTTTTTATTTAATTCAGTGACTGATTCAGCGGTGGTGAATGAGACTGTAGCTCAAATAGAGTCCATTATCTTCTCCTAAGATTAGAGAGTTCAGGATTGAAACAGAGAAAGGTGGGGATTGAGCATACTTATATTTGTTGCAAGCCTGCAAGAGGCTGCTGCAAGATTGCTGGTCTTTTGTTCTCTCCTCCGGCCATGGGCCATGGGCCATGGCCATGGTCAGCCACCGCCATCCCACCCTTTGCTACACCGCTGCTCCATTTGGCCTCGCTGGCCAGCAGAAGTTTGTTGGGCTCAGAGAAGAATGCATTTGGGCCACGTCTAGGGCAAGATAGAATTGGGCCAAAATTATTAAAGTGATATTTGGGTTTTTTTAGGCGAGGCTTAGCGTCATGGGCCACGCTAGACCCAAGATAGAATAGGGCAAGATAGAATGCTTGGAGTCTGGTCACTTCCAGTAAGCACCCCAAGAGGGTTTTTGATGACTGGACTCGTTCGATCAGACATGACCGGATGCAGGCTGAGTCCGGTCCTCTCTACGTTCTCACAATGAGGCTAAGTCAGCGTATGTCAGCATTGACCGGACGCACCCCCCCTGCGCGTCCGATCTCTCTGCCACTCAAAGTTCGGTCGCTTGACCGAGGCTATGCCTCACTGCGCTAACTGACTGGACCCGCCTGGGGAGAGTCCAGTCTCCCCGAGGCCAGAGTCCAGTCACAGTAAACTTCGCCTCCACGACTCCAACTTCTCCACCCTTGCTCAAATTTGCTAACCATCAAGTGTATCACCTTGTGCACATGTGTAAGCATTTTTTCACAACCATTTTCAAGGGTGTTAGCACTCACTAGAATCTAAATGCATATGCAATGAATTAGAACATCTAATGGCACTTTGATAACTGCATTTCATGACGAATTTCACCCTTCTTAATAGTACGGCTATCTATTCTAAACACACTCATACCCACTTGGTGTCTTGAGTGCCAAAACAAAAAGCTCCTATCGAGTATACCTTTGCTTTGAGCCTTTTTGTTTTTCTCTTTCTTCTATTTCAAGCTTTGAGCACTTGATCATCACCATGGCCATCACCACCATCTTCATGATCATCCTTCACTTGCTCCACCACTTGGAATATACCAACCTATCTCATATTCACTTAGAGCCAAGGTTAGTACCTAGGGTTTCATCAATTCATCAAAACCAAACTAGGGCTTTCACACCCCTAGTTCAGTAGTTGCATCGGCACTCGTGTGGGACTTGCTCATATGGCGTGCGAACCATGAGAAACAACCCATCATGAGTCTGACTTCAACCGCATCTAAGAAAGAAAGCATTGAACACATACTAGGAAGACAAACGATCAATCTTGCAAGGTATAGGATGTAAATCATCAAGGTAAAAGCTCAACTATGTTCTCATTTGATTCTAGTGACAATATATACATAGTATGCAATAGCTAGCACATATCAAGTTATGCCATTATAAAAGAGAAACATATGCTTAGGGGATTGTCTTGATACTCAGTGGGGTTGGACAATGGGCTTGGTATTAGGAACAAAGTCAAGGTTGGTCTTGAGAGTCACCTCCATAGGTTCCTCAACTCCTATATGAGTACAAGGTACATATAAGGAAACATGATGCTCATGATTGTTATGACAAGGTTAAGAGTGTAGAGCGAGGGTGAGTCGATGTAGGCATCTCAGGTTCCAATTCACATAGAATGTGATACATTTGGCTATCACATGGGGCCGTGAAGAAGGGTTCATGCCTAGCTCACAGAAGTGAAATGCAACGAGTAGAGCATGATTGCATGTCTCATAGCTATGTGTTGATGACAAAGGTGCCTTACAAATGGGGACACCAGAAGCACGCAGTTGTGGGCGCTCATTCAAGAATACGACCCTTGCACTATTGGTTACATAAATTTGCACATTGCTAATATCAAGGATGTCCTCAATCTCTGAAACCCTCACAACAACATGATAGGATGATCGCTTTATCTGAAACATCGAATTATTGAAACTTAAATACTACCATCTTTTCATAGATCATATGTGTGCTTGCTCAAAGGACCCGTGGCCTATGAATGAAATCTATTTTTATACAACCAAATTCAAAACACATTTTATGTAAAGTTTTATAACATATCTTAATTGTGAGGTTGCATAAGAAGCAACAAGAGAAAAGAACATCCAAATCATAAAGTTTTGAATTGTATGACATGTATGATATATGAAATGTTTTAGCTTTCCATTGACTACACAACTGCACATTTCTTACCTAGATTACACGATGAGTGGAATGATCACTTGAAATGATCACTTGAACGGCAATAGTTGTAGAAAGCAGCTGGTGTAGCCCCGCACTGGGTGCAAACTAGGTTACACTCGTTGCGACTAGCAAGAAGATGATTTGCACAAGTCGTAAAGAATTGTGTTGCGAGTAATATCTCTAGCCATGAAGGCACTGTCTCCCTTTTCATTGTAAAATCAGTAGTCTATTATGTTCTTTGTGCTAGTGTTGGGGCCTGTAAGTGAAAGGAATGGTTGTACTTATAGAAAAAGAATAGTGAGAAGTACATGAGTTTTTGCTATAAATTTGCTGGCACAAATAAGCATTTTGCATAATGTGTGGTGGCAAGAACTAAAATGCTGGCTAGAAATTAAGAGAAACAATATAATAATTATGAGAAATTGAATGCCAGCTACAAACATTGTGCCCATAATCATAGTTCTTATTATTTATTATATAATATCCTAGTGCTCACATAATAGGCATTGTGCTGTGATGACCCAAAAGTCGCTCCAAATAAAACTTTGTAAAACCCCGTTCTATATCCCAGATCCAACTATCCCCCTCCAATCTTGAGCATTAAGTCTGGTTTCATTGAGCCCAAAAGGACCACTCCTAGGATAGGTCATGGCTCGTTTGCCCTGTAGTTCAACCTATGTGATCTTGTCATCATCAGATCCATTCCTAATCCTAGAAGGTTAACATATATAGTGCTATGCTCGATCATATGCCAACCACTCAACTCTGACTATAGGAACCCTGTCCAATCTCAAGCAATCATGTTGTGTTGTCCACTTCACATCCTTCTTGGCCCTACCCGTCAGCTTATAACTCACCCCCAAATCACCAACATCATCTCTCCCCCATGCATCTCACCACTCTCATCACTGTCTCTTTAAGTAATAACAAGAGTGAGAAAGATGAAGAATGGATAAAATATTGAAGGAAACCCATGCTCGAATGGAGAAGAAGATGAAGCTCAATACCTTTATCTCTGGACCAATTCCAAGAATAAGATTGTAATCTCCCCCCTATCAACTCCTTGATCCCATCTTAGTCCCTAATTCACACATTCAAGCATGAAGGAGATGCTCCTCCCAAGTTCCTTTAAATCTTGAAGAAGACATCCTCCTCATGGGTGACATAGAAGTTTAAGAAAGATGAGCATGAGCTTGGTGACCTCAGATTTCCAGACTTCAAGAGATGATTTCCTCACCACTTCTCTCTCTATCTTGGTATAGAAATCCACACCTAGAATAGAGCACCTCATGAATAAATATTTAGATGATTTTCAACCCTAGATTCCTAACACTAACACCTTAGACAAGCACCCCATGAAGTCCTCAACACATCCTAGGGACCCTCCTTAGACATAGTGAACCATAGCCCCTAAGAACACCAAGAACATAGATGAACACATGTTTTGTCAGAGTTTTTTAGATTGTCTGACAACAAGTATTAGACTTTCCAATAACTCCTCACAATGTTACAATGAAACCCTAGGAAAACTACAAACTAATACACTTAGGAACGGCCAACCCAGTTTCATCGAACTATCCGACGTTACTAATCGAACTGTTTGATGAACCCACTAGAGACCATATAGAAACATATCCCATCGGGAATGATCATGGACTATCTGTCCTTCAAGGGAACACTATCTATTAAGTCAAAATAAAGTCACACTTAGTTATCTTTTGCTCTTGAAGCCTAATCAACCTAACCTCGACCCATCCTAACCTATAGCAACTGGGCCAAGGTCGCGTGCGTAGAGGGAAGTGCGGTGCTAGGCTGGTGAAAGGTCCTTGTTTAGTTTTGGTAATTGAGTGACAACCTTAGGTGGACTAATTGTGTCTAATATGAGATACACAGGGAATTAGTCAACAAGTGATTGTGTTATGAAGGAGCTTATTGCACATGAGTCATGACATTGAGTCATGTGATCAAGGTGGAGAAGATAAAGACATGACTTGGCTCGACAGACCGATTGCAAGTGTGAAGGGCAAGTCAGAGGCTTTGGAGCGAGGGGCCGCGTGTGACGGTGAAGCTTGAGCAAGACTTGGCGCTGATGCACCAACGCAGCGGTGAAGAGCATGTGAGGTCAAGATCGATGAACCAATACGGTCACGTAATGATATGAAGTGGATCATATCATTTGGTGATTGGTTGGTGCATGTGTTGCATCAACATCGGAGGAGATAGAATGGAATGCACAAGGCAAAGGTATAACCTAGGGCATTTCTATTTCACCGGTCATAGGTGTATAGAGAAGTTTATAACCGGGTTTAGGATAGATGGCCGTACTATCAAGAGGGGTAAACTTGTTTACATATCGGTCATCTAGTGCCACTCGAGTGATCCAACTTTGCATACGTGTTAGGATCAAGTGGCGTGGCAGGTTGAGTGGCTAACTCCTTTGGAAAAATAATTGTGAAAATGCTAACATACGTGCACAAGGTGGTGAACTCTTAGTGGTGTTAGCACATTTGCAAAGGTGATGGAGTTTGGGCGGTAGAGAGGGGTTTGGGGTCCTGTCTCCCTCTCGCCGAGCTTGCGAGGCGGGATTCAGGCGTTTTCATGGAGATGAAACGCTTATTTTCCATTGCGCCGAAGGATGAAAAAGGAGGTGAAGTCACGAAAGTGTTTCTCGTTCAGAAACAGGCATCGGGCATGGGGTTCGGAGGCGTCAGACATGGCCACCATGTCTGTTGCCTAACCCTAGCTGCGCTGTGTTGGTGTGTGAGCACTAGACGCACTGGTGGTCGGGCGACAGATGCGTGGCGTTAGCGTCTGGTGAAGGTGGCGTCAGCAGGGTTCGAAGGCGGCGTTGTGCGGTCTATTGGTCAGACACTGAGTGCGTCCGCTGAAGGAGCGTCGAACACGTCTATTGCGGCTCTACGCGGTTTCGAACCGTTCTGGACTACGTCCATTGAAGAGGTCGCGCGTCCGACGGGCTAACACCCGACGCGTCTGTGGGCTTGTCCCTGAGCACGTTAAGTTTTTAGTGACCGTTGGAGATCAACGGGTCACATTTAACTATGGACACGTGGTGACAATCTAACGCAGCTGGCAGAGGAGCGTTAGATGCTGGCCACGTCTGGTGACCAGGCGTCAGACGCATCCGGTGCCCCCGAAAAACGCCCAGTGAAGGGGCTAACGGCTATATTTGTTTGTGGGGCTATAAATAGAAGTGGTGACTGGCCTTGGCTGGTGCTTGGCACCCTTAGGACTTAGTGTCCATGCTTTGGGAGTGCTAGGAGAGACTCTAACTCACTTGTGCTTGCAAGTGTGCGAATCGATTGCGAGTGCGTGTGATTCTAGTGCGTTGCATCGTGATATTGCATCGAGTGGCACTAGGTGTTCGAGTTACAAGCCGGTGGTGCTTGTTACTCTTGAAGGTTGCCACCTCCTAGATGGCTTGGTGGCTTGTGGCTCCGTCGAAGCTCGTAAGAAGATTGTGCGAGGCTCCGGAGAAGTTTTGTGAGGGGGATTATGCTCACCCTGTGGGGATCGCGAAGAGCAACTCTAGTAGAGCATGTCATTGAGCTACCACACTTGATGGTGGGTTCTTGCGGCGCTCTTTGGGAGAGCTCGGTCGTGGATACTGATTAGCCGCCAAACCATGAGGTGTTGGTCGACACAACGGGGACGTAGTTTGGTGGCAACCAAGTGAACCTCGGGAGAAAATCACTATGTCAACATTGTCTTTTCTTCTCGGTGGTTTGCATTTGCTTTACACAAGCATTGTATTTACTTTCATATATTTATCTTGCTTGTGTAGTTGCTCTTGTCTCTAGTTGTGCTTGTGTAGCTAGCTAGATATCTTCTTACTTGTGTAGCTAGAAGTATCCCTTTTGCGTGGCTAATTTGGTTTGTGTAACCTTGTTAGTCACATTGCTTAGTTTGTGTAGCTAAGTAATTTGCGCTCTCTAATTTGGCATTGGTTTTATTGTTATTGAGCATTGCTAGTGAGCCTAGGAGCTTTGTGCTTTTGCTTACTAGTTGTGTAGGAGCTCCCCGATGCTTGAAGTACTAGTTGCATAGGTTTATGTGACCTTGTAAGCTAGAATTGTTTAGGTGAGCTCTTGCTAGGAAGACACCTTAGTTGCTTGTTTAGGATCTTTTGTAAGGTGCTAAAGTTATAGATAGATGGGTGTAGTCTTGGCTAGACCGATAAGTTTAATTCCGCACTTGTTTCAGTTAGCCAACGCAATTAAGTTTTAGAAAGGACTATTCACCCCCCTCTAGTCCGCCATCTCGACCCTTCAGCTGGGCCGACTGCGGCTGTGGGCTTCTTCTCCCCTTCTATATATCTCTTTTCCTTTTTCTAATTCCTTTCCTATTCTTATTTCTTTCTCCCCAAGTCTATACTTGTATACAAGTAAACCTATACATGTATACACTCCTAGGGTGGGTCCACAGTCCAACCTTATGAGGTTTGCCACTCTAGGGTCTCAAGCACACACACAAGTTAATTCAATTTATAATGTTGATTAATTAGTTATTAACCAAACACAAGAATCAAGAAGTGGCAAATCACAAGTTGGTAATTAATGCACATGCTCAATCATGCTAGTTAAGGCTTACCTAGTGCATCTAGGGTTGGCTTCCTCGTATGTCCACTCACCATGCAAGGTTTTGGGAAAAAGTTTTAAAAAGTTGGGATTTTTGGCTCTGGGATTTTTAGGGTTGTTACATTTGTAGTCTCCAACAACCTTGAAAACACTAGTTAGAGGGGTATAAATAGCCCCAAGCAAGCTCACTTGTCATTGCTCCAACGGTCAATTTTTTCTTAGAACACCAAAGAATCTGCTGACCTATGAATAGTTGCACCTAATCATAATGTGGTAGTATGTGAGCTCATTTGCCAAGTTACTAGAAATCACAAGATAATCTTTTGGCCCAAGCTTCTAGAAACTACTAGATAATCCGTATGGAGGGCGTCCTATGACGATCACCTCTGAAAATAATCAATTAACATATGTCTTCGGATGCCCATATTTGTAAATCAATTTTTGGAGGCAGGCATCTTAAGATTCCTAGGAACCCATTGTAAGCATTCATCTCTAAAAATTGATTTTCAGGTGGATTCCTTAAGATGCCTGTCTATATTAATATTTGCATCTAAAAATAATTCATAAATTTTTCATATGAACTCTGACGAAGACAAACTTTATACCAAAATTGTAGCCCTCAACAGGACTACTACCTTGTAGCTGAGAAGGTTTTTATTTGAAACTATTAAGTCCAAAATATTGTTTTGAGTTCATAGATTTTGAAATTTGAAACGTTAAATTTTCAAACAACCTAGGATGTTGACATGGTCTATACCAAAGTTGTAGTTCTCAATATAATCTAAAGCTTTGTAGTTGAAAAGTTTTTTTTATTTAAAGTCATTTAGAGTCCCAAATATTTGTTTTAGGTTCAAAGATTTTGAAATTCAAAATTTTTAATTTCTAAACAACCTTGAATGTTCACATAGTTAATACTAAACTTGTAGTGGCCGAATCTATATCTTTGATGGAAACATAACTTATTTCAATGTTGTAGTACTTGACAAGATTTAAAACTTTGTCATTGAAACTGGATCCTATGGCCCATTTATGTTTGATTTTGGTGTTTGATGATCAACAAGGCCATTTAGACTAGTATTATTTGCTAGAGTTTTTGGATATAGTTCAAAGGATGCAAAGTGTACTTGGACATCGGCAAAGTGGTGATCCGGATCATCAAAGACATTAGGAGCTGTGATGAAGATCGACAAGTACATGCAAGAGTCCCAGACACAAGATGGAACCAAGCCAAACACGAAAATCACGAAGAAACAAATTGAATAAGGGCTCGGCAGGGCATCGGACCGGATCCTAAAGGGCATCAGACCATAGGCCACCGAACCCTAGCTGGGAGGCATCCAGAAGGCATCAGACCAAGCATCGGACTAGTAGAAGGACAGGCATGAGACTATACACTGCTGCTGTTCATAGAGGAGCATGCATCGGAACGAGCCAGCAGTGCAACATCAAACCATAGCGTCCCGGTTTGGCCGGAAGCTCAACAGTGAAGACGGCGACGAGCGGTCTAGGAGAGGCCATCTCGGAGACCCACTTGCGCATGGGGAAGGCTTAGGGAATATCTACGGAGTTGTCTGACCGGGAGCTTGGCCCTTTGAAAGCCCAAGTTTGGTTTTGGTAATTAATGACACCAAGTTGCTAATGCCATGTGTTAAGTGTTTTGAGTTAGGCATAAGCAACACATGTGATGAAGGTGTACGTGGCAAGGAGTGGTGGCCACAAGATCACAAAGAGATGGTGCATGAACATGAAATGTTGATCATAATGGAATGCACATCAAATGATGGACTTGATGATCAAGTGAAAGAGAAGGATCTAAGAGCGCAAGGCAAAGGTATAACCATAGGGTTTTCCTTTTGCCGGTCTAAGTTGAGTAGAGAAGTGATTGACCGGGTTTAGGATACGTAGCCGACTATCAAGAGGGGCAATCACGGTTAGCTCGGGAATCAAGTGCCACTAGATCAATGTCTTGAGCATATGCATTTAGGATCTAGTAAAGAGCTAACATAACGCCTTGGAAAATGTTTGTGAAATGCTAACACACATGCACATGGTGGTGTACACTTGGTGGTGTTAGCACTTTTGCGAAGGCGGTGGAGTTTAAGCGGTGGAGAGGGGTTTGGGTTCCTCTCTCCCTCCCGCCGAGCTTGCGAGGCGGGATTCGGCGCTTTTTGGAGAAGTGAAATGCCTATTTTCTTTTGCGCCGGAAGTCGGAAAAGAAACGGAGGTGAACGGAGGTCACTGCATTGACCGGACGCTGTACCGGACGCGGTCTCGGTTTGACCGGACGCGTCCGGTCAGTTCAACGCGGCTCGGTGCTGCTAGGGTTTGTGACCGGATGCGGGTCTGGCCTGACCAGCGCGTCCGGTCAGTTCAACTGGGCGTAAATGTTAACCACGCGACCGGCGCGTCCGGTGCCTCACGGGACCGGAGCGTCCGGTCAAGTGTCCAGAGAGGCCGAGCGCAGCGAAGCGCGATCGGACGCGGCTGGCGCGTCCGGTCACGTGCGACCGGACGCGTCCGGTCGCGTCGGGTGCTTACTGGAACGCGACCGGACGCTGGCCCTGTCGCGTCCGGTCAATCGAAGGAGCGCGTCCGGTCACTGTAACGGCTAGTTCTAACGCGCACTGTTCACGTTCGTCGTGTAGTGACCGGACGCGTCCGGTCACCCTGACCGGAGCGTCCGGTCAGCGCGATTTCTGCTGCGTCATCCGTAACGGCTAGCTGCGTACCCCTTCGTTATAAATAGATGGTGGCCGGGGTTTGAGGGAAACTCTTGCACATTTTGAGACCTAGAGACATCCTTTGAGCTAGAGAGCAACCCCTCCACTCATCTCTTTGCATAGTTGCATATCTTGAGTGAGATTGAGTGAGATTCAAGTGCATTGCTTGAGAGTTGTATTCTAGAGGCACTTGATCTTCGAGTTGCTGCGGATTTCTTGTTACTCTTCCGTGTTTCCCGACACGGTAGACGGCTTGGAGCAGCGGAGGTGATTGAGCTCGCAATTGGAGATTGTTGGAGCCCTCACCAAGTGTTGTAAGGGGTTCTTGATCCTTCCCCGCGGGAGTTCGCGAATTGGATACTCTAGTGGAGCTCGTGGCTTGAAGGATCCCCATCTTGTGTGCGGTTGTGCGGTGCCCGCCGAGGGCTCGACTCTTGATAGTCGATTAGCTCGCGAACCGACAAGTGGGTGTATCGCCACAACGGGGAGTAGCTTGCCGGGAAGCAAGTGAACCTCGGGATAAATTCTTGTGTCATTCTCTTCCCAAGGATTTCTCTTGTGTGATTGATTTATTGGTACTCCTCATCTCTACACGGCGGTATAATCACTCGAAGCTCTTCTCTCGTATTACAACTTGTTTCTAGCTTGTTGTTGTTGTTGTGTTTAGTGGATAGCCTTGTACTAGACGTGTGTAGGTGGCTCGCTTAATTAGTTAGAGCTAGTGCATTTTGCTCCGCCACCTTTTGTTCTAACTTGTGGTTAAGTAATTCTTGTAGAAGTTTTAATTAGGCTATTCACCCCCCCCCTCTAGCCTATTTGGACCTTACAAGTGGTATCGGAGCCGAGGCACCGTTTATTTGAGGCTTAACAACCTACGGTGAAAAAGAAATGGCTCAATTAAGCTTGCACATCAACAACACCAAGAAGGCACCTCACTTTGATGGCACAAATTATGCATATTGGAAGGTTAAGATGACCGCACACCTCAAGTCAATCAATAGAGAAGTGTGGAAGGTCACCGAAACAAAATTTGAGGTTGCTAATCCGGAAGCACCTACACCGGTGGAAGAGAAGAAGCTCCAATGCAATGACATTGCCATTAGTGCTCTTCATGAGGCACTAGATGACAAGACATTTGAGCAAGTGAAGAACATAGAAGTTGCACATGATGCTTGGGCCAAGCTAGAAGAAACATTTGAGGGCACTGAAGGCACAAAGACCGCTAAGGCATATATCTTGCAAGAAAAGTTTTCTAGCTTCAAGATGCAAGAAGATGAGAGTGTACCGGAAATGTTTCATAGATTGCAAGTCATTGTGAATGAGCTCAAGGCACTTGGTGAGGAAGTCAAGGACAACCAATTCTCTATGAAGTTCTTGAGAAGCTTGCCCAAGAGATTTGATACATTGATCACCGTGCTAGTGAGGACTACATTGAAGGATTCAACTCCTCAACAAATATTTCAAGAAGTGATGACTGATGATTCATATAGAGAAGATGATGAGAAGGATGAGTTGGTCAAGAAGAAGAAGAAGGAGAATGAGAAGAAAGATGATGAAAAGAAGAAGAGTGTGGCATTCAAAGCCACCACATCCAAGGGCAAATCCAAGATTGAATCATCAAGTGAAGAAGACTCAAGCTCTTGTGATAGTGATGACATTGATGAGAAGATGGCTCTCTTTGTCAAGCAATTTGGCAAATTCATGAAGAAGAAAGGCTTCCGTGCAAGAAGGAGAAAGAACTCATCCAAGAAGAATGAGCATACCATGAGATGCTTTAGATGCCATAGCAAGGACCATCTCATTGCAAAGTGTCCTTATGATAGTGATGATGAAGATGCTATCAAGAAGGAGAGGAAGAAGCAAAAGAAGAAGCAAGAAAAGAAGGAGAGCTCTCATAAGAAGAAGAATGATTCTCATGTTGCTACATGGGATAGTGATGATTCCTCAAGTGATGATGAGGATGACAACAAGAGCAAGAAGAAGGGACATGCTAGCATTGCCATCCAAGAGAAGGTCTCCCTCTTCGACACTCCATCGTGCTTCATGGCTAAGGCCGCTAAGGTATCATCCGATGATGAGGGTGATCATGATAATGATAGTGATAGTGATAGTGATGAAGAAGAATTCACTAAAAATGAACTAATCACTATGCTAGAAGATTGCACTCATCATTTTAAAGAATCTAGAAAGGAGTGCAAGGGCTTGCTTAAGGAAAAGAAAAACCTTATGCAAGAACTTGATGAGCTTAGAGCATCTTATGAGAGTCTAAAGGTAGACCATAAGAATCTTCAAAAGTCTCACACTAAACTTGAAGAAGCTCATTCCTCTCTAGTTGAAAAATGTGAAAACATGCCAACTAATGTTGAGAAAGCTAAAACTTGCAACATAGGCATATCATGTGATATAATTGATGAACCTTTTCATAAGCCTATTGTTGTTGCTCCCACTAACCCTTCATGTAGCTCATCTACATCATCCTCATCTAGTAGTGATGGTTTCACTTGTGATTCCTCACTTATAGTTGAGAATGAAAATCTCAAGAAGGAGGTAAAAGAGCTCAATCACACCTTAGCTAAGGCTTATGGTGGTGAGGACCGCTTGCTTATGTGCTTGGGTAGCCAAAGAGCTTCTCTCTACAAAGAGGGATTGGGCTATAACCCCAAGAAAGGCAAGGCCGCTTTTGCTCCTCACAAGACTCGTTTTGTGAAGAACAATGGTAGCTATTGCAAAAGTTGCAAGCAAGTTGGTCACATAGAGCAACATTGCATGAACAAGAAATCCAATGCTAATGTATCCTCAATTAAGTTTGATTCTTTCTATATACTTACCAAGGGTACAAATAGTGTTCATGCTAAGTTCATTGGAGCACCATGGATGGGCTCAAAGAAGAAAGCCATTTGGGTACCAAAGAGCTTGGTCACTAACCTTGGAGGACCCAAACAAGTTTGGGTACCTAAAAAGAATTGATCTTATCTTGTAGGTCAATTACAAAGCCGGAGGAAGGCATTGGGTGCTTGATAGTGGGTGCACTCAACATATGACCGGGGATTCTTGTATGTTCAAATCAATTGATACAAGTCAAAATGGTGGTTTTGATGCTATCACTTTCGGCAACAACAAGAAAGGCAAGGTCAAGGGGCTTGGTAAAATTGCTATCTCAAATGACATGAGCATATCTAATGTGTTGCTAGTTGAGAGCTTGGATTTCAAATCTTTTGTCAGTGGCACAACTGTGTGATCTTGGTTTCAAGTGCATATTTGGTAGTGATGATGTTGAAGTCATAAGTGTTGATGGGTCAAATTTGATATTCAAAGGATTTAGACATGGTAGCTTATACTTGATTGACTTCAATGATAGTGAGACACAATTGACATCATGCTTGCTTAGCAAATCTAGTATGGGATGGTTGTGGCATAGAAGGCTTGGTCATGTTGGAATGAAACAATTGAACAAACTTTTGAGGCATGACTTAGTTAGAGGCTTGAAGGATGTCACCTTTGAGAAGGATAAACCTTGTAGTGCTTGTCAAGCCGGTAAACAAGTTAGAAATACACATCCTAGTAAGAGTGAAATGAGTACATCAAAGGCATTTGAGCTATTACACATGGACTTGTTTGGGCCAACTACATACACTAGCATTGGTGGCAACAAGTATGGTTTTGTGATTGTTGATGACTACACTAGATACACTTGGGTGTTCTTTCTCTATGATAAGAGTGATGTTTATGATCTATTCAAGTCTTTTGTCAAGAGAGTGCAAAATGAGTTTGAGACTACCATCAAGAAGATTAGAAGTGACAATGGTAGTGAGTTCAAGAACACAAGAATTGAAGCTTTATGTGATGATCTTGGTATTGGACATCAATTCTCACCAACCTACACTCCTCAATCCAATGGTGTAGTTGAAAGAAAGAATAGAACTTTGATTGATATGGCTAGATCAATGCTTAGTGAATACAATGTGAGTCATTCATTTTGGAGTGAAGCTATCAACACGGCTTGCTATTGTAGCAACCGTCTCTATTGCCATGGGAAGCTTGGAAAGACACCATATGAGCTATTGAATGGAAGAAAGCCCAACATTGCATACTTTAGAGTGTTTGGTTGCAAATGCTATATTCTCAAGAAAGGCACTAGATTGAGCAAGTTTGAAAAGAAATGTGATGAAGGGTTCTTACTTGGTTATTCTACCACAAGCAAAGCATATAGAGTTTGGAATCTCACAAATGGCACCTTGGAAGAAGTTCATGATGTTGAGTTTGATGAAACCCAAGGATCTCAAAATGAAGCTCAAAACCTTGATGATGTGAGAGGAGATCAATTGTCAAATGCAATGAAGAACATGGACATTGGTGATGTTAGGCCAAGGCAAGTTGATGATGATGATATTCATGTGATCAACCAAAGTGTGCAAATTGATACAAATCAAGCAAGCTCTAGTGGTACTCATGATGAAGCTCAAGATCAAGGTCAAACAAGTAGAAGCAATCAACTCCCAATACTCCAACCTACTAGTATTGCAAGAGATCATCCATTGGACCAAATCATTGGTGGAATTCAAAGTGGTGTTCAAACTAGATCAAGGCTAGCATCCTTTTGTGAGCACTACTCATTTGTGTCACTTGAAGAACCAAAGAAGATAGAAGATGCATTGAAGGATTCCGATTGGGTAAATGCCATGCATGAAGAACTAAACAACTTCACTAGAAATCAAGTTTGGGAACTTGTTGAGAGGCCAAAGAACTACAATGTGATTGGTACCAAATGGGTCTTTAGAAACAAGCAAGATCAAGATGGCATGGTTGTAAGGAACAAAGCAAGATTAGTAGCACAAGGATACACTCAAGTTGAAGGTCTTGACTTTGGAGAGACATATGCACCGGTTGCAAGATTGGAGGCTACTAGAATCTTATTAGCATATGCTTGTGCACACAACATCAAGCTCTATCAAATGGATGTCAAGAGTGCATTTCTTAATGGCTACATCAATGAGGAAGTTTATGTTGAGCAACCTCCCGGTTTTGAAGATGATAAGAAGCCCGACCATGTTTTCAAGCTAAAGAAGGCATTGTATGGTTTAAAGCAAGCACCTAGAGCTTGGTATGAGAGATTGAGGGACTTTCTTCTCTCTAAAGGGTTCAAGATGGGAAAGGTTTACACCACTCTCTTCACCAAGAAGCTTGGAAATGACTTGTTTGTGTTGCAAATCTATGTGGATGATATTATCTTTGGATCAACCAATCAAGACTTTTGTGAAGAGTTTGGAAGTATGATGGCTAATGAGTTTGAGATGTCTATGATTGGAGAACTTAGTTACTTCCTTGGACTTCAAATCAAGCAAATGAAGAATGGCACTTTTGTAAGTCAAGGCAAGTACATCAAGGACATGATCAAGAAGTTTGGATTGCAAGATGCTAAGCCAATGAGTACACCAATGGGCACAAATGATCAATTGGGTGTTGATGCTAGTGGCAACATGGTAGATCAAAAGCAATACCGGTCTATGATTGGAAGTTTGCTCTATGTCACCGCTTCGAGGCCGGATGTGATGTTCAGTGTGTGCAAATGTGCAAGATATCAAGCTTCACCTAGAGAAAGTCACTTGAAAGCAACCAAGAGGATATTGAGATATCTTAAGGGCACTCATGATGTTGGATTATGGTTTCCAAAGGGGTCTAATTTTGAGTTGATTGGATATTCGGACTCCGACTATGGTGGATGCAAGATTGATAGAATGAGCACAAGTGGCACTTGTCAATTGCTTGGAAGGTCTCTTGTTTCATGATCATCAAAGAAACAAAATAGTGTTGCACTATCTACCGCCGAGGCCGAATACATTAGTGCCGGTAGTTGTTGTGCACAATTGCTTTGGATGAAGGCCACTTTAAATGATTTTGGAATCAAGTTCAAGAATGTGCCTTTGTTTTGTGACAATGAAAGTGCTATCAAGATGACTCAAAATCCGGTTCAACATTCAAGAACGAAGCACATTGACATAAGGCATCACTTTATAAGAGATCATCAACAAAAGGGTGATATTAGCATTGAAAGCATTGGCACCGAAGATCAACTAGCCGACATATTCACAAAGCCACTTGATGAAAAGAGATTCTACAAGTTGAAAAATGAATTGAACATACTTGACTTCTCCAACTTGAGATGAGTGCACCCCCATATTCCTATATGACATGCCTCTCCTCCAACATAGCAAGGTAAAGTTGTTTGGCATATCATTCATACTTTGCTAAGGACATGTTTAGAACATATAGACATATTTGCATGACAAATAGGCTCATTCATGAAAATCAATTGAGTTTAATGTATGTATGGTACCACTATTGCTTCTATGTTTGTTTGATCTAGTGGTAGCATATGACATGTTTGTGGGCTTGCAAACCTAGTGTTGAATCTAGAAAATAAGCTCATGATGTGTAATTCAACATGGTCAAGATAACCCTTATACTTTATGAGGTGTGAAGAAGCTTGTCCTTGGTTCAAACCGAATTACATATTCTAGGCAAGTGATCTAGATTGAACCATAATTTGGACTCCCTCATATTGATTGACTTAACTCTCACTAAAATTAGCACCTTTTTGGTGATTGTTGACAAAGGGGGAGAGAAAAGTCACAAAGATAGAAAAGTCATAAAGGGGGAGAAAGATATAGTAAGGGGAGAGAAATTAAAAAGTTAAGTTACTAAAGGGGAGCAAGCTCATGAATGTTTTGTTGCATTTGTATGTGCATTAACATGATGATTTGTTGCATTGCAAAGCTTAAATTCATATTCATGTTTGTTTGGTGATTGCTAGAATTAAAACTTGAATGATGTTTTGTTGAGAGTAGCTTTACAAGTAGTATCTAGACACCCTTTGCTTATAATGTTGATCTCACGGGGTACTTTAGTGTTTGTGATCTTTACAAGTGATGAATTACAAGTGGTGTCTAGCTACATCGATGCTAAGGATGGTATATAAAGGCAACTCCGATTGGTATCACGCTTCAAAGGTCCATTCTATATACCTTAGCATCAATTTGATAGTAGTAACTCTCCCAAAATTCAAATCCATACATTTGTGCATAATTGAACCAAACTCATGGAAGCACAAATGTAATACTATCAAAATTGAAAATTGATTTCATTTCATATCTTTGTGATGGTTGTCATCAATTACCAAAAAGGGGGAGATTGAAAGCCCAAGTTTGGTTTTGGTAATTAATGACACCAAGTTGCTAATGCCATGTGTTAAGTGTTTTGAGTTAGGCATAAGCAACACATGTGATGAAGGTGTACGTGGCAAGGAGTGGTGGCCACAAGATCACAAAGAGATGGTGCATGAACATGAAATGTTGATCATAATGGAATGCACATCAAATGATGGACTTGATGATCAAGTGAAAGAGAAGGATCTAAGAGCGCAAGGCAAAGGTATAACCATAGGGTTTTCCTTTTGCCGGTCTAAGTTGAGTAGAGAAGTGATTGACCGGGTTTAGGATACATAGCCGACTATCAAGAGGGGCAATCACGGTTAGCTCGGGAATCAAGTGCCACTAGATCAATGTCTTGAGCATATGCATTTAGGATATAGTAAAGAGCTAACATAACGCCTTGGAAAATGTTTGTGAAATGCTAACACACATGCACATGGTGGTGTACACTTGGTGGTGTTAGCACTTTTGCGAAGGCGGTGGAGTTTAAACGGTGGAGAGGGGTTTGGGTTCCTCTCTCCCTCCCGCCGAGCTTGCGAGGCGGGATTCGGCGCTTTTTGGAGAAGTGAAATGCCTATTTTCTTTTGCGCCGGAAGTCGGAAAAGAAACGGAGGCGAACGGAGGTCACTGCGTTGACCGGACGCTGTACCGGACGCGGTCTCGGTTTGACCGGACGCGTCCGGTCAGTTCAACGCGGCTCGGTGCTGCTAGGGTTTGTGACCGGACGCGGGTCTGGCCTGACCAGCGCGTCCGGTCAGCTCAACTGGGCGTAAATGTTAACCACGCGACCGGCGCGTCCGGTGCCTCACGGGACCGGAGCGTCCGGTCAAGTGTCCAGAGAGGCCGAGCGCAGCGAAGCGCGATCGGACGCGGCTGGCGCGTCCGGTCACGTGCGACCGGACGCGTCCGGTCGCGTCGGGTGCTTACTGGAACGCGACCGGACGCTGGCCCTGTCGCGTCCGGTCAATCGAAGGAGCGCGTCCGGTCACTGTAACGGCTAGTTCTGACGCGCACTGTTCACGTTCGTCGTGTAGTGACCGGACGCATCCGGTCACCCTGACCGGAACGTCCGGTCAGCGCGATTTCTGCTGCGTCATCCGTAACGGCTAGCTGCGTACCCCTTCGTTATAAATAGATGGTGGCCGGGGTTTGAGGGAAACTCTTGCACATTTTGAGACCTAGAGACATCCTTTGAGCTAGAGAGCAACCCCTCCACTCATCTCTTTGCATAGTTGCATATCTTGAGTGAGATTGAGTGAGATTCAAGTGCATTGCTTGAGAGTTGCATTCTAGAGGCACTTGATCTTCGAGTTGCTGCGGATTTCTTGTTACTCTTCCGTGTTTCCCGACACGGTAGATGGCTTGGAGCAGCGGAGGTGATTGAGCTCGCAATTGGAGATTGTTGGAGCCCTCACCAAGTGTTGTAAGGGGTTCTTGATCCTTCCCCGCGGGAGTTCGCGAATTGGATACTCTAGTGGAGCTCGTGGCTTGAAGGATCCCCATCTTGTGTGCGGTTGTGCGGTGCCCGCCGAGGGCTCGACTCTTGATAGTCGATTAGCTCGCGAACCGACAAGTGGGTGTATCGCCACAACGGGGAGTAGCTTGCCGGGAAGCAAGTGAACCTCGGGATAAATTCTTGTGTCATTCTCTTCCCAAGGATTTCTCTTGTGTGATTGATTTATTGGTACTCCTCATCTCTACACGGCGGTATAATCACTCGAAGCTCTTCTCTCGTATTACAACTTGTTTCTAGCTTGTTGTTGTTGTTGTGTTTAGTGGATAGCCTTGTACTAGACGTGTGTAGGTGGCTCGCTTAATTAGTTAGAGCTAGTGCATTTTGCTCCGCCACCTTTTGTTCTAACTTGTGGTTAAGTAATTCTTGTAGAAGTTTTAATTAGGCTATTCACCCCCCTCCTCTAGCCTATTTGGACCTTACACCCTTGCGAGGGCATCCTTACGAGGGGCTCCAATGAGGACTGGGCGGAAGCGAGGAGCTTCTCGATACCTCGGTAAAAATACCAGAGTCATCGACGAGAGTTTGGATCTCTATCATAATCAAGCTTCCACATTTACATTGTGTACCTAAGGTGTGTGCTTTACCTTCCTTGCTCAGTTGTAGGCTAGTTGATTGGATTCGAACTTAGGTTGCATAACTCTTGCGGTAGAGATAGCAACACACCAAACAAAACCTTAGTTGCATATTTAGGTAGTTTATTTCTTGCATAGGTTTTGACTTGATTGAAATTAGAGGTCATAGTTAGAAGTAGTTTTTAAGTTGCCTAATTCACCCCCTCTCTCTTAGGTGTCACGGTCCCTACAGTTTGAACCCCCAAAGACACTTTTTTTTTTGGTTTTTTAAGTTTAAACGAAGGCAGACATCTAAACATGCCCGACTCTTTAAATGCCAGGTGGGCGCATAACGACTGACTGCCTCTATAAATGGTGATTAACAACGATGATTGGTTAGAGGCCAACGGCGTGCTCACCGCTGAAAATAAATAATGTCCGTCTCTAAAAATTGCTCAGTCAGAAGGGTTACGTAACTTGGACCAACAATCTCGCAGTTTTCTCCTTGATGGAAATAGGGGATAGAATCAGTTGAAATGCATTGCTCTCTTCCAACATGTTGGACTCTTAATTTATCCATGGGCCTCGGATCAGACTAATCATTGTTCAAGTGATTCACATTTCCAAACAAAACAATAACGGAAGATGACAAACGTACTCGCAAAATTTGTTTTCTCTAAAATTCTATAAGAAATCCAAGCCCAAAATTTTTGGGTACACGGAACCTCCAAAATTGCACCTAGGATGCTTTCTTCCCCAGGAATTGTATATGAAATACGCAATCTGTTCTGATTTCTGAACAGAGAGAGATACTGGTTCTGATGAAAAGACCTGTATCAGCAAATAGAAAAGTTAACCAATCAAAGGATGCTGCTTCTGATATCTTCTTGAATCCCCTGCAGGAATCTGGGCGGCACTGGTGCCGTGGTGACCGTGACCGTGACCGCAGCCTCGCCGCCGTCACTGGTGACCGTGGCCGCGATGATGGGCACACCGTGCCGCCGGAACACCGCCAACACGTGCGTCAGCGCGCCCGGCGCCGCACCACCGGCAGGCGGACGGCGAAGCACGACGCCTTCCCGGCCACGACAACCTCGGCCGCGCCGGCGCTGGTGGGCACGGCCGTCGTTGCTGCTTTCGTGAACGCGGCGTGTGCCTCGAGCCCCGCGACCGTGGCCCGCAGCACCCGCACGTAGGCGATCGCGTCCTCCAGGATCCGTGCCATGCTCGCCTGCAGTACGCCATGGCCAGTCCGCGCGCGATGACGAACGTGGTGAGACTGAGAGTGAGACCGTGGCCAAGACCGCAGGATGGAATACTAATTTCCTGAAATTCGTTGTTTTTTTTACGCCTCTCATCTGGGTGTAGTTGTAGGTTTGTTTGTACACGGGTGGTGTGTAGTGTGCCTGTGTTGAATGGGCGTGCGTGAAATTCGTTGTTTTGGTATCTTGAGTTACTATGGAACTAACATAGAAACACTTCTTTTCTGATTAAGCAATTCTACATCTTTTTTATGACGAAACATGATGGGTCGTCCCATATTGAAAATAATTCAGTCCTCCAAACATTAACCGAGATCTTGACTGCATGCTTAAAGATAAAACACTGTTCGATAATTTGATGTTAGAGAAAAATACTGTACCATAACTAATAAGTCAAGCTGATAAATTCAAACAAATAGGGCCATATCCATACCAGCAGGAGACACCAGACCACGCATACAGTGTTCTTTTATATTCAAACAATTGCAAACACAACGCAGCAAGCATCTGATTTTTTCTTATACATCACATAAACGAGCAAGCAACAAAACGGCAGTATTATGAACGGCAACACACAACGTTGACGGATGGCAACAGAGTCTGACCCGCTGTTCTGTTTTTATTCATTCATTCTAATACTAAGGTAGCACGAATACGACAAGAGCAGCGTATATTCATGGATTTGTCGGCCACCACACCGCCAATTTGTAACCACCATAGAGCATAGATGACCGACATCGGGGAAGCGAAACTCGAATAAGTCGATTAGCGTCCCTGTTGATTTGCGTCGAGCTTATGCTCTACTTCAAGAGCTTACGCGAGGCTTGTACCGCAGCCCCTGATGTACTTCCCTCGTGATTCTTACCTTCCACTGCTTCAATCGCAACAGTCGCCCCAGTTGATACGGCTGCCACAGTACCAGCTGTGATGGCCGTCACAACAGCAGCTGTGGCGCCAATAGCTGCTGCTACTGGTCCAGTAACCACAGCAGCAATCCCTGTCGCTGTTGCAGCCACTCCTAGCAGCACGCCTTTTGTGAGACGTAAGGCGTTCACTGCGTTTGTTTTCTCGTTCTCTGCGTTTGTTTTCTCGTTCTCTGCGTGTGTTTTCTGCGGACGAGCAAGAAACAAATATAGCCACTTTTGTGTTAGCTTGATCATAACAAAATGTAGGACTATATATAATTAACTAGTGTTAGTTCCATAACTGTTTCTCTCTTCTACAAACCCTTTCTAGATAAAAGATACAAAATCTAGCTTCTGTTTTGTCCTTATGTAGCAAGGCGTCTCCACATGGTACGCCTCCAACAAAGGAACGGCACTACACTTCCCCAGAACAACCCTTCACTGCCTGTTCAAAAACGCCATCACTGTTGGTTTCTTGAACTGGCAGTGGAATGGTGGGCTCATCATTGCCGGGTTTTCCAGAAAATCAAAGTCACAAGTCACGCGATATTTTGCACCGAAAACGCACACTTAGTGGCCATTGGCGCTCAGACCCATGACTCCAAGATTCACGCATTCGTCACCTAAACACTCCACCCATACTTGTGTCCATTCGGGATATTCGTCCTCTCCATTTTATGTTCATCTGGTTTTGAATCGAGTATTTGGAATCCTAAACGAATTCAAATGAAAAAGTGATTAACTACAAAATTTATAACTTTTGAGATCTTCATCTTTCGTTTTGGTCATTTCTCCATCCGAGGTGGTTTGAAGAATTTGAATTTCAAATGTGAGGAAATTTAAACATAATTTTCCATGGATAGATAATTTCAAATGAAAAAGTTGTTAACTACAAAAGTTGTACAACTTTTTGAGATCCACAACTTTCGTTTTGGTCATTTCTCTATATGTGGTCGTTTGAAAAATTCAAAATTCAAATATGAGAAATTCAAACATAATTTTGCTAGATAGATGATTTCAAATGAAAAAGTTATCAATTGCAAAGTTATACAACTTTTCGAGATCTACAATTTTCATTTTGGTCGTTTCTCCATCCGAAATCCTTTCCTACCACTACACACTCACTTGTAACTATAGAGCATATGAATTCCTTTGGTATTAGCTCTATAAAATCTTTAGCTTGCCAAGAAATACTTAATGTTACGACCTGGGAAAAAGAGTGCCTAATCACAAGGATATGCCAGAATCTTTTTGAGTGTTCGTTCGAGAACTACGATCTTTGGCTCTAGAACTGAACCATTTCCTTGTATCTGAGAAGAATTTCTAGGTTAATAGTGACCAAGGATGTTTGATCAAAATAAATATATATTTTTTCTTATTTCTATTTTATGATTGACCAATATAAACATAAACAACTTTAAATTGGACTCGTTTCCCCTCAAACAAATAAAGGCTTAGGCTAAAAAAATCCTACCTAATGGGAAAGTCGCTGGCGAAGTCACAAGGGCCGATAGTGAAGGTCGTTTCTGTAGTAGTGCTAAGTACCTATCCTAATAGACATCTAAACTTGCGGTTGACTTTTGTGAAGGTGGACCTATGAGGCAACGCCTCCAAGGAGGTAAACATGAGGGTCGCTGACAAATTTCGCCCACCTAGGCAAGGTTTTCACCTAGAGATCAGAATATAAGAGGGCTATGGAGTACCATGAAAACACCTCCAGGGTGGAAAACAGCGCACGAGGTGTCGCCGTTTCGAGGCCGGCAAGGCGTTCGCTAGAGAGTAAGTGGAGACAAGTGGTTAGTTGTATGATTGACGGAAGAATCAAGCTTTGATGGATTCATGGTATCAAGGAGCCAGATGCATAACGCCACAGGAAAAGGCAGAATCCGTGATGCATTCCAGAAACGTCGCCTCTAATGGACCCGCGACACCGCCATGGCCCTTTCCCCATGGCTGACAAGTCTTGTGAGAGCAGAAACGGACGAGAAAAGGATCTATGTTGAAGAAGAGATAGTCTAGTTCTTCTACCAGCTATGGGCCATCGACTCCCTGCCTCCTCCTTAATCCTAAGGATAGGTTTTCCACCACCAGTGTGTCGAGTCCAAATCTGTTCTGGATAAGAAAGGAGTTCATCCGATCCAAAGCATTGATCAACCTAGAAGATTGCTTCCCTATAAGGAGACTAAATTGAGTTGAGAGGGCTCCGGTGAAGATCAGTTTCTCAAGAACCCTACGGGTGGGAAGCTAGGTGGGGTTCACCTACATAGACATGTTGAATAGGAGCGCCATGGCCCATGGCAGAAAGAGGACGTTGCAACCAGAGCCTCAACCTTGAACGCATCCAATGGGGAGCTGACCCCTCCGATGCAATTGAAGCAGCCACACCCCACATCCACATCCCCCTCCTACAAGGTTCAATCATGGGCATGTCTAGAGATGCCCAGTACCAAGGCCGGCTGCGCCTCTGTAGCAAGGTCACATGCACCTCCCCCTCATCCAATGCGACAACTTTAGAGACAACATACAGTGTAGCACTGTTGGCCTATTCAAGGCAACCAAGGTATTGATGTCCCTTAGAACCCACCCTTTGTGATTGATACGAGATATAGCGCTTTGACCTTTTATAATTTTGGACAACTGGGTCATTTTGTGGGAGTTTGTATAAAACCAAAAGTATATTGCATCTGATCGCCCTGTTGCATTATTGGTCATCACATGAATACTTGACCCAATTGGAAATCTGATCGCCCTGTTGCATTATGTCTAGGTAGTGCCAACTAGGGTTTAGGCTTTTATCACATTGAGGTGCCATATCATTAATTGACTCAGTGGTTAAATTTGACCAACTGTGGGGTAGTCAATGTGTTGTCCGGTCTGATATCCCTAGCTGAGTCAGAGATTGAGTTATCTGAGATCTACTACATAGAGTGGCCTTAGTAAATTAGGGAATTAGAGTATAATGAAGGATCCTGATGAGCTTTCCTTCTCATAGAAGATTACCTAAGAAAAAGAAAAGGAATTCAACGTCCCCCCTCGCTCCTTTTGGACTAGTGGGCATCTCCCCTCCCGGTGCAGTGGCCCAGCCTGCCCTCAGGCCCAGATCGGCCTCCTCTCTCCCTCCTCGCATGGGCCGCAGCCTAGCAACTAGCAGCAGTCGCAGCCCGCGCCGCCTCCCCTCTCTCTACACCACTGCCAAGTGGGACCTGCATGTCGGCGCTGCCTTCTACCTCCAGCCGACCCTCCCTCTCGACCCGTCATGGCCGGCCACTGCACGACCGCGCCCGCCCGTGTGACTAGGCCCTGCCGTGTAGACCGGGTAGCCCCACGGACCAAGCCGCACCAATCCCCGGTCCCGCTCCCCTGATCCAATCTCCAGTCCATTCCGCTCGTTCCGCACAATACCGAGCCAGCTGCCATTGTCGCTTCGCCGAGCAATCTCCACCACTCCGCTTCACTCTCTCCTTTGCTTACTTCAGTGGCCTAGAAGCCTCATGAACCCCATGTTATATTTGTTAAGTACGACATGTACTTATACTTGTTTATTTTCATTATTTTGACCAAAATCCCGGATGGGTAACAGATTATGGCAGTTATGATAACTTTCCTGAGGATTACCAGACTTGTGGTTCACCGGTCAACCGTTCCTGTGGCGCTTGGAGACCTCACATGAAGATTAGATTTGAGTTTCCGTTACTTTGATAATTTATTTGTTCCAATGTATGGATTATCATTCGATATGTAACAAACTCTAAGCTTGATACAATGTCAGAAGTGGGAGCTTGATACAATGTAATTTGTCATCTTATGTGTGCGACTGATTCCTAGGCACACATAGGATTCTACATTCGATTTTGTCCTTAAAATCGGGTGTGACAAATTGGTATCAAAGTCAAGTTGACTGCAGGACGCAAGCCTAGTAGAAACTGATCGTTTTAAGGTTTAGAAGTTGCCACACAAATCCTTGTTCTATAAACCTTGATATTTTCTTCTATACCATATCCTTATCCTTGCTATTCATCTCCACCTTGTTGCTTGTTTTAAGTTTTGTTCTCACCTTTACTCCTTGCCTTGATATGCTTTTAGAATCCTCTCTTACCACCTTCTTGTGTCATCAGAATGGGAGCTTTAGAATTTTACGCTTAATATGAAGAGAGCGGTAGTATCGCAAGTTGAGTCAATGGTTGAAATTGTGCACCTTTAATGCCTTGTTGTATTGTCATTATGATTTTTGCTTGATTCAGATCTTTGAATGATTGCAATGATTTGTAATTTCTACCTACAATTTCATTTAGATATACTGTTAAGGCATAAGGAATAATGAATAGATAGTTGGGTTGGTTTTTCTCATCTCTGCGGGGTGCTGTTTTTCTGAGCAGCTCGTGTTGATCAGGATATATCTCCAAATCTAGACGTCCAAAAGTCATGAAAATTTTAGAGATGAAATTAGACTTCTTAACCTTTCATGTGCCGCTGGAATAACCCTCATACCTGTTTTAGTTTGAGAAATATAGCTGTTGCAAGTTGAAGTTTCTAGGCTGACAAATTCTCTGGACAGAATTTAAGTTTTGCTGTTTTACCTTAATTTAAACAATAGAATCTGGAAAAGTCATCTATAAGAAAGTTATATATAATTTCATAAGCTTTCCATCCATATAAAGAACATCTCTTTTTGATATCTAAAACTCGGGATATAGCTGTTTCTTTGCACTGCTGTTGTTGTAACTTGCCCAGAAAACTTTTCAGCTTTACTCTATATCCTATATAAGTGATCTTTAACTTGGATATCTCTAAAATCTTGAATGTTGTTTTGGAAAATAGATGGCCGCGAGGGGCAGAGGTAGGGGCTGTGGCAGAGGTGCCCCCATGGATCCACCACCACCACCACCCCAGGTCACCGTGGAACAACTCATAGGAATGCAAACACAACTGATGCAAGCAATGATGCAACGCATGGATAACTAGCCCGCAGGAGGACCACCGCCTGCCCATGTCAGGGACAAGCGTGGTGAGTTTATGAAAGGCCATCCTTTGGTGTTCAATCATGCCACTGATCCCTTGGAGGCGGATGATTGGCTAAGGGCAGTGGAGAAGCAGCGGAATATAGCACAGTGCAATGACATGGAGAAGGTGCTATATGCATCGGGACAGCTTCAGGGGGCAGCCCAAGACTGGTGGGAATCATATGAGTATGGACGTCCTAACAATGCTCTTGCTATCACCTAGAAGGAGTTCAGGAAGGAGTTCAGAGCATACCACATTCCTGAAGGACTGATAGAGCTTAAGCAAGAGGAGTTCCGGGCTCTCAAGCAAGGATCTATGACAGTGAGTGAGTATGTGACAAGTTTGCCTAGTTGTCACATTATGCTCCTAATGAGGTGGTTGAGGATGCTGATAAGCAGTGTTGCTTTCTCAAGGGTCTATATGATGGTCTTCAGCTTCAACTTTTGTCCAACACCTACCCTAACTTTCAGGCTCTTGTGAATTGCGCTATCGTGATTGATAAAAAGTGCAAGGAGATGGAAGCTAAGAAGAGGAGGCTTCAGGGACAGGCCTCTAGAAACAGCTCTCGTCAGCGCACCAACCCCCCACGAGGCTATCAGTAGAGGTACTAGGGGCCATCCAATCGGTGGAACCACCCCCAGAATCAGCAATGTCCTCAGAACCAGTAGCAGAATGGCAACCAACGCCCCCAGCAACAGATGGGCAATCAGGCATCACGTCAGGGGAATGCCAACAATGCTCCCATGAAGAATAGTGCACCCAATAACCCCAATGTGTGCTATCGTTGTGGTGAGGTTGGACATTATGCAAATCATTGTCCTAGGAAGCAGAATCAACAGGATCCTCAGAATCAGAACAACAACCACAAGGGGAAATCTCCATAGCCACCTCCTAACACTGGAAGAGTGAATCATGTGTCTGCAAAGACCGCACAGGAGGCGCTAGAGGTTATGCTTGGTACGTTCACCATCAACACCACACCTGCTACAGTTTTGTTCGATTCTAGTGATTTGCATTCTTTCATTTCACAAATGTTCATTAGACAACATAGTATACCCCTCTGTGCTCTCAAGGATCCTATATTAGTCAACTCACCTGGGGGAGGAATGCAAGCTTCTTACTTCTGCCCTGCACTTCAACTTTCTTTAAGGGGGTAGAGTTCAAGGTGAATCCTATTGTGTTGAGAACAACTGGATTGATCTTATTTTGGGTATGGATTGGATGATCCAACATCGAGTTGTGGTTCAGTGCAAAGAGAAAGTGGTAGCTCTAACTACACCAAAGGGAGATAGAATTAATGTTGAAGTTGTAGTGCAAGAGCCACAGATAGCTATAGTGAATCAGCTAGGTGATGGTGCTAGGAAAGAAGATCCAGCTGTGGATGATTTCCTAGATGTGTTCCCCGATGACTTGCTAGATATGCCACCCGATCGTGACATTGAATTCATTATTGAGCTTTTACCTAGAACTGCACCTATAGCTAGGAGACCATATAGAATGGGGGTAAATGAATTAGAAGAACTTAAGAAACAACTAAAAGAGTTACAAGAAAAAGGTTTCATTCGCCCTAGTTCTTCGCCTTGGGGAGCACCTGTTATCTTTGTTGACAAGAAGGATGGTACTCAGAGGATGTGTGTCGATTATCGATCACTTAATGAGGTTACCATCAAGAACAAGTACCCATTGCTTAGGATTGATGATTTATTTGATCAGTTGAGAGGTGCTTGTATGTTCTCAAAGATTGATCTTCATTCTGGTTATCATCAACTAAAGATTCGGTCTACTGATATACCCAAGACAGCATTTACCACGAGGTATGGGTTGTATGAGTATACAGTGATGTCTTTTGGATTGACCTATGCACCTGCATACTTTATGTATCTGATGAACAAGGTGTTTATGGAATATCTTGACAAGTTCGTTGTGGTATTCATTGATGATATATTGGTCTTCTCCAAGAATGAGGAAGAGCATGCTGAACATCTAAGGTTGGTTTTACAGAAGCTCAGGGAACACAAGTTGTATGCCAAGCGAAGCAAATGTGAATTTTAGTTGAAGGAAGTTTCTTTTCTCGGCCATGTAGTCTCCAATGGTGGAATCACAGTGGATCCAATCAAGGTAAATGATGTGTTGAGTTAGAAGCTGCCAACAAATGTTAGTGAGATTCGTAGCTTTCTTGGGTTAGCTGGATACTATAGGAGGTTCATTTAAGGATTTTTCTAAGCTTGCCAAGCCTATGACTGCATTGCTAGAGAAGAATACCAAGTTTGTGTGGTTTGAAAAGTGTCAAGCTAGCTTTGATGAGTTGAAGAAGAGGTTGACTACAACTCCAGTGTTGACATTGCTGGATTTGAGCAAGAAGCTCTCCATCTATTATGATGCATCTCGCCAAGGTCTAGGTTGTGTTCTTATGCAAGAAGGAAGAGTAGTTGCTTATGCATTAAGGCAGATGAGGAAGTATGAGCTGAACTATCCTACTCATGACATGGAGTTAGCGGCAGTGGTTCATGCTTTGAAAATATGGAGGCACTATCTTATTGGTCATAAGAGTGACATCTATACGGACCATAAGAGCTGAAGTACATCTTCACTCAGTCAGATCTGAACTTGAGACAATGTCGATGGTTGGAGTTGATTAAGGACTATGACTTGAAAGTGCATTATCATCCGGGAAAGGCAAACGTCGTGGCAGATGCTCTTAGTAGGAAGAGTTACACAAATAGGATCCAGGCATCACCTATGTCTAAGGAGCTATGTGAGGAGTTTGAGCGACTGAATTTGAGCTTTGTCACTTATGCTATGGAACTTGAAGTGGCGCCTACCCTGGAGCAAGATATTCACAAGGGACAATTAGAGGATGAGAAGCTGAAGGAGATAGCAAATAAGCTAGTGGTTGGAAAGTCACCAGGATTTCGCATGGATGAGAATGGAACTCTATGGTATGGGAAGAGGATCTGTGTGCTTGAGATAAAGACCATCAGAGATGCAATTCTGCGAGAGGCCCATGAGTCAGCTTATTCTATACACCTTGGAAGTACTAATATGTACTTAGATCTTAAAGATAAATATTGGTGGTATGGATTAAAGAGAGATGTGGCGGAGTATGTTGCATTGTGTGACACCTGTTAGAGGGTTAAAGCTGAGCATCAAAGACTAGCAGGTTTGCTACAGCCAATGAAGATACCTGAGTGGAAGTGGGAAGAAGTTAGTATGGACTTCATAGTTGGTTTGCCATGCACTCAAAGAGGTTATGACTCGATATGGGTAATAGTGGATCACTTGACAAAGGTTGCTCATTTCTTACCTACCAAGACCACTTATTCTGGACCAAGGCTGGCAGAGTTGTACATGGAAAGGATAGTGTGTCTACATGGTGTTCCTAAGAAGATCGTATCTAATAGAGGTACACAGTTTACATCACACTTCTGGCAGAGAGTACATGAGTCCTTGGGAATTAAGTTAAACTTCAGTTCAGCTTATCATCCACAGACCGATGGATAAATTGAAAGAACCAACCAAATATTGGAAGATATGTTGAGAGCTTGTGTATTGCAATATGGTATAAGTTGGGACAAGAGTTTGCCTTATGCTGAATTCTCTTACAACAACAATGACTAGAATAGTCTTAAGATGGCACGTTTTGAGGCTTTGTATGGACGCAAGTGCAGGACACCTTTGTTCTAGAATCAAACTAGTGAGAGCCAAGTTTTTGGACCTGATGTTCTCAGAGATGCTGAAGAACAAGTGAGGATGATCAGGGAAAATTTAATAGTGGCTCAGTCTCGACAAAAGAGTTATGTCGATACAAGGAGAAGAGATTTGATCTTTCAAGTGGGAGATTATGTGTATCTTAAAGTATCACCAATGAAAGGCATAAAGAGGTTCAGCGTGAAGGAAAAGTTAGCACCAAGATATATTGGCCCATTTAAGGTTCTTGAAAGAAGAGGTGAAGTGGCTTATTAATTGGAACTTCCAGAGAGTTTGTCAGGTGTACATGATGTTTTTCATGTGTCATAATTGAAAAGTGTTTGCGTGTACCTGAGGAGCGAATACCTTTGGAAGAACTTAGTGTGAAGGAGAACCTTACCTATGAGGAGTGTCCGATTAGGATATTGGAGACAGCCGAAAAAGGTAACTAGAAGTCGGGTCATCAAAATGTGCAAAATACAGTGGAACCGCTATTCACAAGATGAGGCTACATGGGAAAGAGAGGAAGATTTAAGATTGGACTATCCACATCTTTTTGAGTCATCATCTTCCGAATCTTGAGGGTGAGATTCATCTTAAGGGGTAGGTTCGTAACACCCTAAAAGTTTCATCTTTTGAATTAGCCTAAATTAATTTAATTACGCTTTTATGTGTGCATACAAATTTAGGAGAATAATAGTTTTTGCCAAATTAAAATAAATCATAAGGTTAGTAACATGTTGATGCATTCATGCTGCTGCATTTTTATTCTTGTGTTGTTTGGTTTTGAGCAAAACTCAAAAGGATTCAAAATTTTATTGAAAATACTTTTGAAAAATTGTTTAAGAAAAAGAAAAGGAATTCATCCTCCCCCCTCACTCCTTTCGGCCTGGTGGCCATCTCCCCCTCTCGGCGCAGTGGCCCAGCCTGCCCTCAGGCCCAGATCGGCCTCCTCTCTCCCTCCTCGCATGGGCCGCAGATCAGCAACTAGCAGCAGTCGCAGCCCGCGCCGCCTCCCCTCTTTCCACACCACTGCCAGGTGGGACCCGCATGTCGGCGCTGCCTTCTACCTCCAGCCGACCCTCCCTCTCGACCGTCATGGCCGGCCACTGCACGACCGCGCCCGCCCGCGTGACCAGGCCCTGCCGTGCAGACCGGGTAGCCCCGCGGACCAAGCCGCACCAATCCCCGGTCCCGGTCCCCTGATCCAATCTCGAGTCCGTTCCGCTCGTTCCGCACAATACCGAGCCAGCCGCCATTGTCGCTTCGCCGAGCGCTCTCCACCACTCCGCTCCACTCCCTACTTTGCTTACTTCAGTGGCCCAGAAGCCTCGCGCTCTCCTTCCCAACACTACCGCATCCTCCTGCCTCGTCTCCCGTCCCAGCGCCTCCTATTCGCCGACGCCGCAGCCATTGCCGCGAACGGCCATCACCGCACCACCTCCACCCCTTCTCCGGCCAAACAGATCACACGGTGAGCATCCCCATCCCTCCACGACCCTCTCCGACTCCTCAATAGCGTCTTAGGGGGCCTGAATCGGGATTTTCCCGATGGCCGGCCACGTGCCGCCACACTTAGCTTCGACGTCGACAGCTCCGGCGAGCCTCCGGTTCCAAGCCCAGCTTGACGTGTAGGCTGCAGCGCACGCTCCGCACCAGCACAGCGCCACACTGCACGAGCGCACACACAGCGCAGCGCCACACTGCACGAAGCAAGCATCAGGCGCCCATGCTCTGTTTTGTTCTTGTTAGCTTGTTTTTTTTTTTTTAACATTTCTTGTTAGCTTGTCGATGTCAGTCCAAAGTCATTCACATTGAGAACCAGCTGGTGCCTGCTTGGTCAGCTCAGCGTACGCTCGGGCTGGCCACCCGAGTTCGAGTGTTGATACTCGCTCGGGTGCCTCACCCACCCACTTGTTATTTTTAGCTATCCGCACGGATAAGTCATCATTGTCGTATCTCTCAGCCGTATACGCTTAGCCTTATATATAGGTTATATGTTTAGTTTATGCACTAGGGGTGTGAGTGTGTTAGAGTGTGTGTCTGTGGTGTGAGTTGGTGCGTGAGTTCAGATACTATACCCTTGTACTCGAAGATTGAGGCAATAAAAAAAGTCATTCACATTTTATGGCTGATTTTCTTTATAAAAACAAATCTAGAAATACAACCCCAAATACACCTTTACCGTGGACACGGTCCATGGTGGACCACAATCACACTCCACCACCGGTCCATGGCCGTGGACCAAGTCCGCAGCATAGTGCACACTTCAGTTTTATTTATTTTAAATCAAAAATAGTTCACAGTATTTACAGTTTTGCCATCTAGTTATTGTTTAACTCATAAAATCTCCGTTTAAACTCCATTTTCATCCGTTCAAGTTGCGTTAGATTCGTAACGACGTAATCTACGCGTTAGTAACAATGTTTACCATGTCACTAGCCCTGGAATTTCATGGTTTAAATCCTAACTTGAATAATGTTTATGTAACTAGATTAATAAATAAATTTTCGGTAGTAGTTTCTTTTTCACCGTAGCTCGGATTAGAGTGCTATTCATGTCTATGTGTTCGTAGCAATGCGTAGATTAGTTTTATAAGTTTTCAACATCTTTTTCCACTGTTGGTGTAATGTTCTAATTATAGTTCTTGTTTGCTTCGTGCATGATTGTCTCTAGATGATTGTATGTTGATGTATAATCGAGTATAGACGGTGAGCAGTACCTCGGTGAGTAGGATCAATATTTTAAAGACCAGGACCAGCAGGAGCGTTTTGAGCAAGGCAAGTATAGCATGGGATCATCCTTGTTGTCCTATTCACCTTAATAATATTTAATCATATGCATGTGTCTACCTTGATACCGTAGATATGTTTCCTAGTTATTGATATCCCGATTCCTTGTCACCTTGGGAAGATTTGCATATGGGTAGCTGATGCTAGTGCTCAATTAATTATGATCATGAACTGTAACTTGATTAATGGAATATGCAACAAAGAAATAAAAGATGCTTTTTAGCAACGTGAACTAAAGGGTGAGAGCATTTGGCTTTATACATGATGCTCTTGTCCTCCTAAGGACTTATCTGTAAGTGATCACCCAGAACTTACAGTACAACCATGAGTGCTATATGGCTCTGGCTTTAGTCAAGTATGAGGACCTTTTCTAGCTTGTTAGTGGTTACCCCGAAAAGGCGCAAAAGGGGCTTGCCGAGACGGGTATAGGACAACCTCTATCCTTATGAGTATAGCCGCGAAGGATTTGTGCCATTTGAAAGGGAGGTTCCTACACCTGCTTGTCGATTGAAAACCTAGCGGCCCTAACTTGTTAGACGAACCTTTGAAAGACTTCACAGTGAACGATGCTGACCTTTCTTGGAAGTGGGTCAAGAGATTAGCTACCTCGGACGAAAGGGTAAATCACGGCTCATGGGTAAAGATGTACAACCTCTATAGAGTGTTCAAAACTGTTATAACAGCCGTGCTCACGGACACGAGCGACCTGGACTCCTTATGGAATAATGACAAATGATCGCGATGTTTTTAAATGCTATTCCTTATTCATGTTATCAGTTTCATGTGATTAATTGGGGCATTGCTAAACTTGTTACTGCTAATGCTAAAATTTGACTCATTAAAAAACTAATTGCAGTAAACCCGTGTCTCAGCCTTTTTGAGCCTCATGAACCCCATGTTATATTTGTTAAGTACGACATGTACTTATGGTTGTTTATTTTTATTATTTGGACAAAAATCCCGGATGAGTAACATATTATGATAGTTATGATAACTTTCCTGAGGATTACTAGACTCGTGGTTCACCAGTCAACCGTCCTTGTGGCGCTTGGAGGCCTCACATGAAGATTAGATTTGAGTTTCCACTACTTTGATAATTTATTTGTTCTAATGTATGGAGTATCATTCGATATGTAACAAACTCTGAGCTTGATACAATGTAATTTGTCATCTTATGTGTGCGACTGATTCCTGGGCACACATACATAGGATTCTACATTCGATTTTGTCCTGAAAATCGGGTGTGACACCATGACAGATCAAATATAAAGAAGCATGGACCATATCTATGAAGAAAACAAAGCCCAACTAATGTTCTCTCTATGTAACTTTGGAACAAGATTTGAACAAGGTCATGAAAATCTCGATGTATTAAGAATGAAAGTCTCCTTGGAATTCTCTGAAATAGGGAAGTAGATAAGAAGATGGAATTGTTCTAAAAAAATCTCGAGGACTTTTTTGATCAATTCGGAGTCCAGACCAACATCAAATCAAACGAGCACCCACAAATCAATAGGAGAGCAGAAGGCGGTGCAGAAATAGGTGGGGCCAATGGACTGGACTCCATAAAACTTAGGATATTTGCAAGTCAGTTTGAGCTTTCCATTTTACCACAGGTTCCTAGAGTATAAATATGTGATCCTTGGCCCCACCATATAACAAGTTCAATTAGAATGTGACTTAGTGAGGGAGATAAGGTAGAGATCTGAGGGCCATGCACTACTATAGAATGGTCATCACCGTCGGCTCCCGACCCCTCGTCACCACCATTTTTGGCTCTCGGCGGTGAAAGTTGTTGGTGATGAAGAATGGTCATTAGGGCGCCAGTTGTGAACCGGTGGTGATGATAGCCTATCACCACTGGTTCGTGTTAATAACCGGCGGTGATTAGGATTTCTAGAAATTCCAAAATCTGGTAAAAAAAGTAGCTAAAATATTTGATTTAATCCTGGGAAGACCCCACTAGAGGGAGATAAGGTAGAGAGCTGAGGGGTCATCACTGTCGGCTCCAGACCCCACATCACCACCATTTTTGTCTCTCGGCGGTGAAAGTTGTTGGTGATGAAGAATGGTCATTATCGCCGGTTGTGAACCTGCGGTGATGATAGTCTATCACCACCGGTTCGTGTTACTAGCCGGAGGTGATTAGAATTTCTAGAAATCCTAAAATCGGGTCAAAAAATAGCTAAAAAATCTGATTTAATCCTAGGAAGACCCCACCAGCCAGCCACATGGTCGCAAGTAACGGCAATGATAGTCAATCACCAGCGGTTCGTGTTACTAGCCGGAGGTGATTAGAATTTGTAGAAATCCTAAAATCAGGTCAAAAAATAGCTAAAAATTTTGATTTAATCCCAGGAAGATCCCACTAGCCAGCCGCACGATCACAACTAATGTGATTTTTATGCAAAAAACCGCGCGCTGCACGGCGGTGGGATTTGAACCTGAGACCTCTGTCCTCATGCATAGCTACTCTATATGGCATATTTATTCCCCTAGTATTCATTTCTGAGGATTTTAAAATGGATATTTAGGATCCTAAACGACTTCAGTTGACAAAATGATCAACTACAAAGTTGTTGTTCTAAACGAGATCTACAACTTTGATGTTGGTTGTTTCGCCATCCGAGGTCGTTTGAACAATTTGATTTTAAAAGTGTGGGAACTTCAGCCATATTGTTGGGACCTCAAATGATTTCAAATGAAAAAGTAAGTCATTAACTACAAAGTTGTAGTTCTCATCAAGATCTACAACTTCAGTTTTTGTTTGATTTTCTATCCGAGGTTGTTTGAAAATTTTGAATTTCAAAATTTATGAACTTCATATACAAATTTGAGATCCTAAATGATTTCAATTGAAAAAGTCGTCAACTACAAAGTTATAGATCACATTGAAATCTACAACTTTAATTTTGATCATTTTTTAATCTGAGGTAGTTTGTACAATTTGAGAAATTTGAATTTTAAAATATGAGAGCTTCAAACATAATTTTGGGACCGTATGTAAATGATTTTAAATGAAAGAGTCATCCACTACAAAGTTGTAGTACTCGTCGAGATGTACAACTTTGATATAAAGTTTATTTTCATCCGACTCTGTTTGAAAAAGTTATGAATTTTATTGTGTTGCACCATAAGTCCAACCTCTGGTGAAAGTTATTTTTACCTCCGATTCGTAACACAAACTGGCGGTGAAAAATGGGTCGCCATCACCGCCAGGTGGTAACACAAACCAGCGGTAATGATATGCTATCACTACCGGTTCGTGTTACCAGCTGGCGGTGATAATCGCCCCTATTTTCACCAATGGTTCGTAACACGAACCGGCAGTGAAAATCATTTCACTAACGGTTCGTAATATGAACCACCAGTGATGAGTATCACCACTGGATTTTAGCAACCGGCGGTGAAAGTGGCGGCGGTGATTATCAATTCTATAGTAGTGATGGTGAATTCAAGGTAGGGATTAGAACATTGATAATCATCATTTAGTATTTTAATTCAATAGGGTTAGAGGTGTATGTTATGTATCCTCACTAATCTTCGATTACATCATCAAATTCCATATATATTGCCAATGATCTTGTGTCAAATATTTATGAACATATGGTAATCCCAATATTGAGCTACACTGGTCTACTATGATGCTTTGTTTCTTTCATTTGTTTGCAAACATATGTTCTTAGGAGGGTTAGACGATTTTAGTCTTTCTCCTACAGATTCACCAAAGTAGTGTGTGATTGTGGATTGCCTTTGTTCATTTACAGTAAGCTAAAGGGCAAGGTTCTAATAATCATTTAACCACTTAGTTGTTGTTTTATCTTTGTTACCATGTACGTTATGATAATCTCTAGCAAGTCAATCTTGGCTAGCTAGTCTAATTATAGCCTCTTGGTGGAATCTTTAGTTTTATCATGTGCTTGCTAATTACCCTATCTAATCACCTTCCAGTTCATTTCTAATCTTATTTGTTATATATTACATAAAACTTGGTTCTTTTTAGTAGAGGAAACTGGATAGTTGATCCATTTGTTGTGTTGGGTTCGATATAAACCGCCTTTGAATACTCTAAGGGAAATGCTACTACTACATTGTGCGCTTGCAGTGTAAGATATGTTCTTTCTAGGGCTAGATGACACAATGCCAGTTGGTCAACTCTTGCAAATACATCAATGTAGTACGTGTGAGTGAGGTTATTGATTATGATCAATGCCCCACGGGAGAGGTGGAGAGAGAAACAGTCAAGTGAACAAGTAACCTCCATTGTACCTAGACTAAGTCGTATTCTTGGTAGTTTCACATACAAGCCAACCTAGGTTTTGGGATCGGAGAATGCTTTTCATCTATCTTGCTTAACATTTACAATTTTGTTCTAATTTATTGTTTTTCTTAAATTTACTTGTTGTGCAACACAAAACCTTTCTCGAATGGATTTAGTTAAACCTAGTTAGAACTAGATACAAACATCCATTTGTTCCTTTTGTATTCAATGTTAAATCATGGAATGCTCTGGGAAAAGAGATGTAGTTGAGGTCAGGCACTTGCATTTGTTTAATTGTGTACATATAGGTCACCATTTCACTAACAAGTGCCCTAGGCATTTCCTAGGTGCAACATACCAGATGTCCCCATAATTTGAGGTTACTCAACATCACCTATAATCTCTAAAATGTACTAAGCCTATAAATTATTGAAAATTTCACAATAGTTTTGCTTTAAATTTGAATGGAATTAACAAGAAATTCATATAGTAACCCAAATATAAACATAATGGTATCACAATCGTAGCATTTTATTTACTGAAACTCTGTTCACCTTCTTGATTATTCATACAAACAATTGTTTCACAAAGAAGGTTGGTATTGACGACTTCGATGGCCCCTAACACGACTATATGCAGCTACACGAACACGCCTCCTTGTTCGCGTTGATCTAATCCACCAAAAAGAAAATGATATGATCAACACCGTGTTATCATACCCAATCAACAAATATAAGAACAATCAATAGAAAACATGGATATAATGCAATCTAAGGATGGCCCTAGTGATCATGCTAGGTATGGGAAGTTGATCTAGTATCTCTAAGCGAAAGTGACTTATGATGTGCAGTTGAATAGAAGTGAAGCTCGCTGGAAATTGTTAACAAAGTGCTACTGTCCTTTATCTAGATATTGCTTGACAGATTGGATTAAATACAACTTGTCCAACACACAGCAGATGTGTAATTTTGGATTGTTGCTGAATATTTCTGATATTTTTAATTTATCCTTTTATTTTTATGATATTTTCTGTTTCTATTTCAGATATGTGTTTTAGATTGGTCTAGGTCTGTTTTTGATTTTATTTTTTTGAAATGTAGATACAAAAGCATGGATCGGTAATAGTTTTATTTTGCAAATCGTAAACAGACTAACATGTGTATTTAGAACTAGCCAATCCATGGGCACTTCAAATTAAGCATGGGATTAGTGGAATGAATTGGTGGGATCCTGGGAAGGGATCAGGTGCGCAGGCGGGATCTACCCAATCCACACGTGGTTTGTGTCACACATGAGATACGAGCCCTTGATATCAAACAAAGGGTCTGTTTGGATACATGACCTAATTGCTATCTAGCTAAAATTTAGCTAAAATTAACTCTAGTGTATCTAAACAGTAGAGCTAATAGGTGAACTAATTTTTAACCAAGTCTTCAACTAGTTTTTAGCCAACTAACTAGCCAACCATAGCTAATTTGCTCTAATTTTTAGCCCAACTAGTAACTAGACATGTGCATCGAAACATGCCTAGAGTCTAGGAAGTACTAGTACCTAAGGCCCTATTTTGGATCCATGGAGATAACAGTTAGCTGCTAATAATTAGCTCCTTCAACAAGACAAGAATTAATATCTCCTTTTTGAAGGTAATTTTAAGGGGGGCTTACTGGATCAGACAATGATCTCTACTGTCTAAAGAAGAAGACAGACCAGCTATGAAGCAAGAAGTTGGAAGTGATGTTGGAGATCTTCGGAAGTTAGAATGGAGGCAACATAAGATATTAGAGAACCATATAGATATCTTGTTTCTCTTTGCTTTTGAGAACTCTTCGAACACATGGTTGATATGTGCCAATGTGTGTCGAGTTGTGATGAGTGATTGTCAGGAGACGATCAAGCTTTGGTTGGGTTTGAGACTAACCCTAGCGTCAATGTGTGGGCAACATGTCTCATGGTTGTGTTGGTGTGCAGGTGTGTGGAGCACAGAGATGGTCGATGGCCATGGATAAGGTCAAGTAGAGACGTGTTGTGCTAATGGAGTGGGAGTGGTGAAGGACGAACGTGAGGCTTGGACCGACGAACCAAGGTGCTCGGAAGACTAACTATGGGTGGCTAACACTTGGGGACATCGACGAGAAAGAGTACATGTGGAGGAGTAGACCATGTTAATCAAGTCAAGATGGTGGTTGACCAATTAAGTCAAGCGGAGGCACTGGAGGACTTGGTCATCAGGTGGTTGATGATGGACGTGACTCGCGTTAGGATCATGGAGGAGGCATAGCCAATACGCTTCTCTAGAGGAGTTTGGTGGTTTAGGCCTCAAAACCACCAGGGGACAGTTTTTGGATTTGGGCCTCAAAATCTGGTTGGAGTTCAGGATGGACTTGGAGACGGCACATGGCGTCATCACAAAGCTTGTGTCAAGGCGAAGCAAAGTCATGAAGAGCTTGAGGCCATTGGATCCACCGATCAAAAGTTGTTCCATTTTGCCCCCTGGGTTAAGTTGTTCAGCGAAAATATCTAAGGGTGTGGCTTGTTGGGAATGTGTAATAGGCCTATAAATAAGATAGGAGGCTACCCCAACCAGCTATCTCTTCAGTTTTCATTCCTAGCCTAAGACTAGTTGCAATAGTTATTTCCTATGTCTTTCTGTTGTTGGGATCCGTAGTGTAGAGAGTGATTACTCTGATGTGTTTAATCTTTCCTCTATGAGAACTAGACCTGGTTGATCTTCAGCAATAAAGAAACCATGTCCTATGAGATCTAAGTCTATGTTCTTGCTTTGAGTTGGATTTAGTTTTTCCTTCCCTTCCTCCCCACTCTTCACCGTTTTGTGGGATCTTGAGTTCATGAGGTTTTGGGGTTGTTTGATTTGTTTAATTCGTGCAAGGACCCTTAATGAAGATATTTGCCAAGTGAATCGATCAGATTCATCATGAGCACATTTTTCACCTTGCGAGGAAGTTTTATGAAAACCCCAATTCCCTTGATGGATTCTCAAATATACTGTGTTTTCATGATTTGTGAGGTTTGATTCTTTGGGAATATCATCTAATATACCTATGAGTCATCTCTACAAAGTTTGGGATTTTTCTGAGTCCTTTTGGATCTAATTTGGATTTTTGTGAGAGGTTTTCAGAGTGCAAGTCATCAAAACCGGCCTAGCTGACTCTAGCTGGCCAGGTCATGGTGCCAACAGGCTAGGCTGCTCCTCACACTGGCCAACTCAAGCTAGCAGCCGGCTAGGCTGCCTCCCAATAGGCCAGTAGCTGCTGTTTGCCCTAGAACCGGCTAGGCCGTGTGCGCAACCGTCCAAGCCGGTTTGGCAGCTTGTGCACCATTTTGTCTTGCATTTTCACGAGTTCTTTTGCTTCGTTCACCGCATTGCTTTGGTGGGTGTCCTGCTATGTTCTCTGGGTTACCCAAAGAGCATCTAGTCACTAGGTTACTCAAGGGCATATCAATAGGTGTTGTTGGTGTTTTTTGGTGGGTTGTTTGGGATAGTGGCCATTTCAGAAGAAATTTTGGTTTGGCTCCCATTCACCCCACTCTGGTCTTCTTTCTCGATCCTTCAATAGGATTGGAGTGGGTTAAGGATCAATCTACCTTAACTGGTTCCTGGTTCACGAAGGCGACTTGGAGCGTGGTAGTAGCAAGGATCCCTTCTTCGATGGGACTGACTATAGCTACTAGAAGGTTTGGATGTCTGCTTACTTGCAGAGCATCAATTCAAGAGTTTTGGAGATTTGTTTGGCACATGACTACGTGGTTTTGGCTGTTCGAGTTGATCAGATCTAGATTGATCAACACGAGGCCAACAGTAAGGCCCAAAATGCCCTTTTTGTGAGTCTTTCGCTTCCTGAATTTGATCGTGTTTCAAATCTTGAGACGGCTCATAAGATCTTGTCTACTCTTGAGAGGTATCACGAGGGCACATCCCATGTGAAGACCAGACTTTTTGAGACTCATAGTCAAGAGTATGAGAACTTTGTGCAGCTTCCAAGAGAGTTAGTCTATTCGATGTTTTCGTGACTTTAATTGATTGTGAACAAGATGCATGCTAGCAAGCTACAACTACCCTATGATGATCATAAGAGGGCCCTGAAACTGATACATGCCCTAGATCGGAGGGTTTGGGAGATCAAAGTTGTCATAATCATTGAGTCCCTAAACTACAAGACTCTCACAGATATAGACTAGTAATCAAGAGCCAAAATCGAGAACCCATCTAACCCAACGATGGTTCTAGTGTCTTGTCTAAGAGGATCTTCTGCTAACTCCTAACCCATTGTTTTCCTTGTCTTCTTTGATGTCTATCACCGAGGAGCAGGTTGAGATACTTGGTGATGATGAGCTTGCGCTGGTGATCAACAGGTTCAAGTGGTTCCACAACAATTGCAAGAACTGCCAGCGTGGTGGACAAAAGGAGGCTGCTTCAACCATGGAGACCCCAACCACTTCATCGCCAACTGCCCCAAGATGAAGGACAAGTATGACTCTAGCAAGCACAAGGAGAAGAGCGAGCACACCTTCGGCAAGCACAAGTCTAGGGGGAGGACATTCGACAAGAAGGCACTCAAGAAGCAGTTACACAAGACCACCAAAGCTCCAGAACACGCCTTCTTGGCCTCTCTTAGCGACGTCAACATCGACTCCGGTGACGAGGACACTTCTTCTTCTTCTTTGAGCGACAACAAATCCTAGAGGAAGGTTAGGGACAAATAGACTTTGCTTCCTCACCGACACCGTCAAGGATGGCTTCTATGTCAAGGCACTTGGTGATGAGACTTTGGGGGTGATGGTGACGCTACTAGCAATGACTTCAACTTTGAGGTACAACATTCCACCGATGAGCTTTCTACTGAGCTTGATACTTGCAATGTTGCCTTGCTGAGTTAGGATAAGTTGCTTAGGTGTGTGGTAAAAGTGAAGAACGGGCTTTAGGCCAAGCTAGAACAAGTGCTTAAGGATCTTGAGTTTGCTAGGGCTCCTATCGTATCTAACGATAGCTGTGTAGTGCACATGTTAAATCTTGCCACCCTGCAAAACAAGTATGCCTGTTTGATATATGAGCTAGATGAAGTGAAGTCTAGGCCGAGTCTTTTGGGTGCGTGCAAGTAGTGCCCCACTTTGCAGGCGGGTGCGTGCAAGTAGTGCCCCGCTTTGTAGGCTGAGGTGCCTGAGAAGAGTGCTAGTATCGCTTTGCTTGAGAAGGCTAGCTGTGAGACCCCTCAAGGTGAGTGTGCATTTTGTTAGGGTTTGATCCATGTACTTAAGGCTTGTCGTGTATCCAAGACTAGATCTGAGGAAGAAAACACATCCCTTCAAACTATCTTGAGCTAGGTGTCTTTTGGTGAACCATAGTTGGGGATGATGGTGTTGGTGAACCGAGTGTTGGCTTTGCTGCTGATGGTGTTGCAGGTGAAAATCTCTATGGAAAATTTGGTGTGTAGTGCGCTGAAACCAAGTGAGAAACCGCTTCTTTCCACTACACCTAAGTTCACCAAAATCATTCCACTAAAGACTACGAATCCAACCACCAAAGATGGAGTGTTTGAGGAATCTCTCAAAGCCCCACCTCAAAAACAAGTGTGGATCCCAAAGCCTAATCATCTGAAGAATCCATTGGACACACTTCCTGGCATCCTCGAGGAAACCCTTCCAAAAGCCTAATAGCCTCCACCAAGAGTTAACCATACCCACAAGAGAGTGAGGCAACAACCCAAGAGAGTGGTGAGGTATCACTGTGAGTATTGCCATAGGGATGGTCACTTAGTTGAGTTCTATTTTTGGAGGAAGAGGAATGAGAGGCGTGTGGTGGAAATGAACAACTAGTAGGACATGTACCACCCTCACCATGGTGTAAATGCTCCACCTGTTCAAAGGCACATGGGTAGGCCAAGAGGTCCAATGCCTCAAGGTGCTAGTTCTTGTGGTGGTCGTTTCCGGTAGATGCAAGTTTTCCTAACTATGGATCCTGTGGCGGTGGCTTTGTTTTTTACCCTCCTAGCGGACCACATTTTCCCTATCGTGGTGATTGCTTTTTGGCTAGGCTTAGGATGTGTGGTTTTTATTCTAACCACATTCCTGAACAAATGATTCAACACTGGTATGCTCCATAGTTTACTAGCCATAGTGTTGTGCAATTTGCTCATCCCATGTCTGTCTATTGAGCAGGTTGGAGGACTGGAGAACACGTGTCTCATAGATTTTGACTGTTTGTGCCAAATGACCAAAAATTCAAAGTGGTTCTCTAGCCTCAACCCCGTCCATGGTAAGGAATACATCACATTCGGGGATAATACCAGAGGTAAGGTTGTTTCTCATGGAACCATCAATGTTAATAAGAGTTTTTGTTCTCAAGGACGTTGAGTTGGTTTCAAATTTGCATTTTAGTTTCCTCTCAGTTTCACAACTCCTTGAGGATGGTTTTGAAGCGCAGTTTAAGAAGGGCTTTGTCACATGTATTGGACTCTCGAGGGAACTTGATTTGCTAGATTTCCCCTTTTGGGCAAGTTTTTCGGGCTAATTTCTCGAGATCCTTTGGTCCTTCGCAATGTCTTGTGGCTGGGCCTTCTTTTGAGCTTTGGATGTGGCATTGGAGGTTAGGCCATTTAAGCTTTGATCTACTTGATAGACTTAGCTCACTTGGTCTCATCCAAGGATTGCCCAAGTTAAAATTTGAGAAAAACTGTAACACCCTCAGTGTTACCGCGCGTAACAACACACCAAAGCATATCATGAGCATCTTATTTATGTGATTTAGCATGGGTCAAAGTTCGTGGAATCATTTTAGTAATTTTAATTAGATAATGAAAATGTTAAATGGAAGTTGCCGCAATAACCGTGTTGTATCGCTTAAGGTTCAAAAATGAATTTTATTTAGTAAAACTGTTATAGAACATGTATGCAACACTTTAATAAGATTTGAAGTACTAGCTTGGTAGAGCGCAATGCAACCCTTGCGGTGGAAAAGTATTTTGGCTAGCTAGTAATTCAAGGGGCTTGGAAATCGAATTTGGAAAACCTAAAATATGCTTAGGATCGTAAGCTTGTAGCAGTTTGACGACGCTGCAGTGGCGGCTTCTTTTTGAGAATGTTAGCTAAGGAGCTAGGTCGGATTTTGGTTGCTCGGGGTAGCCTTAAGTACCCTCTCAGGTATTGTATAGTTGTTTGAGCCCGAGTCAAACCGAGTTAGAGGTTTCGCGTGCTTTAAATTGAGTGCGCCACACTTGTGTCGGGCTGCTTGCCGTCTGTGCGTGGTCACCTCGCGTGGGTGCCGATGTCGCCGTACTGGCCGCGTTGGCCAGCAACGGGCCGCTGGTCACTTGCCGTCTGCGCGTTGCTTCTTTCGCGTCATGGCGCTGCGGCCGGCCCTTTCGTCTGCCAGCGCGCGGGCCTGCTTGCGCTGACCCGCTCCATCCTCTCGCATCGCGACGCAGTGGCCGCCGTCCTCTCGACGTTGCGTCTGCCTACACCCTGCCCCCCTCTCTGCACTGAGCCGTCGCCTTGCGGTGTACGGCACTACGCGCGCACATCTCCCTGCGGTGCAGAGCTCGCTCGGGGCGGGGGTCAGCTGCTGCCGCGCCCACGTTCCGCTCGGGCTCGACATGTCTGGCCAAACCCATCCCTTTCCCTCCTCGCTCCTCTGTTTCCTGGGTCCGTGATGCCGCATGTCATTTCAGCCGGTGGGGTCGTCGGGTTCTATTCGACGTGCCCTCAGCTCGCTGATTAAGCCACCTTGCTCACTCGCCCTCACCCCACCCCGAGCTTGGGCCTGCTTGTGGCAGTTGGTATTTCTTTTCCTCCGCCATTGTTTTAAGGTCGGTCTCTGCCTTGGCCGAAGATAGCTCCCAATCCACCCACCTCGATCCCTGGTGGCAGCACTGTTAGACTCCTTGCGCATTCTTCTTTGCCTTGCATGCTTTAGCCAAGCCGCTACTGCTGCCCCTGCACTGCTGACGTGGCCGTGCCACCATGGAGCACCGCCGCATCCCGCTGGTCGCACGCGGCCAGCCATCCCTGTCATCCACTGGCTCCAACGAGCGCTGCGGCCGAGTCCAGGGTAGGTTAGTGGTGCTCATGCCCTTGATTGTTGGCCGCGCGGGGGTCTAGGGCCGTCGGAACGGCCGCGCCGCTGCCTCGAGTGACTGCTCGCCGTGGCCACCGTGTTCTACAGCTCCATGGCTTCCGTATCTCCGTTTAGAGCAGGCTTTTAGGACGTAGTTGGAGGTTGGCTCATTGGTTAAGTCTGCGCGTGCCTTAGCTAGCCGGCGTGGCCGACCAGTGCCACCGGTGCTGCGCCGGCGAGCGCGGGGGCGCCCGAGGGTCTCAGAGTTGTGAAGACGAGTTTCTTTAGGGGGCTAGTTGCTTGAATTGTGTCTGTAGGAATAGTCCGCTTGGTAGGCGTATGATTGACGGTTAGTACCGGAGTGTTTTCGCTTAATCTCTGTCGCACGCGGGCTCCGCTTCGTCACGGGCCGACCTACGTCGTGTGGGCCACGTCGTCGCGGGCCCCTTCATGCGTGTGGGTCTCGCGTGCACGCGTGCGCTGCGCGCGGGTGGGCCCCCTGTTTGGGCCGCGCTGACGAATTGTGTTTCCCTTTTTCTTAAGGAAATCAAAGTAGCTTATTATTTCATGTGAATGATTAACTTTGGGAAATTGTGATAGGTCACTCAAGCATCTAAAAATCACGAAACCAGTTTTGTTAGATTCATAAGTTTATGATCTATCAGTTGGTGAATCAGTTCATATAAATCTGTAGTGATGCTAAGTCTATTAAATTGATGCAAAAATGACTATTGTTGAGTTATTAAATTTTGTAGAAATTGTGTGGCAAAACCGTGATGCTTTTAGCTCTAAAAATTTTACAGTAGCTTAATGGCAATATTACATGCTTAGTGTAATTTTTGTAGCATTTTAATAGCTTGCTAGATGGGGTAGCTAAGTTTTCCTAATCAAGTATACGTTGAACCGATAACAAAAGAAAGTGATGTAATCTAGTGGATAGAAAACATTTAGACCGCTTAGCTTTTGCTTAATAGGAGTAGTGGATGACTTGGTATGTTGGTCATTAGAGTTAGCTAAATAGTTAGTGGTTATAGTTGTTATAAGAGCTACAGTTGTCATCATATTAAGTGTCGTATTATCATTGCATGCATGTAGATCACGAGGAAGCTGAGTACGTGGCCGCGGAGGAGTAGGACTACAAGGAAGTCATCGAGGAGTACAAGGAGGAGATCTTCGTACCGGAGGAGTTCCAGGAGCCGCTCGTGACTGACACCTCTGACTTTGCACCTGCCCAAGGCAAGCCCCGGTGCATAACCCTTATTTTGCAAATCTTTATATATATTTAAATGTTGTGCATTTACGTTACAGGAATTTTATGATACCCACATGCATATATATATATCTACCCATCAGTCTTACTAGTACAGGATCATGTAGCTGCTTTGCTTAGGTTTATCGGTAGCGTGAGTAACCTGTCGTTACTCACAATAGGTGGTTATTAATACTATGATTACATTCATGATAAAAGGATGGAAAGGAAATGGTGACCGGGCAGGGATGGGGTATGGGTATTGGTGGGTGTAACAAGTTGTGTCCCGCGGCCACGGGGCATAGCTGGGTTGCACTGTTTCTCTGTCCGTGTCAATTAAGGACCGTTCGCTGCATGGACCCTAGTCAAGTCACAGATTTATTATCCCGAGCACATACTTGCTTATGGGAGCGGGAAGGCTTGTTACTCTCTTGTCATGGGCTCCGGTTCTTTCCAGACCGACTGATTAGAGGCGGGGATAGGTGGAGGTCTTAGCACCGCATTGAGGCCGGGGCTCAAGTGCGGGAGCTAGGAGTCCAAGTTTGGACGGGGACCTGGAACCCGTGACAGGAGTGGAACGGGTTGGTCTCGCTTGTGCCTGGGGTGAAAGCGAGGCGTATGTTTTTCGGAATACCCAGCTAGGCACATTGATTCACGAATTGCCGTTTCTACATGACGGTACGGCTTGACTACGCTCTGGCATCGTAGTAAGAACTGGCGGTTGAAAGAGGAAGAAATGATTCCGGTTGCTCAAACCTGCTTGATTATAGACTAGGTGCTTACATAGAATGTTGGATAATATATAAAATATGGCTATTAAAAGAAATGAATTAAGGACACACTTTAGTGCTGCTTTCCGCAAACAAGAAACTCACAAGCCATAAAGCCTATCATAATCCTTGAAAGTCGGGAAGTATATTTCCCAGTCGGGTAAGTCTTGCGAGTACATTGTATACTCAGGGTTTATTTTACCCCTGTTGCAGGTGCACCTTGAGCAGATAGGCCTTGTGTGGAGGATTCTTCTGGTGGGCACAGACGGATTCTCACTTTGCTCTGCTAGATGTTCTTTTTATTTCTGTTGTTTAATTTATCGCACTCTGAACCCTGGTATTGTAATAACTGATTTCTGAGACTCTTTATTGTATGAAATGGACTAAGTATTGTAAGTTTGTACTCATTATTGGATCCTGGGTGTGAAATGTGGATTGTTCGAGTTCGCCCGTTCGGTGTGCTTGACGGAATCGCTTGGTTTAGCTCACTCTCAGGGCACTTAGTGTCTAGAAGACGAGTGCCCTAAAAGCGTGTTAAATCGGGCAATTCTGCCACAAAAACCTCGTGTGCCACCCCTATCATCATGGGAAGATGATTGCCGCTTCTTACCCACCGGTGAAGAAAGTTCTAACCAAGCGACCCGGCGACTTGCTTCACATGGACACAGTTGGTCCAGCTCGGGTTTGCTAAGAAGGTGGAAAATGGTATGTACTTCTGGTTGTTGATGAATTTTCTCGCTATTCTTGGGTGGTTTTCATGAAGAGTAAGGATAAAGCTTTTTCTCATGCTCAAGATTTGATTCTTTGGTTGCAAATTGAGTTTCCAAAGCATGCCATGAGAGCGATTCACAATGACAATGGCACAGAATTCAAAAATACTCATTTTGAGATCTTTTGTGCTTCTTTGGGCCTCGAGCATCAATTTTCTTCTCCTTACGTGCCTTAACAGAATGGCATTGTTGAACACAAGAATCAAACCCTTGTTGAGATGGCTCGGACGATGCTCGATGAGCACATGACTCCTAATAAGAGGTATTGGGCCTAGGCAATAACCACACCTTGGCATGTGTCTAATCGCATTTTTCTTCGAGCTTTTCTGAAGAAGACTTCTTATGAGTTGCGATTTGGACGGGCACCCAAGGTAAGTCACTTTAGAGTGTTTGACTGAAAGTGCTTTGTGCTCAAACAAGGTAAGTTGGACAAGTTTGAATCGCAGTCTTTCAGACGGCATATTTCTTGGTTATGCATCTCATTCTATAGCTTATTGTGTACTTAACCTTGTAACTAACAGCATCATGGAGTATCGATGAAACAATGCCTTGTACAACCCCTGTCTTTGAGTGTGCAGGTGAGAAAGTGCTGGCTGAGAGCATTTTCGTGGAGGAGGAGCAAGAAGATGCCAATTGGGGTGATCCTGAGCCGACTCCACTGCTGCCCTTATCAAACTTGCTTCGACTAACCGACCTTCTGCCACTACTTCCACTACATTGGTGCCGTTCGAGCCGGAAGCAGTACCTCACCAAGGGTAGAGAAGCCCCACAGCACATTCAGGCCAGCTATCCACCTCAACAGATGATCGAAGACATCCACGAGCGAGTCACGTGGTCCAGGTCAAATCAGATATCCCACTTTGCTCATTCAGCTTTATTATTTGTTGCCTCCTTCGAGCTCCCGGATTTTGGACACGCTTTATCGAATCCAAATTGGGTTAATGCCATGCATGAGGAACTTCAAAATTTTGAAAGAAACCAAGTTTGGGTTTTGGTATCACCTCCACAAGATTGCCGCCACATCGGGACCAAATAAGTTTTCAAAAACAAACAAGGGGAGGATGTAATGGTTATTAGAAACAAGGCGAGGTTGGTTGCCTAGGGCATATCACTAGGTGTTGTTGGTGTTTTTTGGTGGGTTGTTGAAATTTTGGATTAGCTCCCATCACTCCCTCCTCTAGTCACCTTTCTCAGTCCTTTAACTCTGGAGGTTTAGCCGTCCTTTAGTTTCTATTGTTGGAGCGTGTGCTCAGCGTGGTTGTTTGGACGTTGGTCATTTGTACAAGATTGTACCCATTCACTTATGAATGTAGGAGGCCGGCACACTGTTTTGTTCCTTAATCTAAAAAATAATTAGCTCCTTGGATCCAAACAGGTCTAGCTAAGTGTTAGCTAAATACCCAACTAACAATTATTTCACTGGTTGGATGAAACTAACTAATAGCAGCTAATATTAGCTGTAATCAATTACCTAGCTAACTATTAACAGCTAATGGAAAATGGTGTGTGTTTCACCACACAATACGTTCAGATGATCTTCTACTAGGACAAGTCTCTCTGTTGGTTCAAGTGGGGTTATAAAGAACGATGCACGGAAATGCTCGATGCTACATCTGTTCTTTGAATTCTGTGATGAAGTATATGTATGAATGGTACGGCACATATATGAAGTAATGGTACGAAGTGTCATGTATGTGTGTACGAATGCTTTGTGGACTGCAATTGTTGCGACCTTCAACATATAATTTCTAATCTGTGAATTCAATTAAGGGCTGTTTGGATCCCTTCATTTTGGAGGAATTGAAATCTACTTAATGGATTAAACTATTTGACTTAGAATTTGAGATTCCATAACTTTTCCAAGCTCACAAATAAGTCTATCTTAAATTCATACGGTGGGAGATGGAAATGAATTATATATATCAGTTTGGTATAATTCTACTCTCCAACTTATAGCACACTCTTCAACTCACTTCCCTATAATAGAAATACAACATATAAGTATGTCTCTTGTATGCCTAACAATAAATATAAATATATTCCATATACAACTATATTAGCTTAATTAATCTATGTCTAAATTGTAATTATTAGAATGAATTCAATACTTTCAAAATAGAATGAATTTAATTCCAAGGATCTAAACGGGCCATAGGTTATTTTAAATTTTGGAAAAAATTCAAATTTGGGATTGGAATGTAGGTTGAATTTGTATTAATTTCTACAACTGGTTGGTGTGTATTCTCCAGGAAATGCTCCCGACCCCTGCCAGTGCTAGAAACCTGGAGGCTGGAGTAATAATATACACACGTGTACCATTCCCACGTGCGTAACTATTCCCATTTCTAAGGGCTCCGTTTCCTACACTATAGTGAGAAGTTTTTCTCTCTCCTCTCAAAATAAACTAGGACCAAAATGAAACCACTATGTTTGGATTTACTGTCTCTAGCTCCTCCGCGCACTATAGCATGGAGCAGGAGCCATTTTGAGCTATGCCAAACTAGCTAGCTACGATGGAAGTGCTGAGAAACGATAAGTCAATTATATGTCGTGACAAAAAAGAAAAAGGTTGACAGAGATTGAAACGAACCTTAATATCTGCAGTCTTGACATTGCCTTCCATCTGAAGGCTATGCAGGAATTGATCATGATTAAGCTTATTATTGTAAAACTCCAGGCCTGCATTCATATGTAACATCAATAAGATTTAGAAAGTTATAAAAAAGAATTGGCCAACTCAATGTAAATTATATTCAAGTAACGATTCGTGTGCAAACAAGAATATCATGAATATGCATATACACATTGCAGGGTAGGAATGAGCTAGGCTGCTTTAATGAAATCTAGCATGCACTAGGAGGTGACCCCAAGCTATAAAACTAAAGTTTCAAGAACCACTTGTGGCGTCGCAAGGCGTTGTTGTTCATATCCATCTACATATGTGTCAATGGTTAGGTATCACCTGGGTTGATCGTCCGGAGCTCAAGGGCATCATCTGGGTTGTCGATGGTTAGGTATCACTAGTTCACAAATGATTTTGCAAGACGGTGCTCAAATATTAACAGAGGCGGTCACAAAATTTGCCCCCGTCGAAAAATACTGGACGATTAACGGAGGCGGTTGGTTTAATTTACGGAGGCGGTCACATTTGCCCGCCTCCTAAAATTGATTTACGGAGGCGAACGCCTTTAGACAACCCCCTCCAAAAATAATCTATTTTCGGATGCGGCCGTCTTAAAACGTCTACCTCCATAAATCTATTTTTGGAGGCAGGCACACTATAAGGGCCGCCTCCAAAAATACTGGAGCCCGGCCAAAGCCCACAACCCACTCTCTGCCGGGCTTATATAAATTGGGGAGTTAGGGTTTCACAACACCAGCCCCTCACTCATCTCTCTCGCACCCGTCGCTTCTCCCCCATGCAGTGGCGCGCCGCGCGCTCCTCCCCTCCCTCCGCGGCGCTCTCTTCCTCCCTCCACTCTCTCTCTCTCTCTCTCTCTCCCTCCACTCTCTCCCTCACGCAGCAGGCTTCCACTCTCTCCCTCCCTCACGTAGCAGGCCGGCGCGCCTCCAGCACAGCAGACCGTGCGAGCCTCCTCCCCCATGCAGCAGGCTAGGCGAGCACGGCGCAGGACCATGGCGGCACTATGCAAGCATGGCGTGGGGCCACCCCTTCTCCACCCCGAGGAGGCGCGGCCACTCCTTCTCCGGCCACGGCAGGCCTAGATCTGGCAACAGCGGGCCCAGATCCGGCAACAACGGGGAGGCGGAGGCGGTCGAGCGCCGGTGCACCTCCACCGTCGGTCAGTGCCTCCTTCCCCTTCTTCCCCACCGGCTACGCCTCCCTCCCTCTCCCACGACGGTACTGGAGAGGTCCTGGATTCGGTGAGGAGGAGGCGGCGGCGGCTCCCTCCCATGGGCCATGCCAAGATCCGGCGGGGAGGAGGCTGACCGCGCCCAGATCTAGCGCGGAGGAGGCCGGCCGCGCCCAGATCCGGCGACAGCGATAGCAATGGGCTCAATTGGGCCCAGCGGCGGGCTCAATTGGGCTTGCTAGGTTTTTTTAATTTTTTTAAATCAATTAATAGAGGAAGGCTGCTTAATGTGACCGCATCCGTTAATCGATTAACCGAGACGGGCAAAGCAACCGCCTCCAAAAAGGTTAGATTAGCCATGATCTTTGATTGGAGGCGGTTGCAATGCCCGCCTCCATTAACTTATTCTGTACTAGAGTATAACCCTTTGGGTGATGAACGATGTGTATCTCGTTACTTATTTTACGAGTTAATCATGTGATCTTACTCCAGTGTAGTGTGCGCTGTGCATTGATGTTGCACTTGTTCATAAGTTAGCGCTATATAAACTACTTAGCGTCAATCCTACCATGATATGATGATTTGATTGCCACTGAAATGCCATCAGCTGATCATAATACATTGCTCTTGGGAGAGGGTGAGCATAGCAGTTACTACACAGAAAGTACACAAGGGGTGCAAGATGTAGCTAAGAGCTGTGATATAGCTAGGGCACACTGATGAACACGTCCCTTGCCACAAAGGAGGGAACTGATTTCTTCTTAAGAATGATGACAATACTTTTGGCATTGCTATAGCGTCTATCGAGATGAGGTGGTCTGTTTGTAGAGAGCTGAGTAGGGGATGGTAAAGCTTTGAGTAATCACAAGCCTGACTAATGCACCCGCGTTGAGTAATCATATATAGGCCTGCCTGGCATCCATGCAGTGGAAATCACAGGAAATTAAGTAGGCTATTTGTGAGCCTGCTTTTTGAGCCGCATGCGGCACCCAGAATAGTAGTAGAATATATCCGTCGAAACTATATTCTAGATTAGGTTACGATCTCAGTTTACCAGTAAAACCTAGTAATCAATATAATCCCTAATTTTACCTTACTTGGCGTTAGCTAGCACATGATAGGAGCCACCCGAATTTTACCTCTCCACCCTACATCATATTCCTCTCGAAACCCTACTTTTGGTTATTGCTTCATCTCGACGGCCATTGAAGGTACTCTAGCTAGCCGGATTGATGATGCTAAGGTAGCCAATATATATGTGTCGGCCAGGACGAGTCCATCCTAGTGAGCATTTCGTTGGTCCTCCGGAAAAGCAAGACCAGATAATGTTTTAGGGTTTGAAACCAAAGGTTTAGGATTCCTCGGAGAAAGTTCAGTGTGTGTCCATACAGACTGCATGTTGTGTTATGTGACGATACGTTTTAGTGTCAAATTGCATCCCTAGCATGAGCAGGCTAGCTAAAGTGCCTTCAGGGCACACATACATTAAACCTAAATAATAGACCTTTAGAAAATATTACATTCTTTTTCTCTGTAAACATATTTATGTATATAAAAGTAAAACTTGAAGATATTACCTTCAGTCTTATCCAAAAATTCAGCACGGTATTTTTTGACCACAGAATTTACACCTGCTTCAATGTTGTCAAGGCTTTGTTTTTTTTCGCACTCAAGTTGAAGTTCATTTCTACAATTCTCCAAGATTCTATCCTGGAAAAGTTTCATGACATTGCTGAATCCTTTTTCTGCATGCTGCACGGCAAAGATGCATTGATTATTGAGCAATATAACTTCAGCACCTAATAAAAAACGTCCAAAATAGATGACAACGAAAAAACTCCAAATGAACAAGAAATGCCAGTTACAACACTACAGAAATACTCCCTCCAGTTTTTATTATATGAAGTCAGGACAGCATAGTTTGTTCATTTAATTTTGATAACCAAGTTAATGTTGTCCTAACATCGTATATTTCAAACAGAGTAAACAGGGAAAAAAGAAGTCCCTCCCGGCCCCCATGTCACTCTCTCCAAGAGGGCGACTCGGGTGGCGCCTCAGCTCCTCTGCCGCCGCCAGTCCCTCCCCAATGCCTCCACTGCCAGGCCACTGCCAGAGCTCGACGGTGGAGGCCGGCGGAGAGCAAGGACGGCGGCGGCTGGGCTTCTTCTCCTCTCCCTCTCTCTCTCCCCCCAGAGGAGCTCCCGTGCGGGGCAGCAGCCGGTGGCCGGTTTCCAGCTCTGGCGCGCGCGGATCTAGCGCCCCCTTGACTGGATCTACGTCAGGGAGGGCGGCAAGTGCTTGGCGGTGTCCCTGGTGGCGGCGCCGGCACTGGGGCGGCGGCCGGTCGGGACCAGCGCCTGCATGCTGCTAGGGTGGTGGCCGGCCATGACCAGCCCGCCTGCTCTTGTCCACGGTTGGCTCCCTCAGGCGCATGGATCCACGCCCTTGGGCGGCGGGTGACTGGGCCAGGCCGGCTTCAGCGTCTGCTGGCGACTGACAGTTGTCTGTGCACTCAATTGGGCCAGTGTCGGCGATGGCTACGGCTACACCGTGTGAGCTCGATGGCGCGGTCTGGTGGTTGGATCCGGTGGCTTGACGGCCAAATTCGGCACCCTTAGGACCGGGGGCATCACGTTTGGCTACCCTTGCTTGAACATAAAATTCTTTTCGTCTTAATTGAGAGGCAGAGCTCCTGCCATTGTTTCAAAAAAAAACAGAGTAAATATACGTATGGTTTATAGTATTATCCTGCATGCTATTGATGTTATAGCCTGTTCCTAGTTCCTAACCATCATTATATTCTTGCTGTTTTATTAAACCGTCGCTAATAATTAAGCCACAGAGATTCTGTCAAGAACCGGTTGAAACAATTTTCACGGGCCTTTTCTTTTCTTTTTCCCATAAGAAACCGACTCTATAGAGGCCTCGATGGACCTCAGCAACCGGACTGCCTTTGAAAACCGATTCTCAGATGTGGTTGGCAATACTATCCGTCTCTGAAAATGGTCTCCATTTACAAATGCCCCTTGGGGATTATATTAAGAGGCGGTTGGGAACTTCAACTGTCCTTGGAAACTGAATTCTATATGAGGCTATTAGCTGCCTCTGTAAATGTCACCTAGAATATAAAGCGCCCGCTTCATCCGCTTTGCGACAGAATCACATAACTGTAGCCCGAGGAAAAGTGCGAGCTCACAAGAGCAATTCTAAAATTGTAAAATGTAACAGGGAAAGTTTTTCTATTGATTTCATTGGAGGTGACACTAGAAGGTAAGTTCATGCTATCCCTAACATTTGTTTGAAGTGTTTAGTGCAAGACTACTTGATTAATTAGGGTTTTTTCTTGTCTCCTTGCATGTTTGTTGGTCCAAACCAGTCTTGACGGTATTTCTATTTATTTGTTGTCCTCCATACAACTCCCAAAATGGGTGGTTAAGCTGGTCATTACTCACATGGCTAATTGTTTATGGGATGACTCAGAAGAAAAAAAAAGTAACATTCTTTAGTTAATTCGGAGAGAGTGAGTAAACCTAAGAAGTATGGCGGCATGGGTTTTCCAAATATTAGAGGTCTTAATACTTGTTTGTTAGCTTTTTGGATTAAAAGTTACCAGTTAGAGAGGAATAAGTTGTGGAGAAAAATCAGATAATAAGTATGATATAGGGAACCCCAATATTTTGTTCACCTATACTAGTGGTTCCTCCCAGTTATTTAAGAGTATGATGGAGGCTGCCAATGTGGCCAAGATGGGTTTTAGATGGTTGGTGGGTGACCGCAAGAGTATCAAATTCTGGGAGGATAACTGGCTATGGTCTTCTAGCTTGGCTATTCAGTTTTGGAATTCTACATGTTAGTCAACTAGAAATCGAGGATAATAGCTGTCCTTTGGAATGGAGGCATTGATCTAAATGCACCATTAGGAGATGAGTACTCCCTCCGTCCCTAAAAAAGAGTTGTTATAGGAATCGTGCTAGTCAAACTTTCTCAAGTTTAACTAGGTTTGTAGAAAATACGTGCAATATTTATATCTCTAAATAAGTTTATTATGAAATTACATTCAACGATCTAACTAATGGTACTAATTATGTACCATAAATATTAATATTTTGTTAAATATATTTTATCAAAGTTAAAAGTTTTTTACTTTTTAGGAAATGAGAATGACTCTTTTTTAGAGACAGAGGGAGTAGATACTAGACTCATGAACGTGTCGGAAGAAGTCATCCAGTTGGCTAGTACCATCAATTTCTTATTTTCTTTGAAGAGACAGATGCTCTGGTCTGGAACTTTTTTCTCGAATTTATGTTCTAGCGACTTGGAATTTGGTGATTCCACATAGGATCCATTTATTCTTGTGGTTGTTGTCTAATAATAAAGTTCTTACTAGAGAGAACCTGGGTAAAAACAAAAAAAAACGTGTATTCTTCCTACCTTTTCTGTTGTGAACAAGAAATTATTTGTCATCTCTCTTTGAGTGCGTAGTGCGTGCGTGGCTAAATAGTTACGACGATATCTGTCTTGCTATCTTTATTTACAGTTGTGGCCATAGTTTTATCTCCATATAGGTAGTATGTGGTTGTGGAATAGAAGGTTTTTAGTGGAGAATATTTCTCACTTCTGCTGTGTTTATGCTTTCAGAATACAGGTTGGATTGACATGAAGATACTTTACAGAATGACACCTTAGTATGGTTCAAAGCTGGCTGATTCTTTGACCACAGGACAACAAACAATTAGCAAGGCATTGGTACGTAGAGCTGTTGAAGCTAGCGTCAAGACCAGGAAGGATCCAGTGGAGGCATGGATGTAGAAGCCAGCTTTTTTTTTTCTCGATAACGCAAAAAGTTTGCGCATTTTTTATTGAGGCAGAGAAAAATTTAAAACAATATACCTTAGCAACGCCCTAGGTGGTCAGAAGAGTTGTACATGGACGCTCAGACATACCCTAGTGTACTAAGATGTATACTGTTACATTAGACACGCCAATCAACCTGAATTGCAGTGCCGGCTAGGAGGCCTATGCTCGGGTTGCCGAGCGGCGGCAGCGCCACTTGCGGGCACCCACGTTGCTGTCCGGCGGAAACAACTCACGAAGCGCCTGCATATTACCAGGGTCACCGCTGAAGATTTCTTCCTACGCCTTCATAGCCGACGTGGACAGAGACGACATCCTGCCAGTTAGTCCTAGGCTCTTTAAGACAAGGTGCTCACATCGCTTGGACGTCAGGATATGTGACAGGCTCTGCGCAGCAAGCTGTGGAGGGCTGTCGATTGATCATAGGCTGCTCAGGTGGAAGGTCTGCTTGTAAACTAGTAGTTCTTCTTGTATTTAGCTCTTGAACATTTATTGACTGAGATGCTTTTTTCGCTAGTGTCCACAGCAGAATGTGGTAAGCGTTACGGTCTTGGTCGTGCTAAGACATTTTCATTCCTTACTCTAAAAATTTAATTTAATTAAGTTATATAATTCAATCAGTTCAATTAGTTCGCACTTCCTTAAACTTGGTCTTTTTTATTGTTTTCACAGAAAATGTTTAACTAGTTATTCTCTCTATCCTAAAAAGAAAACAACTTCTAGAATTGTTCTAGTCAAACTATGTTAAGTTTAATCAACTCTATATACAAAATAATCATATATTATTACATGTGTTAGTACACTATAAAAATATATTTCACTATGTATCTAATACTACTAATATGGTGCCATAAATATAAGTGTATTTTTAAATTCGGTTAATAGTTTGACTTAGGGCAACTCTAGAAGTTTATTATTTTAGGACAATATAGATTACATTATTTGTATGTATTAGAAGTAAAATTTATCTTATTATAATAGGTTTCATATAGGTAGGTTGAACCACCTTCATTTTGTCACCAAATCAGGTAATATTTGCTTATGTTATTTTTAGAATGAATACTATAGAATTCTAATACTTTTATTGAACGTGGTTGGTCAGGTTGTTTCACCAGTTTCTGTTCCTTAAATTTATTAGCAAAATTTAGGCACTTGTCTGCAATACATTTTACATCAGAACATATGCCATTCATTGTATATAAGTAAAACTGTAGAAAGATGAAAAATGTAAAGGGGAGAATATATTTCATAACTACCTTCTTAATAAGAAAATTCTGCACGTATAACCATCTGTTCAAAATAAGTAATTGCATACATTAAAAATAAATAGAACTCACATTTAAAATCTTCGTGTTCAAGGTTTTCTTTGTTTCTGCTGCGTGTTCTCCATATACTTCTGTCTCACCGTCGTAACTACATACGTGCAGAATCTCCATCATTGTCAAGTAGCAGATTCACACAAAAGAAATGACTGCATGAGTAGATACATATAAAACCAAAAATAGGGGTCTACTCTAACATGCGCTAGTGTAAGAAATTTTATGATACTAGTTATTATAGAGGAGCTTCAAATCCTCATGGTGTTAGACCCACATGTATAATAACACAATTCTTCACCTAGACAATTTAACTGACTATTATTATACTAATAAAAAACAAAAAGATTAGGCTTTGTTTTAATGTTGTCGGATTCACCTCAATCCGTATGTGTTGGGGCGGGATTGGGGTGGATTATGTGAATCCGACGACATCCAAACAAGGCCTTAATATTATGAGTCGTGTTTCGTAAACATCTTGTTAGTAGTTCGTGTTACTATTGTAGTTCAGTTCAATGTAGCTACAGACTACGTGGAACGTGCAGAGGCAGGGCTGGAAGTGGAGGAGCGGCTGCATGCATAGCAGATCCAGCAGATAGCAGTACCTCCAGGTCTAATTTCGACTTATGCTCAAAAAAAAAAAGGTCTAATTTCGACTCATACAACTAAATTTAGAATAGTTAAAAAATTCCTCTCGCCAGCAACGAGAATTTTCTTGATCGGCAAGAAAACCAGATTTCCAGCATTTTTTTCAGCAAGAAAGATTAAGTTCTTCTATCTTCCTTAAAAAAGAGCAATGCCACGTGGAGGTTATCACCTCGGCTGGTTGAGTTATTTTTATTCCCATCATGTACAACATTACTCTCCATACACTACTACATAAAATATTTTCCGTGACCTTTCCAAAACAGCCTTGGAGGCAAACAGCTTTTTGAACCGCCTCGGTTAATGCCCCGGATTAACCGAGGCGGTCATTTTTTATTAACCGAGGTGGTTAAAAATAACTGCCTCGCAAAATCCATTAACTGAGGCAGGCAACATAAAAGAACTGCCTCGGTTAATGCCTATTAACCGAGGCGATTTTTCTAATGCAACCGCCTCGGTTAATACATTAACCGAGGCGGTTAGTTATAAGGCCCACCTCAGTTAAGGCTGATGCCCAACTGGCCTAAGCGAGGCCCAGTAATCATCCACCATATAAATACACGCTATTAGGGTTAGGTTCACTCATTTCACTTCCTCTCCCTCTCCCTCCTCAGCCCGAGTGCGGCACCTCTCCTCCTCAGCGCGAGCGCCCGTGCCCCTCCTCCTCCCCTACTCGATAACGGCGGTACCCCCTCCCGTCCCGTCACGGCGCCCCCTCCCCTCCCCGTCCCACCGCCCGCTCCCCTCTCCACCCGAAGGCGCGCGGGGCGGCTCGGCCCCTCCCGGTGGCGCACCCCTGCTCCCCTCCCTCCACGTCCACGGCGCGCCCCTCCTCCCCTCCCTCCACCACAGTGCGTGGGGCTCTTCGGCGATGGGGCACGGCGGCCAGATCCCTCCACGGTGCTCCCCCCGCCAGATCCACGTCCACGGCGCTCCTCCGGCCAGATCCGCGGCGCTCCCCTCCTTCCCCGGCCAGATCCGCGGCGGATCCGGCCATTGTGGGTCTCCGGCGATGGGGCACGCGCAGAGCCCCTCGAACGGCGGCGGACGCGTGGATCTGGCGGTGAGCAGTAGCGGCCAGCGGCAGCCCGGCGATGCTCCCCTGGCGGCAGCGGCGACCACGAGCAGGGGCGCCAATTGCGAGGCCCAGGTCCAGGCCCGATTAGGCTGTGGGCTTTTGCTTTTTTTATTTTTTTATTTTGATTAACCGAGGCGGGCACCAAACCGCCTCGGAAAATAGGTCATTTACCGTGACCTTTGATCCGAGGCATTTTGGCTGCCCGCCTAGGAAAATCGATTTTGCCCGTCTCCGTAAAGTTTATTGTAGTAGTGATAGACTCAAAAACAGACTTTACTGTGACCTGGACTGTCGCTGTAAACTTGCTTTCTAACAATAATATACTTTTTGAGTTTATTACAAGTTCCAAATCACTTTTGCGTTTCTTAGTAGTTCCAAATCATAGCTAAAATTTGTTGCATTAAATCCCGGTCCAGTGATCAATGCTCCTCCATACAATAGTTGTTTTGAAGGATACAATTTAATGCATGCACAAGTACATGAAGCATTTTCAAAGGCCGGCATTTGTCAACTGCCTTTGTCAAATAGTCTATGCTAATAGACCATTTACAGAGGTCATTATCTATCCATCTCTGTAAATCGATTAATAGAAGCAAACATCTTAATTTATCTGCCTCACATCTTAATGTACCTGCTTCTATTAATATCATTTATAGAGGTGAGCATGTTAGGATGTCCGCCTCTGCAAATAATTTTAAAAAAGTCTGACATCTTAATGTACCTGCTTCTATTAATATCATTTATAGAGGTGAGCATGTTAGGATGTCTGTCTGTGCAAATAATTTTAAAAAATTCAAAAAAATTTGTATCTCCTAAGATTCAAATCGACAACCTACCACTCAACCAACACCTCCGTACCACTACGCTACACTCATTTGTAATGAGTATATATATCACTATTTTTTTCAATATTTTATAATCCTACTGTATTTAATATTTGAGCCTCTAAATTATTTCAAATAAAACAATTAACAACAAAGTTTTAGATCTTGTCAAGTTCTACAATTTTGATAGGGTGCATCTCCATCCGAGATAATTTGAAAATTTCAAAAAGTTGAATTTCAAAATTCAAGAATTTTGAAATGAATATTTGGGACTCTAAATCTTTTAAATAATGTCAACGTCCTATGTCATTTGAATTTCTAAATTTAAATTCTGAAATCTTAGAATATAAAACGAATATTTAGTAATCTAAATAGTTTCAAATGTTATAAACTTGTTAACCACCGATATGTAGACCGTATGGACAACTCACCAGACACCACTACAGGGTTCCCTATTGTCAGCCCAGACATAGTGGAAAGCCAGCCTAGCCAGTTTGGAAGATCAGTCTAGTCGATTTTTCTAGTTTCAGCCCAAATTGGCTTTCAAGAACTTCTACTTCTTCTATGCTAAACAAACGACTATTATTCCTTTATCTCTATTAAATACTTCGTCAAACACTAAAGAAACGTTCTAAAACATTTTATGAAAACAAATGTGTTAAAAAGTTCATATCAAATAAAGTTTCGGTAGGGGAACCTTCCTGTCGTTTAAAATGAAATCAGAGAAAGTAGCCCTTACTCAGAAAGGATGTCCATGAGAATCAGTTGAAGTTGGTCGTCAAATTTTTTTGGATTGTCATTCTCAGGCTTTATAAGTTCAGGATATTTCTGAGAAATTGAGGGTGGATAAGATAATGAGACTGCAGCATTACACATATTACACATATATTATAATAGCTAGGGAAAAAACATATAGAAAAGTACGTAGAGAATTGTATTACAGATTTAAACTGATGAAACTTTTCCTTCATGATGTTTTCACAGGAAGCCCGAGACCACGTTGCCTATAAGCACAAGAACGTGAACATACGCAAGGTTAATTGTAAACGTAACATATCATTTTAGGTTAATAGAAAGACTGAAATAGTCAAGTATTACCCTAAGTGATGGGATATTAAGCGTTTCATTTTTCGCAATTTTGTCCCATATTTCCTTTGCAGACAAAGCAAAGTCACAAACCGGCAAATGAGATAGTGTTCGGTCAACCCAATCACCATCAGCAAGGCGTCGCGTAATTTCTTTGCACTGCAGCACGTAAGTAGACACCTTATTAAACGAAAAAGTTGAGAAAAAAATAAAAATGGAAAGGTACTTTTATGCATGTTCAATAATATAGTGGAAACTTTTTAAATAACACTAGGTAAAAAGAACCAAGTAAAATCGGATAGTGTGCATTTATTAGTTTAGGGAGACAAGGTAGGATAGGATAGTTACGTCCCTTGTTTTTAGAATTGAATTATCCTAGCTCTGCATTTGGTTGAGAGAATGATTTTGTTTTAGTTTTTTATTTTTATTTTGGTACTCTTTCCTTCCTAAAATAAATACACATCTCGCTTTTTGAGAAGTCAAACTTTTTTGAGTCCGACTAGAAATATGAAAAATAGTATCAACATTTGTATCTCCAAATAAGTTTATTATGAAAATGTACTTCATATGCTCAATCTAATGATACTGATTGTATATCATAAATATTAGTATGCCTTTTGTATAAATCTCTCTTAATCTGAGGATTCAGAAACGACACGTTCACTGGAACAGCAGCAATAGCTAATAAATAGGGAAAATAAGGCCATGTCACATCTCTCTTAATCTTTCTAAAATATCTAGGATGTCATTTTTTGAATGGAGGAAGTATAACATGATCTTTCTTGGATTATATTGAATCACGACTACAGATTCAACATTCTCACTGTTGGCTCCATCAGTGCTGGTTTTTGGAGAACCGGCATTGATAACCCTTCACTGCCGGTTCTGAGCTCCAAAATCAGAAAATGATTAGGGGTGGGCAAAAACCGGCAGTGAAAGTCCACATCACTACCGGTTTGTGGCTGGAACCAGCAGTAAATGGACGGTGATATGTCACTACCGGTTCTAGCCACTAACTGACAGTGAGGTGGTGCTATGTCTGTTGGTTTTTAGCTTAAGCCGACAGTGATAAACTAATAGTACAAAAAGCTGTCGTCCTCTCCTCCCTCCTCTCCCCCATCCCGAGCACACCAGTCGCGCATTTTCCCCACTCCCTCCATTGTTGCGGCCATTCTTCACCATGAAACTCTTGGATTTTGAAGCACGGGCATGGTCTTCTTGCTTTAAGGTTAGTAACAACCATCCACTCCTTTGATTTTGTTGCTTTACTATTGTTTTGATGGCTACATTGCTTGATTCTCATTTTAGTTGATCTTCTTGCTTTAAGGTTAGTAACAACCATCCACTCCTTTGATTTTGTTGCTTTACTATTGTTTTGATGGCTACATTGCTTGATTCTCATTTTAGTTGTTTCTCCATTTAGAGAGCACTTTCCTATTGGATTTTGAGGAAGGCATCCAAGCAAAAAGTTGTTTCCACCAATGAGGAGTATAAAGCTTTGCCAACATATATGCGTGATTTGCATGATTATTACATGGCTGAAGCAATTGAAATGGAGCAAACTGGTTTCAAAGTTATTATCCGCTCACCACATGTTTTTCATTTTCCTGACGAAGAGAAGCATTTTATTGGTTGGGAGTGCTTGTTTCAGCTATAGCAGAGGTGCGCTCTCTCGATACACAAATATTGATGTTGTGGACTATGTAAGTACCCTACTCGCACGATATTATAATTAAGTACATCTTCAACATTGCTTATGGTCAAAATACTCTCATGTAGCCTTCTTGAACCCCGAGCAAGTCAACGAAAAAAATATGTGGAGGCATATCCATGGATGTGACGTGGAAGATCTGACAACATGTTTGACTGAGGTTTTCGAACAGTTCATGATACATAAAAAAAGAATATACTTCTAACCTACAATTGCGAGTATGTGTTCTCGGCTCTTATTTTTGTGCTTCTTTTTTATTTAAGATTATTCATTAGCTAGGACTTTGTGATTGCAGCAACCATTTTGTTCTCGTCAGTATCAATATTCCTAAAGATTGTATCGAGGTGAGGGACTCGAAGAAAAAGTCACTTTCTATGATCGATCCCCCAGTCAAAGTGCTGAATAAATAAGTGAACCTAATAACATATTATTTCCTAATTACACATAGCACATTCTAATGTTGCACATTTTCACATTTTATAATGTGGCACAGTGTCCAGGCAAGAATGATCAGGGGGAGGAAGGTCCTATTCCAGGTTGAAGAAATGCAAATGAAGACCCTATAGTAGCCAGTGGGAAACAACTAATATGGGTTCTACATAATGTGGGCAATGCTCTACTACCTTGGCGGGAGATTACAGCATGGAGATACATTGGTGTGTAAGCTTCCCATTTCATTTATATCATTAATTCAACAAAATGATCTACTGTTTTGTCTTACATTTGTGCCTTTCGATATCGTCCTTTTTGAACGACAGCGCAAGAAATTTAAGCACGAAAGATTGTTAGACATGGAGATCAGAGGATTGTCAGAGGAGCTAGCATCCTTCATCTTATCCGAGGTATAGGAAAAAGAAGGAACATTCTCCATTGCACAGTCCAAGAAGTTCAAGGCACAGTATGAGCCAGAGCGGCTCACTAGACTATTGTAATTTCGAGATCTTGATAAGTACATTTGAACTGTAACCGTAACATGTGTAATATTTAATGTTGATGGATTTGTCAGCTACGTAGTAAGTATATAGCAAAGTCTGAATGAACAAAAAACAATAAAATAAATTATAAAAAACAAAATGTAAAAAAGAGACCACTGCCGGTACACAAAAAACTGGCAGTGATGGTAGACACAGCACATCCGGCTTGAGTTTAAAACCGGCAGTGTTGATCGAGCACCGTTGGTTTGAGACACAAACCGACAGTGTTGGTCGATACACACTGCTGGTTTGTACATCAAAACAGTAGTGTTGGTCAAGAGAACACTGCCGGCTTGAACCACAAACCGGCAGTGTTGTATGAGAGAACACTGCCGGCTTGAGTCACAAACCGGCAGTGCTGTGTGAGAGAACACTGCCGGCTTGAGCCACAAACCGGCAGTGTTAGTCGAGAGTACACTGCCGGCTAGTGCCATGAACCGGCAGTGTTTATCGAGAAAACACTGCCGGCTTGTGTAAAGAACCGGCAATGTTGGCTCAACCGGATACGAGCCGGCTCATACAAAAAATTACTGATCACTGCCGGTTTATAAGAACCGGTACTGATGTGTACCCCCATCACTACCGGTTTGGTTGTGCCGGTTAAAAATCCAGCAGTGAAGGGGGTTTTGAACCGACACTAATTTGAAAATCTGAGGTAGTGAATCAAACAGGCTTATTGTTGTTCAATAGTATCACCAAAAGACCGAAAGTGAAATCAGGGCGCCCCTACCTTCTTGTTAAATTCAGGCTCCCTGGAATCACGATCTGGGAATAGTTCCACATGCAGCTGTAGATCAGCAGAAAAAAAGTTAAACTTCAAGAGAGTCAGAAATCTCAAGTTTATACCGTCAAATAAACAAAACGAAATAAAACAAAGAATCTGAAAAAAAATAATCAATGCATATATACGGCCGTTACTGGAGTATCTCCCACCTAATTTCAACACAATGCTTATATCATGATAAAAGATTAAAAGTGTTAGTTTAATCACATTAAAAGTTGCATTGGGTGCATGTTTTCTTATTTCTGTTTACGTGTCACTGTTGCACCTGGCAAGTAGCAGGTTTCATGCAGGATGGGCGTCGTGGCAAGGGACTCAGGCCTCCTTGCCCAAGTGTCCTTGTTTGTTTCTCAGATATAAGCATGAATAAAAACCGAAACGCTACCAGCAACATCTCGCGGCTGAAACTCTTGTGTACTCTCTCGCTTATTGTGTTTGTTTTGCTTTCCTGCTCACTGGTGCCCTGGAACTGATCGAGTCCAGCTCCAATATGTGGCATCAAAGCTGGCTGTGCATGATCGGCGGTAGTCGCACTCCGACCCGTTCTCCTTCACCAAGAAATCATGCACCAACGACGGTAGCAAGATGGGCACCGATGGGGATACACACGAGCTCGCAGTGGAGAAGATGGTCCAAGAGGCAGGGGCACCATGCGTTCGTCTATCATGCTGAGATGCAGACACGCACAAACTATGACACCAGAGTTTTTGTCATCAAGAGTGAGTTGATAACAATGAATTAAGAAGATGAAGTCACTCATCAGACTTCTCACATTTTTAACTGTCCAGTAGGTTGTTTTCCTATTAAATATCTAGGTGTACCTCTGCATTTTTCCATGTTAACTAGAGAAGACATACAACCTTTAGTAGATAAGATACTAAAAAGAGAATTGCAGGTAGGAGAGGTAAACTTCTCTCTTTAGCTGCTAGAGCTCTACTCATTAAAACGTGTTTAGCCAGTATACACAAGGTTGATATGTGCCCTCGTGGTTCGGATTTATGATGAATGATTGTCAACGTGATTCGCGTCTTGGGTTGAGTTTGTGAACTAACCATGGCGTGAGTTGGATTGTGCAGCATGTCTCTTGGCTTGTGGTATGCAGGTGTGGAGCTCGGAGGCGGTGGTCGACGGCGAGGTGAAGGTCAAGTAGGGACATGCTGTGCCAATGGACTGAGAGCGGTGAAGGACGGACGTGAGGCTTGGACTGAGAGACTAGGAGGCCGAACCAGCTGCGGTGGCTGACATCTGGGGACATCGACAAGCGCAAGTGTACATGGGAGTGACCGTATTGACCGAGTCAAGACGGCAGTCGAGCAAGTTGAGCGGAGGCTTAGAAGACTTGGCGGCCGGGCAGTCGAGAATGGAGGTGATACGCGTCGAGTGGCGGGGGACGCATATGGAGTACGCTACTCGCGAGTGGTTTGGTGGGTTGAGCCTCAAAACCACCGGGTGGACGGTTTCGCGGGTTTGTCCTCAAAACCCGGGTGCGGTTCCGATGGGAATCGGGGGCGGTACGTGGCGAAATCAAAGAGTTTGTGTCATGGCGTAGCAAATCTGTGAAGGAAGCGTGACCGTCCGATCGACAGAAATCAGGTTGGACCATAATGCCCTCAAGCTAGGTGGTTCGTCCTAAAATATCTAGGGGCACTAGTGGAATTGTGTAATAGGCCTATAAATAAGATGAGTCTGCCTCCAATCAGCCTCACCTCTTGAGCATTTTCATTTCCACACTCTGCTAGTTTCTCCCCTCTTCTAGAGTTTGCTCTTTAGGTCCACAGATGAACTAATCGAAGTCTATGTTTTTCCAGTGAATCTTTGATCTGGGAAGTGAGGCCCTAACCTCACCTTGTCCTCCAAGATTCGAAATTGGTGCTTGTGATTTCGTTTTTGCAGTTTGGTAATTTTTCGTGTTCTTGTTTTTCCCTTTCCCCCTCCTCTCACGTTCTTGCTTGGATCTTGAGTTTTGGGGTGTTTTGGGTCAAACCGATTGTTGGAAGATGAACTAGGACGTGATTTGATCCCTTTCACCGAAAGAATTTGTCTAAATCCTCACGAGTCCATAGATCGGGGCGATTCAATTTTTGGGGAGAAAAACTCGTTCTTGCATGAATTTTCTTCGTTTGACAGAGTTAGATTTTGTCTTGGGCGATGATCTTCTAGGAGTAGCCTACCAACTCCGTGATAATCCCCTCTCAGTACTAGAATCAACAGGTTTCCCTAGAGTATATTCTTTCCCTACCTTTTTTTGGCACCGTAGGGAAAGATATGTTTCCCTAGGGTTGGTTAGCCAAACCCTAGGGGAACTTCTCTTTCCCTAGGAAACTTACGCATTCGTCGGGAGGAGTCGAAGGAAACGAGAGGGGCCGAGCCGCGTTGGCATCTGCGTGTCTTCTTTCCCTAGGAAAAAGAAAGAGCCCTAGGGAAATCCTAAACCATATACCTAGAAATTCCCCCACCCCACCGGCCCACATCCAGAAAATTGCCCGCACACATTTGGCGAGTTCGCGCCACTCCCTCCGCGCCGCACCCCCACGCGCCGCCGCACTCCAACTGCCCCACGCCGGCATTAGGGCTCTGTAACTGGGCGCTAGCGCCGCCAGCAGGACTCCGCGCCTCCGCCGCCAGTAGGGAGCCGCCGGGCGCCGCAAGTAGGGAGCCACCGGGCACCGCCAGAAGTTGCTTCCGGAGGCCAGCACCCAGCACGGCCGCCCGCCCTGACTACGGCCGAAGTCCCTGGCCAGAGCCCCGTAGGATCCCGCCCCAGGCCCCCGCCGCCCCAGCCCCCAAGCCCGTCATCGCCTGAGCCCATCGCCGGCCAGCAAGAGAGGTGCCACCGCCGCATCCACATTCCTCTCCCCATCCAGGTCCATCATCTCTGTTTCCCCTTCCTCTCATCCCCATTCCACCATCTCTTCCCCTCTTTTATTCAGTCAGATCCACCCATGAGCGGCAGCAGGGGTATGCCAGGGTATTCATTGGAATACCCAAGATTTAGGTGAAAAAATAAATATACATAGTGTACATGTATAGCCTATTTTCTAATTGGACCAAAAGCCAACAAACCAACTGGTAAAGATTTCATTTTCACCTCTAATTCATTTGTTCTTGCTGCTGCTGTCCACTGGCTTCTTGCTACTTTGTTTAGTTTTTTGTTTACATTCTATTCTTTGTAAATTGTAATGCAGATGGAGAAGGGTACTAGCACTAGCATATTTGCGTTATGGGAGAAAGCTGCAAAAGCTGCAAAGTTGAAAATTGTAATAGCCTTTAATTTTGTATAACCTATCTAAATTATTAGAGATCTGCTACAATGCCACTATGTTAACAATTTGTACTTTGGGTATTACTGTGGATTTGTTATGGTCATTAGCGCACTTTGATTATTGTTATAAACGTATGGTCCAATATAATTGCATTGCAAAATTTTCTATATGGAATACCCTGCTGCAAAATCCGGGCTCCGCCACTGGATCCACCATCTCTTCCCCTCTTTGAAGAATGAATGCATTCAGCTCGACTTGGATGTGATGTTTACTGCCTTAGCCGATTTTGCAGGAACTAGCAGGATCCAAGATCTTGTAAACACAATCCGTCAGGTTGCATGTAAGTTTTCTTATGCTGGATCTACAACTTATTTCTGATATTATGTGTTTGCAGTAGCAGTGTTATAAAATTTGCATTTTCGACATACACATTTCAGATTTCAGATTCAAGTGTGGAGAGAAGATCTTGATTTTAGCAAGGAAGACTGGAGGGGGATAAAAAGGGCAAGGATCTGCATTTGTGCTGTTGTGCAAGCAAATCTTGAAGGTGAGAAGGAAATTTATCTTGTCTTATCTCTTCCGTACATTGTGATGTTTGTAATAGCAATGCTATTTTTGGGTTTGATAAGGGTTTGTTGTTACTACAATAACTAGACATGTCAATAGAAGACCGTAGTTAGATGTACCAAGGCTGGAATGACAGTGGTTGTCATTCAGAGGAGTGGGTGTGAAACACAAATGCTTTTATATATTGTGCTTTCAACGCTGTGCATAATTCTGAAAAATTTGGAGTACTTTGTCCATGTTCGGAGTGTGGAAATAGAGTTAGACGGAGAAGAGCTGTCATGACCATGCATTTGTGTAAAAGAGGATTTACGCTATATGGACCAAACATGGGGAGCAACCTTATAGAGAGCCTACATTGGAACATGCCAATGATACCGTTGATGGTTTAGATGAAATGTTAGCTGACTTAGGTGATGCAATGCACACAGATGATATAGAAGATGAACCAACAACTGATGCAAATGCATTTTATGCCATGTTGGTGTTTGGTTGATCTCCTGACCGAGGAGGCCCAAGAGCCTCCTTAGGCCTTGACTCGCGCCCTGATCGGGGGCGCCCAGCCCATCCATGGCTGGCGGGCCCCCGTCGCACTGCGCATATAAAAGAGAGGTGGGGGAAGGGCACTCGGTACGAGGTTCACCTGAGCCACCAGTTTCCCCACCTACAACCCTAATCCCGATCACAAGAGAGGGGCGCAGCCAGCGACGGGAAGCGCCGCCCCGCCGTCACTAGACCGCGCCACCACTCCGTCACCGCATCTTCTTCACCACGAACTTCACTGCATCGGCTTCCTCTTCCCCAACCACCACCACCCGTGTGTACAGCATCACCAAAGGAAAGGATGGCCGGCACCAGCTCCAACTCCAATGCCACCACTCTTCCTTCGGACGGTCTACACATGCCCTCCACTCCTCTCTCTCTCTACCTCCCAGATCTCAGTAGACTATGTACTAGGACGTCATGTGTATCACGAAATGTAAAAGGTTTACCCGTCTGATCTACTCCATATGATCCTAAAGACTAACAGTTGGAAGGTTCACAAGAGCTGATTCCAAATAAGTTGCAAACTACCACTGGATAGCAACTGTAACACCCAAAATTTTCATGATTTTGAAATAGTTAAATCTGATTTAATTATGCACTTGTTTGAGCATATTTAATACAGAGAAATAATATTTTATTTGAATATAAAATTCAATATAAGGTTAGGAACATGATGATGCATACATGCTGCTGCACTTCTATTTTGTACTGTGTGATTGTTGTCTCTCATCTCTCTATATTCAAAATTCTTTTGAAGTTTCAGAAAATTCAATTTCAAAAAAATGATCAAAGGAAAATGAATATGTTGGCCGCTGGCTTGCTTCCCTGTTCTCGTAAGCCCGCCTGGTGCTTGCATTTTTGCCGATTTTCTTCTAATCTTTTTCCTCCAGCCAATGGTGATTTATTAGCCATCTAAATATACAATCTATATTTTCTAGCTTGGTTTCCAATTTGATGCCTATTAAAATCTGCTATCAGTTTATTGAGGAACCACCTGGGCTTGATTCCTCGTCTTCGTAGCCAGCAGCACTGCTGCTGTTTTTCCAGGTGCCGGCCAAAGCGGGTGGCCTGTGCTTCCTCGCCGTGGTCAGCGGCCAAGCCAGAGAGCTAGCGTTCTTTTCCTCTTTCAGCGGTTGACTGCTGGGTTTCATCTCACTTTTCCATTGAACAGCAGGGCCACGCGTCAGCATTTTTTTTTCTGTTTCCGCTTGTCCAACACAAGTCGGACTCTGATCAGAGCCGAGTCATGCACCGAGCCCGGTTTGCGGGGATTCAGGTGCCCTATAAAAGCCTTCGCCCTCTCTCTGTACTCCTTTTCTCATCTACGCGCCGCCGCCGAGCCCTGTGTCGTCTTCGAGCCATCTCTGCCGACATAATTTCCCTGGGTGAGCTCGCAGCCTTCCCCTCTATCTCCCCATGTTCTTCCTGTTCTGAATGTGGTCTTTAGGCCCTGCTCCGAACTGCACCGGCAAGTTTTCCGCCGCCGCCGCCACTGCCGATCGTACCTGTTTATTGGTGAGCACCTCCATGTTTTCCTTCCTGTGATATACGTCTACAGGCATATTAAAAATTCTATCTCCTTATATCAATTCATCGTATATCTTTGAGAGCTCATCGATATTCACGTTCAGTAGATGCAAGTTGTGGTCACCTAGTTTGTCCTATAACAGAACCGCCCGTTCATCCGGTTGCCCAGTTTTGCTTAACTAGCTTGTTGACATCATCATTATGTCACACACACTTTATTGCCGTTTTCCTTTAGTAAAGCAAATCCCAAAATACAATAGAAATATGTATACATACAATCTTGTTTAGGTCATATCTTCCACGTTTTAAATCTGTTTTGACCCATTCCAGTTGCGTTAGTTTCGTAATTTCATGCTCTACATGTTAGAACAATTGTTCAGTAGGTTTTCAACATTTAAATTTCGAGCTTATATTTAATCTATTATTTTTATATTGGAAATCTTCAGAAATTCATATCTTTCACGTTTTAAATCCGTTTTTTGTGATCTTTACGTCTGTGTGATCGTACTGATGTGTAGAATAGTTTTATAAGCTTGTCTAAATGTTTTGCTACTGTTGGTGTACTGTTCTAATTGTATCTTATGTTTGCTTCGTGTATGTTCGCCGGATTGTTCGTGTGTTGATGCCTGGTGATCGATTATAGACGGTAAGCAGTTTCTTGACGATCAGGAGTATTACTTTGAGCCGAACCAGCAGTACCAACAGGAAAGCTTTGATCAAGACAAGTATAACATGGGACCATCCTTGTTAACCTATTCACTATAATTGCTATCATATGCATGTGTCATCCTTGGCAACCTTAGAGATTTTAACTTAGCGATTGATATCTTGATTCCTTGTCACCTATGGGATTATGCATTTGGGTAGCTTGGCTAGTGCTTGATTTATGAATATTGATCTTGTAATATGACTAATGAATGGTGCAATCAATCATTAAGATGATTTAATTCCTGCTATAAGGGAACTAGAGCACTGTGTTGTTTGTTTGTTGCTCTAGTTACTCTCCATAAGGACTTATCTGTAAGCATTAACTGGGATTGATAGTACAACTGTGAGGGCTATATGACTCTTGCTTTAGTTGTTCAAGAGACCTTTTCTAGCTTGTTAGTGGTTACCTTAAATGGCGTAAGAATGGCTTGCCACTTTGGGTGTAGGGCGAGCCCTTGTCCTTTGTGTGTATAGGCTGCGAGTTGTGTGCCACTGGGAAGGGGGGTTCTACATCTGCCTGCCGAGTGAATCTAATGGCCCTAACTTGTTAGACGAACTTTTGAATGGCTTTATATGGTTCTCCGGTGTTTGGGTTTAATCTCCCCACGCATTTGGAAATCATGACTCACAGTGAAAGTGTACATCTTTGTGCAGAGTTTAATAAACTGGTATACTAGCCATGCTCATGGATACGAGTGGCCTTGGGGATTCTTACAGAATAATTGATCAACATTGTTATGCCATGCTTAATTCTGTTGTTATTTTTTATGCTTATGTTAACTGCTATTTCATTATTCTTATTACAATTGATCGTTTGTTCATTAATGGGATTTGGTATACCTTGATGCTACTTAATTGCTAAGTAAATGATGAATCAAAGCTAAATGCAGTCAAACAGTGTCTAGCCTTTTGAGCCTCATGAACCCTGTGTTATACTTGTTGAGTTCGACATGGACTCACTCTTGCTATTTCCCACCACCACAGATGAAGATTACGACGATGATTATCGAAATGAGTATTAGACTTGATGTAAACCAGTCGACTGTGTCCCTGGGTTTGGAGCTTCCGCCCGAGAATTGTTATTAGTAGCTACTCTTTTATGTATGAGACTATGTGATAAATATTCATTCGCTATGTAATAAGCACTGTGATGATACTTTGTAATTTGTCAACTTATGTGTGCGACTGTTTCCTAGGGCGCACTTGAGTTTTTTATGCATCCTATTTTTGCCCTTAAAAATAGGTGTGACAAATTGGTATCAGAGCCGTGTTGACTGTAGGATGCAAGCCTAGTTAGAATGGTCATTATTAGCATCTTTGCTTCACTTATTTCATGCTTACCGCTTTCACCTTGTTAATTGCTAAATTTTTATGCTTCTTCTGTCTTATTCTATTGTGAAAATATATTGATTCCATCTAATCTATGTCTATATCTTATAGATGTCTCCTCATCGCCGTATGACCGCTGCACAGTACATTTCCCACTTCAAACCCAACGAGCCTCATGAAGATGGTGATCAAGAATTGTCAGATGCTGAATCAAGAGTGGGAGACACTTCAATGGAGGATCCAGCCATGGGATGGACCCCGAGGCTTCACATCATGCTTCCCAAAGCAGATGCTTTCTTCCATGGTGTGCTAACAAGAATGTTGGATACCTACTATTACGATTGGGAAGCTACGCTGGAGTATCGCTGCAAGGAGTATATTCATCCTCTGATGAACTCTTACTGGGAGACTGAGTTATGGGTCAAGACAATAGATCCTACTACCAGGGAGCCTAAGGTGGAGTCAAAGTTCATCACTCGAGTGAGCCGGGCAACTGCAGAAACAAGCATGGAAGATGTCGCCTACAATGCATTTGTATTATACCATGGTCTTTGCGCTGACAAGACGTTGAAGGGTGTGCTCAGGCACTTTCCCCATTTTGTGCATGATAAGGGAGTTTGGACCGTACCTAGAGCTGATGATTCTTCCTTAACTCTTCAAGCTACTGTAGAGCTAGTTCATGAATTAGCACTTCATGAGGTGGATTTGGAGGACGAGTTGCTAAAGGAAAAGGAACTCAAGGAACAAGCATATAAGGAGATTGATGGCCTAAGAATGGAACTAGGCTGTCTTAAGATTTATGAGAAGTTCGATTAAGAATAGGAAATAATATATGTAATAAACACGACAATAGTATGCGAGTCAAGTTGAGTCTAGTAGTGTCGAATTTTAAATGTGTGGTGTGAACAATGGTGTGCTTGATGAATTGTTATTTTAATAATGTATGATTTTGATCTTTGTAATGTGTGCTGGAGCTATGTGGGCATGTCTATAAGTTCCATAGTTAAGGATATTAAGCTTGATCATGCATAATTAGTTGGGTTTTGGTTATATCCTGTTTCTGTCTTTTGCTGATCTCTGGAGCGGTCTGTAATGATTCTGGAATACCTCAAAATCCGTGCGTGAGTAAATTATGAAATTTTACTGGAAATAAATAGACTTCTGTATCTTTTCAACCCCACTAGAATCACCTTTTTATCTATTCTGAGCTATGAGATATACCTGTTCTAAATTGAGGTTACTGTGCAGTCGGGAATTCTGGAATAGTTTTGGTTAAGCTCTGTTTTTGACTTATTTAATGATAGAATCTGGGAAATTGTTATCAACAAAAGTTGCAGATAATTTCATAAGCTTTCCATCCGTGTATAGAACACCTCAATTGGATTTCTGGAACTCGAGATATGACCATTTTACTGAACTGTTGAAATTGGAACTCGCCCAGAAAAATTCAGATTTACTTATCTCTTATATATATCATCTTGGAAAATAATGAGATTTGTTTTCTGTGTCTGGCAAACAGATGGCAACCAGAGGAGGTAGAGGCTGGGGCAGGGGCAGGGGCCATGGTGGTCCTAATCCACCCATCACTATATAGGAACTTATGAACACGCAGAACCAGATAATGCAGATGTTTATGCAGCACATGCAGAACAACCCCCTGTAGGAGGACCGCCACCTATTCATGTGAGGGACAAACGTGGTGAATTTTTGAAAGGACGCCCTCCTGTGTTCTCTCATGCTTCTGATCCATTGGAGGTAGATGATTGGGTGCGAGCAGTGGAGAAACAATTGATCATCGCTCAGTGTAATGACTTGGAAAAGGTGCTATATGCATCTGGTCAACTACAGGGGGTAGCTCAGACCTGGTGGGAGTCGTACGAGGCTGCACGTCCTAACAATGCTCCTCCTATCACTTGGAATGATTTTGTTAGAGATTTCAAGGCCCGCCATATTCCTGAGGGTTTGATTGAGCTGATGTAGGAGGAATTCAGAAACCTTAGGATGAGACAGATAAGTGTTAGTGAGTATCATGATAAGTTCTCTCAGTTGGCTCGCTATGCTCCTAATGAAGTGAGAGAAGATGCTGACAAGCAGCGTCTCTTTCTTAAGGGAATATATTATGATCTCCTTCTGCAGCTAAAGGGCAATAATTATGCAAATTTCCATGAGCTGGTAAATAAAGCTATTGTGTTTGATAATGAGCGCAGGGAGATGGATAGGAAGAGAAAGATGAAAGGACAAGGTTCAGGAAGCAATAACCGCCAGCGTACTAATCCTCAGCATGGCTTTCATCAGAAGTTCCAGGGACCAATTAGCCAGTGGAATCACAATCCAAATCAGAAATGGTCTCAGAATTGGCAGAACAGTCAGTCTCAGCAACGTCATTCCTACCAGCAGCGTCAGCAGTATCAGCAGAGTGGACAGCAGACTTCTCGCACTAGAAATCCCAATGCTACTCCAATGAAGAACAGTGCTCCCAACACGCCTACTAGATGCTACATCTATGGTAAAGAGGGACATATGTCTTACCATTGTCCTGAGAAGCAGAACCAGCAGACTCCTGAGAGCCAGAAAAGCAACCAAAGGCAATCTGGCACTGGAAGGGTGAATCATGTGTCTTCAGATACTGCTCATGAGGCACCAGAAGTTATGATCGGTACGTTCAATGTACATTCTACTCCTGCAACCGTTCTTTTTGACTCTGGAGCTTCTCATACATTCATTTCCCACACTTTTGTTAAAATGCATAGTATACCCATGCTTGCCATGAAAGAACCCCTCTTAGTAAACTCACCTAGAGGTACCATGCAAACCAATAATCGGTGTCTTCCAGTTAGTATGATATTAAGGGGGGTAGAGTTTAAGATAATTGCTATAGTGTTGAGGACATCGGGTATTGATGTGATCTTGGGTATGGATTGGGTGAAACAAAATCAGGTAGTGATTCAGTGTCAGCAGAAGATAGTGATTGTGAATGCACCTAATGGGGATAAGATCAATGTTGATGTAGCAGTGCAGAAGCAACAGACAGCTTCGGTGAACCAACTTGAGGATGGTGCTAGCAAGGAGAATCCAGTTGTTGATGAATTTCCTGATGTCTTTCTAGATGATTTGCCAGGTATGCCACCTGACCGAGATATCAAATTTCTTATTGAATTATTACCTGTGACTGCACCTATAGCTAAACGACCATATAGAATGGGGGTAGATGAATTAGAAGAACTTAAGAAACAAATTAAGGAATTACAAGATAAAGGTTTTATTCGCCCGAGTTCATCACCTTGGGTTGCACTAGTTATCTTTGTTGATAAGAAAGATGGTGGTCAGAGAATGTGTGTGGATTATCGGTCACTTAATGAGGTTACTATCAAGAACAAGTATCCTTTGCCTAGAATAGATGACCTGTTTGATCAATTGAGAGGTGCTTGTGTGTTTTCCAAGATTGATTTACGTTCTGGTTATCAACAACTCAAGATTCGTGCTTCTGACATCTCAAAGACAACTTTTACTAGGAGGTATGGTTTGTATGAGTACACTGTCATGTCATTTGGTTTGACTAATGCACCTGCATACTTTATGTACATGGTGAATAAGGTGTTTATGGAATATCTTGACAAGTTTGTGGTGGTATTTATCGATGATATATTGGTATTCTCCAAGACTGAGGAGGAGCATGCGGAACATCTGAGGCTGGTATTGCAGAAGCTTAGAGAGCATAAGTTGTATGCTAAGCGAAGTAAGTGTGAGTTTTGGTTAAAGGAAGTCTCTTTTCTCGGTCATATTGTTTCTAATGGTGGAATATCAGTGGATCCAGGGAAGGTGAAGGATGTATTGGATTGGAAAACCACCTGTTGATGCTGGTCAGATTCGTAGTTTTTTGGGTTTAGCTGGATACTATAGACGGTTTATTGAAGGGTTTTCTAAACTTGCTAAGCCTATGACAGCTCTGTTAGAGAAGAATGTCAAGTTTGTATGGTCTGATAAATGTCAAGCTAGTTTTAAAGAATTGAAGAAGAGATTGACTATAGCACCTGTCTTGGTATTGCCAGATTTGAGTAAGAAGTTCTCTATTTATTGTGATGCTTCTCGTCAAGATTTGGGGTGTGTTCTCATGCAAGAAGGCAGAGTTGTTGCTTATGCATCTAGGCAGTTGAGGAAGCATGAGCTGAATTATCCAACTCATGATCTGGAGTTAGCAGCTATAGTCCATGCTCTGAAGATCTGGAGACACTATCTGATTGGGCATAAGAGTGATATATACACCGATCAAAAGAGTTTGAACTATATTTTCACTCAGTCTGATCTGAATCTGAGGCAACATAGATGGTTGGAACTGATCAAGGATTATGATTTGGAGATACACTATCATCCTGGTAAAGCCAATGTTGTTGCCGATGCTCTTAGCAGAAAGAGTTATGCCAATGAGAAGCAAATATCGTCTATGTCAAGTGAGTTGTGTGCTGAATTTGAACACCTGAACTTGGGAATTGTTACCAATGCAATGGAGTTGGTGATAGAACCTACACTAGAGCAAGAGATATACAAGGGTCAGTTGAAGGATGAGAAACAGAAGAAGATAGCAGAAGACATAGTGATTGGTAAGTCACCAGGTTTCCGAATGGATGACAATGGAATTCTATGGTTTTGAAAGAGGTTGTGTGTACCTGAGGATCAGGCTATCAGGCAGGCAATTCTTCGTGGAGCTCATGAGTCAGCTTATTCTATTCATCCTGGTAGTACTAAAATGTATTTGGATCTCAAACAAAAGTATTGGTGGGTTGGATTAAAACATGATATGGCTGAAAATGTGGCAGTGTGCGACACATGTCAGAGGGTGAAAGCTGAGCATCAGAGACCTGCAGGATTATTGCAACCAATGAAGATTTCTGAGTGGAAGTGGGAAGAAGTTGGTATGGATTTTATAGTAGGATTACCCCATACTTAGAAAGGTTATAACTCTATTTGGGTTATAGTAGATCGATTAACTAAGGTTGCTCATTTTATACCGGTCAGAACTACCTACCAAGGACCAAAATTGGCAGAGTTGTATATGGAGAAGATAGTGTGTTTGCATGGAGTTCCGAAGAAGATTGTATCTGATCGAGGTTCACAATTTACATCACATTTTTGGAAGGTTGTACATGAATCTTTGGGAACAAAGCTAAATTTTAGTACAGCATATCATCCACGGACAGATGGACAAACTGAAAGAACGAACCAGATACTAGAAGACATGTTGAGAGCTTGTGCGTTGTAGTATGGAGCTAGTTGGGATAAGAGTTTGCCTTATGCGGAGTTCTCATACAACAATAGTTATCAACAGAGTCTCAAGATGGCACCGTTTAAAGCTTTGTATGGGCATAAGTGTAGAACTCCATTGTTTTGGAATCAGACAGGTGAGTCTCAGGTGTTTGGTACCGATGTTCTTAGAAATGCAGAGGATCAAGTGCGAGTAATTCGTGAGAATTTGACAGTGGCACAATCTCTTCAGAAGAGTTATGCAGACAACCGGAGAAGGGACTTAACTTTTGAAGTAGGTGATTATGTCTACTTGAAGGTGTCACCAATGAGAAGTGTGAAGAGGTTTAATATGAAAGGCAAGTTAGTACCAAGATATGTTGGGCCATTTAAAATTATCGCCAAACGTGGTGAAATTGCTTATCAGTTAGAGTTACTTGAGAATTTGTCTGGTATTCATGATGTGTTCCATGTTTCTCAACTTAAGAAGTGTTTGCGTGTGCCTGAGGAACAAATACCCTTAGATGAATTGACTATTAAAGAGGATCTTACGTATGAAGAGATTCCGATTAAGATTGTGGAGACTACTAAGAGAGTTACTAGAAGCCAAGTTATTAAGATGTGCAAAGTTCAGTGGAACAAATATTCAGAAGCAGAGACAACTTGGGAAAGAGATGATGAATTAAGGAAGTCATATCCGCAGCTGTTTGAGTAAACAGTCCAATCTCGAGGACGAGATTATTTTAAGGGGGTAGAGCAACAGATAGAGATGGTAACAGTCAATAGGAAATATATAAAAACTTGGTAAGCAAATAATGAAAAGTTTCAGGATAGCACACTAGTAGAAAAGTTTATTTTCCCTTTCTATACAAAAACTCCATTATTGAATGATAAGATAACGCACAGGATCTGCATGTACCCTGTGTCTGCTGCTCCAGTTGTTATGACGCAGTTCTCTGTGCCATAATAGTATCATAAAAACTCGTCGGCATGTCAAATGTGTTCTTCGACAGAAATGCAGCATGACCCATATATTGTAGTATAAGGCATGGATTGAAGAAGGTGCATAGTTCAACCAAACATAAGCTGTATCCTTGTTACAGAGAAGTTAGAATTAGACAATTAGAAAATCTAATACGAATTCCCCAATTACCTAGGCTGGCTTCTTTTGGGTTTTGATATGTCTCAAATATGCAGGTTATATACCTAGGCTGGCTTCTTTTGGGTTTTGGGTCTCTGGTGCCCTTTATAATGTATATGTGCTGGGTTCAGTAGCAATGGAGGGGAAAAAAACAATTGGGTGGTTGTATCTATCTTGTCTGAATGGATTTCCTTTTCCCTGTGTTGTAATTCTCTCTTATATATATTATCATGAAATAGATTTGGCCTTATTTGCACTGCATATTATAATCTTTGTATGGCGTCTAAGATTGACCATGCTGCTGCAGTGCTGCTGAAGCGATCGCTCGTGTGGACTTAGTCCTATTCTTTTTCTTCTCTATAATATACAGAGGACCTGCCAGCATGTTTAGTCTGTCTTGTTGTACCTTTTCTTTCTTAATGAAATGATGAGCAACTCTCCTACATCATTTGAGAAAAAAATTCTAATGGAAACATTCATCAGAATATTCAAGTGCTTCACCTTCATGGCCCTTGTATGCAATTAATTCAACATTTTTTCTAACTTAGACTTGCTTAATCTTCATAGGCTGATACCTTTGGCTCATCTGTTGGAGCAGAAACTCCAGATGAAACAATAAGTAGGATCACTTGTGGAGTATTTCGTGGCTATCCGAGTGGGGCAAGTGCTGGAGTGAATGAGACAACTGGAGTGAATGGAACTACAACTGGTGGAGGCACGTACTCTTCTCCTGTAGAGGAAGAACAATTTTTCCGTTCTTTTGATGTTGTCAAACCATGAGTTGTAGTTGATCAGCCCATTTGCCTGCTGCTGAACAACCGCTTTTGAATTTGAATTTGTGGTTATGGATTTGTCGATTTGTGATAATGTTATAACTCTAAATGTATGGATTTGTGGTTATGGATTGGATGAAATGAGTACTTAATTACGTGGTTCATGTGTGAATTTGAATTTGAAATATTTGTAAATTTGAATTCGAATGTAAATCTGTATTTAAATTCAAATATGAATCTGTGTAAAAGATTTGATTGCGTTGCTGTCCTCTATGACAAATTATTTCCCTAGAGTTCTAATTCATAGGGAAAGATTCCAAGGGAAACTTCTTTCCACGGTGGCCACCTTTCCACGTCAGAATTGGTGTGGCCATCCTAAGAAGGGAAAGAATGTTTCCCTATGGTTTCGATGGAAACCATAGGGGAACCCTGGCTTTCCCGTTGAATTTGTCCCTAGGGGCCTTTCCCTACGAAATACCCTAGGGAAATAGTTTCCCTACGGTTTTTCAGCCTTTCCCTAGGATTATTAACCCTAGGGAAACTTGTTGATTGTAGTAGTGTCTGCAAAGTTTCAAGTCGTTCCAAGTTGATTTCATCGAGTTTTGGGTGTTGAATTGATTTTTCCAGAGAACTGCTCGTACATACTAGACATGTCTGGTGCAAATGTCAGACATGTCTGGTAGGTCAAACTTTCGAGTTTGGAGTTGAAATTTGGTGGAGACCTACCTCAAGGTGGCTAGAGGCTGTGGTTAAAGTTTCATGATTTTTAGACACCGTTTGGTGGGCTTTTTGATTTTTCTCCCAAAGTTGCTCTATGCTGTTCAGCGGTATTCATATCGGACGTGTCCGGTATGTGCTGACTGCGCTCAGTTCAGCAGTTTTTCTGAGGTCGTGCTTACCGGACATGTCCGATGCAGTTCCCGGACAGGTCCATTGTGAGTTGCTGGCGTGTTGTTTCTTCTGCGTTTTGTGTGTTTGAGCTCCGTTTTGCGATCTACTTTTCGCATTGGTTTTCTATTGAGCCAAGGAACATATCTAGGTACTCTTGTCACTAGTTGCCTCGGGTATTTTTAGATTCGGGAATTCACTTCTTCTCTATGGGAGTCAAGTATCTCATTTTCTGTCCTTCGATTCGGGAAGCGTTTCTTACCGTGTGTGGTGTCCCACTGTGTTCCTACAGAACATCCACCCTCTCTTTTGGTCGTGGACATCACGGTGTTTGCTTCATGTTTTGGGCGGTGTTTTTAGGGCAGCGGCTAAATATTCAGAAAGAAATTTGAGGCTCCCATTCAACCCCCTCTGGTTGCCGTTTTCGGTCCTTCGTAGTATCCCCATCTATTTGATGTCTTTCATTAAAATCCCTAAATGGGACATCAAGCTCTTAAATTCTCAAATGGGAAACTATATTTGGAATGACCTGGAAGGCTCAAACAAATATCATCTAGCTAACCGGGAGTCACCGGCTATGCGTAAGGAGTTTGGAGGCCTGGTCATTCCAAACCTTAGTTATTTAAATATTTACCTATTAGCTTCCTGGCTTAAGAGATATGATAAAGATAAAAAAACAAACTTTGGAGAGAGTTAGATGATCTTAAATATGACACTCGTAAGCCAAACATCTTTCAGTCTAGAACCGTAGGTGCTTCAGCTTTTGAAAAAGGTTTCACGTGGTCTATTCAGGCTGCTAAAATGGGGTACAGATGGCAGATAAGAAATTAAAAAAAGGTTCATATTTGGGAGGATAACTGGTTAGGATCTTCTAGCCCTGCTAATCAGTATTGGAAGCTATATAGAATTGTGAATGAAAATAATAAACTTGTAGCTGAGCTCTGGGATGGGGAGATTTTAAAATGTACTTTAGAAGGTGGAGATGATAGACTGCCAGAAATGTGGTCTAAAGTCTGCCAGTTAGCCTCAATGGTTGTTTATAATGATGAAGAAGATTCTGGCAATTTACTTCAAATGGCATTTATTCTGTGCAGTCTCTGTATAAAGTCATAAACTTTAGTGGGATACATCTTCTGTTTTCATTTCTTCTATTTGGGAGATCTAAATTCCTCCAAGAGTGCAGTACTTTCTTTTGTTACTCTAAAAATAAGGTTCTCACTAGAGAGAATCTTAACAAGAGGAGAAAGTTGTTAGATTTTACTCCCTCCATCCTATAATATAGTGCATTCTAGCATTCAAAGTTTGTCCTTAAAAATAATGCATTCTAGAGGACAAAAACCAATTTTACATTAAATACTTTCCATTTATCAACTAATCACCATTAATCACGTTAATGATAGCATCTGATTAGAAAATAAAATAAGAGTACATGTGTCTTTTATATTCTCTCTTAATTTGTCTTAAAATTCCTAGAATATACTATATTACAGGATAGAGGGAGTAGCTGTCTTTTTTTTTTTTTGCAATGAAACGGAAATAGGCAACCTCCTTTTCTTTGAGTGTGTAGTTGCTTCGCAACTTTGGGCCACCCTTTCAAAGGTTTTTGGTTTTCAGTTAGGAGGTTCTTTAGATGCTATAGGAAAGTTTTGGTTGAGTAATAAAATGAATGGTGTGTTGAATATAATATTATCGGCTGCTATGTGGTACCTTTGGAAACTTAAAAATGATATCCGTTTTTAGTGGGCCAATTGGAGGTGTATGGATATATTTCTCTACAAGGTAGCGGCAACAGCGCAAAACTGGGTGATCATGTGTGAGGAGGAGAAGAGGGATCTTATGCAAGCAAAGATTGGAGAGATCAAGACTTTAGCTGGACGAACACATTGACTACAGAATTAGAAGACAAGAGGTTTCAGCCCTGGGAACGAATTGATGACCTGTCATTTAAAGGGATAAAGTGTTTGGAAGACTTCAAAGTGGACAACAAGGAAGGTCTACTTAGGGATTCTGCTCTTCTGGTGTGTTGAATTTTTCTTTTTCTCTTTCTACTGTAAAGTGGACTGTGGCTCTAGGGGTATGAGTGGTTTTGGTGGCTTTTGCTGCTAAACTGTTTCCAAATGGTATGCCATTCGTAATGCTGTAAAGAGTTAAACCGAAAAATCTTGTCATCAATTTAGGTAACGCTTTTAGAAGACCGATCCTTTTATCACATTGACATAGACCGAATTTTGTTATAACCAAGAGTCCAAGAGTCGTACATCAAGATATATCCTCCCTCCATCCAGAAATATAGTGCATTCTAGCATTTGAAATTTGTCCTCAAATATAGTGCATTCAGGGAACAAGAAGATAATGTTTACTTAAATAAAAAACGTGATTATTTTGTACAAGGAAAGTAACTCATGTACTTGCCATATTTTGTATAAGGATACTAAAGAGTTCACCATTTAATCACGCGGAATAGAATCAGATTTTAATACATTAGGAAGGTAAGTAAGTGGTACATGCGTCTATTGCACTCTCTCTTATTTTGTCTTAGAATGATCAGAATGCACTATATTTCATTACGGAGGGAGACAGATACGCTAAAAGGATATATATATATACCGAGTTTCAGTAGAATTTAAGTGCTATTTTTGGCCATAGGGATAGCATAAAAAGTTTTCTTTTTGTGATTTCTGTTCCCTCCGTTTCTAATTATATAAGGTATTAAATCATTCAAAATTTGTCTCAAATGATAAGAGATTCTAGCTATAGGTGAATTTAACCCTGTATGTCCCAATCGTATGCATACTAATATGGTAACCACAATATCTTTCCACCATTTGTTTACATGATTAGGTGCATCATTTTTTACTTTACTCTATAATCTATTCCTAAATTAATATGATATGTTATTTATTGGGATGAAGGGAGTAAATATTGGAAAAAACTAGAATTCAAATAATGGAATTTGATCCTTTTATTTAAAACGATAGATGAGCTCATACATTATACATTCATCCTTTAATTTGGAATTTATACAAAGTCTTTGAGCAAACAAATAGAAGTTTCAAAACCAAAGATGTGTTCCAACCATGTTTCTTATTATAGATTTGAATAACATCGTGTTTATTTGTGTTTGTTTCCATTTCCTCTATATTTATTTTCTACTTTTCTAGTTTTTCCAGTACCTATGTGTCAGTGTTATAGTCAAACAAAAAATATAGCATGGTCTTAAATAGCCCATTACAACTTTTTAGAGGGCATGCTGGTAAGCTATTGCCAATTGTTTCACTATTGTAGCTAAGGAAACTTTAGCCCCGCTATTTATGTATTGAATATATTGGATGAAAATGAATGTTGATTACAACCATAAGTATGTTAATTAATCTAGAGCTCCAGAAAAATTTATGAACACAAAATTTTTTCTTAGTTCTGTGTTCATGTGCAGATTTTATTAGGAATTTTCATGTTTTCTATAAACCACTAATTGAACTAACTTTCGCTATATCGTGCTGTAGCTTTTGGAAGAGGACGTTGCTAAATATTTAGCCCACTATTTAAATCCTTGAAACATAGGATACAAAGCAATATATTCTACATTTTATTTCATTGCGTTTCCAATAACCACTAGTAGAGAAACAACCTTTCGTCGGTGGCCAAAAAATATTTAGTCCCGGTTTCAAATTGCAAACCGAGACTAAAGGAGGCATGGAACCTTTAGTCTCGGTTTGTAATACAAAGTGGGACTAATTCCACCTTTTAGTCCCGGTTGTAATTCCACCAAGAAACAATTCAGGCAAACAAAAACATCTTCTTATATTGTTGCCGAGAAATAATTCAGGCAAGATAGTAAAGTTGATTGTTCATTCCCCAAATATTTGCCAACAACTCACCTTGAAATATCTTTCTAATTTTGAATTTTCCCCTCGAGGTATGCTCTTCCATATCTACAAGGAATACAGTGTGCCAATTAATTCACGATTGCGGAAGTGTGCTTCATTCAAAATCACTGTGTATCATGTTTGCGTTAAAAATGTTCCACAGATAAAACGAAATACTCACCTTATTGATTAATGAAGTTACTATTTCCTCAAGAATCGTTTTTGGAGTCTGCAAAATTCCATAGGTTTACGTACGTAATTAGTAGTGGTCGTTATACTATATAGGAGTTTGGTAGAAGGGAAAGCATTGGATACTGTCACCGACCTTTTCATTATAATTCCGCACCGCAATCACGAGGTGTTTTTCTTGTCGTTGAGGCAGGCCTTGTTGACCAGCTTGCTTCACTATTGCCTACAAAATAATTTAATTAAGAAGGTGCACCAATAATATAAGCTGTATTTCATATAAATTTTGATTAATTGTGCACTACTGGAAACTACATTAATCCTGTGTGTGCCATCTATTTTTTTAAATACTCACAGAGAAAAAATTGTTTAACCTGTCGGTACACGTGCCACACAAGGAAATCTAGGTTTTTACGGAACTCACGTGGTGCCTGACCTGAATCCGACAACCTGGGCGTCGGACCTGTTGTCGGACCTATGCACGAAACAAGACCGTGCGGTCATCTTATGCGGTATGTGGGCGCTTTGGATGATGCGTAATAAATGGCGCCATGGCGAACTCTCTATGCCTATTCATCAGGCGGTGATTTGGGCCAGGGATACGGCCTTTGATCTTTGGCAGTTGAACCACAAAGATGAAATCGTGGAGAGAGCAGCCAAGAGATGGAAGGAGCCGCTACAGGGGTGTCTGAAAATTAACACGGATGCCGCCTTCTATGATGAGAGCAAACAAGGGGCAACTTCATGTGTCATCAGAGACCATAGCGGCGCCTTTTATGCAGCACAAGCAAAGTGGTATGATAAAGGCTTTGATGCATGTTCCATGGAAGCTTTGGCCTGCAAGGATAGCTTGATTTTTGCCAGCCAATTAGGAGTGCAAAACGTGGCAATGGAGACTGATTGCCTATAGCTAGTGCAACTGTGGAACAAGAGAGACTCTCAACGATCGATTATTGATTCAATGCTGAAGGAGATTGCTGAACTCAGCCTTGCTTCTCAGTCCTTTACGCTTTCTTTTGTTAGTAAATTTTATAATAAGGTAGCGCATTCTCTAGCAAAAGAAGTGTCAATGTCGCATCGCTCGGAGATGTGGCATGTAACTCCGGCACGCATGTATGATCAAATTGTCACTACGTAAAAAACGATTTGTAGGAACGCCACCCTTTTATTTATAGGGGCGGCTCTATAATGACCCACCCCTACAAATGGTTCTCTATTTATAGGGGCGGCTGGATATTGAGCCGCCCCTACAAATCGATTTGTAGGGGCGGTTTTTGTTACGAGCTGCCCCTACAAATGTCGTCTATTTGTAGGGGTGGCTCAATATCCAGCCACCCCTACAGATCGATTTGTATGGGCGGCTCTATACTGAGGCGCCCGTACAAATGAACGCCGGATATTTAAAATGAAGTATTAAAATTTGAATTTTTCAAAATAACCTCAGATGGAGAAATGTCCAAAATAAAAATTGTAGATCTTAAAAAGTTATGAAACTTTCTAGTGGACAAGTTTTTGATTCGAAATCATCTTGACATGCAAAACTACGTTTAAATTTCTTAAATTTGAAATTCAAATTTTGTAAATGACCTTGAATGGAGAAACTCCCTAAATAAAAATTTTAGATCTCAAAAAGTTATGAAACTTTCTAGTTGACAAGTTTTTGATTTGAAATCATCTTGACATGCAAAACTACGTTTGAATTTTTCAAATTTGAAATTCAAATTTTATAAACGACCTCGGATGGAGAAACTCCCTAAATAAAAATTGTAGATCTCAAAAAGTTATGAAACTTTCTAGTTGACAAATCATCTTGACATGCAAGATTACGTTTGAATTTCTCAAATTTGAAATTCAAATTTTGTAAACGACCTCGGATGGAGAAACTTCCTAAATAAAAATTGTAGGTCTCAAAAAGTTATAAAACTTTCTAGTTGACAAGTTTTTGATTTGAAATCATCTTGACATGCAAAACTACGTTTGAATTTCTCAAATTTGAAATTCAAATTTTGTAAACGACCTCGGATGAAGAAACTTTCTAAATAAAAATTGTAGGTCTCAAAAATTTATAAAACTTTCTAGTTGACAAGTTTTTGATTTGAAATCATCTTGACATGCAAAACTACGTTTGATTTTCTCAAATTTGAAATTCAAATTTTATAAACGACCTTGGATGGAGAAACTCACTAAATGAAAATTGTAGATCTCGAAAAGTCATGGAACTTTCTAGTTGAAAACTTTTTTATTTCAATTCATTTAGGGCCACAAACAATCAATTTACACTCGATTCAGGACAATACGTGGGGAACCAAAATAAGTTCTAGACATAAATGACAAAGGGTGCAGTGATAGTGGAGGTCGCGCGCGAGAGAGAGGTCGCCGGTTCAAATCCTGGGTAATGCAAAGTGCGAAAAAATCAGGGAAAAACGTCGCGGGAATAGATAGGTGGTGTGGATGACCGGTGGGGGCCTCCTCGGGATTAAAAAAAATGTTTTGCTATTTTTTTGGATTTTATTTGGCAGAATTCGCATTTTCAGAAATGATTTGTAGGGACGGTTTAATATCCAACCACCCCTACAAATCAATTTGTAGGGGTGGTTGACTAGCCGTCCCTACAAATACTTGATTTGTAAAAACACCTGGGCAGGGGCGGCTGGGCTAGCTGCCCTTACATAGCATCACCAGCCACCTCTGTAGTTCCCTGCTGTAGTAGTGTGTGTTCGAGGCTTCGCGGCAGGAACGCAGGGCTGTCAAAAAAAAAGAGACGCAACACCGTCACCAAGCTCCTCTCCAGCCCATGGGTATAATGTGCACTATTCAAGCATCCATTCGCAATGTAAACATACACGTAACCTCATATGAACTCGACTGCATCCAGCGGTCCAGCCTGCCTCGAACGTCAATCGTGCGCCTAACACCAGCCGCAAAACATCTGGCTCAATGTTCACGTTCGGGGCGTCTTCCGTTCACGTACGGCATAGATCTCCTTCGACAACACGCAGCTAGAGAAGCCTTAGCTGCCGCTGATGCTCCTGCCGACCCCTCGCAACCCTATACACATATTGCATGCATACGCATCCACGCACCGTGGCCACAACCATATATGTTTCACTTTGTTCCACACCTACTTCACATCATGTGTGTTGCATGCGTACACTGCTACAAAACTAACATTCATGGCTGCCCATCACTGCCGGTAGTTTTGGAACCGACAGTGATACAGTTTCACTGTTGGTTCATGGCTTCAACCGACGTGGCTCGAACCGGTAGTGATAGGCATGGTACTATCGCTGCTGGTTCGTGGCTTGAAACGGCAGTGATAGCTGTTTTGCAAAAAAAAATATCACTTTTGATACGACATTGGATTAAGATAAAATTTATATCAAAATTATAGAGTTTGAAAAGATTTATAACTTTGTTATTAACTTTTTAATTTGAGATGATTTATAAGTCTAAATATTCAATATGGTTTTCAGATCAGATTTGACATGATTAACAATGTCGAATAGAGATAAAGTCGACATCAAAGTTGTAGTACTCGGCAAGATCTATGATCTTTTCATTTGAGATTGTTTTGAGCGTCAAATATACAATATAAGTTTAGAAAATGTGTAGTTCAAAGAACAGCATCAGTTATATAGTCACATTTGTCACGTACTCGCCAATTGGTTTGTGTACTCGCGAGATCATGAACGTTGAGGTCACGAGCTCGAATCCTAAAAGACACAAATTATCTCCAGTAGCTAACTAATTTACTCTATTTTTAACTTGTTTGATTTGATTTGATTTGATTCCTCTTTGTACTATATTGTACTATAAAATTCATTTTAGGACACAATATCTTTTATTTACGAATACGTAGTAAAAATTACTCTATTTTTTTATTTGATTCCTCTTTGTACTATATTGTACTATAAAATTCATTTTAGGACACAATATCTTTGATTTACGTATAGGTAGTAAAAATTTATCTGTCTCCAAAAATATTTAGCTAGAGCGGTTGGTCCATTATCGATAGCCAAGCAAACTACACAATATCACAAATGAAAAGGTTGTAGATCTCAATAAAGATGGCAGCGGGGCGGGTTCGGAGCGGATATCTGCGGGTTTCGGGTCTAGTGGTTTCAGGTTCGAGTTTGATTTTCGCCCATGGTTTTCGGGTTCGGATACCTAAAACTTATCGGGTTCGGTTTCGGGTTTCGGTTTTCACCCACGGCTACTCAATGGATATCTGAAATATAACATTTTGAATAAAACTCAAGTGTTTTTATTAATAATTTGTTTATGTAAGCTATTAAATTTGTTCTAAGTTGAGTTATGAAATTGTATGTTGTTTATCGCCTCTTGTTTATACATTTGAAAATGTAATATATGTCATATATATGTTGCTAAAAATTCTTTACTTATTATTTTTCTTATTGATTATAGTGGGTGGTTTCGGGTTTCGGTTAACCATTCGGGTTTCGGGTATCCACCGGGTTTGGTTTAGGGTTTGGATTATCACCCGAAACGGTGTTCGGGGCGGTTTCAGGTTTTGAGTTCGGGTTTCAGATTCAGGTCCACGAAGACTCCACCCGATCTAAATTCGCTCCGTTGCCATCCTGAGATCTCAAAAGAATAATATTTTTATATGTAGTCAACAGAATGGGAGGCTAGGAATCTTCTAGTCACTACACAAGGCTTTACTGCAGTACTCCCAAATAACTTTCAACCATCCATTATTTTAATCGAATGGTTATAATCATCTGTTACATCTGGAGAGGTAATAGGTGAAATATATGTTTATTTAATTTTTATTATATAAAAAATATAAATAAGGAAAATTTTACATATAAAAATATTTTTTTTCTAGATTTGATTGATGCATGCGTGGTTTGATGGAAATGGTAAATCTTTTTTATTTTGCAACTTTGGACCATATATATATTCTGATTATCATGTAATTTTGCATGTGACTTAGTATACTTGATTTTGTATAGATATGATTTGCATGTGGGTTTTGATTGATCTAAGGTTGAAAGAAGTGTGGACAACCAGACTACCTTTAAATATCCGACTTTTTTATTTGCATGCTGTGTGGTACGACAGACTACAAACGGCAGCCCAAGTGAAGAGAAGAATTTGCGATGGATCGAAGATCTGTAAGCTTTGTGGTTATAATATGGCGTTGGGTAAAAGACAACCTTCTGTGGCAAAGGATCCCTACCTTTAGAGCAACTCCCAACAACCTCGTTATCCCACTCATCATCTGTAAAATCAAGAACTGGCTCCAAGAGCCTCGTCATCCGGCTCTCCAAAATAACGAGATGCTATTCTGTTTTTATCGCTCTCCAGAATAGGCGAGGGGGCCACACTTGCCATCCGGCTGCCTCGATATAGTTGGCCGGCATGCAGCAACAGCAATATACGTATATAGTATGTCATTCTAGTTCAATACGGGGCCATCAGGTGGTACGCTCAAAATAAAGAGCTGATTTTAGACAAGCTCGTGTGGAACACTTCTATTTTAAGAGTCTAAATTGTTTCGGAGAGTCAGATTACATATCTAAATTTACTTATTCTGTTGGAGATGCTAAGAACTAGTTTTGGAAGTTGTTGGGGGATAAAGCTATCTAGTTGGTGAGGTGGACTCGCTCTTCTAGCGGCGGTTTGCTGGGGGTTATGGAAAACCAGAAACAACTGGGTCTTTGCAACTAATTGGATCTGCTAATATTGTAGCTCATAAGATTATCGCTATTGCTAGCGTCCGGATGTCCAGACGGACGGAGCATCCAACGCCCGCACCAGCAGTCTGTTTTTCGCACTATTTTGTACACCCACGCGGGGCCTGCGCCATCCGGAGACACCATTCCGAGAGTTGCCTGAAGCCGCCACTGATCATTGCTGCATGGGTGTGGTCTATCCACCGCCACCAACCACCGTGGAGGCAAGAAACACCGTAAAAAATCAGATCAACACCGACAAGATGAAGATCCGCTGCCCGATCTACTTTTGAAACATTCAAATGCAACACTTGCAACATACAGAAGAAGATAGATGAAACACTTGAAATATGCTTCTGAAATACTTGAAAAAAAATACCTAAAAAACACTCGAAAACCATTGCAAACATATGCAATATCTAGATAAAACACTTGCAATACATGTGTGAAACGTATGCAACATCCAGATAAACGCATTTGTAACATATGTTCGAAAACACAGATGAAACATTAGGAACAGATCTTTGCAACATACGTGTACAACCATTACAATATATGCAACATCCCGATCTACTTTTGCAACATCCATCTGAAACACTTGCAACATACCTCTGTAACAGCTGAAATACTTGAAATATACGCTTGCAACATACGCTTTCAGCGCAATATCACCCTGCTGTTTGGACGAATGGAGCTCGTCGTTGTGGAGCTCGACACCGGTGTGGAGGTTGGCGGCGGCGCATGGATCTAGCCGGTGCGCCAGAGGAGTGGCGAGCACTATGCGGGCGAGCACCTACTCAGCGAGCACCACCAGCACGATGCTGCGAGCACCCATGGCAAGCTTTGGAGGGCAGGGGCGAGCACCTGCAGCTGGTGTGGCGTTGACCAGCGCGGGTAGGCGAGCACGCACTATGCAAGGCATCGGGGAGATATTTTTTACAGAGAGGGAGGAACCATAGAGAGGAGGCGCTATTGGGCTGTAGCGCGTTCGCATCAGGCCCGGGAAGCTCCATGTCCGGAATGACGGACGCCCTGAGGGTATCATTATCGTAGGATTATTGGATTCCTACAGCACGCATGAGCTAGCAAGAGTGGAAGAAACACAAAAGCTGGAGAAGATCATGAAGCAACTCAAGGAAGGATTGACAAGATGGTAACAGCATGAAGACTGTATATAAGGACGCTGAGAGGTAGGAGGTTTGGTGTGTTAGCTTTGCTGTTTCTCTATGGTGGCTGTTAGAGTGCGCATGAGCCAGCGCTTCTCCAGAGCCAAGTTCATCAAAGTCCACAACATACCAAGGTCATGTTATATGTTGTGCTCTCCAAACATCTATAAGGAAAATGGACCCTAGGCCCCATTCACTTTGGATTTTGGTGTTTGATGACCAACACAACAAAATTGGACTAACGAATTTGCAAGTGTTTATTTTGTAGTCCAATAGGTTGCATGGCGGACTTGGACCAAGATGAGAGCTCAAAGAAAAGATTCAACACTCAGATGAAGACACCGGAGAAAGTGTTGACACCCTAGAAGACAAGCTAGAAGTCCAGGATGAAAGATGTCGAAGCCCGAACAAAGCCACGTGAAGAAACAGAAGCGGATGGTGGCTGAGCAGGCACTGCCCTAGGGGTGGCGGTGCCACCTAGGACGGGCAACGACTGCTAGAGTTAGGGGTGGTACCAGACAAGCCGGTGTGCACTGCCCTAGGGGTGGCGGTGCACCGCCCTAGGAGTGGCGATGCCATCGCACTAAATTTCCAGAGGGCGGCCAAAACCAGTTGGGGCACCGAACATGTCATGATGGTGGCACCGCCCTACCCATGGCAGTAACCATATGTCCCAACGGTCGGATCTCAGTGACCAATAGCTAGTTGACGTGGCAGGGCACCGCCCCGTTGCCAAGCACCGCCCTTGTCTGGTGACCACGTAGAGATGACCATCTCCAGCACAATGGCTAGTTCTCCATTTTGGGGCTATAAAAGGGACCCCAACTGGCCATTTGGAGAGTGAGGGAACTGAGGGAAGATAGAAGGGTGTTGATATACCTCTTTTGTGCTATCCACATGCATAGGCTTAAAGATCACTTGGTGTTTAGTGTAAGTGCTTTGCGAAGTGCTTAGCTTAGTTAGACCATGCTCATATGCACTTGCTCTAGGCTTAGGTCTAGTTGCAAGTGAGGTTTGCATACCTCTCAACCAAAGGTGCTTGCGCGCACCGTGTTTGTACTCGACGGGGTTTGTATTCTTGCAAGACCACCAACCGCGTTTGTGGTGTGGCCGCCACTGTGTACCAAAGGGAACAAGGCCCGCGGTGTTTTGGCTGGAAGCTTGATAGTGAAGGTGGTAGGGAGTGATCCAGGAGAGGCTCATCGGAAGGCACACAGGAGACCCACTAGCGCGTGGGGAAGGCCTGGGGCTATCCATGGAGTTACCCGATCGGGAGCTTGGCCCTTACGAGGGATTCCTTACGAGGGGCACCAATGAGGACTAAGGGGAAGTTTGAGCGCTTCTCGATACCTCGGTTAAAATACCGAAGTCATCGACAGAAGTTTGCATCTCTATCGCCTTTTTACCTTCCGCATTTATATTTCCACCTTGGTTGTGCGTTTCACTTTCCTAGCTTAGTTGATAGGCTAGTTAATAGGATTGGAACCTAGGTTGCATAACTCTTTTGCGGTAGAGATAACAACACACTTAGCAAAACCCATTTAGATAGATTACTTTCTTGCATAAGGTTTTGTTAAGGTGGAAATTAGAGGCCATAGTTAGAAGTAGAATTTTAAGTTGCCTAATTCAGCCCCCCTCTTAGGCATCATGGTCCTTACAACATCCATTTTTGATGTGGGACTAAAACTAACAATCTCCTCCTTCACACATTGGGCCAACCCTTCATCACACAACCCTATGTGATCTTTTAACGGGCTCCCCCGTCACCATGTGACCCATTAGATTTTCTAGGTTTTTTAACCATGGACTCTAAGCTCGCAATACCCACGAGCCGACACCCTCTCAGGCCCAGGCCCAGTGGAGCCCACAACATGTCACACATTGGGCCAACCCTTAATTACACAACCCTGTGTGATCTTTTAATAGGCTCCCCCATCACCATATGACCCATCAGATTTTCTAGGTTTTTTGACCATGGACTCTAAGCTCGCAATACCCATGAGCCGACACCCTCTCAGGCCCAGGCCCAGTGGAGCCCACAACATACCAAGGCCTTAGACCTAACTTAACCTAAAAGACTAGCCTAATAGATGAGGGTTGCCCTCGCCTTATATGTTGTGCTCCCTCGTCATCCATTTCTCGATGTGGGACTAAACCTAGCAATGGCCCTGTGAGCTACACCACTAATTATAAGCTGATTCCCATGACTTTTAAGCTTTCAATAAAGTTGGACCATAGTTACATAAACGGATTCAAAGATATCAACCCTCGACTTGGGTTTGTCGACCCTAGCCTAGGTACTTGTGGTCATTTTTTACCTATAGTGTAAAAATCTCTCGCAAGTAGTGTACTATGCGTACCTCGAACTGGTCGACCAAAAAACTTTATGAGTATGAGCCGGACCAAGGTCTTTGAACTAATTTAAAAACTATGAAACCATCAAAATAATGCCCCCTCCCCACAACACACACAACCCCCCAACTAGTAAGAGACATATAAGTTAAATAGCTCAAGTTTAATATACGCCAAAAACAACCCACAGTTAGGCCCTTTGCAGTTTGCTACCGTTGTGATTGACGTGTGTGTGTCACGTGTCAGCAAAACGTTCTTTTCCTTTTTGATAAGTTCAGCACAAGTTTAATACGAACCAGAGTAAAATGAAAAAAAATAGCAAAAGATATAATGAAGATAGTCACAATTTATTGTAATATACATTTGTGAGAAGTAGTATTTACCGCTAAAATTTAAAACTGACCTGAAAAACATTAGTCAGAAGAGGAATACTATTATTACGGTTCACCTCTTGTAGAAAACTGTAAGAGAATGTTATCATTATAATGGAATTCACCTGGGCAGCAGAATATATAATTGGAGACGAAAGAATGAAAGCTTACATGTTAAAAAATGTTACATCTGATATCACCAGAGCAAAGAGGGCACTTCGTGTTTCAAATCCTAGATCATTCTGCCGAAGAAATAATACCACATATCAATATATATACATTATATCCCATTGTTTTGATTTTTTTGTCTATATTTATACTCCAAATAAAAGTAAATGTAAAAGAAAGTAAATCGTTGTTGCTATCGAGCATGCTTTGTAGGGACGTTCACTACTAAAAAAGCAACTTTGTAACCCTATGTATATCTATTCACCGCTTATATATAGGGCATGTTTGGCACAGCTCACAACAGCTTCATAAGTTGTTATGAGTTGTTGTTGTTTTTTTTGTCAAACACCTTTTTTCAAAACAGCTTGATGAGTGAAACAATTTTGTTCCTCCTCTCACGAAGGGATGAGTTGGGATGAAGCTGAAAAAAAGTACCAGCTTCATCTCCCACATGTGAGGCCCAATGTGCACAAAAGACAGCTTTTGACCAAGCGCGCAGAGAGAGAGAGAGAGAGAGGAGAGAGCGCGCTCGCTGGGAAGAGTGAACCGACGGGGCAGGGCGCCGGAGCCGGAGTGCGGTCGCCGGGGCGCTGCCAGCCAGGGGCGTGGTCATCGGGGACCGGCAGGAGGGTCGCCGCCTCTAGGGCACAGGTCGTAGTGGATGCTCGCGGACGCGAGGTAGCCGCTGGCAACCGGATGCCACTCCTCCAGTCCTCCTATGCCTCCCTAGCCGCGATGGCGGTGCGAGGACGAAGGCCATGGCAGTGGTGTCCTCCTTCCTCTGGCACGCTGCGGGAGGAGGTCACCAGGGTGTGCTGTGCCGCGCTGCCCAAGCACCTCCTTGAGGCGGCGGCCGTGGAGGGGCTAGATCTGGTGCGCGCGGCAGCAGGGAGCACGAGGAACAAGGTGGTGGCAGTGTGCTCTGAGCTCCCGGCGGTGATGGTGGAACCATGCGGGGAGGAGATGGGGAAGAAAACGCACAGTTGGGGTTGAAGAAGGAAGAGAAAGGGCCTTACATTAATTTCATTATTTTGGTGTACCATGTGAAGTTGTTTTGCCAAAGAAGTCTAAAAAAACAGCTTAGCTTCACTGAGTAAGCTGTTCGTGAAGCTGAAATGCAAAAAAAAAAAGCTTTACTAGTGAAGCTAAGCTATGCTAAAGGGAGCCATAATTTGATGTCCGTGGAAAGTGCATTTTCATGTGATGTAATAGAACTCGTATGTAAGAAACCATTAAAACAATGTAAAGAAATGTATCACACGTGCGTGTGTGGACCCTATCTGCAGTATAACAGAGTTACAGAGGTGAGTGTCATAACACGTCCATCTCGTCCATTTCGCGTCTACAGGATGAATTAAACACATTCCAATCAGAGGCTTGTTTCCAAAGAAGAAACGGCTGTTATCACCTGATTGTCCACACCATCGGTGCCTTCAACGTCCAACACAACGGCCCGAGGATTGTGGCAGATCGAAGCCCAAATTCCCTGAGTGGTTCTCCCCCTAATTCCACAAAATGATAGCACGTATAGATAAAAAGTTAATATACCAGACACATCATCTTTTTATGCATTAGTTAACATTAGCATTCAATATTTAGTTTTGCTGTTTTTATTTGTTTTGCATAAATATGCTCAAAATGCATACATGTCCAATATTTGAAAGAAATATTCAAAAGTGCATATAAGTGACAATTTATGGAGCACATGTACAGTTTTGGTGCAACAAAGCATAAGATGTGGGGTCCACAAGAGATATTATTACAAAAAAAATGTCTTTTATCTGCAAATATATTGCACCGTACCAAAAGGCTAATCGAAATTATCAAATGGATCTATCATTAATTTGTCTAATACTCTATTTTCTGAGGGCAGGGGAGAAAGATATAATATGATATCGACAGAAGGTAAACGAAATTCTACCGTGGCCACTGGCCGCTGTTGGTTCGGGAAAAAAAATTCTGCATGCCCTGATGCAAGGAGCAGAGGCACCTGTGCAGCACCCGTATGGACGATGCCGTTGATTGTCTGGGATGATGTCCACCGTGGAGCGATGCTGCGTGATGGGTGGCCACTGCGAAAACACCGGCATGCGGCGCTACACGTGGAAGGACCAGCCGAACATGATCAGAACATGTTGGTCAGGGAATGGTCTGGCTGACCAAGTGGCTAGTGCAGGCTCAGTATCTCTCCCTTAGGGTGGTCAGAGTTCGAGCTTCAAGAGATTGACTCTTTATTTGTGACTTCGGCCACGGTGACGAGGGAAAAAAACTCCATCATCTGTTCCACATCTAAAGCATAGGTCTGTCGCCGGCTCATCTCACGAAGCTACGGTGCCGTTGTATATGGGTGGGGCAGGAGTGCGGGGGCTTTCTCGATCTGTGTGAGAAGATCTTCTTCTTAAGCCAAAATACCCGGGGTTATCTGTAACACTTCTGGTGTTACGAGCTCGCTTAGCAATACGGTTAGGGCCTAAGGGAAAATAGCAAAACAAATTCCTCGAGTTTTGAATTTTAAACGCACGTGAAATGATAGATAAAATTTTATGTGACTCACTTTTGTGGCTGAGAGAAATCAAACAAATATAATGAGTTAGTTTACTCAACCTGAAAGGGTGTTAATAAAAATACTAACAAAAAGGATAAAATATGTTGTGTTAATCGCTTGGCATGAAAAACAATTTCTATACATAAAAATAAAATATAACTTGAGTATAGTGCTTAAGTGAAGTTGGTGAGCTAGTTAACTAGATGATAGTGCAACCTTGATTTTGGAGTTTAAATATGGTTGATTGTTCGGTGCAGACGGGTTTTGGGGTGTTTTGTCACCGGTCGATACTTGCAGATGGTGGAATATACATGTCTATATTTGCTAGTTGGCCATATATACACTCAAGTATTTGTTTTGATAAGAATGCTTTTGATATAAATATATATATATATATATATATATATATATATATATATATATATATATATATATATATATATATATATATATATATATATATATATATAAACATACAATGGATATATGCATGTGTGTGTATGTAGATTAGTGACAAAAGAATAATAGCATGTTTGTATTAATTACATAATTACCTATACGTTTTGGTATGAAAAAGGAAAAGAAAAAAAAACACACACACAACAGGAGCGCGCGCACACACACTCCCACCATCAGGCCCCTCCCCTCACGCACGTACACAAAGCATGCACGCACGCCTGCACCACACATGTGCCCACGCACTACTGCTGCCGCTACTGCATTCCTGTTTCTGCACGCCAGCCATTTCTGTCAGAGGGAGTAGCTAGCGGCGTAGGCAGCCATGCAGGCAGGGGTCCCCTTTTTCCTGTCTACTATTAATACGATTCCTTCCAACTGCATGTGGCAAGGCATGCCAGAGAGACACTGCTGCTCCTTGCACGAGCGCCCACACGCTGTTGTCGCCGAGTCGCACCCTGAGCCTGGCGTTGCTCCCTGCCCGCCCTGTCTCTGTCTCCGTGCTAGACTACGACGAGTTTTGAAGGACAGCGGCCCCGCCTTACTGCACCACGATCGCTCCCCTTCTAAATGCGAGGCACCGCAAGCTCCACCGCTAGCTCCGCCGTTTTCTCCTTCTTGCACTGCGCTGCTTGCCGGAGCAAGCCGAGCTAGGAGCCGCCGCGTCCCCTGCTCGGGCCACTATCACGTGTGCACGCGGCCAGGCCGCTGCGCCCTGTCTCAGCTCGGGAGCGGCCCATCCGCGAGTGCGCCGACGCCTCCTGGTGCCACGCAGCCTGCTCTCTCCGCCCACCGCGTCGCGCCACGCCTGCTGCTGTTGCTGCGCCCTAGTCGGCCGCCGGCGTCCGCGGCTGGCCTGCCTTGGGCTGCCTACAGCGAGGCCGTGACCACCCACTGGTCCGTCCTGGCCCCACGCAGCTCACCGGCCGGCCATCCTCCGCTTCCGTAGCCGTCTCCGGCTGGAATCGGCCCGGCCGCGGTCCTCCTCTGCTCTACCTCTACGTACAGCGAAGTGGAAGGTGAGGAAAATAGAATAGAGACTCTTCTAGGGTTCTCAATGCAAATCCCGTGACTTAACTGAATAGTGTTGCATAGTGCCTGTTGTACGGCAGGTTGTTTTGAGGGAAGCTCAGGCCCCGATGCAAAGTGTTTGTCCCATTAGGTTTTTCCTTTTTCTTTTTGTTTATTTCAGCTGAAACTTTGTAAAATCATAGTAAATAGTAGAAAAATCATAAAAAGGAAAATGAAGATGTTTTGGAATCCTTGTGACTAGATCTATGTAGTAGATATATAATCTTGCATGTGTTAGTAGAAAAATCTTGCTCTAGATTTTTGCCTATGATTTTTATGGAGAAATTCATATCTATAATTTCTGTGCTACAAATGTCATGAAAATTTTATGGTATGCTATTCAAGTAATGCTTGATCTATGATAAAAATTTCATGTTCAGTTTATGCATATTTACTGAGTTATTGATTTATCATTGTCACATGCTTTTATTGCCATTAAATATTAATTTAATGCTAGTAAATAATGCGCTTGTCCAGAAATTATGAAATTCATACAGCAGTCATGATTAGTCAAAGTGTACCATCCATAAAATTTTCACGTTCAAAAAAGATGTTTGGTGCGTCACCTTTTTATTCCTTGGTTGCGTTATTTAATCTTTATATAAGCTAGATGTTTAGATTAAGGTTAATATATGCTTTGTATATGCTACGTAGTTTGCATGCTTGACTAAGCAAAAGAGTTGCTTGGCTCGGGTTAGTAGATGGTGTGGGCTTAGCATGTTGCCTTGTCCTGTCCTTGTGTGTTTAAAGGTATTAATCAACTCGCAAGTCAGTCCCGCCGAGAGAGGTTGAGAGCCAAATCTATAACGTTTAACGTTTAGCACCTTAGTTCACCCTAGAGCGTGTTGTTTGTCTCGTAAGCTGGTAATGCTCAGGTGTATACTTGTTTGATTAAAGCATGCACTACATTCTTGCATATTATTTAGGAACGACGGTGAATCGATGGATCGTGGAGTCACCCGGAGGCAGCAAAAAGATGGCACCTTGATGATCGTGTCATCGTGATGAAATGCTAACTTTGGTTATTTTCTACCCAGGCCCGGTGTATAACTCCTATTATTCTGCACTTTTATTTTATGCTTGTGCATTAAATTTAAAGGAGTTGAATTAAACCCACTTGCATATATATATATATATATATATATATATATATATATATATATATATATATATATATATATATATATATATATATATATATATTGTCCTATGAGTCTTACTAGTATGATAGGATCATGTAGTGTGCTATGCTATAGGATCCCGGTAGAAGTTGAGTGATTGCCTGTCACTCGCGAGAGATAGAAAATATATTATTATTACTATTATCATGTTACTCTCACATAGAATGTAAATACATCTGAATAATAATTGGAGACCGGGCGGTACTGCTCTTGGATTGGATTTGGACCTGGTTGGCAACTGAGCGAGGCTCAGGTTGCATTTGTCCCACCTGTGTCGATTAAGGACCGTTCGTTGCACTGGATCCCCGGTCAAGTCATAGATATATTGTCCCGAGCATATACTTGCTTATGGGAGCGGGAAGATCTGTTGCTCTCTTGTCATGGGTTCCGGATCTTTCCGGACCGACTGTTAGGGGTGGGTTTTTGGTGGAGGTCTAAGCACCACACTGAGGCGGGGTCTGTAGTGTTGGGAGCTTGGAGTCCCAGTTTGGACGGGGACCTGGACCCCTTGACAGGAGTGAAATGGGTTGGTCTTGCTTGTGCCTGGGGTGCAAGTGAGGCGTGTGTTTTCGGGGCACCCAGCAGGGCATCTTAATTCGCGAATCGCCGTTTTAACGTGACGGTACGGCTTGACTGCACTCTGGCACCGTAGTAAGAATTGAAAGATGAAAAATGAAAAAATAGTTCTGATTGCTCAACCCTTGCTTGAAAGTAGAACATGTGCTTACCTAAAATGGTTGGTTAATGAACTACTGATGACTACTAATAAAAATTGAATATAAGGATGCACCTTTAGTAATGCTTTCTACAGCTGCAATAAACCACAAGCGAGATAGCCTTGCATATCCTTGGAGTCTTTTCTTTCCTTCTGACGGGTAAGTCTTACGGAGTGCAATTGAGTACTCAGGGTTTGTTCTACCCTGTTGCAGGTGACAACAACAACTAGAGCTGACGCTTGTGTGTGGAAACCTTCTGGTGGGCTCAGCGAGGATTTCCTTTACGTGCGGATGTAGTGTTTATTTAAACTCCCACCTAAAATGTTTTCAAAGAAAAAAACTTATAACCTATTATCATTTCATGTATATAAGTGTTCTTCATGATAATGTTTAAACTTGACCTTAAATGATTTCCATTTTGCTAAAATTCTGATAACATTTTACATTCCGCTATTATAATCAAATAATGAATTATTCTGATGTTGTACTAAAAGTGAAGTAAGAGATGGCAAAGTTCTTGTAAGCTTTATCTCTCATTTATGATCCTGAGGTAAAATGTGGACTTTCGAGTTCTCCCGTTGGGTGTGCTCGACGGAATCGCAGAGTTTAGTGCTCTCTCTTGGGTACTTAGTGTCTAATGGAAGACAAGTACTCTTGGGAGGGCATTAGATTAGGCGGTTCTGCCACATTATCTAGCCACCGTGAATCGAGTTTTTTTAGAACATGTTGGTCAAACGCCCATGCGATGGCAGGCCAAGCCAAGCAGTTGCTGAGCTGACCTCGTTGACAACCAAAAGTGGTTAAAGTGTATAATGGATCCTGCCATCGTGTTTTTATCACCAAGATAGTAAAAAAAACATATTTGGATCATCTTATTTGGACCCCAAACGAAGAAAACAATTTTTCGTGATGTTAACCCAGCCGGAAACGGCTCGGCTGGTAGGCCGGATTTTCTAACTTCGTCAAATGGAAGAATGGATTGTACCATTGCGTTTCTCTCGTCGAGTTAGTCAAAAAAACATATATAGATCCCCTCGTTTGAAGTCCGGATGAAATAAATACGATTTTTGAAAGATTTTTTCCCTAGACTTGCAGCAAAACCGGCCAGGCCAGGTACTAGCCAGGCCGGTTTTCCTACCTATAAGACTGCCTGGTCCCCATAAAAACCTGTCAAGCCGGTTCAGGACCCGGCGACGCCAGTTTTCATGTCCTATTCCGAACCCATTGGTCTCCAAATCGGTGTTAGATCTATTTTTCGCATGGGAAACTTAGAAATTACGATCTAGACTTGTTTCCTACTGGGATAAGACCACACCCTCTCTCTCTGCAGCGTGAGGACGGGTTCGATGATGGCGGGTGGTCTGCCTGGGAGCTCAGCAACGATGATGGGCTAGGAGCGGACTCATGGCTTTTTTGTTTTCTTCAATCTATTTTCAGAGGTAGACATTATAACTGCCTCTGGAAATATCATTTATAGTGACACCCTACAGGAGCTGGGCTGCCTGCCCACCTTCGAAAATCCAATTTTGGCCGCCTCCAGAAAACCTTTTTTAAGTAGTGATTCACGTCTCTGTGGATAAAAAAAATTTCTAATGGTTTTCTTTCGACAGGGTTTTGTTGCTATATATATCCTTGGTAGTTGGTGTATATATATATATATATATATATATATATATATATATATATATATATATATATATATATATATATATATATCCTTGGCGGGTTTCACAATTTTTATTGGGGGTCATTAACACTCAAGGAAAAATATACTCCTCCGTCTACAAAAGAATGCAATTATGAGATCCGTGCCGGTCAAGTTTGCTCAAGTTTGACCAAGTTCATAGTAAATATTATTCGCATTTATGTCTCTAAATAAATTTATTATGAAAATATATTCTATAACTAATCTAATGATACCAATTTTATATCATCAATATTAATATTTTTTATATAATTTTGGTCAAAGTACAAACGGTTTGACTTCTCGTAAAAGCAAGAATTGTATTCTTTTGTGAACGGAGTGAGTATATCCTTTATAGTTGTTATATTTCCTTAAGGTTGTGCAAAATATGACCTCGTACTTGTTTCCTTGGTAACTAACTCCTAAGAAAATTATTTATGGTGACCGACCTCCAAGATAATCAAATTTTCCTTGCTCTCTACTTTTGGTGGTCCTTCCTTGAGGGTCTGCCCTTCTTGATGATTTTTATGGTTTTCTTGAGAATTTTTGGCCCTCAAGGATATTCCATTTTGTGATAGTGAACGACTCCAGAATACATTGTATTCTAGTACGAAGCGAGCTCCGGTAATGTGATTCATCATTCCCACTTTCATTTTAAACCCTCTAAGGCCATGTTCTCGGTTACGATGGGTTTGGCTAGGATTCTGGCTCAACATCCGTGGGTCACCCTAAGCTGGATAAAATCCTGATCCATAGTGAAATGTGTGTGTGGTTAGCCCATGCTAGAATCTTCCCCTTCTATTCCTGGCGTGAGACCACTCACCCCAGCCTGAAATCAAGCCACTCCTCCGGAGTCATGGAACGAATCCCCAAAGAGGCGCGCGTGATGGCCGGATTCAAACCTGATCCTACGTGGACGAAGTGAGGTCAACAGGAAAACAGGATCCATTAATTCCCTGCCTGGATTAAACCATCCCTTGGATAAAAACCTCTCCAACCGAACAAGGTAATTGATTTCTACCAGCAGATCACTCTCCGTTTCTAAAAGTGGCCACCACTAACCAAATGTCTCTATAAATCGTCCATCTTCATGGGAATGAGAGAGTATGTAGAAATTGTTCGGGATATGCATGGGGAGCGGCGGTGCAGTACTTTGGAGAGCCTGTAGGCTTCTCGACAAGCGGAGGAGAACGATGAATTTTGGAAGTATATATGATGTGGAGAGCTGAATAGTGTTCCTCTTGGAGATGCTTTAATTTGTTATTAACAAGGAAAAACATTTCTTCCATTTTATTTAAAAAAGTAGAATGGGCCCTAGCAATGTGGAATATAATGCAAGCATAATCTTGTGGCAATATTGCCAAAATTTTGTGATACCTTACAGCCGAATCATGTTTTCTTTTTAATTTGTCTTTTAGAAAGCACTATAAACTGGGAGTGTTCTACAGCCAATTTTTTTTTTTTAGAAAAAAAAGTAGTGCTAGTATAATTGTGAATGCATTGCATGCAGTAAAGTTATCGCCCTGCGTCAGACAATTTCATTGAAGTAGAGTAGTTCCCAACGATTACAAACATACCTTCCTTTGCTTTCATCCATGACGGTAAAGTCTGTTTCAAAAATTCCGTTCATCAACGTACTCTTTCCTGCACGAGTATACAAAGAGGGTTACATGTGAATTTAACCAACCTGTGATTTGAAAAATGACAATTCTTAGCATTATGTTAATTAGTCAATCAATTCTTCTTGTATAGTTTATTAGCAATCTTAAAAGACATATATAGGTAGTCTTTTTTTGAGGGAAGACATATATATATATTTATTTAAATAGGCAGGAGTTATACAAGATGGTGGGAAAATAATTATGATCCATAGCTAATCAAGATTGTTTGTCCTTATCCTCTGTCCCATATGTTTATATATTTTCTAACACAACACACTATTTTCTAACACAACACACGTAGAATATACTCTATATATGGGCTACTAACTATGAGCTCGCCTATCTGCGACCTGCACGTTAAGTGCTATGATGTTTGGCTGATGGTTTCTGCGGCTGATAAATCGGTTGACGTTGATTTGTTGTGAGAGAAAAACACTGTATCACAGCTGATAAGCCGGACTGATAAGTTCAAGCAAAAATCCAATGAATTTTTCAGATTCCTCCAGGATGAATTCGATATCTACCATCTACAGCAAGCAGACAGTCCCGTGCCGCTATATCGCTGATCGGCGACAGCTCCTCCAAGAAGAGGATTTTCTCGGCGTCCTTTTATGAACCACTGGGAGCCTCCTTTGCATGGTGAAGTGGATGTGGATAGGCACCGTAGGCAAGAAACAATCAACACGCACGTTGGGGAGAGCCGTTGACTTCCCAGCATGTTTTTGGTTCATGGTCGAGGAGGGATTAGATTGGGCGTCCTCTTTTTTAAGGTGTTTATTATTTAATTCAGGGACAGCTACGGACGGGATCATCCCGTATAAAGAATATACTAGAAATATTCTCTAAAAATGGGGCTGCTCCTATCTACGTCTGGACGAAAAACTCGTAACTCGTTAGCTAGCTCGACTCACTCGTTAGTGACTTGGCTCGAGCTCGGCTCATTTGAATTTTTAAATGAGCTGAGACAACACTTTAGCTCGATTAATTATCAAGCTAGCTCGATCTAGCTTTCAAGCCGCTCGCGAGTCAAAACGAGCAAAGGTAAATTAGATGGCAGCAACTTGAATCAGCCCATATATTCCATGGCCCATTGGCCCAATATGACAGCAACTTGAACGAGCCGAAACGCATCCACGCTCGGTTGTTCCCCTCCTAAGCCGCCACACGCGGCACACGCGTAAGTCACTCAGCGCCTGCTACTCGTTAGGGCCTTGCAATCGTAGCTTTGCTTACTTCCTTACAAGCCAACGTACAACAGCAAGCATTAGCTTTTGTTTTTTTTCTTGATTTTTCCAAACCAGCATCAAATCATCTCTCTTCTTATTTATTTTGCTTTTCCCAAATAAGTTCTCATCTCTGTCTTTTGCTTGATGAATAACCTCTACAGGTAGAAAAAAAATTAAGTTAGCTAACGAGCCAAACGAGCCAGTTTGAGCTGCCAAGCGAGCCAAGCTGAGCTGAGCTTCTAGTTCGTTAGTATAACGAGCCGAGCCAGCGTGATAACGAGCCGAGTCCTACCGAACCGAGCTATAATGAGCTGAGCTAGCTCGATATCTGGCCCTACTCCCATCCTTTGAAAATGAGGAGGGGACGAGCTCATCCCTCAGCTTTGTTGTTCTCTTCTGTCTTCCTCTTCCTTGCTTCGTCGCTCCTCCCGTCTTCTTTCTCTTCGTCGTGGGCTCAACTGCTCAAGCGACTGGAGAACAGGTTGGGGCAGCCATGGGCAGATGGCGAGTGGACGACCTTGGACAGTGGGGTAGCGAGCTCGAGCGGCGGCGGTTGCTGGCAGGCGGACGACCTCTGACGTGGGGAGAGCGAGCTTGAGGGGCGCGACTTCCGGCGCCGGCTTGTACGGCAGAGTGTGAGATCGGGCCGAGGTGGAGGAAATGCTCAAGCGCAGCTGCGTTGCGGGATAGGAGAGGTCGACCGTTGCCCGACCAGGGTAGTCGTCGAGCTCGGCAGACCCCATCCCTAGCTGGGGCGAGCGGCAGAGGCGGAGAGGGCGAGCGGGCATCGGCTTGTAGCAGGGACACACCCGACCCAAAAACATAGAATCATTTTATATCACATCCTGTCCCTAAACCAAACACATATTTCCTTTGCAACCGATCAATACACCACAACACGGGTGAGGTACGTGGACTCAATGAACTAGGACCTGGGGAGTAATCAAATCGAACTTTGTCTCCTGTATAAGAAGACTGAGTGACGCCACATGTCTTCTGCTCTCTCCGTGTCAAAATAAGAGTGGTTATTAGGATTAATGCCGATCAAAATTTTCTAAAGTTTCACTATATTTATTAAAAATATTATCAGTGTTTGTATCTTCAAATAAATTTATTATGAAAATAGATTGAACGATATATCAAATGATACTAATTGTGTACTATAAATTTCAATATTTTCTTGCATTAGTCAAAATTAAAAGCATTTGACTCATCAGGAAGTGAGAACCACACCAACCACGTAACACATGCATCATTGCACTGCGCCCTCGGTGTTGAGCCTAGCGGCCTAGCCCCTTCCATGCGTCAACTCAAGATGGACAGATCCGCCATTGGTGGAGTTCTTTATTTTAGATGTTAATCTACTCCTTTCTAGCATCAACGGACTCCTGTTCGTCATGCTTGACCACACCCAACCCGCTTCATCAGAATCACCTTGCAGGCCTGACAGAAGGGATCTGTGCAAGCGGCTGGCTGGCTAGGTTTTCACTCCATTTCGGGAGTTTAGGAATTAGGACCCTAAGTGTCACAGACCGGGTGCTGCTGTGGAAGTGACCGTGGCCATGTACCATGGATACCTTTATAATCAATGTTTCCTAGCATTACCGAATGTCAATTTGGATTTTCTAATTTTCCTCATCCATATTGCATTCACACTAAATAGTTAATTAAATTGCTAAATAAATATGAGGAAAAAATCCCGACTGATCAGTAATGGTTTTGATCCCTACACGGAATCAATTTACATTATCTGCATCGGAAAAAACAAAATTTACATTATCTGGTCCCTTGTGGGGGCTGATCGGCTAGCGGCCAGATGGGATCGCCAAGGTAACTGAGCTATGGAAAACCTCAACTCCCCCTAGGGTTTGAGAGGCAACGGCTTACCCCCTAATTCTTCTTCTGTGCTGCTAGGAAATTTGGAAGCAAAGACACGACGTGGTGTTCCAGTGGTTGGACCAAGATCACAATCGGTTGGTGGCTTCCTGCAAAGAGACGGCCAGGCTCTGGAATTGTTGCCTTCCCAGAAGAAACACTGACCTAGCAAATAGTTGGAGCACTATCTTTGCTATGTCATGCTGATCCTCCCCCACTCTATCAACTTTGTAAGAACGGAGGGCATAACCCCTGTTTCCACCTCCCGGGTACACTGGTATCTGTGGAATAAAAAATCAGGTGGTGGGGGTCTATCCGATCCCCCACCCTGGTGCCGTCGACTAAAAAAAAAAATCTGGCCCCTTTACTTTCAATAAAAAAAAATCTGGCCCCTTCTAGTGGCGTTTCTTCTTCCTTTTTCTATTTTATTTATTTTTCGGGCACTCTTTTATATAGTTTGAGCATCTTTACTTCACTTTTTTTGTTTCTTTATATTCTATTTTCTCCTTCAGTTACCTGGGTTCATCGTTAGCTAACATTAATTTATAGCGGCTAGAATTTGGATCCATTATATAAAAAACAGTCAGTCTCATAGGCGGTGAGTGGTAAAGGCATGAATCCAACGAGATGTCAAGATGGGTGCCGGTCATGAGTTCCATGGGAGATGCAGCCATACTCCCTTTTCATTTACCAGATCTAATCCCAAAAACCAAAGCTAATGCATCCAAAAAGTGACACCTAATCTCATATTCATATCTGGAACCCATATAAGTCATTGCCTATAAATGCTATGAAGCAAGGGATCGAGTAATTCCTTGTCAAAAATATGCACAAAGTTCAATGATGGAACTGACTAGTACTGTGCATAACAAAATCCTGCCTACCACTGCTACAGTAATGTTATTTGAAACTAGGCAAACAAAGGGCATACCGCTGCTTTGAGGACCAATGATGGATACCACGGGGTAGTGATGCTTTGGTGCGTCGCAGGAAGTGATTAAACTCCTCATGCCTTGGTCATCGAAAATATTGTTTCTATTACCGTGTCGACCGACAAGTTGGATGACTTCAGAAGCTGCCATGGTGGGATGAAGCAAGATCTTTATGGTTTCCCAGCGCCTCAATAGATGCACATGATAGCTGTGCCACTCCTGAGCCCTTTATATAGCTCGATGAACCACCCTACGGTGAACGGTGATAGTTCGCTCGGTCACCACACCGGTAAGTCTAGTCTTCGGTCAGCCGTCACCTAACAATAAAGTGTTCACACACGAAATCTGGTGTGTCCAGCAAGAGCACGATAAAAAGTTATAGCTCTTCAACGTCTAGTCGACGTTACAGTCACCGGAAAACTCTGGTGGGTCACCAAAGCTTTCTGGTGCCTCTACGGAAAGTGCAGATTGGTTCTAATGGCTACATTAGGAGAGTTAATGCTCATCTCTAGTTGTTCTAGCCAAATAGAGTGTGCTGGAGCTCAAAAAAGTTTTAGGAGAGCTAATGCTCATCTCTAGTTTTGCTCTAGCCAACAAAGTTCTTAGAATACTTAGGTGATTAGTATAGGTGCTCTGTGAAGTGTTTAGGCTAGTTATACCACCGCTTTAACACTTGCATTAGGCTTAGGTAGAGTGTTTAGTGAGGTTTGCATAGCTCCAAGCTATCGATGCTTGCGTGCACCAATCGTTATACACTAGAGGCTTGTAGTCTTGCATATCACACCAACCATGTTTATGGTGTGGTCGCCTAGCGTGTACTTCAAAGATGTGTGACCCGCGACGTTTTGGCTACGACACAATTGTGAGGCAACGGGGAGCGGTCCAAGAGATGGCCCTCTGGAGACCCACTTGCGGAAGGCCCGAGGGCTCCATGGAGCTAACCAACCGGAGGAGCTTGGCCCTTGCATGGGCATCCATGCGAGAGGCTCCAACGAGGATTAGGGAGAGCGTGAGTTTCTTGATATCTCTAGAAAAATGCCGTCACAAATAGGAGTATCTGCATTCTCTACCTTATTTAAGCTTTCACGTTTACTTGCTTTCTTAGGTTGTGTGCTTACCTTTTTCTAGTTTAACTTGCTAGGCTAGTTAATCGCACTGTAACCTAAGTTGCATATCTCTTTTACGGTAGAGATAACAACACTTAGCAGAATCTAGTTGCACATTGGGATAGATATCTTGCATAGATTTTGATAACTAGAAAATAGAGGCCAAATAGTTTTTTAGTTTCTAAGTTGCCTAATTCAACACCTCTTAGGCATCACGATCCCTTCAAGCTTAATTATTAGTGCAAAAGTGATTCAATTGTGTTGAGTTGAGAAAAAATATCACCATTAGGTGAAACAATCACCACACCAATTCCTTGACCTTCTTGCATGTTGACCCATCGAAATAAAGCTTTCACGGAGCAAAAATAACATAGCTAATTTCATATTCACCAACAAATCTAATGCAATCAACGAAAATTAGGCCTTTTAATGTTTTCAAAGGTTTTGAAGTCGAATCATATTCAATTAGTGTGTATGCCCATTTGCCAATCCTTCCACTAAGGATTGGCCGATGTAATATATGTTTAATAATATCATCCAGGCAAGCAACCACACAAGTACTATGTAAAAGATAATGCCTTAATTTCGTACATGCTTAGAATAAGCAGAATTTTTCAACATGGCCACACCTTTTCTCGAGATCAAGGAGTCGACCAATATAGGTGATAACATATTATTTTCTTTCATCTTCTTGAGTCAAAACAACACTGATAACTTCTCTTCAGCAACAATATATAATTTGAATGTAGCTCCTCTCTCTCCTAGGTGCATGAAGAACTAGTGGTGTTGGCAAGTATTCCTTGAGAAGTGCGATTAACTCTTATTATAATGGGCTTCCATGTTTTGATTTACAAACGTCAGCCCTGAAATAGTGTCATCCCCTATATATCAACCTTCTCAAATGGGCCGACCGACGTAAAGCTCAATCTAAGCTTATCAAATTCAGCTAGATCGTCAATAGGTTCACATGCATCGTTTTGAGCAGCTTGTTAATGTTCATTCTGGTGTTTCAACTATACTAAATTGGCATCCATTAATAACTAAATGATGATATTGAGCCAATTATCAATCGACTTTAGGGAAACAAGTACAAAACCTTCTCTAGTGACTCAATACCAGCAAAGTTTCTCCTTGATAATCAAGCAACGCCATCATGTCCCACAAGTGAAGGATCGTTGATCGTGGTATAGGACAATGAGTGTACATGGACAATATCGACTTCATCATTTACCTATTTAATGAGGAATTGGTGTTACAATGCACACATCCATTGGCATGAATCTAATCATACCTGAGAATCAAGTTGTAGCTCCATTGCACCTCTGTTGGCCAATCCATAGGGATATCCACTTCTATGATGATCAGTTTTCGCCACTGAAGGAGCCAAATTCGTCATAATTTCAGTTTTATGACGGATTTATGATGAAAAACGATTCGTCATAGAAGTCGCGTCATTCTTGCAATAGATCTACGACGAAAACTTATCGTCATAGAACTACTTTGGCATGCGTGGTAGGGGGCACCCACGCTGGTGGTTGCTTCCGTTGGAGATGCTTTCCACGTGTACCTGCTATAGCCGGTTGCATTAGAGATGGTTCGGATACGTGTCACCTTGTTATTGGACAACGTGGCCATCTCTGGTTCTTGCACGTTTTAGGTTCTTAATGGACCATGTGTCGGGCCCCTGTTATTCCACATGTCAGTTTTCTATTGGCACACGTGTCGCGTTGTGGTTGGGTCACGTGTCATTTCTTCATTGGACCATGTGTCGTATTTTTATTGGTCCACGTGGCCGTTTCGTATTCGACCACGTGTCACGGTGCTATCCGTCCACGTTTCATTTTTTGATTCGGCCACGTGGCTTGATGGCTTCCTTCCATGTGTTAGAATTTTTTTAGCCCACGTGTCGTGCCATGGCTATTTCACGTGTCATGCACTGGTTCGTCCACATGTCGCATTTTTATTTGATATCATGGCCTACCCAGGTTCTACCATGTGCCCAACAACCAATTCATCATAACAGTAATTCAAGATCGTCACTGCTGCACAGATTGATTACATAATTATTCGACGATGTCTACATAATTATTCAACACAACAATCAAATACAACAAATTATTGTTTACACATCAGTAGCAACCCGCTGATAGTTTCACCACATCAAACTAGCACACAAGTACACACATCAAACCACAAATATTCACTGCATCAAGCCAATAGAGTTGACGATTGAGAGTTACCAGAAGAAGAGCTGAAGCACATGATATCCTCACGTGGCTTATTGTACTCCTCCTGTTGCTGTATCTTGATCTCCTCAAACTCCCTTTCAGTCTTTTCTATCTTCTCGATAAAGGTTAGCGGAACTTTCCTGTTCGACGAGGTTAGAAGAACTTTCCTGTTCAGCAATAAGCTGTTCCCAAAGCATTCTCTCCGCCGATGTCTCTGTTATGGCGGAGCTTGTCGGGATACCAGCATTCTTCCAAAAAAATGGTGTTGCCGATGACCTTGCAGTGGACCTGGCCATGGGAGAGGCAAAGGACCGTGGGAACAACATCAGCACTAGTCATTGGTTCGTGCCCATCACCAATTGGTTCTGCTCACATAGTTTCCATAGCTTCCTGTGAAATTCAAGTTGTAAACATTACATTACTGATAGTGGAAGATGACTTTAATTAAAAATCCAAGAGATTAGTTCATAACAAGTAATGCAGGTTTCATATTGATATGGATTACGGGGTTTTTTGGATCTTGGCCACACATAGCCACGCTGTGGCGAGTTGTGGCTGTGGCAGGGTTTTCATCTGCCACACTCTTGTGGCTCATTCTCTAATGAGTAAAGTTGTGGCAGCCTCATTTAAGTCAGCAACCAAACAACTGCTCTGGTTCCCATGGCGAGCCATAGTTTGTGGCGTGGTGACCAGTGGCCCTCAACCAAACACCCTCTACATAAGCACAACGCGCAGGTACTGATATGGATTACATACTCAAAATTCAAGCAGTAAACAATAAGTTATAGATATGGATTACATAAGCACAATGCACAGGTATTGCAACTTCAAAATTAAATGATAATGCCAAATGTAGGGCCCCTTTGGTTCATAAAAGAAAAAAATGTAGAAATCAGTAATCCTATGGAATCAGCACCGTAGAGGCCTTGGGTTCACAGGAAGAAATGGGGAAGTAAAACCATAGGGAAGTTTCCTATCCTTCAACTTTCATAGGGAAAACAAAGGAAAAAACATCCACTGAAACCTCATTGTATTGGTTTTCTATGTTTTTCCTCTACAAAACCAAACACCCCTTCTAACAAAGTTCCTCTGTTTTTCATTCCCCTATTTTTCACATGTATTCCAATCATATTCCTGTATTTTTCTGTTCCTACATTTTTCCGATCCTGCGTTCCAAAGGGGACCTTAAGCTCCTGCCACTATTGCTTCTATTAATAGTGCACATGAGTTTCTATTTATACAAAGGTTAGAGTATAAAACACAACCATCACTTACAAATGATTGCAGCTGTACAGCATAGGAGCGAGATCCTGTAGCCTGGTGGCACTTTGTTTTTGCACGGTTTTGCTTGTTCTTCTCATATCCATGAGTCAACTCTCCAGGTCATGTTGACTTCACTCTCTTAGACTACCTTCCTCTAGGACTGATATTAGTGTTGCCTTTTGTCCTGCTGGCGAAGCCTCCTCTATGGCTTCTTCAAACCGGACGCTAAAATTGGAGAAACAAATTTAAGCAGGAAGCATGTACAAATTGCATTGCTATCCAGACAACAAAGCATTGCATTACTATCTACACCCCCCGGGCCCCTCCTGCCTAAACTCAATACAAGGTAGAACAAGCACCTCAACTGCAAGGGCCACTAGCTCATCTTATAAATCTGAATATGTTTCATCTGTATCACCAAATCCCTCAATAACCACCCCTGGTTCCTCCATCTTCCTATGATTCTTTGTGACTTGTGCCTCCCGCTCTCTTTCAAAAGCATTTAATGGCTGTTCATCTAGATTACAAAGGTATTTATTAACTAAAGCTTATAATGAATGTCAACACAAGAGAGCAAGAGTATGCAAATAAGCGCCTAACTAGTAAATACAGCTTATACGGAAGTCATTAATCCAATAAAGCACATGTAAGCTACACACAACTATAGGAAATATGCAACGCCATCGCTATCTACATATCCCAGGTTGAACCACTACAATACAACACACATCATACAAGGAATTTGGGTACCTCTTCCTCCGCGTACCCTGGCTATGCTTCGTTGTCAGCACAACCATCTTGTCATCATGGTCGCGGAACTAGTGTGGTCAGCGTTGACGAAGGGGTACCAGATCTGGCTCTGGCTAGGGTTTGGATCTGGCTGGTCATGATAGGTGCCGAAGTATGGGATCTGGATCTGGCCTATACTATCATCAAGGCGGTCCTTCCGTCATCAGCTGACTTGTTGTCGATGAATCGAAGGGGATCTGGCTCCGGCTAGGGTTCGGAAAGCTATGAGAGAGGGTGCGGCTAGAGAGTGCAGATTGATGAGTCGAGCTGCTATGCCGATGGTGCCTAGGGTCCGAAGAGGGGTGGCAGAGGGGTAGCTGGAGAGTGGAGAGGAAGGCCATAGGGCTAGGATTTAGAGCCAAAGGAGAGACGGTGGCGGCTGGAGGATGCAGATGGAGGCGAAGGTAGAGGCGAAGATGGTGACTCCTTGTGCTTTTATGTGGTCATCACAGTACCACAAATGCCCTTGTCTGAAATTGATGGCATGGTAAACCTAATTTCCGCGTGGAGGGCAAAAGAGCGACATCTAATTTTCGGTGCGTGTTGGCGGCACTGCTCGGTGCGGTGCGAAATTTTCGCCGAAAATCAAATTTTCGCGTGAGCAGATCTCCCCGTATGTTCGGGGTCCACCAACACTGCAAAATGGAATCCTGAGAAATGGACAAAAGAAACTCAAAATGTTATGCTCCTTTGGAATGGAGGAGAAACATGAATTTCGAAGGATCCAAATCCTATAGGACAAAATCCTATGAAGCCCTTTGGACCGGCCGCTCCGGCGGGAACCCCGGCTCCACCGCACGCAAGTCTGTGTCTGAATGGAGGTGGGCGGCAGCCAGGGTTGACACATCCCCGTGGTGAAGGCCATGCATCACTATGTCCCAGATCCATGATGGCAGAGCACAGATGCACTCAAGGAAGTTCGGCCCCGCCGGCAGCACGAACATGGCGTTCAGCTGCTCCATGATGGCTAAAAGAGCACGAACGAGAAAACCGTACCAATTAATAAGGTGCAGTGCCACACAAAACAAGAAGATATGGTAATGACAATGCCTTACCAGTGAGCTACGCCTGCACTTAACCCGCTGTGGCTTCAACTGCGGCCGTCTCCCTATCGGCTACGGCGAGTGCCGTCTCTACAGCGGAGAGGCCCGACCGCAGCCTCTTCGCCTCCTGGTTCTTCGCGCAGAGAGCCTGCCTGGTCACGTCCAGGTTCCACACCATCATCTCTTCCCTTGGACGCTTCTCCACTGACATGGTTCAAGCTTGAAGAACGAGGTCCTAGGGAGGAGGAGGCGAGCATGAAAGGTGAGTTCGCATGGTTACAAGGCAACTGTACTGACTCCCTTGTTTTTCCTCTATTTTTATAGCAGGGACGTGCACGGCTGATGGACCTAAATTCCAACAGATGCTGGGCAATAGCAGGAGGTAAGGCGAGGCCACATCTCCACGATCTCTAAGGAGCATGCCTTCTGAGAAATACACGTCGAGAAACGAGCCTCCAAAATGGAGCAGCCAAATAGCTATTCATATTTTACTGCACTCGCAAGAAAGTTCGGGTGCGGCACATTTGATCTCGTCGGACACTATACAGTACAGAGCTGTGAGTAAAACTATTGCCAATGGAGTGCACTTGGTCACAACATTTGTATCAGTAGTAGTAGTCCTGAGTGGCTTTGATCTGTGTTGAACCCAACTCATCTTATTTTCGTGTATTTGATAAGATTTGTTGAACTTGCAAGAACCATGCATCAAAGATAATTTTAGTCAGAATTCAGTTTTTATAATCTGATGCGTGCCTCTGCAAACTAAGAGAAATTGAAGCAAGTCCTCAGTCTGCCCCTTGACTGTTGTGACTGCTTGGATTAGATCACACTATCTACTTTACAGGATCACACAAGGTCCGGCCGTTTGAAATCTTGACTACTCGACGACGTGCTCTTGTATTCCCGCGCAGGCACGTGTGCGTGGGTGGCGTTAGTAGCCTGTTATAGCAGGGGACATCGCCTCCCAGCCCATCGTATTGATGGGACGGGGCGAAGCCCCGCCGCCCACCCACGCAAATGTCTCGGTCATGGGGTGGTCGATGGCCCCCAAACTATAGCAGCAGAGACAAGGGCGCGAGAGGGAAGGTTATCCCTGTTGCCTTCTCTCTAGAGCTCCTGATTTCATCCCAAAGCTTTTGCTTTCCACCCTACTGTGCCGCCGACGCCTCCTGCTAGGACCATGGTGGAGTGGACGAGGCCATTTGTCGATCGGGCTGAGTTCGACCAGTTGCGAGAGAGGGGGTGATCCCGGAGGCCGCTGAGGAGCTCGGGTGGAGAGTCTCGGCGAGAAGCGAAGTGGAGCTAAGACCGAAGGAAAATGAGGTTGTCTCTTTTGTCCCTTTCCACCTTCTTGGGTTCGGGCTGCCGGCGCACCCCTTACTGAGGTGGTTGCTCTACTACTACAGGCTCCGCCTCCCCGACTCAACCCCAGAGGGGATCCTCCACCTCTCAGTCTTCATCATGCTCTGTGAGGGCTTCCTAGGAATACCTGCCCATTATGATCTATGATGGTTTCTTTTCTGGGTGGTTCCGTCAGCGTCCACTTGGCACCGTCGTTGTCTAATGGGGGCACCTCAATCGAAGTTCGTCCTGGATTGGGGGAGCGCTACCTGAGCCTTGACCGCCACTATGCCGCAGACCTAGATTGGGAGCATAGGTGGCTCTATGACTGAATAAAGAGCGGCCACCGCTGCCAACTTTTTCTCATGATCGGCTACATCCTGACACACTAGAATCATGGTTGAGGCCGCTAACCTTGTCAGAACCGCAGCATTTGCGCTTATTGCTGGATGCGATCGAGGATTTGAAGGAACAGGGACTAACGGCGTTGAGGGTGATCCATGCCTTCTTCAGCCATTAGGTCCTCCCCTTGAAGATGAGGGGCCACCCCCAGTGGGAGTTCTAGGGCGCGATGGACCCTACAATCGAGTCGAGCGTCCGCATCCACTTGGAGGAGGTGGACCATCTGATGATGACAGCTATTGGAGTGTCCACGTAGGATCATGGCGATAGGGAGGCCTCGGATGCCTTCCACGTTGGTAATCCTCATTCGACAGACGGACCTCTCATCGACGTGGTCTCTGACCCACCACCAGTTCCCCCTTCGAAGGTTGATCATACCGTACCGTTGTTCATGTTGTTTATCTTCATTTAACTAGAATATGCGAGTAATGCTCACACTAGCTAGTATGTGTTCATGCTGTTTAATTTAACTAGTATTTGGAATGTGCCTACTTTCTCAATAGGTGAACGTTGGTGTGATGGCGTCCTAAGCCTTGTTGGCCTTGGAGCCTAGTTCTTCATCCTCGGTCACGCTCAGAAAGCGTCCCCATGAGGCATCACCGATGGGGGTAGCCACCCGCGATTCCGTGGCATGCTGCGCTGGTCAGTTTGGTATAAGTCGTTTGCATTCTCGTTCTGATCGCTCTCCCCCTTATCCTATATGGGCTTGAACTTGGCTTGCAATGTGCAGCACTTTCTCTATGACGGCGCCATCCCCGATCGTTGGGCTTCCCCCCGGATTTGCTAAAGAGTCATCCTATCGCCGATCACCACCGCCGAGTCCGTGTGTCCCCGCACAACCCTCTGGTTCTAAAGTGGGCGAATTGTCAGAAGAGTGTGAATACTTAGACGACGCAGACTACTGTCAATTATTGAAGGATTACCGCAAGGTCCAAGCGTTGTTGTCATCGTCCAGGCTGAACGTCGAGATGGTGCGTGGTGAGCTGGACGCCGCGCGTGACGCACTTCAAGTTTTTGAGAATGAGGCCTCCCAGGCACGGCCGACTGGGCGATGGTCACGGAGTAGGCCCATAAAATGATGAACCTTCTTATGGAATTGAGGACATGGGTCTAGACCATGCAGCTGTGCACGAAGCCACCTGTGATGTGGCCTTCCCCGTGGAAACAGCGGACAATCCGGTCGCTAGGGGGCTACCATGGCGCTGGCTGTTGCTCAACTTTAGATTGGTGCAGCGTTGAACATCTGGGTGGCAAAGCAGGGTTTTCCGCTGGGATCGAAGGACGATGACATCACCGATCTAGTCGAGAGTTCGAGCTAGCCACTAACGCCATCTTAGCGAAGGTGGACATGGAGCTGATCCTGCATGCCAGCCTCAACCCTATCTATGGGATGTATCAGTAGTATTAGTGGTCATGAATAGGTTTGATCTGTGGAACGCCCTTACAAATATGTGAACTCTTATTTGTGTGTTGGTGTTAACTTTTGTTGAACTTTGTATTAGGTGGGTTAAACTCTGTTGAGCGTGGTGTAGCTCAGGTCCTTTGGTCATTTTGTAGCTGGTTTGTAGCCCTAGCTAATTGCTTTTCGCTACAGATTTCTCTCTAGTTGTCCTTGATCTGATCTATAATATGCTAAACATTCATGAGTGTCTTTGATCTCTGTTGAGGTCAACTCATGTCTTCGATAAAATTTAAAATTTGTTGACCTTGAAACAACCATGGAGTAAGGAGTTCATCTGAACAAGTCTTTTCTCCATCTAATGCAGAACGGAGGAGTCATAGTTGTTGACTTTTACTGCGAATGTAAGAAAGTCTGCCCTCTAAGTATTTGATCTCGTAGGATAGAATAAAGTGTCGTACAGAGTAGCAATCAGTCTGCCCCTCGACTACTGTGACTGCTTGGATTGAAGTGAAATAAGTACAAAAAAGACCTATCACAACCGCACCAGGCATTCAGGTGTCAAGCGTGTCATGGTGGTCAAAAGCTCTTTCTCTCGATTCACTTCTTGTGTCCAGCTTTCCTGCCGTATTCGCTTCACTCTCGTCCCCTTCCCTCATCCGATAGCATTGTATCAATCATCTACCTTTTAGCTCTCCACTTCCCTCACCCGTTTGTATTTTCCCAACCTTCTCACTCACAACTTTTCCCCCGACCATGTCCCTCTATGATATTAGACGAAATGACATTTTCCTATTTCTTGTAAACCATATGTTTGCCTAATAGTTCGAGCAGCATAAATTTGAATAGGCCGAACATGTAACTCTTGTACTTAGCTATGAGTAGAACTTTTGCCTGACTGGTTGTGCTACAAACAGCAGCTGCACCATCTATGGCAGCTTCAAACATAGTTGAGGGTGTGTAGGCGATTAGAACCTATGAAACCATGTAGCCATCTCTAGCTAGTTGCTGCCCCTCGGCTGCCGTGAGCCTGGGACTGCTTGGAATGGACTACACTATTTACTTCACTGGTTGACAGAAGGTTCGACAATCTAAAATATTCACCACTTGAATAGTACTAGTAATGATGAACGTCATGCGGTCATATCAAAAGCTTGCTCCAGCCCTGGCGTCCCTGTGTGTACAAAGCTTGGCCTCACTCCCCCTTGCATTGCCAAAAGCCCTGGCCTCGCACTGCCTCACAAAGTCCCCACCTTCGCCTCTCCATCGGTTTCCATCAAGGTTGTCGCCATGAAGCACTCCAGGTCCTCAGTGGCCGGGCTCCGGTCCACGCTTCCTCCAATGCGCTGGGGCACCCCGCTTCGATGCTTATTCATACCCTTCTTGACTACTGGTACCCGTCGCGCTCCCACACGCCATCTCCTAGGCTACCATTTGTCTCCCAGTCGCCCATGATGAAGACGTTGACGCCACCAGCGCTGGTGGTTCGCTCGCCACCACGCTCCCGGTGCAGTCCACCTCGCCGTCGTCGTAGGCACCATCGTGGTCCTGCACGTCATCCCCTAGGTTGGCATTCGTCTCCCCGTCGGCCACAACAATGACATTGACACCACTGGCACCGGTGGTTCACTCACCACCGCCACTCCAGGTGTGGTCCACCTCGCCGTCGTCGGTGGCACCGTCGTGGTCGAGCTCGCCGTCGCCGGATCCGCTCCTAGCGCCCCAAAGTGGGAGCGGGTCTCCTACAATGTTGCGGTCCCGCTCACCGTCCACTGAGGACATGTCCAAGGGCTCTATAGAGGTGGCCCCGTCGTGGTTCAGCTCGCCTTCGCCGGATCGGCTCCTGACGCCCCATGGAGGGAGCGGGTGAAGTGATCCTCCGGTTCGATGCGGTGGAGAGGTTTGCTAGTTTCAACCTAGGCAGGTTTACCTTACAGGCGTTGGATTTTGATCGTGCCTGTTGGTACCCTTGTTGCATGACTTGCTTAGAGCTATGGGATGGCACCGCTCATTGAATTAGTTAGTAGTATCAAGTCATGTAAACATTTGTAGTTAGGACAAGTATGCTGCCTGGTGCTCATTACTAGTACGAAGTCATGTTAATCATCTGTAGTGAGAACTAGTATATTTATGTAGTAGTTGTATGACTAGTGTGGCATGTTTCTCCTCTTATTATGGTCGATGAATGCATGGTTATGTAGTCTGAACTCGTATCGTTGCTGTACTCCACATATATATATGAAGTCTTGTTTGATGTTATGTTATCTTTCTAGTAGCACTGCTCTCCTCTTATTATACATGTAGCCATGCCTAGCTATGCAAAACCAACCTAGGAATAGGTGCCCAATCTTTTATGCCACCTAAGCAGAGTCCGTCCATGTTGTATTAGATGAGGCCAGACCATATATTAGGTGTTTGGCCAGCTCTTTTATCTTGGACATGCAAAATCAACAACCAAAGGACAGTCCACCCCCTCGTTTTGCCACAGGCCGGACATGCAAAAGATGGTGCAGAAGCGGAAGGGCAACAAGATGAGTTAGGCGATGGTTTGAACTTAGTTAATTGTGGTATGTATCTGGATGTCTATAATGCTGATGTATCTCAATCTGTAATTGGCAATGCGCTTGTTTATTCAGTGTTTGTTCAGTATTTATATCAGTTTGTTCATTTAGTCGCAATGCCGTTCACTGTTCAAAGAAAGCCATTACCTGTGCGCCCTCATCAAAAGCACATTCCAAAATACATGAAAAGCACTGAAAAATAGTTAAACTGCCATTATATTGATTCTTAATTCCTAATATTTATCTGGGTACATGAGGCCATTCGAAATGGATCAAAAGTGCACTACAACGCACCCGCCATTGTACTACTACTAATTAGTACTAGACCTACTGCTACTATACTAATTAACTAAACCTACTGATCGACGCCGCTGCCCCCGCCGCCACCGTTGTCGCCGTCCTCCTCGTCGTCCTACTCTGACGAGGAGTCATCCTCGTCCTCCACAGTCATGTTGGGGAATGGAGGGTTGAGCCTGCGCTTCTTGTTGCGCAACATGGGGCCGAACCCCGGCGGAATGGTCTCGGTGATGTTGTCCACCTCCTTCGCCGGTGCCTTTGCCTCCTCCTCCTCTGCCGCCTGCGGCACCTCCTCCTCCTCATCGTCGGTGGGCTCCCTATCGTCTTCAGTGGGCTCCTCCTCGCGCTTGGAGCTCGGCGTTGGTTGATTCACCTCCTCGCTGTCCTCGTCTTCATAGTTGGTGGAATACTTGCCAGATGACTAGTGCCCCATTGTTCGCTCTATGCGCCACTGGTGAGTAGGGATTGGCTAGTGAGTAGGGATCTGCTGGTACGTATGTATGAGAGAACACCCCAGTTGGTGGTGCTCTCTACAGCCTACTGGTCATTTTAAAGAGGAGAGCCGAACGGTTGCTCTCCCACAAGACGCGATGATGGAGGCTTTGCGGTTGGTTGGCATCCCCTGTTTCATGTTTTGACTCCTAGATTGGAAACAGTGTACACTCAATGCACCCGGTCGCCTGCCCACCTAGTAATCTGAACCGTGTGGTCGTTGCCAGTTCCCACGCTAGTTCATAGAGGGTCTTTAGAGAACTCCTACTGTAACCACCGCTCGGCTGCCTCCCCCGCCTCCCCCTCAATTAACACACGTCGCACCACTCTGCCTCTCCAGCCCTTTGGCTCGCCGCCGTCCACACGCTGTAGCTCCCTACTGACCTCTGCAGCCTACGGGCACTGGATCGTTGGCCACCTCGCTGCGACCTCAGATCGGCCTATGGACAATCTCCGCAGCCTACAGGCGACCTGCTCGTCCATGCGCCGCATCTGCGATGAGCCCGCCGTTGGTCAGCATCTGGCACTAGATCGGGTCAGACGAGGGAGGACGGGGGCCAACCCCGTCAACTACTACGCCCTCCATGCTAGCCTGACCCAAGTCGGCAACCTGGAGGCTTGCTTCCTCACCGGGATACAAACCGTATTCACGAAAAAGCGCAGCCCCTAGCCATGCCTCGACGATCTCACCCGCGCCGCCGATGGCGGGCACAATCTGGCAGCCTATCTAGTCGCCATATTGCTCTATAGGAACAATGGTGGCGCCGACGACAATGACACACTACTACACTCGCATCCTTCACAGCCACATTGTATCCCTCATTGCAGCCGCATTTTGGCCTCGGTAGTGAACTGCCGGCAGCGATAGTCGTAGGCTTCAACCGTCGCTATCTCAGACCGGCTGGGATAGTCGTAACCCCCATCATAGTCGGTGGGTATTAACAGCCGGCCGTGATTTAAAATCCCAAAAACATGGGCCAAAAAATAGCAAAAAAAATTATTTCAATCCCGGAAAGCCCCTCCTCCCCCTAGCTAGCTCCAGCTTCTGGCTTCCGAGAAGCTGCAAGCTGGTCTAGATTTTTTCACGCAATTTTCACGCGAAAATCCATGCGCTACACGGTGCTGGGATTCGAACCTGAGACCTCTGTTCTTACGCGTAGCTCCCCTAACCACTCTCATGTAACCACTCCACCCCTAAGTCATTTGTATCTATATAGCATATCCGTTCCCCCAGTATTCACTTTTAGGATTTATAAAATGAATATTTAGGACTCTAAACGGCTTCAGATGAAAAAGTCATAAACTACAAATTTGTTGTTCTAATCAAGATCTACAACTTTGATTTCGGTTGTTTCACCATCCGAGGTCGTTTGACAAATTTGGATTTTAAAACATTAAAACTTCAGCCAGACTGTTGGTACCTCAAATGATTTCTACTGAAAAAGTTGTCAGCAACAAAATTGTTGTTCTCATCAAGATTTACAACTTTGGTTTTGGTTGATTTTTCACCCGAGTTCATTTGAAAATTTTGTTTTTAAAAATTTTAAAACTTCAGATACAAATTTGAGACTATAAATTATTTTTAATGAAAATGTTGTCAATTACAAAGTTGTTGTTCTCATCGAGATCTAAAACTTTGGTTTTGGTCGATTTTCCATTTGAAGTCGTTTGAAAATTTTATTTTCTAAAATTTTAAAACTTCAAATACAAATTTGAGACTATAAATGATTTCTAATGAGGTTGTTGTCAACTACAAAGTTGTTGTTCTCATCAAGATCTACAACTTTGGTTTTGGTCAATTTTCCATCCGAAGTCGTTTGAAAATTTTGGTTTTTTAAAATTTTAAAACGTTAGATACAAATTTGAGACTATAAATGATTTTTAATGAAAAAGTTGTCAACACCAACGCTTTGTATTACGAACCGTTGGTGATAGCTATCAAACCGGTTGGTAAGACGAAGTGGCGGTGATAGTTCTCATCACCAACGCTTTGTATTACAAACCGTTGGTGATAGTTATCAAACCGGTTGGTAAGACAAATTGGCGGTGATAGTTCTCATCACCAACGCTTCTATTACGAATCTGGTGATAACTATCACGAACATTGTTAATGATATCAGCGGTGATAGTGGCGTCAGTGATAGGTCAATATGTAGTAGCGACACTGTGAGGTGGTGCATGAGATGGGTCAACGTGGGGACGGTTGTCTACAATACGACGTGGGGACGGTTGTCGCTGCCGCCAGCGGCGCTAGTGCGTGGCGATCTTCCTTGCTCAGGCGGCGCTTGCGGCAATGCAGACGGATGGGAAGGAAGGACTGTGTATTGCAGCGAGGATTGTAGTCTTCATCAAGAAATCCATTTTTCGAATGAGAATTTGAAATAAGAGACTCGAACGAAAATACGATTGTTAGGAAGTTATATAATGTACAAGAGCCGCCCTTTCTCTTTAAATTCCCTTTATTCATCGAGGGTTTTTGGGCTCCTCAACTTCGACTGGATAGAACTTTCAACCGAGCCCGCGCTGTAGATTTCTCTCTTCATGCGATGAACATGAAATCATCAATTGTTGAATTGAGAGTGTCGACAGATCTTTCGACTCTTCAATTGCAGCGACAATATACTCGTACTTCTCGGGCAAACGTTTTCTAATTTGATCACTTTCTTCTCATCAAAAAGCCACGTCAGAAGGGACTCTTCAAAAAGGATTAAACACTCTCTGAAATATAGTGTATTCTGGCATTTGAAATTTGTCCTCAAATATAGTTTATTCTGCAGCTTTTGATTTCCTGTTGTTTAGTTTCAATTATATTTGTTTCCTTATTCAATAAAAGTACTAGTACAAAACAGGTTTTCCTATATAACGTGAGATGTGTCTGGCCTGGTCAGTTTTGCAATGCTCGGACTTTCTTGCGTGTGCAGTAAAATTTAAATAGCTATGTGGCTCCTCCAATAGGCATTAGATCGACGTGAGACTGGATCAGATGAATTTCGTATAATGTTTACCACACTACAGATCAGAAAGAGAACTAGGAAGAAACCTGTAGGCAAAACCAACCACCAGGGGCTAGAAACCGGCTACCAATGACCCCTGGTTCAGTAGTAGTCATGAGTGGCTTTGATCTGTGTTAAACCCAATTCATCTTATTTTCATGGCTGCTTCAGTCTTCAGTCTATAACTCGTCAGTCTCCAGCCTTTAGTCTACCCCTCGACTGTCGTGACTACTTGCGTGCTCCTGCATTCCCGCTCAGACGCCCGCGTGGGTGGCGTCAACACCCTGTTGTAGCAGGGACGCTCGCATTGATGTGACGCGGCCAAGCCACACCGCCAAACCTCGCAAATGTCTCATTGCTCCTTGGTCGTGTGGTGGTACTTTGTATTAGGTGGGTTGAACTGTGTTAAGCGTGGTGTAGCTCAGGTCGTTTGGTTTCTGTTTGTTTTTTTGTTGCCTTGGTGTCTTTATCAATCTTTGTTGAACATGCAAGAACCTTGTAGCGAGGAGCAAGTCTCACCTTAGTCTAATGCAGAGCTGAGTAGCCATGGGTGTTGAGATGTTATTGTACTCGTAAGAAAGTCCGACCTCTGTACATTTGGTCAAATCTGACAGTTTCCTCCATAGTTTTTTCTCGTTTGGACGCGTCTGACACGTAAGAAACTCCCAACTCCCAACACAAGGAATATATATCAAATGCAACATGACATAACATCAAATGAAACTTTATTTACTCCTCTGCTAATGACTCCTAGAACAAGGGAACATAGGACTAAAGTTTAACAGTAAAGATCCTAGGGTGTTTGGCTTAGGTGATTAAAAGAGACTAAAGTAGTTAAAAGAGACTAGAACGCACTTATTAATTACCTAGGATCTTTGCTGCTGCCGTAGTTTTGAGGGGCAGGGGTGTCTTTTTTGGCCCTCTACATGTCTGCGTTTACTTTTGTTCAACTTTGTATTAATTAGGTGGGTTAAACTATGTTGAGCATGGTGTAGATCAGGTCCTCTGATCATTTGGTAGCCGGTTTCTAGCCCTTGTCGGTTGATTTTGCCTGCAGGTTTCTTTCTGGTTCTCTTTCTGATTTGTAGTATGGTACATGCATAACAGAATTCATCCGATCAAGTCTCGCGTCGATCTAATGCCTAAAGGAGGAGACACATAGCTATTCAAATTTTATTGCACACGTAAGAAAGTCCGAGCATAATAAATATAACCGGGCCAAACACATCTCATATTATACAGGGAAACCTGTTTCGTACGAGTACTTTCATTGAATCCCTAAAGGAAACAAATAAAATTGAAACAAAACAACAAAAAATCAAAAGCTACAGAATACATTATATTTGAGAAGCTTGAACTACTTCAGCAGTACTTTTTAGCGAATGCATAGTATTTTTCTCTCACAACAAATCAGCATAAATATCAGCATAAGCCAAATTTCGGTGCGCCCTATTCGTTTCGCTGAAATTTGGCTTATGCTGATGCTTATACTGATTTATTGTGAGAGGAAAACACTGTGCGTTCATTGAAAAGTACTGCTGAAACCAGAATACAATATATTTTAGGACAAAGGGTGTAATTCACTCTCGCATTTAAAGAGTGAACTACTAGTTTCTTATTCCAAGTTCCCATGCGAACAACTCAAATTCATGGCGAAGCCTACAGTCCTCGCTGCAACACACAGCCCTTCCTTCCCATCCATTTGCATTGCCGCAAGCACCGCCTACGCACGGAAGATCGCCGTGCACCTGTGCTGGCAGCAGCAGTGACAACTTGCCCTAGGCCCACCTTTTTTCATGGATCACCTCGGCAGCCGCCTCGCGGTGGCATAGAACACACCCCTTGTTGCGTAGCCACCTACTCGTTGGTCCGCCGCCGCTGCCCGTGATTCTTCCTCGCCCTCGACACGTCTCATGTACCGCCTCGTAGTGTCGTCATCATGAGCATCGCCATTGTGCTTATAGAGTAATATGGTGACCAAATAGGCTGCCAGATTGTGCCTGCCATCGGCGGCGTGGGCAAGATCATCAAGGCATGGCCAGGGCCAATGGGTTTCCTCGAATACCATTGGTATCCCGGCGAGGAAGCTAGCCTTCGAGTTACCAAGTTGGGTCAGGTTAGAAAGGTGGGCGTAGTAGTTGCCGACATCATCCTACCCCAGCCCGCGTCCACACGGGTCCAGTGCCAAGCGCCGACGGACGGCAGGGTTGCCGCAGATGTGGCGCATGGAGAGCAGGTCGCCCGTAAGCTGCGGAGGTCGTCCATGGGCCGCTCTGAGGTTGCAGCGAGGTGGCCAGCGATCTCAATGGCCAGCTCGTCAGGGAGCGCTAGCAAATGCAACATGGGGTGCCGCCTTGCCACCTTGATTGCCGGCGTCGACGCCGCACAATGCGGAGTGTGAGGAGGCCAACCGAGGGCTCGCACAGTGGCGTGGATGGAGCTACGGCGTGTGCATGGATGGAGCTACAGAGCGCTGGAGAGGCAGCGAGACGGAGCGCTGGAGAGGCGACGCGGCGCGATCGACTTATGTTGATTGAGGAGGAGGCGGGGGAGGTGGTCGAGCAGGGGCTACAGTTGGAGTTTTAAATACCCTATACGAACTGACGTGGAAATTCCAACGACGACACGGTTCAGATTACCGGGTGGGTGGGCGACCTGGCGGATGAGACGGTCAGATTAACGGGAAATACAGAGTTTTCTGGTTCTCTTTCTAATCTGCACGTTTCTTTCTATTCACATTTTTACTGCACACATAAGAAAGTCTGCCCGCTGTACATTTCATCTCGTAGGATAGTATATAGTGTCGTCTGTACATTTGAAAGTCGTAGCAAATTAAGTGCATTTGTTCATACTGCCTCCGGGCCGGTTTGTTAGGCGCACGGGATGAAATTTCAGATACCAAGGAACGGAGGAAGACTGTGAAATTGCATTAATTAAAAATATCACGTCCAAGCCTCTATTGGAGCCATCTCCTTGGCTTTCATGCATGTATGCATGCAGCCTTTAATTGGAACGAACCAGAGACGAGCTCGGCTTCCATCGGGAGTTAATTGCAGCCTTGTTTCTAGGATATGCATAATAATACGGACTTTTTCTAAAACCCACGGGTGCCTAATAAAGTGGCAGCGTCAACTACAACCTAGGGAGTGCAGTCAATCAGAACCAATGAAACCATGTAGCCATCTGTAGCTAGCTGCTACCCCTCGGCTGCTACGAGCCTGCGACTGCTTGGATTGGAGTGCACTATATACTTCACCGGATGACAGAAGGTCCGACCATCTAACATATTCACTACTCAAATACTAGTAATGATGAACCTCATGTGTCACCATCTAACGTATATGTGTCACACATATACGTTATATCATAACATAGTTTCTGATACTTTTTCATTCTAACATATGTGTGGACTTCCTGGGCACACATATGATTAGCCTGGTTTTGTTCTTTAGAAAACCAGGTGTGACATCATGCGGTCACGTCAGAAGTCTGTTCCAGCCCTGGCATTCTTATATGTACAAAGCCTGGCTTCACTCCCATTGTATAGCCATCTCTAGCTAGCTGACTGCCTTACTGCCCCTCGACTGCTGTGAGTCCTCTTCATAGCCGCACCAGGCTTTCAAGTCTCAAGCGTGTCATGGTGGTCAAAAGCTTTTCTTCTAAGATGCACTTCTTGTGTCTAGCTTTCCTACACATTCACTTCACTCTCGGTAACTGCGCAAGGCCTATATGGGAGGAGCGTCCCCTTCCCTCAAAGATTTTGAATTTTATTTGTTTCTTTAGGAATTCAACGAATGTATTCGTAAGAAATAGGTTTCCTTGTATAACATGAGATGTGTCCAGCCCGGTCAGATTTACGATGCTCGGACTTTCTTGCGTGTGCTGTAAAATTTGAATAGCTATGTGGCTCCTCCATTAGGCATTACATCGACGCGAGACTTGATCGGATGAATGTCTGACCTCTGTAGGTTTGATCGCGGCGGTTAATATATCACTACTACAGAGGAGCCATTGGTGTTTTTTATTTTTTTGGAATAAAGAGGAGTCATTGGTGTTGAAATGTTACTGCACACGCAAGAAAGTCCGACCTCTGTAGGTTTGAACGCGTCTGACACACTGCACAGACCTTAGCTTACATTACAAACAAGTTAAAGGTGCTGCAAAATAATGACAACATCCATCCAAGAGGAAATTAGCATGTCCATAGACAATCAAACAACATTGATCCATTTAAACATGTCATGACAGAGAGATACATTATGGAACTTTATTTACTCCCCTGCTAATGACTCTAACTCTGAGAACAAGAGAACATAGGGAAGATAGTAAGGTTTGCACATGTTTTGTGGCAGGGCATCCCGTCTGAAAAATGCACTGTAACGGTAGGGATGACATGAACTTTTCTGCTATCCATGTTATATGCGACAATGTCATTTTTATCCCCTCAGCACCAGCATGGGATGAGGCTATTGCAGATATCTGAGATAGCTACATTGGCGAAGGTGAAGGGCAAGAAGGACAAGGAGGGGTGTTCACCGGTGACTCTGGTGTAGCATCGATAGCATTGGTCAGTGTCGTAGAAGAAGCCTACCACATTCTGGGGCAGCACCTTATGGTTGTTGTAGTCCTTGATGAGGCAGTTCGAGGAGCGATAGACACATTTCCAGTAGAATAAGGAGCGGGCGGGGAGGCAGCAGAGGATCTCAACAACGGCATCTTCCGTGAGGCTGGCCAGTGTGTTCCTCTTGTTGGGAGCCTCCTCCATTTCGTCAGTAATAAGATCACTAAAGAGGAAAAATAATCCAACAAAGATCCAACAGTGAAGTCCACAACTCATACCAAAGTACAACTTTAACAACCATTAACAAGTTTCATGGTACGACCTCAAACAAATTTAGAGTAGCACCACATAGATATATGTAACTCAAACTAGAGTAGCAGTTAATGGAGCTATAACCATTACAATTCTAGCTAAATCAATTCTATCCATCACACTTACAATCAATACACGAGCTTAGAGTTTCTTCCATAGGAGACAGACAAATATTAAGAGGACGACAATTACAACAGTTTTGAAGGCAGAAGCAATGGGCCTATTTGTTTGTCTAGACAGATAGGTATAATCAAGCAAGCACTTGACAATTAACAAGCCTAGTTGCACACAGGCATTTAAAGTAACAACACTGAACATATGCATAGACAATCAAACAACATTGATCTATTTAAACATGCCATAACAGAGAGATACATCATGAAACTTTATTTACACCTCTACTAATGACTCCAACTCTGAGAACAATGGAACATAGGGAAGATAGTAAGGTCTGCAGTTGATTTGTGGCAGGACGCCACGTTTCAAAAATGCACTGTAATGTATAGTGATGACATGAACTTTTTTGTTGTCCATGTTATATGCGATGATGTCATTTTCCTCCCCAACCCCAACAAAGAGAAGCAAATTCCATTCTGGGTGAACCATTGAGTAGTACTCAACAACATTCAAGTAACCAAATTCAATGTTAGTCTACAAAAACACCTGTAGAGTACTGACAGTATGCTTCAATGTCCATTTATTAGTACCACAGTCTTCAAGGATCCAGATTTTAAGATTGGACATATTGTGACCATGAAGAGTATATACACACAAGTGACCCTAAGCTTGATGGATGGAGGGTAAAGAACCACGCGGCCTAGGAATTTTCCTCCATATCTCTCCCTCCATATCCACAACAAGTATGTAACACAACGAGTAGTCCATAATGTGCAGACAACCATTAAGATATACAGTTTCTGATCTCTTAAATGTCACGCAAGTATACGGTTCCCATTTAGATTCCTTATAGATCCATGCTGCAGTTTTAGATGAGTAGATGTCCACACCCATGCACTCATCATCCTGCTCCTCTTCTATATATTCAATCACATGGAAGTGCAAGGAGGCGATCAGATCGAACCCCAATCAAGCCTCACCAATAGAATGGATGCTAGGCGGCAGTTCCTTAAACTTCTTGGTTGTCAGATTATAGACGACATAGCGGTTTAAACCATCAGCCCCTCGGCAGCAACATAGGATGAGGCCATTGCATATATCTGAGACAGCTACATTGACCAATGTGAAGGGCAAGAAGGAAGAGTAGGGGTGTTCACTTGTGATGCTGGTGTAGTGTCGATGGCCTTGGTCGGTGTCCTAGAAGAAGCCAGCCAGAATCTGGGGCAGCACCTTATGGTTGTTGTAGTCCGAGATGAGGCGGTTCCAGGAGCGATAGACACATTTGCAGCAGAACAAGGAGCGGGCGGGGAGGCGGCGGAGGATCTCGACAATGGCATCGTCCGTGAGGCTGACCAGTGCGTTCCTCTTATTGGGGGCCTCCTCCATTTCGTCTGTTGAGAGCTTGCTCAGTAATGAGACCACATAAGAGGAAAATAATCCAACAAAGACCCATCAATGATTGAAGTCCTCAACTCATACCAAAGTGCAACTTTAACAACCATTAATAATTTTCATGGTACTAGAGTAGCAGTTAATGGAGCTGTAACCATTATGATTCTAGCTAAATCAAGTCTAACCATCACACTTACAATCAGTACATGACCTCAGAGCTTCTTTTCCATAGGAGACAGATAAAGATTAACAGGACGACAATTACAATAGTTTTGAAGGCAAAAGCAATGGCCCTGTTTGTTTGCCTAGATAGATAGGTATAATCAAGCAAGCACTTGACAATTAACAGGCCTAGTTGCACACAGGCATTTACAGTAAGAACACTAAAGATATGCAGAAAACCAAGACATCAGCAGAAAACCAACCAGTGCCACCTCCTAGTTCTTTTCATCATCATTGGCCTAACCAGATCTCAAACGCTAGAATGTTTCTTGTATAGCTCATGTTCAAGCAAGGACCAAAATAGTGAAGCGAATAGGAAAAGGCAAGAAAGGGGACCTGCAGATCAGATCTGTCGCCTCTTCTGCGGCACACAACGGGCATGGACGCCAATGCCACCGTGCTCCACGGGGAAGCCCCACCGCCTAGCCTCCAAAAGGACGCCTAAGCCAGCACAACACACCGGGGATCCTCCGCTGCAGCCGTCACCACTGCAAGTCCAACGGGCACAGATTTGTTTCCACTTGCAGTGGATATCCAATATATAGGTCAACCTGTAGGGCATCCACATAGAGAATATACTACTATAAGGACTCCAAAGACATGTCAACACAACCAGACATCTAGCGCAATGGTGAAGACGGTCCATTCCTTGCTCTGGGTCCCGAGTTCGACTCCCAGGTCCTAGTGTTTTTTTAATTAGATTTTATTAAACACTGGCGGCACACAAGCCATCGGGTCCCACAGGTCGGATGGAGATGGAGAAAGGTCCCACAGGTAGACCTGACATGTAAGTCGTCGGGTCCCACAAGTCGGATATAGAGGGGTCCCGTAGGGTTGGGTCCCACAGGTCGGATGCAGAAGGGTCCCGTAGGGTCCCATAGGTCGTATGCAGAAGGGTCTCGCATATGCACGTCGGATGGATAAAGGACCGAGCGGAGACTTTTATGATGAATTGCAAGCGTCACGGATGAGTAACTGCAGGTCCCACAGGTCGGATGCAGAAGGGTCTCGTACACGTCGGATGGAGAAAGGACAGAGCAGAGACTTTTATGACGAATTGCAAACGTCACGGATGAGTAACAGGGTTGTCCCATAGGTACACGTGAGATAGAGAAAAGACCGAGCAGAGACTTTTATGACGAATTGCAAGCGTCATGGATGAGTAACTGCAGGTCCCATAGGTACACATTGGATGGATAAAGTACCGTGTGGAGATCTATGACGAAGCCGTTCGTTACAGATCGAATATTGTTTGTCACAGATGTGTAATTAGTTCAATGACGAAGCCCTGTTCGTCACAGTTTTAAAGGAGATCATCACAGATGAGGCGCGCGAGTGATTTGTGACGAAACCCTACACTCTTCTGTGATGTTTTTTTTTGACAATGCCTAATTTCGTCATAGAAAGGGAGGGTTGCATGATCATCACTACTGATTTATGACGAAACAGAAATATTCGTCATAAAAAGCGCTCTTCTATGACAATTTCAGATTCGTCATTAAGATTTTCGTCATAAAAGTGGATATTTCTAGCAGTGGAAGAAGGTAGTGGCCAATATTTTGCTCCCGATAGTGAGCTAAATGGAATAAACTCCCTTGGCTGAAAAAGGGTTCCCTCCTCCAACATCGCTGATCATCATCTTGTTCTTGATCAGTTCTGATCTGCGAAACTTCTTATAAAGCCAATATAGCATTAGATTCACAATTGCTCCCAGGGGCGGAGCTACAGGGTGGTCCTTGTGGGCCGCGGACCACCCTGCGCTCAACCCAACCAAAGCCCATCGGTAGAGTTGGGACTGGAGAGTTCAGCCTGTATGCGGCTCGGCCTTCTGTGCGTACTGCCTCCGGCCATCGTCGATCGTGTGAGAGTTCGCGTATTCGCGACTGCGCCCCGCCGCCCCTTCCTATTCTTCTCCATGCGGTCATGCCGTTGGGGCAGGCGACGCTGTGATGGCGAGCGCGGCCATCGGTCATCTGCGATGCGACTCCACGACGGCAAACACTGAGCAGCTGCCCAGCTGGTACGTGCATCTAAATCTTTAGATGAAGACAAATCTGACAACTGCTAAGCCAAAGCCAATTAGCCTGCTGCGGTGCTGCCCTATCCTCCTTTAGTCACGCACTCACGTTTCTCCTGGCATGTAAAACTGATTTAGGTTCTAGACTTCTAGGGTTTTGGATTATTGGAGGATATTTTTTTGTGTGCAATGTTGAACTATATTATTCCAATTGCATATGTTTTGTAGTATTGAATTATTGGTTTGGTAAATTGAAACGTTATATAATTCTTTTGCATATTTGTTGAAACATGAAGATGAGTGGTGACATTGCTTCCCATTTTCAGAATTATATGCATAAAAAAAGGTGACATACTGTTTTTCAACTATTAAGGGTATGTAATAATTCAATTCAACGTTAAAAAAGATATCGTATGTCCTCTTTATCTTATTGTGTTTCGTAATTTATATACTTGTATACCGATATGTTAAATTTATATAGGTCAAAAAAGGTTAAGTAATGGACCACCATAGTTAAAAATCCTAACTACGCCACTGATTGCTCCACTATCCACTAACATGCTGACCGATGTGCCATTAATGTGGCCATTCACATGATGTGGCTTGAGGTGATTCCTAGAGGCTTCCGACTTCTAAAATATAGCACTGAGGTGTGAAAGTCAAACTAAGTCGTCTTCTCATTATTGCTCACAAAGTAGTAGTCGTAGGATTAATAAACTACATTATCCTCCCATCTGACCAGAGAGAGTTCATAGTCCACCAACTCTCCTCTCTGTCGACATGGGACACCTCAGGAGTTGTGGGAACAGTTGTGGCATCACCGAAGGTTAGAACATCGCCCAGAACATCTATCACCACTGAAGCGGCATCTTCTGCCAAAATCGGCCTACCCCGGTTTTCCAAATGGTCTAGGCCGGTTTTTCTAGCCTAGTCTAAACATTTGTAGAAATCGGCATGTGCCGATTTTTCTATCATGTTCACCATTTCTCTTGTCTTTTTTTATGTTTGACGGAATATGGGTGTGTCTCTTTGAGGATGTTTTTCCCATGTTTTTTCTAGTGTATGTTGCTTCATCTTAATGGAGGGAGACAATTATTGTATAACTTAGTTCTTATAGCTTAACTTATAGCCCAGCACTTCACTTCTATTATTGTGCTTGCTCTAAGAGCAAGGTTAATATTAGAGCCGAGTGCTTGGCTATAAGTCAAATTATAAGGATCGAGTTATATGGTAGTTGTCTTATGTTTGTCTATAAAAAGTTTTTATTATTATGTGGTACATGTTTCACATTCTCTTTTTTATTTGTCCTCGCATACACTTGCTATATGGGATCACCACTGCATAGGCTTTCGTACCCAGCCTATTGCTTGCATGAGAGCTAATCTTCTCTCCTCTTTGTCCTTCACATCAACAAAAATAGTGATTAGCTTAGCTATAAAACTACTATTGTACATTCTCTAAGACCAACTCTCCAAGTGACTATCTATATTATTCCTAACCGCTAGGAATAGACATTTGGTGAAAAAAATACCATCCAATAGCTTCTTTATTTGGTTATCCAAATATAGCCATCTTCTATTTTGTATTTCTCGCTAGTAGAAGATAGATATCTAGCCCAGTTTGGAATTTGGCCTATAGTGGCCCATGTGCATGTTAATGAGATATTATAGAGGATTTAGACCCACCTTGGTTGTTTAAGGTGGATTAGACCAACATATAAGACTTCTAGAGTCCATCCCACGATCCCTGGGTTAATCCTTTTACGCGAAGCGATGACGGAAGCGTAAGTGGAGCGAGGACAAAAGCGTAAGTAAGAGTGGTTTACTCAGCGTGCAGAGTGAATATGTGCCATTACAGAAAATGAGAATGGCACTAGAATACACACAAGATATAGAAAAATTGTTGGAGAATGAAAAGATATAAAAAATAATTTATATGAAAATAGCTCTCTAAATGATGTTCTAGATAGTGAGTTTTAGAAAGACAATATAGAAAAATTATTGGAGTGTAAAAAGATATATAAAAAATAATTTATATGCAAATAGCTCTCTAGATAATGATTTGGAAAGTGAGCTTTAGAAAGATTACACGATATGCTCTAACAGCCGACGATATAGGTCTAGCAGCAGTCGGCTAGCCAAATATCTGTGATGTTAGGCATAGTAGGTATTAAATCCGGAGTAGACTCGGTAGCACGGGTCAAGGCTTATTTTAGCACGTATCCAGTTTTTTTTTTCGGACATGTCACTTGTGAGAATAACTATGTGACCGAGTCATGTTATAGTGAGTCGTTGTTTCGAGTAGCCTGCCATGTCTACATGGAAATTCCTGCTGGTTTGTTTGGAGGATTCGACCGAGTCATGTTATGAGTCGTTGTTTCGAGTAGCCTGTCATGTCTACATGGAAATTCCAGCTGGTTTGTTTGGAGGATTCGATATTATCTCAGTCTTTATCGCGAACTAGTTAAGTTTCCTTGTACAATTTGTCTCTCTAGTCGACTTGACTTACTTGTGGTACAGTAGCATTTTTCCAAATTTATTTCATAATATATTGATATTGTCTTTTAGTGACAGGTGATGTGTCTGTTATGAAGCATGTCGTTAATTTTGATATATGTAGACACGTATAGTCTTTTGCGCGGTGTTTATAGTAGAGTGAGCTAGGATGTATTTCACAAGTATATACTTGAAATAAATACCTAGTTTGAAAGTATTTATTTCAAGTATATGCTTGTGAAATACATCCTAGCTCACTCTACTAGGTATTTATTTCAAGTATATACTTGTGAAATACATCCTAGCTCACTCTACTATAAACACCGCGCAAAAGACTGTACGTGTCTACATATATCAAAATTAACGACATGCTTCGTAACAGACACATCACCTATCACTAAAAGACAATATCAATATATTATGAAATAAATTTGGAAAAATGCTACTGTACCACAAGTAAGTCAAGTCGACTAGAGAGACAAATTGTACAAGGAAACTTAACTAGTTCGCGATAAAGACTGAGATAATATCGAATCCTCCAAACAAACCAGCTGGAATTTCCATGTAGACATGACAGGCTACTCGAAACAACGACTCATAACATGACTCGGTCGAATCCTCCAAACAAACCAGCTGGAATTTCCATGTAGACATGGCAGGCTACTCGAAACAACGACTCACTATAACATGACTCGGTCACATAGTTATTCTCACAAGTGACATGTCCGAAAAAAAAAACTGGATACGTGCTAAAATAAGCCTTGACCCGTGCTACCGAGTCTACTCCGGATTTAATACCTACTATGCCTACGTACCATCACAGATATTTGGCTAGCCGACTGCTGCTAGACCTATATCGTCGGCTGTTAGAGCATATCGTGTAATCTTTCTAAAGCTCACTTTCCAAATCATTATCTAGAGAGCTATTTGCATATAAATTATTTTTTATATATCTTTTTACACTCCAATAATTTTTCTATATTGTCTTTCTAAAACTCACTATCTAGAACATCATTTAGAGAGCTATTTTCATATAAATTATTTTTTATATCTTTTCATTCTCCAACAGTTTTTCTATATCTTGTGTGTATTCTAGTGCCATTCTCATTTTCTGTAATGGCACATATCCACTCTGCACGCTGAGTGAACCACTCTTACTTACGCTTTTGTCCTCGCTCCACTTACGCTTCCGTCATCGCTTCGCGTAAAAGGATTAACCCAGGGATCGTGTGATGGACTCTAGAAGTCTTATATGTTGGTCTAATCCACCTTAAACAACCAAGGTGGGTCTAAATCCTCTATAATATCTCATTAACATGCACATGGGCCACTATAGGCCAAATTCCAAACTGGGCTAGATATCTATCTTCTACTAGCGAGAAATACAAAATAGAAGATGGCTATATTTGGATAACCAAATAAAGAAGCTATTGGATGGTATTTTTTTCACCAAATGTCTATTCCTAGCGGTTAGGAATAATATAGATAGTCACTTGGAGAGTTGGTCTTAGAGAATGTACAATAGTAGTTTTATAGCTAAGCTAATCACTATTTTTGTTGATGTGAAGGACAAAGAGGAGAGAAGATTAGCTCTCATGCAAGCAATAGGCTGGGTACGAAAGCCTATGCAGTGGTGATCCCATATAGCAAGTGTATGCGAGGACAAATAAAAAAGAGAATGTGAAACATGTACCACATAATAATAAAAACTTTTTATAGACAAACATAAGACAACTACCATGTAACTCGATCCTTATAATTTGACTTATAGCCAAGCACTCGGCTCTAATATTAACCTTGCTCTTAGAGCAAGCACAATAATAGAAGTGAAGTGCTGGGCTATAAGTTAAGCTATAAGAACTAAGTTATACAATAATTGTCTCCCTCCATTAAGATGAAGCAACATACACTAGAAAAAACATGGGAAAAACATCCTCAAAGTGACACACCCATATTCCGTCAAACATAAAAAAAAAGACAAGAGAAATGGTGAACATGATAGAAAAATCGGCACATGCCGATTTCTACAAATGTTTAGACTAGGCTGGAAAAACCGGCCTAGACCATTTGGAAAACCGGGGTAGGCCGATTTTGGCAGAAGATGCCGCTTCAGTGGTGATAGATGTTCTGGGCGATGTTCTAACCTTCGGTGATGCCACAACTGTTCCCACAACTCCTGAGGTGTCCCATGTCGACAGAGAGGAGAGTTGGTGGACTATGAACTCTCTCTGGTCAGATGGGAGGATAATGTAGTTTATTAATCCTACGACTACTACTTTGTGAGCAATAATGAGAAGACGACTTAGTTTGACTTTCACACCTCAGTGCTATATTTTAGAAGTCGGAAGCCTCTAGGAATCACCTCAAGCCACATCATGTGAATGGCCACATTAATGGCACATCGGTCAGCATGTCAGTGGATAGTGAAGCAACAGTGGCGTAGCTAGGATTTTTAACTATGGTGGTCCATTACTTAACTTTTTTTTTACCTATATAAATTTAACATATCGGTATACAAGTATATAAATTACGAAACACAATAAGATAAAGAGGACATACCATATCTTTTTTAACGTTGAATTGAATTATTGCATACCCTTAATAGTTGAAAAACAGTATGTCACCTTTTTTTATGCATATAATTCTGAAAATGGGAAGCAATGTCACCACTCATCTTCATGTTTCAACAAATATGCAAAAGAATTATATAACGTTTCAATTTACCAAACCAATAATTCAATACTACAAAACATATGCAATTGGAATAATATAGTTCAACATTGCACACAAAAAAAATATCCTCCAATAATTCAAAACCCTAGAAGTCTAGAACCTAAATCAGTTTTACATGCCAGGAGAAACGTGAGTGCGTGACTAAAGGAGGATAGGGCAGCACCGCAGCAGACTAATTGGCTTTGGCTTAGCAGTTGTCAGATTTGTCTTCATCTAAGGATTTAGATGCACGTACCAGCTGGGCAGCTGCTCAGTGTTTGCCGTCGTGGAGTCGCATCGCAGATGACCGATGGCCGCGCTCGCCATCACAGCGTCGCCTGCCCCAACGGCATGACCGCCCGGCCGCATGGAGAAGAATAGGAAGGGTCGGCGGGGCGCAGTCGCGAATACGCGAACTCTCACACGATCGACGATGGCGGGAGGCAGTACGCACAGAAGGCCGAGCCGCATACAGGCTGAACTCTCCAGTCCCAACTCTACCGATGGGCTTTGGTTGGGTTGAGCACAGGGTGGTCCGCGGCCCACAAGGACCAACCTGTAGCTCCGCCCCTGGGAGCAATTGTGAATCTAATGCTATATTGGCTTTATAAGAAGTTTCGCAGATCAGAACTGATCAAGAACAAGATGATGATCAGCGATGTTGGAGGAGGGAGCTGCTGGTGTGGTACCTCAAGCTCAACGCCAAGGGCGGCCACGCTGCCATTGTTGGTGCATTCATCGACCTCCTCGTGACCATGCAGCCGCAGGCGTCGTCCCCACCGTCGCTGCCGTCCCGGTCGCCCTCGTCGTCGTGCATCGCCTTCGAGGAGTACTCCTCGGCAATCTTTGACGAGGAAGACGGCAAGAGCTGAGCTGAGGCCGAGGTGCTCCGTGTTTGCTGTTTTTAATCTTTTTTCTTGTCTCATTCAGTCATTGCAGTTTTTTTGTGAATGATTTTTTGCGCCTATGCCAAATCAAAATAGAATGATTGATGTTTGTATCACGTTATGGGTACATCAAATACATCGGACATTCTGTAATTTGTGCTTTTGGATATTCAGTTTTAACTCGCTTTTTGTAATATATGGTCATCTGTATCTTGCTAGATGTAAATATTTCGCCTTTTGGCAAATGATGTAGACTGTGAATTGGAAACTAAAGTATGTGATTATCAGAATTTATATATTTTATACGGAAAAGAGTGTCCCCGACGGGATTATTTACTGTTCACATGTCCAAATGAAATTATTTATACGACCAAATGATACCGTTAGTAATAACCTATGGATCGCATGCCTCAATAATTTCACCGCCAATTTACCGCTCACGGAAAATGAAGGAATTATTTTATTAACAAAAATATTACTAACGGTAATAAAAAAATAGCACGAGCAGTGTCCGAACGCCATGGTCACTGGCACAGGCGAATTTACTGCTCACGGGACATGATGGAATTATTTTCTCGCCTAAATGATACTAATAGTAATAAAATAATAGCCTGACCAGTGACCGGACGCCCTAGGGATTAGCACGTGGCTAATTTACTGTTCACAGGAAATGAAGGAATTATTTTATTAGCAAACTGATTCTAACGGTAATAAAAATAGCATGAGCGATTAGTAATAAAAATAGTATTATTTACTTAACAAAATAATACTATTAGTAATAAAAAAATAGTCCGACCGAACACTTCGTAATTAGCTCAGGGAAATTTACCGCTTACACACTGAGAAGGAATTATTTACTTAACAAAATAATACTATTAGTAATAAAAAAGTCTCAGTAAGTACTCAAATCGTACTATTAGTAATAAAAAATTATGATACGGACGTGTAAATTTACCGCTCACATATTAGGATAGAATTATTTAGTTTACAAAAAACTATTAGTAATAAAAAAGCCTCCCAGAGGCTGGACAGCAAATTTTACTATGGACATGTTTGGACGGAATTATTTATAGGCCCAAATGATACTATTAGTAATAAAAATTACCTTGTCCAAATTTTACAGCAAATTTTACTATGCACAGACTTAGGCGTAATTATTTATAGGTCTTAATGATAATACGAGTAATAAAAAAACTTGAACGGAGACAGGACATGCCGGTGATTATTACACCAATTTTACTATATGTAGTTTCACCTGGATTTATAGGTCAAATGATATTATTAGTAATAAAAATTACTTGTCCACGTCATAGGTAAATATGCCGTGATACACGACTAGGGATGAAAACGGAACAGAAATATTTCGAATTGACCGTTTTCGTTTTCTATATTATGAACCGTTTTTTAACATGAAAAATTGTCAGTTTCAATTGATTTCACAACCATTTTCAACCATTTTTTGTACTCTTTAATTGCTAAATGTAGAAATATCCCGAACCGACCGCTTTCGTTTTTCTATATCGTAAATCCGTTTTCGACCGTTTCCGACCGTTTTCATCCTTATACACGACGTGTGTATCAAATTCAAGGAAATAAATCACTGATCAAACGCATGGTTACGACACCTCGTCAATGCAATTATATCGGCCTCCTTTAAAGCTGCAGCCTACGTCAGCCATGCATGGTGGTAATTAAAAAAGCTACTTTAGTTACTAACGCTGACTATTTAAGGCTCACCGGAAAAAAATCAATGGCTGCCGGCCAGGGTGCTCCGCGGACCGCGGTGGTGGGTGATGAATACTATTCATAGTGCAGGATGCTAATTAGTAAGGCCAGTCTCAATGGAGAGTTTCATTACGTTGTTTCCAAGACTGCCATGTCATTTGAAATGAAATGAAACTTAGATGAAACACCTACTCTCAATGGAGAGTTTCATTCCGTGGTTTCATAGGCATTTAATTCCAAGACTCATAGAGAGTTGGTAATCGTGCCAAGAGAGTTTCATCTAGATGAAACTCATTTCTTCTCTCTCTTCTTAAATACACTGCCATGTCATCAAAAGTGCCTATGTGGCAACCCATTTAATGCAAATGAAACTCACGTGAAACTCCCACTGAGACTGGCCTAAGGGTCTACGTCCGTGTGATTTCAAAAAAAAATCTACATCTTGATTAAATATTATGGTTATACGTTGCAAAATATAATAAATTATTTTATTTGTAACACTCTAGATGCCGGCCTAAGTTATCACTGACGCCCGTTCCCTCGTGGCAGAGTAAAAAACTCAGCAACAAAAACCTATTATCAAAGTAAAGCGCGGAAGCAACAACAAGAATAAAACTATAATTTAGTAAACTCCACCTAAACGTTATTATTAAACATAAAGGGTCACTGTGACATATAAGCTAAATTTATTACAGCAAGCTAAAAGTTTTATTATTATCTCTAAATGTGTTTGAATCTTATCTTCATTGGTTGTTCTACTGCTAAATATATGAGAAATATCCTGATGAAACGGTTGATGACTACCCACCCCGGTGTGGTAAATACCCGCCTGGACCACGGATACTAAAAATGGAAAACAGTCTCTAACAACTTTGCTTTACTAGGCTGACAAGGACGCCCTCCTTTTTCTATCTGATGCTCTCTTTTTTTGTTTGTAAGGCAGCGGTCCCCAATTCAAAAATCTGCGCGACCCCGTACTAACTTATGTAGTTGCAACGTTTTGAAATTATTAATCCACCGCAATTTTTTACGTTAGAGGATATATAGAATTTTATCAAAAACGATATAATGAGTCTAAATAATTGATATTTGGTTTGCGAACGAACTCGGCCATAGATAAATTTATTTGGTGAAAAAAATCAGGCCTCAAAATCAGGCCAAATTTATTTGTAAGTATGACATGTAGCTCCCATATGTTATTGTTTTTTAAAAAAAAACATGACCGTGTGAGATCTTGTTTTGTAGATAAAATCATAAGAAATATTATGGTGAAAACAAATTACAAGTTAGATATATGGTTAAATATAGATATTGAGATTTGAACTTTGATTATCCAAAAAAAATTTAGGTGCGTGCATACAAGCAACAAGCCCTCAGCAGTGGTCCCCACGTAAGCCATGGCGTTGGCGTCCAACCAGTTTCCTGCTTTGTGCAGGCGCACCTGGCAGACGCACGGCATGGCACAGCTTTGTGCAGGCGCGTCAGGCCTGTCCAGGCATCCAATGATGCTCATCAATTGATCAAAAAAAAAAAAGAAAAAGTCTAATTGACCCCAACTATAGGCGGTGGTCTAGTTTACCCCCGAACTATGAAATGGTCTAATTTACTCCCTGAACTTTGCAAAACCGGTCAAATCACCCCCTCGGACGGTTTTGGGCGGTGGGTTTGCTACAGTGTATGAATTATTCAAATTAATTACAGAAAAAAATAGATCAAAATTTACAGCAAAAACTTTGTACTAAAGCATACTATATTATATATTCACTGTGTAGATCTACTCATGTGGAGTCCAACAAAATTGGATTTTTCATTTTATGATTTTTCTGTGAGTTACTATGATTTTTCAAAAATTCAGACGAAATAAATAAAAAAGAAAAAGACAAAACCACTGTTACTGTAGCAAAACCACCGTCCAAAACCGCCCGAGGGGGTGATTTGACCAGTTTTGCAAAGTTCAGGAGGTAAATTAGACCATTTCATAGTTCGGGGGTAAACTAGACCATCCCTTATAGTTTGGGGGGTCATTTAGACTTTTTCCATCCAAAAAATGAAGGATAAGATTGTAAAGTAATTTTTTATTCCAATTAATGCTCTTGAATAGCAATGCTCTGTGATGTGAAATAATGAAACACTAGTGCATCGATTATATAAAAACGTCCCGCTACAAGGTACAAGCATTCAAAATTGACAAAAAAAAGTTTTATTTAAATGTATATTCAAAAAGTTGCAACTTCTCATTGGGCATTTTTAGAACTAGCACGGTGTCACACGATAATGAACTGTATTAGATGAGGGCGACGTAACTGCAATGAAAAAGGAAAAGGGAGAGGTGCAACCCGTGAACGAGTAGAGGTTCTGCCGAGGTTGCACTAGTGCATGTTGTGGTCCCCAGCTTTCTAAAAAAGATACCAGTAACGAGCACACCCATGTTGCTGCCGCGCAGGCCCCTGCCCTGTCCCAACACACGTCCCCTCCTCCATCCTGTCCACTAGCGGCGGGTTGATGCACAGTAACTCAGTAAGCAGCTTGCTGCCGCGTCGCCCCCTGCATATGTTGCAACGAAAAGGAGGAGCTTTTTTGTCAGGCTCAGGCACGCAGCAGAAGCAAATTTTCATCCTACGGTTGGGGCTGCCACGCGTCACTCATTGGCAAGAGAGGTATCTACCGCACCCAGTTGGGCGTTGTAGAAATTCCGCACTCTAAATATATTTGGTGTCTCAATGCTTATGCTTTAGGGGCTGATTGCAGACCTAGCTCTTTTGACCAATACTGGAATTGGATTAAAACCAACCTACCTAATGGTAAACCTATATATGCTATGGTCCTCGCAGCGGTGTGTGTTGGGCCATCTAGAGGACTAGGAACACAATTTGCTTCGACAAAAAGAGAATTAAATCTTTTACTGAGATTATTTGTGTGATGTGTTCTTTTATTATGTATTGGGCAGGGCTACAGAAGACGGATCTGGAGAAGCAAGTGCTCCAAGGTGCGGAGACCATCAAGGCGATCGCCCTTCTCTTCCATCAACAGGACATGAAGACTCAATCTCAAGATGACAGGCAGTTGGTGCCATACCGGGGACAAGTCTAGGTTGCTGTAGCTTTTCTCAGCCTGTGCTCCCCCGTTTGTAAGTGTTTCTAGGTCGCTCTGGCTGGAGCGTTTTTGCGTTCTGGGTAGTCGTTCTCCCCTGTTGCCTGTTCCCTGTGTGAGCGGTCTCAGGGTGATCTTTTTTGTTCCACTGTTATTTCCGAATGCTTTACGCTAAACTCTGTAATTATGTTACTACCGTAATGAAATTTGGTTATTACCGGTGGGAAAAAAATATTTGGTAGCCTCTAAAACATACTCTCTCTATCCCTAAATATCTGTCGTTTTTGCTTCCCGAGAAACAACTTTGATTAAATGTACTAGTCCATCAACCCGTGCTCTCGCACGGGGCAAAATTTTGGAACACATAATTATTAGTTAATGTTTAATATATAATCTAACTAATAAAAATACTAAAATTAAATTTACACTTGGTTATTTTTGTAACACAATAGATACTATGATGTCTTTATCCACTCGTGATAAATGTTTCAATTACTAAATATTAACTTAAACTATGGGCACTATTGTTGTAGCCCATATTAAATTCTGATGTGATGAATCTAAAATAAATTACTAATATTGAATTGCACATTTTTTCTTTGTTCATTTTCTAACACAATAGACTCAACTGATACAATGTTGTCTCTATCTAGTTGTGATCAATGTATATCAGTTACTAATCTATATGTTTTTCCATCTATATCCATTTCTCTTTCTCTTTGCATGTCACCTCTGTGTAACTTGAATATGCATTTAGTTGAAACATTAGCTTAAAAAAGAAAAGGTTAAACTATGGTGGCTCTTATTGCAGCACGTACGTTTTGATGCCATAAATCTAAAATTTTGATTTTAATATTTAATCTTATTAATTATGACATATTTTTTATTCTCAAGCTAAGTTAAAATTCTTATTGTATGTTTATTATCTCTTCTTTTGTACTTTTTGAAATAAGAATTTTAGGTCATAAATTGCACTCTTAACCATTACAATGACATAAAGAGTCATTCAAATGTGCACCATATCACTCAAAATCGATTGTAGAGCTTAAATTAAGATCTAGAATGGTGCTAACCTAGAGTGAATATTAATATTTAAGTCTTATAATAATTGTTTACTCTAAAGTACTTCCAAAGGTCATGAAGATATAGGCACATATGGTTTGCACTGCCCCCGCTTCTCAAGATACATTTAAATTTAGTTATCATGAAATTATATGTGCAGTGATGGTTATACTACCAATATAGATAACATTTTAGTTAGAATGTACACCTTCCACTCGAAGTTATAAGTTATAAAGACTTTTCTAGGTAAGCTTTTGCTATACATTTAGATATACATTATGTCTAGATATATAGCTTCGCTATGTGTCTACAGAAGTAAGAACGACTTATAATTTGGACGGAAGGACTAACATATTTAAAGTAAAAATTTATATAAATTATTTGTTAGTAATATAGTTTTAAATAATATGTTATACCATTAGTATGTGAGTTGTTAAGAAAATATTTTCAATGGTTGGTAAAAATAGAACATATATATTTATCGCTTCATGCATGTGTACTTGATATTCATGATGGCATAATATGTATATTTACAACAATAAAATTTGATATATTAATATTAACAGAATTGGGTAACATAGAAACATATATGTGCCTTATGGTAATTTGAAATTTTGTTGTAATAGAAGATGATAACTTAGATGTAGATTTGAGGGGATCTTTTAGTCCTCTAAATAATGAAAAAGTGGTAATTTAGATGCAGATTTAAGTGGTCATGATAGATTTTCTATCTAATAGTAGGTGGGTCATTGGCATTATATTTAGTTTCACTTTAGATTATGTTTTTAGCGGTGTATAATTTACATAGAGATTCATGGGGTTCTTTAACTGTTTTATACAATCACAAAGGTTAGTCATTATTAGAAAATAGGATAGACCCTAATGGCTTTTATTAAGAATGATATTAGAGTCTACCAATCTGATGGCCTTACTTTTTTTGTGAGAAGAATTTTATGATATGTATTTAGTTGAAACCTAAATTAAGTTATATAAGTTCTTGTTGCATCTTTCTATAAATCATAAATCAATATTTTAGCTTTTAACTTTTAATCTAGTGGTTGCAATTTTTAACCACATGTTAAATTAAACCTCTAATTCTTATTGTATCTTTTGTTCAAAATTTTCTTTTAATTTATTTAAGGAAAGATGTTAGGTCCTAGGCTGCCTTCTTATTCATTACAATGGTTTATATAGTTATTTTAGCTTGCATTGCGTCACTCAAGATGTTGAATTTAAAGTTTTATATTTGTAGTAGTATTTTTTTATAAATATAGAGCCTCAAATTAAATTAGGAATATTGATTTGATATAATGTTTAAGTCAAGATGTATAAACTTATCTAAAATAACAACCTACAAATTTTATTGTGATGGTGTAATAATATATTTAAAATAATTTTTAAGTGTAATTGCGATGTAGTTTTGATAAGCTATTAAAAAAATATTTATCCTAAACGTAAATATGCTTACTTGCTATATATGACATAACATAGTAGCATCGAAGTGTGTATACTTTTATGGATATTGGACTAATTTTAATATATTGTATTGGTATTTGTACATACACATCAGAGATATTTATTTATTTATTATAAAGGCTGAGATTGGTAACTTTAATACAACTAAAAGGTATGACTTTATTATATTTTGTAATAACATATATGGGTATTTTGAATACACAGGGGTTAATTTGTAGCTTTTTTCATAATGACATATGTGGGTAATTTATAAAATGTATTAGAAGGTTATTTTTAATTACCTTTCGTAATGATTAAGGTCTAGTTTAGTTATAAATTTAGGGAGTTGTTTTGAATTATTATTTAGTTGATGAGGGATAAAAACAACTGGACAAAAGTCGAACTGATGGATTCCAGGTTCCATATGGTTGACGAAATCATCTCGTTCTTAAGACCCGCTAGACCATTTTAGGGGAAATACATTGGTGTTGTCCAATAGATGGTTTGATATCACTACTAGGAATATCCACTTCTATGACGATCAGCTTTCGTCACTGAAGGAGCCAAATTTGTCATAATTTCAATTTTATGGCGAATTTATGACAAAAACCGGTTCGTCATAGAAGTCACGTCATACCTGAACTTTTATGATGACTTTCGCAAATCGTCATAGAAGTGGCTTGATCTATGATGAAAACAGAACATCATAGAACTGTTTTGGCATGCGTGGTAGGGGCTGCCACGCTGGTGGGTGCTTCTGTTGGAGATGCTTTCCACGTGTACATGCTATAGCCGGTTGCATTGGAGATGGTTTGGGTACGTGTCACCTTATTGCACAATGTGGCCATCTCTGATTTTTGCACATTTCACGTTCTTCCTGGACCACGTGTCGGTTCCTTGTTGTTCCACATGTCAGTTTTCTACTGGCACACGTGTCATGTTGCAGTTGGATCACATGTCACTTCTTCATTGGACCACGTGTCATATTTTTATTGGTCCACGTGTCCATTTCTTATTTGACCACGCGTCAGGATGCTATCCATCCACGTGTCATATTTTTATACGTCCACGTGGCTTGACGATTTCCTTCCATGTGTTGGATTTTAAATAGCCCACGTGTCGTGCCCTGGCCAATTCACGTGTCATGCACTGGTTGGTCTACGTGTCGCATTTTTATTTGATCACGTGGCCTGTCCTGGTTCTACCGCGTGCAGGACTAATTACATCAGAAAAGTAATTTGAGATCATCACTACTGCACAGATTGATAACATAATTATTCAAGCTAGCAATCAAATACCAACAATTAACATTTCACACCTCAGCAACAAGCCACTAATAGAGTTTTACCACAATAAACCATCACATGAGTCCACACAACAGACCCCAAATGTTCACCGCATCAAGCCACAGGAGTTGAAGACTGAGAGTTAATTACCAGGAGAGCTTAAGTGCATGACTTGCTCACAGAGCCTATTGTACTCCTCCTGTCGCTATCTCTTGAATTCCTTGAACTCCCTTTCAGACTCTTCAGTCTTCCTCTTTAGTTCATCCACTAGTTCGACGAGGGCAGCAGTACTTTCCTATTCACCAGCAAGCTACTCCCGAAGTGTCATCTCTGCCAAAGTCTCTGCTCTGGTGGAGCTTCTTAGGATATCAGCATTCTTCAAAAAAAGGTTTTTCCTGCTTGCCTGGGAGGGGGCTTGCCCTGGTAGAGACAGAGGACCTTGGAAACAACATCAGCACTAGTCATTGGTTGTTGCCCATCAGCAAAAGGTTATGCTTGCATAGCTTCCATAGCTTCCTTTGAAATTCAATCAGTAAAATATTAGGTTATAGATAGTGGAAGAGGACTTCAATTAAAAACCTAGGAGATTAATTCATAACAAGTAATGCATATGACTTTCTCAGCCTACTGCTGATAGAGATTACATAAGCACAATGCATAGGTCTTTTGCAGCATACTGCCGATAGAGATTACATAAGCACAACGTATAGGCACCATATTGACTGGTGTAAAACTGCAACTACAAAATTAAATGATGTTGCCACATTAGGCTCCTGTTGCGTTTCCTTCTTTTATGGCACTGGGTTCAGTAGATTTCAAGGAAAGCAAATGAGGGTACTTACAACTGCTGCTCTTGCAGCATCGCTCAGGCCCTTTTTTGTACTAGTATGGAAGTCCTTGAAGACTTCCACAGCATTAACATCTTCATCAAGTTGACCAGATTGTTCAAGTCCTGGATCATCATGTTGTTCATCAAGTCCTTGATCGTGTTCTGCGGCCTTCCTCTTGGTCTCCTTCTGTTCACATTGTACATGAGTTTCTGTTTATATTTATACAAAGGCAAGAGTAACAATAAAAACACAACCATCACATACAAATCTTTGCAGCTGGACAACATAGGAGCGAGATCCTATAGACTGATGGTACTTTACTTTTGCACTGTTTTGCTTGTTCGTCTTAGATGTTTCCTATAGCTTCATTTGTGTTAGACTACAACACAAGTAGACCATAGCAAGACTAGACAGGAAATCGATGGATTCACACACACCTTGTTCTTAGCACTAGACCAAGTCTCGACAAGTTCACACCACTGTGCATCGCTCATGGACGGGACATGAGAGGTCATACGGATTTGATCAGTAGGGACACCATTGAAGTAGGTTTGCTTCAACTGTAACACCCGATTTTAAGAACAAAACCAGATACACACTATATGTGAGCCCAGGAAGTCAAATCTCACATATAGCAACAAATAAAGGTATTATCAAATGACAATGCTTAATATATAACGTACTTAGTATAAAAGATATAACCTTATATAACAAATAGCGGAAAGACAACTCCGGTCTTCAGGTGAAAACTCCACTCCACGGGGACAACTGACTGGTTAATCACAAGCCTAACTGCTCCAATCTCTGACAATCTGGTACCCATCCGGGATTTTTCCAAAGTATTGAAAAATAAATAAGCGTGAGTACATTTCGTACTCCACAAGCATAACATGGGGATTCATGAGGCTCAAAAGGTAGACACGGTTTACTGCATTTAGCATTTTAGTAAGTCCACATTTTATCATTGGTTAACATCAACTTATGCTTAGGCTCCCAAATTAACCCACATGATCATATACTAGAATTAAATAGAGTTATTGATCAACATTATATCATCATCATCGTCATCATCATCATAACACCATCATAGTTCACCATGAACAACATCATAAGTAACCAGTTATTCTGTGAATTTTCCGGGCCGCTCGTGACCGTGAGCACGGCTGTTATAACAGTTTTAACACTCTATAGAGGTTGTGCATCTTTACCCGTGAGTCGTGTTACCCATGTGCACGGGTTAATTACTCCCATAACACTTCCAAGGTGAGCGGGCAGGGTACACTATGAAGCCTTCCATAGGTCTCGTCTACCAAGTTAGGGCCGCGAGGTTTCCTCGGCAGGCAGATATAGAGAACCCTCCTTTCGATGGCACAATTTCCACAGCCTATACACATCAGAACAGAGGCAGTTCTATACCCAACGTGGCAAGCCCCTCTTGCGTCCTTTCGGGTAACCTCTAACAAGCTAGAAAAGATCCTATTACTGAGCTAAAGTCAGAGCCATATAACTCTCACGGTTGCACTGTATGTCCCAGCTTTTGCCCTACAGATAAGTCCTTACGGAAGGTTTAGGGCAACATGATCGACATCATTTGCACCATCACCCTATAGTTCAATTATTACCATCATGTTTATCCGTTTGTTCCATTAATCATAGTATTGATCATGTTTGAATAGAGCACTAGCATTCTACCCATATGCAATAAAACCCATGGGCATCAAGGTATAAGTCTTCAATGGCTAGGATGTCCTTATAGTCGAGCAATATTGGACACATGCAAAATGAGTAGATTATATAATGAATAGGACATCAAGGTAGGCCCATGCTATACTTGCCTTGGTTCACAAACTCCTGCTGGTCCTGCTGGTCTTCGAAGTACTCCTGGTTCCCAATGTACTCCTCACCGTCTGAACTCGACCAACACGGCAACATACACATTTCAGGGGCATTCATGCATAGCAAACAAATCTATAATTAGAACAGTACACCAGCAGTATAAAAACAAGATAAAAAGTTTATGAAAATATTATACATCTCGCTACGATCACATCGACGCGAAGTTCACGAAAAACGGACCTAAATCGCGAAAGATACGAGTCAAACAAGATTCCTATAGCGAGTTAATTAACTTAACCTAATCGAGAATTTTAAATGTTGCAAACCTAACTAACAGTGGCATTAACGCATAGGTTATGAAATTACGAACCTAACGCAAGTTGAATGGGTCGAATCGGAGCTAAAACGACGATTTTATAAGCGTTTTACTGCAGTGGCAAAACTGTAAATAGATTGAAAGCATTTTGGAATTAAAATAAATCGAAAATCAGAAAATTCACTTGAACTGAGGACTGCGGGTTGGATATGCAAGAACTTGGGGGTATCTTTAACAAAATTGCCCCGAAGGGGTATTGGCCATTTCTGACCGTAGATCTTGAGATGAACGGTGGAGATTTGATGGGAGGGGGAGAGAGAGAAGCTGACGGCCGGGAACAGTAGCATCCGCGGCGGCGCTCCATTGCCGGCGGCGAGTAGCTCGCCTGAGCGGTCGGTTAGGGCCCTATGGTCCACGGTTTGACGAACCGAAGGCACCGGAAGAAAGCGAAGACGGTGGTGACCTTGGTGGAGTGCATTTCACGGCCGGAGAAGACCCGGTGCAGTGCTCGCCATGGCCGGCCCAGAGGGACCTCGCCGGCGCACTCGGAGAAGGCCATAGCGGCTACGATTTGCAAAATGAAAGGCATAGGGAGAGAGAGGAGATCATGGGGAGGCTCACCGCGATGATGAAGGGGGCGATTTCGAAGCGAGTGCGACGTATTCGGGCAGGAGGCGGACGGCTATGTTCTGCAATGGTTCGGCGGAAAACCATGAGCACCGGGGAGGTAGGAAGAAGAGAAAGAACGGGTCGAGGACTTCCTCTACCAGTTGGAGGAGCTCGGCAATCGACGAATTCCGGCGTCGGAGCGGTGAAATGAGGTCACCACAGCGGCTGCTCCAGCGGATTGCCACTGCGGTTGCTTGTGGGCTCACGAGAGGGAATTTGGAGCGGGGAACAACCGTGAGAGCGGCGGCTGGTGCGACTCACACTTAAAGAGATCGAGGAGCGGGGGAGGGCGCTTCCCACGACGCGAAGTGGGCGCGGGGGCGGCGGTTGCCTTCGTGACCGTGCGACGCGGGAGGTTGGATGAAGGAGAAGACGACGCTGACGTGCGGTCCCTCGGTGCCAGTGACTACGAGAGGGAGGAGGCGCGGCAGTGACTGCCTGGCCGAGCTGGGCCGGCCCAAGAGGGACGCGCGAGAGGGAGAAGGGGAGAAGGCCAGCGGGCCAGTTCGGTAGACTGGGCCAACGGGCCGAATTGGAAGGAAGTGAAGGAGAGTGAATAGAATTTCCTTTTCATTTTCTAAATTGATTTTCCAAATCCAATTTCAAATAATTTTTAAACCTTTTAGCATTGGAATAAAAAGCAGTCACCACAATAAATAAAAATGCATCGGCATGAGTGCATCAACATGTAACTAACCTTATGATAAATTTTAATTTCACAAAAAAAAATTATTATCCCCTATATTTGAATGCACACTCAAATACATAAATAAATCAAATTTATCTATTTTGAAACAATGTAAAATTTAGGGTGTTACAATTCTACCCCCCTTAAGAGGAATCTCGTCCTCGAGATTCGGAAGATGGTGATCAAAGAGATGTATATACTCCGTCTTTGGATCTTTTCCACTTTCTCGAGTAGTTTGATTCTCCATTTTCCCATCCCACGTTGCTTTGCATGTCGCTACAACTTACTCCAATAACTTGCTCATCTATTTCCAAAGTTTTGACAGGGTACTTGGTATAGGCAAGGTTCGTCTTTACACTTAACTCCTCATAGATGGTCCAACAATTAATAATTCTGACCAAAGAATACCAGTCACATGATGGTAACTTCTCAACCATAGGGATAACTAATTCTTTCAGGTGGAGTACTTGAATGTAAGAAACCTTCATCTTGTTACTTCTTCACTCGGCTACCCCCCTTAAGAAAATATCAACCAGGGGACACCAAAGTATAGGTTGCTCCTTCTTCTCGATAAAGTAACTAGCATGAAGGCCTTCTGACATCTCAAAGAAACTCATGTGCAAGGGTATGATCAAATAACCTGAATTTTCTCATGAGCAGGAAACACAGCAGCACAGTAAAATGGCTATAACTCTGGTTCCATAAATCCAATGAGGTTGTAGTTTATACCGTTGGAAAGCTTATCAAATTCCCTACAGCTCTCTTATAGAACACGTTTCCAAATTTGGCGGCTATGTTGGCCAAAAACAGGGCACAACACAAACTGTTCCAGGTTGCTGACAGCACAGTTACTTCTTCTTGTGGTTTTCATAATTCCACATCCATAATAGCTATCAGGGTGATTCTTATGGTAACAGAAATTTACTGAAGTCTACTATTGTCCAAAATTTTTCCATAATTTATGGTTTGCCGAAAGCTGAGATATAAACTGATAAAGACAGGTTGCTCCGAAAGATAGGATGGAGGTAACAACAGAAAACCACGACCCACGATTTATTTCGTAAATCCTTATACCTTAGACATAAACTAAATGAAATTGTCGACAATCCCCACAAGATCATTACACTCATTACAAAATCCAACTCAAGCATAAACATAAGCACAAAGCAACTAAGCACTTAAAGTTCACAATCCATACATTAAGACTAGCTGACTCAACTCAACTTCGCTACTAACGATTTTATTACACAAGGGGCATAAACTTCTACTTCTTAAACACGGTGTGACTGCAGCGGCATCCGGGGTAGCATCTCTTACATGGGGATGAATGGTACATGTCCTCCACTTCATTGATCTTGGGTAGACCAGCACGACTCCTCCACCAACTTTGTAACACCCGGTTTTAAGAACAAAACCAGATACACACTATATGTGAGCCCAGGAAGTCAAATCTCACATATAGCAACAAATAATGGTATTATCAAATGACAATGCTTAATATATAACGTACTTAGTATAAAAGATATAACCTTATATAACAAACAGCGAAAAGACAACTCCGGTCTTCAGGTGAAAACTCCACTCCACGGGGACAACTAACTGGTTGATCACAAGCCTAACTGCTCCAATCTCTGACAATCTGGTACCCATCCGAAATTTTTCCAAAGTATTGAAAAATAAATAAGCGTGAGTACATTTCGTACTCCACAAGCATAACATGGGGATTCATGAGGCTCAAAAGGTAGACACGGTTTACTGCATTTAGCATTTTAGTAAGTCCACATTTTATCATTGGTTAACATCAACTTATGCTTAGGCTCCCAAATTAACCCACATGATCATATACTAGAATTAAATAGAGTTATTGATCAACATTATATCATCATCGTCGTCATCATCATCATAACACCATCATAGTTCACCATGAACAACATCATAAGTAACCAGTTATTCTGTGAATTTTCCGGGCCGCTCGTGACCGTGAGCACGGCTGTTATAACAGTTTTAACACTCTACAGAGGTTGTGCATCTTTACCCGTGAGTCGTGTTACCCATGTGCACGGGTTAATTACTCCCATAACACTTCCAAGGTGAGCGGGCAGGGTACACTATGAAGCCTTCCATAGGTCTCGTCTACCAAGTTAGGGCCGCGAGGTTTCCTCGGCAGACAGATATAGAGAACCCCTCTTTCGATGGCACAATTCCCGCAGGCTATACACATCAGAACAAAGGCAGATCTATACCCAACGTAGCAAGCCCCTCTTGCGCCCTTTCGGGTAACCTCTAACAAGCTAGAAAAGATCCTATTACTGAGCTAAAGTCAGAGCCATATAACTCTCACGGTTGCACTGTATGTCCCAGCTTTTGCCCTACAGATAAGTCCTTACGGAAGGTTTAGGGCAACATGATCGACATCATTTGCACCATCACCCTATAGTTCAATTATTACCATCATGTTTATCCGTTTGTTCCATTAATCATAGTATTGATCATGTTTGAATAGAGCACTAGCATTCTACCCATATGCAATAAAACCCATGGGCATCAAGGTATAAGTCTTCAATGGCTAGGATGTCCTTATAGTCGAGCAATATTGGACACATGCAAAATGAGTAGATTATATAATGAATAGGACATCAAGGTAGGCCCATCTATATTTGCCTTGGTTCACAAATTCTTGCTGGTCCTGCTGGTCTTCGAAGTACTCCTGGTTCCCAACGTACTCCTCACCGTCTGAACTCGACCAACACGGCAACATACACATTTCAGGGGCATTCATGCATAGCAAACAAATCTATAATTAGAACAGTACACTAGCAGTATAAAAACAAGATAAAAAGTTTATGAAAATATTCTACGTCTCGCTACGATCACATCGACGCGAAGTTCACGAAAAACGGACCTAAATCGCGAAAGATACGAGTCAAACAAGATTCCTATAGCGAGTTAATTAACTTAACCTAATCGAGAATTTTAAATGTTGCAAACCTAACTAACAGTGGCATTAATGCATAGGTTATGAAATTGCGAACCTAACACAAGTTGAACGGGTCAAATCGGAGCTAAAACGACGATTTTATAAGCGTTTTACTGCAGTGGCAAAACTGTAAATAGATTGAAAGCATTTCGGAATTAAAATAAATCGAAAATCAGAAAATTCACTTGAACTGAGGACTGCGGGTTGGATATGCAAGAACTTGGGGGTCTCTTTAACAAAATTGCCCCGAAGGGGTATCGGCCATTTCTGACCGTAGATCTTGAGATGAACGGTGGAGATTTGATGGGAGGGGGAGAGAGAGAAGCTGACGGCCTGGAACAGTAGCATCCGCGGCGGTGCTCCATTGCTGGCGGCGAGAAGCTCGCCTGAGCGGTCAGTTGGGGCCCTACGGTCCACGGTTTGACGAACCGAAGGCCCCGGAAGAAAGCGGAGACGGTGGCGACCTAGGTGGAGTGCATTTCATGGCCGGAGAAGACCCCGGTGCGGTGCTCGCCATGGCCGGCCCGGAGGGACCTCGCCGGCGCACTCGGAGAAGGCCATAGCGGCTACGATTGGCAAAATGAAAGGCATAGGGAGAGAGAGGAGATCATGGGGAGGCTCACCGCGATGATGAAGGGGCGATTTCGAAGCGAGTGCGACGTATTCGGGCAGGAGGCGGACGGCTATGTTCTGCAATGGTTCGGCGGAAGACCATGAGCACCGGGGAGGTAGGAAGAAGAGAAAGAACGGGTCGAGGACTTCCTCTACCGGTTGGAGGAGCTCGGCAATCGACGAATTCCGGCGTCGGAGCGGTGAAACGAGGTCACCACAGCGGCTGCTCCAGCGGATTGCCACTGCGGTTGCTTGTGGGCTCACGAGAGGGAATTTGGAGCGGGGAACAACCGTGAGAGCGGCGGCTGGTGCGACTCACACTTAAAGAGATCGAGGAGCAGGGGAGGGTGCTTCCCACGACGCGAAGTGGGCGCGGGGGCGGCGGTTGCCTTCGTGACCGTGCGACGCGGGAGGTTGGATGAAGGAGAAGACGACGCTGACGTGCGGGCCCTCGGTGCCAGTGACTACGAGAGGGAGGAGGCGCGGCAGTGATTGCCTGGCCGAGCTGGGCCGGCCCAAGAGGGACGTGCGAGAGGGAGAAGGGGAGAAGGCCAGCGGGCCGGTTCGGTAGACTGGGCCAACGGGCCGAATTGGAAGGAAGTGAAGGAGAGTGAATAGAATTTCCTTTTCATTTTCTAAATTGATTTTCCAAATCCAGTTTCAAATAATTTTTAAACCTTTTAGCATTGGAATAAAAAGCAGTCACCACAATAAATAAAAATGCATCGGCATGAGTGCATCAACATGTAACTAACCTTATGATAAATTTTAATTTCACAAAAAAATTATTATCCCCTATATTTGAATGCACACTCAAATACATAAATAAATCAAATTTATCTATTTTGAAACAATGTAAAATTTAGGGTGTTACATCAACCTGCAGCGTGCCTGCCATACCCCAGACTGCAATACATTCCAGCAAGCTTCTTGTGTTGGTGGGTGAGCCTTGTCAATGTCTAGCCTTGACTGCATGCAATAGTGTGAATGAAAAGTAAATCTGTAAAAGTTGCTCAAAGCAGAGTTGAATGTCAAGAGAGGATACCCATACATATAGTTAGCCTATCCACAAAATTCCTATAATGGACAACACCAGAGGGCTTCTTGTAATGTTTCCAATGCATCAAAATTGGTATTTGATGCCTGACTAGTACACCTGCCTCTAAGGTAAATATGGAAGCTTGCACTAGATCATGTGACCTTCTGTTCCCCTTGGTAACAGAGATGGGCATCCTCAATCCTCCCATTGATTTTCTCATTTTGTCAAGAAAAATTCCATGAGTTCGAGGCCTCGGCTTCCTCGCACTTCTCGATAATGGTACTACAAAGTTTTCATACATTTAGATTGTTAGAAAAGTAACATGGATATCAAGTAGCTAGTGCGAATTGATTGATAGACATCTATAAGGTAATACCAACCTAGTCAACTTTTATTGTTTTGCAAGTGGGTGGAGACATGAGTTTGCTTAGTGGGCTCCTCTTCAGCATGGCTATCATCATCTGGCCGTGGGCAGTCTCTCACAGGGCTAGGTAGCTCAGAGGGCTCCACTTCGGCATGGCTATCATCATCTGGCCATGGGCAGTTTCTCACAGGGCTAGGTAGGGTGCCGTCCCGACAAATGTCTCTAGTCAATTCATGAAGTTTGAATTGATCTAAGCGTACAGGTGTCCATGGTGATAGAGAATTATCTTCACCTACTGCTGATACCTCCACCCTTTTGCTAGCGACAGCCCTCCGAGTATGAACTCCATAAGCAAACTCTCTTGGTCGTGTTGAATTCAACCGCTTGGAGGGCCTTCACCCAGGACTCATGGTAGCACTGCCTTTCGTCCTACTGGCAGAGCCTCCTTTATGACTCCTTCGACCCGTACACTAAAATTAGAGATACAAACTTAAGTAGCAAGCATGTACAAATTGCATTGCAATCCAAACATTAAAGCATTGCAATGCTACCTACACCCCGCTCCGAACTAAATACAAGATAGAACAAGCACCTCAATTGCTAAGGGTACTGGCTCATCTTCTAAATCTGAATCTATTTCATTTGTACCATCAAATCCCTCAACTACCCCCCTAGTTTAGGGATATATTCAAAATCTTCAACGTGTCTACCCTTTGTGCTTGACTTTTTTGCCTTTGGAGACACAGATTTTGGGCCCACACATATTCCAAGTTCTTCTATATTTCTAGATTACAAAGGCATTTATTAACTAAAGCTTCTACGGAATGTCAACACAACAGAGCAAGAGTATGCAAATAAGCGCCTAACTAATAACTACAGCTTATACGGAAGTCATTAATCCAATAAAGCACATGTCAGCGACACTCAACTATAGGAAATATGTAACCCCATCGCTATCTACAATTCCTTGGTTCAGCCTCTACAGTAGAGCACACATCATAAAAAGAATTTAGGTGTCTCTTCCTCGAAGTCCGTGTTCAGATCTGGTCTTGTCATCGTGGTCGCGGAGTTGGTGCAGCCGGCGTTGACAAAGGGGTAACAAATCTGGCTCTATCTAGGGTTCAGATTTGGTCGGTGTGGCAGGTGCCGAGGTAGGGGATCTGGATCTAGCTTGTACCGTCATCAAGGCTATGGTTCTAAAATGTATGAGAGAGGGTGTGACTGGAGAGTAGAGAGGGAGTTGAGCTGCTATGCCGATGGCGCCTAGGGTCCGGAGCGGGGTGGTAGAGGGGGCAGCTAGAGAGTGGAGAGGGAGGCCACGGGACTAGGATTTAGAGCTGGAGGAGAGACGGTGTGGCTGGAGAATGGAGGTGGAGGCGGAGACGTTGACTCTTTGCGCTTTTATGTGGCTATCACATTACCACAAATGCCCTTGTCTAAAATCGATGGCGTGGTAAACCTATTTTTCGCATGAAGGGCAAAAGAGAGATCTAATTTTCGGTGCGTGTTGGCGGGACTACTCGGCGCGATGTGAAATCAAATTTTTGGGGTGTGTTGGCGGGACTGCTTGGCGTGCGGGCGCGGTGCTCAGCAAAGACCAGAATTTATTCCGTGTTTTAATAGGAAATGATTACGACAAAATATTACATACCTAATATCCATCTTTTTATTTTTTCTCCTATGCACATGTTTATATATCCGATGAGTTAGTTGTTGCCTTTTTGGTTTTTTCATAATAATATAAATAAACATAAAACTAAAAGAGGATGATAATAAATAAATAATTAAAAGATGCATGAATTTGACACCTAAAAACTACCAAAAAAGAAAAAATAAACCAACTCGTTGTAGCTTGTTGCGTTGCATCTACCGATTATTTTTTTATGTATGTGACTGCATCTGTAGTTGTTTGAACTAAGGCCTATAATTTAGAAGCAAGGGTAAGGCAAGCCTAGGGATGGAAAACCCTCCATAAATAACTAAATGCGTTATTGATATCCCCATGGATTTTCCAACCTGGAAAAAGTCATGGATTCTAGGGGATTTGAGTTTTTAGAGGAAGAGAAAAAAGCATCCTCCTCCTTGCTATTGCTCTAGCGATTCACCAACTCACTAGACTCATCGCTAGATGAGTCACAGTACTCCGGATTGTCCTCCTCCTCGCTGGATTCGTAGTTGGTGCTGTACATGCCATTGCTCGAGTATGTTGCCATTGCTCGTCGCCGTTACTACTCGAATCGCCAGTGTAGTAGTTGAGGGGTTGACACATTTTCTGCTCTGATAACGAGAAAGTCCGCAGCTGTGTGTATTTAACGTGTCAGACTTTCTCATAATCAGAGCAGAACAATGCACCAACCCTTCAACTACTACTCTGACTGCTTGTATTCTGAATCTATTTTATTAGTAATTAGTAACGCCACGGGAACTGACGCCTTCTAACATTTGTTAGCGTCTACGTTGAGTATAAATATCCTTCCTGGTCTCTTTTACTTTTCACTTGCAAGTTGCTAGCCAAGGAAAGGAGGCAGTTTTACAACTTTGTTAGCAGCTGTTGCCCATAGAACAACAGTGATCATCCTTGTTGAGGTGAGTTTTAGTTTCTTTGTTATTTTATTCTAGCCAGGATCTCAATCGAGGCTAAGATATGACCTTGGTAATATTCTATTGCTTTGTGTTGGTTCTTGCTTGTTTAAGGTGTAGTGTTTCATATGTGGTTTTTTCTAATGATTTTTTCCTTGTGTTTTTTGTTCTATATGTATATAGAGAGATGTCGTCGTACCACAACACCCATGTTTACTCCATCAGCAAGCTTGCGCTTTGGTAGCTAGGAGTGTCACCAGGTATCGTACAAGGGGTGCTTGTCGCTTGGGGACGTCATATTCATCAACAACCCCGACCGATCGTTGTTGAAGCTGCAGTTTGTTATATGCTTGGTAAATATTGCTTTGTTACAATTGTCAAAGACTATGATAGTGGAGCATTTTTGTCTGTGTTAGGAATTTCAAGCAAATGAAAAGACTTGGTAGTGTTACTTTGTATGTGGGAGGAGACTCTGTCATCTTCACTCATGTTGATCGACTGAATGAAATATGTCAATCGTCTGACATGAGTCCCCTTGGCAGGATGAGTTATTTTAGACATTAGAGATTAGAGAAAAACTACGTAATGTACTTTTGTATATAATGGAATGAAGTTTTTATGTTGGTCCAACTATATTTATCTTCCTTTATTTCTTTCATAGTTCATATACTTCGGTTGATTCTTATTACATTGAGTTTTATTATTTAGTCAAATTTGACAATCTGACTCGTCAATTTGGGATGGAGGGAGTAGTTGAATTCAGATTTGGACTGATCGCAACCGTCAAAGGATGGATGCACAGCTGTTGAAATGTTTCTGCACCCTATAGATAGAACGATCCTTTAAAATTTTCATTAGTCGGGCACTAGTGGAGCGATATGGTTTATCACAGAAAATTCGGCGGTTTGAAATCGTGACTACCTGGATAGTCTTGATGAACAATGTGTGGTGTCCGTTTTCATCTTGTAGGCTCCTGGATTCCCGTGTAGGCACGCGAGCGTGGGTGGCATCAGCAGGCAGTTCCAGTAGGGACGTCACCTTGTGGCCCATAGCATTGATGTGACGGGGTGAAGCCAAACCACCCGCCCACGCAAACGTGTCAGTGGTCATGGGGCATGGGGTGGTTCCATGGCCCCCCAAACTATAGAAGACACAAGGGTGCAAGAGGGGAGGTTATCTGCTACCTTCTACGATCATCTACCTTCCCTTCCCAGATCTTCTCCTTCCATCCCAAAGCTTTTGCCCTCCACCCTACTGCGCCCTTTGCACCGCCGATGCCTCCTACGAGGACCATGACCACATAGTGGACGAAGTCATCCGTGGACCACAAGGTGTTCGATGAGCTATGATTGAAGGTGGTGATTCCGGAGGCCGCCGACACGATCGGGTGGAAAGTCCCACTGAGAACCAAAGTGGAGCCGAGGCCAGAGGAGAATGAGGTCATCTCTTTCACCCATTTCCACTCTTTTGGGTTCAGGGTGCCGGTGCACCACTTGCTCTGGTGGTTGCTATACTACTATGGGCTCCGCCTCCATGACTTGACCCCATAGGGGATCCTCCACCTCTCCATCTTCATCATGCTGTGCGAGGGCTTCCTGGGAGTCCCTGCCCACTATGAGCTATGGCGGTCTTTATTCTGGGTGGTTCACTTAGTGCCCGGGGGTCTATCTTCCTTAGATGGGGGCACCTTGATCCAACTTCATCCTAGAATGGAGGACAGGTACCTAAGCCTTGACCGCTACCCTTTGGTGGTCTTGGGGTGGCAAAAGTGGTGGCTCTATGTCCCCAATGAGAGCCCACCACTGCCATCTTACTCTCCTAACCAGCTATGTGATGACCTTTGGGAGGAACTACCGCCCCAGGAGGACATGCAGGATGTGCCCTACTTGTTGGATGTGATCATGGACCTAAAGGGCTAGGGCCTGATGGGGACAAGGGTGATCCGACCTTCATCGGCCATCAGGTCCTCTCCTTGAAGATGAGGCACCACCCCCAGTGGGAGTTCCGAGGCCCAATGGACCCTACAATCGAGTCGAGGGTCACCATTCGCAAGGATGACCTAGGCCAACGGGTGATGAAGGTTATGGGAGAGTACACGCTGGATCGTGGCAGGGGGAAGTCCCCAAAGGCCTCAGTGCCAACCATCCTCCACCGACAGACGGACCTCTCATCAGCATGGTCTCACACCTGTCCCCAGTCCCTACTGATGAGGTGATTTTTTTCATGTACCGCTATTCATGTTGTTTCTCTTCATTAAATTAACTAGAGTATGCAAGCAATGTTCACGCTAGTATTTATGTTCATGCTGCTTAATTTAACTAGTATTTGGAAATTGCCAACTCTCTCAATAGGTGGACATGGGCGTGACGGTGTCCCAAGGATCGTTGGCCCTAGAGCCGGGTTCTTCATCTGGGGTCACGCTCGGAAAGCAGCCCCAGGAACCATCCCCCGGTGGGGGCAGCCACCAATGGTGATTTTGTCCCCTGCTGAAACGGACAGTCCCATGAGTTGTTTACCTTCTCAATCAGATCACTCTCTCCCTTATCCTATTGGCTTTAGCTTAGCTCGCATTGTGCAGAGAAACATTGTTAATGGTCACTAACACCAATTATAAACCATCAACAGAACCTGCATTTATATTTAATTCCATCACCAAACATAGGTATAGGGGTTTAAACTAATGAATTCCATGAGCTTTGGTGATTTCATGACTACAGGAGGATTTATCCAAAAAACAGCTCCCGGGACCACTGTCATACACTCCAAACAAGCAAACCAATGACAACAAGTGATTCAACCCGTGAAAACTATGAAAGACAACCCTAGAAGGTTCCAGAAGACACCACACCGAAGCTTAGGCCAAATGGCCACAATAGTGAGCTGGCCAGCCCACTAGGGAGGCTGCCTGGCCTGCCACGGAGCTCGCTCATCCTCCATCGTCTCATACTCCTTCCTATGATCTAAATCATTGATTTTAGGGCGATTTTAGGTCAGTTTATCCAACGGTGGTCGAGGGAGTTGACGTGGATCGATGATGTGGTGATTCCTTGTCCCCTACTCCACCTCGATTCCTTGCCTCCTACTCCACCTCGGCCTATATATACCAGCCCCTACCACCTCTCTAGAGCCATCCTTAAACCCTAATTCATATCTCTCATTCAGATCAACACACACTAGGAGGATTAGGTCTAGAGCTCTCCAATGTAGTAGATTAGTAGCTCAGGAGTGAGGGTCGAGTTGGGCTCATGCTCAAGTTCTGGATATAGTCTTGGAGGCCCGGCGAAGCCTTGTATCTTCACTTCTACATCTTGTAAGACTTATTATCAATATATCATATTCTTGTCTACATGGCTATGCTTACTTTGAATATATATCTTGCTTAGTTATGGTTATCATTATTTTTGTGTGCGCGTTCATAGAGCGCTTAACCTGCTAGTTTACCGGTTAGGCTAAGTAGCCGAGTCTCATGTAAGCATGGTGCTTATATGATGCTCTACCCATTTGTGCACCGTGTTCTCTGGTTGGGTGGTAGCAGAGGGAGGTGACAGCCCCGTCTATCAATTGTAGTCCACTCTGAATTGAGCAGGTTCTTAAATTATAGGACTGTAGTCGTGTCAGTAGACTGTAGCGGCGTCCTGAAGTGTACAAGAGTAGAGTTAGTCTTAGATATAGTTGTATGTATATATAATTTGACCATGTAATAAGAATGTCACAGGAATCTACCTCACCCGTTGTTCTCTCAAGTTGACTAGTTTACATTATCTTAGCAATCTATCCCCTGAGTGTCATTATCCTTAATTCCTATCATTACCTTTAATCCTTGCTCTAGCTATGCTGGTATGTTGACTGATAGATATTCCTTTATTACTCAATAAGTCCTTACTCCATTGTTTCACTATGGTAAAATATAAATAATGGTACCTGGAATACTCCTGGTAAAATGCTACAGTGGTATTATGTGAGTTTGCAGAATCCTTCATATTCTATTTGCATTTATAAATACCAACAAGCATTTTTAGCGCTATTGCCGGGCAAACAATTGGCGTGAAGATTTAGATCATTAGCATACCACTAGCTTTAGTAGGATTACCCCTGTTCTGTTGAATTGTGGAATAAGACAGAATAGTAGACGTCGTTGCGACCTTCCGGCAAGCTTCCACAAGAAGAGAAGAAACATTGAAGAACCCTAGGGTGCCTGAACATTCAAGATCCTTCAACATTGGAACACTACCATCTCACAGATTTGCATAGACATATATATAACTATGTGTAGATTGGAGAAAAGGTTGACGTCACAAGAATTCAAATCACATCACAAGTGACAAATACAGACGCTGTACTACTCACAAATTCCATCATGTGGGTCATGGTAAGTATGATCAAGAAAGGTGAGATAGTCATACTCATGGACTTTAAACTTGATGAGTAGTTATCTTTTAATTTATTGCATTCCACTGCATGTTTACTTTAGATAATTCATGCATCCACTCCATTTAATTTGAATTCTCTCATATCAAATTCATAGCATATTTAGTTACATGCATATATCCAAACCACTTGCATCCTTTATCTTAAAAAAGAGAGAAATCACTCACCATTATCATGCTCTTTCATCTCTATTTGAATAAATCTCTATAATGCTTTCATGTTATCTCTGTCTATTATAGTATGCTTTAGTTTGGGAGTGTTGATCTCACTTCCAAAGGCTTTTTAAATTAAGCGTGGTGCTTGGTTAAATTCCTTCCTTAATCAAAATTAGACATGGAGTTTAGTTTGGTTATGGAACTAAAACTTGCTGTAGTAGATACTGGTTATTTCGTTGGACTAACCCCTGCAGAAAACTCTCAAACTCAAATTGGGGAAGTCCTAAGATAAATTCACACCGGAGATGAAGTAAGGCATATGAATTCCAAAAAACTTTGCACAAAGAAGACCCAACTCATTCTTCATGGAAGGAAGAATTGTGAGTATCAAGGTTTATTTACTTATCTTTTGTTGCAAGTTATCTTAGCCTTGAACCATACTAGAATGCAGCCAACACATAAAATTTGTTAATAAACAAAATCTATGCTAAAGCAATTCTAAAACCATCCTTTCATTAGCATAGAGGAAAACTACAAAAGTTATGGACAACAACCTGTAATGCGAATTTGTTGTATTCCCTCAGGTATGTGTCCACTAAAATTTTGCAGGAAAGAATGAATAGAAGCTAAGCCTATCCATGATTTGGTATGAACTTGCAAACCCAAACCAAGCCACCACTTTAGTATGGAACAAAGAGAAATGAGTCGAGTGCCACAAATAGGATCTACAATAGAAGCACTCACTCATAGGAAGTGGATGAACAAATCAATAGGCCACAAGTAACGTCGAAGGCAACCTAGCATTGAGCCATTTTAGGACTCAAGCTAGGAGGCTGATGAGAAGCAGGGTGCAACTCACCTCATATCAGCCAATCTAATGCCTACTTTCATCACCTTCGAAGACACCATCTCACACATCATCAACAAGGACGAGACAATGAGATGCCACTACATCATGGCGTACATTCTTGAGCTAACATGCAAGTACCGTGAATGACCATGGTCACACAAAAGACACCCCTAAGTCATTGGAGATAAAGCTTTCATGCAAGTACCAATGAGGTTCCTTCTTTGACCATTAAGATGGTTGACGTATCGCGAATAAACAAAGAAGAACAACCCTTCGCCATGCTGTTGGACAATCAAGGAGAAACTTGAGTTTCCATCTCTAATGAGCCCAAACTCATCAACCAAGAATCAACAAAAATCAAGAGAGGTTGATGGAAGAATAGCAAGCAATTGTTTGTATCCTCATTTCTAGGATTGAGGCTTAATACATGGAAAAGTTCTGCTCAACAGACTATGAGCTCTCGCCAATAGGTAAATCAAATAAGCCACCTTCAGGTATGTTTGTCACTAATCATTTCAATAAAACGAAGGAAAATACAAGGTATATCCAACCTAGCATTATGCAATATAAAATCACACTCACAGGAGAATTCTATCATCCAAACTGGTTTCTGCATTCTGCAAAATTCAAGTATAGGGGATGGAGTTCTTCAAAACATCTCATGTCATGTTGCTAGTTTGTCTTGGTCATCTCTACCTTTATGATGAGCTCAACTTGCTAAATCACTAACAAGTAAAAATTTAAATAATCATGCTCCTTTGGGTCACCATACATATTCTTGTTTCTATTTGAATGAATCCCTTGAGTCTTTCAAGCTTCGTTGTTCTGTTATAAGTATGTTTTGGAATATTATTCGAACATAATCATTGGATCAAAACATACTTGTATAGAATTTGGTTGTATATATAGACTAACCTTTGAAGAAAAGTATTCAAATTTTATTGGGAATGTTAGGAGATCATTCATAGAAATAGATCAAGGTTTGAAGTATTCTTCAAAATGATTTTACACATCTTTGCCTTAACCTTGTTGAAAATTTGAAGTAGTGGTGAACAATCAAGCTACATTATTTAAAACAAGGGATACGGATGACCTTCAGCTCTATGGCAACACTATCCTTACTTAGAATCATTTGTATATTCTTTTGGGCATGTGTTGTCTACTAATCCTTTAATAATGAGTAGAGCAAAAGGTCCAACACAATGCCAAGATTCACAAAAGAAAGAACAAAAAGATGGCATGACAAAAGAATGGGAAAAAGGAGTGCGACATAGGAGACAAGATACTCATGAATAGCTCAAGCCAGGAAAGCTTCAAGCAGGAAGAGAAGACCACCACAAGTCATCTACCCTTCATCACATGGTGTCATCACACTCCAATAATGAAGATAACATCTTAAGGTAAGTGGTCATTAATTATTTAAAAAAGCTTTCTTTTGATCTTGTTGTCTATACAAATAAAGAAACAAACATGTTTGAGTTACAACTTTGCTTGATCCAACATGATTAATTCAACATGTCTTGTTCCTTAAATTTATTCATAGCACCACTTTCTTGATCTCAGTCTTAACCAAATGAGATAAAACATTGCACATCTTATCTCTAGAAGATGATAGTCATAATCATGTAAGGTTTGATATATTATGTAAAGATAGACAGTCCTTCCATAGGTTAAGCAACACTACTCTTGTTGATCTTATCACCTATGTTGTAAGAAAGAACAATGCACATAACATCAACCTTATCATGATTTAATATGCCTAAGGCTAGAGGAATAAATAAAGTTTTAGTTCTGTTGGTATTTTTTCACCAACAGAATCCATGCACTTGATCTCTACCTTGTCTTTATGGGTAGAACACACTTAGTGTGGGGGAGTTGATCCCCCAAATTCTACAAGTGGAAGTTCTGAATTGACAACAAGCTCACAACCTTTGATGAGAGGACAGCTACCATTCAAGGTATGTTACATAGTCAAACACAATGGCAGACTACTATGGGACACGAGGTGGCCAGTCTCTAGCAACAACAACAACAACTAGAATTGGGAGACTTTGTTCTAGCATCTCCACATCCGGCCACAACATTGAGAACCACGACAACAACTAGCTAGGGGGAGAGGCACCCCATTGTATCGAGATAAGTATTTCTTTCCCTTTTGTTTTTATTTTATTATTTTTAGGTTTCCTTTATAAAAAAAGATGAATAACTAAAAATAAAATAAATAGTTATCCTTATAATAAGTATACATAGTCATAATAATAATGTGTACAACAAAATAAAAAGAGTGTGTCCAGTTTGCTTTAATTTGTTTTTAAGAGCTGAATAAAATAAAAAGGACTCTAAAGATTATCTTTTAAAATGGAAATGATGAATAGTTGCTCTGTTGTAAATCCTTTCAAATACCTAGTTTTCAGCCTTGAATTCTCCCAAGTTTTGGAAAAGATTGTTTTGATATAAGGATTTACTCTGAACTTGAAACTCATAGGTAGCATGTGCTTGATCTGAGTCTAGGTAATTGACGGATATGATATGAGAAGGTCTGAGCTGCTATTTATCTTGTTCCAAGTGACACTAAAGTTCTAGAGATTTATCATTTGAAAAACACAAAAATGCTACATGATGAGTTCCTGTATGACAAAGCTTGAATTCTCACCAGAGCCATACATGTTATTTAGGCTAGGAAAACTTTCACTCATATATGCTGCTTGCTTTTGCATTGAGTTTTGTCAAGCTTTGCTGACCCTTATGAGAGGTTTGTCATGCTCTTAAAATCAAGATCACGTACACACCACATTTACCTGCTGCTCCTACACTGGGAGTACGCAAAAACATGCCTTCCATTAGATCCACCCAAAAATGTTCTACTCCTACACTGGGGGTGAACACAAAAACATGTTTGTTAGGTTTTTCATCCACCAAATAAATGCTCCAAGTTCTTGTTGCTATCTCTCAAAAGTTTTTGTTGCAGAAAAGAGGCATGGAGCTATACAAAAGTTATTCATAAAAAATAAAAAAAAAAGAGTTCAAAAAAATGGACAAGGGTCCGAGATATCTAAAACAATAGTGTTGACGATGGTTATCTACCATAATAAAGGGTTAAAATAAATATATAAAGGGCTAATAAATGATCACCAACATAGGTTTAGGGTGTCAACTAACGAAATTCCATGAGTTTTGGTGAATCTATATTTTGCAGGGGGTTATCAAAATAATTCAGGAATTGATATCTTCCATGAGAAGGAACCCACGTCAATCAACCTAATCTCCATGTCACGAATATGCAAGAGGTTTCTAGAGGACACCAGAGGATTCCACGAGGAGGGCCACCACGAGGTGCCGCCCCTCGGCTCCTTCCTTTGCAAGCTACTTCAACCGCCTCCAAGGATGCATCCTAACCCTACGTGAAGGTCGGTTTGATCCAAGGGCCACAGTTCCATGCTCTGGGCTATATAAACGAGGCCCCAGACCCCCCTCCAAAGGGGAATTCATTCAATCAATTATCAACCAGAAAGTAGAAGACCAACCAGTAACTCTCATCTCCTTAGAGCTCCATCAGATCTAGGCATAGCTAGATTAGAATTAGAAGTAGAGGAGTCAAGCAGCCTTGGGCTCCAGATCTAGTGAAGAGGAGCTTGGTAAATCCAGTTCTTCTCTCTTGTATCAACATTGTTCTTCAGATATTCATCTAGTTCATCAGTTCTTCTAGTTCTTGATCTAGTTCATGTTCTAGTTCTTCATGTTTTAATTGTTTATGTTCTAGTTCGTAATTGTTCGAGTTCATCATTGTCTAGTTCTAGTTCATTGTTCTTGATCATTGTTCTTGATACATTAGATATGATCTTGTTCTTAATCTATATTATATCCTTGATTATTATGAGATTAGTCTGCTTTGATTATATATTTGGCATAGATAGTTTATCATTATGTTTATACACATGTTTGCAAAGCACTCACCTTATTGAGTCATGGGTGGGTGGTCAACATTGTGTAAGTGTGGTACTTATACACTGTTTACCTGCAAATGCACTCTATACTCCGGGCCATGTGGTAGATCGCGGATGTGACATTCCTGTTGAGTCCTTTGTAGTCCACTCCCCGAGTGTAGAACTTAGTAGAACGTGGTCTCATTACTTAGTTGTTACTCTGTTTCTCAGCTTCGTAATGGAGATGTTCCTTGTTTATGGATATGAGATAACCTAGCCAATGATTGCCTGATATAATTGCACTAATCAATGTAGATTATGACTAATAGTTAACGGATTACTTAGGAGTTATTCTCTTACTTTATATTCTGATCAATGACTTGTCATAGTAGTACTGCTCTAAGGAATATCATCTGAATGGTCTGATTATCATATATTTTATCTCTTTTTATTTGATTGATTCTTGTTTGAGAGTAAAGGATAGTGATTTCGAATATTCATATCACATGTGTAGAGTAGCCTTTAATTAATATGTGCCCCTTTGTTTGTTCTCCTTTTGTTAAATATAAATAACAATACCTAGGATAAACTTGAGTGAAATGCTGTAACAGGTGTATTTATCTGTGCGCTTGCGGATATATACTTTAATATCTTTATATAGTTAAGTGGCATGAGTACAATACAACCACACTCTTGGTGTCATGTTGGGGATGACAACCTAACGCGAGTGATGCTAAGAAGTGTCAACAAATGGTTACTTAGATGCCCACCTGAAAAAAGAAGAAGAGATGAATAAGATGGCCCCTGCTCTCTAGCAAATGTTTTCAAGTTTTCAAAAGAGAGAGATAAGTTTTCAAGGAGCAAGATAGAATTAGGTTAGCCACTTTATATATCTGCCATATACATCCACACACATGCACATCTTGATTTGATTGTATGACTCAACTCTCTTTGGATCCATTGTTTGACTTTACAATATATGCATTGCAAGTATGCTCTAGTTTTCTCCCTACCTATGAACTCCACATAAGCCTTAGTGGTAGGAAGAGAAAAAGGCATAACATCTTCATTGCCTTGGTGAGGATCCACAAATACCACATATATTAAGTGACTTGAGACTGTCATACAAAGAAATCTCTGAGTTTTATTTTAAAAACTTATAAAAACTCCAGAACAATGGTGGAACAAAGAACTTGAGACATAGTGCTTGACTTGACCGTTTTGTCTTTCAATTGCTCAAGACCCAAGTGAAGGCTAAAAACCCCCATGGTTAAAGGTAATATGGGTAAGTTTGAAAGTCAGATCAGTTTATTCTAATCCGGAGGAGAATTTTTGATTGAACGCCTGTGTACTTTTGAGGCATGAAAGAATTGTAGCAACTCCTGATCCATTACTAAGTTTGGCTTAGCTCAGAGACTAGCAAAGGTTAAGTGTGGGGGAGCTTGTTGACGGTCACTAACACCAATTATAAAGTGTCAACATAACCTGCATTTATATTTAATTCCATCACCAAACATAGGTATAGGGGTTTAAACGAATGAATTCCCCGAGCTTTGGTGATTTCATGACTGTAGGAGGATTTATCCAGAAAATAGCTCCTAGGACCACTGTCATACTCTCTAAACAAGCAAACCGATGACAACAAGTGATTCAACCTATGAAAACTGTGAAAGACAACTCTAGAAGGTTCCAGAAGACACCATGCCGAAGCTTGGGCTAAATGGCCACAATAGTGGACTGACCGGCCCACTAGGGAGGCCGCTTGGCCTACCACGGAGCCCACTCGCCCTCTGCCACCTCTTACTCCTTCCTACGATCTACATCATTGATTTTAGGGCGATTTTAGGTTGGTTTATCCAATGGTGGTAGAGGGAGTTGACGCGGATCGATGATGTGGCGATTCCTTGCCCCCTACTCCACCTCAATTCCTTGTCCCTTACTCCACCTCGTCCTATATATACCAACCCCTACCTCCCTCCCTAGAGCCGTCCTAAAACCCTAGTTCATATCTCTCATTCAGATCAACACACACCAGGAGGATTAGGTCTAGAGCTCTCCAATACAGTAGATTAGTAGCTCAGGAGTGAGGGTCGAGTTGGACTCATGCTCAAGTTCTGGATCTAGTCTTGGAGGCTCGGTGAAGCCTTATATCTTCACTTCTACATCTTGTAAGACTTATTATGAATATACATTTTCTTATCTACATGGCTATGCTTACTTTGAATATATATCTTGCTTAGTTATGGTTATCATTACTTTTGTATGCGGGTTTATAGAGCGTTTAGCCTGCTAGTTTACTGGTTAGGCTAAGTAGCCGAGTCTCATGTAAGCATGGTGCTTATACGATGCTCTGCCTGTTAGTGCACCCTGTTCTCTAGTTGGGTGGTAGTAGTGGGAGGTGGCAACCCCATCTATCCTTTGTAGTCCACTCCGAATTGAGCAGGTTCTTAAATTGTAAGACTGTAGTCGTGTTAGTAGAGTTATCTATTGTAGGTGCTCTACTGTCTAAGGGGCGTTCCGAAGTGCACAAGAGTACAATTATTCTTAGCTATAGTTGGATGTATATATACTTTGACCATGTAATAAGAATGTCATAGAAATCTACCTCACCCGTTGTTCTCCCAAGTTGACTAGTTTACATTATCTTAGTGATCTATCCCCTGAGTGTCATTATCCTTAATTCCTATCATTACCTTTAATCCTTGCTCTAGTTATGCTGGTATGTTGACTGATAGATATTCCTTTATTACTTGATAAGTCTTTACTCCATTGTTTTCCTGTGGTAAAATATAAATAACGATACCTGGAATACTCCTGGTAAAATGCTACAATGGTATGATGTGCGCTTGCGAAATCCTTCATATTCTATTTGCACTTATAAATACCAATAGATGTCCTATCGCCGCATGCCATCACCAATCCCATCTGACCCCAGATAGTCTTCTGGTGCTGAATCGTCAGATGACGAAGAATACTTTAAGTTAAAGGAGGCTTACAACAAGGCCACAGAATTGTACTCAGGGGCCAGTCTGGACGCCGACAAGCTGTACGATGAGCTAAAAGCCACGTGCGCCGCACTGGGTGTCACCCAACAAGAAGTCACCCTGGCATGAGTCTACAAGGTGGCCGCTGAGGCGGAGGTCCAAAACCTGCTTGTCGACGCTATTGCCGCCTGTGACGCCGCCTTCCCCGTGCAGGCTGCGGACAATCCGGTTGTTATAGCGGAGTGGCTCCGAGCCCTGTCGGCCCGCCTTCAGGCTGCGGTGTCCCAAGCCATTCGTCAATGGGCTACCACAAGGCTGGCCACTGTCTAGCTTTAGTTTGGGCAGAGGTGAAAGTCCTGGTGGTGCACTAGGCTTTTCCGCCGGTACTGGATGATCAAGATTTTATGGATGATTTGTTCACGAGTGTCGAGCCAGCCACTAATGCCATCTTAGCGAAGGTGAACGTGGATGGGATACTACATGCCCACCTCGACACTTGATCTGCGAGACGTATTAGTAGTACAAGTCATGACTAAGTTTGGTTCGTGGGATGACCGTATGTGGAGTCTTAATTATTTGCATGCATGTTCGTGTTAACTTTTGTTGAACTTTGTATTAGTTCGGTTAAACTCTGTTGGGCGTGGTGTAGCTCAGGTCCTTTAGAACTTTGGTAACTAGTTTCTAGCCCCTGTTGGTTGCTTTTGCCTGCATATTTCTTTCTAGTTCTCTTTCTGATCTGTAATATACTAATTGTGTTCGTCCTTTCCAATTGGAGGACATGGGTGTATAGATGTTAAAATTTTCTTTGATAAAATTTGTTGAACTTAAAAGAAGCAGGCAGTGAGGAGTTGATATGGACAAAGTCTGGCCTTGATCTAATGCAGAACGGATGAGCCATCTCTATTGACTTTTACTGCGAATGCAAGAAAGTCCGCCCGTTGTGTATTTGATCTCGTAGGACAATATAAAGTGTCGTAGCAATCAGTCTGCCCCTTGACTGCTATGACTGCTTACATTGGAGTGAAATAAGTACAGAAAATACCTATCACAACCGCACCAGGCATTCAAGTGTCAAGCGTGTCATGGTAGCTGCTTGAGGATCTTGATTGACATTTATTCTTACCGAAATCATGCTTACAGATGGCAACTAGTTACCATACCACGGATGTGTACTCTACAATAAACGATCACAACTTTTTCCCCAACCATGTCCCTCTAGTATATTAGACGAAATGACGTTTTCCTATTTCTTGTAAACCGTATGCTCGCCTGATAGTCCGAGCAGTGTAAATTTGAACTGGCCAGACATGTAACTCTTGTACAGCTATGAGTAGAAATTTTGCTTGACCAGCTATGCTACAAATAGGAGCAGCTTCAAACATAGCTGAGGGAGTGCAAACGATCAGAACCTATGAAACTATGTAGCCATCTCTAGCTAGATGTTGTTGACGGTCACTAACACCCATTTGACCATCAACATTCCACCCAAAAGTATGGAAAAGTAAGATAAATCATCATCACATGTGTAGAATTTTATTTATAATTCACCTAGTTCCACTTGTGCTAGTAGAATTATTTGTATGCACGAAATATGGCAAAATTTGGCCAAAATGGTGACAAACATGGACCAAGGAAGCAAGTGGACGTGGCAGGAGGCCTTGGGCCTACTTGGGCCCACCACCTGGCACCCCAAGTGGCCCTGCCACATCACTAATTCATGGGAGCTATTCCAGAGCCAATCATAAGCTTCCATTCAAGTCGGTTTGGTCAATGGACAAGATTTGTTCAGAGTGAATTCATGGGCCCATTGTCATACACTTGGGAGCTCTCCACCGACTTACCAACTGACCTACCATCCTAGTTTCACCATGTCCTAGCTTCACAACTGCCTTGGAGGAGCAACCAACACCCTTGGATGCAAAGTCGGTGCATCCAAGGGCCGACCAATGCCCCTATGTTGCCGCCCGACGTCCCCCTGCCTCCACCGACCTCCCTGCTGCCTACAAGTACCCCTCCCCTCACTATACACTATAAATAGTGGGTGTGGAGCTCGGTGGAGAAGTGCCCCCATTCAATTCCAAGCTCTCCAAGCTTATCATAGCTTTCTAGCTTAGCTTAGCCATAGAGTAGTAGTCTAGTAGTGGAGTAGAGCAAGAGCGGAGCTGCTCTCGGAGTCTAGAAGAGTCTTCTGGCTCTAGTATAGCTCCTTTGTATTTCTTTCATTTCAGCATTTACTTTATTCAGTATTTATTTCAGTACTTTATTCTAGTATTATTGCTTTGCTTTACTTTGAGTACTTAGTCATTAGTGTTCATCATTAGTGAGCTTAGGTGCTTGTTGTTTGGCATTAGTAGCATAGGTTATCTTATAATTAGTAGCTATTCGTTAGTACCGGTTCCACCGACTGCTTAGGGTACTTTGATCTTATTTCATTGGAGCTTGGATCGAAGTAGTAAGCCTATAGATTAAGCGTGGTGCTTAGGCTATAGATTACCTATGGATGTGGCTAGGCCTCCGGATAGATTGTGGTAGGTGGCAAGTGGTGATAGCCTTGTCCATCCTCTGTATTCCACCATGATAGGTCTAGTTATTAAATTGTAGGGCTCATGGCAGACCTTGTCTATTTAACTCTCCTAGTTGGTAGGCGGGCTGTGCCCCAAAGTACTATTGCATTTCTCCTAGTCATTTGTTTACCTTAGTTACTAGAAAGATAAAACGCTCGCTCTCCCACTTAGCTATCCCTAGGTTCACTTGTTAGTAGTAGTTAGTTTAGGTAGTTCACATTCACCCTTCACTATCATTCACCTACCTAGGATAAACCTTAGCCTTGCCTTAGCAAATCCTAGTCTAATTATAAATTCTAGCCTTCTGCCTTTCTATGGGAAAAATATAAATTCGACACTTGGTACTCACTGAGCGAAGTGCTATGCGATAGTTCTGTGCGCTTGTAGAATCCTCCCATAGTCGTTAAGAAATATCAACAGCTACTGCCCCTCGGCTACTGCAAGCCTACGACTGCTGGGATTGGACTGCACTATGCCACTGTGTACTTCACCGGATGACAAAAGGCCCGACCTATCTAAAATATTCACTACTCGAATACTAGTAATGATGAACGTGGTGTGGTCGCGTCAGAAGCTTGTTCTAGCCCTAGCGTCCCTGTGTGTACAAAGCCTGGCCTCACTCCCATTGTTTGACTCCCCCTAGCATTACGCAAAAGTCATTGTGAGTTCCGACGCTAGTTCGCAGAGGGTATTTCAAGAACTCCTACTATAGCCCCCGCTCGGCGGCCTCCCCCGCCTCCTCCTCAATCAACCTACGTCGCGCCACTCCATCTCTCCAGCCCTCTGGCTTGCCGCCGTCCACACGACATAGCTCTATCCACGTCGACAATCATGTCGCTGATGACGCTCCCTACCAAGGTGCAAATTGTGATCGTCGGCCACCTCGTTGCCACCTCGAAGCGGCCCATGGATGACCTCCGCATCCTATGGGTGACCTACTCGTCCATGTGCCGCATCTACAGCGACCCCGCCATCGGTCAACATCTGGCACTGGATCGGTTCAGACACAGGAGGACATGGGCTAACCCCGTCGACTACAAAGCCCTCCTTGCTAGCCTGAACCAAGTAGGCCACCCAAAGGCTTGCTTCCTCATCGCAATACAAACTATATTCATGGAAAAGCATAGCCCCCAGCCATGCCTCATTGATCGCCCATGCCACTGATGGCAGGCATAATCTGGTGGCCTATCTAGTTGCCCTATTGCTCTATAGGCACAATGGCAATGTCAGCAACGACGACACTATGAGGTGGTACATAAGATGGGTCAAGGACGAGGAAGTATCGCCGGCGGCAGTGGTGGGCGGCGGCAGCAAACCAATGAGTAGGTGGCTTGTGCTATGCCACCTTCCGACCGCTGAGGTGGTCCTCCGAACAACATGGGGCAAGTTGTCGCTACTGCCACTGGCACAGGTGCGTGGTGATCTTCCGTGCACAGGCAGCATCTGTGGCTATGCAGACGGATGACAAAGAAGGGCTCTGTATTGCAGCGAGGACTGTAGGCTTTGCCAAGAAATCCATTTTCTGAATGAGAAATTGGAATAAGAAACTAGTAATTCACTCTTTTCGAATGTAGTGTATTCTGCCATTTGAAAATTGTCCTCAAATATAGTGTATTCTGCATCTTTTGATTTCCTGTTGCTTTTGCTTTTCTGTTGTTTTGTTTCAATTATATTTGTTTCCTTTAGGGATTCAACGAAAGTACTATTGCGAAATAGGTTTCCCTATATAATGTGAGATGTGTCCGGCCCGGTTAGATTTACAATGCTCGGACTTTCTTATGTGTGCAGCAAACTTCAAATAGCTATGTGGCTCCTCCATTAGGCATTAGATCGATGGGAGACTTCATTAGATGAATTCCGTTATGCATATTTATCATACTATAGATCAGAAAGAGAACCAGAAAGAAACCAGCAGGCAAAACCAACCAACAGGGGCTAGAAAACGGCTACCAAATGACTAAAGGACTGATCTACACCACACTCAACAGAGTTTAACACACATAATCGCTATGTCTGCATTAACTTTTGTTGAACTTTGTATTAGGTGGGTTAAACTCTGTCTAGCCCCTATTGGTTGCTTTTGCCTACAGTTCTCTTTCTAGTTCTCTTTCTGATCTATAGTATACTAATGGTGTTCACCCTTTCTTATCAGAGGACGTGGGTGTATAGATGTTGAAATTTTCTAGAGCCTAAGACAGTCTGACCCTAGGAAATATAGACATTCTGGATCACTGTGAGTCGATGAACAACAAAATACAGTGATGACAACTATCAGGGGCCATCCAACTAGTCCATAGAACCAAATAATTAGTTCAGGATACAAACATGTATGGACTAATAAAACAACTAATTGGCTAATTTTTAGCCATGGCTAACTAGTCGCAGTCCATCCAAACAGGGCCTAAGATAGTCCGATACTAAGAAATCTTAATAGGCTGGATAATACTTTTGATGAAACAACAAAATATAGATGGTGTCAACTCTTGTGCCGAGTTCACCACCTCCATCCGCCGTTTGTCTTGCGCACCTCCACCTTGAGCTTAGCTTCATCATCCTTCAGCTCCTCCTCCTATTCCTCTAGCTCCTCCTCCTTGTTGTCATCATTGCTGCAGGTGGCCACACGGATCATGCTAAAAAAGCAGGTGTCATCGATGTGGAGGTTGTCGTCAGCACAGAAGGCGCATCACTCGTACTTGAACGACACTCACCAAACTTTGTTCATGAAGGTTCTCTCCAAGCCCACGCACCAGGCCTGCCCAGCCATCTGTAGCTTGATGATGCGTCGTTACTTGTAGTCATGCGCTCGCTCGAAGTCCACTAGCATGTTCTTCACCTCGCACAAAAAAAGACTGATGACAAAGGGGACAATGGTAACTTGCGACATCGTCGGTACGTTCTGCGTCTCGCGTGAGTGCTCACCAGATACCTCACTATGAGGTGGTACATCTTCAGGATCATTGCAAAACTCCTCGACTCCACGATGGGCAAGGAGAGCTGATTACCACTGGCCTCGAAGTCGTGAGGGTACTGCTTGTGGCAGTTGGTAATGTCGAAGACCTTGATGTTAATCTGTGACTGGTCGTCATACCACAATACAAGAGAGTACCCATCACGGAGGTCAAGGGTGCGGGCGAAGTGACTACATCCCTGGTGGAGGTACAAGTGGCCACCATCGATGACGTCAGGGAACACCTCCACCTTCCACTGGGCCTGGCTCTACTCATCGTCTAGACAAAGCTCGAGTTTTAGGAGACCTCAAACGGCTCGGGCAATCACAGCCGGCAGCTTCTGGGTTCACAAAGATTGACATAGCCAGATAGAGGGACACGTTTAATCCCAATGACAAACCCCAGCAGATCAGATTCAGCAAACAGAAAATGGGCACTTACCAATTTTCCTGCATACATTCCAGGAAGAAGGATCTTCAAGCACTCTAGGTTGCTCTGGCTCGGTCCTGCCATGTCTTCTTGCAGCCCCGCTGTGCCAACTAGGGAACTTGACAATCTTGAGGAATCCTTGCTAATATATCTATGTTCTCGTTCTCCTCTCATGGGGGCTTTCTTTTTCTGTGTTTTTGGTGTTGTCACAAACATAAGGAGTGCATGCACTGATGGGGCATTAGTGGAGGAGCTAACATGTAGTAAAAATCAGCGCCGAGGCTCACATCGTCTCAGCATAAATGAGGAGACGTCCTCTGTTTTGATCAGTGTACGGTTGGGAACATCAATGCTCCTGCATCTCTGGTCAAACACACCTTCTATGGTACGATAGGTTGCGATTCCCCAGGGAGCACGACAGTACCCGTGGCGAAGCACACTAGTTGGAAAAAATCGTTATCTTGCCTTGCCCTAGAGTCCCCGTGATGGTCCAAGCATTGTAAATCTGACCGAGCCGAACACACCTTCTGTCTACCCCTCGACTGCTATGATTGTTTGGATTGGAATCAAATAGTATAGAAAAGACCTATCACAACCACACCAGGCATTCAAGTCTCAAGCATGTCAAAAGCTCCTTTTCTCGAATCACTTCTTGTGTCCAGCTTTCCTGACGCATTCGCTTCAGTCTCATATTTTACTATGCTCGCAAGAAAGTCTGAAATACGGCACATTTGATCTCGTCAGACACTATACAGTACAGAGCTGTGATAAAACTATTGCCTATGGAGTGCACTTGGTCACAATATTTGTATTAGTAGTAGTAGTCATGAGTGGCTTTGATCTGTGTTGAACCTAACCCATCTTATTTTTGTGTGTTTGATAAGATTTGTTGAACTTGCAAGAACCATGCATCAAGGATTACAGGATCACACAAGGTCTGGTCGCCTAAAATCTTGACTACCTAGATGACGTGCTCCTACATTCTCACGCAAGTGCACGCACGTGGGTGGCATCAGCAGCCTATTAACATGATGAGGCGAAGCCCCGCCGCCCACCACGCAAACGTCTCAGTCGTGGGTTGGTCGACGGCCCCCAAACTATAGCAGTAGAGACAAGGTGCGAGAGGGAAGATTACACCTGCTGCCTTTTCTCTCTAGAGCTCCTGATTCCACCCCAAAGCTTTTTCCTTCCACCCTACTGCACCGCCAACGCCTCCTGCTAGGACCATGGCAGAGCGAACGAGGTCGTCTGTCGATGTGGAGTCCCCGGAGGCCTTCAATACTAGCAATCCTCCACCGACAGACAGATCTCTCGTCAGCTTGCTCTCTAACCCGCCAGTTCTCCCTTTGGAGGTGGATCATCACCGCTCTTCATGTTGTTTATGTTCATTTAACTAGAGTATGCGAGCAATGCTCACGGTAGTATTTGTGTCCATGCTGTTTAATTTAACTAGTATTTGGAATTTGCCTAATATCTCAACAGGTGATCATGGGCATGACGGCGTCCTAAGCCTTTTTGGGTTCTTCGTATGCGGTCACGCTTGGAAAGCGGCCCCATGAGGCATCCCCCGATGGAGGCATCCACCCATGATTCCATGCCATGCTACGCTGGTCAGTTTGGTAAAAATCATTTGCCTTCTCAATCAGATCGCTCTCCCCTTATCCTGTATGGGCTTGAACTTGGCTTGCATTGTGCAGTGCTTCCTCCATGGCAGTGCTGAAAGGTCCTAATGGCTAGAGGGGGCGAATAGCCTAATAAAATTCTCTACAACAACACTTGATCAACTTGTTAAATAAATATGAGGCGAAGCAAATTTGGCACTAGCTCTACAAAGGTGATGCAAACCGCCTATCCACAAGTCTAGTTTCTATGATCACTAAGCACACACAACTAGGTCACTACTCACTAAGCTAGTGTGCTCTCAAAGACTAACTAAAGAGCTACATTGACCACACTAACAAGCTCTCAAAGACTAGTTACACTACAGAGCTTGTGGACTACTTTGTGGAAATGTAGAGAGTGAGTAGGGTGATTATACCGACGCATCGAGGAATGAACCAATCAATCACAATATGGATGAATGCTAATGAAGACCAATCACCTCAGAATCAATGATGACATAATGATTTTTTACCGAGGTTCACTTGCTTGTCGGCAAGCTAGTCCTTGTTGTGGCGATTCACCCACTTGGAGGTTCACACTCTAATTGGCATCACACGCCAAACCCACAACTGGGTGGCACACAACTAACACAAGATGGGAATCACACAAGCCACGAGCAATCCACTAGAGTATCTTTTGGCTCTCCGCTAGGAAAAGGTCAAGAATCCCTCACAATCACCATGATCAGAGCCGAAGACAAGCACCTTCCTTCACTCAACGATCCTCACTGCTCCAAGCTATCTAGGTGGCAGCAACCACCAAGAGTAACAAGTGAATCCCGTAGAGAAACACGAACACCAAGTGCCTCTAGATGCAATCACTCAAGCAATGCACTTGGATTCTCTTCCAATCTCATAAAGATGATGAATCAATGATGGAGATGAGTGGGAGGGCTTCGGCTAAGCTCACAAGGTTGCTACGTTAATACAAATGGCCAAGAGAGTGAGCTAGAACTGGCCATGGGGCTTAAATAGAGATCCCCTATGAATAGAGCCATTGGGCTCACACAGTCGGCTAGCCTTGCGCTGACCGGATGCATAGGTCAACATGACCGGAGGCAGCCCGGCCAGCATCCGGTCGCTAGATGGAGGCCATGTGTCCCATCCATTCAACCAGAGCTGCAAATCTTCAATAGTCGACTTCCCGCGTGTTTTAAAGAATGATCAGACGCGCCATAGTCCAAGACCAGACGCGCCGGTGCTCACTCAGCCTCACACACGCACCTGCTCCACTGAAGACTAACCGAACATGCAGCTCACCTCAGCCATCACGATTAGGTTGACTCCAGAGAGGTTCCAGAGATCCTGAAATGCGATCGGATGCATCTGCTTCTGCATAACCTGACGCTGGCTAGCGTTCGGTCGCTTCATTGTTCATCATCCAAATGTTTCCTACTGATGTCACCATACGTCATCACTAAACGGACACACTGCCTGCGCGTCAGGTCACATTTTGTGCCTGTGTCCGGTCAACGACCGATAGCATGTCCTTCACTGCTCTGTATTGACTGGACCCACGGTCCAGCGTCTGGTCGACGTGTGTCTAGCATCCGGTCACTGTTATTCAGTGAAATCCAACTCCATCACTTCACCAACTTCACCACCCTTGCTTAAATGTGCCAACCACCAAGTGTATCACCTTGTGCATGTGTGTTAGCATATTTTCACAAACATTTTCAAGGGTGTTACACTCCACTAGATCCTAAATGCATATGCAATGAGTTAGAGCATCTAGTGGCACTTTGACAACCGCATTTCGATACGAGTTTTACCCCTCTTAATAGTACGGCTATCAATCCTAAATGTGATCACACTCGCTAAGTGTCTTGATCACCAAATTAAAAAGCTCCTAACCAATTATACCTTTGCCTTGAGCTTTTTATTTTTCTCTTTCTTCTTTTCCAATCCCAAGCATTTGATCATTACTATGGCCATCACCATCTTGATCATCTTCACCTTTGCTCACCACTTGGAATGTGTTATCCTAACTCTAATCACTTAGAGAAACAAGATTAGCACTAAGGGTTTCATCAATTAACCAAAACCAAACTAGAGCTTTCAATCTCCCCCTTTTTGGTAATGGATGATAATCCTATCACAAAGATATGAATTTAAATCATTTTGAATCCATGTTGCTTGCCAAAGCATATTTACCATTTGTAAAAGGATATAGACAAATTTCATGAACCCAAATTGGTAGCATTGCTCCCCATACATATGTGCTAAGAGTTTGGATTGAAGCTTGCACATATGCTTAGATAGAAAATATAGGATGCAATGTCTACCAAATGATGCTAAGGTATAAGAGATGGACCTTTGAAGCATGATACCAATCAGAGTGCACCAAATATATCATCCTTAGCACCATTGCTAGTTAGATACAACTTGTAAAGACAAGAACTAGATATCTCGTGAGATCAACATTAAAAGCAAGGTTCTAGTGATACTTGTGAAAACAAATCAAGGCATATCTAACTATCACCTATGCACGCTAGTTTCTCATTTCATCATTCAATCCTACAACTAGCATACACCACACAAGCATGGATATTGAAATTAAAAACTTGTGCCATGCAAGCAAACATATGAAATGCACATATAAATGCAACATTCAAGTTTATGAGCTTGCTCCCCCTACTTGTGTGCTCAAAATTTTAATTGATCCTCTTCCTTTGTTATATTTCTCCCCTATGTCAAAGTTCTCTCCCCTTTGGTGATTTCTCCCCCTATCACATATATCTTTGTTTCTCTCTCCCTTTGTCATTAATGACCACAAAGGTTTAATTTTAGATAGGTTGAGATTATTAATGTCAATCAATGGGGTGAGGATCATTTTCCCAATTTTGGTTCAATCTAGATCACTTGCCTAAGATATTTAACGCGGTTTAAGCCAAGGATAAGCTTCTTCACACCTCCAAATAAGGGTTATCTTGTACCATGTTGAGTTAAACACTTATAGCTCATTTTCTAGATTAAACACTAGGTTCACAAGCCTACAAACATGTTATATGCTACCACTAGATCAAGTCAAGCATAGAAGCAGTAGTGGTACCATACAAGCATCAATCCATTTGATTTTCATGAATGAGCCTATAAGACATGAGGAATGACTAGATGCACTAAACATGTCCTTAGCAAAGGATGGATGCATGCCAATCAACTTTTACCTTGGTAGCTCGAAGGAGAGGCATGTCATATTAGTGGGGGTACATCAACATATATTTGAGAAATCCAATATGTTCAACTCATTCCTTAGCTTGCAAAACCTTTTCTCATCCAATGGCTTGGTGAATATATCGGCAAGTTGATCTTCGGTGCCCACACTCTCAATGCAAATGTCCCCTTTTTGTTGATGATCTCTAATGAAATGGTGGAGGACATCAATGTGCTTTGTTCTTGCATATTGAACCGGATTGTTGGTGAGCTTGATAGCACTCTCATTGCCATAGCAATGGCACATTCTTGAACTTGATTCCAAAGTCATTTAATGTGGCCTTCACCCAAAGAATTTGGGCACAACAACTACCGTGGCTATGTATTTAGCTTCGGTGGTTGATAATGCAACACTATTTTACTTCTTTGATGACCATGAAACAAGTGATCTTCCCAATAGTTGACATGTGCCCGATGTGCTTCTTCTCTCAACTTTGCATCCTGCATAATCCAAATCGGAATATCCAATTAGCTCAAACTTTGCTCCTTTGGGATACCACAAACCAACATTTTATGTATGCTTCAAGTACCTCAATATTCTTTTTGTAGCCTTCAAATGACTTTCTCTTGGTGAGGCTTGAAATCTTGCACACATGCACACACTAAACATGACATCCAGCCTTGATACAGTCATATAGAGTAGGCTTCCAATCATAGACCGATACAACTTTTGATTCACCATGTTGTCACTTGCATCACTATCCAAATTGCCATTTGTTCCCATTGGTGTACTAATGGCCTTGCTATCAATCATGCCAAACTTCTTGAGTATGTCTTTGATGTACTTGCCTTGACTCACAAATATACCATTTTTTAATTGCTTGATTTGAAGACCAAGGAAGTAACTTAATTCTCCAATAATAGACATCTCAAACTCATTAGCCATCATCTTTCCAAACTCTCCACAAAAGTTTTGATAGGTTGATCCAAATATAATGTCATCAACATAGATTTGCATAACAAACAAGTCTTGGCCAATCTTCTTAGTGAAAAGAGTGGTGTCAGTCTTGCCCATCTTGAACCCCTTAGAGAGCAAGAAATCTCTCAATCTCTCATACCATGCTCTAGGTGCTTGCTTCAAGCCATATAATGCTTTCTTCAACTTGTACACATGGTTGGGCTTCTTGTCATCTTCAAAACCGGGAGGTTGCTCAACATATACTTCTTCATTGATATAGCCATTGAGAAATGTACTCTTGACATCCATTTGATAGAGCTTGATCTTGTGGGCACGAGATAGGCTAGCAAGATTCTAATTGCTTCCAATCTAGCAATCGGGGCATATGTTTCTCTAAAGTCAAGACCTTCAACTTGAGTGTAACCTTGTGCTACCAATCTTGCTTTGTTCCTTACTACTATCCCATCTTGATCTTGCTTGTTTCTAAAGACCTATTTGGTTCCAATCACATTATGGTTCTTTAGTCTTTCAACTACCTCTCATACTTGATTTCTTGTGAAGTTGTTTAATTCTTCATGCATAGCATTCACCCAATCAACATCTCTCAATGCTTTTTCTATATTCTTTGGTTCAATGAATGATACAAATGAGAAATGCTCACAAAATGAAGCCAATCTTGATCTTATTTGTACACCTCTAGAAATTATAGTGTCCAATGGATGATCTCTTGCTATATTGGTTGGTTGGAGTATGGGAACATTGCTTGCACTTGCTTGATCATTGGGTTGAGATGATGTACTAGCCACTTGTTGATCTTGCACATTGTCATGAGAGCCACTTGAACTTGCTTGATTTGTATCATCTTGCATATTTGAGTTAGAGAGTACTTGCACTTGATCATCTTCATCATCATTCACTTGCCTAGGCCTTAATTCACCAACATCCATGTTCTTTATGACATTTGAAAGTTGAATGCCTCTGACATCTTCAAGATTCTCATTTCCATCTTAGGAACCCTTGGTTTCATCAAATTCAACATCATGTACCTCCTCAAGAGTACCACTTGCCAAATTCCAAACTCTATATGCTTTGCTTGTGGTTGAGTATCCAAGTAAGAATCCTTCATCACACTTCTTATCAAACTTGCCCAATCTAGTGCCTTTCTTCAAGATATAGCATTTGCAACCAAAGACCAAAAAATATACAATGTTGGGCTTTCTACCATTCAAGAGCTCATATGGTGTCTTCTCTTTCAATGGGTAATAATACAATCAGTTGATGTAGTAGCAAGCGGTGTTGATTGCTTCGGCCCAAAAAGATTGACTCACATTGTACTCACTAAGCATAGACGTTGCCATATCAATGAGTGTTCTATTCTTCCTCTCAAAAAGGCTATTTGATTGTGGAGTGTACTTGGCCAAGAATTGATGTCTAATTCCAAAGTCATTACACAACTCATCAATTCTTATGTTCTTGAACTCACTACCATTGTCACTTCTAATTCTCTTGATGGTTATTTCAAACTCATTGTTAGTGCCCTTGATAAATGATTTGAATGTTGCAAACAGATCACTCTTGTCCACTAGAAAGAATACCCAAGTGTATATTGTATACTCATCCACTATCATAAAGCCATATTTGTTTTCACCGATGCTAGTGTATTGTGTTGGCCCAAACAAATTCATGTGCAATAACTCAAATGCCTTACTAGTGCTCATCATTCTTTTCTTAGGATGGGTGTTTCCAACTTGTTTGTCGACTTGACAAGAGCTACAAAGTTTATCCTTCTCAAACACAACATCTTTCAAGCCTCTAACTAAGTCATGCTTAATCAATCTATTCAATTATTTCAATCCAACATGACCAAACCTTCTATGCCATAACCAACCCATACTAGACTTAGTGAATAAGCATGTTGACAATTGAACATCACTAGCATTGAAATCCACCAAGTATAGATTCTCATATCTAAAGCCTTTGAAGATCAAGTTAGAGCCATGTACACTTATGATCTCTACATCATCTACTCCAAATATGCATTTGAATCCAAGATCACACAATTGAGCTACAGATAGCAAATTGAAGTTCAAGCACTCAACTAGCAACACATTGGATATGCTCAAATCATTGGATATTGCAATCTTACTGTTGACATCGTTTTTGGCACGTGTCAAGATGATCAGAAGGGGCTAATCAGCAGAGGGAAAAAATTACTGTGTAGGTTGATAGCCGATGAAAATGAGCTTGTAAAGAAGGCTGCCTATGAGTGGTGGTGGTGTATGGAGAAGTTAATTCAAATTGAAGTGTTGCCGATAAGGTTAAGGATATTATTACCGATGCCGATGAAAGAAGACTTGAAGGCTGCTGCCGATGAAACAGGGAGTATGCCGATGAAAGAAGACTTGAAGGCTGCTGCCGATGAAATAGGGAGTGTGCCGATGGAAAGGAGGTCGATGGGGATTCCATCGTAGTTGAGGCGAACTAGGGAGTAAGATAGGAATTAATTTCCTTTTCTATGTTGATTAGAGTCTGAGTTGTATCAGAGTCATGTGTTTCCTTATATTTGGGTTTAGTGTCCTAGTCGTATTTGGTTACATTTCTATAGATCAAGATATAAATATAGAGTGAAGGGCAATGTAATAATGAATCAATCAATATCAAAAACCAGCTTTTACTCTTATTTACATCTATTTACTTTCCGGTGACTTCGTCAATTTGCATACTTTTTCCTTTTTACGAGTTCTCATCGATTCAGCGAGTTGCATTGCTCCAGTGCAATCTTCGACGATCCTCGAGTTCCGTGTGAGTACCTCTTGGCTGTGACTTCCGGGTGTATCGCTGTTGTCAGGACCAAAGTGCTCGTATCTTCATCCTTGTCGATTAACAGGTCAAATCGACTGGCACGCTTTGGATATCGATTTCGGGTATTAGCCCTTTGTGTTTGCAGATCTACTTTTGCATCAACACATCTTTTGGCACGCTTTGGATATCGATTTCGGGTATTAGCCCTTTGTGTTTGCAGATCTACTTTTGCATCAACACATCTTTTGGCACGCCCAGTGGGACCAGATCTAATCAACAAGTTCAATCCTGAGATCGATGCGGGGAACATCATCGCGGTATCAGAAGAAGATCTTAAGGAAGAACAGAAGCAGGCTATGGAAAAGGCTATAGAAGAATACAGACAGCTTTGCTTGAAGTCATTCAGCTTGAACAAGAGTGGACAAGTCATCCAGAAGTAAGATTTGCCGTTGCCTCGGCAAGTTACCTTTGATTCTAATCCGGGTAAACTTCAAGAGATGGTTAATTCTGCAGTAAATCATGCTTTAATTAATCACTCCAATGTGCTATCCAATACTGTTCATAATGTTGTGGTTTGAACTTTCAAAGAAGGGCAAGCGTCACTGCATTACGTTGGGCCTGCCTATCATCAACCAGAATCAGCATCTGTTATTACTCCATCGGCTCCACCAGCCGTTGTGGGTACAGAGGTTTCTTCCCCTCCAGTATCAGCAGGCTTATCTAACATACAATCTACACCGATGCGATCAGATTCAGCATTATCAGGACGAGTTCAGCTTAATATGGATCTATCGGCATCAGCTTTATCAGGTCCTGTGCCACAGAGTAACCAGACTCCTGCTAATTGGTGGGGATACGGTATGCCTCCAGAGCCATCTGCTTTTAACCCTGGGTTACCTCAAGTGTTTGACACAGCAGGAAAAGCTCCTATGCCATCGGCTGGTTCGCCGATAGCTCAAGCACCTCAATATACTACAGCAACTAATCTGCAACCAACTCTAGGAGGTTTTCAGATGCCTTTGGGTCAAACATCTAATTCAAGTCCATCGGCAAACTTGTTACCGATGCAACAGAAGGCTCCTGCCATAAGTCAACCTGGAGTCCAGGTTATGCCTCAAGCTGGTTATAATTATCCAGCAATGCCAACAAATTACCAGCCATCGGCAAATTTTGTACCGATGAACGCTAATAATAGTTGGTCAGGGCAGTTTCCAACTCAATATACAGTTCAGCCAAATCAGCAAGCTGCAGGGATTCATCAAGGTCATATGCACGCTGGTTTTCAGAATCAAGCATCGGCAGCTCAGCCGATGAATCCTTTCCAGCAGGTTAATGGACCACAAATAGTGGCAAATATGTCAATTGTTGGAGATCGTGGGCCACAAAGATATACAGAGGGGTATCAGCAAGTACCTCCGGTGGAAATTCAGCCATATCGTCAACAAGATGTTGATGCTTTTTGGGCCGATAAAATAGCAGAAATTATGAAGGATCAGTTTGGAATAAAGCCCAAGGTCAATACCTATTCTTATCGGACTCCATATCCTCCGGCATATGATTTAATTCCTCTCCCAAATCGGTACAAGGTGCCAAATTTCACTAAGTTCTCTGGGCAAGATGATACATCAACCATGGAACATGTTAATCGCTTCATTATTCAATGTGGAGAGGCAGCTAGTAGAGATGAATTAAGAGTTCGTTTGTTTTCATCATCTCTGTCTGGGTCAGCATTCACATGGTTTATTTCATTATCGCCAAATTCTATTATTACTTGGGCTGATCTAGAAAAGCAATTTCATAAATATTTCTTTGCTGGAGTTCATGAAAAGAAGCTTACCGATTTGGTAAAGTTGAGACAGCGCAATGATGAATCGGTGGAAGGCTTTGTAAAAAGGTTACGAGATGTAAAAAATAAGTGTTATAGCCTGGTACTGGATGATCGGCAACTTGCCGATTTGGCCTTCCAAGGATTGTTGCCACACCTTAAGGATAGATATGCTTCTCAGGAATTCGAAAGCCTAAGTCATCTCATGCAAAGGATTTCTGATCAAGATACTAGGGTTTTTGAACCCAAAAGGAATTGAAACAAGAAGGTTTCATTTGTCGGAGAGGTAGAAGATTCTGATTCAGATGAAGAACCAGTTATCGGTTTGGCTGAGTGGGTTAAGAATAAAAAGTCGATATCTTGTCCCTTTGGTCAAAAAGAGCCGGAGAAGTTTACTTTCGACATCACCAAAGCCGATAAGATATTTGATCTTCTGCTTCAAGAGGGCCAGATTAAGCTGTCACCTAATCATGTGATCCCATCAGCAGAAGAGTTGAAGAAAATGCTGTATTACAAATGGCATAATGCAACTTCACACAGTACAAATGAGTGCATGGTATTTAGACAACAGTTATAATTAGCTATTGAATCTGAGAGAATTAAATTTGGTAATTCCAAGATCTAGAAGCCGATGAAAATTGATCAACATCCTTTTCCAGCAAATATGTTGGATGCTGAAGGAAAGACTAAGGTGTTGACATCAGAAGCTGCTGAGAAAAACGCATCAGTGGATCCCCAACATCGGATAACTACCGATGATGCAAAAGGCAAGGGGCTACTAAGAGAAAGTGACAGTTCTGAAAAGCCTCCTCGATCTGGCATTGTGATTACCCATCAAAGGCAACAGGAGGGCTGGCGTCAGCGAAGGGATCGATATCGACAACAGCAAGAAGAGAGACGCCGAGAGGAGTGGAATCGGTATAAGGATCATTGGAGGTGTCTGTTTTTTATTTATTGTTGGGAAGAAGGTATTAAATTACCTACTGTTGAAAATTGCCCAGAGTGCAATGGTTATAATGGGGTTAATCGTTCAGAAAGGAGGTTTCAATCTGGCAATCAAGGTTTGTCCATCAATGAGCCGATCAGAGGTAAAGCATCAGTACATGATCGGCTGGGGGGCAGGCTTAGCGTACATGAGAGGCTTGGTAAACGCGTTGCATATTTTCCAAGAAACCAAGAGGAGCTTGAAGAGATGGCAAATGCAAGAGTTCCTGATGAAGAGATATTTTACAGGGATCCTAATATACGTCGTGTTGAGTCAACTAGGACCTATTATCAGCCAGTTTGGAAAACTAAACTTCCTCAATGGTGTCCAGAAGGTTTGACAAAGACACAGAAAAGGAGGATGCAGCGAGAGTGTCAAGAGGACTTGTACCAAGAAGAGAGTTCCTCCAATGAGAGATCTGGTAACCAGCAGTGGCAAATAAAGCACAAAAATAAAGGCCCATCGGCAGATGTCAATATGGTGTTTATGTTGCCGATGGAATTTTTGGCACTCCCTGATAATGAGGAAGAAGCTATTTTCTCTGACCAAATAGCTCAATTAACGCTAGATCCAATGATGGCTATTTTTGAGAAACCTGCCGATGATGAGAGACAGCATCTCAAGGCTTTGTTTGTGAAAAGCAGAGTTGATGGGCAGCCTGTATCTAAGATACTTATTGATGGAGGAGCTGCGATTAATATTATGCCTTATGTGATGTATCGGAAACTTGGTAAGGGAGATCAAGACTTAACTAAAACTGATATGATGCTAAAGGATTTTGAAGGCAGTGTGTCACCGGCTAAAGGGGCAGTGTGCGTTGAGTTGACCATCGGCAGCAAAACCTTACCGACGACTTTCTTTGTTATTAATGGCAAGGGTGCATATAATCTGCTTCTAGGAAGGTATTGGATTCATGTTAATTGTTGTGTTCGTTCTACAATGCATCAGTGCCTCGTACAATGGATTGGGGATAAAATTGAAGTTGTCCCTGGTGATTCTTCTTATATCATCGCATCGGCAGAATTAGACACTTATGAACGAACCAACTGCATATCAGGAGAAGCTTGGGAAAAAGAGTTCCTCAAGGTTACCGATTATGAAATTCCACCGATCCAAGCAGTCGGTTCTGAAGAAGAATTTTAATGGATAGGTTTGCCGATGATGGAAAATTAGGTCAAGGGTTTACATCAGCTGATGATTTAGTAGAAGTAGATATTGGTGAGGGTGATAGGCCAAGGCCTACTTTTATTAGTGCTAAGTTAAATTCCAAGTGTAAACAGCAATTAGTTGATTTGTTAAAAGAATATAAAGATTGTTTTGCTTGGGATTATACTGAAATGCCTGGATTAGACCGATCGATAGTTGAACATCGGTTGCCTATTAAGTCTGGATTTCGGCCACATCAGCAGCCAGCGCGCCGATGCAATCCTAATATACTTCCTGATATTAAGGCCGAAATAACTAAATTGATTGAGGCAAAGTTTATTCGGTAGTGCTGATATGCGGAGTGGATTTCTAATGTAGTTCCTGTTTACAAGAAAAATGGGAAACTTCGTGTTTGTATTGATTTCAGGAATCTCAATAAAGCCACACCGATGGATGGTTATCCAATGCCGATTGCTGATTTGTTGATTGATGCTGCAGCAGGACATCAAATTATCAGCTTCATGGATGGTAATGCGGGTTATAATCAAATATTCATGGCTGAAGAGGATATTCCCAAGACTGCTTTTAGGTGTCCAGGTCATGTGGGATTATTTGAATGGATAGTTATGACGTTTGGTTTGAAAAATGCCGGTGCTACTTATCAAAGAGCTATGAACTTTATTTTTCATGAATACATCGGCACATTAGTAGAGATCTACATCGATGACATAGTGATTAAGTCTGGAGATATCAAAAAGCATCTAATCGATCTACGAAAGATACTGGAGTGTACAAGGAAGCATGGATTAAAGATGAATCCTAATAAATGTGCATTTGGTGTATCGGCAGGACAATTCTTGGGTTTTATGGTGCATCAGCGGGGCATTGAAATTAGTAGGAAGTCTATTGAGGCAATCAACAAGGTGATTGCTCCTGCCAATAAAACTGAATTACAATCTTTGATCGGTAATATTAATTTCATCAGGAGATTCATATCTAATCTGTCGGGTAAGATCAAGGCTTTCAGTCCATTACTGAAATTGAAAGCCGATCAGGAATTTAGATGGGGAGATGAGCAGCAATTAGCTCTAGATGAAATTAAGAGCTACTTAACAAATCCTCCAGTGCTAGTTCCACCTCAACACGGGAAACCTTTCAGATTGTATTTGTCAACTGATGATACTGTTATCAGTTCAGCTCTTATTCAAGAATTTGAGGGGAAAGAACATGTTATTTATTATTTGAGCAGATGGTTAATGGATGCTGAAACCAGGTATTCAGCTATCGAGAAATTATGTCTGTGTCTATACTTTTCTTGTATTAAGTTGAGGCATTATTTACTATCGGCTGAGTGTACTGTCATATGCAAAGATGACGTGGTCAAATATATGCTGTCGATGCCGATATTAAGTGGTAGAATTGGCAAATGGATTTTAGCGTTATCAGAATTTGACCTATGTTATGAATCGGCTAAGGTAGTTAAAGGACAGGTTATGGCTGATTTTGTTACTCAACATTGCAACACAGTGGATTCTCTGGAAATTGCTCCTTGGACACTTTTCTTTGATGGGTCTACATGTGGTGAAGGAGCAGGCATCGGCATTGTGTTAATTTCCCCTCAGGGGAAGAAGTATGAGTTTTCATTGCCGATTGTTGCTACATCAACAAACAATCAGGCTGAATACCAAGCTCTGATAAAAGGGTTAGAATTGCTTAAGGAAGTACGTGCCGATGCTGTTGAGGTTTTTGGTGATTCTATGCTAGTTATAAATCAGTTGGCTGGAATTTATGAATGCCGAAGTGAAGTTTTAATTTCATATTATGAGAAATATCTGCAGTTGTTGAAAGGGTTTAGGAATTTTCATCTGGAACATGTTTCTCGATTGCATAATGAAGAGGCTAATCGATTGGCTCAGCATGCTTCAGGGTATCAGCCTATTCAAGAAGTGTTAACATCGGCAGTTGATACCGATGACTGGAGAAAGGAAATTGTTGATTATTTAAAGAATCCATCTAAAAAGGTTGAAAGACATATAAGGTTCTAGGCTACCAAGTATGTGCCCCTTGATGATGAATTATATTACCGTACCATAGATGGAGTTTTACTCAGGTGTGTTGGCATCGATGAATCAAAAGGTTTGATGGGTGAGATTCATGAAGGAGTATTTGGGGCTCATCAGTCAGCTTTCAAGATGAAATGGATGATCAGAAGGAATGGATATTATTGGCCGACTATTCTCGAAGATTGTTTTAAATATTTTAAAGGATGTCAGGAATGTCAAAAATTTGGTAATATTCAAAGAGCACCCGCATCGGCTATGAACCCCATAATTAAGCCTTGGTCGTTCCGGGGTTGGGCTATTGATCTCATCGGTCAGATTTATCCACCATCGAGTAAGGGGCATAAATTTATTCTGGTTGCTACCGATTATTTCACAAAGTGGGTTGAAGCAATTCCTTTGAAAAAGGTGACATCGGCTAATATGATTGATTTTGTGAAAGAGCATATTGTTTACCGATTTTGTCTTCCTCAAACCATCACTACCGATCAGGGTACCATGTTTACATCGGGCGAATTTGATGAGTTTGCTATAGGTATGGGGATTAAAGTTTTGAATTCTTCACCATATTATGCCCAAGCTAATGGTCAGGCTGAGGCTTCTAACAAAGGAATTATCAAGCTCATTAAGCGCAAAATTAAAGAATATCCTAAAAGGTGGCATACGGTATTAAATGAAGCCTTGTGGTCATATCGGATGGCGTGTCATGGTGCAACCAAGATAACACCTTATCAGTTGGTATATGGACACGATGCAGTATTACCTTGGGAGATTAAAACTGGCTCTAGGCGAATACGTTCTCAAGATCAATTGACAGCCGATGACTATGATACCCTTATGAAAGATGAGTTGGAAGATGTAGCAGGTCATCGGTTAAAGGCTTTAGTTAGCATCGAAGAGAATAAGAAAAGGGTAGCCAGATGGTATGATAAGAAGGTGAAGGTAAAGGAGTTTGTCGATGGAGATTTGGTTTGAAAGTTGATTTTACCAATTGGGACTAAAAGTTCAAAGTTTGGCAAATGGTCGCCTAATTGGGAGGGTCCATATCGGATAAATCAATCTATTTCTGGTAATGCATATATTCTTGAAACCCTCGAAGGGGTTGTGTTTCCCAGAGCATTAAATGGAAAATATTTAAAGAAATATTACCCTAGTATCTGGATAGATGCATAAAAGTATGATTGCCGATAACAATCCTATCGGCTAGAGTTAAAACAAAGTATTAATATCTTATTGCCGATGCGCTAGATGAGAATTACAGGTTTAACAAAGATTGGATAGCCGATATTGCACGCAGGCAAATTTCATCGGCTTCCTTCAATTCTTTAGCGTCTTCATCGGCAACTCCCTCCACAGGCTTGAGTTTCTTTTTCGAGGCCAAGGCCTTGCGAGCTTGGACATCCCTTTCCTGCTGAAGGGTTTTGATAACATCAGGAAGCTGGTCTTCTTCTTGCTTGGCGTGGGTTAGGGCTGCTTCAACTTCTTCCAGTTCAGCTAGAAGAGCTACTATCTTTGCCGATAGATCCAGAATTTTCTGCTTAAGATCGGCACCGGAGGTTTGTAAGTTGCTGATGCTTTTGTGCTTTTCATCGGTAGTTTGTTTTAGCTGCAGCATCTCTTTCTTGAGCTGGGTTTGAGCTGCTCTATCGGCGATACGGTGAGCAGCCCGTTGATATTGAAGTTGTCGGCTCTCTAGATGGACTACTGAGAAGAGAGTTTCTTCAACATCGGCAGGAACTTGGCCACGGATTGTCTTGAAGATAGTCTTTGCAGGATCTGAATCGTTTATCAATTGAGCAGTATCTTGTTGTAACAGATTCAAAAGGGCTTCTAGCTTGCCATAGATTTCTGCCGATATTGTTCCCAATGCCAGGGAAGAACTCGCTTCTTCTCCATCATCATCGGAGACGTCGATAGCAAAAGAAAACAAGCTATCAGGAGAATCTTGTTCCTGTGAAGAAAAGGAATTCAGAGATTCTACCTAAGGATAGATATGGATATTATAAATCGAATAGATCAATCGGTTTACCTGCTTCAAGGCAATTTCTTGGGCCTGGCTTGAGGGAGCAGCTTGAAGGGGGTCATGCGAAGGATCGGCAGAGGTTGCCGATGGGATGTCTTCTACGACCTCATTAGTAGTTGGCCCTTGGGGTATGATGGCCGATGATATATTTTGTGTAGGAGGGTCAACTTGTTCAACTACGTCGGTTGGCTGACTAATAGGTGTTGGAGCGGATGTAGGGACTGGCGTAGATTTCTGTCGTTTTTGCTGAGCTTCGGCATCAGTTAAAGCTTTACGCTTTACTTGGATCTCAGCGACAGTTGGCTGGGGGGCATCGGCACTTGTTGATTGAGGAGCTTGAGTGCTTGGTATGCTTGCCGATGTACCCATTTGTTGCTGCAAAACAAGTGTGAGATCAGATATTTAACAGATAAAATGTAAAGATAAAAGAATACTTCTGAAGGCTGGTTGGAGGTAGTGGTGCTTGATGTTGGAGGAGTTGCCGATGACGATCCAGCCGCAGCTCTTACACCCTGATGGTTACATGTTAATATAGTTTGTATCGGCAGTGAATAAAAATAAACAAGGTTATTACCTTAAAAGCCTTAATTAGGCTTGTAGTGGCAGCCATTGGAGTGGCCCTAGATGTTGCTAGTTTTGATCTGGAGGTGATAGTCTTGGCACGGGTCCTCTGGAAAGTTAAAGCGGCTAAGGTGGGGGCGTTGTAGCCGATTACTGAAACTGGGGAGATAGGTTAGAGGTTGAAAAGTTTCCCACTCTTGCTTATGGATGGAACTGGGTCATCGGCCTGTTATGAGAAAGATTAGCTGCCGATATATGAAAAAAGAAACAAAAGAAAGTTAAAAGAAACTTATTGCATCGTCAGGAATGGCGTAGTCGGGATCGATCATGTGCCGATATGTGTGGACGGATGTTGAGAATAATTATTCTTTCCACTCTTGCCACCATTGCTTATATGATTCTGTAATAAAAGACGCTGGTGACCAGGCGGAGAGATCAACATTTGAGATATCGGCATCGGGGGTGAGTCTTACTACCCTGCTCCACTCAGTTCCGGTGGTGATTGTTTCTCTGGGCTTGATCACATCGGCAAAGCACAGCTTGATTGGCAGTTGCCCAAAAGCCAGTTGATGAGATACTGCCGATGGATTGTAGAACTCATAAGTAGTATTAGAATTTTTCCCACTACCAAATGTGTTCACCGGGATTGCCCTGGGAGTAATGATGGCCATCATAAGCTCATTATCTTGGTTCAGCTCGTCATCGGCAAAGTTGAAGAGAAGGGGGAACTTGTTATCTTCATCGATATAGGGTACCCAAGCCCTATGATCGCGAGGGAGACCATTGTAGAAGTTCTGGAAAAATCTACCGATTTGATCTTCATTAGCCTCTGTTCCAAGGAGAACAATTATAGCTTCACTGAAGTTGAGAGGAGGGCGTGTTGCCGATTCCTCATCTCCAAGAACATAATCTTCAGCGATCTCTCGTGGGAATTCTTGGGCGAAGAAATCCCACTGCAGACGTTTATGCATATGGGCATTTAGCCACATATTGATGAACCACCATGGGCCTCCCAAATTGCCGATGGGTTCACCAAGTAAAAGCTTCTGAGATACTTGGTGGAGGAGGTGGTAGGTGGAGCTCAGAAGGTATCGGCCGAGCGGGAACCTTACACCGTTGGCCAAGAGTTCGGCTGCAGGAAGGAAGGCGTTGGTTGGTCCTACCGATCGACCACAGAAGATAAATTTCTCTAGCCACATATTCAAGAATATGGCGTGTTCCCTCTGGTTAACAGTACCAGTCCTTTGGTATTCCTAGATGTATCCTGTCCAGCCACCGATGTTGCGTGTGTTCACTCTATATTCAGCTTTTCTACCACAGATGGAGCCTTCATCGACAGTTGAGATATCTAAGCCAGTGAGCATGTATACATCGGCAAGAGTAGGGGCGGATGGACCATGGCCAAACATAAAGGTATTTGTGGTGTCTAACCAGAAGTGAGCAGCGGCTATCATCATGGATTCATTCTTTTGCATATCGGCAATAGATAGCCTAATACATTGGTCTATCTTCCGCTCTGCCCAGTACACCTACATCGACCTGTTAACCCTCAAGTACCAATCTTTCCACCCTTTGGTGGGTTTGGGCCAAGATCGGAATGTATCTTTCCATAGATTCAAAGAAAAATTTTGAGCTTTGAAGGGAATTCTGTTAGCTTCTGCATTGATCAAGTCAGTTGGATCAGGGTCGCCCATTGGACCTAGGCATTGGAGGGGTGGTTGATTGGTTGGAATAACCAATTTGTTGTGTAGTTCCTGAGTTCGGAAGATCAAAAGAATGGAAAAAGAAGAGAAATTACCAACTGTATGAACTCGCAAAGACCAAAAGGGATCAAGGTAAAAGTAATAGAAGAAGAACGAACCACGGGAACGTTGAAGTTGATCACCATTGCTCTGAGAAGGATGAGGGCACAAGCTGGGGACTTGAAGTTGATGCTGGAAGGAGCTCTGGTGGGTTGAGGACGCACGGTTGTTCGTTAGGGTTGCCGCCGGAGAGAGAATGCCAAAGGTCAAGTTTGAAGGTAGAAGACAAGCGATCCAGAGAAATCTATTTATAGGCCGCTTGGAGTAGGGGTATTCTTGACTTATCTCTATGCCGCACGCGTGTGGATCGAGGTGGTTCAGATGGATATGGTAACTGTTCGCACGACAATCAAGGGATTGTACAGAAGATTTGATGGCAAGTAATCATGACTTGGAAGAAATCTTGGTACAGGATCTTTCAGTTCTAAAATGGTGGCGTTGTTATGTTAAGATCTTGCTGATGGGTTGTTATTTCGGTATCTCAACAGTAATTGGGGCAAGAATAGTTGGAAATTGTGCGATATTTACTGAGATGCATGAATCAGGGCTAGATTTGATTAAATTCGGTAACAGATTATGTTATGCTTGGAGAATGGGTTGAGGAAAATAGGTAACAGCAAGCATTATCTGGAGTAAATTTCAGAGCATCAGTATCTTATACTCCGAAATTGGGGGGCATGTGTTGACATCGTTTTTGGCACGTGTCAAGATGATCAGAAGGGGCTAATCAGCAGAGGGAAAAAATTACTGTGTAGGTTGATAGCCGATGAAAATGAGCTTGTAAAGAAGGCTGCCTATGAGTGGTGGTGGTGTATGGAGAAGTTAATTCAAATTGAAGTGTTGCCGATAAGGTTAAGGATATTATTACCGATGCCGATGAAAGAAGACTTGAAGGCTGCTGCCGATGAAACAGGGAGTATGCCGATGAAAGAAGACTTGAAGGTTGCTGCAGATGAAACAGGGAGTGTGCCGATGGAAAGGAGGTCGATGGGGATTCCATCGTAGTTGAGGCGGACTAGGGAGTAAGATAGGAATTAATTTCCTTTTCTATGTTGATTAGAGTCTGAGTTGTATCAGAGTCATGTGTTTCCTTAGATTTGGGTTTAGTGTCCTAGTCGTATTTGGTTACGTTTATGTAGATCAGGATATAAATATAGAGTGAAGGGCAATGTAATAATGAATCAATCAATATCAAAAACCAGCTTTTACTCTTATTTACATCTATTTACTTTCCGACATCTTCGTCAATTTGCATACTTTTTCCTTTTTATGAGTTCTCATCGATTCGGCGAGTTGCATTGCTCCAGTGCAATCTTCGACGATCCTCGAGTTCCGCGTGAGTACCTCTTGGCCGTGACTTCCGGGCGTATCACTGTTGTCAGGACCAAAGTGCTCGTATCTTCATCCTTGTCGATTAACAGGTCAAATCGACTAGCACGCTTTGGATATCGATTTCGGGTATTAGCCCTTTGTGTTTGCAGATCTACTTTTGCATCAACACTTACCAAGCCCTTTGCCTTGCCTTTGCCATTGTCATCAAATGTGATACTATCATAGCCATTACTATCATTGGTGTTGATTGAGTTGAACATTCTTGCATCACTGGTCATGTGTTGAGTGCACCCACAATCAAGAACCCAATACCTTCCTCTGGCTTTCTAATTGACCTACAAAAGAAGATCAATTTCTTTTAGGTATCCACACTTGTTTGGGTCCTCAGAGGTTAGTAACCAAGCTCTTTGGCACCTATATGGCTTTCTTCTTTGAGCCCATCCATGGTGCACCAATGAACTTAGCATGAACATAATTTGTACCCTTAGTAAGCACATAGAAAGAATCAAGCTTAATGGAGGATACTTTAGCATTCTTGTTCTTGTTCATGCATTATTGCTCTATGTGACCAACTTGCTTGCAACTTTTGCAATACAGGCCATTGTTCCTCACAAAACTAGTTTTGTGATTAGCAAAGGTCGTCTTGCCTTTCTCGGGGATATAGCCCAATCCCTCTTTGTAGAGAGATGCCCTTTGGCTAACAAAGCACATAAGCAAGCGGTCCTCACCACCATAGGCCTTAGCCAAGGTGTGATTGAGCTCTTTTACCTCCTTCTTGAGTGTCTCATTCTCAACCATTAGTGAGGCATCACAAGTGAAACCATCACTACTAGATGATATAGAAGTAGAAGTGCTACAATAAGGGTTAGTAGAAGTAACAACGATAGACTTATAGAATGATTCATCAATTATATCACATGTTAAGTCTTTGTCACATGTTACAACAAGCTTTTTCTCATTTTGCTCATTAAGCAAAGAGGAATGAGCCTTTTCAAGCTTCTTGTGAGCCTTGCCAAGCTTCTCATGGGCTTCCTCTAGCCTCTCATGAGATGCATTGAGCTCATCAAAGGCTTGCCTAAGGGCCTTTATCTCCTTGCGCAAGTCTTTGCATTCCCTTCTCTTAATGTCAAAATGTTCTTTAGCATCTTCTAACATGTTAATTAGTTCATCTTTAGTTGGTTCATCATCATTGTCACTTTCACTTTCACTTTCATTATCATGTTTATGATCACATCCATCATCACAAGTTTGTACCTTAGTGGCCTTAGCCATGAAGCATGATGGAGTGTCGAAGAGAGAAGGCTTCTCATGTATGGCAATGCTTGCATGACCCTTCTTCTTGGTGGTCTTATCATCATCACTATCATCATCATCACTTGAGGAAGCATCACTGTCCCAAGTGACCACATATGAACCACCCTTCTTCTTCTTTTTGATAGTCATCTTGTCCTTCTTCTCTTTATTTTCCTTCTTGTCCTTCTTCTTGCTCTTCTTGTCATCATCATCATTGTCGCTATTGTATGGGCATTAAGCAATAAGATGATCCTTGCTTCCACACTTGAAACACCTTCTTGAGTCTTCCTTGTTCTAGGATGAAGACTTCTTTCTTCTAGCACGGTAGCTCTTCTTCACCATGAACTTGCCAAACCTCTTCACAAAAAGAGCTATCTTCTCATCATCCATCTCATCAAAGCTCAAGTCTTCATCTTCACTTGATGATTCTTGCTTTGCCTTGCCCTTGGATGATGTGGCCTTGAATGCCACACTCTTCTTCTCATCCTTCTTCTCATCTTTCTTCTCCTTGAGAATGTATGCCTTTGCACCCTTCATGGCTTGAGTGCCCTCAAATGATTCCTCTAACTTCTTCCTTGCCTTATGAGCCATCTCAATGTTCTTGATTTGCTCAAATGTCCTTGCCTCATGAATGGCACTAAGAGCCTCTTCATCGGCAATCTCAATCTTGGTCTTCACCACCTTCCACACCTTCTTATTGATTGACTTGATATATGTTGTCATCTTAGCCTTCCAATAAGATTAATTTGAGCCATCAAATTGGGCTGGCTTCTTGGTGTTGTTGATTTGAGCCATTTTGACAACGAAGGTTGTTAAGCCTCAAATCACGGTGACCATGGCTCTGATACCACCTGAAAGGTCCTAATGGCTAGAGGGGGGTGAATAGCCTAATAAAATTCTCTAAAACAACTCTTGATAAACTTGTTAAATAAATATGAGGTGAAGCAAATTTGGCACTAGCTCTACAAAGATGATGCAAGCCTCCTATCCACAAGTCTAGTTTCTATGATCACTAAGCACACACAACTAGGTCACTACTCACTAAGCTAGTGTGCTCTCAAAGACTAATTAAAGAGCCACACTAACCACACTAACAAGCTCTCAAAGACTAGTTACACTAAAGAGCTTGTGAACTACTTTGCGGAAATGTAGAGAGTGAGTTGGGTGATTATACCAACACATCGAGTAATGAACCAATCAATCACAATATGGATGAATGCCAATGAAGACCAATCACCTCAGAATCAATAATGACACAATAATTTTTTACCGAGGTTCACTTGCTTGCCGGCAAGCTAGTCCTCATTGTGGCGATTCACCCACTTGGAGGTTCACACGCTAATTGGCATCACACATCAAACTCGTAACCAGGTGCCGCACAACCAATAAAAGATGGGGATCACACAAGCCACAAGCAATCCACTAGAGTACCTTTTGGCTCTCCACCGAGGAAAGGTCAAGAACCCCTCACAATCACCACGATCAGAGCCAAAGACAAGCACCTTCCTTCACTCAACAATCCTCACTACTCCAAGCCGTCTAGGTGGCAGCAACCACCAAGAGTAACAAGTGAATCCCACAGCGAAACACGAACATCAAGTGCCTCTTGCTGCAATCACTCAAGCAATGTTCTTGGATTCTCTCCCAATCTTACAAAGATGATGAATCAATGATGGAGATGAGTGGGAGGGCTTTGGCTAAGCTCATAAGGTTGCTATGTTAATGCACATGGCCAAGAGAGTGAGCTAGAACCGACCATGGGGCTTAAATAGAGAGCCCCCACGAATAGAGCCATTGGGCTCACATAGCTAGCTAGCTTCGCGCTGACCGGACACGTAGGTCAACATGACTAGGCGCAGCCCGGCCAGTGTTCGGTCGCTAGATGGAGGCCACGTTTCCCCTCCATTCAACCGGAGCCGTAGATCTTCAACGGTCAACTTCCCGCACATTTTAAAGAATGACAGGATGCACCATAGTCCAAGACCGGATGCACCAGTGCTCACTCAGCCTCACACGTGCGCCTGCTCCACTGAAGACTGACCGAACGCACAGCTCACCTTAGCCATCGTGAGTCAGGTCAACTCTAGAGAGGTTCCAGAGTGCCTAAAATGCAATCGGACGTGTCTGCTTCTGCATGACCTGACGCTGGCTAGCTTCCGGTCGCTTCACTGTTCATCATTCAAACGTTTCCTACTGACGTCACCATACGTCATCACTAAATGGACACACTACCTACACGTCGGGTCACATTTTGTGCCTGCATCTGGTCAACGGCTGACGGCGCACCCTTCACTGCTCTGTACTGACCGAACTCGCGGTCCAGCGTCCGATCGACGCGTGTCCAGCGTTCGGTCACTGTTATTCAGTGAAATCCAACTCCATCACTTCACCAACTTCACCACCCTTGCTCAATTGTGTCAACCACCAAGTGTATCACCTTGTGCACATGTGTTAGCATATTTGCACGGACATTTTCAAGGGTGTTAGCACTCCACTAGATCCTAAATGCATATGCAGTGAGTTAGAGCATCTAGTGGCACTTTGACAACCGCATTTCGATACAAGTTTCACCCCTCTTAATAGTATGGCTATCAATCCTAAATGTTATCACACTCACTAAGTGTCTTGATCACCAAACCAAAAAGCTTCTAACCAATTATACCTTTGTATTGATCTTTTTGTTTTTCTCTTTCTTCTTTTCCAATCCTGAGCATTTGATCATTACTATGGCCATCACCATCTTGATCATCTTCACCTTCGCTCACCACTTGGAATGTGCTATCCTATCTCACGATCACATAGAGAAACAAGGTTAGCACTAAGGGTTTCATCAATTCACCAAAACCAAACTAGAGCTTTCAGGCGCCATCCTTGGTCGTGGAGCTTTCCCCCGATGGTGACAGAGAGTCATCCCATCACTGCTTGCCACTACCGTGCCTGTCTGTCCCGGCATAGCCCTCTGGTTCTGAAGTGGGCAAATCCTCAGAAGAGCATGAATCCTTAGATGATCTCGCCTATCATCAATTATTAAAGGAATCCCGTGAGGTCCAAGTGGTTTTGTCATCGACCAAGCTGAAAGCCAAGATGCTGCGCGGTGAGCTGGATGCTGCACGCAACACACTTCAAGCTTCCAAGAATCTGGCCTCCTAGGCGCGAGGCGAATTGGCGATCACTAATGAATAGGCCCAACACATGATGAACCTTACTGTGGTACTGAGCACGCGGGTCACCACCCTAAAGTAGTCCGTGCTAGCCACCTGTAATGTGGCCTTCCCTGTTGGAGAAGTGGATAATCTGTTCACCGCAAAGGAGCACCTCCGAGCCCTGTCTGCTTGCCTTCGAGCCGTGGTGACTGAAGCCATTTGTCAGGGTGCTACCATGGCGCTGGCTGCTGCCTAGCTACGGATTGGCACAGTGGTAAACCTTGAAGTGGCAAAGTAGGGGTTTCCACTGCATTTGATGGACGATGACATCACCTATTTGATCGAGAGTTTTGAGCCAGCCACCAACGCAGTCTTACCGAAGGTGGACGTGGATGAGATCCTCCATGCCAACCTTGACCCTTGATCTATGGGACATATCAGTAGTATTAGTAGTCATGAATAAGTTTGATCTGCTGTACACCCTTGCAAAATATGTGAACTCTTATTTGTATGTTGGTGTTAACTTTTGTTGAATTTTGTATTAGGCCTTGTTTGCATACATGTGTATCTACATCAATCCACATGTGTTGGCATGGAATGGAATGGAATTTAGTTTAATTCCACTCCAATCCACTTCAACATATATGGATTGAGACGAATACATGGACATCCTTGTTTGGATGCATGTGTATCCACTTCAATCCACATGTGTTGGAGTGGAATGGAATGGAATTTAGTTTAATTCCACTCCAATCCACTTCAACACATGTGGATTGAGATGAATACATGAGCATCCAAACAAGACCTTAGGTGGGTTAAGCTCTGTTGAGCGTGGTGTAGCTTAGGTCCTTTAGTCATTTTGTAGCTGGTTTGTAGCCCTTGTTGGTTGCTTTTCGCTGCAGATTTCTTTCTAGTTGTCTTTGATCTGATCTATAATATGTTAAACAGTCATGAGTGCCTTTGATCTATGTTGAAGCCAACTCATGTTTTTGATAAAATTTGTTGAACTTGAAAGAACCTTGCAGCGAGGAGCAAGTCTCACCTCAGTCTAATGCAGAGCAGAGGAGCCATTGGTGTTGAAATATTATTGCACACATAAGAAAGTCCAACCGCAAGTCTCACCTCAGTCTAGCAGAGTAGAGGAGCCATTGGTGTTGAAATGTTATTGCACACATAAGAATGTCCGACCTTTGTACATTTGAACGCATCTGACAGTATCCTCCGTAGTTTTCCTCGTCTTCCTATGATGCTTGTCAATGTGTCGTTAATGATTTTAAGTTTGGTGTTGATGGTGGATAACATCAACATTTTATATGTGAATAAACAAGAGAAATTGTTAAAGTACAAGAATATGCATAGGTCGAGGGTTTAAACTAACAAATTCCATGAGTTTTGGTGAATCTCTGTTTTTCGCAGGGTTATTCTAGAAAATGTAGAAAGGGGACCTAATTGAGAAAAAGGATGAAACTTGATCGTGACGAAGGATATGTCGTGATGAAGGATATGCTAGAAGACTATAGAAGACACCAGAAGGCAAGGGAACAAATGGGAGGACGAGGAGCTGCCAGGTGGGGCCAACCGGCCCCACCACCATGCCGACCAGCCCCCTGGGGGATTTCTCCACGAGCTTCTAGAGTATTCCTCCACCGCCTCCTAGGATCCATCTCCACCCTTCGTCCAAGTCGGTTTGATCCAAGGGCTCACGTTCAACCCATCGGGCTATATAAGGACCCCTGCTCCCCCCTGAGTCATCAAGTCATTCAAGATATTCGGTTGGAGATCAACTCATCCAGAGCCAACCCTAGTTCCTCAGAGTTCCTTTAGATTAGAGCTTAGGCAAGTTAGATTAGGTCCAGAGGGAGATCAAGCAACACTTAGATTTTTGACATTGGCAAGAGCATGGTGTTGACGGTAGATAAGTATCATTTTTAACCGTCAACATAGCATGAGAAATGATCTAAATACAAATACTATCTAGATATAGGGGTTACACTGACAGAATTCCACGAGTTTTGGTGAATATCTATTTCTGCAGGGAGTTATCAGGAAATAAGTAAAGGAGACCCACATGTCAGATTTACATAGAGACAAAGGGGCTATACATAACTTTTCTAGAATGTGGAAGATATGAGAAGACTCTAGAAACAAACGGGAGACAAAACGGGCCCATAGCAGGGCGCCCGCCCCTCTCCCTTGGGCGCCCGCCCCCTGTGGTGGCCAATCACAGTCAACCTCGCGGATTATCCCTCCACCGCCTTTGAGGATCAATAATAATCGTTCATCAAGGTCGGTTTGATCCAAGGGCTGTGGTGCTTCCTAAAGGGCTATATAAGCAAGGCCCCTGGCCCCAGGAGAAACCCTAAATTTCGAGCCAACACAAGAAGGAATTCATTATTCAGAGAAGCCCTAGAGCCACCATCTCAATTAGATCTCTAGTTTAGCATAGCTACATAGGATTAGAACTAGAAGGAGCCAAGCATTGCTTGATTTCCGGATCTGTCGGAGAATACTTGGTAATTCTCTCCTACTTTTGTATTTGTTCTTATATTATATTATCTAGTTCATCATTTGTATGAATATGACTTTAGTCTATTCTATCATATTGGATATGACTTTGCTCTATTTGCTTATGTTCTCAATTATATTGTTCTTAGTCTACTTTGATTATATGCTTGGCATAGTTCGATCAGATTTATATTCAAGTATAGGATCGTATAGCGCTTACTTATTGATATCATGGGTAAGTGGTAAACATTGTGTAGGCGTGGTGCCTATACCGTATTTACCTACGATTATACCCTATATTCCAGATCATGTGGTAGATCGCGGGAGTGACAGTCCTGTTGAGACTGTAGTCCACCTCCCGAGTATAGGGCAGGCAGAGCACAACTATTACAGGGAAGTTATGGCTATGTTCTATATCTTCCTTAGTAATATCACTATGCGTAGATATAACCTGTTCTTGCCATGATTGCCAAGTGTAATTGCACTAATCATCGTATGCTTTGACTTTATAGTTAGAATAACTTAGGATTATCCCGATAGTTCGTCCTAATCCATGCTAGTGCTATATATCTAGAGTAGTCTATTGAGATGTTTATCATTATATGGCTATGTGCTTATCAGTTATCTTTATTATCATTCATATATTATTTATCTTGTGACACTTACCCTGTATGAGAAGAGAGATAAAGACATGGTTATGCTCTCCATTAGCATATGCAGTATTGCTCATTGCTCATTATTCATTATCCTTAGCATCCCTTCCCAGTGGTAAAATATAAATAACGATACCTGGTTTACTCCTGGTTAAAATGCTACATCGGTATTATCTGTGCGCTTGCGGATTTCATATTTATTTCTAGAGGAGCATTTGCATTTATTTAATACCACATTTCTGGCATCATGCTGGGGATGACAACCTAGCTTAAGTGACGTTAAGAAATGCCAACAAGCATTTTTGGCGCCGTTGTCGGGGAAGGTTGAATTGCTATCCAAAGGATAATGAGCCATCACTTGCATCCACCAATGTGATCGAGAAACCATCATCTTTCTCTTCTCATACAGCCTTACCCTTGTCTTCTGTCTATTTTATACATCATATACAGGGTAATGTATGAGCAGGTTTGGCCGTCCAGATAATTTCATCGATAATCCAGAATTGTTATTCAGGAGTGCTAGAGCCAAGCTAAAGAGAGTTCAAGCAAAAACATCATCATCCCAGCTTGAAGCTCCACTCTCTAATTCAGAAGGCCAACCAAGCATATTTCAGAACTTAACACCAGAGTTCGACGCTATGGCAAATAAGTCACTCCGCGAGTTCTTAGCTCCAACTACAGCTAACATTCGTACTGGACCTGCGGCAGATATTGAGCAAAACTTTGAGCTAAAGCCGACGTTGATCAACATGGTACAAGCTAGCCAGTTTTGTGGGAAGGCACATGAAAATGCTAGTGCTCATCTCCGACACTTCCTGGACATCTACAACACTTTCACCATCAAGGATGTCCCCAGAGATGCCATACTACTTCGCCTCTTTCCATTCTCACTCTTGGGGAGAGTGAAGCAGTGGTTCTATGCAAATAAGGAGAAGAATACTACGTGGGCACTCTGTTCCACTAATTTCTTGGCGAAGTTTTTTTCCATGGGCAAGACAAATGCTCTTCGTGGGAAGATATCAAGTTTTCAGCAGCAATATGATGAGTCAGTCCCAGAAGCATGGGAGCGCTTTCAAGATTACATCCTAGAATGTCCTCATCACGGAATGGAGAATTGGCTACTTATGCAGACCTTCTATCACGGGCTCCCCAATAGCACCCGTGAGACTATGGATGCTGCCGCTGGAGGAGCATTTTTATCACTTACAGTCAATCAAGCCACAGCTCTTGTGGAAAAGATGGCATCCAACCAAGGTTGGAACAAAGAAAGAACTCAAACCCGCAAGAGAGGTGGAGGTATGCACCAATTGAAGGAGGTAGACATGTTGTCTGCCAAGATGGACCTACTTATGAAGAGGCTTGATGAGAGAGCTGGAGAGAAGAAGAAAGTCATGCACATTCATAATTCCCGCATGACTTGTGAAGAGTGTGGAGACACTGGGCACTCAGGAAGCAATTGCCTAGAGCTACAAGAGGATGTGAACTACCTCAACAATAATAGCAACTATTATCGTCCTCAACAGAATCAAGGTTGGAATCAGCAGCAGAGGCCTAACTACTCAGGTAATTATCAAGGTAATAATTATTTCAATCAACCACCTTTAAGAGAGTTAGTGCTTAATCAAGAAAAATTAATGGATAGCCTGTCTAAGAAATTAGCATCCAATGATAAAACATTAGAAACAATTAATAATAGAATGGATAATTTCTCTACTACCATTAAGAATCAGCTGAGTTTTAATAAGATGCTAGAATCTCAGTTGCAACAGCTTGCCAATATTGTTCCTGCTAACCAAGGTAAAATTCCGGGACAACCGGAAGATCTAGAAACTGCAAATCTTGTAGACATATTTAATGCAAGAAGTTATTGGAGTGACCCTATCTCTAAAGGATGGAACGACGAGACTCTACCGATTAAGAAAGGTGATCCAGGAAGACCTGTCATCCCGATCTCCATTGGAAGCGTGAACTTTAACGAAGTTATTTATGACTTCAGTGCAAGCGTCAATATCATGCCTAAGGTAATTTATGACAAAATGTTTAATTATCCTTTATTGTACATAACCATGTGCTTGCAGCTTGCAGACCAGTCACTTTGCTACACCAAGAGAATTCTAGAACATATATGTGTACGAGTGGGCAGCTTGTATGTTCCTGCAGACTTTGTAGTAATAGAGACAGGTGGTGATGAGAAGTCGCCCATCATTTTAGGACGACCATTCTTGAACACCGCTGGAGCTATCATGTACGCCAACACTGCCAAGATCTGTTTCAACATCAAAGGCAAGAGAGAGACCTTCTTCTTCAAGGACAAAGTGTTGCAGTTCCCTGCACACCCTCAACATTCTTATGAGCCAAGGAAGAAGAATAATCGGAGGAACAAGAACAAGAATAGGAAGCCACAATAGATGGAGTCAGTGAGAATGATCACTGCAGTCCACAGAGAGCATGATCATCAGCTCAAGTCCCCATATCTACTCAAGAGAGACGGCCCAGGTGTTCCAACCATTGAATGCACAATCAATAGAAGTTCCTTTCAGAAAGCTGTCTGTGACACTGGATCGGGTGTTAACATAATGGCCAAGGTAACTTATGAATATCTATATGGTACTATGCCTTTAGACCCAACCTATGCGTAGCTGCAGATGGCGGACCAATCATTTCGCTTCATGGACGGAATAGCGAAGAATCTCCCTGTGCAAATTGATGACCACTTCATCCCGACTGACTTCTTAGTCATCGATATGGGAGAAGATGAGTACGATCCACCAATCATCCTAGGAAGACCATTCCTAAGCACCACCAAGGCTATCATCTACCTTGCAACAGGAGAAGTACATTTCCAATTTCTCTCAGAAAAGGTACACCGTTATTTCAATAATAATTATATAGTTGATGAAGAACCCAAGAAGAACAGAACCAGAAGAAGGCGTCGCAACCGCACCTAGAAGAATCAGATCCCCAAGGATGGATGGGCTGACTATCAAGGAGAAGTATCAAGATATGAAGATCGATATCCTGAAGAAAAGATTTATCTTGAGAAGGAAGTTGTACCCCCAACAGAAAGTGAACCAGTTACCATGGAGAATAAAGAAGAGAAGATAGTGCAACCAATTCATTCCTCAAAGTCAACCTCACCAACAAAACAGGTATGGAAGGTAAAGGTAAATTCAAAGTCAGATTCAGCACAGTTAGAGGCATCACTCGATTCATCTGAGGTGCCCCAAAATATTTAGAGCAAATAAGAGGTTCTGTTCGGAGAACCCAAATCACCGAACGCCGCGCCAAGAGGTAACTTGGTAGTTATCAATATTTCCCTTTTTAGTTCTGCATTTAATTTTCCGCATCATATTTACTTTCCTTCATTATATGTTTAGTTATACTTTATTTCTGCATAGAAAAGAAAATAAATATGTTTCGCATTGCATTATAAAATTGCTAAGCCCCATGCAAATAAATTTGTGGCATTAAACCCATAAGTCTACTTGCTATGGTGGCATAAAAATAAAATAAAGAAGCATTTGTCATTTTATTTCTTGCATTATATAAAAATATGGTACAAGAGATCCTGCTAGAAAAGATACATCTGTTAAGAAGTTCTAGACGTTCAAGGCTTAGAGGTTTATCACTAACACTTAATCAAGTTCCACAAGATTTGTTGTCTATTTGAGCTTCATAGAATTTGAAGGAGCAAGGAAAGTAAACAGACAAAAAGAACAATTTGTTCCCTGTCGGAGCACGGTCTCAACAATCATCATCATAAGCACTCCGATGAGGGGAAGTACACCTTCATTGTCTGTCAAGCAAGACTATGTCAACATTCAGCTTGGGGGGAGAGCATCCCCTATGTATCCAACTAAGTATTTTTCTATCTACCTATTTATTTTTGTTTTGATATACGAAATAAAATAAAAAGATGCATAACCTATAGAAATCCAAATAAATGTTTTCTTATACATATATATGTTTTCTGTATAATCTTTAAGTTTAATAAATATAGGAGAGTGTGCTAAGTTTCATCTTTCTAAGTGAACCCCTAAAATAAACTCTTATATGGAAATGATGAATAGTTGCCCTACTATAATTCCTTTCAAGTACCTAGTTTTCAGTCTTGAACTCTTCCGAGTTTTGGATACAATTGTTTTGATTTAAGATTTGCTCTAAACCTAAACTTGTGGGTAGCAAATGCTTGATCTAAGTCTAGGTAGTTGACGGATATGATATGGGAATATTTTGAGCTGCTATCTATCATGTTCCTAGAGATACTAGAGTTCTGGAGAATTTATCTTTTGATATGACAACAACTCATACAATGGTGCAATAGAGATCTCATAATCCTCAATTTTAGTTTATATAAAATAGTTATTTCATGAAACAACGACCTATCTCACCTCCATATTTTTCCTCCATATCATAAAAAAATTACATAGTGATGATAAAAGTGTAGTTTACTCTTGTTATTATTTATATGGGCACACATGTATATCTTGTTTGTTGAGGTTGATAGATTCTATCTCATGTTTTATTAATAGATTAACCTTCCATTTGATTTTTTATTTTTAATTAATAGATTATCTAACGTGGATGTGGTGGTCATTGTTGACCTGATATTTTATTAATATCTAACCAATCAGATATTAGTTTTTTTGATCAACTGTAAATGTGAGTACATGAGATTTGTTCCCATGCATTTTTTAATTTCTTGAAGAATATTTTTCTATGCATATATCTGACCAATAAAATATTAGTTTTTTAATCAACTTTGAACGTGAGTACAGCAGATTTGTTCCCGTATGTTTTTTAGTTTCTTCATGAATATTTTTCTGTACGTTGAAGTTGTGGAGATTTTTTTCCCGTACATTTTTTCTTGAAGGATTTTTTCTGGTACGTCAAAGTTGTTTTTCAACCGTACAATGAGATATTAGCCTTTTTTCCTATATATAATTGTGAAGGTGGATAATTTTTATAAAACAAAATAGATCTAACGGTTAACGATAGTTGGAGTCTTTCGACTAATGGTTAGATGTTTCTGATTAATGTGAAAATTTCTAGCTCTAGCGCTTCTGGTGAGGATTAACGTGGAGGCTCCATTGGAGCCTCTAATTAATAATAGTAAGATATTAAAAATTATTAATATTTATAGTACATAATTAGTATTATTAAAAAGATCTTTGAATCTAGTTTTTTAATAAATTTATTTAGAGATACAAATGTTGCACGTATTTTACAAATTAATTTACGGCACGCACACCAATTGTGACAGTTATTTATGGACAAAGGGAGTATATGGTATTTAACGGTCTTTTTTTTCTTTTTTTTTTTGACAACAACGGTCTTATTAACCGGTCGACTTGCGCGGCGCGGCTTGCTCTTCCCGTGTTCCGGCCCCGTCGATTATTCACCCGTGCGTCTCAGTCTTCGCGCGTGCACGGTCCCTTTCCAGCCGAGAGCCTCGGGAGACCCAAACAACGACAACGGCGACGACCGACTGCTCCAAGTTCCGCGCCGTGCCAAGCTCCTCCGTCTGCTACACCTACTCGTACGTACTCTTCTTTGGTTAAAAAATACTTTGTGCTATTCCAGTATTCCTCGTAGTCTTTGGCTCTTTTGCTTTGATTTTCCCTAGCCACACTGGAGTGTTGACCATTGCTTGGCCGGCTGTCCTCCACGTCGCGGTGACCATGACGGGCAAAGATTTCGCGGACAGACACCATCACGGGCGAACAGAAAAACAGGACAAATTTAGAGAGGCTGTTACAGTGCTCTAGTATTTTGAGGAGTTTTGTTTTACTTTAGAGATTCTCTAAATTCTGCTTTTCTAAATCTATTCTACAGAATCTCTTGGAGATGCTCTGGAGTGATAGGGATGAGCTTCACTGCATATACTTTCGAAAACATATATTACATATATTACATAAATTAATCAAGAGATGGTGTCACATGGCCCCACGTAAGTTAAGTTTTTTTTTCTTTTTTGATAATCATGATTGTGTACGCACCTTGGACAAGTCACGGTTCGGAGATTTCCTGTCTCCTTCCCTGTTTTCAAGCCGAGAAACTTACTACCACTTGGAGCACTGAACTAAATTCTTATTCTACGCGCTTGCTTGTTAAGGTTGGAACTATCGATGATATGGATACAGGCCCCTCACCGCCCTGATATAAGCCCATTATTATCGGGATTTGCCGAGGTTGGCGAAGATGAGACCCACCCAAGTTAGGGTTCGCTACCGGATGTGGCGATCAATGGTGAGATTTCCTACCAAAGCCAAATATCATATTATATGTTGAAAACCTTCTACATATGCTACTTGTCTTTGTATTGACCTTTGTTAAATTTTGTTGACCCGTGTTGAGAATTTTATCATGGCCCCAAATACATGCTATACTTCTATACTGGAAGTAAGTAAAAACATGCATTTCCATTTCCACCAAATAAATACTCCTTGATTTCAAGCATGATCTTTCTCCATAATCCTTGCAAATGAGGCATGGGCTATGAAAAAAAGGTATTGAAAAGAAAAAAGAGAGAGAAAAAATGTAGACACAAGAAGGTCCATAGAACAAAGAGGAAAAGAAAGAGAAACATAGCCATGCTCTCAAATAATAGATGGAGAAAGAATCATATCATGCTAAGGAGTGATCATGATCACCAAGTTCCCACACACATGTACATCTTGATCTAGGGGTATGACATTTTCTCCATGGATCTATTGTTTGACTTAGCAATATATGCAATGCAATTGTGCTTTACTTTTATTCTACCCTAAGCTCCACGTAAGCCTACTAGAAGTAGGAAAGAAGGCGTGAGAATTCACACATCATTGAGCGATTTGAAAATACCATTTGAGGAAAAGTATGAGCTAAGTTTTAAATTGCAAAAATTACAAAAACTTCGAGTATGGTTCATGGGGGATAGTGACGGCTTCACTACTAGACAACACTGGAGCGTTGACCATTGCTTGGCCGGCTGTCCTCCACGTCTCGGTGACCATGACGGGCAAAGGTTTCGCGGACAGACGCCATTAGGGGCGAATAGAAAAACAGGACTATAGGAAATAATAAAGTTCGAAACTAAAGTTATCTCTATTGCTACGACACTAAATAAACCAGGAGGATTTGGGTCTAGTGCCATGACTCTAAGCCTGGCCTAAAAAAAATCCAAATATCAAATTTCGGTCCAATTTCTATCTTGCCATAGGCATGGCCCAGATGCATTCTTCTCCGAGCCCAAAACAAACTTTAGCGTGCCAGCGAGGCCAAATGGAGCAGGGGAGTACAAAGGGTAGGATGACGGTGGCTGGTCATGGCCATGGCCCATGGCCGGAGGAGAGAACAAAAGATCAGCATGCAGCTTGCTCCAGCCTTGCAGGATTGCAACAGGTATAAATATGCCCAATCCCCTCCTTGCTCTATTTCAATCCTGAACTCCCTAATCTTACGAGAAGATAATGGACTCTATTTGAGCTAGTCTCATTCACCACCCCTCTGAATCAGTTACTGAATTAAAAAAAAAACTCCAACTTTGATACCGGAGAACATACACACCTCAACTATTAAAACTAGAAAAAATAATCCTTTTAACCATTTCAAAGTGATTTCTTACGAGGTTTTTGCTGACGTGGCAGTGGGACCACCTGTTATTTGGTCTCTCTCTGTCCACTACATAAAAAGGTATAATTTTTTCATATGAAGTCATATGAATACAAACTTTAAATTAAAGTTGTAGAGCTCCATACCATCTATATAACTTTGTAGTTGATAACTTTTTATCTAATATATTGTAGAGACTTAAATATTCATTTTAGGTTATAACATTTTACAATTCAATCTTTGTTTTTTTTCAGAATGACCTCCGATATACACAGTTTATACCAAAGTTGTAATTTGTAGTAAGATCTATAATTTTATAATCGATAACTTTTTTATTTGATATAGTTTAGAGGCGAAATATTCATTTTAAGTTCTCTAACGTTGACGGGATGTTGATCTCGGATTTTGATGTTCTTTTCTTTTTGAAATTCAGCTAATGGATCGGTTTGTGCTGCTTTGTTGGCTCCTCTTGTGCCTCATCAAGCATTTGTCTGTCATGCTCAGCGCAACAGCAAGCTCTGCTGTGATTCTGTGAACCGTCCATTTCACGATCATTCCTGACCATTCGTTTCAACGAACGCGAGCCGATGACAAGAGCAGACGAGCCTACTACTCTCAAGAGGTTTGGCTCATCAAAATGAGTACGCGTTTCAATCCTTTTCAATCCATGTCCTCATTTTGAGCAGCCTCTCAATTCTCAAACCTTATCTCTCCCTCACCTGCCACCAGACGACAAAACGTTGGCATGTGAGCGCCACGTACGCCTCCACGCCGTACCCATGCAGCCTCCCGTCACGCCGCCGGTAGCCACCGGAGCAGCCACGCCGGCTCCGCCACCAGCCATCTACTCCCAGCCGTCACCATCACCATTAGCAATCGCATCGACAAAGACTGGCAGGCGGCAGCTGGTGGTGTCGTCGGGTCTGCTTGTCGCGGCCAGCAGTACTGGCAGTACCGCCGCCGGCGCGCGGGCTGCAAGAGAGGAGGAAGGAGCTTTGGCAGGGTACAGTGGGCCGCCGCTCAGTAGCGAATCCAGCTCAAGAAATGACCTAGGCCGAATCTAGCATGAGAAATCACGAAAATCCTAAAATTCCCAATTCAACGATGTCTGGGGACTGAGGACCCGCCGGCTGGCCGCCTAGGGACTTAGGACCAGCCGAGCGCCAGCGGCTTGGGCCTCGCGCCCTTACCACCGGCCAACTGGCTGCCTGCAGTGCTGGGCGGACGGACTGCTTCTGGGCCGGCCTGGACCCATGCGACCGCGGCCCATGACTCCTATACGCTCTGCCTCGCGGAAAAGAAAGAAGCGCCACACGTGTTGTAACACATGTGTTTTGCATCATTATAAAATTCACTAAAAAAATTGACTTTTTTTTAAAAAACTTTCCAACAAATTAAAACTTAACTAGTTTATCTTCCACAAAACCATTTTAAATAAAATGTTTTCCAAAACCCTTGCATCAAAACTCACCATATGCATTTAGGAACGATAGATGAGATTGCTTGAATGTTTGATTGCTTGAAATGCTTGATGGCTTGTGTGTATGTTTGCCTTCTGGAATTTAATTGCAGCACCAAAATAACTTTCCATAATTATAACTTGCACTCCTGACCTTTCCTTATAACAGTATATAATGCATCATAAATATAAACAATATTTAGCTATCTTCTCTGCTTAATTATACTAGCCATCGCATTGATAGATTTAATTGCCCTTCCTAATATTAGTTTACATTTAATCTCTATATATATGAAATCCTTGCTTCTATGATAGTTATGATATAATATATATAATATTTAGTTATACTAGAATATATTTTGAATACTAGTATTGAATTCTCTATTTAGTAATACGTTATAATGCATATATACATATACAGCATATACATGGTTAATTTATCATCCTTCTCAATTATATGCTAATTAATTCTTGTGCTTCGAAATACTTAGCGTATACACCATATATATATTAACCATGTCTTGTCCCCTTCTTAATTATCTAAGAATCAATGGAATCATACATACGTATAGGTATATATACATATACATGCATTGTTACACTTCCTATCTAATTTCTAATATTTACAAAAAATAGAAAATGAAACCACTACTGTGTATACTCTCCCTCTCCACCCGGGCCCAAGCTGCCCCTTTTCCCTGCTGCTCACCGACGCGACCAGCACAGCCCAGCGTCGACTCTGTGTACGCCGCGCCCTCCGTAGTTGAGCACGTGAAGCACGCTGCCGTGGTCGCCGGCAAATATCGGCAGCCTACTGTGCCCAACCGACTTTGTCTCTCGTCGCGACGCCAGATATTTTGCTATCTCCTCCCCGCGATTTCCGTCGACACGTACGCACTCGTGGAGGAGGACCCGCCATGGCGGCCAGCAAATATCTCCACGCCGGCAACTGACGTACTGTGCGCCACCGCCTTACCCGGCCTATAAAAGGCACCGACGAGCTCGCCGTGGGCGCCATGAACGAGTGGAGTCGAGCTTGAGCACATGGTGGGGATGTCAACGTTGTGGAGTCGCTGCCGAGCTCCCCGCGCCAAAGCAGCGGCAGATCCGGCAATCAAAATCTGTGGAGCCAGCTAGCAAGAGCTGTAAACCAAACCATATATATGCTACAGTAAATTTCTACTAATTTCTTCAAAAACTGTGGGGCCAGTGGCCCCACAGCTTACACATGCATCCGCCACTGCGCCAAAGCCGCCCGGCCACTGCCGCCGCAGCGACCGAACTGCAGAAGCCAAGGAGCTCACCAACGCCGCTCTGCTCTTCAGCTCCACCCGAGACCGAGCACCGCCGAGCTCGCCTCTTCCCGCTGGAGTCCCACCTCGCCGGAACCGAAACCGCCGCCGTCGGGCCAAAGCCGAGCGCCGCCCTACTCTGCTCCATCTCCTCCCCATCGTTGCCCCTTGCCGCCATGCTCTGCTCTTCTTCCCTCTCTCCCCCGCTCCGCTATCTCTTACTCCCTCGGTTGTATGGACGACGACGCTGCCGGCCCCTGCGCCCTCCGCCGACCGGCCACCGCATCGGAGCCGTGGCCACGAGCCGCCGTCGCCATGCTTCTCCTCTCCTCTCCACTCCTCTCTCCCTCTCCCTCCCTCTTGCTCTCTCTCTCTGTTTCTGGCTCGTTGACTGAACGGGCAGAGGATGAGGATGACGGGCATTGGCCCCGTGACCGAGCGGCCACATCACGTGAGCCACCCACCCCCTCTCTCTTTCTTTTCTATAGTTTGGGTCTTCATAGACCAAAGGGAAGGAGAAGGGAAGGAGAGGATAGGTCCATAGATCGGTGCATGAGTCCATGAGCGGTCAGTTCTGACCTCCAACTGGGGACCACCCGTCAGCCACTGGGCTCAGAAGAAAACGCTAGGTGCACACGGGGTACGTACACAGTAGATTAAAACGTAAGCATTTTAATTCTAGAAAAATTCCTAGAAAATTTCTAAATAAACTAGAGTAGCTCTAGATCATATTTAGATAGTTTCCGATCATATTGCATAGGTAGAAATAGTAGGATTATTTTGCATGCTTATTTTCATTCGCATTTAGCCGGTAGAATTTAATAATTTATAACTTGCTCATTTTAAATCCAAATCACATAATTCTTTAACTATAAATCATCTAAAATAAAATCCTAAATAATAACACACTTAACTAATTGTTGGTGCCCATTTAAATTCTAGATATGATTGATTTTCTTTTCTTTATTAAAATATTAATCCGTAGTTGCATTAATTAATTAATAACTCGTAGAAGCCTTACCCTATGGATGGAATTTCTTCACCCAAACATTACTTCAAATTGACATAATAATGATAACCCTAGATAGCAACCTATCACCTAATAGGACCAACCCAGGATCATTTCCTTCACTTTGGTTGCCCATGCTTGTTTTACATGTCTTGCTTGTTATTTTTCTTTTTTGTGTTTCTTGCTCGTCGATGCTAGACCGCGTAGGATAGAAGACATGGAGAGAACTCGATGGAACCCGATGGAGTCCAGAAGACAGGAACAGGAGAATCAGGATCTCAGAATAAGGATATAGTCGACAGCGAGCGGAGGCAAGTCCTAATCCCCACATATCTCCTACATTTTCATTCCTTTGCTTACTCCCCTTGTACCACCTCTACCTTTTGCTAGCCTCCACCATAACCCACCATACCCGACCCTACCAACTACTAATCTTAACGTATACTACTTATTAAATCCTCATTCATGGATTAATATTGTTTTATGATGAATTATGAGATTATTTATGATAATGTGATTTATGAGAAGGTATTGGTTACCTTGATGAGATATGAGAAATATGAACTTGAGGATAATAACTATGGAACTTAATTTGGTAAAATTGGACTAACCTTGACATGGGGCGAGTGAGGGGTATTTCACGTGGTGTGGATTACCCTTTTGGCAGGTTCGCCTGGTAAGGGTTCCTGTTGGGAGATACTCGCCTCGGTCACATAAGGACCGATTCATTTGCCATCTCGCCTAGCCAGAATTTCATACAGCCACATGTCTATATGGGTAGACTTGATCTCACACCCCGTTAGATAGAAGTATAATTTTCACTTGGAGGCCGGAGTGGCAACGGACTAACAGGAGAGGACACGGCTACTGTGTGATCTACCATGGTCTGATCGGCATGGTTGCTTTGTGGTCTTCCATGTAAAATTTATTGTTGTGCCGTGTGCGAGCACCCTTTTATTATTTAATCTGGATGCTATGTGATCATCCACCGGATGTTGTGTGATCATCCAACCACTCGATATTCTAGGATGTTGTGTGATCATCCTGATGCTTGTGGGTTCCGGTCCCTGAGTAGTCCGTGGTGGAATTATATGGAAATCTAAGGTAGCGCCCTCTCGGGTACGAGGTTTCGTTAGGCCTGTTTCTACCACCGTACATGGTTAGAGGCTGTGCCTATAATGTGGGGAAATTTGTACAACCTCTGCAGAGTTTTCTGAATCTATTCGAATAGCCACGTCCTTGGAATGGGCAACCGCTGGGATGAGGTCCCAAATGATTAGACTTCCACAACTATGATAATCTAGTCAGATGTATTTATGTTATGGTAACCTATAATTAACCCGGGAACTGGTGAGGATGGTAATACCCTGTCAGGGCCCAACCTATCTTTTATAATTACTTCGACATACCACTTTTACCTCCACCTTTACCACCAACCACCTCCACATATAGCCTTCCCGTCCATCTCTCTCCACCCAAAGTTAGGGCTTGCTGAGTACTTTATGTACTCAATCCTCCCCATTCTATGTTTTTAGGAGTCAAGCTGCAGGAGTACATACGAGGATGAAGCTATCGAAGCTACGCTAGGATGGGAAGACAAGAGTACATACGAGGACGGAGATGTACGATTTCGTAAAGGAGCTACTCGAGGACTACTAGGATAAAGATATAGGATCGAGTTTGGGAATAAGGTTTACGTCTGCACTCCAAGTTGCCTGTAGGAATGGAATCACGTTATTATAGGACCGCTGTATTAGAACTCTGATGTATATTATAAGGCCAATAGCCCAAGCTATGTAATATGAACTTTGTAATGCGTTTCCCTATCTATACCTCCTGTAAAGCAAAGACCCCACTAGCCTATTTCTCTTACTTCTCATTGCGCCATGTCAGCAAAATGATGTCATCCGCCCACTAAGTGATGTTATCCGCCCACTAAGCCTCATAAACGCAACAATTAATGGCACACCATCGTCCAGGACAGACGACGTCTTCTCACCTTCTTCTGCTGTTGTGCTGCATAACTGCATCTCTCCATTACATTGCATGTGCCGCTTTGTTTCATTTCCCAACAGTTTACTGCATGCTTCGCATAGTTATATGCCATAATGACCTAAGATGTGAAAATGCTTTCCCATTCGATCAAACTCTCTGATTTGTCTTCTGAGTTGCCTTCCTCCAGCCATTATAAGTACCTGCATCCTCACTCTCCCACTGGCCATCACATAACGTGATTTCAAGCGCCTTAACCTTCCCTATAAAATGGATCGTTCTCTCCAACCCTCCCGTCGCATTCTCGCGACTCTACCTCTGCTCCCTTCTCGCTTCTTGCCTTGGGCCTCGCGCCGACGTTGTCCCCGAATCTGCGCCGGTTCCTCGCCCCGCGCGCGCCGCAGCCGGTGCTGTTGCGAGTGCGGCCTCGCCGAAGCCCGCCGGGAGGTCACCGCCCGCGAACATGGCGCACGACGCCGAGCACCTGTCCTCGTGCCGTGCTCGGAGATGCCACAACGGAGGCACAGCACGACGTGCTCGGAGTCGGACGTGCTTGCTTCTCCACCCGGTGTCCGCAGTCCGCTGCTGCCTCCCCACACCGGCCGTCGCGCGCAACCCTCCTGTAGGCCGTCGCCAACGCCCTCCCCGCTTGCAGCATGCCTGCGCCGCCTCCGCGTGAGCCTGCTCAACCTCATGCTGTGTCTGACCGTGAGAATGAGCTTTTTTTTCTTTTCCAGTTTTTTATTCGATTGGGAGGATAAGGATGCTCAGTTAGAGAGCGTGGTCCATTCATGTGATTGTGACCGGTAGGCCCCACAGCTCCTAGATTCTATGGTCTAAAATTGCATTATGCATGCTAATTCATAGGCAACATACTATTTCATTCTCATGTATGCACGTTAATTATTTGATGAATATGTCAAATAAAATTATAAATTATGATTATTTTAATTTTAGAAAAGTAAGACCGCTCATGAGAATGTAATTAATTATGTATATATGGAGGCCTATATGTATTATAGCATGCATAAAACTGTCTACGCTGCTGATCAAAATAAGATATTTGTAATGTCTAACTTCACAAGATCTGTGCGCTCAAAGAAAAGAAAATTTGTTGTACACTTCGTATAAATGACACAAATATCTGTGCTTTATTTATGGTGCTGCTCCTCTGCCAATTTCTCTCCTGTAATTAATAGTCATTTCCAATTGCATTATTTCTCTTTGATTCCTCTCCCATAAAATTTATATAGCCATCAAACGTTCGTGTGCATGTTTACTGAGTGTTAGCTTCTATCTGATGAGATCATAGATGGTGTGTATTCGAATTCGTTTACTAAGTGTTTCATTTCTTTCTGAAATCATTTTAGAAATTTTCGTTCAGTACTACTTTACTTCGGAGTTCAGACATTATTTTCAATGATCTATACCATATATGTAAATGGATATAATCTCCACAATTGTGCTAATACATCTATACTTATACATCTTCTGATTCTTAGTAATTAACAATTTAACCTATTTATATTCCTACTTCATACCTGCGGCAACGCGCAGGGAATCCTCCTAGTTATTAATAAAAGTATGGTTTTCGATATCAATCTTGTTCGCTCTGTGCGTATCAGCTACTGATCTAGGGACTGATACGTGATGCACAATAGACCCTAAAGTAGGGGCTCGACAGGGTGGTATCAGAGCCATACCTGGACTGTAGGACAAAACCTTAGCATGGTCGTTAGATATGATTGTTCTTTCTAAAAATCTATTTTGAAGAACGTTGCTTATAGCCTTGTCTCTCACCTTGCCTTGACCTTCTATTCCAAAAATATAATTTATTTCACCTCTCTCACCCCCTTCAAAATATACGTGTAGTACCCGTAAGTTTAAAATAAAGATTAGGTTTTACAATATAAATTGCGAAATAATAATAATAGTAGTAGTAGTAGTAATAATTATTATAATTATACCACCATAGCAAGCTTTGCGCATAAATAGATGATGAACCTTGTTTGTTCAATATTTGATTTTCTTGTTTGTTCGAGTTACAACTACCCCTATGAATCTCTCTTCCCACCTTGTGTTTTCTCTCTTTCCTACCTTTTCTATTAGAAGTAGATCCTTCTCTTATCTTGTGCTCTTCAATCTACGAATAATTTCTGGAGGTTATACAAAGGAAGACAACTATCTAACATATTTTCAGAAGCTAGAAACTGTTGGAAAATAATTTTAGAAGACAAGAAGGAAATAAGAAATCAGCAGCTACCAGATTACTAAGTGTGCTAGTGCAGCCAGAAGCGTTTCGACCCAGTTAGCGACACCAATAGTTCGTTCCTTGTCGCACCAGAGCAACCTGAAAATATACACAGCATGCTGCGGGCGAAAGCCGTAGATTTCGCGCATGCCTCCACCGTCCATGCCACCGCTCAGTTTTCCTGCATGCTGGTACCGCCCCCTCAGCGTCACGTCACTGTCTCCCCCCACTGCACACCGCACCAAGCACCACCGCCCCACGACGCCGCTCGTGCTGTCACCTCACCGCCGAAAGCTGCTGCTGCTGTCCCCCACGACGCCGATTCCCTCGGCACCCGATGCTGCTCAATGCCGCCGATAATGGCGCGCACCCGCTCTCCTAACCCTGTCGTCAACCGTCTATAAAAGATGCCCTTGCTGCCCCTTCAGAAGCAAGACACCCCACTCTCAACACTGATCACCCACCTAAATCTCCTATTCAAGTGCCAACTTGTTCCAAAAAAAAGCCAGAAGTGTGTGCTGCAAGCTGAAGAAAAATATCAAGAAGAAGAAGTACGTCGTCAGAAGCTAGAAGTTGAAGCCTTCAAGATGCGCTTAGAAGAAGATGAACTCGCTAAAGCCCTTTTTGCTGTCCTGATCCCAACTCTGATAGCAACGATCATATTGTATGTCCTTATGATGCGCCCACTACCTTATGAGAAGCCTTGAGTTAATTATTGAAATCAGAAAAGTGGAACAAAAATCCGAGAGATCTTGTTGGTGCCAAATGTATTTCTGGGATTTTTGGGCTCAAGTCATTGAAAAAGAAAAGAAAAAAATGGGTGCAGTCAATACCACCATCACCAGCAGACCCTAGCCACCACATTTTTTAGGAATTACAGTAAGCTGCAAACCGACAAAGACCATTGCACAGTTGTCAAAACTACACCCCCGCCACAATGTCACACTGTACAAGTGGAACCCATCCCCACTCCCTTTCCTTCCCCCGCACACCTCAAGCCCTAGCCAAAGGCGGTCAAAGCGTCTCGCACAAGCCTCACCCTGACTCCTTACAAAAGAAGGAACCCCTCCGCTTTTTAACACCACCCAACGCTCTCTGAACCATCCCACTACCAGCCTTTCTCCTCACTTGAGCAAAAGCCCTCACAAAGAGCAGCTGCATCCATCAGTCTTCCACCTACAAACCACCACTCGATTCCTCTCACGCCCACAAAAATGGCAGAAGGAGTTTGGTCCAGCAGCTACTGCCTCCACACCGAAGGTTTTCCTAAGCTTCTGTACGCCACCATGCAGAGACTTGGAATCCAAGAGCACCCTGAGTATGAAGGCCGTGAGTATGAAGAACATGGCACTGAGCGCTGTGAAGTCACCATCTACATCACAAAGAGTGATGACTGCCCCGACTAGATGGAGCTTGGAGCATGACTGCAACTGGTTTCGCTTCGCTGACACATACCAAGCTGTCGCACGCAAAGCCCTGCGACACCTGTGCCAGATCTACGAAGAGCCCATTGTCCGTACACCCATGAGATTCTTTCCGCCCCTGGAGAAGAACCAACCGGTTTGGATCGCCCACATGGAAGCCCTGCAAGGACAAGAAGACAACCCCACCATGAAGTACATGACAATCTACCTGCTTGCCCTCGACGAGCAACATGACAGGCAGGCCTCGGAGTTGAGGAAGTGCATTCACGGAGCAGAAGAAACTGAAATCTATGCCAGGAACCTCCACGTACAACTTGCAGAAGCACAAGCCCAAGCAGCCGCCGCCAGGAGCCGTGAGACTGCCATTGTCGAAGCCCTGAAGGAAGCCGAAGACCGCCACACCCAGCAGTTGAAGGACGCTTATCTCGTCACTAGAGCCAAGAGAAGGATGTTTGCCTTCGAAGGATAGGAGCCCATTGAAGAGCCCATGGCTCCGCAAGTTAATATTTCGGGTAATTTATCAGCTAACAATATGAAATATCCTTCTTTCATAAAGCTTGGTGCATTTTCATTTGATATAAGGCAAAACATGATGAAGGAAGGAGATATATCTTCTACAGCTATGATGTCAACCAAGCTAATTTTCCATGGAGTTAATTTGCGCAAGCAATATGAGAAGCAATTCGTGCAGATTGGTTCCATGCTTTGTGGGATCAAGTCGGACTACACATCAGGTGCTACGTATTTTAATCCAAGTTGAATGATGATCGGTGCTCTTTATTGAGGATAGCTAAACTCCCTATTGGAGCTAGAATATTTAATTCAATTTATAGTGTACGAGAGTAGTATTCAGGTCACATTCCATATTAGCCATTTGTTTAATTAGCTAAGTCCGGTTTGATTGAGGTCCAGTCAGCCACGGATGGTTCCTGCATGCATGTGTGCTGGTCGAAAGTCCGACCAGGAGTCCTGGTGTCTGTGCCTGCGAGCACATGTATGGCCTAGGGCCGGCTGTGTAAAAATTAGATTGGATTTTATTTAGGAGTTATTCCTCATCGAGCCGCCGCTCGTGAAACTCTAGCGGGTTTTGATCCGGATCCTCACGGATTTGCATGGAGTGCGTGATCAAGCTGCTATAGCTTGGGTACGTCGCTTGGAATTCTCTGAGTTCCCTATCTTCTGATCGTGGTCGTCAAGGCTGCGGGTGGAAGGAGTTATTTAGGGTTTGATTTCCATTATATGTAAGCTGATCCCTTCGTCTATCAATAATATTATCTACTGTTGCTTCGTTGCTTGAAGTGATCACGTTGGAATTGTCCACTATCCTATTTGAGATTAATATAATATTTGTTGTTTGGCTGTTACTACGGAGTACTACTTGTTTCTTGGAGTTTTGGGTCGTAAGTGGATTCTGTTGGTTAGTTGATCTGAGTTCTGTGACCACGGCTTGACTTCTGTTTTCGAGAGGATCACTTTGTTTGTCTAGTCGTTTCCAATCTGCTCCATATTGATTGATAGATCGTTGACACATCATAGTACATATATATCCTCCGGTCCTTTGCCTGAAGAATAATTTGAGATAATACTTGTGTCTGATTTTTGTACCGTGAAAGATCGGGCAAACATTTGGACATCGTAGGCGTGTCGTCATCGGTTGGTATCGGAGCACGGATGAGGACACACCTACGATGTCTAAATGTTTGCCCGATTTTTCACGGTACAAAAATCAGACACAAGTATTATCTCAAATTATTCTTCAGGCAATATATATATATATATATATATATATATATATATATATATATATATATATATATATATATATATATACTATGTATGTGTCGACGATCTATCAATCAATATGGAGTAGATTGGAAACGACTAGACAAACAAAGTGATCCTCTCGATAACAGAAGTCAAGCCGTGGTCATAGAACTCAGATCAACTAACCAACAGAATCCACTTACGACCCAAAACTCCAAGAAACAAGTAGTACTCCGTAGTAACAGCCAGACAACAAATATTATATTAATCTCAAATAGGATAGTGGACAATTCCAACGTGATCACTTCAAGCAACGAAGCAACAGGAGATAATATTATTGATAGACGAAGGGATCAGCTTACATATGATGGAAACAAAACCCTAAATAACTCCTTTCACCTGCAGCCTTGACGACCACGATTAGAAGATGGGGAACTCCGAGAATTCCAAGCGACGTACCTAAGCTGTAGCAGCTTGATCACGCACTCCACGCAAATCCATGAGGATCCGGATCAACACCCGCTAGGGTTTCACTAGCGGCGGCTCGATGAGGAATAACTCCTAAATAAAATCCAATCTAATTTTTACACAGCCGGCCCTAGGCCATATATGTGCTCGCAGGCACAGACACCAGGACTCCTGGTCGGACTTAGTCGGTTCGACCAGCACACATGCATGCAGGAACCATCCGTGGCTGACTGTACCTCAATCAAACCGGACTTAGCTAATTAAACAAATGGCTAATATGGAATGTGACCTGAATACTACTCTCGTACACTATAAATTGAATTAAATATTCTAGCTCCAATAGGGAGTTTAGCTATCCTCAATAAAGAACACCGATCATCATTCAACTTGGATTAAAATACGTAGCACCTGATGTGTAGTCCGACTTGATCCCACAAAGCATGGAACCAATCTGCACGAATTGCTTCTCATATTGCTTGCGCAAATTAACTCCATGGAAAATTAGCTTGGTTGACATCATAGCTGTACAAGATATATCTCCTTCCTTCATCATGTTTTGCCTTATATCAAATGAAAATGCACCAAGCTTTATGAAAGAAGGATATTTCATATTGTTAGCTGATAAATTACCCGAAATATTAACTTGCGGAGCCATGGGCTCATCACCCATAATTTTGGAAGGGATCCCAATCATACCCCAAGGAAGACGGATGGACGCTGTAGGACCATCAGCTCCTTCACCCACAGAAGCCTCTCATGAAGTTTTAGAGATAGAGCCTCTCCTTCCCCTCACTCAGCCACCACTAAGAGATAACGCAGATCCTTCCCTCAGTCCAGCAGAAGGACCACAGGAGCCCCGGAATGAAGCCGTCCAGTCCGATGAAGTAGACTAGTTGCTCCCACGGGATATGTACTCGTAGCCTAGTTGTGCATTTTCCTCCTGTTGTGCTCGAAGCAGTCTGTGCTTGTTCGTGGTCCTATGATAATCATCCTGTCTTCTAGTAAAATAATACATTCACCCCTCGTGATGACAAAAGAATAAATAGGAGTGCACCTAAATCATGACATTCTACGCGGAAGTGAGAGATAGCCACAAAATAACCGGCTCAAAAAATTTCTTCCTGAATAGTCAATGTCTAATCTGGTACTAATAAAAAAATAATAGAAGACTTAAGGCTAAATCTTCTAAGTGGGGTAGACCCGGACCCCTATTCAGGAATATAAGAGTCACTAATCAAGTGGAGAGAAAACAAGTTAAGCAAGCTACTGAAGGTGCAAGCTTTTGGATGAGAAATGGAATCCTAAGATGAGAAATGGAATCCTAAGTTCACAGTTATTGTTGCTCAAAAGAAAAAAAAAATCAAGACGCTGGCACCATAAATCCAGAGGATTTGAAGAAAATTAAACAATAGAGGTCTAAATCATCTAAGTGGGGTAGCTCAGCAACCCAAAAAGAAAAATAATAAATAAATAAAGTTGAATGATGGTGTGCATATTTTGGAAAAAACACTAGAAGATCGAATCCTCTAAGTGGGGTAGCCGAAGACCTGGAAATTGGAATTTCTTAGGGATTAGAAAGACAGAAGATTTGGGCTGAGTGACTACTAATATTATAAGAAAAGGGCACCAGGAAAACATGAGCAGAGATGGATTTGATTCACTTAGCCTTCAAGTGTCACCGCAAGCAATGTATGACAATGGTGACCTACTGTAAATGAGAATAGGATTTATGAAGACCGAAGAATTCGCGGGAGATAGTCCAGAAAGAAAAAAAGAAGAAGAAGAAGGAACTGGGATCATTCTCTAATTTCTTTTCTCCCTCACTAGTTTCTTCTCTCTGACTAGTTTCTCCCTCCAGTCTATTTGAATCTCGGGGACGAGATTCTTCTAAGTGGGGTAGATCTGTAACACCCTGTGTTTTGCATCATTATAAAATTCACTAAAAAATTGAACTTTTTTAAAAAAAAACTTTCAAACAAATTAAAACTTGACTAGTTTATCTTCCGCAAAACCACTTTAAATAAAACGTTTTCCAAAACCCTTGCATCAAAACTCACCATATGCATTTAGGAAAGATAGATGAGATTGCTTGAATGTTTGATTGCTTGAAATGCTTGATGGCTTGTGTGTATGTTTGCCTTCTGGAATTTAATTGCGGCACCAAAATAACTTTCCATAATTATAACTTGCACTCCTGACCTTTGCTTATAACAGTATATAATGCATCATAAATATAAACAATATTTAGCTATCTTCTCTGCTTAATTATACTAGCCATCGCATTGATAGATTTAATTGCCCTTCCTAATATTAGTTTACATTTAATCTCTATATATATGAAATCCTTGCTTCTATGATAGTTATGATATAATATATATAATATTTAGTTATACTAGAATATATTTTGAATACTAGTATTGAATTCTCTATTTAGTAATACGTTACAATGCATATATATACATATACAGCATATACATGGTTAATTTATCATCCTTCTCAATTATATGCTAATTAATTCTTGTGCTTCGAAATACTTAGCGTATACACCATATATATATATTAACCATGTCTTGTCCCCTTCTTAATTATCTAAGATTCAATGGAATCATACATACGTATAGGTATATATACATATACATGCATTGTTACACTTCCTATCTATAATTTCTAATATTTACAAAAAATAGAAAATGAAACCACTACTGTGTACACTCTCCCTCTCCACCCGGGCCCAAGCTGCCCCTTTTCCCTGCTGCTCACCGACGCGACCAGCACAGCCCAGCGTCGACTCTGTGTACGCCGCGCCCTCCGTAGTTGAGCACGTGAAGCACGCTGCCGTGGTCGCCGGCAAATATCGGCAGCCTACTGTGCCCAACCGACTTTGTCTCTCGTCGCGACGCCAGATATTTTGCTATCTCCTCCCCGCGATTTCCGTCGACACTTACGCACTCGTGGAGGAGGACCCGCCATGGCGGCCAGCAAATATCTCCACGCCGGCAACTGACGTACTGTGCGCCACCGCCTTACCCGGCCTATAAAAGGCACCGACGAGCTCGCCGTGGGCGCCATGAACGAGTGGAGTCGAGCTTGAGCACACGGTGGGGATGTCGACGTTGTGGAGTCGCTGCCGAGCTCCCCGCGCCAAAGCAGCGGCAGATCCGGCAATCAAAATCTATGGGCTAGTTAGCAAGAGCTGTAAACCAAACCATATATATATGCTACAGTAAATTACTACTAATTTCTTTAAAAGCTGTGGGGCCAGTGGCCCCACAGCTTACACATGCATCCGCCACTGCGACAAAGCCGGCCAGCCACTGCCGCCGCAGCGACCGAACTGCAGAAGCCAAGGAGCTCGCCAACGCCACTCTGCTCTTTAGCTCCACCCGAGACCGAGCACCGCCGAGCTCGCCTCTTCCCGCTGGAGTCCCACCTCGCCGGAACCGAAACCGCCGCCGTCGGGCCGAAGCCGAGCGCCGCCCTACTCTGCTCCATCTCCTCCCCATCGTTGCCCCTTGCCGCCATGCTCTGCTCTTCTTCCCTCTCTCCCCCGCTCCGCTATCTCTTACTCCCTTGGTTATATGGACGACGATGCTGCCGGCCCCTGCGCCCTCCGCCGACCGGCCACTGCATCGGAGCCGTGGCCATGAGCTGCCGTCGCCATGCCTCTCCTCTCCTCTCCACTCCTCTCTCCCTCTCCCTCCCTCTTGCTCTCTCTCTGTTTCTGGCTCGTTGACTGAACGGGCAGAGGATGAGGACGACGGAAATTGGCCCCGTGACCGAGCGGCCACATCACGTGAGCCACCCACCCCCTCTCTCTTTCTTTTCTATAGTTTGGGTCTTCATAGACCAAAGGGAAGGAGAAGGGAAGGAGAGGATAGGTCCGTAGATCGGTGCATGAGTCCATGAGCACAGTGCGGTCAGTTCTGACCTCCAACTGGGGACCACCCGTCAGCCACTGGGCTCAGAAGAAAACGCTAGGTGCACACGGGGTACGTACACAGTAGATTAAAACGTAAGCATTTTAATTCTAGAAAAATTCCTAGAAAATTTCTAAATAAACTAGAGTAGCTCTAGATCATATTTAGATAGTTTCCGATCATATTGCATAGAAGAAATAGTAGGATTATTTTGCATGCTTATTTTCATTCGCATTTAGCTGGTAGAATTTAATAATTATAACTTGCTCATTTTAAATCCAAATCACATAATTCTTTAACTATAAATCATCTAAAATAAAACCCTAAATAATAACACACTTAACTAATTGTTGGTGCACATTTAAATTCTAGATATGATTGATTTTCTTTTCTTTATTAAAATATTAATCCATAGTTGCATTAATTAATTAATTAATAACTCATAGAAGCCTTACCCTATGGATGGAATCCCTTCACCCAAACATTACTTCAAATTGACATAATAATGATAACCCTAGATAGCAACCTATCACCTAATAGGACCAACCCTGGATCATTTCCTTCACTTTGGTTGCCCATGCTTGTTTTACTTGTCTTGCTTGTTATTTTTCTTTTTTGTGTTTCTTGCTCGTCGACGCTAGACCGCGTAGGATAGAAGACATGGAGAGAACTCGATGGAACCCGATGGAGTTCAGAAGACAGGAACAGGAGAATCAGGATCTCGGAATAAGGATATAGTCGACAGCGAGAGGAGGCAAGTCCTAATCCCCACATATCTCCTACATTTTCATTCCTTTGTTTACTCCCCTTTTATGATGAATTATGAGATTATTTATGATAATGTGATTTATGAGAAGGTATTGGTTACCTTGATGAGATATGAGAAATATGAACTTGAGGATAATAACTATGGAACTTAATTTGATAAAAATGGACTAACCATGACATGGGGCGAGTGAGGGGTATTTCACGTGGTGTGGATTACCCTTTTGGCAGGTTCGCCTGGTAAGGGTTCCTGTTGGGAGATGCTCGCCTCGGTCACATAAGGACTGGTTCATTTGCCATCTCGCCTAGCCAGAATTTCGTACAGCCACATGTCTATGTGGGTAGACTTGATCTCACACCCCGTTAGATAGAAGTATAATTTTCACTTGGAGGCCGGAGTGGCAACGGACTAACAGGGAGGACACGACTACTGTGTGATCTACCGTGGTTTGATCGGCATGGTTGCTTTGTGGTCTTCCATGTAAAATTTATTGTTGTGCCGTGTGCGAGCACCCTTTTATTATTTAATCTGGATGCTATGTGATCATCCACCGGATGTTGTGTGATCATCCAACCACTCGATATTCTAGGATGTTGTGTGATCATCCTGATGCTTGTGGGTTCCGGTCCCTGAGTAGTCCGTGGTGGAATTATATGAAAATCTAAGGTAGCGCCCTCTCGGGTACGAGGTTTCGTTAGGCCTATTTCTACCACCGTACATGGTTAGAGGCTGTGCCTATCATGTGGGGAAATTTGTACAACCTCTGCAGAGTTTTCTGAATCTATTCGAATAGCCACGTCCTTGGAATGGGCAACCGCTGGGATGAGGTCCCAAATGATTAGACTTCCACAACTATGATAATCTAGTAAGATGTATTTATGTTATGGTAACCTATAATTAACCCGGGAACTGGTGAGGATGGTAATACCCTGCCAGGGCCCAACCTATCTTTTATAATTACTTCGACATACCACTTTTACCTCCACCTTTACCACCAACCACCTCCACATATAGCCTTCCCATCCATCTCTCTCCACCCAAAGTTAGGGCTTGCTGAGTACTTTATGTACTCAATCCTCTCCATTCTATGTTTTTAGGAGTCAAGTTGCAGGAGTACATAAGAGGATGAAGCTATCGAAGCTACGCTAGGATGGGAAGACAAGAGTACGTACAAGGACGGAGATGTACGATTTCGTAAAGGAGCTACTCGAGGACTACTAGGATAAAGATATAGGATCGAGTTTGGAAATAAGGTTTACGTCTGCACTCCAAGTTGCCTGTAGGAATGGAATCATGTCATTATAGGACCGCTATATTAGAACTCTGATGTATATTATAAGGCCAATAGCCCAAGCTATGTAATATGAACTTTGTAATGTGTTTTCCTATCTATACCTCCTATAAAGCAAAGACCCCACTAGCCTATTTCTCTTACTTCTCATTGCGCCACGTCAGCAAAATGATGTCATCCGCCCATTAAGTGATGTTATCCGCCCACTAAGCCTCATAAACGCAACAATTAATGGCACACCATCGTCCAGGACAGACGACGTCTTCTCACCTTCTTCTGTTGTTGTGCTGCATAATTGCATCTCTCCATTACATTGCATGTGTCGCTTTGTTTCATTTCCCAACAGTTTACTGCATGCTTCGCATAGTTATATGCCATAATGACCTAAGATGTGAAAATGCTTTCCCATTCGATCAAACTCTCTGATTTGTCTTCTGAGTTGCCTTCCTCCAACCATTATAAGTACCTGCGTCCTGTCTCTCCCACTGGCCATCACGTAACGTGATTTCAAGCGCCTTAACCTTCCCTATAAAATGGATCGTTCTCTCCAACCCTCCCGTCGCATTCTCGTGACTCTACCTCTGCTCCCTTCTTGCTTCTCGCCTTGGGCCTCGCGCCGACGTTGTCCCCGAATCTGCGCCGGTTCCTCGCCCCATGCGCGCCGCAGCCGGTGCTGTTGCGAGTGCGGCCTCGCCGAAGCCCGCCGGGAGGTCACCGCCCGCGAACATGGCGCACGACGCCGAGCACCTGTCCTCGTGCCGTGCTCGGAGATGCCACAACGGAGGCGCAGCAAGACGTGCTCGGAGTCGGACGTGCTTGCTTCTCCACCCGGTGTCCGCATTCCGCTGCTGCCTCCCCACACCGGCTGTCACGCGCAACCCTCCTGTAGGCCGTCGCCAACGCCCTCCCCGCTTGCAGCATGCCTGCGCCGCCTCCGCGTGAGCCTGCTCAACCTCATGCTGTGTCTGACCGTGAAAATGAGCTTTTTTTTCTTTTCCAGTTTTTTATTCGATTGGGAGGATAAGGATGCTCAGTTAGAGAGCGTGGTCCATTCATGTGATTGTGACCGGTAGGCCCCACAGCTCCTAGATTCTATGGTCTAAAATTGCATTATGCATGCTAATTCATAGGCAGCATACTATTTCATTCTCATGTATGCACGCTAATTATTTGATGAATATGTCAAATAAAATGATAAATTATGATTATTTTAATTTTAGAAAAGTAAGACCGCTCGTGAGAATGTAATTAATTATGTATATATGGAGGCCTATATGTATTATAGCATGCATAAAACTGTCTACGCTGCCGATCAAAATAAGATATTTGTAATTAACAATTTAACCTATTTATATTCCTACTTCATACCTGCGGCAACGCACAGGGAATCCTCCTAGTTATTAATAAAAGTATGGTTTTCGATATCAATCTTGTTCGCTCTGTGCGTATCAGCTACTAATTTAGGGACTGATACGTGATGCACAATGGACCCTAAAGTAGGGGCTCGACAGGGTGGTATCAGAGCCATACTTGAACTATAGGACGAAACCTTAGCATGGTCGTTAGATAGGATTGTTTTTTTCTAAAAATCTATTTTGAAGAACGTTGCTTATAGCCTTGTGTCTCACCTTGCCTTGACCTTCTATTCCAAAAATATAATTTATTTCACCTCTCTCACCCCCTTCAAAATATATGTGTAGTACCCGTAAGTTTAAAATAAAGATTAGGTTTTACAATATAAATTGCGAAATAATAATAATAGTAGTAGTAGTAATAATTATTATAATTATACCACCACAGCAAGCTTTGCGCATAAATAGATGATGAACCTTGTTTGTTCAATATTTGATTTTCTTGTTTGTTTGAGTTACAACTACCCCTATGAATCTCTCTTCCCACCTTGTGTTTTCTCTCTTTCCTACCTTTTCTATTAGAAGTAGATCCTTCTCTTATCTTGTGCTCTTCATTCTACGAATAATTTCTGGAGGTTATACAAAGGAAGACAACTATCTAACATATTTTCAGAAGCTAGAAACTGTTGAAAAATAATTTTAGAAGACAAGAAGGAAATAAGAAATCAGCAGCTACTAGATTACTAAGTGTGCCAGTGCAGCCAGAAGCGTTTCGACCCAGTTAGCGACACCAATAGTCCGTTCCTTGTCGCACCAGAGCAGCCTGAAAATATACACAGCATGCTGCGGGCGAAAGCCGTAGATTTCGCGCATGCCTCCACCGTCCATGCCACCGCTCAGTTTTCCCGCACGCTGGTACCGCCCCCTCAGCGTCACGTCGCTGTCTCCCCCCCATTGCACACCGCACCATGCACCACCGCCCCACGACACCGCTCGTGCTGTCACCTCACCGCCGAAAGCTGCTGCTGCTGTCCCCCACGACGCCGATTCCCTCGACACCCGATGCTGCTCAATGCCGCCGATAATGGCGCGCACCCACTCTCCTAACCCTGCCGTCAACCGTCTATAAAAGATGCCCTTGCTGCCCCTTCAGAAGCAAGACACCCCACTCTCAACACTGATCACCCACCTAAATCTCCTATTCAAGTGCCAACTTGTTCCAAAAAAAGCCAGAAGTGTGTGCTGCAAGCTGAAGAAAATATCAAGAAGAAGAAGTACGTCGTCATAAGCTAGAAGTTGAAGCCTTCAAGATGCGCTTAGAAGAAGATGAACTCGCTAAAGCCCTTTTTGCTGTCCTGATCCCAACTCTGATAGCAACGATCATATTGTATATCCTTATGATGCGCCCACTACCTTATGAGAAGCCTTGAGTTAATTATTGAAATCAGAAAAGTGGAATAAAAATCCTAGAGATCTTGTTGGTGCCAAATGTATTTCTGGGATTTTTGGGCTCAAGTCATTGAAAAAGAAAAGAAAAAAATGGGTGCAGTCAATACCACCATCACCAGCAGACCCTAGCCACCTCATTTTTTGGGAATTACAGTAAGCCGCAAACCGACAAAGACTATTGCACAGTTGTCAAAACTACACCCCCGCCACAATGTCACACTGTACAAGTGGAACCCATCCCCACTCCCTTTCCTTCCCCCGCACACCTCAAGCCCTAGCCAAAGGCGGTCAAAGCGTCTCACACAAGCCTCACCCTGACTCCTTACAAAAGAAGGAACCCCTCCGCTTTTTAACACCACCCAACGCTCTCTGAACCATCCCACTACCAGCCTTTCTCCTCACTTGAGCAAAAGCCCTCACAAAGAGCAGCTGCATCCATCAGCCTTCCACCTGCAAACCACCACTCGATTCCTCTCACGCCCACAAAAATGGCAGAAGGAGTTTGGACCAGCAGCTACTGCCTCCACACCGAAGGTTTTCCTAAGCTTTTGTACGCCACCATGCAGAGACTTGGAATCCAAGAGCACCCTGAGTATGAAGGCCGTGAGTATGAAGAACATGGCACCGAGCACTGTGAAGTCACCATCTACATCACAAAGAGTGATGACTTCCCCGACTAGATGGAGCTTGGAGCATGACTACAACTGGTTTTCGCTTCGCTGACACATACCAAGCTGTCGCACGCAAAGCCCTGCGACACCTGTGCCAGATCTACGAAGAGCCCATTGCCCGTACACCCATGAGATTATTTCCGCCCCTAGAGAAGAACCAACCGGTTTGGATCGCCCGCATGGAAGCCCTGCAAGGACAAGAAGACAACCCCACCATGAAGTACATGACAATCTACCTGCTTGCCCTCGACAAGCAACATGACAGGCAGGCCTCAGAGTTGAGGAAGTGCATTCACGGAGCAGAAGAAACTGAAATCTATTTCAGGAACCTCCACATGCAACTTGCAGAAGCACAAGCCCAAGCAGCCGCCGCCAGGAGCCGTGAGACTGCCATTGTCGAAGCCCTGAAGGAAGCCGAAGACCGCCACACCCAGCAGTTGAAGGACACTTATCTCGTCACTAGAGCCAAGAGAAGGATGTTTGCCTTCGAAGGACAGGAGCCCATTGAAGAGCCCATGGCTCCGCAAGTTAATATTTCGGGTAATTTATCAGCTAACAATATGAAATATCCTTCTTTCATAAAGCTTGGTGCATTTTCATTTGATATAAGGCAAAACATGATGAAGGAAGGAGATATATCTTCTACAGCTATGATGTCAACCAAGCTAATTTTCCATGGAGTTAATTTGCGCAAGCAATATGAGAAGCAATTCGTGCAGATTGGTTCCATGCTTTGTGGGATCAAGTCGGACTACACATCAGGTGCTACGTATTTTAATCCAAGTTGAATGATGATCGGTGCTCTTTATTGAGGATAGCCAAACTCCCTATTGGAGCTAGAATATTTAATTCAATTTATAGTGTACGAGAGTAGTATTCAGGTCACATTCCATATTAGCCATTTGTTTAATTAGCTAAGTCCGGTTTGATTGAGGTCCAGTCAGCCACGGATGGTTCCTGCATGCATGTGTGCTGGTCGAACCCAATGTCTTCGACTAAGTCCGACCAGGAGTCCTGGTGTCTGTGCCTGCGAGCACATATATGGCCTAGGGCCGGCTGTGTAAAAATTAGATTGGATTTTATTTAGGAGTTATTCCTCATCGAGCCGCCACTCGTGAAACTCTAGCGGGTGTTGATCCGGATCCTCACGGATTTGCGTGGAGTGCATGATCGAGCTGCTACAGCTTGGGTACGTCGCTTGGAATTCTCTGAGTTCCCCATCTTCTGATCGTGGTCATCAAGGCTGCGGGTGGAAGGAGTTATTTAGGGTTTGGTTTCCATTATATGTAAGTTGATCCCTTCGTCTATCAATAATATTATCTACTGTTGCTTCTTTGCTTGAAGTGATCACGTTGGAATTGTCCACTATCCTATTTGAGATTAATATAATATTTGTTGTTTGGCTGTTACTACGGAGTACTACTTGTTTCTTGGAGTTTTGGGTCGTAAGTGGATTCTGTTGGTTAGTTGATCTGAGTTCTGTGACCACGGCTTGACTTCTATTATCGAGAGGATCACTTTGTTTGTCTAGTCGTTTCCAATCTGCTCCATATTGATTGATAGATCGTCGACTTATATATATATATATATATATATATATATATATATATATATAAGTCGACGATCTATCAATCAATATGGAGCAGATTGGAAACGACTAGACAAACAAAGTGATCCTCTCGATAACAGAAGTCAAGCCGTGGTCACAGAACTCAGATCAACTAACCAACAGAATCCACTTACGACCCAAAACTCCAAGAAACAAGTAGTACTCCGTAGTAATAGCCAGACAACAAATATTATATTAATCTCAAATAGGATAGTGGACAATTCCAACGTGATCACTTCAAGCAACGAAGCAACAGGAGATAATATTATTGATAGACTAAGGGATCAGCTTACATATGATGGAAACAAAACCCTAAATAACTCCTTTCACCCGCAGCCTTGACGACCACGATTAGAAGATGGAGAACTCCGAGAATTCCAAGCGACGTACCCAAGCTGTAGCAGCTTGATCACGCACTCCACGCAAATCCGTGAGGATCCGGATCAACACCCGCTAGGGTTTCACTAGCGGCGGCTCGATGAGGAATAACTCCTAAATAAAATCTAATCTAATTTTTACACAGCCGGCCCTAGGCCATATATGTGCTCGCAGGCACAGACACCAGGATTCCTGGTCGGACTTAGTCGAAGACATTGGGTTCGATCAGCACACATGCATGCAGGAACCATCCGTGGCTGACTGGACCTCAATCAAACCGGACTTAGCTAATTAAACAAATGGCTAATATGGAATGTGACCTGAATACTACTCTCGTACACTATAAATTGAATTAAATATTCTAGCTCCAATAGGAAGTTTAGCTATCCTCAATAAAGAGCACCGATCATCATTCAACTTGGATTAAAATACGTAGCACCTGATGTGTAGTCCGACTTGATCCCACAAAGCATGGAACCAATCTGCACGAATTGCTTCTCATATTGCTTGCGCAAATTAACTCCATGGAAAATTAGCTTGGTTCACATCATAGCTGTAGAAGATATATCTCCTTCCTTCATCATGTTTTGCCTTATATCAAATGAAAATGCACCAAGCTTTATGAAAGAAGGACATTTCATATTATTAGCTGATAAATTACCCGAAATATTAACTTGCGGAGCCATGGACTCATCACCCATAATTTTGGAAGGGATCCCAATCATACCCCAGGAAGACGGATGGACGCTGTAGGACCATCAGCTCCTTCACCCACAGAAGCCTCCCATGAAGTTTCAGAGATAGAGCCTCTCCTTCCCCTCACTCAACCACCACTAAGAGATAACGCAGATCCTTCCCTCAGTCCAGCAGAAGGACCACAGGAGCCCCAGAATGAAGCCGTCAAGTCCGATGAAGTAGACTAGTTGCTCCCACGGGATATGTACTCGTAGCCTAGTTGTGCATTTTCCTCCTATTGTGCTGGAAGCACTCTGTGCTTGTTCGTGGTCCTATGATAATCATCCTGTCTTCTAGTAAAATAATACGTTCACCCCTCGTGATGACAAAAGAATAAATAGGAGTGCACCTAAATCATGACATTCTACGCGGAAATGAGAGATAGCCACAAAATAACCGGCTCAAAAAATTTCTTCCTGAATAGTCAAGGTCTAATCTGGTACTAATAAAAAAATAATAGAAGATTTAAGGCTAAATCTTCTAAGTGGGGTAGACCCGGACCCCTATTCAGGAATATAAGAGTCACTAATCAAGTGGAGTGAAAACAAGTTAAGCAAGCTACTGAAGGTGCAAGCTTTTGGATGAGAAATGGAATCCTAACATGAGAAATGGAATCCTAAGTTCACAGTTATTGTTGCTCAAAAGAAAAAAAAATCAAGACGCTGGCACCATAAATCCAGAGGATTTGAAGAAAATTAGACAATAGAGGTCTAAATCATCTAAGTGGGGTAGCTCAGCAACCCAAAAAGAAAAATAATAAATAAATAAAGGTGAATGATGGTGTGCATATTTTGGAAAAAAACACTAGAAGATCGAATCCTCTAAGTGGGGTAGCCGAAGACCTGGAAATTGGAATTTCTTAGGGATTAGAAAGACAGAAGATTTGGGCTGAGTGACTACTAATATTATAAGAAAAGGGCACCAGGAAAACATGAGCATAGATGGATTTGATTCACTTAGCCTTCAAGTGTCACCGCAAGCAATGTATGACAATGGTGACCTACTGTAAATGAGAATAGGATTTATGAAGACCGAAGAATTCGCGGGAGATAGTCCAACAAGAAAAAAAGAAGAAGGAACTAGGATCTTTCTCTAATTTCTTTCTCCCTCACTAGTTTCTTCTCTCTGACTAGTTTCTCCCTCTAGTCTACTTGAATCTCGGGGATGAGATTCTTCTAAGTGGGGTAGATCTGTAACACCCTATGTTTTGCATTATTATAAAATTCACTAAAAAATTGAACTTTTTTTTTTAAAAAAAAACTTTCAAACAAATTAAAACTTGACTAGTTTATCTTCCGCAAAAACCACTTTAAATAAAACGTTTTCCAAAACCCTTGCATCAAAACTCACCATATGCATTTAGGAAAGATAGATGAGATTGCTTGAATGTTTGATTGCTTGAAATGCTTGATGGCTTGTGTGTATGTTTACCTTCTGGAATTTAATTGCGGCACCAAAATAACTTTCCTTAATTATAACTTGCATTCCTGACCTTTCCTTATAACAGTATATAAGGCATCATAAATATAAACAATATTTAGCTATCTTCTCTACTTAATTGTACTAGCCATTGCATTGATAGATTTAATTGCCCTTCCTAATATTAGTTTACATTTAATCTCTACTAGTAAATGTGCCCGTGCATTGCAACGGAGTCCCAATATATATAGGAATCAGACATGAGTAGCTCTGACTCATATCAGCACATGTAATGAGTCCGAGTCACATACATAATGAGCAAGGCGCAACCAATATGTATTGGAATCGGACTCTGCATTTATCATTGCCAAATGGGAGTTGTTCCAGTTAAGTATGTGTCATAAAATATGTTCGCCATATACGGATACTATAAGGGCCCATTTGGTTTGGGTGCGTTAAAGTTTAACTCCCATCACATCAATGTTCCCTCAAATGCATGGAGTACTAAATGTAGACTAATTGCATGCATGTCGGCACAGATTAGGAGTAATTTACGAGACGAATCTATTAAGCCTAATTAGTTCAAGATTGGAAACTTTTTGTCAAATAAGACGAAAGTGCTACAGTGTTTGTTAAACTTTAACACCCAAACCAAACGGGGCCTAAGTATCAGATACACTATTCTATGAGAAATAGTGACAGGACACATCTAGGATTTTTTTTAATAATAATAACTACATTATTTATGAATCTCAAATGCTTCTCTGCTTGTCGAAATCTTTGATTCCACCTATTATCCAAAGTAAATAGCTTCTTATCATAGAATAAAATCTTTTATACTCGAGATTGCAGTACTTGCAGCGCCATACGTTATTGCCTCCTAAAAACCTTCTCTAAAAACACATGTTTTTATAATGGATTCTTCTTCTTTTGTTGGTCGTCAACTTAAATTGGAGCATGTTTCATGCAGAGACATCAACTCATATTAAAAGGTTAAAAAAAAGAACAAAATTTCAGATGGAAGCACATCACAAATCAGTGAATCATCACATGATGAATATTGATTATTGAATAAAAGTAAACTCTAGCGATGCTATTGCTTGCCAGCTAGGACCTGGGACCAGGGATTGCTAGACTTGGAGGAGGCACCGCCTAATTGCATCATCACCGGCCGCTCGCTGCTCCGCTTGCGCTCGGAACTGGGGCGCGAGGCTGCAGAGCGTCACCGCCGGCCGCTTGCTGCCCTGCTCGTGCTCGGAGCTCGGGCGTGCGAGGCTGCAGCCTGCAGCTGTAGAAGTAGGGGCCACCGGGCTAGGAGCTGGGAGAGCCGAAGAGGGTGGAGCAGCAGCCGCTCGTCGCTCGACTGTTTCCTCGACTCGTCGGTTTGCTGCCAGCAGCTCCCTGCCCCACCGCTGGGCTTGGCCGACATTCGCCACCCTCCGGCCACCGGTCGCCAATGGGAGTTGGATCGGGAGTCGCAGGATGCGGCGTGGTTCTGCTAGCGGCCAGGGGAAGGATAGATTACGGGGTAACTCTAACTCACGCGTGGAAGGAAAGTTGGGCCGTTTTGCTTTCATGGACCATATCCAATTGATCCAGCTATGTTCGAACCCGTACGTATCCAAAATTTGCAGTACGGCCTGGATACGTATCTGATGCATATATGAGGCGTATAAGCATTGTAACTGACTCCGTCTCTGGTACTACATGTAATCTTGGTTCATGAGGAGTCTTACATCTTACACAGAGTTTGATATATTTGGATTAGTATCAACCTAGTCTTACATGTAATCTTAGTTGAGTAGGAGTCTTACTTACATCTTACGCGGAAATTTTGCCTCTTTATTATTAGGTATAGATATAGATATATATGAAATCCTTGCTTCTATGATAGTTATGATATAATATATATAATATTAAGTTATACTAGAATATATTTTGAATACTAGTATTGAATTCTCTATTTAGTAATACGTTATAATGCATATATATATACATATACAGCATATACATGGTTAATTTATCATCCTTCTCAATTATATGCTAATTAATTCTTGTGCTTCGAAATACTTCGCGTATACACCATATATATATTAACCATGTCTTGTCCCCTTCTTAATTATCTAAGAATCAATGGAATCATACATACATATAGGTATATATACATATACATGCATTGTTACCCTTCCTATCTAATATTTACAAAAAAATAGAAAATGAAACCACTACTGTGTACACTCTCCCTCTCCACCCGGGCCCAAGCTGCCCCTTTTCCCTGCTGCTCACCGACGCGACCAGCACAGCCCAGCGTCGACTCCGTACGCTGCCGTGGTCGCCGGGAAATATCGGCAGCCTACTGTGCCCAACCGACTTTGTCTCTCGTCGCGACCAGGGCCGTCTCTATAATTTTAAAGGCCCTTGGGCAAATATGCTCGTCGCAAGGGCCATCTAACTAATTTTTAATATGACGATGAAAGTATATAATATGAAAAATAATTTACAACATATGTTTAGTTTGTAAAAGATAACAATAGTATAACGAAAGGACTGAAATAACAATATAATAACTATTATGATTGCCTAAAAACAATAATCCTTTAGTGCTTTGTAAAATAATTGTTTTTGATATTTGTTGATGCAAAATCTTCAAGAACTGTACCGAGATAGATGGTTTTCAATGGACAGTTAGATGCTCGCGGTCCTGCTTCTCGCACTCGCACGTCTGCAGTTGGCGACGGGTGGCGGGGCGTTCAGCACTCTGCACTCAAGCGATTGGACGAGTTGTGATGCTTTGGGTTAGACATCGGATAAGATTGCAAGAAAGACAAACTATGTCAATCGAAAATAGGAAACGACGCTGGCCTCTCCTAAACTGAAGTGCTAAATATATAAACCTTAAACACTTTGGCTATATATTTCTACAACATACATATATACTCATGGGCCCCTGGCTTGGGCCTCCGGCGGTCGCACCACTTGCCCACCCCTAGAGACGGCCCTGGTCGCGACGCCAGATATTTTGCTATCTCCTCCCCGCGATTTCCGTCGACACGTACGCACTCGTGGAGGAGGACCCGCCATGGCGGCCAGCAAATATCTCCACGCCGGCAACTGATGTACTGTGCGCCACCACCTTACCCGGCCTATAAAAGGCACCGACGAGCTCGCCGTGGGCGCCATGGACGAGTGGAGTCGAGCTTGAGCACACGGTGGGGATGTCGATGTTGTGGAGTCGCTGCCGAGCTCCCCGCGCCAAAGCCGCCCGGGCACTGCCGCCGCAGCGACCAAACTGCAGGAGCCAAGGAGCTCGCCAACGCCGCTCTGCTCTTCAGCTCCACCCGAGACCGAGCACCACCGAGCTCGCCTCTTCCCGCTGGAGTCCCACCTCGCCGGAACCGAAACCGCCGCCATCGGGCCGAAGCCGAGCGCCGCCCTACTCTGCTCCATCTCCTCCCCATCGTTGTCCCTTGCCACCATGCTCTGCTCTTCTTCCCTCTCTCCCCCGCTCCGCTATCTCTTACTCCCTCGGTTGTATGGACGACGACGCTGCCGGCCCCTGCGTCCTCTGCCGACCGGCCACCGCATCAGAGCCGTGGCCACGAGCCACCGTCGCCATGCCTCTCCTCTCCTCTCCACTCCTCTCTCTCTCCCTCCCTCTTGCTCTCTCTCCCTCTGTTTCTAGCTCGTTGACTGAACGGGCAGAGGATGAGGACAACGGGCATTGGCCCCGTGACCGAGCGGCCACATCACGTGAGCCACCCACCCCCCTCTCTCTTTCTTTTCTATAGTTTGGGTCTTCATAGACCAAAGGGAAGGAGAGGATAGGTCCATAGATCGGTGCATGAGTCCATGAGCACAGTGCGGTCGGCTCTGACCTCCAACTGGGGACCACTCGTCAGCCATTGGGCACAAAAGAAAACGCTAGGTGCACACGGGGTACATACATAGTAGATTAAAAGGTAAGCATTTTAATTCTAGAAAAATTCCTAGAAAATTTCTAAATAAACTAGAGTAGCTCTAGATCATATTTAGATAGTTTCCGATCATATTGCATAGGTTGAAATAGTAGGATTATTTTGCATGCTTATTTTCATTCGCATTTAGCCGGTAGAATTTAATAATTTATAACTTGCTCATTTTAAATCCAAATCACATAATTCTTTAACTATAAATCATCTAAAATAAAACCCTAAATAATAACACACTTAACTAATTTTTGGTGCCCATTTAAATTCTAGATATGATTGCTTTTCTTTTCTTTATTAAAATATTAATCCGTAGTTGCATTAATTAATTAATTAATAACTCGAAGAAGCCCTGCCCTATGGATGGAATCCCTTCACCCAAACATTACTTTAAATTGACATAATAATGATAACCCTAGATAGCAACCTATCACCTAATAGGACCAACCCAGGATCATTTCCTTCACTTTGGTTGTCAATGCTTGTTTTACATGTCTTGCTTGTTATTTTTCTTGTTTGTGTTTCTTGCTCGTCGACGCTAGACCGCCTAGGATAGAAGACATGGAGAGAACTCGATGGAACCCGATGGAGTCCAGAAGACAGGAATAGGAGAATCAGGATCTCGGAATAAGGATATAGTCGACAACGAGCGGAGGCAAGTCCTAATCCCCACATATCTCCTACATTTTCATTCCTTTGTTTACTCCCCTTGTACCACCTCTACCTTTTGCCAGCCTCCACCATAACCCACCATACCCGACCCTGCCAACTGCTAATCTTAACATATACTACTTATTAAATCCTCATTCATGGATTAATATTGTTTTATGATGAATTATGAGATTATTTATGATAATGTGATTTATGAGAAGGTATTGGTTACCTTGATGAGATATGAGAAATATGAACTTGAGGATAATAACTATGGAACTTAATTTGGTAAAATTGGACTAACCTTGACATGGGGCGAGTGAGGGGTATTTCACGTGGTGTGGATTACCCTTTTGGCAGGTTCGCCTGGTAAGGGTTCCTGTTGGGAGATACTCGCCTCGGTCACATAAGGACCGGTTCATTTGCCATCTCGCCTAGCCAGTATTTCGTACAACCACATGTCTATATGGGTAGACTTGGTCTCACACCCCGTTAGATAGAAGTATAATTTTCACTAGGAGGCCAGAGTGGCAACGGACTAACAGGAGAGGACACGGCTGCTGTGTGATCTACCATGGTCTGATCGGCATGGTTGCTTTGTGGTCTTCCATGTAAAATTTATTGTTGTGCCATGTGCGAGCACCCTTTTGTCATTTAATCTTTATGCTATGTGATCATCCACCGGATGCTGTGTGATCATCCAACCACTCGATATTCTAGGATGTTGTGTGATCATCCTGATGCTTGTGGGTTCCGGTCCTTGAGTAGTCCGTGGTGGAATTATATGGAAATCTAAGGTAGCGCCCTCTCGGGTACAAGGTCTCGTTAGGCCTGTTTCTACCACCGTACATGGTTAGAGGCTGTGCCTATCATGTGAGGAAATTTGTACAACCTCTGCAGAGTTTTCTGAATTTATTCGAATAGCCACGTCCTTGGAATGGGCAACCGCTGGGATGAGGTCCCAAATGATTAGACTTCCACAACTATGATAATCTGGTAGGATGTATTTATGTTATGGTAACCTATAATTAACCCGAGAATAGGTGAGGATGGTAATACCCTGCCAGGGCCCAACCTATCTTTTATAATTACTTCGACATACCACTTTTACCTCTACCTTTACCACTAACCACCTCCACATATAGCCTTCCCATCCATCTCTCTCCACCCAAAGTTAGGGCTTGCTGAGTACTTTATATACTCAATCCTCTCCATTCTATGTTTTTAGGAGTCAAGCTGCAAGAGTACATACGAGGATGAAGCTATCGAAGCTACGCTAGGATGGGAAGACAAGAGTACGTATGAGGACGGTGATGTACGATTTCATAAAGGAGCTACTCGAGGACTACTAGGATAAAGATATAGGATCAAGTTCGGGAATAAGGTTTACGTCTGCACTCCAAGTTGCCTGTAGGAATGGAATCATGTCATTATAGGACCGCTATATTAGAACTCTGATGTATATTATAAGGCCAATAGCCAAAGCTAGTAATATGAACTTTGTAATGCGTTTCCCTATTATTAATAAAAGTATGGTTTTCGATATCAATCTTGTTCGCTCTGTGCGTATCAGCTACTGACTGATCCAGGGACTGATACGTGATGCACAGTGGACCCTAAAGTAGGGGCTCGACACGTGTCTACCGTCTTTGGCTCTTCGTTGCAGACTCCGGCAACCTCACGCCCTCGCCAGCTCCGAACTCCAGGGGTTGGGGATAAGATGCCCGGCGTAGGGGACCTAGGGCGGCCGCCCTAGCTCACCCTAGTGGTGGCTCCGCCTCTGCCGCCGCTGGTGGTGAGGAGGCGGAGCACACGGCAACCTATGTGACCTTGTCATCATTGAGCCCAGAAGGACCTCTCCTGGGATAGGTCATGGCTTGTTTGCCCTCTAGTTCAACCTATGTGACCTTGTCGTCATCAAACCCATTCCTAACCCTAGAAGGTTAACATAGTCTATGCTCGATCATGTGCCAACCACACAGCTCTGACTATAGGAACCCTGTCTTATCTCAAGCAATGATGTTGTACGTGTTGTCCACTTCACATCCCTCTTGGCCCTACCCATCAACTTATAACTCACCCCAAATCACCAACATCATCTCTCTCCCATTCATCTCACCAATCTTATCACACTCTCTTTAAGCAATAACAAGAGAGAAAGGTGAATAATGGATAAAATATTAAAGGAAGTCCATGCTTGAATGGAGAAGAAGATGAAGCTCAATACCGTTATCCCTGGACCAATTCCAAGCATAAGATTGTAATATCCCCCTATCAACTCCTTGATCCCATCTTAGTCCCTAATTCACACGTTCAAGCATGAAGGAGATGCTCCTCCCAAGTTCCTTCCAATCCTGAAAAAGACATCCTCCTCATGGGTGACATAGAAGTTTAAGAAGATGAGCATGAGCTTGTGACCTCAGATTTCCAGATCTTAAGAGATGATTTCCTCACCACTTCTCTCAATCTTGATCAACAAATCCACACCTAGAATCAAAGTTCAAAAAGGGGACGCCTCATCCCTACCTAGGCGCACCTAATCGCTGGGCGACGTGTCTCGCCTGACCTATGGGGGTAGGCAGACTCCAAGGTGGGCGTAGCGTCTAGGCTAGTAAGGCGGCGCCTCGGCATGATTGGGCAGCGCTGAGGCGGGCTAGGCGGCGCCTGGGCGGACAGCGCGGGTGAGCCGTGTGAAAATTTAGCCGCCGCAGAAGCGTGTGCGTAAAGCTAGCATTGGGCCCGCACGCGGGCACAAGAAAAGAAAGGGAGCGCGCAGATGGAATCGTGCGGCAGAGTATAAGATGGAAAGAAGCCGTCGCACCCACATCTTCTCTCCGCCAGTCACGCCCCTCACCGCCAGGCTGCTCCTCCCACTGGTCGCGCTCATCCCCACCGGTCTGTTGCTAGAGCTCCCGCTGGTGGCTTGCCGTCCCCACCGGTACTGCTCCAGCTATCCGCTCCCCTCCCCGTCGGGTGGCTAGCCGCCTGCACGACTGCACCAACCAGCCGCTGCCCTCCCTTGTTTGGTTGCAGGTAGCCAGGTACCCTGCCTTCCCCTGCTCAGCTGCTGTTGTCTACTCTACTCACTGCCTCCTCTGTCCTCTATCCTCTGAATGAATCTGAATGTATCTTGTATGCCTAATCTGAAGATAGAGAGGCTAATCTATCCTCTAAATCTGAATGTATGCATACTCTGATTCTCTGAATGTTAGATTGTTAGCTAATATGTTTACTCTGAAATCTGAATGCATGCTGTCATTTGGTAATATTGCTGTCACTTGTTAATTGTTATTTGCTCTGAATGCCTAATCTGAATGCATGAATGCCTGACTGTTACTCTGAATGCCTAAATGTAGGATGTGTGATTGATTATTTTAGCTGATTTGCTACATGTATGTATTGTCTAAATGTTCACTGAACTCTAAATGTGTTGTCACTGAAATCTGAATGTATGTATAGGATGTCGACAACAAAGGTTGCACTTGAAACTGAGGGAGCGAACACTGAGGGAGCGAATCTCCTGAGAAGGAATTTGGATGATGTGGGATGGGAATATGGGGTTCTTGTTGATGCTAACAACAAGGACAAGGTGAAGTGCAAACTCTGTGACAAGGTGATGCAAGGAGGGATTTATCGGTTGAAGCAACATGTGGCCCATGAAGGAAAGAATGCGATGAAATGCAAGGCCAGAACACCGGAGGCTCTGGAGGCTAAAGAGAAGTGCAAGAAAGCACTAAAAGATGCAAAAAGGAAGAGAGAGGAGAAGACTATTCGTGAGCTAGAACTTAGAGAGGAAGTGAATGTTTCTGGGTTAGAGGTGGAGAGTCAGAGGAAGTCACTTGTATTGGAAGTTCAGAGCCTCACAAATTAGGACCCATTGACAAATGGACACGTGCTATTGATCCTAAAGCAACCAAATCTGAATCTTTGACTCAACAGAAGCTGAATAAGGAGCTTAGGAAAGAAAGAACACATGGGGGGTGCATAAATATATTGCAAGATGGGTCTATACACATGGTATTTTCCTATTTTGTATTTATATTTCAGAATTCATTAGATGTTATTATGGCTTTACTGAACACTAATTAACCTTCTTTTTTTAACATTGACAGCAATACCATTCAATGCATGTGACAATGATGAGTTCAAGCAAATGGTTGAAGCAATTGGATAATTTGGGGCTGGACTTGAACCTCCAACTCAGTATGATCTGCAAGAGAGATTGCTGGAAGAAGGATATGCAAGAACCAAGAGTTTGCTGCAAGAACGTGAAGCCGAGAAGCTGAAGAATGGGTGCTCTATTATGACGGATGCTTAGTTAGATAGGAAGATGAGAAGCATAATGAACCTGTGCACTAATTGTACTGATAGAACCAATTTTATCAACTCAAAAGATATATCAGATGTGTCACACAAAAGTGAAGTCATCTTTGAACTAGTGGACAAAGCAATTGAAGACATTGGTCCAGATAATGTGGTGCAAGTAGTGATAGACAATGCCTCTAACAACATGGGAGCAAAGAAGCTATTGCTTGAGAAGAGACCTCAGATCTTTTGGACCTCTTGTGCAACTCACACAATCAACTTGATGCTCCAAGGAATTGGCAACATGGCTCGGTTCAAGAAGGTGACTGACCAAGCAAAGGCATTCTCCATATTTGTCTATGGGAACACAAGAACATTGGAGTGCTTGAGGTACTTCACAGAGGGTGAAAGCTCTATGTTTAGTGTTGGTAATTAGTGACAATGCCTAAGTACTAATCCTATGCCTAAGTTGTATGTAGCATATGAGGATTAGTACATTCCAAGGTTGGTGGCAAGATGGACATGGTGATCATGACGGCCACACTTGGATTTGGACGCAACTGTACGTGATCAAGGCAAAGGTATATGCTTAAGGGTTGTGTTTTAGTAACCAAGACACCTAGTGGGTGTGGTTACATTATAGGATAGATAGTCGTACTATAAAGAGGGGAATGACGCGGCTATTGAACTCCTAAGTGCCTCTAGGTGTGCATTTCATAATCATATGCATTTGGATAGAACTAATAACACCTCGAAAAATGATTGTGAAAATGCTAACACACTCGCACATGACGTGATCACTTGGTGGTGTTAGCACATTTGCGAAGGCGGTGGAGTTTGAGTGGTAGAGAGGGTTTGGGGTCCTCTCTCCCTCCCGCCCAGCTTGCTCGGCGGGATTCATGCGTTTTCGAGGAATTGAAACGCCTATTTTCCACTACGCCGGAAGTCGGAAATCAAACGGAAGCAAACGGAGGCAAACCGAGGTCACAAAGGTGACCGGACGCTGGACCGGACGCGGTCTCTGTTTGACTGGACGCGTCCGGTCAGTGTTCAGCGTCTGCGTGTGTTTCAGCTTTTTGATCGGATGCGCAGCGCGTCCCGTCACAGTCGACCGGACGCGTCCGGTCGTTGAGGGAGCTTACTGGACTCCAATCGGACGCTGGCACTGTGGCGTCCGGTTAGTTCTGCAGCGCGTCCGGTCGCTGTTTCGTTGTGCGCTACTAAGGCTTGACCAGTGCGTCTGGTCCGTTACAGGACCAGCGTGTCCGGTCGAGCTTCGCGCGTCCGGTCGTTGCGTGGAGCGCGTCCGGTTGGTGCTTCGCGAAAGTAGCCATTGTGTGATCGGCGCGTCCGGTCAGTTAGACCAGCGCGTCCGGTCAGCGCGACTTCAGCTGTTTCAAGTGACTAACGGCTATATTCGAAGGGGTACGTCTATAAATACTCGTTGGCCGGCTCAAAGCTCTACCTCTTGGACATTTGACATACTTGTGAGCACTTTGAGCTAAGCAACTCCCCTCCCACTCATCTCTCTTGCTTCTTTGCATACTCGAAGTGAGATTGAGTGATCCAAGTGCATTTGCATTGTGAGATTGCATCTAGTTGGCACTTGGTGGTTGATTTGCTGTGGAATTCTTTTTTCTCTTGGTGGTTGCCGCCACCTAGACGGCTTGGAGCAGCTTGGAGGCGTTGGCAAGAGTTGGTGATTGTTCTTGGCCACCTGCAGTGATTGTGAGGGGTTTGTGCCTACCTCGGCGAAGCGCCAAAGGCAACATTAGTGGATTGCTCGTGTCATTTGCAACCTTTTGCCATTTGGTAGGTTCTTGTGGCGCCTTTTGAGAGGCTCGGTGTGTGACCGATTAGCCACCGAACCACGTGGTGAAGAGGGACACAACGGGGACTAGCGTGCCGGCAAGCACGTGAACCTCGGGATAAATCTTGTGTCATCACTTCCATATTGTGATTGATTGATCCCGGTGTTCGGTTGTCTTAGTATTCATTGTTAATCATATTGGTTGGCTCAATACTTCGCCTCTCGGTGAAACTCTCCTAACTCAACTCCGCATTACCTTCTTAGTTACATTTGCTAGCTAGTTAGCTTTGCTAGAGTAGCTCTTTTGTGTAGCTTGCTAGTTGTAGTTTCCTTCTCGGTTTGACTTGTGCGGTTGAGTGCAAATTTACTAGAATTGTGAATTGGATAGGTGTCTTGCAAACACCCCGTAAGCTAAGCAAAACACGCATCTCGCTATTTGTTATATTGATAAACTTGTTTAGCTTGTCTTTGTAGAAAGTTTTAAAAGGCTATTCACCCCCCTCTAGCCATCAAGACCTTTTAAGTGGTATCAGAGCCGTGGTCACCGTTTGTAAGGCTTAACAACCTCGGTGTAAGATGGCTCAAGTTGTGTTCAAGCATGTCGGGGGCAAGCCTCCATTCTTTGCTGGTGTCTCATCTTTTGATCATTGGAAAAGAAAGATGAAGCAATATCTTGGCTCTATTAATGAGAAGGTTTGGGAGGTGACACATCATGATTATGCTATCATTGATCCCGACAACCTCACCAACAATGACCGCATCAATAACCAATGCAACACTATGGCTCTCAACACTCTCTACAATGGGATTGATGCAAAGGTCTTTGAGCAAATCAAGGATCTTGAGATGGCAAGTGAAGTGTGGACAAGATTAGAGGAAACATATGAGGGCACTTCAACGGTAAAGAGTGCCAAGCTCTATATGCTAAAGGATAAGTTTGCAAGCTTCAAGATGAAGGATGATGAGTCCATACCGGAGATGTTCTATAGGCTACAAGTTATTGTCAATGATCTCAAGAGCCTAGGAGAAGATGTCAAGGACAAGGACTTCTCACATAAGTTCTTGATGAACTTACCTAAGAAGTTTGCTATCTTGAGGAAGATGATCCAAAGAGAGGGTTTGGACAAGGTGACTCCAAACCAAGTGCTTGGAGATGTCATGACCGATGCTCAATATGATGATGATGAAGATGAAGATGAGAAGAAGGAGATCAAGGTCAAGCAAGAGAAGCCCATTGCATTCAAGGCTTCATCTTCTAAGGGCAAGAGCAAGGTGGAGAGCGATGATGATGATCCATTCGATGATAAGACCATGGCTCTCCTTGTGCACAAGATGGGAAGGTTCATGAAGAAGAAAGGATATGGGGCAAGGAAGAGGAGAGACACTATGAAGGCAAAGATCCTTTGCTACAATTGCAATAGCCCCGATCACATAGTAGCGAATTGCCCCTATGAAGATAAGAGATTTCATAATGGGGATTTGAAGCTCAAGAAGAACAAGAAGGATAAGAAAGAGAAGGAGAAGAAAGCAAAGAAGAGCTTCACATTCAACAAGAAGAAGAAGGGTGGTGGTTATGTGGTCACTTGGGATAGTGATAACTCCGATAGTGATGATGATGCAAGCTCTAGTGATGATGAAAGGACCACTCAGCGAGCCATTGCAAGCATCGCCCTCTCTAACAAGCCATCCATATTCGACACTACATCGACATGCCTTATGACCAAGCCTACCAAGGTAAAATATGATGATAGTGATGATGATTCTTGTGCTAGTGATGGTTGTAGGAGTGATGATGAGGAGGATGAGGACTACTCCAAGGATGATCTATTAGGCATAATAGATCAAATGAGCAAGGGCTACAAGAGGACAACCAAGAAGTGCAAAGTCTTGGAGCAAGAGCTCATTGCCAAGAGCAATGAAAATGATGCCTTGATGGAGGAGCTTGTTGCTCTCAAAAAGAGTAAGGAGTGCAAAGGAATTGAACAAGAGCTCAAAGCTCTTAGGAAATCCTTTGATGAGCTAGAAGCCTCTCGTGAGTGTCTAAAGGAAGACCACGAGGACCTTGAAGTTGCTCACACTAGGCTTAAGGAAGCCCACTCCACTCTACTTGAGCTCATCAAGGAAAAGGACCTCAAGTTGGAGAAGTTCATGAAGGAAGCTAAGGAGGAGCAAGTGATTGTCACTTGTGATATTTTACTAACATGTGATATTATTGATGATTCTTTATTTGTTAGTCCTACTAATGCTTCATGTAGCTCATCATCATCCACCACAACCAACTCCATCTCTACTACTAGTGATTCATCACTTGTGGTTGAGAATGAGACTCTCAAGAGAGAGGTGGGTGATCTCACCCGCGCATTAGGCAATGCCTATGGTGGGGATGCCTGCTTGCTAAAATGCTTGGGTAGCCAAAGGTTCTCTCTTAACAAAGAGGGTTTGGGCTATACTTTCAAGAAGGGCAAGGCGGCCTTTGCTACTCCAAAGCCTCGCTTTGTGAAGAGCAATGGTCGTTATTGCAATAGATGCAAGCAAGTTGGGCATCTAGAGATTAATTGTAATAAAATAAACAAGAACAAAAAAAATGCTAATGTACCTTACATTCCTTTTGATTCTTGTTATGTGCTTACCAAGGGTGAGAAGGGTGTGCAAGCTAAGTTTGTTGGTACACCAATTGTGGGTCCAAAGAAGAAGGCCATTTGGGTACCAAAAAGCTTAGTTACTAACCTCCAAGGACCCAAGCAAGTATGGGTACCTAAAAGACATTAAATTGTTTTGTAGGTAAATTACAAGGCCGGTGGAAGGCATTGGGTGCTTGATAGTGGGTGCTCTCAACATATGACCGGTGATTCAAGAATGTTCAACTCTCTAAAATCAAATGATAGTGGCATTGGTAGCATCACATTTGGTGATAATAGCAAGGGTGATGTAAAGGCTCTTGGAAGGATCGCAATCTCAAATGATCATAGCATTTCCAATGTGCTCTTAGTTGAAAAGTTGAACTTCAATCTTCTCTCAGTTGCTCAATTGTGTGATCTTGGTTTCAAGTGCATATTTGGTGTTGATGATGTGGAGATAGTTAGTGTTGATGGCTCCAATTTGATCTTCAAGGGTTTTAGATATGAGAATCTATACTTGGTTGATTTCAATGCTAGTGACACTCAACTTTCAACATGCTTGCTCACCAAATCAAGTATGGGTTGGTTATGACATAGAAGACTTGGTCATGTAGGCATGAAGCAATTGAACAAGTTAGTGAAGCATGACTTAGTTAGAGGCTTGAAGGATGTCACATTTGAGAAGGATAAGCTATGTAGTGCATGTCAAGCCAGAAAGCAAGTGGGAAACACTCATCCATTAAAGAGCATTATGAGTACTTCCAAGGCATTTGAGTTGTTGCACATGGATTTATTTGGGCCAACTACATACACAAGCATTGGTGGCAACAAGTATGGCTTTGTGATTGTGGATGATTTCACTAGATATACATGGGTATTCTTTCTTGTGGACAAGAGTGATGTATTTGACTTATTCAAGAAGTTCATCAAGAGAGTGCAAAATGAGTTTGAGACCACAATCAAGAAAGTGAGAAGTGACAATGGAAGTGAGTTTAGAAACACAAGAGTTGATGAGCTATGTGATGAGCTTGGAATCAAACATCAATTCTCGGCCAAGTATACACCTCAATCTAATGGCCTAGTTGAGAGGAAGAATAGAACCTTAATTGATATGGCAAGATCAATGTTGAATGAGTATAATGTGAGTCATTCCTTTTGGGCCGAAGTAATCAACACGGCTTGCTTCTATAGCAATCGCCTCTATTGCCACAAGTTCCTAGAGAAGACACCATATGAGATCTTAAATGGAAGAAAGCCCAACATTGCATACATCCAAGTATTTGGTTGCAAATGCTACATCTTGAAGAAGGGCACTAGATTGAGCAAGTTTGAGAAGAAATGTGATGAAGGATTCTTACTTGGTTACTCCACTACTAGCAAAGCTTATAGAGTTTGGAATTTGGCTAACGGTTTACTTTAAGAAGTGCATGATGTTGAGTTTGATGAAACAAATGGCTCTCAAGATGAGGAAGATAACTTGGATGATGTGAGAGGAACTCAATTGACCAATGCTATGAAAGAAATGGATACTGGTGATATTAGGCCAAAGCGAGTGATTGATGTGGATGACTACAAAGATCAAGTGCTCCAAAGTCCAATTACACAAGCTAGGGGTTCTCTTGTGCAAAATCAAGCTAGTACATCATCTCAAGTGCAACAAGATCAACAAGTGGCTAGTTCATCATCTCCAACTCATGATCAACATCAACATCCAAGCAATCAAGTGCAAGTGCTTCAACCAACCAACATTGCTAGAGACCATCCATTGGATTCCATCATTGGTGACATACAAAGGGGAGTTCAAACTAGATCAAGATTGACATCTTTTTGTGCTCACTCTTCTTTTGTATCAATGGAAGAACCCAAGGACATTGATAAAGCATTGAGAGATCCGGATTGGGTAAATGCAATGCATGAAGAGCTCAACAACTTCAAGAGAAATGAAGTATGGAAACTAGTTGAGAGGCCTAAGGACCACAATGTCATTGGAACAAGATGGGTCTTTCGCAACAAGAAAGATCAAGATGAGATAGTAGTAAGGAATAAAGCAAGACTAGTGGCTCAAGGTTACACACAAATAGAGGGTATTGACTTTGGTGAAACTTATGCCCCGGTTGCAAGATTGGAAGCAATTAGAATCTTACTTGCCTATGCTTGTGCTCATAATATCAAGCTATATCAAATGGATGTGAAGAGTGCATTTCTCAATGGGTACATCCAAGAGGAGGTGTATGTGGAGCAACCTCTCGGTTTTAAAGATGATAAGAAACCCAATCATGTCTACAAATTGAGAAAAGCTTTGTATGGAAATATATGTTTGAGAAAAGTGGATACTACTCTCTTCACCAAGAAGATTGGGAAAGAGTTGTTTGTGTTGCAAATATATGTTGATGATATCATATTCGGTTCAACCAATCAAGATTATTGTGATGAGTTTGGGAAAATGATGGCAAAGGAATTTGAAATGTCAATGATTGGTGAACTTAGTTTCTTTCTTGGACTTCAAATCAAACAAATGAAGGAAGGAACATTTGTGAGTCAAACTAAGTACATCAAAGATATGCTCAAGAAGTTTGGTATGGAAGATGCAAAAGGAATCACTACTCCAATGAGCACTAGTGGAAGCTTAGACAGTGACAAGAGTGGCAACATGGTGGATCAAAAGCTATATAGATCAATGATTGGTAGCCTACTCTATGTAACGGCATCAAGGCCCGATGTAAGTGTATGCATGTGTGCAAGATTTCAAGCCTCACCAAGAGAAAGTCATTTGAAGGCAACAAAGCGAATATTGAGGTACTTAAAGCATACACAAGATGTTGGATTGTGGTATCCCAAGGGTGCAAGTTTTGAGCTAGTTGGATATTCGGATTCCAACTATGCCGGTGACAAAGTGGAGAGAAAGAGTACTTCTGGGACTTGTCAATTGTTGGGAAGATCACTTGTCTCATGGTCATCCAAGAAGCAAAATAGTATTGCACTATCTACCGCCGAAGCCGAATACATCGCCGCAGGTAGTTGTTGTGCACAAATCTTGTGGATGAAGGCAGCATTGAAGGATTTTGGAATCAATTTCAAGAATGTGCCATTGCTATGTGACAATGAAAGTGCCGTGAAGCTAACCAACAATCCGGTTCAACATCAAAGAACAAAGCATATTGATGTTCGTCATCATTTGATTAGAGATCATCAACAAAAGGGTGACATTGCAATTGAGAATGTGGGCACCAAAGGTCAATTAGCCGATCTATTCACCAAGCCACATGATGAGAAGAGATTTCACAAGCTAAAGAATGAGTTGAACATACTTGACTTCTCCAACATGAGTTGATGCACCTCCATGATATGACATTCCTCTCCTTCGAGCCCCAAGGTACAATTGGTTGACATGTCATACATTCTATGCTAAGGACTTGGTTAGTGCATCTAGTCATAATTTTATTTATGCAAGCAATCTAGGTTGAATCACAAACTTGCCCTTGGATCAAACCGAAGCATTTTATTTATGCAAGCAATCTAGGTTGAATCACAAACTTGATCCTCACCCCATAATTCAACATGATAATCTATCTAAAATTGGACCCTTGTGGTCATTGGTGCCAAAGGGGGAGAAAATATTGTTCACAAAGATAAATTCTAAAGGGGGAGAAAACAAAGGGGAGAATTGATAAAAAAGGGGATCAACTAAAATTTTGAGCACACAAGTAGGGGGAGCAAGCTCTTAAACATGAATGTTGCATTTTCATGTGCACTTCATATGTATGATGCATAGTTATGCATTTCTTTTCCTCCGATACATTGCTTGTGTGGTGACTTGCTAGTATAATTTGAATGCTATATTGAAGTACTAGCATGAATAGGAAGTAGTTAGATTTTTCTTGCTTCATATTTTTTAAAGTGGTACTAGAACATTGCTTATAATGTTGATCTCACGAGGTTTCTAGTTATGTTTGTGCTTTTCCAAGTGGTATCTAACTACACAAGGTGCTAAGATGGTGTTTATCGCTACTCCGATGGTATTATGCTTCAAAGGTCTATAATCTAAAACACTTAGCACCTATTGATAGTCAATGATCCTATATTTTTTCCTATCTAAGCATGTATGCTTCCTAAATCCAAACATATAGCATACATGTAGGGGGAGCCATTGCTATCAATTTGAATTCATGATCACAAGTCCATAATTCTTACACATGGTAATATACTTGGACAATGTGACATGGGTTCAATTAAAATTTTATCATAATATCTTTGTGAAAGGGTTGTCACCAATTACCAACAAGGGAGAGATTGAAAGCTCTATGTTTGGTGTTGGTAATTAGTGACAATGCCTAAGTACTAATCCTATGCCTAAGTTGTATGTAGCATTTGAGGATTAGTACATTCCAAGGTTGGTGGCAAGATGGACATGGTGATCATGACCGCCACACTTGGATTTGGACGCAACTCTACGTGATCAAGGCAAAGATATATGCTTAAGGGTTGTGTTTTAGTAACCAAGACACCTAGTGGGTGTGGTTACATTATAGGATAGATAGCCATACTATAAAGAGGGGAATGACGCGGCTATTGAACTCCTAAGTGCCTCTAGGTGTGCATTTCATAATCATATGCATTTGGATAGAACTAATAACGCCTCGAAAAATGATTGTGAAAATGCTAACACACTCGCACATGACGTGATCACTTGGTGGTGTTAGCACATTTGCGAAGGCGGTGGAGTTTGAGCGGTAGAGAGGGTTTGGGGTCCTCTCTCCCTCCCGCCGAGCTTGCGAGGCGGGATTCAGGCGTTTTCGATGAGTTGAAACGCCTATTTTCCACTACACCGGAAGTCGGAAATCAAACGGAAGCAAACGGAGGCAAACGGAGGTCACAAAGGTGACCGGACGCTGCACCGGACGCGGTCTCTGTTTGACCGGACGCGTCCGGTCAGTGTTCAGCGTCTGCGTGTGTTTCAGCTTTTTGATCGGATGCGCAGCACGTCCCGTCATAGTCGACCGGACGCGTCCGGTCGTTGAGGGAGCTTACTGGACTCCAATCGGACGCTGGCACTGTGGCGTCCGGTCAGTTCTACAGCGTGTCCGGTCGCTGTTTCGTTGTGCACTGCAGAGGCTTGACCAGTGTGTCCGGTCCGTTACGGGACCAGTGCGTCCGGTCGAGCTTCACGCGTCCGGTCGTTGCGTGGAGCGCGTCCGGTCGGTACTTCATGAAAGTAGCCGTTGTGTGATCGGCGCGTCCGGTCAGTTAGACCAGCGCGTCCGGTCAGCGTGACTTCAGCTGTTTCAAGTGACTAACGGCTATATTCGAAGGGGTACATCTATAAATACTCATTGGCCGGCTCAAAGCTCTACCTCTTGGACATTTGAGATACTTGTGAGCACTTTGAGCTAAGCAACTCCCCTCCCACTCATCTCGCTTGCTTCTTTGCATATTCGAAGTGAGATTGAGTGATCCAAGTGCATTTGCATTGTGAGATTGCATCTAGTTGGCACTTGGTGGTTGATTTGCTGCGGAATTGTTTTTTCTCTTGGTGGTTGCTGCCACCTAGACGGCTTGGAGCAGCTTGGAGGCGTTGGCAAGAGTTGGTGATTGTTCTTGGCCACCTCCGGTGATTGTGAGGGGTTTGTGCCTACCTCGGCGAAGCGCCAAAGGCAACATTAGTGGATTGCTCGTGTCATTTGCAACCTTTTGCCATTTGGCAGGTTCTTGTGGTGCCTTTTGAGAGGCTCGGTGTGTGACTGATTAGCCATCGAACCACGTGGTGAAGAGGGACACAACGGGGACTAGCGTGCCGGCAAGCACGTGAACCTCGGGATAAATCTTGTGTCATCACTTCCATATTGTGATTGATTGATCCCGTGTTCGGTTGTCTTGGTATTCATTGTTGATCATATTGGTTGGCTCAATACTTCGCCCCTCGGTGAAACTCTCCTAACTCAACTCCGCATTACCTTCTTAGTTACATTTGCTAGCTAGTTAGCTTTGGTAGAGTAGCTCTTTTGTGTAGCTTGCTAGTTGTAGTTTCCTTCTTGGTTTGACTTGTGCGGTTGAGTGCAAATTTACTAGAATTGTGAATTGGATAGGTGGCTTGCAAACACCCCGTAAGCTAAGCAAAACACGCATCTCACTATTTGTTATATTGATAAACTTGTTTAGCTTGTCTTTGTAGAAAGTTTTAAAAGGCTATTCACCCCCCCTCTAGCCATCAAGACCTTTCAGAGGGGAAAGAGATAATAAGGCTAGGAGTGACTAGGTTTGCTTCAACCTTTCTCACTTTGAACAACATACAATAGAAGAAGAACCAGTTAAGAAAGATGGTGGTTCATAGTAGGTGAGACTCATTGAAGGATGTGAAATCAAAGAAAAGAAAATATGCCACAACAGTTATATTGAATCCAACCTTTTGGAAGGATGTCAAGCTAACATTGACTGTTTTTGAGCCATTGGTCAAAGTTCTCCATTTGGTTGATGGGGATGTGAAGCCATCCATGGGTTTTGTTTATGAAGAACTACTAAAGGCAAAGAGAGAGGTCAAAAAGGCCTTCGGTAATAATGAGTCCCGGTTCAAGGAGGTAATTGCTGTTATTGACAAGAAGATGAAAGGAAGACTTGATTCTCCATTGCATTTGATAGCTTATTTGCTGAATCCACACTATAGTTATAGTAACCCATCAATCTTTAATGATCCCACAATAACAAAAGGATTTATCAGTTGTGTGGAGACTTTTCATTATCATGATGAGGATAAGCAAGATCAGGCTTCCAACATTGAACTAAAAAGTTTTAGAATAGAGAAGGACCATTTAACAAGAAGCTTGCAAGGACTTTTGAAAATTTTGATTACAACCTAGGTAGAGGTACTTGTTATTACAATAAATTTGATCACAACATTGTTGTTTGCTGTTTTTATCTAACAATAAATGGCTACTAACTAATAGAGGTGTTTTTCATTTATTTCAGCATCACGGTGGTGGCTGTATGGAACTGAAACACTAGCTTTACAGAAGATGGCTACAAGGATCCTATCTTTAACATCAAGCTCTTCTGGCTGTGAAAGAAATTGGAGTGGGTTTGAAGGGGTTAGTACCTGTCTACCTAAAAATTGCAGCAGCATTACAATTAAATTGCAGACCTCAAAATGCTCTTATTTTAAATTTATAGGTACACACTAAGAAGAGAAATAGGCTTACTATAGCCCGTCTGAACAAATTGGTCTATATTCAATTCAACTCCAAGCTGATTAATAAGAAAGAAAAGATCAAGTCAAAGAAGATCAGTGATGTTCTCTTGTCTAATGATACAACCGAAGCTCAAGGTTTTCTACATGAGAATGGAGATGATTGTGCATTAGTTGTCTATAGAGATGAGTAAGATGAGATGGAAGGTACAGGGATACCTTAGTCTATTATTGGAGATGCAGTGGGAGTAGAAGAACAACTTCAGTTGCGTAGAAGTGCAAGAGTGAGACAACTTTATGAAGGAGAAGAATTTGACCAAGAAGAAGAAGAGTTTGATGAAGATGATGTGATTATATGGAACCCTATTGAAGAAGAAATATGATATGGTAGAGGGGCCTTATCATGTCATGGTTTATCTTTTATGATGCATTCATGTATGTCTTAAACTTCTAAACTGCTACTGTGCGACTATGTTTTTCTTCTTTTGTGAGAACTATGTGCTCTCTGAACAAGACCTTTATTTATGAATTGTGTTGTGCACTTGTACTGCTGTCTTGTCCACTTGTTTGTGCTTTAAAATTTGTAATTACTAGCTGCTGCTATGGTCTGTTCATAGATGGGAGATGGCTGAAATCATTCAGATAAGTGTCAACTTGTTATTTTCTATTTTTTTGATGAACTACTTGTTGTCTATTGAGTTTTACAAGCTGTCAACCTTGCTGTAGGAACTAGGAACAACCTGTCTATTGATTATTGAGCCTAAGCCAGTAAGCCACTAAGGTATGTCTACTGCCCTCTCTTTTATATACTGTATTCAGCTACTCTATGCTTCTATTTAACTAATTTATTCAGCATTTTCTGCGATATATAAATAATATATATATGTTGTGTGCTAAATTGGCAAAACGCCTTGAAACACCTAGGCTGCCCTAGGCTAGCATAGGCGCTAGGCTAAGGGTCAGCGCCTAGAAAGCGTTAAACTTTGCCTAGAATAGAGCACCTCACGAATAAAGATTTAGATGAGTGTCAACCCTAGGTTCACAACACTAACACCTTAGACAAGCACCCCATGAAGTCCTCAACACATCCTAGGGACCCTCCTTAGACATAGTGAACCATAGCCCCTAAGAACACCAAGAACATAGATGACCACATGTTCTGTCAAAGTTCTTCAGACTATCTGACAGCAAGTATCAGACTCTCCAATAATTGCTCACAATGTTCCAATGAAACCCTAGGACAACTACAGACTAATACACTTAGAAACGGTCAACCCAGTTTTGTCGAAATATCTAACATTACTAATCAGACTGTCTGATGAATCCACCAGAGCATATAGAAACATATCCCATCGGGAATGATCATGGATTGTCTGTCCTTCAAGGAAAGACTATATGTTAAGTCAAAGTAAAGCCACACTTAGTTATCTTTAATTTTGCTCTAGAAACCTAATCAACCTGACCACAGCCCATCCTAACCTATAGAAACCTGGGCCTCGGTCGCGTTCGTAGAAGGAAGCGTGGTGCTAGGCTAGGCTAGCTGTGGCTGTGGGCTTCTTTCCCCCTTCTATCTCTTTTCCTTTTTCTAATCCTTTCATATTCTTATTTCTTTCTCCCCAAGTCTATACTTTTATACAAGTAAACGTATACATGTATACACTCCTAGGGTGGGTCCACTAGGCCAACCTTGTGAGGTTTGCCACTCTAGGGTCTCAAGCACACACACAAGTTACTTCAATTTATAATGTTGATTAATTAGTTATTAACCAAACACAATAACCAAGAAATGGCAAATCACAAGTTGGTAATTAACGCACATGCTCAATCATGCTAGTTAAGGTTTACATTAGTGCATCTAGGGTTGGCTTCCTATTATGTCCACTCACCATGCAAGGTTTTGGGAAAAAGTTTTAAAAAGTTGGGATTTTTGGCTCTGGGATTTTTAGGGTTGTTACATCTATGGTCTCCAACAACCTTGAAAGCACTAGTTAGAGGGGCATAAATAGACCCAAGCAAGTTCATTTGTCATTGCTCCAACGGTCAAATTTTTCTTAGAACACCTAATGATCTGTTGACCCATATCTGTAAATCGATTTTCGGACGCAGGCATCTTAAGATGCTGAAAGCTCTATGTTTGGTGTTGGTAATTAGTGACAATGCCTAAGTACTAATCCTATGCCTAAGTTGTATGTAGCATATGAGGATTAGTACATTCCAAAGTTGGTGGCAAGATGGACATGGTGATCATGATGGCCACACTTGGATTTGGATGCAACCCTACGTGATCAAGGCAAAGGTATATGCTTAAGGGTTGTGTTTTAGTAACCAAGACACCTAGTGGGTGTGGTTACATTATAGGATAGATAGCCGTACTATAAAGAGGGGAATGACGCGGCTATTGAACTCCTAAGTGCCTCTAGGTGTGGATTTCATAGTCATATGCATTTGGATAGAACTAATAACGCCTCGAAAAATGATTGTGAAAATGCTAACACACATGCACATGGTGATGATCACTTGGTGATGTTAGCACGTTTGCGAAGGCGGTGGAGTTTGAGCGGTAGAGAGGGTTTGGGGTCCTCTCTCCCTCCCGCCGAGCTTGCGAGGCGGGATTCAGGCGTTTTCGATGAGTTGAAACGCCTATTTTCCACTACGCCGGAAGTCGGAAATCAAACGGAGGCAAACGGAGGTCACAGAGGTGACCGGACGCTGGACCGGACGCGGTCACTGTTTGACCGGACGCGTCCGGTCAGCGTTCAGCGTCTGCGCGAGTTTCAGTTTGTTGATCGGACGCGCGGTGCGTCCAGTCATGACCGACCGGACGCGTCCGGTCGTTGAGGGAGCTTACTGGACTCCAACCGGACGCGGGCACTGTGGCGTCCGGTCAGTTCTCCAGCGCGTCCGGTCGCTGTTTCGTTGTGTGCTGCTCAGGCTTGACCAGCGCGTCCGGTCAGTTACGGGACCAGCGCGTCCGGTCAAGCCCAGCGGTCCGGTCCGCGCGACCAGTGCGTCCGGTCGGTGGTTCGCGAAAGAGCCGTTGTGTGATCAACGCGTCCGGTCAGTTTGACCAGCGCGTCCGGTCAGCGCGACTTTGGCTGCTTCAAGTGCGTAACGGCTATATTCGAAGGGGTACGTCTATAAATACTCGTTGGCCGGCTCAAGGCTCTCTCTCTTGGACATTTGACATACTTGTGAGCACTTTGAGCTAAGCAACTCCCCTCCCACTCATCTCTCTTGCTTCTTTGCATATTCGAAGTGAGATTGAGTGATCCAAGTGCATTTGCATTGTGAGATTGCATCTAGTTGGCACTTGGTGGTTGATTTGCTGTGGGATTCTTGTTTCTCTTGGTGGTTGCCGCCACCTAGACGGCTTGGAGCAGCTTGGAGGCGTTGGCAAGAGTTGGTGATTGTTCTTGGCCATCTCCGGTGATTGTGAGGGGTTTGTGCCTACCTCGGCGAAGCGCCAAAGGCAACATTAGTAAATTGCTCGTGTCATTGCAACCTTTTGCCATTTGGTAGGTTCTTGTGGCGCCTTTTGAGAGGCTCGGTGTGAGACCAATTAGCCACTGAACCACGTGGTGAAGAGGGACACAACGGGGACTAGCGTGCCGGCAAGCACGTGAACCTCGGGATAAATCTTCGTGTCATCACTTTCATATTGTGATTGATTAATCCCAGTGTTCGGTTGTCTTGGTATTCATTGTTGATCATATTGGTTGGCTCAATACTTCGCCCCTCGGTGAAACTCTCCTAACTCAACTCCGCATTACTTTCTTAGTTATCTTTGCTAGCTAGTTAGCTTTGCTAGAGTAGCTCTTTTGTGTAGCTTGCTAGTTGTAGTTGTAGTTACCTTCTCGGTTTGACTTGTGCGGTTGAGTGCCATTTTACTAGAATTGTGAATTGGATAGGTGGCTTGCAAACACCCCGTAGGCTAAGCAAAACTCGCATCTCGCTATTTGTTGTATTGATAAACTTGTTTAGCTTGCCTTTGTAGAAAATTTTTAAAAGGCTATTCACCCCCCTCTAGCCATCAAGACCTTTCAGATGCCCAGGAACCCATTCTAAGCATTCGTCTCTAAAAATAAATTTTCAGGTGGATTCCTTAAGATGCTTGTCTCTATAAATATTTGCATCTAAAAATAATTCATAAATTTTTCATATGAACTCTGATGAAGGCAAACTTTATACCAAAATTGTAGCCCTTGACATGACTACAACCTTGTAGCTGAGAAGGTTTTTTATTTGAAACTGTTTAGAGTCCAAAATATTATTTTAAGTTCACATATTTTGATATTTGAAACGTAAAATTTTCAAACAACCTAGGATGTTGACATGATCTATACCAAAGTTGTAGTTCTCAATATAATCTATAGCTTTGTAGCTGAATTTTTTTTTATTTAAAGTCATTTAGAGTCCCAAATTTGTGTTTTAGGTTCAAAGATTGTGAAATTCAAAATTTTTAATTTCTAAACAACCTTGAATGTTCACATTATAGTTAATACTAAAGTTGTAGTGGCCGAACCTACATCTTTGATGCAAACACAACTTATATCAAAGTTGTAGTACTTGACAAGATTTAAAAGTTTGCACTGAAAATTTTTTATTTGAGTTTATTTAGTAGCCAAAATATTCTATATAATTACAAAATGTTGGCATAAATTAATATCTATCTAGTTGCAGTCACAAAAGAGTGTGTAGTTTAATGATACAAAAGTTTTATGTGTGTGTTGAAATTGTCTTAGTTTTGTGTAAGGAAAATGGAACCTATGACCCATTTATATTTGATTTTGGTATTTGATGATCAACAAGACCATTTGGACTAATATTATTTGCTAGTATTTTTTGATATAGTTCAAAGGACGCAAAGTGTACTTGGACTTAGACAAAGTGGTGATCTGGATGATCAAAGACATTAGGAGCTGTGATGAAGATCTACAAGTACATGCAAAAGTCCAAGACACAAGATGGAACCAAGCCAAACAAGAAGATCACGAAGAAACAAATTGAAAAAGGGCTCAGCAGGTCATCGGACTGGACCCTAAAGGGCATGGACCATAGGCCACCGAACCCTAGCAGGGAGGCATGGGACCAAACATCAGACTAGCAGAAGGACAGGCATTGGACTATAGAGTGCTGTTGTTCATAGAGGAGCATGCATCGAACTGAGCCAGCAGTGCAACATCAGACCATAGCATCCCGGAACTAGAGGGAACGAGGCCCGTGGTGGTTTGGCCAAAAGCTCAACAATGAAGACGGTGGCGAGCGGTCCGAGAGAGGCCATATCGGAGACCCACTTGCGCATGGGGAAGCCCCGGGGATATCCACGGAGTTGCCTGACCGGGAGCTTGGCCCTTACGAGGGCATCCTTATGAGGGGCTCCAATGAGGATTAGGCGGAAACGAGGAGCTTCTCGATACCTTGGTAAAAATACCAGAGTCGTCGACGGTAGTTTGCATCATATCTCTATCTCGGTCAAGATTCCGCATTTACATTGTGTACTTAGGTTGTGTGTGCTTTACCTTACTAGCTCAGTTGATAGGCTAGTTGATATGATTGGAACCTAGGTTGCATAATTTTTTTGTGGTAGAAATAGCAACAAACCTTAGTTGCACATCTAGATAGTTTATTTCTTGCATAGGTTTTGACTAGGTTGAAATTAGAGGCCCGTTAGAACTTAGAAGTCGTTTTAAGTTGTCTAATTCATCCCCCTCTCTTAGGTGTTACGGTCCCTACAGTTTGATCCCTCAGAGACATAATTTTTTTTGGTTGTTTAAGTTTAAATGGAGGCAGGCGTCTTAAGACGCCCGACTTTATAAATGCCATTAACAGAGGTGGGCATAATGGCTGACTACCTCTATAAATGGTGATCAACAGTGATGATTGGTTAGAGGCCGACGGCGTGTTCACCGCTGAAAATAAAAAATATCCGCCTCTAAAAGTGCTCTATATAGTAGTGAAAAGGGTTACTGTAACTTGGGCCAACAATCTCAGAGTTTTCTCCTTGATGGAAATAGGGTAGAGAACCAGTTGAAATGCATTGCTCTCTTCCAACATGTTGGACTCTTAAGTTATACATGGGATCAATTTCATCGGCCCCTTCTGATCCCTTTTCAACATTTGGCACACCACGAGTGGCTCCTGCGTAGCACTTCCGATGGCCATGGCCTACCACCGCCTCCAAAGAACTCGCATTAGTGACTTTCACAATCTTTATGGAGTGCCTCCCAAGGGCCTTCGAGTTCATCAACATATAACGTGACCTTATCCTTCCACGATAAATCCATCCTCTCAATGTCACCTCACTACCAAACTTGTCGATTACAATACATACAAGGTCACTGAAGTAGGCAGGATATCAAACAAATCCATGCATGTCTTCCTCAGATTCTCAAACTCCCCGTAAAACATACACGGTAACAATCCATCTGCAAAATTTGAAGATAATCCCTATTCACTTGGCTTATCAGCCGTACTTTTTCAGCGAAGGAACAATATTTTTCTCCCACAACAAAATCAGTGAACAGTATTTTTCAGTCTGGCTTTTCAGCAAAGCGAACAGGGCCGTAAGTTGAATACCTACTCACAAACAAATGATGTACGCCACACCAACCTACCAACATACATATACATATACACATATAAGAAATAAGAAACATGCAAGTAATTGTAAATGTCAAGATCGGGGGAAGAACCTATATATAGATAGCAATTAAGGCGGTAACAAAGCCTCTGATCAAACTAATCATTGTTGATTCACATTTCCAAATAAAACACTAACTCAAGGTGACCAACATACTCGCAAAATTTGTTGTCTCCGAAACTCTATAAGAAATCCAAAGCCCAAAATTTTTGAGATACTCGGATCCTCCAAAATTGCACCTAAGGATGCTTTCTTCCCCAGGAATTCTATATGAAACACGAAGTCTGTTCTGATTTCTGAACAGAGAGAGATAGATGATGCATAATTGCATATGCATCCATCCATCCTTGATGATAAGGTGATGAAAAGATCTGTATAAGAAAACAGAAAAGTTAACAAATCACGAGATGCTGCTTCTGATGTCTTCTTGAATCCCCTGGAGGAATCTCGGCAGCACTGGCGCAGTGGTGACCGTGACCGCGGCCTCGCCGCCGTCGCTGGTGACCGTGGCCGCGAGGACGGGCACACCGTGTCGCCGGAACACCTCCAGCACGTGCGTCAGCGCGCCCCGGCGCCGCGCTTCCGGCAGGCGGACGGCGAAGCACGACACCTTCCCTGCCACGAGCACCTCTGCCGCGCCGGCGCCGGCGGGCGCCGCCGTCCGCGCCGCTCTCGCGAACGCGGCGCGCGCCTCTAGCCCCGCGACCGTCGCCCGAAGCACCCCCACGTAGGTGATCGCGTCCTCCAGGATCCGCGCCATGCTCACCTGCACTACGCCGTGGCCGGTCCGCGCGCGCGGTGACGAACGTGGTGAGAGTGAGACCGTGAGACCGTGGCCAAGAACGAATGAACGAAGGGGGGAAGAGAGGAAGAAAAATAATGGTAGACGGGCGGATGGACCCGAGGGGGCAGGCCGGGGAGCTGCGCACCCAGCTCGGCGTAGAGCCTGGACATGTGGCGGCGGTGTGCGCGCTCGGCCTCCGCCTCCTCCTTGCCTTTGGCGGGCGGCGGTAGTGACAGCGCCAGCGGGTGCTCCTGGGCCATGGTGGAGGTGGATCCAAGTGTGGCGACGCGATCGATGTGGAATGCTTGCGTTGTGCACCGGTGGAAACAACTGGGCTTGCCGCTTGGCAAATCAGAACAGGCTTCTCCTGTACTGCAGACGCATGTGGGGACGCAAAGGTGTTAGGTTTTTGTTGGTGGTGTCAGCCGAAGCGGGGCCCAAGGAGACCCGAAGGACGAAGCGGTTTCCTGTTTCAGGGCGAGGTCAGCGGCGCGGCGCATCTCTTTGCAAATAGGAGTAGGACGGTGGTGGGGCGGTGGGGCCTGGCCCTCTCGGACAGGGGAACCATGCGAATGGAACGTGGGGATAAATCATTGGATCCCTGCGAATTTACACTGTTTGTTGCAAAAAAATTTAGATAAATGTCTCCGTATTTTAAGTGTCGACTGTGGAGTTTTCTTGTCAACTACAAAAGTGTTTGGTTCACTTCCTCAAAGTCTGGCTAGCAAATTAAAACTAATACAGGTTACCTCTATCTAGCTCTAGCCAACGCAAGCAGCATATGTTTGGTTACCTGTACTAAGTCTGGCTAGAAATTGATGTGTTTGGGTTGTCTAATTTAATTTATATAGAATCACCTTTTTCTTCAACTGGTAAGTTTACTCTCCGAGGACTTCAATTAAACAGGTGGTGGGCGTGGTGGGCATGCTCGGTGAGAAGAAGGGAAGCCAGTGCTTAGCCCAGCACCAGGCCGCATGGAAGCTCCCGTGCACGAACACTAGGGGCGTGTGCTCTCCCGCCGCCTGTGGGCACTGCATGATGACCTCGAGGTTGAGGCCGCACGGCAGGCGGCGGAAGCTGCGGGACTGGCCCTCTTGCAGAGCGTAGGCACACGCGGAGTAGAGGAAGGGCCTCGTTGTCCTCTCCTCACTGTCCGCGCCTACGCTGGCATCGGTCGTAAGGAGAAGAAGGAAGAGGGAGCGGCCAGGGTGGCGGTGGCCATGGAAGGCGCCGGCCGCCAAGCGAATGCAAAATGGAGATGGGTGGACATGGAACAACGGATATCGATGGGGAAAAAACTTGCAGAGCTATGCGGAGGGGCAGAGGTCCGTGCGGTTCCTAGTGGTGGGGGCCAGGACCCGCGTGAGCACGAAGGAGGTAGAGGTGCGATGACGTGAGCAGGGAGGAGGCAGAGGTTCATGCATTTCCCGGCGTAGCATGCGCGGAGACGAAGCTCACGGGGGAGACAAGCACCAATGGAGCCGTGGAGGTCACGTGGAAGAGGCGGCGAGCTCGAGTGGGAGACGAGCGCCGGCGGAGGTGAGTGAACGTGCGGTGAGATGAACATGCAGGTCTCCTAGCCAAGGCTGGCTTCCTGGAAATGATCCCCCTGGGCGTTTCCAGCAAGCCAGCCCCGAACCCCTCTTTTGGCTTCCCAGAGCCTGGCTTAGTAGCTACACAGGCATCCAAACACCAAGAGGCTACATTATGGGAGCTTGGCTAGCCCCTAAGCCACCCAACCAAGCACACCCTATGAGATTAACATTGTTCTACTCTAGAGACGATGTTAGCCTGCAATGGACAAGATCTCTAGACCATAGACCTCCATGTGGCAAGGAGACCACAATGCCAAAGGCACAGAGGATAGCGCACCCACAACTCATGCGGTGGTACCGAGGTAATGCCCAAGCATAACATAAACGGCTCAGGTGATTATTATTCTTAGATGTCAGGAAATTTCTAGATTGATGACCATGCCAAATGTCTAAATTGCCCTCGAATATTCTAGAAGTACAGTGAATAGGATGTGAACATGTGGTAATTTTGTTTTGGTATGTCCCTTGGCAATATAAATACCCTATGTACACAACATAACATAATGTTGGTTTAGGGATGGATATGGGCCTAGGGCCACGGCCTTAGGAGTGGCCCAAAAACTCTCTTGCTAGATCTAAAGTGGCCTTAGGTATTGGGCCAAAATCTCTACACTTCTATCTAGCCTAGACACAAACACAACACGAGCACATACCTCGACCAACGACTATCATTTGACAACTCTTTATGTTCACATGGGTCGCAACCTATCCTCTCATCCTCCTCTGTTCCTATTTTAGTCCCTTTCTACTTAACCTTTGGTATCAAAGTGCAGCTGTCAACTAGCAAGAGGGGACCACGGAGGTCAGCCACCATCACCCGCTAGGCGCCTGGTAGAGGCAGCTCATAATCAAAGACTTGGAGTCGGAGGGGGCTGCTGCCTATTGCCCACTAGGGGATGGGTGACTAGCCTGCCTAACCGCAACCACACCCACATTGGTCGGCGACTTGGTACGGTGAGCTAGCGACGCAGCATCATGATGTTGTGAGCCAAGGCCAGATGGGCAGGGTTTGATCATCCGGTCGACATCCTGGCTAAAAGCCATCCAACAAGCAAACACCTTGATGGGAGATTGATCTTTAACTAGTAGAGTGCCTGTGCTAACGCTATGACAACATTTCATGATGCACATGAAAATAACCGAATGATGATGTTTTTTCATAGTTTAAGTTTTATGCAATTGATTGGAACAGACAACAAATAGTAGTGAGCCTATGCTAATGCTACGATAAAATACAAAAGAAGACAAAATTTGTAATTTATAAAAAATAAAACGAACAATTAGATTCATTAAGATACACGTCTCACATACATAGTTATACAATCATGCGAGTGGCACACAGATACGGCAGCATTTCAGGTTTGTCATTTAAGATACAAATCACCCTAATCAGAAAAAGCTTGCATATAATCATATATACCTTGTGCGAAGACAAGCACCTCTCTCTCACGACTCGCTCTGAGCGTCGTCGCTGCCGCCGCCCCCGCATTCCACCACCGTTGGTCCCCCTCTCTTCCCCTCCGGCATCTCGCCAGAGGCCAGAGGGAGTGGGGATCCACCGTTTTTAATAAGTTTTCTTGTAGATCGAGTTCTTAGGGTTAGGTTCTCTCCATGCCAAATTTCTTGGTATTTAGAATTTATCTCCTCCTCCTCTCTGGCAACGGCGAGGGGGCAGGGTGAAATCGTTTTCTCCATGGCGCGGCTCGGTTGAAGATGAGGGCGACAGTTACGGCATTAGCAACTTCACTGCCATGACGACATGGAGACTTTTTTCCGTACAGCGACACCAAAGCGGAGATGATGTCGCTACCATAGAATAATTTTCTCTAGTCACTTCTCCGTTTTGTTATGGTTAGATCTGGCCACGATGAAGGACTAGGAAGAATAAGTTTTAGATCAGTCTTCCTTATTCTTCAGTGGCAGAAGAAGAAGACACAAGAAAGAAGTTTCTTAACTCCGCTTGCAGGAGTGTTGGCCGTCATTCGTTAGGCATACGTTCTCAGGCCTTTTGCCGAGTGTTTGCCTGTGCGGTCATCCATACGAAGCGTCATATAAATTTGGTTTTGAGATTTGGAGTCATTCACAGTGTGGGTAAAATTTAGATGAAAATCAGTTTCTTGATATATGTAGTGTATTTCAGAGTGCTTGTAACATGTTGATGAACCTAGCTATTATCTAATATAATTCTTCTATCGTCTAAAAAAAGCTTACATACATGGCACACAAATACAGCTCGTAAATTATCGTATACATCGTAGTGGTGGTGGCCATGAGCACATAATAAAGGATGCGGCATCTGATCTCGAGCACCACGCTTAAGCGTGACATACGTATGTAATCACACTTGCAGATTAGGGTGATTTGGACCTCAAACGATACATTTAACAAGTGGGGACCTACATGTGCATTTTAAGAATATGCTCTCTGCCCAACTGGGTTCCCAAATCTGAAACACCAGCACGCCAACATCCTACTGTTATAATGATGCCTCTAGCCTTCCTGATGGAACACCATTCCACCCAGCCTTCGATGATTATCAAGGTAATCAGAACCTAATAATACTTGCTTGGTCAAAGAATCATTAGCCTAGTACCAGGGGATGTAACACGGATTGAAATACCCCTCACTTGCAGCTGAACAGATCCATTTCCAAGTTGTAATTCGTGCAGTAAAAACTACTGTCTTCATTTCCTGAATACAAATTCAGAACGGAAGTGAGCTGAATCGGCACTATGCTGGTGTGCCGGACGCTGCCACGCAGGCCGCACGCACAATCATCGAAGTAGAGCTCCGGCAATTACATCTGTTGGCCACGCTGGAACTTCTGATGCAGTAAGTTTCCTGAACTTTGTTGTATAGTTTAGCCCTCCCTTAATTTTATACAGACAAAAACATAATATTATTGGAAACCCCTACTTATAGCATTCTAGCTGCAGCCCATGATTTAGGAGGCTGTGACTAACAAGTAATTCGGTACAATATTCGGCCAACTTACTATGCAACACTCTAGTAACAACAAGCGATATAGCAGAATGCTCAGCACTGCCCTGCCTAATACCTATAGACTACAGAGTTTGTCTGTTTTTTTTATCTCACGTAATCCATGAATTAGTCAGAAGGACAGTTCTAGCTATTAACTGAGTCACATGTCCCAAACAAACTGAATGTGTCTACTCCGAATTAGTTTACGAACTGTTTATGAAAAATTGTTGCGCAAAACATATGCTCAAACGAATCATCTTACAAGCTAATTGATTTTGTGCTTTACTTTGTTCAAAAAAGATTTTGTGCTTTACTGGAAAAACAAAACATGACTCCTAGGGCAAACCATAGATGTGCAACATGATGAACCATCTCACCTCTTGATGGGAGATTGATCTTTAATTAGGTAAATCCTCATTCTCAAATCCAACTATTCAAGCACTATTTCAATGTCGAACTCCTTGGTCTGAAATTCCATGAAAGTTTAATTGATTAGGTCGATTTTTCTAGAGTTGTACAATGAAGAGGACCATGACATTTAAATTCTTTTTTCTCTTTCTCCTAGGCCAATTATAACACAAGTGCCATGAAACATAACCGATCAACATAGAATTCCATTTCCAAGAACCACTACAAGTGCACACCCAAAAACGTTTTTTAATGTATGTCAACTCCAAGTGATCTCCCACGGGACAAGTACTACCTTTAAGCCTTAATTGGCATTTTGAAACCATTTCTCAAAGGTTTTTCTCTCAACTTTGAAACTGACACTCGTCTCCACATGCAACACAAGTTAGACTTCTCAAGTGGCACTAGATAACTGACTTGCAAAACGAATTTGCCCACTTGATAGCACGGTGTCGCGGGTTTGTTGCCGCGTCAAGCATTGTTGTTCATCGGGTGTCACTGAGTGGGTCTCCGGTGGCTTAGGTGGACTCAAGAACACAAGAGAAGACACGGCGATGTATCCTAGTTCAGGCTATCGGAGCCCTACGTCTAGCAATGGTTGTTGTTTGTATTCGAAAGCACCCAAATCAGGGGATTACAACGAAGAAGAAAGAGATTTGGCAGGGGATCGCTCGGTGCTATCCTAGGCTCGTTGGCGGTGAAGTTGGTTTCCCCGGCGAGGGAGAAAAATGCTCTAGTCTCTCACTGGATTGCCGTGGGGAGGAACGCTCGGTCATTCTTCTCTGGGTGCTCTGCCTTTGTGCTGAGCTCAGAATCTGTTGCTTTGTTCTGTTGCCTCTTGACCTCTATGGTTGTTGGTGGTCCTTATCGACCAAATTCAACCGCCAAATAAGATACAAAAAAGAGGAGAATTAGCATAACTTACACACATATGTTATTCATACTGACATATTTCCACATGTATTGGAAGATCAAAGTTTTGTAGGACATATACATGGATACAGTGGAAGATATAGTCGAAAGGCACAAACAAAACAAAGCGTAAAGCAAACTTAGCCAAAGAAATGAAGAAAGGCCAATTCTCCTAAAGGATTTGGGCCAACCACTGACAAAACCAAACCCTAGGCCCACTTAGGAACCGACCACGCGAAGGCGGTTGTGGGGAGGCACTGCCTAGGTGTGGCCGCACCAAGGGTGCGGGCGTACTCCCAGGCGCACCGTCCTCCTCCTCCTTCCACATGGCATCTCCTGGTGGCTCCTCTATGATGGTTGCATGTGGGCATGCATGGAAATGCCCTCCAAACCGACCATGCCATGGCTATAAATAGATGGGGAGGGCTCTCACACAACACACACCACAACTCAAGAAGCCTCTCTCCCTCCACTTGTATCATTTTACCTTTCAGTAGTTTTGCTGGAGCTAGGCAAGAAGCTTTGTTGAAGTGCTAGGACATCAAGAAGGAATCTTGGTATGATCAATATGAAGGGTTCTTCTATGTTCTTGTTCTTATCTTCTCAATATAACTATGTTATGAAATTAGAGCAAAGTCCTTATGTTATTCATTTAGCATATAGAACTTTATGCTTAATCTTTCATACAACATACATGTTTAGACCAAGACCTAAGTTGAGGCAGTGAGTTCTACTTTAAGATTAGTTTTGGTCATTGTTTTCTTGTGGGTTCATCGTCCGTCCTCGTGACAGTAGAGGACTCCTGATAAAGACAGATGTTCTTGGCTGATGCTCGAGTAGTAACCTATAGCGTAGAAGTGGTGTCTGAGCTAGAAGTTACCTTCATTTGCCTCGTGCCCCACGGTTGAGGGGTCGGCGACAGGTGGTGACAGCCCTGTCCGTCTCTCGCAATCCGCCATGTTCAGGTATAGCGTAGAGCTATAGTCCAGAGGTACTTAGCAGACCAAGTATAAGCCGGTGCCCAAAATAAGTTTATAGTAACCAAAGCTACATTAACTTAGAATCTCTAACCTTAGAAACCCATGTACTTGTATGATCATCTGCTCATCTTAGCATAGCTATATGAGATAAGTCTGCTCCAATTTAGGTATATTCTTTATTCTTTCTTTTATCTTTATCCTTGAGATTGGGTTGAGTGTGTGTGTCACACTATCCAATATTTATCCTGGCTTACCCCTGTTATGAACTTTGGTCCATTATATATTCATTTTATCTTGACCATGTTCCTACTAGAGACTTTACACCATGCCTTTCTTTCAAAAAATATAAATCAACGATATTCGAATACTTTCGGGTGAAATGCTACAACGATATATCCATGCGCTTGCGGAATATTTCTGTATGCGTTCAGAAATATCGTCAAGGCATTTCTGGTGCCATTGCTAGGAAACACAAAAATCCTAGTAGTGAAGCTAAGAAATGCCAACAAGCATTTCTGGCACCATTGTCGGGGAAGGCACTGGTTAAAAGAATCTATTAGGACATGTTCATGATAGTATGCATGTGTAGTAGCCATTGCTCATAACAAGATAACTTTGCTTATTTTCTCTTGTTGTGGATGAAAACAAGATAGTGTTAGACTAGTTTGATTTGTCGATGAACTTCACCGAAAACCCGGAGGCACTCCTAAGGAAGGACCGGTCTTGTACCATTTCCTCTTCTGCCACTCCGCCGACAAACGAACCAGTCACCCCCGCACCATCTGCTCCTACCGCTATGGCCCAAAAGTCACTCCGTGAGTACTCCGTCCCTGCTATTGCCAACATGCCCATTGGGCCCACTGTTAACATGGGCAACGGAAACTTTGAACTCAAGACCGGGCTGATCACGATGGTGTAGGCAAACCCTTTCTGTGGTTTGCCTAGCGAGGACGCGAATGCACATCTTCAACACTTTCTCGAGCTATGCGACACCATCGTCATAAAGGATGTCGCACCGGAAAATATTAGACTCCGTTTGTTCCTTCCCCCCTCACGGGGAAGGCAAAATAGTGGTTCTATAAGGACAAGGAAGCTGTTGACACATGGGCAAAATGCTCCATGGCGTTCCTCGCCAAATTCTTCCGTTTGGGCAAAACCAATGCCCTGCGGAGAGAATTTCAAGTTTCTAGCAGAATCCTATGGAATCCATCCCTGAGGCGTGGGAAAGGCTACAAGAATACATCCTTGCCTGCCTGCACCATGGGATGGAGAATTGGCTAGTCCTCCAGAACTTCTACAATGGGTTAACCCCATGTCAAGAGGACACATTGATGCCGCTGCTAGAGGAGCCTTACTCTCGCTCACCATCAACAGAGCTATGATTCTCATTGAGAAAATGGTGTCCAATCAATGGTGGGGTGATGAGAGGCTCTAAGATGAACAACAAAAAGGCATGCATACTGTGAAGGAGACGAATATGCTTGCTGCAAAAATGGACCTCTTGATAAAAAAGGCTTGATGAGCGTGCCCATGAGAAGGAGGCAATGTATGGCACCGTCAAGGCCATGGACATGCATATGACATGCGAGGTCTATGGTGAAAGTGGACATTCGGGGAACAATTGCCCTGAGACCTATGAGGATGACACCTACATCAACAATGGGTTCTGTCCACAAGGAGGTAATAATGGGTGGAACAACCAATCACGTCCACCATTCAAAGAAGGTAATTCGAACTTTAATTCCAATTATAATTCTAATCAACCTTCCTTGATAGATCTTGTGTTAGGGCAAGCCCAAATAAATGAAAACCTAATTAAGAAACTTGTCTCTAACGATGAAAATTTTTAAACATTAATTCAAATTTAGACGGCTTAAACTTTTCCTTCAAAAATCAATTAAGCCTTAATACAATGTTTAAAACCCAACTAGCTGAAATTGTTGCTGCAATTCCTGCATATGATTTTGAAAAGATCCCAGGGCAACCCAAAATTTTATTTGAAAATATCAATGCGGTAATCACAAGGGATGGTAAGTCCACTGGTGTCTACCATATCCTAACCATGCAAAAGAAGCCAAGAAGCATGGGGTACAACCCCAAACCTTAGGCTTTGAGCTAGCTTGGGGGAGGACCCTCACAAGGTAACGTGTATCTTGCACTCTCACCACTTTCTGTTACCTTGCAAAAAAAGAAAGAAGAGAAATAAAAATAAAAACCTATGGTTCTGTTGTTCACTATTCAATGTTTTCACCTCCGTTGGATGATTCTTGCTTATCCTTTCATGCTTCCTCTCTCTATGCCAGCATGTTTTGGTTTGGGAGTATTGGTTATTGTTGACGGTAGATAAGTGTCAATTTTAACCGTCAACGAAGCATGGAAAAGGACCTAAAACATAATTACCACATAGATATAGAGGGTCTACTAACAGAATTCCACGAGTTTTGGTGAATGCCTGTTTCTGCAGGGTGTCTACTGAAAATAACCAAGGAAGACCCACATGTCAAGTTTACATAGAGACAAAAGGGCCATGAATAACTTTTCTGTAATCTAGAAGGTACGAGAAGGCTCTGGACCAAACAGGAGGCGAAACCGGCTCGGAAGCCGGGCGGGCGCCCAAGCCCCTGGGCGGGCGCCCCACCCAGGTGGCCAATCAGGCGGCACCTCCTGGATCATGCCTCCATCGCCTTTGAGGATCAATAATAATCGTTGATCAAGGTCAGTTTGATCCGAGGGCTGTGGTGCTTCCTAGAGGGCTATATAAGCATGCCCCTGGCCCCTGGAGGAGGCATCCCATGAAATCCTAATTCATTTGCTCCAGTTGGGATCAGCTGAGAGGGGTCCCTTGAATGGATCTCCTCTCCATAGCTAGCCATCAAGAGAAGATTAGTGCTCATTAGGATCTAATCTTAGCATAATAGAGAGATAGAGGGCGAGGGAAGAGTTGGGGGTGGTGCCGGCCTATCGGTGCTCCCTCTCCGGCTTGTACTTTGACGGATTCAGGCTTCTCCGAGTCTACATCCGGGATACTTATGGTAAGTGATCTTTATTCAAGTATTTATCTTACTCTTTTGTTTATTGGTTCACAGTTTTTTTGATTGCTCTAGTTCTTGTTAGCGCTCTGAATTAGAGTAGTAATTGTTAGCATAAGGATGGTGCTTAGGATATTGGTTACCTGTGTTTGCGCCCTATTCTTTGGTTGTGTGGTAGTTACGGGAGGTGACAACCCCGTCCACATCGATTTGAGTAGGTTCTTAAATTAGTAGGACCGTAGTCGCGTCGGTAGAGTTATCCTTAGTGGTGCTTTCCCGTCTAGCGGCATCCCGAAGTGAACATTAGAAGGACATTTGAATCTTAACCTTGCCTTGCATAGGATCATTACCATAGGAATCCTCTCTACCAATCATATCTTAAACCTTGATTGCTACCCTTGGATAAACTAGTTGTTTGACGATCCACACACGTTTCCCTGTGGATACGATATTTAAAACCCTCCAGGTGAAAGCTTCAATGGTATCCGTGCGCTTGCGGATTTATCCATGTGCGTTAAAAATACCAATAGTTATACATCTTTTAAATTAAGCATGGTGCTTAGTTTAAAGTTTTGATGTAATGATCATACTTCTATAGGCTTTTTAATTTAAGCATGATGCTTAGGTTAATTAACTTACCTTCATCAAATTAGACATGGTGTCTAGTTTGATTATTGAACCAAAATTGTTAAGTATAGATATTGGTTGATTATATGGACTAACCCTTGCAGGAATTTATCAATATCACAAGGGTAAGTCTTTGGGATGACAACAGAGGTGAAAATTCATTTGCTGAACCTTGATTAAAATAAAAAATATAATAATAATAATAATAATAATAATAATAATAATAATAATAATAATAATAATAATAATAATAATAATAATAATAATAATAATAATAATAATAATACAATAATATTTATTTCACTCTATATATGTGTAGTAAGAATGTTTAGTTTCTCCTTTGTTGAAACATTGAATAGTTGCTCTATTTTATAATTCATCCGTGTCTAGTTTATTACTTAGTATTCCCCAAGATTTAAGTTTGATGGCTAAAAATGTCTCATCCTAAAACTTGAAACTTATAGGTTGCAAGCGCATTGTCGGTGTTTTTTACCGGCAGATATTCGGTTCTTGGAGAAATACGCCTGATGCAAAGAGCAAGCACAGTAGAGACACGAAATTTATACTGGTTTAGACCCCCTAGGAAGTGAGTAAAAGCCATACATCCAGTTGCTACTTGTTTGTATTACGATCTCGTCGAATAGCGAGATGGCGATTACAAGATAGCTATGCCTATGAGAATTTCGATGATTACAATAGGGCAGTAGCTAGCTATTTATATCCCAGGCCTACTTGTGCTACAAGTTACATAGTCATGCCCTAGTCAGAGTCTTATCATGATCTTCAGATATCCTTCCTTAAATAGACGAGTCATGAACCGTCAGGCCTTCTTCGATACGGATTCGGTAGCTAGCATATCTGGTAGTTGGGAATCCTGGGAGTATGGCACCGTTAATAGCCCCCGAGCTTATCGGTCAAGTGAGACTCGATAACCTTCCTGTACTCGGGCCTTCAGGGTGTTCAGAATCAGGATTTTATCTAAAGAGCCTGAATTCATACCTATGAGAGCGAGGCTGGTCAAGTAGAAGTTACAGGGTCGCATTGTTGGGCGATGAGTTGTAAAAATAAAATAAGCCATACTCTGGAGTCGTCTTGTCTTGTTAACGCGATCTTTCCCAAGTCAGCGGTAGTTACAGGCACTCAAGTGGTCATGCCGGCTTGACTTCCAAGAAACACGCGTGCCTTGCGATTAATGCGTCGCTTCGGTTCGTGGGTGACGACTGGCTTGCCTTCCCAATCACCCCTGGCCTTGGCTTTATAAGCAGGCATTTGAGTGTTGGATTGGGATCCACTTAGCATTTCCATGCTTGCAGTCATGAGGATGAAAACCATCGGTCGCCGCTACAAGATCCCTCACTTGCTGCTCGGGGATTCGCCTGGGCAGTTCGTCAGGGTCTCGCCTCCGTCGTCTCCCTCGACATCATCATTTCTACCTCTGGCGTCGCCTGTGCACCTGCCCCTACTTCATCTTCAGCCCCAGCGCTCTCCTAGGGGGACACCACGATCGTGAAGAAGGAGAAGGGAGAGGCCTCGGTGAGCACCGAGGAGACCATGACCACGGCCCTGGGGGAGCCAAAGGCGAGTGTGGCACCACAGGGAGTAAACGAACTCTCCGAGTCGGTGGTTTGGTCACCTCAGTCACTGCCACTACTAGCGCTGGTCCATCTAACACCGGCCCACCTACTCCTCGGGTTGCCACCGTTCCTGATACGAGCGACGACTGAGAGTTTGCCTGGAAGCTCTTTGTTGAACTAATCCGGGAGGCAATCGGGATCTCTGGCAATGGGGCCCTAGTTGACCTGGTCAGTGATGACGAAGACATCGTGGAAGCCAACGCCGGCGAGGCAGAGAAGGAGGTCGCCTCAGGCGACAATGAGGAGGAGGGCGCTGTAGCAGACGACGTGCCATCGGAGCAGGTGGCCTTGTCTCCCTATCCTCCACCAAGCGCTTGAGCTTGGTGACGGTCACCTTGATCCGGCCACTCAGTCCCTGTCCCGCAAGGAAGTCGTCGTCCTTGCAGATCGAGGTTTGTTTGGCCCTGACTTGGTGATCGGTCCTTGAATAATTAGTTAGGGTTTTAAGAATTCCCCTTGTAACTCCACGTTTTAAGCGAAGTTCATAAATGAAAGAACTTTAGTCGGTCTATTTTTTGCAGTTAAATGTGTCTATACATCATGTGCATTGAAACAGACCAACGATTCCATCTTAGTTTCAGTTATTTAGTGTTTTCATGAGTCGTTCCGCTTATCCCGTGCTGTTCGGGCCTTTAGCGCTTGCTCATTTACATGGAAATATCTAACTAAATTTCTTTTCAAGAAAGGAAATATTTTTAATGGAATATAAATGGAAAATTAACCAAGAGATAATTACAGGCACATGAATCGAGGCGCATACTGTGGTTGCCGAGTGGTTTTTCAGGGACCGTGCAGGCAGTGCGGCCATTTAACCCCTTATTTCGCTTCGGTGGCAACCACTATTGCACCCTTTTGCATTTTCACATCTGCCCGCTGCCCTCTTTTCCCCTCGAGTTCTTCATCTCCCTTGCACTGCCGTGGCCTCCACCCAGCAGCAACCTACAGACTCCATGAGTGCTTCAAGCCAGACGAGCGTCGAGAAATCACAATCTTCCCAGCCTTCTAAAGTCGTGCAGCCGGATGAGTACTAGAAAGCGTCGACCACGAAAGTGAAGGATTTGAATAAACTAAGGGAGCAAGGCCTACTCCTGGATCCATAGATCTATGAGTGGGTCGCCACTAAAGGTTTGGATCATCCCACCCCTGATACCCATCAAGTTGCAGTGTTTATTGCGCATTTCAAGTGTGGCTTTAGGGTTTTTCCATCTAAGTTCCTAAAATGGATCTATAGACATTACGGGATCGAGCTTGTACACTTGCTACCGAATGCGGTAGCAATGCTTAGTGTCTTTGACTTCTTGTGCGAGGCATGGCTTGGGGTGAAGCCTTAGTTGGATTTGTGGTGCCACTTTTACTCTGCCACTTATTATGCCAAGAATTTGGCCATCGGGCCAGTCGGTTTCTCTTTGAGGAAGGGAAACGACTATATAACGTTCCTGATCAAGACCTCTTGGTAAGAATATCAAAGGAAGTGGTTTTACATTCAACTTCATGAAGAGAGTACGATCAAGGGTTAGCTGTTGATGCCTGTGTCCAATGAAAAGTGGAGATCGATCTCCCTATGAATGAGAGGATGCAGAGGCATATTGTGCGTATCCAGGAGCTCCAGACAGCTAGGCTTACCACGACGCACGTGGTGGAGACCTTTGTTAATGGAGGATTGTTCCCTTGAAGCAGCGGGATGCAGCCTACACCTACAAAGGGATCCTTGACCCGAACAGGGAATCAACTAAAGGTAAAAACCTTTATTTCGAGTTTGCCTCTTGTTTGGGAGTTTTATTTATGACTTTTCATTTCTAAAGTCTGACTTGTCATGTTGTATTAGAAGTGTCAGATGAGGAGATCGCCCAGTGAGTGAAGGACATCCTCGATGTTGCTCGGTCAGACTAGACTGGCGTCCCGATGCCATACAACACTGAAAACCCTCCGCTATAGGTAAAGGCAGGATCTTTACTGACTTGCTCCCCTAACAATCTTGATGTTTACTTACTTGTGGTATGCTAGGATGTTGTCCCCTTAGGCCATGTTGCCGAGGGCATGGACATTGGCAATGATGACGATGACAACCCTGAGCAGCCAGTGGCCGGCCCAGCCGTCGAAGGGGAGGCCACCCGGGCCGACACAGCCCGAGCTACCCCGTCTGCTCCCAAGGCAGGCTTGAGGATGCAGCAGAAGGAAATGCCTGATGAAGCACAGGTTGAAGTGGGTGCAAGCTATGAAAAGGCCAGCCCTGAGCCACCACGAGTTGTTGAAAAGAGGAAGACCAGATCGCATGGAAGTGTGGAAGAGCTCGAGCTTCCTGCTTCTAAAAGAAGCCAAGGTAAGTCCAAGAGTCCCCCTTTAGTCACCAGAACTAGTGAAAGTCAGCTGGCAATGCCTCAAGAGACCAAGCTGGAGATACCACCCCGCTCCGACAATCAGGTACCACTCAGACATGTTTTTGACCAATTAGTCAGGGTTTTTAGCTATCCGGATAGCCTTGAATGTGTTTGGGAGGTTTGCACTCAGGAGAAAGCCATAACCCCACCAGCACCTAAACCGACAACTCAGCGACCGAAGAAGCTGAGATACTTGATCCCGCTTGATCCGTAAGTGCATGGCTGATGGCTTTGGTTATGTCTTTTTCTCGAGTTTCTCGTTGACACCTTGTTGCTATTTACAGAAGAGCAAAAACTCCCAAAGGTGCGGCAAAGGCTGCTGTTGCAGAGCCTGGTGCTACTCTGGCCCCAAAAGTAATGAACATGGCGTTGACAACTATCAACCAGACTCGGGGGGCCAAAGCTGTACTTGCAGAGAGAAACCCCTCTCGACTACGCTCCCTTGTACAAGAGATGCAAGGCTTCCGTGATCTTTGGGAAGGAGATCTCAAAAGAGCCGAGCAGTATGACTCGGACAATGTTAAGCTGCAATGGGAGGTGTATGATCTTCTAGATAGTAATGAAGGTAAGCTTTAATGTAATTTTGAAATGCACCCATTGCTTACTCGGGTCCTAACGTCTTGTTGCTCTCTTCAGGCCTGCACAAGCATATCAAAGTCCTGGATAGGGAGAAGGTGACCTTGAAGCAGCAGGCTAAGGAGTTGCAGAAGAAGCTCGAGGTTGCTGTTGGCGGTATTTATCGATCAAACCTGACCGCCAATTAAGACACAAAAAGAGAAGAAATTAGCAAACTTAACAACATATGCATTTATTATTAACCATGTTTCACATGTATTTGGAGAACATTATTTTGTAGGTCACAAACATAAATATAAGGAATAATTCACTGAAAGGCGCTTTTCGACGCTGATTTGCTTAAAGGAACAAGGGAGACGCCCATCAAATTAACATAACTAGGTCAAAACCCCACGGAGCAGTGATCCATGTCCAGCCCATGGCCTGCCATGCGAAGACGGTGGTGAGAGGCCACGGTCAAGGGGCGGCCGACCGCTAGGGGTGCTCGACCCCTTGCCGGCGGTTCTCAGCCCCTCCTTTGACAGGCGGTGGCATGGTTCCATGCTAAGGTGGTGGGAGCCAGTCCTCGCGCCAGGAATAGCCTCCAGCACCACCTAGGCTCCTGTATAAATAGAGGGGTACCCTTCCTCCCTCAACACACTTCACTTGAGCAATACCTCACTCTCTAGTTCTCTTTTACCTTTTAGTAGTTGTATTAGAGCAAGGCAAAGCTACCTTAGAGAGCTTGGCTCCTTAGAAGAAGAGACCTTTGGGTATGAATAGAAATATGAGTTCTTCCAAAGTCATGCTTCTATATTACATTTATAGTCATACTTATGAGTTAGAGTATAGTTATTGTGTTATAATCTTGATATATGAACTAGTCTATAGTTTGTATGTCATGAGAGTAGCACACTCAAATTTATGCTTAACAATTATATAACTTATGTAATTGGAATTGGAGCAAAGTTGAGGTGGCGGTTCATCATGCCGTTAGGTGTGCTTTTACCTGCCGATCCGTAGGGTCGGGGACCCAAGGGGATTTGGGTAGTTTCTATATATGCAAGCGTGGTACTTGGGTATGGAAAGATAGGTGAATGCATTGTCCCTTTCCATGGGTGAGGGGTATGCGGCAGGTGGTGACAGCCCTATTCGTCCCTTGTAATCCCCCATGTTCGACTGGGGTGTAGGAATCCAAATTGTCACATGAGGTTGCTGGCTAACTAGTACTCGGTGGCCTTCCGACCTATTTCACACTTAGCCCTAATACTAATTATGTAACTTGAATGATCATTAACTAATCTTTGTATGACTATACTAGATCTATGCCTGCTCGACTTAGGAATTTCTTTTATTCTTTCTTTTCTATTTTATCCTTTGAGAAATGCCAAGTGTGTGTCCACTATCTTGAAATCACCGTATTTACCCCTGCTATAAACATTGGTGTACTTACAAGCATTATTATTCAAGTTCATATCCATACTAGACTCTTAATCAATAAATGCATTCCTTTGGGAAAATATAAAATTGGTAAGGAACTATCAAGGCTATTACTTCCAAGTGAAATGCTACCATGATAGCTCCGTGCGCTTGCAGATAAATATCTAAAATTGTTAAGGAACTATCAAGGCTATTACTTAGTGGCATTACTAATTATTAGTGATGACGCTAAGGAATACCAACAAGCACTTCTGCGCTGTTGCTAGGGATACAAACCTAGTAGCTACGCTAAGAAGCATCAACAGTTGCCAAGGAGCATCGGGCCGCTGTTGAGGAGAAGCTGACCGAGGGAGCCGTCACTGCTTGAGCACGTGGTGGGAGTCATCAAGAGCCGCCAGCTTGACTTTGAGTCAAGCCTCATACTGCAAGGTTACAATTGCAGTCAGGTGGACGATGTTCAGCAGTTACTTGATGGAATCCGCCCCACGGCCGTAGCTTTTGTTGAGAAGCTTGGTTTCTTCGTTGATGATGAAGATGGTAAGTGACTTCTTATCTTGCATCAATCGCTGGGCTGTGGAACATTAGCCCTGCCCTGAGTCAATTTTCGTAACGTTGAACACATTATCGTTTTATGGCATTTAAGCAGTTATATTTATCTGTAATTTTCCCTCTTGCATTGTCGTGCGCCGTTTTCACATCGGTCGTAGGACTAGTGTATTTGAGACTCAAAAGGTCTGCCTGTACGATTGTTCCTAGCAATTGTGTGTGTTTGGGCGTTCAAACTTCTATGCGTTCGGGAAAATTGAGGTTTGGTAGGTTTATATGAATAGTAGCCCCAACTCTTTGTTTGAATAAAGAAATTATTCAAATAAAGAGTAGAGACTTAATAGAGTAGGTAACCGCCTCCCTAATCTTTATGTGAACAATGCCGATCGATGTTCTAGATAAGGATTAGCTTAGCTGTTTGAATGTCTGTCATTTTTGGTTAGCCCCCGAGCCTTTCTATAACTGAAAGGATATCTAATGGGGCTACCGGCAGGCTCCAGCCCCCAAGCATGTTTGAGGTCTGGGAGAAGGAAGTGTAGCCAAAACATTAGAAAGGACCGGTGATATGAGGGTGACTAGTTTCGTTTTGTTCGGTTAGTTCTGACAACCCTCAATCAGTTTCTTTCAATTTTGTGAGAAAGGCCCCTGCTAGTAGACGACAATACAATTTTAACAACAAATAGAGTACCTTTGTGACATGTTAGTTTTACTTACTTTGGTTACTAGAGATCGATCTCATGAGACCTCTAATGATAGTAATTTTGAAGTGATTAACGAGAACCCTGATCACTTGAGGTCGAGTGCTCCGTCGAGTACAATGGCCCCTCTTGTGACTGGTCTTCGGTTTAAACGAGCACTTTGATCATTTGAGGTCAAGAACTCCGTCGAGCCTTTGGACCCTCGCATGATGGCACTTCGAGGTTTGACGAGTACTTCGGTCATTTGAGGTCGAGCACTCCGTCGAGTGCAATGGACCCTCACGTGATATGTACTTCAGTATTAATGAGCACTTTAATCAATTTGAGGTCAAGAACTCCGTCGAGCCTTTGGACCCTCGCATGATTGAGTGCCTCGAACTGTACTTTGGACTCGTTTGAGACCGGGCGTAGCCTGTTACACAAAAGGGTTCTCTCACGATCGAGTACTGTAGAAATTAGAAAATACCTCACAAAGGTACTTTTTTATTAACTTTTTGTTTTTCCTTTTTGACTTGGATTTTCTCGCACTCTATTTGATTGACCATAGTGCCCAAGGCTGAGATGCTAATATCATAATGGTGTGACTCGTGTACTATGGGGTTATGCCATAGGTCTTTGTTTGCATATCATACGAGTATTTGAGTCATAGGAGGAAAACAAATGTGTTTTGGAATGATACGCTCTGTACGTGATACTAAAGTATTTGTACAACATACAGGCAGGTCACGAACTGACATAGACTTGATAATCTTCATATAATTGAATAAAAGAGGGATTTCGAATCATGTACCTTGACCTTTATGACTTGGGGATGATGAATGCCAACAGTGTCCGTCAGGTGTTGTCTTCTAGATCCTGGAGTGACTTCGCACCTCTTTGTTCTTGCTAATACATCTACCTCTATTTTTCCCAGAGTAGAACGTCAGAACGTGTCGATCGGGAATGTTTTGTTTATTTTCTTGCGCAATTCTTGTCGAATCATTTCGGTTGAACTTCTTTCAACTTACTTTTTGACAATATCATAATTTTGTGTCATCAGAAAATTTTAGCTAACATAGCTTTTGAACACAAATTGATAATACACAAGAACATGATTTTGAAACCAGAAGACATCTTTATTATGATTTCAAGAGTGTACACCGAAGGAAATTACAAATGTAGCCTAGTCCTCGTAGTCGTTGTATATGCTACTTTGTCGATCTTCTAAGGGGAAACCTTGAACGTGTAGCGATCTGCAGCTGGAGGTTGAATCTACACCATTGCTTTTTTCCTTTAATACAGGTCACCTGTCTTCTGGTCGTATAATTATTTCTTGGGGTCAGCGTTTTACGATGAAGAGGGCACTTTTCCCTTTCTTTAGATAGGTCTTCTTGACCACCTGACTATTTGAGTGCTCGGTCTTCTCGCCACGCTTGATGGTTCCCAAGAAAAGGTGCTCAATCGACCAAATTGGGGGGTTGAGTCGTTTGACCGATTAGGCTTGCCTTGAGTTTAGACACCTGGCAAATCTAATATGTAATCGCCTATAATGGTCTCCTTCGAGTTGAGGAGTTGACCATGAGGCTTTCAACTTGCCTTTGTTAGGGGATTGGTTTCTCCTCAAAAAGGTGTTGATTGAGCCGGTATAGCCCTGCTCAGGCTGTTTCAGTAAAGCTCTGCGTTGTTGAGGCCACCAGACCTCGGAGCCCTTCTCCTTGACCTCCCAGTTCACACTCGTCGGATGGATGCGTTGACGGGATGGTAAAAGGGGAATTGCTCTATTCTCTGGTTGAGGTAAAAACAAACCTCGGCCGTTCCGGTGTAGATAGTAGCACTGGCAGTATGTAGACAAGGATGGCCTAAAATTATGGGGGCGTTTGGGTTCCGACCTGTCTCCAATACTACGAAATCTACCGGCACATATGAATGTCCGATGCATACGCAGACATTATCTACGATTCCTTCTTCCCGGTGAGTCAATTGATCTGCAAACCTTAAACGCATGGTTGTGTGCAGTAGGGGCCTGAATTGTAGAACATTATCATAGATTACCTTAGGTATGATGTTTACGCTGGAGCCGATGTCACAGATGGCTTCGTTGAACTGTTGCTGGCTGATTGCTATAGAAATAACCGGGCGGCTGTGATCTCCTTTTTTGATTGGTATAAAATCATCTAACCAACCCCCTAGACACGGCTTCATGTAGAATCCTGGCTGAGCTATCTCAACAAAGTGCACGGTTTCCGATCTTTCATCGGTACTTTGAGATGTGCAGGTCTCTGATCGCTTGGTGTGGATAACCTTCCCATGCCGAGATGATGCACAGATGTGACAATCCTGCACAAGGTGGATCTCATCCTCCGATTTGTTGAAGTCAGATTCGTGCCCGCTATCCTGTTCAATAGAATTTTGACCCGAGGATAGATTAATCAGGACAGTTCCGATGTAGATCGAATCGGGCCCCTACACCTTGCCGAACGGCGAGTCAACGTTTTCCTGGTGCTCAAACACCAAACTCCCGAAGCGGATGGTTGGTGGCACGTAGTGGGACGTTGACATAGGTCGAGGGAACAGGAGGACTTCTCCTATTGCTTCAGATCTAATAGAGCTTGGCTAGATGGTTGCATCGAAAGCAATCGGATCTTGAACACAAGCATTGTTGAAGATAGACATGATCATTCTTTGCCCGAAATCCCCCTACCTGGTGCACCTCTGTGGGTGTTTTTTATCGGCAGATATTTGGTTCTTGGAGGAATACGCCTGATGCAAAGAGCAAGCACAATAGAGACATGGAAGTTATACTGGTTCAGCCCCCCGGGAAGCGAGTAAAAGCCATACGTCCAGTTGCTACTTGTTTGTATTATGATCTCGTTGAATAGCGAGATGGCGATTACAAGATGGCTATGCCTATGAGAATTTCGATGATTACAACAGGGTGGATAGCTAGCTATTTATATTCGAGGCCTACTTGCCCTACAAGTTACATAGTCGTGCCCTAGTCAGAGTCTTGGCGTGATCTTCAGATATCCTTCCTTGAATAGGCGAGTCGTGGACCGTCGGGCCTTCTTCGGTACGGATGCGGTAGCCAACATATCCGGCAGTAGGGAATCCTAGGAGTATGGCACCGTCACGCATGATCCTTTTCTAAGTTGTTGCAAGTTATGATATGGTACAAATGGAATTTGCTATGACTTTGTTCCAAGAGAAACTTGACCTCCGGAGTTTTCAATTTTAAAAAATGCTAAAATAAAAGTTCCTCAATGATTATAAATTCCTACCAAGGCCATATGACATCATACAAATGCAAAAACTTAGTCATATGCTGCTTGTTTTTGCATTGAGCTTTGTCAAATTGTTGTGACCCTTGTTGAGATTCTCCTCATGCACCCATTATCAAGATTCACGTACACCCACAAATAATATGTTGACTCTTACACTGAGAGTTATGCAAAAACATGCTTTTCCGTTCACCAAAAATAAATACTCCATTCATATGACATGAGTCTCTCTCTCAAAAGTTTTCATGTGCCAAAAGAAAGTATGGGCTATGCAAAAAAAAAGAAAAAAAAGAGAAAATATCCATGTCAAAAGAGCATGAGAAAAAATCCATGCCAAAGAGCATGAATAATCCCATGCTAAAAAGCATGAAGAAAAAAGAGAAAGATAGACCATATTTTCAAATGGCAACAATCAAAACCATGCACAAAGGAGTTTAGCATTTTAGGCAAAAATTTAAAATTACCACACACTTGCACATTCTTGATAAAGTGTATGGCTTGCATCTCCTCGGATCTGGTTTTTGACTTAGCAATATTATGTGATGCAAGTATGCCTCTCTTTCATCCCTACCCAAAACTCCACAAAGAAACCTTTAGAGGTAGGATGAAAAAGAAAGACAAATTTTAAAAGCCTTTGGTGAGGACCATACACAAATGGGTGATTTAGTGAATCATTCGAGGAACTTACTTTTTATTTGCAAAACTCTTAAAAAACTCTGGAAAGAAAGTTGATAAAAGAATAGATGAATAGTGGTTTTGTTAAAACCGTTCTATCTTCCAACTGCCCAAGTCTTGGAAAAGCAACAAGCCCCACAAGGATCAAGGTAAAAGGGTGGAAAATGCAAACTTGTTTGAATCAGGGAAGAATACTTTGTAATAGACATGGTACTTTTGAATTGTAATCAACATTGTAGCAACTCTGATCGACAACCAATGTCTTAGCTCTTGCTCGGGACGAGCAAGAGGTAAGCTTGGGGGATCCTGTTGGTGGTCCTTATCGACCAAATTCAACCGCCAAATAAGATACAAAAAAGAGAACTAGCATAACTTACATGCATATGCTATTCATATTGACATATTTCCACATGTATTGGAAGATCAAAGTTTTGCAGGACATACATGGATACAGTGGAAGATATAGTCAAAAGGTATTTTCCCAAAGGATTTGGGCCAACCACCGACAAAACCAAAGCCCAGGACCACTCAGGAACCGACCATGTGAAGGTGGTCGCGGGGAGGCACTACCTAGGTGCGGGCATACCCCCAGGTGCACCGCCCTCCTCCTCTTTCCACGTGGCATCTCCTAGTGGCTCCTCTATGACGGTTGCATGTGGGCATGCATGGAAATCCCCTCCAAACCGACCATGCCATGGCTATAAATAGATGGGGAGGGCTCTCACACAACACACACCACAACTCAAGAAGCCTCTCTCCCTCCACTTGTATCATTTTACCTTTTAGTAGTTTTGTTGGAGTTAGACCTAAGACATCTAGAAGGAATCTTTGTATGATCAATATGAAGAGTTCATCTATGTTCTTGTTCTTATCTTATCAATATAACTATGTTATGAAATTAGAGCAAAATTCTTATGTTATTCATTTAGCAAAATTCTCATGTTTAGACCAAAACCCAAGTTGAGGTGGTGAGTTCTACTTTAAGATTAGTTTTGGTCATTGTTTTCTTACAGGTTCATCGTCCGTCCCTATGACAGATGCTCTAGTAGAGGACTCCTGATAAAGACGGATGTTCTTGGCCGACGCTAGAGTAGTAACTGATAGCGTAGACATGGTGTCCGAGTTAGAAGTTACCTTCGTTTCCCTCGTGTCCCACGGTTGAGGGGTAGGCGGCAGGTGGTGACAGCCCTGTCCGTCTCTCGTAATCCCCCACGTTCGGGTATGGCATAGAGCTGCAGGCCGGAGGTACTTGGCAGACCAAGTATAAGTCGGTGCCTGAAGTAAGATTATAGTGACTAAAGCTACCTTAACTTAGAATCTCTAACCTTAGAAACCCATGTACTTATATGATCATCTGCTCATCTTGGCATAGCTATATGAGATAATCATGCTTCAGTTTAGGTATATTCTTTTATTCTTTATTCTTTCTTTTACCTTTATCCTTGAGATTGGTTTTGACTGTGTGTCACACTATCCAATATTTATCCTAGCTTACCCCTATTATGAACTTTGGTCTATTATATAGTCATGTTATCTTGACCATGTCCCAACTAGAGACTTTTACTCCATGCCTTCCTTTGGGAAAATATAAATGAATGATACCTGAATAGTTCCGAGTGAAATGCTACAATGATATATCCGTGCGCTTGCAGAATATTTCTATATGCATTCCGAAATATCATCAAGGCATTTTTGGTGCCATTGCTAGGAAACACAAATCCTAGTAGTGATGCTAAGAAATGCCAACAATGGTTTCATCCTCCCCCTCTCTATTGGATCCGACCTCCCCCTTATAGACTGAGGAAGGTCAGGTACAAGGCGGTTCCGGGGTTTTCAGTCTATGGTATACATGAACTGGAGTCCAAGAGGGTGCTGTTGCGGCATGGATGGACTCTAGTCCTATCGTCGAGTCGGGCGGCCTTGGGTGCTACTCGGCTCTCCTAGCCCTGACGCTCTGACCGTTAGGGGCTATCGGCTCGGACCAGCCTCCACCGGGTGAGCCTTCTCAAGGCTTCCTTGGAGGTGAACGTGCCTGGATTGGGGCACTGATGATGTGGGCCTGGGAGCCCCTGTGCCCTAGTAGCTAGTGCTGGGAGTTGTCTTCTTGTGTCACGCCATCTGCGTGACTTTGTTAGAGGAGTGGGCGATAGTATGTGCCACGTGCCCGTAAACGGTCAGGGCGATGCTAAGGAGCCCCGAGCCTTGGATGCTTGGCAGGTTGATGAGTGGTGATGCCTGGGGCATTGGATTCTTGCCCGGTACTTGCTCGGGCTGAAGGCGAGCTCAGGGATTAGGCTTGGGCTACCATCGATCGGGAGCCCTAGGCCTTAGCGAGCCCCCGAGCATTGAGCAGAGGCCAAGGGCGTGCTCGGGCTTGGCCTGATCCTAGACCTGAGGGTACATGCGAGCGCACCCGATGGGTGTTGGTATTTATTAACATGAACAGAAAAGATCCGCAAGCGCACGGATACCGTTGTAGCTTTCACCCAGAGGGTTTTAAATATCGTATCCATAGGGAAACGTGTAAGTCAACTACGTGTTCTAACTTAACCAGAAAAGATGAATGAGTTGGAAATATAAATAAGGTGGGAACAACTAAAGTGAAAACAAGACTAAAACGTAAGAGAGGATCAATCTAGTATGGGGTCGATAGTAGGCGTATAGAGAGGATAACTCGATCAGGGTTTCTACTTCTAACTTGGGCAGTCCACATCTTCTACTATTCAACTAGGGAATTATTATGGAAGACCGCAAACAGAGTATGAATCTACCACGTAATTATATATCCTGCTAGGCCTACAGATGGCAGGTGGACTACAGAGGACTCAACGAACCTGTCACCTTCGTGATCTACCACCGATCCGGAATATAGGGTGCATCTACAAGTAACCCTAGTCTAAGCGCCACGCTTACACTACAAATTATACTCTAACCTAGTCGACTAGATTAAAGCACTCAAAAGAGACTCGCAAACCAGAAGAATAATATAAACATGAATCTTACTTGAATCAGATGTTGATTGCTAGAGCCTGAGCCATCTCAGGAGCAAGCCCACGTAGAACTCGATCCTGTCGAAGTACAAGTTGTTGAAGAGGCACCGACAGGCTAGCACCTCCTCCGAACTCCTCCCTCGCTCTCCATCTCTCTACTATCTAGAAGACTAGATCTATTCTAACTTGGGAGTTGAGAGGACATCCATTCGAGGGACACCTCTCTTCCCCAAACCCTAGCTTTTCTCTTAAAGGTGATTATGATGATGGATTGAATGAATTCCCCTTAGAGGGGGGTCTGGGGCCTCGTTTATATAGCCCAGAGCATGGAACCATGGACCTTAGATCAAACCGACCTTCACGTGGGGATAGGATGCATCCATGGAGGTGGTTGAAGTAGCTTGCAAAGGAAGGAGCCGAGCGGCGGCGGCCAGGGGCCGGTCGGCCTACGGTTGAGGCCGGTCGGCCCCACCTGGCGGCACCTCGTGGTGGCCCTCCTCGTGGAGTCCTCTAGTGTCCTCTAGAAGCCTCTTGCGTATTCGTGAAATGGAGATTAGGACGATTGACATGGGTTCCTTCTCGTGGAAGATATCAATTCCTGAATTATTCTGATAACCCCCTGCAAAATATAGATTCACCAAAACTCATGAAATTTCGTTAGTTGACACCCTAAACCTATGTTGGTGATCATTTATTAGCCCTTTATATATTTATTTTAACCCTTTATTATGGTAGATAACCATCGTCAACAACTCCCCAAGCTTACCTTTTGCTAGTCCCTTAGCAAATATTCATAATTGATCAGGAGTTGCTACAATGCTTTCACGCCTCAAAAGTACACATGCGTTCAAACAAGAATTTTCCTCTGGATTAGGTCTAACCACTCTAACTTTCAGACTTACCCATATTACCTTTAACTATGGAGCTTATTAGCCTTCACTTGGGTCTTGAGCAGTCGAAAAGTAGAACAACCAAATCAAGCACTATGTCTCAAGCTCTTCATTCAACTATTATTCCGGAGTTTTGTAAGATTTTTAAAATAAAACTCAGAGTATCTTTTTGTATGACTCTCTCAAATCTCTCAATATATGTGGTATTTCTGGATCCTCTTGACGACAAAGTGAGATTTGCCTTCTCTCATCCTACATCTAATGCTTTATCTGGAGCTTATAGGTATGGAGACAGCGTGTACATACTTGCAAAGCATATTTTGTAAACTCAAACAGTGGATCCAGAGAAACGAGGCATACGATCAAATCAAGAAGTGCATGTGTATGGATCAAGAAGTGGTTTATTTATGATGAAGGTGATAGTGGATCTAATTTTACTTTTGCTCCTTTGAAAGGGATTTTGATCTCTCTTTGAATAATTGAAGAACTTAGACTAAGAGATATTTTGGGCTATAGTTTTTTTAGAGAGGCGGGCATCTAAGTACCCATTGTTTTGGTAGGACACTTTTCTATGTTTTACTCTCTATATATTTCTCTTTCTTCTCTTTTTTTATAAATATATAAGCCCAGAATATTCTTATCTATAATGAAAGATTGAGAGATAATAATAACCTGGAGCAACAATAACTGGGGCTTATGAAATGTATGGATAGGTGACAAAAATCCTATAATACATGTGAGTGGTGTTCTCTCCCAGTGTAGGAGAAAAATATATTTGGTGGATCTAAAGGCATGTTGTTGCGTACTTCCAGAGTAGAAGCAGCATATTTGAGTGGAGTGTACGTGATCTTGATTTTAAAAGTATGACAAGCCTCTAAGGGTCAATAGAGCTCGACAATGCTCAATGCAAATACAAGTAGTAAAAAGTATGAATGGAGTTTTCTATCCTATGTATGGTTGTGGTAGGAATTTTAAGCTTTATCATACAAGTACTCATCATGGTATTTTAAGATTTCAAAAAATAAAATTCCCCAGAACTTTAGCATCAGTAGGAGCAAGATAAATAGCAGCTCAGACTTTCTCATATCATACTCCTCAACTACCTAGATTTAGATCCAGCATTTGCAACCCACAAGTTTCAGGCTCAGAGTTTATCTAGATCAAGACAGTTCTACCCAAAATTCAGGAGAATTCGTGTTTGAAAACTAGGCACTTGAAAGGAATTACGGCAGAGCAACTATTCATAATTTTGAGTGCTCTCTATTGACAAACTGATTCAAGCAAACTTGACACACTCTAACTAACACACATTATTACAAAATAGCACAATATAAAACAAATACTCGACTAGATAAAGTAGACACAATAAAAATCCATAAATATTAAAAAGTATGTCTCCTGACCATAATTATGTAAGTGTGAACCTTCATGTGCTCACTATTTTTTCTTTCTTTTTGAATTTATTTATAGAAAGAAAACTTTAAGGGGGTAAGGATACTTACCTGGAATATATGGGGGTGCCTTCCCCCAAGCTAAATGTTGACGTAGTCTTTCGATCTTGCAATGTAGCAGACTAGCAGTGGAGATGTACGTCTTCTGTCAGAAATTGATTGATGTTGATGACTGATGAGACAGTACTCCAACAATGGATAGAGCATCCACTTGCTTGTGAGCTCTTTTTGGTCCTTCAAATCCTGTGAAACTCAAATAGACAACAAAACTTGTAGAATATGTTAAGCGTTAGTGGTTTGGCCATTTAAGCCTCAGTTGTCCAAAGCTTTTCTTCTAGGCAGAGTTTCAGTGGGATTTCTTTCTCAATATTTTTGTATTTTTATATTTTCTATGATGCAAAAGAAAATACAATAGGATTAATGCATGCATATTTATTTTTATTTTTATGCCACCACGGTGAATATTCCTATGGGTTTTTTTACACACCACAAAATTATCCACATGGGGCTTTAGGATTTATGATGCAGTATATATATATATATATAATGCAATGCTAATGCAGAAAAGATAAATATGGATAACTACCGATTTTACCTCCCGACGAGGGTTCATTGTTTTAAGTCCTCTAAACAGGATTTCTCACCATGTTCATTCCTTAGATGAATCATCTGGTCTCGGAGGTGGAGACCTTGATAACTGCATCTCTTGATATGGTGTTACCCATGTTCTTCGTTCGTCCAGCAGCCGTTTGAAATGAAGCATTAATTGTGGAAGTTGACAGCATCTTGCTCAGTGTGCATGTTCTTATAGATCTAGGACCTTCACTTTGTAGAATTTGAGAGAGTTGACAAACTCATCCATGTTTTGTTCAAAGTGTGTCCTGCTCATAAAGACAAGGTAGAGATCAAGTGCATGGGCTCTGTTGGTGGAAAAACACCAACATAACTAAAAGTTTTGTTCGTTCTTCTCTAACCTTAGGCATGGTGAACAAGATTAAGTTGAAGTTATGGGTGATAAGATCAGAAGATGAGCATGAGTGTGAATATGCAATATTTTTAGCTCATTTGGTTAAGATAGTGAGATCAAGAGAGTGAAGCTAAGAACAAAGATTAAAGAATTGAACATGTTAAGTTGATCACGTTGGATCACGCGAAGTTGTAACTTAAACATGTTTGGTTCTTCATTTATGTGCATACCAGGATCGAGAAAATCTTTTTGAATAGTGATTATATACCTCAAGATATTACTTTTGTCATTGAAGAGTGATGGTACTGAAGCACCCTGTGGAAGCTTCTCTTGCCCAGCTGGTTCTGCTCATGAATGGCTTGTCTTCACCATCTTTTTGTTCTCCTGATCTTGACATTCTTGTCGGTCCTTGTGCTCCCCTCGTTGCATTGAGAATTTCTCCATGATGGTCTTTGTCTTGAAGGGGCTTGGTGGAGATTTGTTCACCTTCTTCCATAGAGTAAGTGCATTGATTATAGATCTTGTTTCGTGGCACTCATCTTCTTGTTCCATGGATCTCTTCATGATGCGTGAGCTGTGTTTCCCTTGTGTTTATTATTCCTTTGATCTTTTTGCTCTAGACCTAGAAAGGTTAGTGACAAGAGTACCCGAAGGAATATTTTTACAATTATATCTCTATGCTCGTTTCACAAGGGCAGCGTAGCAGAAAGGTGAATACTCATGTTAGGATCTAAAAAGTGCTTGTTTTAGGACACTAAGCTTATCCTTGGGAAACCTTCAAAATATGTTTTGGTAAAGTGGGTTCCCCTCCAACACCAACCTTAAGAGCGCAATGAGAACTGCAATATTTATGATAAACATATGCATCTACAACCACCCTTTTGAAATTTTTATAAACAAAAAGAGTGAGGAGGTTGGAGATCTCGAATGTGGGGAGGTTGAAGAGACCAATTGAATTGGGAGATGTCTCATATGAACATGGATTTAATAAGGTGGTTATGGAATATATTCCATGCTCATTGATGTCATCTTTGTCTCCAATCTAAATGTTTAGAATTTCACTTGGATTAGTGACTCTTGAATTGACCTCGTCTAGGGCTTCCTCCATAGATGGATAAGTATCGTCTTCAAAGTCAAAGGGAGTTAAAAACTCACCATTTGAGTTTGAGCCAAGATTAGATTCTATTAAGGGTTCTTCCTTGTCCATCCATTCTACACATTCCTGCCAATGTCGTGGCATCTCTTCGTCATCCATGTTGTCATTATGAGTCCTATGGTTTGGTTGTCTTAATGGATTTCTAGGATCATCATGAGACTTAGGAGGGAGAGCATATGAGGGATCATCGGGGTCAAGGATGGATTGAAAAATGGGTTGAGGTAAGTCATCTAATGTGGGCATAGAAGGGCATAAGATAGAATAATTTCCAAAATTGCTTGGCTCTCCTTCTATGGCATCGCTAGATATGCCATCCTTGCATTTCTTCCAATGTGCTATATGGGGGAAAGGTAGTTGAGAACACTTTTTTCTAGATGCCATTATATTTTTATATTGATCTACCAGCATCTTACAAAACTGGAAGTCTAAGCTATCATCATTACGTTGGGGTATTGATGTCTTAGGATTGACAGCTGAACCTCAGGATTGAAGTGGCTGTGACTTAGCTATCAAAACTTCCTCTTTTTATTCAGGAGAGAACTCCTTTTTCTTGGGGGGCTTAAAATGAATTTTAGTCCAGTGAGTGGCTTGACTAGTAATTTTTTCAAGCATGACGCTTGCTTCACTTGTAAGCAAATGAAGAAAAGCTTCTCCAGAGGATAAATCAAGAAATTCCCTAGAATCCTTGCTAAGACCTTCATAAAAATGTTGAAAAAGTATTGGGTCTGGAATAGCAAGGTCCGGGCCAATGAGGGTAAGGTCAATAAAGCGATCCCATGATTCAGCAAGAGATTCTTCTTCTAGTTGTCTAAAAGTTATAACCTCTTTCTGTAGGTCATTCACTTTGGAGATGGGAAAGAATTTTGATAGAAATTAATTGCATAGTGTCTTCCAATCTCCTTGCGCACGTTCTACATTGAGTTTATACCAATGTTTAGCTTTTCCCGTTAAAGAGAATGGAAATAGCTTCCATTGGATGGTCTCATCGGACATGCCCTTTATGCGAATGAGGTCACAGATCCGCTTAAACTCTCCTAGGTGCGAATATGGGTTTTCCTCAATTTCCCCCATGAAGGGTTTTTTCTAAACAAATTCTATGAAATCCGGGCTTATCTCAAAACCAGATGCTGTGATAGGCTCGGAATGTTTTGGTGGTCTCAGGTGTGTGCCCATAGGGTTAGCATATTGATAGATAGGAGTGTTATTATCCATGCTAACAAAAGATGAAAGGAAAAAGAATAGAAGGGATGAGGTGAAGGATAAAAAGAAAGAAGGTATGAGAAAAGATTTTTTTTCTTTTTAGAAAATATAAAACAAAAGTGTAAAGATAAGAAAAGAGATTTTTTTTCTTTTATGTATATATATTTATTTATTTATTTTTGTTTTTGAAAAAGGTTAGACTAGGTTCGTAGTCAATTCAGCAACCGTTTCCCCGGCAGCGGCGCTAGAAAGCTTGTTGGTATTTATTAACGTGAACAGAAAAGATCCGCAAGCGCACGGATACCGTTGTAGCTTTCACCCGGAGGGTTTTAAATATCGTATCCACAGGGAAACGTGTAAGTCAACTATGTGTTCTAACTTAATCAGAAAAGGTGAATGAGTTGGAAATATAAATAAGGTGGGAACAACTAAAGTGAAAACAAGACTAAAACATAAGAGAGGATCAATCTAGTATGGGGTCGATAGTAGGAGTATATAGAGGATAACTCGATCAGGGTTTCTACTTCTAACTTGGGCAGTCCACATCTTCTACTATTCAACTGGGGAATTACTATGGAAGACCGCAAACAGAGTACGAATCTACCATGTAATTATATATCCTACTAGGCCTACAGACGGGAGGTGGACTACAGAGGACTCAACGAAGCTGTCACCTTCGTGATCTACCACCAATCCGGAATATAGGGTGCATCTATGAGTAACCCTAGTCTAAGCGCCACGCTTACACTATGAATTATACTCTAACCTAGTTGACTAGATTAAAGCACTCAAAAGAGACTCGCAAACCAGAAGAATAATATAAACATGAATCTTACTTGAATCAGATGTTGATTGCCAGAGCCTGAGCCATCTTAGGAGCAAGCCCACGTAGAACTCGATCCTGCCGAAGTACAAGTTGTTGAAGAGGCACCAACAGGCTAGCACCTTCTCTGAACTCCTCCCTCGCTCTCCATCTCTCTACTATCTAGAAGACTAGATCTATTCTAACTTGGGAGTTGAGAGGACATCCATTCGAAGGACACCTCTCTTTCCCAAACCCTAGCTTTTCTCTTAAAGGTGATTATGATGATGGATTGAATGAACTCCCCTTGGAGGGGGGTCTGGGGCCTCGTTTATATAGCCCAGAGCATGGAACCGTGGCCCTTGGATCAAACCGACCTTCACGTGGGGTTAGGATGCATCCTTGGAGGTGGTTGAAGTAGCTTGCAAAGGAAGGAGCCGAGGGGCGGCGGCCAGGGGCTGGTCAGCCTATGGTTGAGGCTGGTCGACCCCACCTAGCAGCGCCTTGTGGTGGCCCTCCTCGTGGAGTCCTCTGGTGTCCTCTAGAAGCTTCTTGCGTATTCGTGACATGGAGATTAGGCCAATTGACGTGGGTTCCTTCTCGTGGACGATATCAATTCCTGAATAATTCTGATAACCCCTGCAAAATATAGATTCACCAAAACTCGTGGAATTTCATTAGTTGACACCCTAAACCTATGTTGGTGATCATTTATTAGCCCTTTATATATTTATTTTAACCCTTTATTATGGTAGATAGCCATCGTCAACAATGGGTATAACCCTCGAGCGATCTTGGAGGGGTCGGTCGGGGGGTCTATCGGTCGGGAGTTTATCTCCCAGGGACTTGACATTCCCCTATGTGTTTGACTCTTGTCACATGGCTCTCTATCCTAAATCTAGCCTAGTACTTCTTTACACACTTTAGGCTAGTGAAATGAAATTCCCTACAAGTCTTACCTTTGCCTTGTGTATTCCATTTGATGCCCGTAAGCATCCAACCTCCATCATCAATTGATGAACAATAGTCATCACCATGTGGCTAACCTTGCCACTTTACCATTGTCCATACCATGGAGCTCCTCCATCTTCTATCCATCAAGTCACTTGACATCTTTACATATCATCATTAGGTCAGATCTTCATGAAATGAATGGTCGTTTTCATAGCTTCACATGGCCTTCATAGACCATTGACTTTAGCATTGCTTGCTCTTCTCGGTTGCCTTGATCCATCAGCGTCAATCCCTCTACTCACATTTCATAGCCTCAATGGTTCCTCTTGTCCCGAGCCTCTAGCTTACCCTTCACACTTGCACACGTTCCTTCACAGCCAAGCATTGCCTTGACCTTCACCATCTTGCCATATGAGACTGTCATATCCCATATAAAATATGCCTCTCCTCTCATATGTTGATCTTCTCAACTTCAACTCTTCACTAGTTTAGCTTTCACCACTCTTCCCATATCCACTCCATGGCCATCATGTTGCTCAACTTAGATTGTGGACTAATCACATGTTTGTCTCATATGAAGCCTCATTAGTCCACCTAAGGTTGCCCCTCAATTACCAGAACCAAATAGGTATTTTAAAAGAGCACCCCTACACAAGTATAGTGAGCAAAAGGTAAACAATTATCTAACACTAGAGCCACCAATTACTTGAACTAGGAACAAAACTACTCGACTACACTAGCAACAAGAACAATAAGGCAAACAAGCTAGTGAATAATTAAAGCTAAGAATAGAGAGGCACAAACCACAATGAGAGGGGACACATGAATTTTCCCCAAGGTTTGTTGACTTGCCAGTCACCTATGTATCTGTCAAGGCGTGTCCTATCACACCCCAAAATTTCCGGGTTGCGCTTGGGAAACACTAATTAAAATAAATATTTTAATATTCGGATAAAATTTACCAAGATTAGTTTGAGTTAGCGTAAATTTAGATATAAAAAATATTTAGGGATCATCTAAATCATCTCAGCTCGCTAATCCATCTCCTATAAATTTTGTTTATTTGCTCCACGCATTTGTTCGCTTAACACATAATGATACAATATAATATAAAATAATGATCCTTTGAAAGAAGAAACCAGCCGTTTCTTTATTTTCTTCTTTAATGGGACGTTGGTTTTCCTTCTAGCTGAGTAGTTCCTCTTCCAAAGATCACCGATCTCTCTCTATATATGCAAACTCCCACATGTCAAGGACTTCAGGTCAATTTTCATCACCACGTTTTTCATTGGACCATCTCTTTTGTCTATAAATAGTAGGCAGCCGGCCAATTGTATCTTTTCCTAATCCTTAAGTCGATCATATATTATATGTACTAGCAAATATGCCCGTGCGTTGCAACGGGAGAAAAAAATTAATAGAAAAATAAGTATAGGAATGTTGCATATCTATTTGTGTTTTACCCTTTTGTTAAAATTTGAAAGCTATAGTTTATTTTATAATGATAAAGACCATGACATCCATATAAGCTAATATTGATATTAATATCACATTATATCCTATTAAGTCTATATCAAATTAAAATATAGCTTCAATAGAATTTTTTTCCACTATAAAGCACAAAAATATTTATTCGTGATTATACCATAACTTTAACTATTTTAATTTGTTATTACAATTAGCAATGAGTTGCATCGTGACAGAGATTGATATGTCTATTCTATTATTTATTTTTGATGCTAAACATGCCATATTATAGATCTAATGCATAGACAATTTCACAAGGATTCCAAAAAATCTATATTTGCTATTTTACGAATTTTCTATGATTTACTACGAATTTCTAAAGATTCAGCCAGATTTAAATGGAAAAACAGAAAAAGAAAAGGCAAACACTTTCCCCTCGAACCCCCTGAACTTTTCGATAAATGACGAAGCCCAGATCTGAAAAACTACTCTCTCTGGTTCTTTGCATCAGGAACCCTACAGAGAGTTTCTATTTGCATACGGCTCCTTCTTCTTCGTTGGAACGGAGACGGAGCAGAGCATCGGGCTCGGCCAGTGAGGGGATGGCAGTGCTAGGGCTCGCCCAAGTGCGCGCGCACCCGTGGAGGGGCTCAGCGTGGCTAGAGGCCTGCTGTGGTGCGTAGGCCACGCGTCCAGGCGGCCACGGCGACGGCATGGCTTCGGGTCCGAGGCCCTCGCCTTCGGACGACGAGCGACGGGGCTAGGTCGGCGTGGTGAAGGACGCGACGGTGGAGCTGTGGACGCGGTAGCTTGGCCGGGGAAGCAGCGGCGGCGACGCTACGCGGTCGCGATGGTGATGGCGACGGCGCTGCTCGGCTGCGAACGCGAGGGTGAGCGAAGGAGGCGATGAGGCGAATACTGTGTAGTCCAATTTGGATTTGTAATTCTGTTCGAGGTAGGAGACGTGAGCGAGGATGAATACGATACCTCATCACGTAACCTAGATACATAGCTTGTAGACAGAAAATTAGAGGGCGGAAACAAATTTGAGTGCAGAAATTTTTCTTTTTAAATATTAGGTATAGATATAGATATAGATATAGATATAGATATAGATATAGATATAGATATAGATATAGATATAGATATAGATATAGATATAGATTTAGGAGGAGAGAGTACTCGCTAAGTAAAACAAAAAGCAAAAGATCCAGCTCACGTGGCCCTTCCGGATCCCCCATCCGCGGACACGACACGGCGTGCCCGTGCCCCTTCGCCGCTGCCGACTCTGCTTTGTCCTAATCAACTCATTTTCCCTCTCCTCGAGATCGCCAGGTCAAGTTGACCCCCTTGCCGATTACGACTGCCGTGCCCCGCTCCGCGCTCCAGCAAGCCAACAGCTCATTCCTCTCACCACCCTGCTCGTTAATCACCCCACTAACCAAGCAATCAATTCCCTCCTTCCCAGCCACAGACCGTGGAAATGCAAACGCACGCGACACGAGAGCGCAGCCTGCCGCCCCCTTTCCCTTCGCCTCTTCGCGTCGCCCAGATCTCAGTCGCTGTTCGCTCCATGAGCTAGGGGATCCGAGGTGTCCTCTAGGCGAAGTGAAGTTGGCCGGCCGCGGCGGCCAGGATGGAGCTGATATCCGGGATGGTGATGGGGGTCATGGTCGGCGTCGCCATCATGGCCGGCTGGAGCCGCGTCATGCGCCGATGCAGCACGAAGCGCATCGCCAAGGTGAGTTGGTTCCCAGATCTGAAAAACTACTCTCTCTGGTTCTTTGCACCAGGAATCCTGCATAGAGTTTCTATTTGCATACGGCTCCTTCTTCTTCATTGGAACGGAGACAGAGTAGAGCGTCGGGCTCGGCCGGTGAGGGGATGACAGTGCTAGGGCTCGCCCAAGTGCGCGTGCACCCGTGGAGGGGCTCAGCGTGGCCGGAGGCCTGCTGTGGTGCCCAGGCCACGCGTCCAGGCGGCCGCGGCTACGGCATGGCTTCGGGTTCGAGGCCCTCGCCTTCGGACGACGAGCGACGGGGCTAGGTCGGCGTGGCGAAGGACGCGACGGTGGAGCTGTGGACGCGGTGGCTTGGCCGGGGAAGCGGCGGCGGCGACGCTACGCGGTCGCGACGGTGATGGCGACGGCGCTGCTTGGCTGCGGACGCGAGGGTGAGCGAAGGAGGCGATGAGGCGAATACTGTGTAGTCCGATTTGGATTTGTAATTCTATTCAAGGTTGGAGATATATGGCAGGCAGACAGAAAATTAGAGGGCGGAAACAAATTTGAGTGCAGAAATTTTCCCTTTTAAATATTAGGTATAGATATAGATATAGATATAGATATAGATATAGATGTTCCACAGCCGCCACCATGAGCCCTAATGCCTTCCTGCCGTCGCTTTCGATCTCACCGTCAAGACGCAGTCTGCCACCACCGTCTGGAGCCTCGCTGCGGTTCACGAGGACACGTTGCCAGACTCCGCCGAACCAAGAAGCCACCATCGACCGCCGCCGGCCACCAACGAAATTGCGCCGAAGAAGCCATTTATATCAAGGCGCCGTGAAGGACGCAGCCACCGGGAGCATCGCCAGAGGTTGATTGGTTCAGACCTCATCAGCATCATCCTGTGGCCTGATCATCAACGCTGCAAGATACCGTTCTCCATATGCACGTCCAGCCACCGTCCATCCTGCCCCGTGCTCCTTGCAGATCAAACTCCGGCCATCGATCCTTGTTTACCATCGGAGATGCAAGTCACGATCACCCTGTTCCTGTCCAACAGCATAAACCGATGCTATTTCGTCCATCGCCTTATTGACACCGGTAACAAGCGTCATGCATGCTTGATTCAAAGGTGAGATCACGTCTCCTTTGGCCAATATTTTATTGATCAAATATTGTGCTGATGTCATGCATTTTCATTCATACAACATAAATCATCATTCTCTATTTATTCCTCAATCAAGAAATATACATCGTGAACCTGATCAGACTGCCATGGAGTCTCCGTATAGTTATACATGCTAATCACTGTCGTTATCTTATTTCCATCTATCTGAATCAATGCAGTCTAGTGCTTGGCAACGACTTTAACTTGCTACATGTTTTCTAGTGTTTATTTTAAATATTAATGTTGACTCATCCCTGTTCACGCCGCGTCTCAAAATTATAAACAGCATAGAGATTAGTATGTCTCACGTTAACTTGAATAATAGCAATGTAAATATGTTTTTAATTTTTAATTTGTCATATATATTAACCATTTATTTATGGGAGTCCGAATGATGTCATTAAAAAAAATTCGTGTCCATTGCACCCAGCTCACATAGCCCAGCTGCCCACCCTGCAGGTTCGTGGCTTCGGCCCAAAGGCACCAGACCACCGAGCCACTCCTATAAGAAGATGAGGACCACGATGTGCATCTGTTTCCCCTCTGTACAAGCCGCCGCTAACCCTACCCTGCGTCGCGCCGATCTTGCCGAGCAGAGATGTCGCCGTTGTCATCTACTGAGCTTCCGTCCATGGCGCTGCCGCTCAAGCCCTAGTTTCTCCTTACGCTCGCCTTCGATCATGCCGACGAACCGACGAAGCCACCGTTCTTGCGGACGCCGTCCAAAGCTTCGCCATCGTGCCTGCCGAACCCCGCACCAAGGTGAAGGAGCTGCAGCAGCCGTTTTCTCGTTATCTTGTGCCCTCTGTTTTTCTCAGGCCATCGCTGATCTTGGCAGGAACTGTCATCATTCACCCCCACCGAGCTCTGCAACGCGGCCGAGTTTCCTCCGACACCGAGCAGCACCTAGGTGAGATCGCTATCCCTCGAGCTTTCATTCTATGCTTTCTCCGTCTAGTTCCATGCCCAGAACCGCCTTTTCACGAGCGTCTCGTCGTTGCTAATGGCCTCACCAGCGCCGGCTGCTCCAGCCGCGCCGTGCCCAACCCACAGCCGGGATCAGCGCGCAGCACCCTGAGCTCCCTCCGCAAAGATGCCAAGAAACACTGCCGCGTAGAATACTATGTTCAGAGCATGTTACGTTTGCTAGCTTGATGACCTCACACGACGTCATGGAGATGTTTAGCGGCCGTTTTCCTTTAGTAAAATAAATCCCGAAATACAATAGAAATACGTATACACATACAATCTTGGTTAGGCCATAGCTTCTACGTTTTAACTCCGATTTGGCCCGTTCAAGTTGCGTTAGGTTCGTATTTGCGAGCTCTACATTTTAGTGTAGCTGTACAGTAGGTTTAGGAAATTTAATTTTCGAATTTATATTTAAGTTATTATTTATCCATAGGAAATCTTAGAAAATTCATAACTTTCACGTTTTAAATCCGAATTTCGTGATCTTTACGTCTGTGTGATCGTAGTAACGTGTAGAAGATTTTTACAAACTTTTTATACTGTTTTGCTACTGTTGGTGTACTGTTTAAATTATGTCTCTTTGTTTGCTTTGTGTATGATTGCTTGGATGATCGTGCGTTGATGCTTGATGATCGAGTATAGACGGTGTGCAGTTTCTTGATGATCAGAAGTATTATTTTGAGCCAGACCAGCAGCATCATCAGGAAAGCTTTGATCAAGGCAAGTATAACATGGGACTATCCTTGTTACCTATTCACTGAAATTATCATACATATGCATGTGTCTTCCTTGACAACCATAGAGATTATAACTTAGCTATTGATATCCTGTTTCCTTGTCACCTATGGGTTGTGCATTTGGATAGCTATTGCTAGCGCTTAATTATGAACAATGATCTTGTAATTTGATTAATGGATTAAGCAACCAACCATTAAGATGATTTTATTACTGTTGAAAGGGGGCTAGAGAAAGGGGTTATATTGTTGCTCTAGTTACTCTCCGTAAGGACTTACCTGTAAGTGATAACCGGGATTGACAGTACAGCTGTGAAGGCTATATGACTCTGGCTCTAGTTGTTTAAGAGACCTTTTCTAGCTTGTTAGTGGTTACCTTAAATGGCGTAAGAACGGCTTGCCACGTTGGGTGTAGGACAGCCTCTAGTCAATGAGTATAGCCGAGAAGGAAGTGTGCCATTTGAAAAGGGGTTCCTACATCTGCCTGCCAAGTGAATCTAATGGCCCTAACTTGTTAGACGAACTCTTGAATGGCTTTATATGGTTCTCCGGTGTTTGGGTTTGATCTCCCCACACATTTGGAAATCATGACTCACAATGAAAGTGTACACCTCTGCGCAGAGTTTAATAAACTGGTATACTAGCCGTGCTCACGGACACGAGCGGCCTTGGGGATTCTTACAGAATAGTTGATCACCATTGTTATATCATGCTTAATTACTGTTGATTATTATTATGCTCATGTTAATGCTATTCATTATCCTTATTACAATTGATCATTGGTTCATTAATGGGAATTGGTTCATCTTGATGCTACTCAATAGCTAATTATATGATGATTAAAAGCTAAACGCAGTCAAATAGTGTCTAGCCTTTTTGAGCCTCATGAACCCTGTGTTATACTTGTTGAGTTCGACATGGACTCACTCTTGCTATTCTCCCACACCTCAGTGTGTAGTGAGGTGCTGCTCAGAAGAAGGATAAAGAGGTAGTGGAGTTTCCAGAAGTCTTTCAGAAGTGTTTGACATACGGAGCCCCCAGTCAGCCGTCCCTGAGAAGAATGGAGCCTGAAGTTTAGTCAACGTTCCGCGATACTCTGATGTAAGTATTAATATAGCTATGTATATGTTATATAATAACATTGTTTCTGATACCTTTTCATTCTGACATATGTGTGGACTTCCTGGGCACACATATGATTAGCCTGGTTTTGTTCTTTAGAAAACCAGGTGTGACATGTCCTATGATCACCGCTCCTCCATATGCTCCACAATCCCTCAAGATTGGCTCTAACATGAGCGCTTGCCTATGAGCCAACTCGATTGCGAGGTACACTAACAACCTCGAGTCCACTAGAGAGTTGCTCTATGCCTTCACCAGTAGGGAATGAGCACAATATCGGTCGAATATTATAGCATGTCGGTATAATAAGAAGATGTCCACATATTCACCGAAGGATCATCGTTCGGTGTTTACTAGTAATAAGGTGCACAAATTCAACTTCTAGCATCTACTTTGATTGAAAGAAAGCCAAACTGATCATTATTGATGGTCACTTAACAACCATTTGGACCATCAACATTCCAGCAAGGTGAAGGTAAATCAACATCACAAGTAGCAAATAATGTTAATAAATGACCTAGTTCCACTTGTACTTGGAAAGTATTTGAATGCAGGAAAATTTGGCCAAAACTCATCAAATTCAAGTTCAGGAGGCAAGTGGACACGGTAGAGGGTCATGGCCCACTTGGTGGTGTCCACTAGTAAAGAAAAGACCTGTTATCGATGGCCAAAAAGTATTTAGTCCCGATTTAAAAATTGCAACCATGACTAAAGGGAGGACTGGACCTTTAGTCTTGGTTTGTAATACAAACTGTGACTAATTCCACCCTTTAGTCCCGGTTGTAATGGTTACCGAGGCATGTCAGCGCCAGAAGCTTTAGTCCCCGTTTGAGACATGAACCTGGACTAAAAGTTTAGTCTCGGTTTGAGAAACGAACCCGGACTAAAGGTACCTTTAGTCCCGATTTGTGTCTCGAACCCGGACTAAAGGTGCCTCCAGAGTGAATTTAAAAGGAAAGAATATCTTATTAAAGTCAGATATGTGGTGAGAGTTGAAATGGTAACGTGCGCAAGGCCTAAAGTGAGGTCTTGGATTCGAATCTCCACAGCCACACCTTTTTTTACCCAATATACACCTTTAGTCCCAGTTGTAGGAATTAGGACTAAAAATCGAGACCTTTAGTCCCGACTGCATAGTCCTAGTTCTCAAAACCAGGATTAAAGGGGGTTGGGAACTAGGACTACAGCTAGCTTCTCTACTTGTGGTCACTCGACCCCACCTTGCGTCGCCTGACGCGCCACTGGCCCCTGCCATGTCACTGAGCCATGCTAAACCAAAGAAACACACTTTGGAGCCATGACAACCATTTATCCAAAGTCGTTTTGATCCAAGAGCTAGTGTGGAGCTTCACATGGATTCATGGGCCCACCAGGGGGGTTAGGACAGCTTCCACGTCTCCTAAAGTTGGCATGTCCCATCAACAAGAAACGTCTCCATGTGGCTGGTATGAACCTGCAGTGCACAACTTAACAAAAAGTTAAGGACTCAAGAATACATTTTTAATATTCGTGGACCTAAGTGATACACTCTTACAAGTTTGAGGGTCGCTAATGCACTCCTCTAAAAATGTTTTTCGTAGCAGTGCAGAGTGATTTTTTTTCAAGAATATGGAGGGACCGCAGTCCCTACAGTAAATTTATTGAAACCGATCAGAAGAACAGGTAGTACAAAGAGGGGGAAGAGCAGCGAAAGAAGAACAAACTTAAGAGACAAAAATGGAAGCGAAAAAAAAGCTCAATGCAGCTTCTCAGTCTAGATTTTGTATCCATGAAGTTAACTGATCTGCTTGACCTGACTTAACCCTGTATTGAAGCAAAGACAGCTCTTTTAAGAACACTCTTCTGCAGTCTGTCAGATTCATTTGAATTCCTTACAAACCAGCATTATTACATGTTTTAAAGAATCCAATGCAAACACGAGTCAATTTTGTCAGTTCTATGGAGTACACGCATTAGACAAGCTATGTATAAACCTGAACATAAGGACAAAAATCATTGCAAATCTGGCAATAGGTTAACCTAAGGGCATATGATACGTCAGTCCATGTACAACACAAAATGTGATCAGACTGAATTACTGTACCCCTCCACGGCTTCATCTTTTCCATGTTTTCAGCTTTAGTGTCGTAGTATACAAAAATATTTCAGTTTCCAACTATATTTGTTTTCTACTAAATCCACAAGTAAGATTACATTGTATTTACTCGATAGAAACGCAGTCAGTTGCCAAACCATACACATGTACACAGCGATAAATGATATTCTCAAATCGTTTACGCGAAGTTTCCTTTTAAAATTTCTTTACTCAACAGAAACACAGTCACTAACAGACCGTACACCTGTACATGATACAAAAAGAAATACAGACAAGTTAGGCTCTTATATAATGAAGCACTCTGCATACAGAGGGAAAAATGTGATCAGATATATATAGTGTGTAGCAAAGGTTCACTCGGTACGTGTAAAGTGATTCAGTTTCGAATTTTATTGCGCTGATATGATATCCCACAAGTTTCTTATTCCAATTCCAGAAGCAAGTTAACCGTTTCCCTAGCATGAGTGCATGACAGCAATGAACCTCCTTCTCGTTTTGGACACCCTTGCTGATCTCCTCGGTCTCCTGGCGATTCTCCAAGCATGGTCGTATGTATGGAGGTCATGTCCTCATTAGATGGTAGCACACAAGATACAGGGATTATACTGGTTTGGGCTCATAGAGTCCCTACGTCTAGTTTGAAGGTGGATCTCTCTATATTCATATGCTCGGTTATAGTGTGCTGCGTGTAGCTATACGCTAATGTAGAAGATGGGATCCCGATCCAAAGGTCCCTACCCCATTATAAAGGCCAAGGGGGTAAGGTTACAATGGATCCGATCAGCTAACAAATTGATTTCCTAGTTTGTTATGTGAAATACGCAACATAATGATTCTATCCTATTCTCGAAATGACTTGTCCTCCAAACTAGTAGATTCACTTGGCCTTCTTGGCCTCATCCTTCATCGTCTTTGGTCCGGTAGATAGGCATGGTTGAGTATACGGACGGTGAAGGTACCCCGGACCCATATATCCGACAAGTTGTGTATATCGCTTCTAAAGATATGGACGATTTCTACAGACACAGACAGAGGTGGTTCCTCTAGGAAGCAATTCTGACTACCTCTAGAAGAGATAAATGTACCAGCGGCCCTTAAACTTATAAGGGTGTGTCAATTAGGTCCACAAACTTTAAAAATACATTTATGAGTTTCTAAACTTGTTAAGTGGTGCATCATAGGTCCATATCACCAACATGAATGTTTCTTACTGATGTGACATACCAATGTGGCATATTTTTCAAAATTGAAGAGCTCCTCTTTTTCTTCTCTCACGAATAGATGCTTTCTTCTTCTTGCTTCCCTCTTCTATCACAGTGACTGCTGCCTGTGGATAGTCCTGGCACCAGACAGGTTGAGGTTGGCATGAGAGAAGAGGGAAGCAAGAATCCATTCATATGAGAAGAGGGAAGGAGAGGAGTTAAATGTGAAAAAGTATGCCATCTTGGCATGCCCCATCATCACGAAATGCCCATGTGGCTAGTATGGTCGTGCACTACTTAATAAGTTTAGAGACCCAGAAATGCATTTTTAAAGTCACTATCGATATTGTGCTCCTTCAAAGTATTGCATTTAAATGTATGTACTTGGTATGCAATTATGTTAGTGGTGTTTTAAAGTGGTTTTCCTCGTATATATGCTTACTTATATAAGTTGATTTAATTTCTGATTCAGAAACTAGGAAATTGTATTATGGACATTTAATGTGCAAATAATTTTTTGGAAGCAACATACAGATCAAGGAACTGCTTTCTTCTCATTGCATCCAGTATAACGTTGCTCCAAAAAAGATGGCCGGGTTAACATTGAAACTACTGCTTTCTGTTAGAGGTGTGTCCAAAACATTGAAAATGCCTTACAAGTCTGAGGACCGCTGGTACATTTAACTCCTCTAAAACTGTTTTTCATAGCAGTGCAGAGTGATTTTGCAGGTGCAGAGTGATTTTACAGACCAGCATTATTACATGTTTTGAAGAATCCAATGCAAACACCAGTCATTTTGTCAGTTTTCTCTGGAGTACATGCATTTGACAAGCTATGTATATAAACCTGAACATAAGGACAAAAATCGTTGCAAATCTGACAATAGGTTAACCTAAGGGCATATGATACGTCAGTCCATGTACAGCACAAAATGTGATCAGACTGAATTACGTACTGCCCCTTCACCTTTTCCATGTTTTCAGGTTTAGTGTCGTAGTATATTAAGGTATTATTTCAGTTTCCAACTATATTTGTTTACTAAGTATCAGATTCTCCAATTCCACATGTAAGGTTACATTGTACGTATTTATTCGATAGAAACGCAGTCACTAAAAGCATGAGATTCTCAAATTGTATACGTCAAGTTTCCTTCTTAATTTATTTACTCAACAGAAACGCAGTCACTAACAGACCATACACCTGTACATGATACAAAAAGAAATACTGACGAGTTAAGTTAATGGAATGAAACACTCTACATACAGAGCGAAAAATGTGATCAGATAATATAGTGTGCAGCAAGTTTCACACAGTACGTGTAAAGTGATTAAGTTTCGAACTAATTTTATCGCTCTGATATATATAGTGTGTAGCAGAGGTTCACTCAGTACGTGTAACGTGATTCAGTTTATTGCACTGATATCCCACAAGTTTCTTATTCCAATTCCAGAAGCAAGTGAACCGTTTCCCTGTCATGAGTGCATGACGCAGTGATCGATTTGGCAACCTGATTCCTTCTCCAATGTTTTGGACACACCTCTAACAGAAAGCAGCTGTTTCAATATTAACCCGGCCGTCTTTTCTGGAGCAACGTTTTATACTGGATGCAATTAGAAGAAAGCAATTTCTTGATCTGTCTGTTGCGTTGAAAAATTTATTTGCACATTAAATTTCCATATTATAATTTCCTAGTTTCTGAATCAGAAATTAAATAAACTTAAATAAGCAACCATATACATGAGGAAAACCACATTAAAACATGACAAACATAATACCAAGTATATACATTTATATGCAATATTTTGAGCGACCAGAATACCGATATAGTGTGCAAGCATATTTCGTCAAGCTTTCAGTTTAAAACAATATAGTTTCATAATTTTGATACATCATTATTGTTAATCGGAATCTTTCTTAACTTTTTGTAAAAGAGGGTGAAGGAATGCTGAAGCAGTTAATCTAACAAAGAACCTGTTACAAGATGATGAGAGCCTCCTCTTAGACATTATACCCTCTTCGTCGATGGTAAGTCGTTGAAAATCCAATCTATATATATATATATATATATATATATATATATATATATATATATATATATATATATATATATATATATATATATATATATATATATATATATGTGTGTGTGTGTGTGTGTGTGTGTGTGTGTGTGAGTTCTTGAGCTCCTGCAAGGCTAGTTTTCAGTGATTACCGGTGCAGTGGGGTGAGGGATGCACGGGGCAGGGGAGATAAGAATAACAACACAAAGTGATAGCAAGGGAAAACATTAAGTGAGGGCTGTCACAAGGTAGAAGGTAATGTTGCTTACAATGTTGATTCCTAAGAAGCTGTCAGCCACAAGACTGGGTAGAGAGAGACATGGAGTCGAAGAGGAGCCAATGCACTGCCATATCAACTTGAAGAGAGCGTGAAGAGAAGTGTCGTAGCGCACTAGCTCGGGTGAGAACAAGCCGCTATATATACACAAGCGTTAGATGCGTGGATGGTTACTACACGCATCGTTTACTTGATGTTACATGTGACGTAACAGAACCATTTTGTCTTAATTTTTCACGACTACAAATTTATTTATGGCCCATGGGAATTTGGGCCACCAAAAGAACTAAAGGGATCTTTAACCGCAGTGGTAAAAGATATCATGATGGAATCCAACATGTGAGCATAAGGCATTGCAAAAGACTCTATTTAAAATGGGAGACTTCAAACATTAAAGGTGATCACGGTATGTGCTTCTTCTTGCAATGAGTATAAGTTAATTGGTTTAGAAACTTATAATGATGATTAATTTCCACACTAAGGATTTAAAGATGCGCAAACTGTGATGATAAAATAACTCAGTGAAGGAATCAGTATATGACCGGTTCACATAGTTATACCTTAACTATGACATTTTTCATCAAAGTAATTTGTATTGAAGGTATTATTTTTAAATAAGTATTTTTTTAAATTTAATAGAACCTACAAAAAGAATTTAAAGTAGACATAATTTATATGATAAAGAAGAGATAGATAATCGATAATTGCAGAAAGATTCCATCCACCTCCCATATAGTGACATCATAAATGTAAGGGATAGATAATCATCTATGTTGCTTAAGGTTCACACTATTAATTGTACTCTAGTTTTGTAGTGAGGGACAGATTCGTCAATGTACATACCCCTTACTACTATAAATGGATCCACATAGCTCTCACACAATTCATCATAAGCAAACCAAGATCTCCTCACCAACAAAACACTGCTTCAAATCATCTTCCCCATCCAGTTAAGAACCTATCGATGGAGAAGGTACTAGTTTTGATTGTTGGTGCAGGTCCATCGGGTCTTGCTGCAGCAACATGCCTCAGTGAGCACGGCATCCCGTATCGCATCCTCGAACGTGAGGATTGCAGTGCTTCACTTTGGCGCAAACGCACATATGATTGTCTTAAACTGCATCTTGCCAAGGAGTTCTGTGAGCTCCCTCACATGTCACATCCAAGTGATACTCCTAAATACATCACCAAGGAACAGTTTGTGAAGTATGTTGATGAGTATGTCGACCACTTCAACATTTTCCCCAAGTATAGCACTTTTGTTGAGTCTTGCGAGTATGATGAAGTGAGCAACTGTTGGGACGTCATAGCACGTGACCTGGTAAATGGCCAAGTGACTGAGTATACAGCTAGGTTCTTAGTTGTAGCCACAGGCGAGAACAGTGAAGGAATCATTCCAACCATCCCTGGGCTACATGATTTCCCTGGTGATGTCATACACTCGTCAAACTACAAGTCATGGAACAACTACGCCGGAAAGGGAGTCCTAGTTGTTGGATGTGGAAACTCAGGCATGGAGATTGCTTATGATCTTGCCTCCAATGGAGTGGAGACCTCCTTGGTTATCCGTAGCCCGGTATGATTCTAGCTAGTACATAAATTCCTTCCAGTTATGTTGATTATTGTTTTCTCATGCTAGTTGTAATTAATACAAATCATGGTATGCTTTTTATTAACCCTGCTCTTATTTTCACCACCTGAATCCATACAGGTGCATGTTATGACCAAGGGTCTGATTAACTTGGGGATGAGGCTGCTCAAATGGCACCTTCCTGTGAAATTTGTGGATTTCATTATTTTGACTCTTGCAAACATCCGATTTGGTGACCTCTCCAAATATGCCATAGTCAGGCCCGATATGGGGCCGCTTCTTCTCAAGGCAAAGACTGGCCGGTCAGCAGTCATAGATATTGGCACAACTCAGTTAATAAAGGCAGGTGTTATCAAGGTGAGCGCGTGAATTCTCATCTCTAGGCCCAAAAAATAAAAAAAAAACATATACTATTTGAAGTTGATAAATAATGTTTCATGGTTTATGTGTGGCGCAGGTGCTTGGGCCAATATCTTGCATCAGAGGAAACACAGTAGAATTTGAGGATGGAAAAAAGAGCGATTTTGATTCTCTTGTATTCGCTACAGGATACAAAAGCACTGCAAACACGTGGCTTAAGGTATAGACACATATATTAGCTGTCATGACATGGAATGTAATTACTTTAATTTTTTGTCAATACTCCAAGAGTTGTAGTTATTTAAAAAAAAGCATTTAATGTATGGGCTACATCTGCCATGCATGCATATGATGAATCTAGCATGATTTCACCTTTTCATTCAGTATACTTACAAGAGGGTCAGTTACTAAAAGCATAAAATATACAATCCTCCACCACCACTTATAGGAAACCTAGCTACAAAGTTTTTCTTTTCTACTATCTCTGTTCGAAATTATAAGACGTTTTGGCTTTACTAGATACGTTGCTTCTACTATGTACTTAGACATACATTATGTCCAGATACATAATAAAAAATGTATCTAGAAAAGCCAAAATGTCTAGGAACGGCGTGTGGGAGTACAATATATAACCAAAAACTTGAGTACTGTTGAATTCTATTACCAAAATGTATAAAATTTCTTTAGAAAATGGATGGTATCATGTTCTTACAAAAAGTTTCTGTGATTAACAAAATGCAGAATGGTGAGAGCTTGCTAAATGCCAATGGCATGCCCAAGAGGGAGCTCACCAATCCTTGGAAAGGTGAAAACGGCCTCTACTGTGTTGGGCTGGGAATGGCAGGGTTGGCTGCTATTTCTCGTGATGCAAAGAGTGTTGCTGCAGACATCAAGTCTGCTGTGGATTCGATGGGGCCATTTTAAGTGGCTTCTGCTGCTTGCTGGAGTTAATAATAACATACCACCAGGAGATCAACTGCATGCGCTCGATCACTTTCTATTTAACTTCCCTAAGGTTGCTCCGATCCAGTGTGGTGCTAGTTTTGTTGGCTTGTGAACTCTTTATGTTCTACCGTACCGTACCATACCATACCGTCATGAGCGTATAATTTGTGTTTGTTGTTCCTTGATAGGAACTGTGTTTGTATGTATGTGTGTTTTCGTAATGGTGTATACAGAAACATATAGCACGCACACGAACACACTCATCACCTGTGTTCATGTGCGAGGTATATGTTTTTGCATCTGTACTATGTAATTCAAAAAAAGAAAAAGAAAAAATGGTGTGTAATAATATATATGTTGTTCAAATGCTATGGTATGATAGTAAATTATATATAATATGGCACCATTAGCACGTTGTCTCGGGGATATCTCTAGTTATTTGACGATCACTGTTATTTAGAAACAATATGACCCATTGCTCGCATCTTGTTGGTTACGTTCCTGGTGGCGCTTCTCATCTGACTAGCTCCAACGACGGTGCATGCAACAAGGTGGACGACGGCCGCAGGCATCACGACATCTACAATTCTACGTGTACATCTTAAGTGACTCTCTATCGGACACCTGAAAACTCGTCCGCTAGCTAGCATGTTTCAGCCGCAGCACGTACAAGCAGGCAAGCAGCACACACGCTGTAATTTGCATGCATCCAGTACCCTGTAACGAACCAGGATAACTGAGGTATAGCATGAGGAAGAACAGCAAGAACAAGAACGGGAAATGGACGGAGCGCGGCTGAATCCGCGAGGACGATTTGCATTGGTTATTCAGTTGGGGAGTTCGTTACAGAGTCGGTTCATACCCATTACAGAACCTGGGAAGCTCAAAGCCCACAACCATACTAGGCCCACGGCCTGGAGAACATAGCGAAGCCCAAGTCCATGACATACCCCCACTGATCAATGCTTTAATTTGGCAGGTTCTGCATAGACTTTTTCGGCTTATTGCTAAGGATATATCTCTGCTTGCTTGCTCAACGAGTACCTTGACAAGGGCGCCAAATTCACAAACGACATCAATTTCCGCATCGCCGTTGATGCCACGCAGCAGCGCTCGCGAAGAGAGGGGCCATTATTGTCCTACACACCGACAGCTCTGCAAGAAGGATTTCAAAAATGCCAACACCAGGTCCTTGCAAACGCAGGAAATCTGTTAGACAAGATTGTCGACAATGACTAATGGTCCAAGCATGGAGGTAACCACACGACGGAACGTGCAGTAGAGTTTATGTTTTTGTTCTGTTGCGACACCATCATAATATGTATCCTAATTAATTTTGTATGCTTTGACATATATGTTAACGTTTTAGAGGAGTACCGGAGCAGTTCAACCAAATAAGTTAAACTTGTTTCTTTTCATTTTTCCATTAAGAAGTGTGTCACCAAGCTATCTCAACGAGGTAGAGTCAATTTTGGGAGGAGGTTGATGTTTTTTCCCTTGCAAGTTGACCTTTCAGACATTGACTAAGCGTGATTTGTTTCTGTCTTTTTATGTGAAATAAGAAGATATAGATGCTTCATTATTAGGAAAAAATTGTAAAATGCTCCAATATAATTCATTTTTCTTTATTTATGGATACAACCTCTGTCCCAAGAGAAATCAATTTCTATAATAATCTAAAATCAAACTATCTTAAGTTAGACCAACTCTATAGGAAAGAGTTATGTTGACATCCAAAAATGTCCCAAGGTAGATCATAGGCATCGCCAGCAAGTTATCTACATCATATACATGTTGGTGGCCAAATAGCGTGATAAAACGACAAAGAAATCACGCGGAAGGGGCAGCGAGCCATGACAAGCTAGGCCAGTTGGCTAAGCTGACTTGCCTAGTCAGGTTAGCTGACTTGCCACCCTCAGTCTCGGGACGTCATAGCATGTGACCTGGTAAATGGCCAAGTGAGTATGCATCTAGGTTCTTAGTTGCAGCCACAGGTGAGAACAGTGAAGGAATAATTCCAAACATCCCTGGGCTACATGATTTCCCCGGTGAAGTCACACACTCGTCAAACTACAAATCATGGAACAACTATGCCGGAAAGGGATTCCTAGTGGTTGTAACCACATGGAACAATTATACTCGTCAAACTCGCCTCTTCTTCTATAGTGGCTGTAACCGCATGACCGAACGTTTAGTAGATTTTATGTTTTTTGTCCTACTGCAAAACCATCATATTTTCTATTAAATCAAAATCACTAATAATATGTGTCCTAATTAATTTTCTATGCGGAGGGATCACACAAACTGGAATCAAACACAAGCTACACCAGCAACAACACCATGTCCTATGACCAAAACTCACACGGCGGACTCCGAACCTTAATGGTATAGGACTGCTTTCAAGATACCGAGCAAGAACTACTCTCTTCGAATGGGCTAGTCAAAAGAAGACACGAACGGCTGCCCCCCGTCTTACTAGACCAACATGCTATAATTATTTCATAAACACCTAGCGAAGATATGGCAAACAAATAAAGTAGCCCATGTTCGAATCTGACAATACCATACCATAATCAAAAGGTACAACGGCCCAAGCGACCAGACTTAACATAAATGTAGCCACTGGAGAAATTCTAAAAAGGGAGAAATTAGCACTACTTGGTGAAATAGGTTCTTTTATAATCAATTTAAAACCATCTGCTAGCCTGTGAAATACGGACCAAATGGTCAAAAATGGGTTTGTGCCACTGGTGTTGAACAATCTACTCTACACAGGCGTGGGCTTACAGGGCTAGGGCTCGTAACCCTTTCTTTCATTCATCAAGGGGTCAGTCACTTTTCCGGGCCAGGATCAAGAAGTGGAAGTCATAAAAAATGAACTTCACACCGCAGATCAAGAGGAAAGGTAGCTTGTCAAGCTGGTCTCACTATTGGAAATTCTAGCTTTCTTTTTCACCGGATCTTCTTTGTCAACGCTACTATCGATTTGCCTTGAAGATATGAAATAAGAAAAAAAAAAGGATGACAGTGGAAAACAAATGTATTGGTGGACAAGGGGATGAATATGAAATCACTAATATGGTAAATGTGTGAACCTGAGGGTACAACCTGATGCTTTGATACCATTTGATGGGAACGGGGTTCCCTATCTTGCGTCGTGTGGCAACAATTGTCGATTTGGGTGACTTGACACAACGATTAGGCTTCAAATCACGAGATCCAAACCCCACAACACTAGTAGCATGTCTGCTCTAGTTATACCATGTCACTACCTGGTTGACCTTGCCTAGAAGGCTAATCCCTACATGCGAATCTAGAATTAACATGAGCAAGAAATCAAAAGAAAGCTATATGATGAAGAATAGTATATATATGATTAAGCACTAGAAATTGGGGTCTCAAAAACAAATGAACTGTGACCGTTCACAGACAGACTAATGTATGAAAAAACCAAACCCTAACATGGGAAGCGACTACTAATTATAAGGTCTTTGGAGCATGCATACTTCTTGCACTCAACCCTAATAGGCTCAAACATGATACATGACTCAATGGACCAAAAGACGTTGTCACAGCACCGTGACCGATTCTGGATTTAGAGTTATTTTGACGATTTCCTTTGACTATGATGAGGTTTTGATGAGACTAGTGCATTACAAATCTTCTCTCCTTAGCTTCATGTACACATGGAGAACATCGATAATTGAATCCATATGTGTCTTGGGTGACGATTTTAGCATAGGCTCGTATGGGAGGAAGAGGTGGACTCGGCCTCAACTACGACTTTGCCTCTGTCTTGACATGGTCTCCCTGGCTAGTCTTTGCAGCCTCCATGCCTCTCCCCAAGTACGTACTTCATAATCCTCTCCTATATTCCTAAGAATGATAACGTTTTCCACATACCACTTGTATAGTTGTGGTGTGACACCCCCATCGCCAGCCTTGCCCACCGCTAGGTCATGGCCCACGAGTTTGTCATAGCCGCCACCCCTAAGCCCCTTTGAGGTTCGTTAGTGACCAGAACCACTAAGAACCCTAGATCTTGAACCATAACCCCAAGCATCTAATCTGGCTTTGCCTCTTCTTCGCTAGTGGCTGTAACCACATGACCGAACATGATGAGTACAGGCGCGATCTACCGAGAGGTAGCCGGTAAGTTTGATTTGTGGAGATCTTGACGTTGGCGATCCGGCTTCAAATCAGACACGATTCGAACCCTGCAACCGTTACACCACTGCTCCATTGGTTATCAACCAAGCACAACTTGATTGACCTCGCCAAGAAGGCTTTTCCTGCAAGCGAATCGAAGAGCACAAGCAAGAAGGTAAAACACGCAATCTGAAATTGCAAATATGAATGACGCGAATATCAGTAGAGGGTTCAAGAACTCAGTTCCAAAGGACTAATCGACACAGTGGAGGAGATCAAGAACAGGGGCCCTGGATCACTGTAAAATGATTTGTCACCACAATTACAATGAACGATTCAGTTTCTCGATGGAAAACTAAACTCTTAAACAAAACCCAATTGTCTAGCAGCGGCGGCGGCTGTGTTTATAGTCTAAGACTCGACCTAGGGTTGGAGCGGTCAGGGGTTGGGCGCCCACAACTTGGGCTTAAGGCCCGACACGATACATGGCCAAGTTGACCCAAATAGGTGATGCAACACCTTGCCGTGGTCACACAGAATGATCCACGGACCTTCTGGAGCTGGGACCAAATCCAAAATGACAGCGTCGTCATCCCCTTTCCAACGCATCTAAGAATGCCCCGTTTTGATGTTGTATGAGAAAGTTATGACCGAAATAGTGACGACGTGTCAGCTGAATCCGAGGGTGACGTGACAGCTGAGTTGGGGATGAATTACAACTTGGGGAAGACCATAGCGTCGGTGTGTCCAGCGTGGTGATGTCCTCATCATCCTCCCCTTCTTGAATTGGAGTCGTCCTCGACTCCATCTTGGCGATGTCCTCATCATCCCCTCCTTCTAGAATTGGAGTCGTCCTCGACTTCATCCCATCATCAGCGAACTCCTGCAAACGGTTAGTGATAGCAGGCAATGCACCAGACATAATAGGTTGACAAAACATAGTATAACATGGTGTATCAGGATTATCACATAACTTAGCAGTAGCAGAAGTTGTAGCAAGAAAAGTACCTCCTTTTAACTTAATCCCATTATTTTTAGCAATTCCAGTTGGAGGTTTATTTTTAATCTCATTAGCATGTTTAATAATATCCGTAGGAGACAAAGGTAGCAATGTAATTTTCTTATACTTATGTATGATAGTGTATGTATTAGTTCTACCATGGTGTAAAGTATCATTATCAAATTCCCATTGGCGACCTAACAAAATGGAACAAGCTTACATAGGGGCAACATCAAAATCTGCAGTATCATGATAAGAGCCTGTGAAAAAGCTAATGCGTGCTAATTTAGTTACCTTAGTCTTACCACTATTATTGAACTATTGAAGTTTATATGGATATGAATGTTGTCGTGTGGTCAAGCCAAGCTTCTCAACCAAATCTGAACTCACCAAGTTATTGCAACTCCCACTATCAATGATAGTGAGAACACGATAACCCTGCACAATGAAATACATGTGGAACAAATTGTGGCGTTATATCGTCATCTCTTCTTCATGTCCCACACGTGTACTCAACACACGCTGCACAAGAAGGCTAGGGTAGTCTACGGCGGCAGCCACGAAGTCAATGATGATGGCCTCCTTGTCTTGATCGCCCTCGGTGGAATCTGCATCAATGTTAGCAGCAAGGGCTAAATCATCTTCAACATCACTAGCACTTACATATCCATCCTCGGTAGCAATGAAAGCACGACGACTGGGGCAATCCTTCATGACATGTCCCATGCCTTTGCATCGGTGGCAAATGATTTTAGAGCTGGACGAGGAGGAGCTAGTAGAAGCACCCGGAGTGGCACCTTTCTTCTGCACATTAGACAATTTACTTACCCCAGAAGAAAATGGAGGTGTAGATGGCTGTGATGCAACAGGAATCTTGGGCATATCCGGCTCTGAACGCTGCTGAAAATTCCTCCCATTGTTAACCTGAAAGGCTAGTGTTGTTTGCGGCCCTGTACTTCACGTTCTGCCTTAATAGCAAGATGATACAATTGGGAAAAATTGCGCCATTCTTTGTAATCAAGTATGTTCTGTATATCATGGTTTAAACCACCAAAAACTCTAGCACTAGCATCAGTATCATCTTCATTTATACCACAACGGGCTAAACCAATAAGCAATTCTTGATAGTATGCTTCTACTCCTTTATCACCTTGTTTTAAAGTTTGTAGTTTCAAACGTAAATCACGTTGGTAATAAGGAGGAACAAAATGAGATTTCATATGTTGCTTTAAAGCATTCCAAGTTTGAGGCACAGCAGCAGCATTATTAGCATTGCAAAGATCACTCCACCAGAACAAAGCAAAATTAGTAAACTCACTAGTAGCAAGTCTAACTCTATGCTCAGCAGGAACATTATGAGAATCAATTTTTTGTTGAACAGCAAGCTCCCAATCTAAATAAGCCTCTGGATCAACATTACTAGCAAAAGGAGGAAGGCTAAATTTAATTTTAGCAAAAGGATCATTATTACCATGATTATTACCTCCCATACCGCGACGGTTGAAGTTGAGGCGGCGACGGGCATAACCGTCAGCATCCGCATCTTCATCACCAAAATCATCCGCATCTTCATCATCAGCACGATGAGGTGGAGGGCGTTGCTCGAGTTGTTCAATGCGGGTGACCAGATTGTTCACATTGCGCGTTAGCTCGGTCATAAGATTGCGTTGTTCAGTCATGAATGTTGTAAGCTCGTCCTTGGACACGCACTCGTTGAAGTCCGTCGGAGATCCTGCCATGGTTAGAAGATAGAAAAAGACAACACCAAAGTATTATCCCTATCAACCAAAAGGAAACAAGTGGTGGTGGTGAAAGTGGAATGCAAAATCATAAGCGGCTTACCACCGTCTTGCCTGTATTCTTACCAACGCCAAATATGAGCAAAACCAAAGTGGCGAAGTAATCTATTGTTGAGCGTGGATAACAGTTGCAAGATGAACCTGTGCTGATAGAAGAATATATGAAGCTATGGGTAGGCACACAATATGACAGTAAGAATTAGCAATTAACGAATGCAGATTAGCGATTGTTCAATCCGGATCCAAAGTACAAATCCCACTAGTAGGAATCAAACTTTTTTATTTTTTCACTATTTTTTTATATTTTTCTCTGAACAAGGATAAAAAAGATGCAACCACAAAAATTGGCACCTACAACTGAGGTGGGATGTGATCTATAGAAATACAACATGTTCTCTGAAAAGCGTACAAAAACTTTAACAATTTTTTTTCTTTATTTTACTGAATTTTTTTGGCAATTTTGATGAAACCAAACAGGGCAAAGCCAAGTTTGGGTCGGCTCCAAATGGTGTCAAGAAGCTTCTGTAAAAATTTCAGATTTTTCTGATAAACGAGCGAAAAGTTATGCCTGTTTTACCGAAGGTATCTCGAGTTATGTTTTCCAGGAGGCACAACACGACAGCGGCAGTTAGGGCAAAGTGTCCCTAAACTCCAACACCGATCACAAGATCGTCCTTGTGACTAACAGCAGTAGGTATTCGCCTGATGATGTAAGGAGGGCTGCGATGCAGACAAAATAAGAGCGGCTGGCAACCTATCTAGGGTTTGCGCGGCGGCGAGAAGTTACACAAGGCGGCTAGCGGGACAAGTCAAGTAATGTGGTGGCTTCAACTTGTTGTTTGGGAACGGTGGATGGGATAGCGGTGGAAAACAAAAATCATAGCAACGGGCGATTGAACTACGACCACGAACACAATCCTAAACCAGCAACAAGACTCGACCACGGACACAAACTCAACAACGTGAATCTGAAACGAAATTACAAAGGCACAAAGGGTGATAGGATAGCAGAAATTGAAATATTTGTGGGCTTTTTGTGGACTCTAGTTAATGAACAAATATGAATCTAAGGCAAACGAGAATATACCTCGTGGTAAACCTAAAATATCTGATACCACTTGATGAGTACAGGCCCGATCTTCCGAGAGGTAGCCGGTAAGTTCGATTTGTGGAGATCTCGACGTTGGCGATCCGGCTTCAAATCAGACACGATTCGAACCCTACAACCGTTACACCACTGCTCTGTTGGTTATCAACCAAGCACAACTTAATTGACCTCGCCAAGAAGGCTTTTCCTGCAAGCGAATCGAAGAGCACAAGCAAGAAGGTAAAACACGCAATCTGAAATTACAAATATGAATGACGCGAATATCAGTAGAGGGTTAGAGAACTCGGTTGCAAAGGACTAATCGACACAGTGGAGGAGATCAAGAACAGGGGCCCTAGATCACTGTAAAATGATTTGTCACTACAGTTACAATGAACGTTTCAGTTTCTCGATGAAAAACTAAACTCTAAACAAAACCCAATTGTCTAGCAGCGGCGGCGGCTGTGTTTATAGTCTAAGACTCGACCTAGGGTTGGGGCGGCCAGGGGTTGGGCGCCCACAACTTGGGCTTAAGGCCCGACACGATACATGGCCAAGTTGACCCAAATAGGTGATGCAACACCTTGCCGTGGTCACACAGAATGATCCATGGACCTTCTGGAGCTGGGACCAGATCCAAAACGACGGCGTCGTCGTCCCCTTTCCAACGCATCCAAGAATGTCCCGTTTCGATGTTGTATGAAAAAGTTATGACCGAAACAGTGACGACGTGTCTGCTGAATCCGAGGGTGACGTGACAGCTGAGTTGGGGACGAATTACAACTTGGGGAAGACCATAGCGTCAGTGTGTCCAGCGTGGCGATGTCCTCATCAGAACATGCAGTAGAGCTTATGTTTTTTGTCCTGTTGCAAAACCATCATATTTTCTGTTAAATCAAAATCACTAATAATATGTGTCCTAATTAATTTTCTATGCTTTGAGATATATGTTAATGTTTTAGAGGAGTACCAGAGCACTTCAACCTTGGTTAAACTTGTTTATTTTGGTTTTCCTATTGAAGTAGTAGGTTTGTCACCAAGCTATCTCAGTGAGATAGAGTCAATTTTGGGAGGAGGTTGATGATTTTTTTTCCATGCAAGATGACCTTTCAGACATTGACTAAGCACGATTTGTTTTTATTTTTTATATGAAATAAGAATATATAGATGCTTCATTATTAGGACAAAATTGAAAAATGGTCCAATATAATTCATTGTTTTTTATTTTTGGATACTTCCTCCGTCCCATGATAAATCAATTTCTAGAATCATCTAAAATCAAACCGTCTTAAGTTTGACCAACTCTATAGGAAAGAGTTACATTATCTATGACACCAAATATATATATTATCAAAACATAGGTCATGATATTTGTAGTGACACCAACTTTGTGTTATAAACATTAGTGTTTATCTACAAATTTTGTTAAACTTAAAATAGTTTGACTTAGGACACGTTTGTAAGTTTATTAATACTAGCAAATATGTCCGTGCATTGAGAAAAAAAGACTATTAAATTTTCATAGAAAATGATGACAGTATAGGACTATTTATATACATCTATTTATATAAAAAAGACTTTGGTTCATGTGTGAAATACATAGAGCGTGACCCAATATGTATTAGAATTGGACTCCGTATTCATCATCGGTAGATGCGAGTCCTAACTCGTATGAGTATTGGTCATGGGTCCGGATCACATATGAGATACGAAGGAAACTCTCCACTTTTTAGGTAGTTAGGAGGAGGTGGACAAAAAAAATGAGAGGAGAGAAATTTTACCTTTTTAATATTAGGTGTATATATATATAGATATGTATAGATAAATATAGATATAAATGTTATATTTAAAATGTGCATCTGTGCTTTGCACAGGAAATAAAGTTCCCCACACGTCTTGTATCCTTTTCAAAGATCAACAATCTGGGTAAACTTGATATGCTAGCTATCTTGGTGTGGATAGAATATGATGTTGCAATCATGTAAATTAGAACAATACTGATCACATCATAACTCAACTAAGAAAGTATATTAGCCAGTTGAGAGGATGTCAACTAAGAATAATGACGAGTAATTGCCAGCTGAGAGGATCTTGCCTCTGAATTTACAGGCAGCTGCCGATTTGAGTTTCCAAGAAAAATGAAGAGTTGATAATCTTCCTAAATAGTAGCATGTCAATCCATCCGTGCATTTTCCTTATAGGCATTGAATCAAGCCATACTTAATTACATACATGCATGTGAACCACCGAACTCATTGTTTTAAAAATTAATTAGAAATTTTGCTAGTACCTTCAAAGAATCGAAGAGCCAAGCAGGTGAATCATACTGAGAAAACAATAATACATATCGAGTACTCCTATGTGACAACACCTTGTGCACATGCATGTTGCCACCACACCTATCACCTCTCTCCAGTTCTCTCAATCATCTATCTCGCGGTCTCGCCTCATGCCTCATCCAAGCCAAAGCTCCCTGCTTCTGCTCCCACATCGGTCCAGGAGTAGGAGAGAGCTGGCAGAGTCCCAATCGAGCGTCCAAGGAGAAAGTGCTCGAGGAGTTGGCAGAGTCCCAATCGAGCGTCCAAGGAGAAAGTGCTCGAGGAGTTGGCGGAGTCCCAATCGAGCGTCCAAGGAGATAGCTTGAGTCAGCGTCAACACGGGGCATCTGTGGTGAAGGGTGACGAGCCCTGTGATTCGTGCATGGCATGCGACGGCAAGCGGCCATATGTGTTGCAGTTGTGCAAGCAAACGAGCTCGCTCGCTTAAGCTGCAAGCAACAGCAGCAGCGAGGAGCACATCTCCTTCTGGTACTATTTGATGTCTTCATCAAAAGTTGGCAGATCCAATCGCCGGCCAATTGGAAGTGGCTGAATTTTTTTAGAACCTTCGTGTGGATTAATTCTGCGAACTCACCGGGGTCAAACGAAGCCAACGAACTCAGGGTCCCGCAGTCTCTAGATCCGGTAATAAGGAATAGACATATGGAGACTCGTTGAGGAGCAGGCCAGCAACAACATGGTACATGGAGGTCATGCGCAAGGCTCTAGCGTTTCCATAGTGGCAGCGCCCATACGGCCATACTTCATGGGAACTCTCCGCGATAATTGGTTTCTCAATTGTTTTCTTTTCTTGCACGGATTCTTGAATACGTTGATGATGGTCCATGGTTTAGCTTTATCGTATTTGTGAAAAGCTATGTTAATATTTAGAAAGATTGCCACCGGGTCCCGTAAAATATTTGGATTCTATAAGCTTGAAGAAAAAAAGGAGATAGAAGTTGGAGTTTGGTTCTTTGTAAACAGAAGACTGAAAATATAAAATAAGGAACACACGGATGTGATTTTTTGCCTCCCTTTTGACATATAACTAAATAAAAAATGGGGAGCAAAATAAAGAACGTAACTCTTATCATTTTCTATTTGATTATTAAGAATTCTATTTAGAGTACTCAGGATCTGAGGAATCTATTTAGATTAGGATTCTTACTCCATATTGGTGTAAACGTGAGCTATTCTAACTCGTATGAGCAGGGGTTATATATATAAGTCCGGACAAAACAAACTCTCCATTGTTCGGTAGTTAGAGAGAGACGGACCCAAAAAATGGATAGACAAAAAAATTGTCAGAAATATATATATATATATATATATATATATATATATATATATATATATATACAGAGAGAGAGAGGTAGTACATTATTAATGCAGCCCCACGTTCTTTCACATAGAATTCTTCCATAAAAAGCAAGACCAAGGAAGCGGTCAGATAAAAACCGAAAATTATCAGTTCTCCAACGGTTTTCATACAAAGTACTTGATATACATTATTCTCAACATAGTCTCTCACATGTTACAAATCTCAAATGCAAGCTTCAGGAGAGAGTACCTTGTCCAAACCACTCTATTTAGAGGCTTTTAGGAACCGTATAACCTGCAAAAACCAACCAATATATAAAATCAATCATGCTTGGAGTCATGTACATCGTACAACAATACGCACAAACATGGATAGTTGTATGTATATATGCGGAGTGTTAACTTACTCCCGCACTTGTAGCCGGGTGTAAAGGGCATCTTGCAGTAGTTGGCGACGTACACGACCTTCTCCATGCACCACAACTTCTCTGCTTCCGGGGTGACCCTTTTGCATAGGCATGGGATGTCCGCCCTCTGCCACACAGCGCAGCATGCCGGCGACGGTTCCAACTTTGGGTTCGCAGGGAACTCCTGGAACTTCTTGCACTCCTGCTTCATGGCTTCCGCATCTTTATCACAGTTATCGGCCGACGTTCTCCCTATAATAGCAAGGACAAGGAGCAAACCCAAGACTAGTTTTGCCATGGTTATAGCTTCTGTTTTACGGTTTAATAGCAAGCCCTCTCCTTCAGCTTCTGATTGAATGTTTCGACAAAGCGAGATGTGTGGTTTAGGTGTGACATGTGAGAACTTTCAGTGGGGATGGCTAGGCTTATATATAGGTATAGACGTCGATGAAGATGCGATTGGACCAAATAAAGTTGGCAATGATATGTGGATCCTCTATCTGTAGAGGATGCAACTATATCATGCAAGAGATATCGAATTCTATCCACTAGGTACTTCATATAATATTTAATTGTATTATATAATTTCTATTAGATAGATAATACGTTGCATGTCTGCTGGAGATACTATGCTTAGTCGTCAAGCATCTAAGAGATATTGGATTCTATATAATAGGTGCAGCATATAGTTTAACTTTATTATATAATTTCTATTAGATAGATAATATGTTGCATGTCTGTTAGAGATATATTGCTTACTCCTCATGCATATAGGAGATATTGAATTCTATCCACTAGGGACTACATATAGTATTTAATTGTATTATTAGACTTCTATTAGATAGATAATATGTTGCATATATGTGTGCTGGAGATATTATGCTATGTCCTTATGCATCTAGGAGATAAGTCATTATATCTATTGGGTACTACATATAGTATTTAATTGTATTATATAATTTTCTATCATTCTCTGAAAGGCTAAAATTTGCCTTGTTTCGAGTTTGTCTGTAAAAGTAATTGGTTGTATTAAAAAGGCCTCTGAATAAGGGTTTTTTAGGCACAAGATACCAGATTTTTGGTGGTGGCCCCTAGGGTTGGTGGAAAAGAGCGGAGGGATCACACAAACTGGAATCAAACACTAGCAACAACAACATGTCCAATGACAAAAACTCAACACGACGGACTCCAAACCTTAATTATGCCACATCTATGGCACGAATGGTTGTGGGATGACAGGGGAAAACAAATGTATTGGTGGACTAGGGGATGAAGGTGAAAACACTAATACAATAAAGGTGTGAACTTGAGGGTATAACCTGATGCTTTGATACCACTTGATGGGAACGGGGTTCCCTATCTTGCGTCGTGTGGCAACAAATGTCGTTTGGGAGACTTGACACAACAATCAGGCTTAAGATCACAAGATCCAATCCCCACAACATTAGTAGCTTGTCTGCTCTAGTTATACCATGTCACTACCTGGATGACCTTGCCTAGCTAGAAGGCTAATCCCTACATGCGAATCTAGATTTAACACAAGCAAGAAATCAAAAGAAAGCTATATGATGAAAAATAGTAGATATATGACTAAGCACTAGAAATTGGGGTCTCAAAAACCAATGAACTATGACCATCATAGACAGACTAATGTATGAAAAAAAAAACCAAACCCAAACATGGGAAGCGGCTACTAATTATAAGGTCTTTGGAGCATGCATACTTCTTGCACTCAACCCTAATAGGCTCAGACATGATACACGACTCAATGGACCAAAAGACGTTGTCACAGCACTATTGACGGTAGTTAATAACAATCCTAAACCATCAATATATCTTGCATAAATGACTAAAATGGATCACTAACATAGACTTAGGGGTTTAAACTGACAAATTCCACGAGTTTTGGTGAATCTATGTTTTCAGCAGAATTTAATCAGAAAACCGTCAAAGACTTATTCGTCAAAGGAAAACACATTAATCCGTGATGGTACTAACATGGGAAGACTCTAAAAGACTCTAGAAGGCATTCTATCGTGGCAGACCACATGTCTCCGACATGACATTTGGGGCCAGCCGGCTAGTGGGCCCCACATGTCAGCCCCTCCTTGCCACGTCGGTTCTCCATGCCTCAAAGATTAAATCTACGCCATTCTTTTAAGTCAGTTTGATCCAAGGGTCTAGGATACTTGAGGCTCCCTATATATATATCTCCTTACACCCCCTCCTGAAGGCAATGGTCCTGAGCTCTAAGAGCCAGAAACCCTAATTCATATCTTCACCAGGATCAGAGCTAGCAATCAAGAGAAGATTAGTCCTTCAAGTTAGAATCTAGTCTTGTATTAGAAATAGAGAGAGAGTGTGAAGGAAGAGTTTGGAGGAAGTGTTGGCCTATCGGTGCTCTCTCTATGGCTTGTACCTTGGCAGAATCAAGTTCTAATTGAGCTTGCTTCTGAGATTTCTCTAGTGATCAACTTCTAATTCAAGTAAATAACGTTTTTACATCGTTCTTCGGGTTTGTGACTCTTTTGAGTACTTTAATCCTTGTCGCTCCTAGGTTAAAGTAGTATTCATAGTGTAAGCATGATGCTTAGACTCGGTTACTCGTGGATGTACCCTACATTTCGGATCGGTGGTAGATCACGAGGGTGACTCTTATAGCCTTGTTGAGTCCTTTGCAGGCCATCTCCCGTCTGTGGGCCGAGCAGGACCTAGTTACTATAGGAAACATACTCTGCCTGTATTTTCCTTACTAATATCCCCAGATTGAATAATAGAAGACATAGCTTACCAAAGCTAGAACTAGGCTTATCGAAGTTAGAACTAGAAGACCTTAGTGATCTCCTTTATACTCCTATTATCTTAAGTATTGTTGCTACTCTAGGTTAAGTTAGACTTAGTTATTCTCACACACGTTTCCTTGAGTTTGATATTCTAGAATACTTTCCGATGAAGCCCTACATTGGTATCCGTGTGCTTGTGGATTACTCTGTGTTCTTTATTATATACCAACAAGCACCGTGACAGATTCTAGATTTAGACTTATTTAAACAATTTCCTTTGACTATGAGTTTTTTATGAGACCAATGCATTATCTCCTTAGCTTCATGTACACATGGGGAACATCGATAATTGAATCCATATGCGTCTTGGGTGGCGATTTTAGCATAGGCTGGTGTGGGAGGAAGCGAGATGGACTCGGCCTCAACTAGGACTTGCCTCTGTCTTGATGTGGTCTCCCTGACTAGTCTTCTCTGCTTCCATGCCTCTCCCCATGTAATTCATGATCCTCTCATATATTCCTAAGAATAATAACGATCTCCAAATACCACATGCACGTTGTGGTGTGACACCCCAACGCCAGCCTTGCCCCGGCAATGGGCGCAGCACCATCGCCCACTCCTCCCCCAAGGTCATTGATGCGGTGTAACACAATGGGACAAATCCGTTCATAAGAGGCTTGTGGGCTCCCAAGCCCACTCGTCAACCCCTCAAGCCGAATGCCTTCATCACCAAGGAAGCCTCAAGAAAGGCTCACCTGCTGGAGGCCAGTCCAAGCTGACAACCCCTAACAGTTAGAGCGTCAGAACAGAGCAGTAGGATGGCGCCCGAGGTTCCTTCGACTCCATGACAACACCGAGGCTCCTTCAACTCCGGTTTATAAGGGGAGGTTGGATCCTACCTCGATTTATAAGGTAAGGTCGGATCCTACAGAGGGGAGAGACCGAAACAGAATAGAATAGAGTTCTCCAGACCGCTCTAAGCTTTGCACCGAGAGCAGAGCAACCTAGAGAGGAGCGACCGAATGCTCCTCCCCCTAGCTTTCTTCTCCATTGCCCGGGAAGCAACCTCACTGCCAACAAGCCATAGGATAGCATCAAGCGATCCCCTTTCAAATCTCTTACACACTCCTATTGCAACCCCCGATTTGGGTGCTCCCAAATACAAAGAACTACTACTGCTGGATGTAGAGCCCTGATAGCCCAAAGGAGGATATATCGTTGTGTCTTCTCTGTGTTCTTGAATCCACTCGAGCCACCAAAGACCCACACTCAGTGACACCCAATGAACAACAATGCTTGTCGTGATTTCTACCCTACAACACTAGGATTTTGTTGATTCTAATGATGTTGAGATTTAGCACAAAAGGTGTCCTAAAAGAGTTTTGTCAATTTATAAAGGTCCTAAGGATAGATATTTTTCAAGCTTTTATGCACTATTGTGTACTAGAATGCTATCATGGAGAGGAGTGCGGAAGAGAGATTGGCTTGTCTATTCTAAAGAACTTGATTTAGTATTTCACTGGTATTGTTCATTATCTACAAAAAGGGCATTTAAAGGTCAGGTGGAAAATTATGGGTTTAATGATTGAACACGTATTAGTAATTTACTTGGAGAACATGAATTAACTGCAAGTTGTGATTTATGTCCAGTTGGTATGATTTGATGATAGATTGCATGACGATCAAACTATTGACAAACTATTTGTAAGGAAAATGGACCCTTAGCCCATTTAGTTTGGATTTTGGTGTTTGATGATCAACATGACCAAGTTGGACTAATGAATTTGTAAGTGTTTGTTTTGTAGTCCAATAGGGTGCAAACATGACTTGGACGAAGGCGATGTGGTGATCAGGATGATCAAAACCTCAAGCAAGACATTAGAAGCTTTGTTGAAGACCTAAAAGACAAGCAAAGTCCAAGGCACGAAGATGGAACCAAGCCAAATACAAGGATCGCAAAGAAATGAAGTGACAAAGGGATTCTATGAGCATTGAACCCAAGCAATAGTGCTAGCGTCAGACCATACCAGGCAAAGTTTGACGGGTGCAAAGCCTAGGAGAAAAGCAGCATTAGCAATGCGTCAAACCTAGAGATGAACAGGCATCGAACCAAATGGTCCCACTATTCATTAGTGCAGAAATGTGAAGGAAGCGTCAGACCCTGTTGTCAGCATAGATGTTAGACCTTTGCAGCTAGCATCCGATCAGTTCTAGAACGCTCCCGAGAGCTGAGTTGGGTGTCGGACCTAATCTGACAGTACGGCTTTGGACCCAAGTGTGCAGTTGTGCCCCCCAATGGTCAGCCAATGGCTCTCTTAGACACAAGATCTGTTGTGAGAGTCGGGCACGGACCTAATGGTCCGATGATCACAGCTTTGCACTGTCCGATGCTAGCTAGAATGGCCTGCGTGGCTGTTAGGTATTTTAAACACGAACAGGTAAAGATCCGCAAGCGCACTGATACCGATGTAGCTTTCACCAGGGAGTATTCTAGAGTATCGATTTTCACAGGGAACGTGAAGTGTACTAAAAGAATTAGGAACGTCCAAGAAAAGGGTAATTATAGGGTTCTTAGGGTTTTCTAAGAGGTTCTATCTTGTCGAAGGCTTACTCTATTTTACCTACTTCGAAGCAACAGTAACTTTTCGACTCTTGAAAAAGATTGGGAAGGAAGTAGTCGGGGGAAGGCTGCCAAAAAGCTATACGAAACACCAACCCTAACGTGGTGGATTACAAAGACCGGACAGAGTTGTCACCTCTGTGGGTTACCATAACTAACCGGAGGATTGGGCGCAAACCCTGGTAAACCCTAGTCTAGACGCCACGTCTACACCAGCGCTTACTACTCTAATTACCTAGGATAACTAGAGCACTCAATACGAGCGGAGATCCAGTAAATACAATAAGCAAGAACTAAAACTAAACAAAATACTTAGAAATAAATGTTGAAGAACCTGGAGATTGCTCAAGATGAACCAGATGCCGCAGAAGTACAATGTCGAGGAAGATCTGACAGATCCGGTTCCTCCTCAGCTCTCTCCTCTCCTCTCTCCCTGATCTCTAGTTTACAACTAGATGAACTAGAACTAGACGATCATCTAGAGGGATCTCTACTTCTACTTGGATGGAGGGGTGAAACCCTAGCTTTAGCTCTGGATGTAGCTAATGAAGATGGAGATGCCTTAGGGGGGAGGTCTGCCCCTGCTTATATAGCCCGATGGGGTGAACTGCAGCCCTTGGATCAAACCGACTTGAAACAACGGTTGAGATGCATCGTAGAGGTCAGTTAGAGGCCGTCACGTGAAGCTGGTCTCACTTGGAGGTGGGCCTAGGCCGGCCGGCCTGACATGTGGGGCCGGATAGCCCCACTTGTCATCCTCCGAGCTTCCGCTTCGTTCCCGTGTCTTCTCGTGTCCTCTAGAACCTTTCCGTCAATTTTCGCGGAATTTTGACTTGATTTGTTCCCGAGGTCTAGCTGAGCCAAGTGAACTAGACCAGACACCAAGGCCAGGGTTGGCCATGACTTCTCCCTGTTGCCTTAGCCACATGACGCACACAAAGACTCATGACCTCTTCACCGTCCTGACCCCTGGGAGGAACGGGGAGAGGTCAAACCTATCCAAGCACTCCACTCTATCTCTCTCAATCTAGAAGAACTAAGTCTAATCTCACATTGGATGCTAAGCCCTATGAGGTGGGAACCCTAAGGGAACCTCTCTCTCTGAATCCTCTCTGGAAAATATGAAAATAATGGACTTGGATTCTCCTCTCCAGGGGCCAGGGGTCCTGCTTATATAGTCCCTTCAAGTGAACCTGGGCCGTCGGATCAAACCGACATTAATCGCACGGTTTTCCTTGATCCTTTAGGTCAGTGGGGCATGATCCATGAGACTCATCCTGATTGGTTGCAGACCTAGGGCGGGCGCCCCAGGGTCCAGGGCGGGCGCCCTGGTCCCGGGCCCGTTCGGCCTCCCGTTCGATCCCGTGGCTTCTGGAGTCTTCTAGATGATAGAAAATCGGTGAACACGTTAATATCTCTATGTAATTCCGACGTGTGGGCCTTTCCTTTGTATTTCCTGATAACCCCCTGCAGAAATAGATAAACAACAAAACTCGTGGAATTCTGTCAGATCAAACCCTAATTCTAGGTGTTGCTTGCATATAGGTCCTTTTCCTTATTTATCGGATAATTAAAATTGATACTTAAGAACCGTCAACAAACCCCCCCATACTTAGGCTTTTACTCATCCTCGAGAAAAGGATGGTTCAGAAAAAATAACTAGGGTTGAAACATTGTAAAGCATTCTTTTTATACCTGCAGGGTGTTGTGAATGTCCACTGTGCACTGTAGTCAGGGAAATATATGGTTGAAGTAGAGATCCTTTCTTCTTCTCAACCCTGTCACTTGGAGTTTTTTATATATTTTTGAATAGAAAACTTAGCATACCTTTATCCTCATAGGGGCTCTCAGATCACTCATTTATCTTTTGTATATCTCACTGAGGCTGTTTTAATTTGTAGAAATTCTCAAGCATACTTACTTTGCATATATTGCTTGGGTCAAAACGGGATCCGAGGAGAGGAATGCCATACTCTTAGATCAAAGACTTTGAAAATTAAAACTTGTCAACTCTTACTGGCATATTGCTTATTAGAGGGACCATGGGCTATCATTTTCTTTTTACCATATATATTTTTATCATCTTATTTTTTTCAGGTGGATACTGAGGTACCCCTAATTCTACTTCCGGACACTTGTCCATTTTTCTGCGAGGTTGTCGAGCACTTGCTCCTTTTTATTTCCTCGAAATATTTTTTGCATAGCCCATGCCTCTAATGCAATAATACTTCGGAAGAGTGAATCTTTCTGAATAAAAATGTCTTGATCTTGGGAGCATGATAAATCTCTCAACAAGGGTCTAACTCGTTTTGCACAAACTCAATACAAAGCAAATTAATATTTTTAGGTTTATCAGGCATATAAAATATTGAGGATGGTAGCTATATTTTTGAAGTTTTTGAAAAAAAAATCTCCAAGCGACAAAGATTTCAAGAATAAGATACTCATATTCTACCATCTCACATTCCACAATGACTTGAGTAACACATGGTTTTTAAAATGATTTTCAATAAATGCAGGTTTTCAGAAATATCACAGAGTGAGATTGATCATGATTAAAAATATTTTTGTTTTTTTAAAATTATCATGTTAGGAACAATATTCTACACAGCCCAATGTGTATTTGTATATATGTAAATAAAGCGTGCAGAGTATGTACCTGAATCGTGGAGTGGTGCAATCGAAGTGCATTTACCATGTCGGGGGGATTCCCCCATACTTGTTTCCTGCTTTCTTGCATAAAAATAAAGTGGAGATACACGAGGCATAATAATAATAATAATCTTTATTTGTCTTGAGGCATTTATTACACTGACTAATGAAGCGAACTAATCTAAACTGAATTGAATCTAATTGAATCTAATGATGAAGACTAAGACACACTGCCTCAAGGTCTAATCTAGATAGCTCAATGTTGCTCTAAATCCCTGATCCTAGCAAGGGCATCAGAAAGGTCACGTTTAAGCGCGAGCACAGTAGTGTTCAGGTTGGAGACCTGCCTACTAAGGGAGCTAACTATGGACTGAAGTTTCATAATATGTTTATTTGCTGTCCTGATGTCTTCATCCACATCCGCTATGGTCCTGCGGCGCTTCGATGGTGTCTCAAACGAATTGAGAGCGTGCTTAGCAGCTTCCTTTGGTGGGATGAAGCGAACTTTTGCTGTCCTAACTCCTTCGAAGCGGGGCCTCTCCTTCTCCGTAGTGTAGTGGACGTTGCTGATCTCGCCGCTCCGGTTGGTCTTGACGCCTACAACCCGCTCAGTGGGTTTAGGTGGCAGGATTTTCGTGCCGGCTGGTACCTTGACGATGGCTTCTTGCTTGGACGACGGTCCCTTGAGAAGAAGGGACTGCGGTGGTGCAGTAAGAACTGGTTGGGCGTAGTAGGATGAGATTGAGCTGCGCTGGTTTGATGGTGGGGCTGCTAGTTGTCGCTCTGTGTTGGCCGAGACGTAGGCGTCGGGGTCATCCTTGGGCTTGCGGTTGAGGTCGTAAGGGACGATCTCCCAGTTGCGGTGGGTCTTGTCGGCCATTGGAGAAGCAAGGAACTAGACAAGCTCTAATTGAGGAGGAGAGAAGGATTGAATAAATTGGTGTTGAAAGCTGACGTCAGGGGTCTGTTTATATAGGGGTCAAAAAGTGCCTCTAGGGTTTCCATAGATCCATCCCGCTGCCGGGCGTGCGTAACAACCCATTCGCGGAATTTTCTGGATAACCATAGATGAGGAAAGCACGTCGGAAGAGGCCGGGGCCGAGCAGACACCAGGGCAGGGTGCCTGCCCTCATCCTCAGGGCGCCCGCCCTGGGCCTGCCTCCTCTGCGGGCCCGCTTGCTCGAGCGTGTTTCTAGAAGTATTTTTATCCCGAAAAATATATACGTGGCCCAAAAACGTCAGATTAAAAAGGTCGGGCTTTAATTCTCCATCGGAAGGTAAAAATGGATCACGTCTATTTCTTCTAATTCTTTATTAGGTTCTAAAAATAATTTAAGACGTTGACCATTTACCTTGAATAACGTACCTTCGTCGTTTTGAAGTGTAATAGCTCCGTGGGATGATGAATTGACTACCTTGTATGGTCCTTCCCATTTACTCCGGAGTTTTCCATGCCCGAAAAGCTTCACCCTGGAATTAAAAAGTAATACCTTATCTCCGGGTGAGAACTCCTTCTTCTTGATCCTCTTGTCATGCCATCTTTTGACTCTTTCTTTGTAGATCTTCGAATTGTGATATGCTTTCTCTCGCCATTCTTCCAATTCTGATAGTTGCATTCTTCTATGATCTCCAGCAACATCTAGGTCCATATTCCATCTTCTTATGGCCCAGTGTGCTTTGAACTCTAGTTCAACAGGCAAGTGGCAAGTCTTCCCGTACACCAATTGGTATGGGGTCATTCCAATTGGGGTCTTGTATGCTGTCCGGTATGCCCAGAGTGCATCGGGTAACTTTTCCTTACATGCTGTTCCCATCTCATTTACTGTTTTTTGAAGAATGTTCTTGATTTGCTTGTTGGAAGTCTCTGCTTGGCCACTTGTCTGAGGATGATATGGGGTAGCAACGTTGTGACGGATTCCATGTTTTGCTAGATAATGCTCAAAGCGTTTGTCGATGAAGTGTGATCCCCCATCACTTATCACCACCCTAGGGACTCCAAATCTTGGAAATATAATCTCTTCAAACATCCTCTTTGAATTAATATTGTCGGCACGCTTGCAAGGTAGTGCTTCTACCCACTTGGAGACGTAGTCAACTGCCACCAAGATGAATTCACACTTCTTTGATGGAGGAAAAGGACCCATGTAGTCTATTCCCCAAACATCAAAGAGCTCAATCTGAAGGTTGTTGGTGAGTGGCATAGCATCTCTTGTATTTATGTTTCCGTGCCTTTGACATGGCCCACATCTTCTGATATATTGCCTTATGTCTTCATACATTGTAGGCCAATAGAATCCACATTGCCAGATCTTTGAATGTGTACGGAATGCTCCATAATGACCTCCGTATGGTGATGAATGGCATCTGTCGATGATCTTCCACCCTTCCTCAGTGGTCACACACCTTCTGAGTAAGCCATCAGCGCATACTCGGAAGAGGTATGGCTCATCCCATATGTGTGAACGACTTTCTTGAATAAGCTTCTTCTTGTTCGCTCCTGGTGGTACATACCCTGAAACCATAAAATTAACAATATCTGCATACCAGGGGTCAGACCTGTTGATTCCATAAAGCATGTCGTCCCGGAGTGAATCATTAATGGGTGTTTCCTGTGGATCCTTAAAGTGCATTCTAGACAAGTGATCAGCAACAGAATTTTCTACTCCCTTTTTATCTTTTATTTCTAAGTCAAATTCTTGGAGTAACAAGATCCATCTAATTAGGCGAGGTTTAGCATCTTTTTTAGTGAGCAAATATTTTAGTGCAGCATGATCAGTGTAAACAATTATTTTAGCTCCTACTAAGTAAGATCTAAATTTATCAATGGCAAAGACAACAGCCAGAAGCTCTTTTTCAGTGGTTGCATAATTAAGTTGAGCTCCTGTCAAAGTTTTACTGACGTAAGCAATTGCATGATGCTTCTTGTCTTTTGTTTGCCCCAAAACTGCCCCCACAGCATAATCACTAGCATCACACATAATTTCAAAAGGCAACGACCAATCAGGGGGTTGAATGATTGGTGCAGAGATGAGTGCATTCTTTAATAATTCAAAAGCTTTTAAACATGCATCATCAAATTCGAAAGGAGCATCCTTGGCTAGCAAAAGAGTGAGTGGTCTAGCAATAAATGAAAAATCTTTTATGAATCTGCGATAAAAACCAGCATGGCCAAGAAAGCTTCGAATTCCTTTTATATTCACAGGTGGAGGTATTTGTTCTATTACTTCAATTTTAGCTTTATCTACCTCAATACCTCTTTCAGACACTAGGTGTCCTAGCACTATTCCTTCCCTAACCATAAAATGACATTTTTCCCAGTTAAGGACTAAGTGCTTTTCTTTGCATCTTTGCAAAACCTTGTCTAAGTTTTCAAGACAATTATCAAAAGTTTTTCCATAAATAGAAAAATCATCCATGAAAACTTCCATAATCTCTTCAATCATATCAGAAAATATAGACATCATGCATCTTTGAAAAGAAGCTGGTGCATTACATAGCCCAAAAGACATTCTACGATAAGCATAAGTTCCGTATGGACAGGTAAAAGTGGTTTTGCTTTGATCATCAGGATGGATCGGGATCTGGTGGTACCCTGAATATCCATCTAAGAAACAGAAGAACGAATGGTTCGCTAACCGCTCTAACATCTCATCTATAAAAGGTAAAGGAAAGTGATCCTTTTTCGTGGCTTTATTCAGTTTTCTATAGTCAATGCACATCTGCCACCCTATGACGGTGCGTTGCGGAATTAGCTCGTTCTTCTCATTTGTAACAACAGTCATGCCTCCCTTTTTAGGCACAACTTGAACAGGGCTCACCCACTCACTAAGCGGCACAGGATATATAATCCCTGCATGCAGCAACTTTATAACTTCCTTTTTAACTACTTCTCTCATCGCGTTGTTGAGTCTACGTTGGGGTTCCCGAGAAGGTGAAACAGAAGGATCTGTCGGAATGCGATGGGTGCAAATCATAGGACTGATTCCTGTAAGATCTTGGAGTGAGTAGCCAAAGACTGAGTGATGTTTTTCTAAAATGGTCATTAATCACAGAGTTTGTTCCTGAGTAAGTTTATTACTAATGATCACAGGAAACTCTGGATTATTGTTTAGGAAAGCATAGATAAGACCGGGTGGTAAAGTTTTAAGCTCTATAGGAGGTCTGGGTGTTTCTGCAAACTCATCTAAAGGTTCAGGTTTAGAAGGTTCAGCTTCCTCTTCTATGAAGAAAGGGGCTTCTTCTTCTAAGTCTGATTCATTTAAAAGCTCTAGAGACGCAGCTTTTACATCTTCCATAGGATCAGGCAAAAGAGATGACTCGATCTTATTATTCAAGGAGTGAGAAATTGTCATAGGGAATTTAAAATCCTTTCCAAAAGAAATGTGTAGCTTTCCAGTTTGACCTTCATAAAGGAGTCTTCTAAATGGTTGTCCTATCAATAGGTCGAAGTCCCATGTATCAAAGATATAAAAGTTCAAATGAATCATGGAGCCTTCTACCATAAAGGGTAGGACATTCACAATTCCAAGACTGGGGACCAATCGTCCCGAAGATTCCTTCATGAACTTTGTTGTGGGGGTTAAAATTAATTTTCCAAATAATTTAAGTGCAAAAGCTTCAGACATGATATTGATCCCCACAACAGGATTATAGAGAGCATCAAATTGATCAAAATCATAAGCACAGCGTATAGTGATAGGAGGTGTATCCAAACGGATCACTTCAGAGGAAAGCTCTGACTCCTCCAACCATTCGCTACTCATGACTGAGATAAGCTCTCTCAATTGATATTCACTTGGTAAACAAATGCTATAATGGCCGCTTTGGGGTTTGTCTATAGAATGGTAGTTTGAAATGTTTCCAAAATCGGCAAAAAGATCGGATTCTATATCCAGCATGAAATCAGGTGGTGGAATTTCTTCCTTTTGTGGCTCAAAACTTGGGATAGCTGAAGTAGGTGAAGAATTCGGCAGAGTGTCTACTTCGGCTTCGTAGGTTTCATCATGGAGGGTATTATCCATCTCAGCTTCTAGGATTCTATCTAGGATCGCTCTAGCTTCATCAGTAGGGATACGAAAGAAAGAACCTCTAGACATTGTATGTAGCATTTGTTTATGATCTTTCTGAAGACCTCGAAAGAAATGAAAAAGGAGAATAGGGTCTTCAATATTGAGTTTTGGACCAGATTCTAAAAGATCAGAAAAACGTTTCCAGGATTTTTCCAAAGTTTCATTTTCTTTTTGTTTAAAAGATAGAACTTCGAGTCTAAGGTCGGCGATATGATCGAGGGAATAAAAATCTAAATAGAAGTTGGCTCGTAAGACTCCCCATTCACCTCGTTGTTGACTTACCTTCTGACTATACCATCATCTAGCTTCTCCTCTTAAGGAAAAAGGAAAAAGCTTCCAACGTAAAGTCTTATCAGAAATGCCTTCAATGCGAAGACAATCGCATGTTTGCTCAAAATCTCTAATATGAAGGTAAGGATTTTCGTCTTCCTTTCCCAAAAAGGATAGGTTCTCAATCATGGCAATTAACCTTGAACTTAACCTATACTGGGATGTTTGGATAGGCTGTGATGACTCCCATGGTAAAAGGTCAGTTTCTGAAGGTGTTGCAAATTGATTGATTTAGAATCTTGGTTCTCCATAAGGTAAGAATAAAGAAAAGATAAGGAATAAAAAGATAAAGAACAATAAAAGTATAGGTACAAGCTAGTAGTAAGATTCAAGGTTATCTCAGCAAACCGTCTTTCTCCCCGGCAACGGCGCCAGAAATGCTTGTTGATATTTGGTAACGCAATTAGGAAATGATCTGCAAGCGCACGGATATCGGTGAGCACTTCACCCGGGATGTTATCCAGAGTATCGTATTTATTTTTTTACCACTAGGAGAAAGCGTGCATCTGACTAACCAAATCTATTACTACTAACCTTTAGGCTACAACCACTATGATTTGATGTGAGCGATGTATAGAGAAGACTACAACTGCACTCTCGTTCTAACCTTGGTAAGGATGATCTACTGCTCTATTGGGGAGGCTCACGGAATCTAGACACCTCAAAGGATGTTCGACCCGCACCTATAAACCCTATCGATCCTGCTAACGGTATATGAAATACAAAGGTAGCTACGAAAATGTCACGTTCCTCGCTACTACCACGGTCCGGCTAGACAGGGGATATCTATGAGTATCCTAGCCCAAACACCTCGTTTACGCTAGAGATGATTACTCTAAACTCTACGCGAAGAGATTAAAGTAAACTCATAAACCAAAGAACAATAAAACAAAGAACTTACTAGAATTTAGAAGTCGAAATACTGAAGAATCCTAGGAGCAAGCCTCGGGTTAGGAGAACTTGATCCTGCAGGTACAACCTCGAAGTAGTCACCGACAGGCCGGGCTTCCTTCGATCTATACCTCCACTCTATCTCTCTCAATCTAGAAGAACTAAGTCTAATCTCACATTGGATGCTAAGCCCTAATGAGGTGGGAACCCTAAGGGAACCTCTCTCTCTGAATCCTCTCTGGAAAATATGAAAATAATGGACTTGGATTCTCCTCTCCAGGGGCCAGGGGTCCTGCTTATATAGTCCCTTCAAGTGAACCTGGGCCGTCGGATCAAACCGACATTAATCGCACGGTTTTCCTTGATCCTTTAGGTTGGTGGGGCATGATCCGCGAGACTCATCCTGATTGGTTGCAGACCTAGGGCGGGCGCCCCAGGGTCCAGGGCAGGCGCCCTGGTCCCGGGCCCGTTCGGCCTCCCGTTCGATCCTGTGGCTTCTGGAGTCTTCTAGATGATAGAAAATCGGTGAACACGTTAATATCTCTATGTAATTCCGACGTGTGGGCCTTTCCTTTGTATTTCCTGATAACCCCCTGCAGAAACAGATAAACAACAAAACTCGTGGAATTCTGTCAGATCAAACCCTAATTCTAGGTGTTGCTTGCATATAGGTCCTTTTCCTTATTTATTGGATAATTAAAATTGATACTTAAGAACCGTCAACAACCACATCGCACAGGACGGCTGGCGAGCCACCACCGTGCCTATAGTGTCGCCACGGCCAGCACAGGAGCACCACGTCACACCATGTTGTGATGTAGCCATAAGACCATGACGACAACCACGCCCAGATGTGCACCACAAGATGGCGTAGCTTGCAAGCCAAGTTAGCTAGGTCCTCCCTCAGGCTCACGACCCTTCGGTCGAGACAATCTTCTTCTTTGTACACGTCCTGGCCCCGAAATCTATATAAGGGTAGCCAGGGCACCCATCTTAGGGATTCACCACTCATTTACTCATTCTTACACTGTAGAAGGACTCCTGAAGCTTCCCTCCGGGCAGCCCATCTCCTAGCTCTAGCTCTCCTACCTCTTCAACCATTCTTGCACCCCCCATTGTAAGAACTTTAAAGCATTCAAGCGAGGAACACATACTTGATCATCTTTGAGACTAGACGTAGGGCTCTAGCCTGAACCAGTATAAATCCTCATGTCTTTTGGATGCTACCATCATCTTCCTAGAGTAGCATGACAATCATATAAATTTACTAGTCTGGTTTACAAAACACCGACAATTGGAGCGCCAGGTATGGGATAGTCACGCACTCTCATTGTTGAGAAGGAAGTGATGGCTCCCCGCACCTACATCAGACTTGCTCTTGGTGCGGCCCTCGGTAGCCGCATTCGCTTCGGAAGCCTCGAGTTCATCGACATCGATGGGCCAACGGTCTTCTCCCCGACCAAGCTCTGCGCTTCGAGGACCTAGACTTCATAGCCGACCGCCTAGGTCAACTACGGCTCAGCGAAGAGAATGAGGCTCCCCCGCACATCTCGACGCCTGATCATGAACCAGCCTGAGCTGATGCTGCTATCGTCGACGCTAGCATGCAGAATAAACGCATATCTTAGGTCAAATTCTAGAACCCCAGCACTGCACTGCCCTCTGAAATGAGCAACGCGATCGCACTCTTCGAGCGGGAGCTAGCCAGGCGCAATGGTCGTTCGATGAAGCCAGAATCCTCTAGGTTTGTGGGGATGATGGAGTAGGATCCAAAATCCATCTACGACCTCCTACTATCAACCCCTGAGAACACGAACTCTGAGTCTGATTCCGAGGGGAGTTGCCATCCGCTAAGAGAATACAATATGTTGCACCCCTCGAAGGATGGGGTGACGCCGGCAGAGGACACAAAGGACAACACCTATCTGATTCCACACACCCTCGGAGAATAGGCTGAGTATGACCAGGAGTGCCTAGAATGAGCCAGGGCTCGTGAAGCTGATCAGGCCAACGAACGCGGCAACGACGGATGCCCTAGCCCGCAACACCTCGACACTGAGGGCACGCGAGCGCGGGCATGCCGTGTGTATGATCAAATCCAACAAGGCAAGACGGAGATGCCCATCTTTCCTCGAGCCAGCTAGAACGTCGCGGCAGCTGCCATGATCATGCAGACGGCCCCTGAACAATCAACCAACAAGGGAAAGCACATCCACCAGGAGCTGCGAGACCTGCTGGAAACTGCGGTAGTGCAATAGGCTCAAAGATCCATGGAGAGGCGGCATCCCGAGGCTATCCTTGTACACATCGCTTCAGCGCGCGCGCCAAGTGTGCTCCGGCCAGGTGATGGCGGCGTGACGCATAGGCGGAAACTCTCCCCAGCGCGCAGTCGCACAATTATATTTTTATACTCATTTCACAAAGGGCATTACAGCAAAAAGGTGAAAGCTCATATTATCTCCCAAAAGTGCTTGTTTTAGGATAGAAGCTCGTCCTTGGGAAACCTTCGAATGGCGTTTCTAATTAGTGAAGTGGTTTCCCCTCCAACACCAATCTTCGTGTATCTATCTTAAGATTCACAAAACGAGATCTGCAATATTTATGATAAACATAAGTATCTACAACCACCCTTCCAAAATCTTTATGAATAAGAAGCATAAGGGGGTTGAAGACCTCATGTGTGACAACATTAGAGAGACCAATTGATTCAGGAGATTTCTCATGTGAGCATAAATTTGATGAGGTGTTCATGAAATAACTTCCATGTTCATTGATATTATCTTCCTTTTTAGGCTCCAAGGGTGTTCCTTCATGAATATTTGTAGGCAAAAATATTATCTCCATCATTCCTTGCCTATGACATTCATTAGACGTGTTATTGTCCAAGTTTCCCATGGATTAGTGGCTCTTGGGTTGGTCTTATCTAAGACCTCCTCTAAACTTGGATGAGTCAGGTTTGCAAAAGGAATTGACTTTAACTTACCGTTTGAATCTAGGCCAAGTTTAGATTCTACCCATAAGGTTTCACCCTTGTCCATCCATTCTTTAACAATGCCATATGAGTTCTTAATACATTCTAGCCAATTATTAATACATTTCTGCCATTGTCATTGCTCTTCTTGGTCATCCTTTTAGTCTTCGTGACTCCTATGCTTCGGTTGTCTTAGTGGATTTCTAGGGTCATCATGAGACTTAGGAGAAAGAGTATAAAAGGGATCATCAGGGTCAAGGATGGGTTGAGATAAGATATCTAATGTGGGCATAGAAGGGGAGAGAATAGGAATGGCTCTTAGATGGCCTGGCTCTCCTTCTATGGCATCACTAGACATGCCATCCTTGAATTCTTTCCAATGTCCTACATGAGAATAAGGATGCTTTCTAAGAGATCCCTTCTTAAGAGGATTCGAATTATGTTCACTCGAATGTCTCTTATGAGAATTTAATGTTCCCCCAAAATCAGCACCAAAGAGGTCATCCTTATTTTCAACAGGGATTTCCATAGGTGGAATTCCTTCTTCTCTTGGAGGATTTTGGGGTATTGGTGGTTTGGGATTGATAGCTAAATCTTGGGATTAGAGTGGTTGTAATTTGGCTATCAAGACTTCCTCTTCTTATTTGGGAGATGATTCCTTCCCTTTCTCGAGGAGTTTATTATGAATGCTAGTGTAGGGAGCCTTTCCATTAATTCTATCAAGCATAGCCCTTGCTTCACTTGTAGACAAATGCAAGAAAGCTCCTCTAGAGGCTGCATTAAGGGATTCCCTAGAATCCTTACTAAGACCCAAGTAAAAATATTGAAGAAGTACAGGGTCTTGAATGGCAAGGTCCGGACCAGTGATGATGAGCTCATTAAAACAATCCCACGATGTGCCAAGAGATTCTTCTTCTAGTTATCTAAAATTTAGAACCTCTTTTTGAAGGCTAACCACATTAGAGATGGGAAAGAAACATAAACAAAATTTAGAGCATAATGTTTCTCAATCTCCTTGCATACTTCCTACGGTTCAATTGTACCAATGTTTAGCTCTTCCCGTCAAAGAAAATAGAAACAACTTCCATCTTAGGGTTTTGTCAAACATGCTAGTCATACGCAAGCATGCACAGGTCTGTTCAAACTCTTGTAGGTGTGAGTATGGGTTTTCATTGCCTTCTCCTAAGAAGGATTGATCCTGAATCAATTTTATAAAACACGGGTGTAGCTTCATAGCCAGGTGTTAGGATAGGCACTAAAGATTTTGGTGGCCCGAAGCTCATGCTTGTGGGTTTAGCATATTGATAGATATGAGTGAAATTCATAATGGAAAAGAAAAGAAAAGAATGAAGGGATCAAAAGATAAAAAGAGTATAATACAAGGTTAAGCTAGGTTCGAAGTTAACTCAGCAACCGTTTCTCTGATAATGACGCCAGAAAGCTTGTTGGTATAATTAAGATGCACATAGATAAATGCGCAAGCGCATGGATATCATTGTAGCTTTCACCCAAAAGTATTTCAAGTATCATATCCATAGGGAAACATGTGAGGCTAACTATGGTTCAACTTAACCTGGAGTAGCAACAAGACTTAAGAAAGTCAGGAGTATAGAGGAGATCGCTAAGGCCTTCTAATTCTAATCTAGGTAAGCTATGTCTTCTACTATTCTATCTGGGGAAATTACTAAGGAAGAACACAAATAGAGTATGCTCTTCCTAGTAACAAGATCCTGCTAGGCCTACAAACGGGAGGTGGACTACAGAGGATTCAACAAGGCTATAAGAGTCACCCTCGTGAGCTACCACCGATCCGAAATGTAGGGTACATTCACGAGTTACCAAGTCTAAGCACCACGCTTACACTATGAATAATACTTTAACCTAAGGTCAATAGATTAAAGCACTCAAAAGAGACAAACCAGAAGAACAATATAAACACGTTGCTTACTTAAATCAGAAGTTAATTACCAGAGAAATCTAAGACATTGGTTGACTTCCGACAAGGTACAAGCCGTAGAGAGAGCACCGACAGGCCGGTACATCCTCCAAACTCTTCCCTTACTCTCTATCTCTCTATTTCTAAAGACTAGATCCTAATAAGGACTAATCTTCTCTTGATAGCTTCCTCTGATCCCGATGAGGAGGATATGAATTAGGGTTTCAGGATACCTCCAGGGAGGGGGGCCGAGGCTGGTATATATAGGGATCATCATCAATTATGAGCCCCCAGATCAAACCGACATTAACCAACGGCGTAGATCTAATCCTTAAGACGGTGGAAGAGTCCACGTCGAAAGGGAGAGCGATTAGGCTCTATAGCAGGCAGGCCAGCCAACCCACTTCCAAGGCCGTTTGAGCCCAACTTCGGTGGTTTGCCTTCTTGAGTGTTCTAGTGTCTTCCCATGCTATTTTTGCGATGGAATTCCGTGATTTCCTTTGACGAATAGGTCCCCCTTGGCGGTTTTCTAGATAAACCCTACTGAAAACACAGATTCACCAAAACTCATGGAATTTATTAGTTTAAACCCATATAACTATGTTTAGTGATGAAATTAAGTATATATGCAGGTTATGTTAATAGTTTATAATTGATGTTAGTGACCGTCAACACCTTCTCACTGACACCAAAGATCAATCTTGCGGCTGTGGTACTGCAGCGCCAGGCGGACGGTGACCTAGAATGCCGCCTAAGCGGCAAGGTTGCGCCACATGGCATTTCTAATGAGCGACGCCGTGCGGCCGATGGGTGGGCGGTGCATGAGTGCCTTGGTAGGCATGTCTGTCCCCAGCGCTAGTGCACCCATGGTGTCCATGATGAGGTTCAACCATACCAGCTGCATGGTCGTCAATGGCATCTTGCTAGAGGTCATTGCCGACACGAAGTTGATGATGAGCGCGGTGACACTGACGGTGAGCTAGAACTGGATGAACTTCTAGATGTTGTTGAATACTTTGCATGACTCAAAGTAAAACTTTACAGAACTCAAACTAAAACTTTACATGACTCAAAGTAAAACTTCACATGATGAAGGAAGCTCTGCTTTTGGCTCGTGTATGGTGCCGATGATGCAAAAAACACCCATAGCAGCCTTTACCTTGGATGAAACTCAGCAAGCCTAAGCCTAGGATATAGAGAGGCTCAAGGTGAAGCTACGATTACGACTAATTTGGGGGATGGTGCAGTGGAGCTCGCAAATTTTTGCTGACAGTGGCTGCTGCTCTCTATGGAAGCGACGAACAGAGAGAGCAGGCAGGGAGAGTAAGTGAGAGATGCAGGCACGGCATGGGTGCAGCATGGCAACAGCATAGGCAACAGCAGGGCAGCGTAGCATGCAGCGGCAGCGACACTGCTCGGCACAGCACGGGGTGCAGTGACCATATTGATAGCGAAGGGATCCTTTAGCTTGACGAAGCCGAGCAATGGCGGGGGCGGGGGTGCGGGCTGGCAGGGTCAGCGGCACGTCCGCCGCCATGGCCAACTCGACTGCCGTGGTGTTCATGCATGTGCTCCACAACAAGCGCGAGTTCCCCTTCGCCATCGGTGTGACTGACCTCGTCGTGCTGTCCCTCAGCGGGAGCGCCCTCGCCACCTGCCACAGCGAGAGGCGGCACTGGCAGAGCAGGACGTGAAGTCAGTGATGTTCCATGGCAAGAAGTTGATGGCACAGACCAACGGCGAGTGGCTAGAGGTAGGGGATGACGGGTGGGGACCACCTATTGGTGAGAGAACGACCTATCACTTACAAGCAGGGCCCACTCATTAATCATCCATATCAGCAATAGAGTCCACCTCAGCGCGCCAGCATGGCAAAAACGCCCAGCAAAACCACCCCAGAGGGTAAATTGACCGGTTTTGCAAACTTTAATGTATTTAGTACCTGGTTTTATACTTTGGGGGTTAAGTAGACACCTCTCCAAACCTCAGGGGGTGATGTAGACTTTTCCATAATCCTTGAGAATGGCTTTTGTGTGTATCACATTATCCAAATATTTATCATGGCTTACCCCAATTATGAAGTCTATTATACAATCATATTATCTTGTTCATGTCCCTACTAGAGACTTTTACACCATGTCTTCATTTGAAAAAATATAAATTAATGATACCCTTAATACTTCTGGGTGAAATACAATAACGGTATATCCGTGTGCTTGTGGATTATTTTTGTATGCATTAAGAAATACCAACAACGCGCACCATGTTTTGTGCTTGGCAGAGCTTGTAGTCTTGCGAGACCACACCAACCGCGTTTATATGGTGTGGTTATCACTGTGTACCAAAGGGAACAAGGCCCGCAACATTTCGGTCAGAAACTTTATAGTGAAGACGGTGGGCAGCAATCTAGGAGAGGCTTGCCAGAAGGCACATCAGAGACCCACTTGTGCTTGGGAAAGGGTCGAGGCTATCCACGGAGTTACCCGACCTACAGCTTGGCCCTTGCAAGGGCATCCTAGCGAGGGGCTCCAATGAGGACTAGGGGAAGCTTGCGCATTTCTCAATACCTCGGTAAAAATATTAGAGTCATCGACGGGAGTCACTACTACAGATTGACCTATCACCAACACCTTTATCACCGCCGGTATCATTAAAACCGTTGGTGATAGCTATCACCAATGGTTCGTAATATGAACTGTTGGTGATGAGAGTATCACTGCCGGTTCATAAGAACGTGTGGGTTGATAACTATCATTGTCGCTTCATCGTACCAACTGGCAGTGATAGTCCATCATCATAGCTACTTTGCACCACCAACCGGCGGTGATAATATGCTCCTCATCACTGCTGCCTCACCATATGAATCAGCGGTGAAGACATTTTGATCGCCAGCTTGTTCTATGATACGGCAGTGATGACCATGCTGCAGTATAAATAAATTCATAACTTTTTCAAACAAACTCAGATGAAAACAAACTTTATATAAAAGTTATAGATCTCGACGAGATCGACAACTTTGTAGTTGATGACTTTTTCATTTGAAATAATTTACGGTCCCAGAATTTTGTTTAAAGTACTCAAATTTTGAAATTCAAAATTTTCAAGTTGTACAAATGACCTTAGATGGAAATAGATCTCGACGAGATATACAACTTTTTGTTGACAATTATTTTATTAGAAATCATTTATAGTCTCAAATTTGTATCTGAAGTTTTAAAATTTTAAAAACCAATATTTTCAAACAAGCTTGGATGGAAAATCGACCAAAATAAAAATTGTAGATCTCGATAAGAACAACAACTTTGTAGTTGATGAGTTTCTCATTTGAAATCATTTTAGGTCCTAAAATTCTAGCTGAAATTTTGACGTTTTGAAATTCAAATTTGTTAAACGACCTCAAATGGCGAAACAACCAAAATCAAAGTTGTAGATCTTGATTAGAACAACAAATTTTTAGTTTATGACTTTTCATCTGAAGCCGTTAAGGGTTCTAAATATTTATTTTAAATCCTAAAAAGTGAATACTAGGGGAATGAATATGCTATATAGACACAGGGTGGAGTGGTTAGAGGAGCAAAGGGCAAAGGTCTCAAGTTCGAATCCCGGCTCCACATACCATGAAAAATAGCATGGAGTTGGAGCTGGAGCAGCTTCACGGTACCATAAAGCTAGAGCTAGTTGGGGGGCTTCCCAGGATTGAAACAAAAATTTTTGCTATTGTTTGGCCCATTTTTGGGAATTTTTAAAATTCAAATCACCGTCGGCTGGTAATATGAACCGACTGTGATAAGCTATTATCACTGCCGGTTGCAAACCGCCTGTGATGAGAATGTCATCACCAACGATAGCTTACTACCAAGACCGAAAAGCGCTAGTGATAGGCTTTACGAACTGCTTGTGATAGGTCTAAATGTAGTAGTGAGTTTGCATCACTATCTTAATTAAGCTTCTGTATTTACATTGCTACCTTATTTGTGTGCTTTACCTTTCCTAGCTTAGTTGTTGGCTAGTTGGTAGGATTGGAACGTAGGTTGCATAACTCTTTTACGGTAGAGATAGCAACACACCTAGTAAAATCGTAGTTGTACATTTAGATAGTTTACTTATTGTATAGATTTTGCTAAGGTTGGAAATGAGAGGCCATAGTTAGAGAAATAGTTGTTAAGTTTCCTAATTCACCCCTTCTTAGACGTCAAGATCCCTTCACTATTGATAAAGGTTCTAAGGGACAACCTGACGAAAGAAAAGAACCCATTTTTCTACCTATCCCCATGCAACCACTCCACGGCCAGTTGGCAACATAGTCTGACCAAGGATATATATGAAAAGAAGTAAAATAAATAAATTGGCTCACTAACATGTGGGTCCCATATGTCATGATATAAAAAAGGATAGGTGAAAGGGATAGCAGAAGAACGGCCTAAGCTAGAGCATCTCCAATAGTTTTCCTACCTAACCTATCAAAAGTCATTTTCACCTGTTCTCCTATCAAGTATCCTTTTTCTTTTTTATATCCCAAGTTCTTCTCCATCTCCTTCAGATTTGGCATGATATGTTTCCACCCTATATGTTATTTAAGATAAAGAAACTATTGGGAGAGAATATATATGGTGTGAAAATAGGAGAAATAAATGAATTTAGAATAACTGTTAGAGATGCTCTTAGTTTAAGGCCATCAGTTCTAAATTATAAGGTCTCCTTTGGTTGGGCTTTTCAACCTGCTTTTTGCTTTTGCGAAAGCCAAAAGCCAACCAAAGGGGTGAAAAGACATCATTGCTTTAGACCAAAAGCTGCTTTTGCTCTAGTACAAAACTCAAAGCATGTCCCCCCTGCTTTCAGCTGCTTTGGGGGTAAAAATTACCCACCTGCCACTGATTATGTGAGTACTGGTTCGTTTCTTTCTTTTCTTTCCCATCCACGTCGTCTTCCCATCTCGACTTCGTGAGGTCTTCCCATGGCCAGCGACAGCCCCTCCCCTCATTCAACTCCAATACCAGTGGCCGTTCCTCAGCTCCAATCCCGTCGGCGATGGAGGAGCAGCTGCAGGCGGTGGGCTCTGCCCCGGCCGCGATACAGGCGGAGCCCCATGGCCACATCTCATGATGGTGCTCCTCTACAACCTCAACCATGGCGGCGGCCGGCCTCGCTCCAATGGTGACCCTGGCGGAGTGGCTTTCCTCGTGCGGCCATCCCCTCCCTAACCGGCGGCGCACCTCCCTACGACGGCATGAGCTCCCTGCACGGCCCTACCCCTAACCTCCTGTCGGGTATCAAAATACCCAGGGTACCCAACAGGGGGTAAAATACGGCACCATGCACTTTTGTTAAAGAATCCCATCGTAGGGGACCTAAAAAGCACTGATAGCATGTCAGCCGCTCAAGTGCAAACAGTGAACTCTATCTCACCCAAGCCTTGCGGAGAGGCCTCAGGCACGATAGGCGTCTCGAGCGACATCTCTCCGCCTCGCCCGAGCCCCCGCGGTATCATCAAAAGTGTCCGACCCTCCGCGGCGCATTTCCACCTCGCTCGAGGGGCACGTGGAACCCTCAGGCAAGACGGAGAGCCACAGGGGCCCCCAACTACGGTACTCGCTCCTATCGACGTGATGGACGTGACCGTGCACAGTCAACAGGAGCACAGAAACCACGCCCTGACTCGACATGACCCCGGTCATTCTACCACGACGACATTCATACCTCCACAACAATGGGGGTGACGGCAGCTGTGCCACCTAACCCCCTCGCTATGAAAATCTAGGCGCACGTGCCGACCACCTTCACGCACAGAGGCATACAGGTCAAGGTATGGCCACGGCACGTCGCACCAGCGGATGGAGAGGCCAAAAGATCAACGCCCCACACGTCTCCACGCTATAGGGGAACTACTCCCACCGGATAAGGAGGACAACCATGTTCAAGGCCACCTTTTTTGTCTTTCTCTTTCATTCTCCCCGTTTTTACCCCTTTACCATGAATGTAACTCGAGCCCTCCCCTTAGAAGCTATAAAAGAGGAGGCAGGGGCCACATCTAGGGAGGCGATTGGGCGATCAAGAGATCGAACGATCTGGCAATCAAGCAACAACAGTTAGAACCCATCAAAACCACATCACCACCACCACTCACAAGAGACCTAGGATCTGCTCCCCCTCTCGAAAGCTTGTAACCCCTACTACGAGCACCCGGTGCAAGGCAACACGAACCGCAGCGAAACCCACTGGACGTAGGGCCGTTCATGCCCGAACCAGTATACATCCTTATGTCCACTTTGTATACCATCAAGGCCTAGACGTGCAGATACAAATTCACTAGTCGCTCTGTTTAGACACCTGGTCCTCTAGACACCGACACCTCCGCTCGTATGCCCCCATCCCTGGCGCGACATAGCTCCGGCTCCGGTGGGCGCGGGCGCTACCCCTACGGCGGCGAGCGAATACGGCCAGCCCCAGCCCCAGCCGGTAGCCCCTTCGAGCGGGCACGGGTGCAGCCCCTGTGCCTACTAGCGCAGTGAGTGGACGTGGCCAGCCCTAGCCAACGGAAGCGGAGCGATGCAGTCCCTACTCGAGCATCGGCGGTGGTGAGCGGATGCGCCCAGGCGGCCAGCCCCAGCCCCTTCGAGAGGGCAAGGCGCTGCCTAGCGCCCGCTAGTGTAGCGAGCGGACGCGGCCAGCCTTAGCCGCAGCCAGTGGCACGATGCAGTCCCTGCTCGAACGCCGGCGACGGCACGGGCCTTGCCTGGCGGCTAGCGTGGCCTATGCCCCATCCCGATAGCAAGCACGGGCGTGGCCCCTGCACCATCGCCGGCGAGGACTTTGTCGTTTCCAGAACATGTGAGTCTGACAGGCGGGGCTGCTCAACATCTTTCTCAAAAGCAACCACTGCTCAACCAAATAGCTTTTTTTTTTGCTTTCCACAGCTCACATGTCACATTTCCATAAGCCACAGCTCACAACTGCTTTTTTGAAAAGCCACAGCCTAACCAAACAGTGCCTATTTATAATGTAGGACCTACAGCAAGGAAAAAAACCTTCTATTTATTTCTAGAGATAAATAGTACCTATGTACCTAAAAATCCACGATGACTTATAATTATCTCCAGAATGCAGGAAAGAAATATATACTTGTAACCCTATTTATCTCTAGAAATTATAAGTCCATCAGTTCTAAATTACAAGCCATTTTGAAATTCATATATTTCTCATATTTATCAGTTCTAAATTGTAAGCCATTTTGGATAATCATTTTTCTACAGTACCATTTATCTAGACAAAGCGTATATTTAAATAAATGGTACAACCTATATCCTAGAAAATTCAAAATGAACTATGATTTAAGATGGATATAGTAGCTATAAATAAACTAATTCTAAAATATCTTTATGGTTATGGACGGTCTGGGCTTAGCCGGTTAGCTCCATATAAAAGCTGCTAAACCCCTACCGGAAAGGATATATACGGAAACAAAAGGAAAATAGGTTTCCAAACCTACAATGGGTCCGGAAGCCCGCCCACCTGTCAGCGGGAAGTGGAGCGAGCCACGCCGCCCTCTCCCCGTTATGGGCTGGGACACGGAACGAGCCCATAAAAGCCTCCGCGCCCCCGCGTTCTTCTGCCCACGCGAACAGGATCTAGGGTTCCTTCCTTGCTGGGCCGACGAGACGCGAGGCGAGCCGCGATCCGATCCAGTAGGAGCAGCCCCCGCCGCGCCGAGCCGGCTGGGTTCCTGGACCTCCTCGTCCCCGTCCATCCTTCCTTCCACTGCAAGGTATCCATCCACCCACCGCACCCAACTGCAAGCCCTCTCCTCCCTCCCTCCGCGCGGATTGCTGCTGGGTCTGGGGTGTTTGCTGTGATCGCTGGCTTGGATTGGGCCGTAAACCGTATGGAGGGCGGGTAGATCGATCGTCGATGGCGTGAGTTGGGGTTTGGGGTTTTTTGTGCTTGATTGCATTGGTTGGTTGGTACCTGCTGGTCCGAGTCGCTGTATCTGTCCGTAGGGTGTGCGTGCTTGCCGTGGTAGGAAGCTGCTCGATGATCGTCGTAGCTCGCTCGAGCCTGAGGTTTAGTTTCGATCGGTTTCCAGTTTATGTTTTGCGCCTGCTATAACCAACGCCATGTGGTCGGAGAACATCGTCAGGTGAAACAGGATGCAATCTGTTCTCGAACCAAAAAAAAATTGCAATAATTTTTATATGGTGTTTTCTGATCTTCTTTTAATCTGTTTCGTGTAAACTTACTGCCAGAATTTATATCCCATACTATCCAATCTGGTTGCTCTGAGTTGTTATTGTCACGGCCCGCGGTTAGAGTTCTTATCCTGATGAATGCTCTGTGTCTACTCAACAACTAAATAATGTCAGATGTGCTTGGCATAGAAGCGATGGACACTAATTAAATAATGTCAGATGTGATTGGCGTAGAAGCGATGGACAGTATATGGGATGGGATATGCTTTCTGCATGCAGTTCCATCCTTTTTCTTTTTTTTTCCTGCATCGTCCTCTTTTGTGGAAAAGTACACTGGTTCCGGACTACAAAGTCTGTCATATTTTAATAGCTAGCTTACAAACATGAATTTGTGATTTGGATCCACTTTCTGGAACCATTGTTATTTCATATAACGACTGAGTGCTGTGATACTGATTCTTTCATAGAAAAAGCGTGATGTAAATATGTAATGCTGAATGTACATTCAACTTGTTGTGCAAATATCTGTGACGTTTTCACTACATAGATATATTGCATTTTACTTATAGCTTCTTTAACTCATTGTCTGTGTTCTGGTTTGACTACATTATCTCTGACATGATTGTATTTCTTCCAACCATTTTAGCTATTATTCTCAGCAAAGCATGGGTGATCACTCTTCCATGGTGCATGGCACTGAGACGGTGTTCGAAGACTGCGAGATTTTCCTTGGTGGCAATGAGATGGTTGATGGCTGTGAGGCGATTATCAGTGACAAGATGGGTCATGATGCCGAAATGATCCTTGATCACAAGATGGTCGACATCCATGATAACAAGATGGTTCACAGCAATGAGATTGTCCCTGGTGGTAGCAAGGTGGATCCTGGTGGTGAGATGGTCCCGTATGACCAAACAGTCCTCCATTGTAATCAGACGGTTCAAGGTAGTGAGATAGCTAGTGGCAATGTTACCACGGGGTTGAAACCACCAACCTCATCAAAACGCCGAAGAAAGACTTCCATGGTCTGGGAGCATTTCACTACCGAAGATTCTGAGGGATGCACACGAGCGTGCTGCAAGCATTGTAACAGAGTATTTGCATACAGTTCTGGATCAAAAATGTCTGGCACTAGCCATCTGAAGAGGCACATTACCCAGGGTCATTGCCCTGAGATTAAAGTTCAAGAACCTACAGCAGGAGGGACAGAAAATGATTGTCAGGGTACTGAAGAGAAGCCTTCTAAGAGGCGCCGCCGCACACGTACTGGTTACGCAAATGCTCCACGTACTGGTTACGCAAATGCTCCATTCAATGCAAACCGCAGCAAATCATACCTGGCGAAGATGATCATTCTGCATGACTACCCTCTGCAAATTGTTCAACAGCCAACCTTCATATCCTTTGTTGAGGGCCTGCAGCCTAGTTTCAAGGTGGTTAATACAGACGCAATTGAGGCAGAGGTTTATGCAGTTTATCTGAAGGAAAGAGAGAGCGTGCTGAAGCAAGTTGGAAATATTCCTGGAAGGATAAATCTCACAGTACAATCTTGGACCACTAGCCAAACTCTTGGATATGTTTCACTTGCAGGGCAATTCGTTGATTCTGAGTGGAAGCTGCACCGAAGAATGCTCAACTTTGTTATGGTCCCTTGGCCTGGTTGTTCAGAGAATGCAGTTTCTGAAGCTATCAGCAGAAGCCTTCCTCAGTGGAACATGATTGACAAACTCTTCACCGTTACTGGAGATTATGATTCCTCCTCACATGATATCTACAGTTTGAATTTGGGAGAGAAACTTTCCAGAAAGAATATTCCGATGCTTGGGGGGCAACTTTTGGTTGTGAGGTGCTATGCCCATATACTGAATGCAGCTGCAAGTGATGTCACTGCTTCTGTTCAAAGTGTCATCTACAAAATCCGTGAAAGTATAAAGTTCATAAAATCTTGTGTTAGCCATGAGGAGATGTTTGCTCACATCATTTTGCAACTGCAAATTCCTAGTAATCAGACCCTATGTCTAGACATTAAAGCCCAGTGGAACACCACCTATCTTATGCTGCTGGCAGCTCTGGATTATAAGCAGGCATTCACCATGCTGGAGAAATGTAATGATAACTACAATCAAGCACCTTCGGCAGTGGACTGGGAGAAAGTCGAGGTTGCTTGCAGGTATCTGAAGCTGTTGTATGACTCTGCAAACAGCATTATGGCAACAGAAGATCCAACTGCCAACATATTTTTCCATGAGGCTTGGACAATTCAGAGAGAGATTTCAAATGCCACAGATCATCAAGATTCTATTTCCAGTACAATCACAAAAGGCATGCATGAGATGTTTGACAAGTATTGGAAAGATTGCAATGTTGTGCTGGCCATTGCTGTTGTGATGGATCCCCGTTTCAAGATGAAGATTGTTGAGTTCAGTTACTCCAAAATCTATGGTCTGATGAAGGGCGCTAAGTATGTCAAGTTGGTGGATGATGCTGTACATGAGCTCTACAAAGAGTATGTTAGACAGCCACTTCCGTCGACGCCAGCCCATGTTGAGCAAGAGGTCACTGGCGCTCTGCCTGACAATAAGGACAACATTCCAACTGATCCTACTTCCACTGGCAATCTACTGTCAGGCTTCGATATGTACCTTTCAGAGGTAGCCCTGAGCCAGATCCCAAAGTCAGAGCTAGATCAGTACTTGGAAGAAGCCCTGGTCCCACGCATGCTGGAGTTTGACATTCTGAAGTGGTGGAAGGTTAATGCTGTCAGGTACCCAACACTCTCGAGGATGGCCCAAGATGTCCTTGCCATACCGGTGTCCACCGTTGGTCATGGCAGCTCTGTGTTCGCAGCTGGGACTGAAGCCAAGATGCTTGACGACTACCAGAGCTCACTGCACCCTGAAACCTTGGAGGCACTGTTCTGTGCAAAAGACTGGCTACGGCATTCCCCTGCTGCTCCATAGCCACCCAGTTTTGCATCGGTGAAGAAGTGAAGACAAAGAGGGTTTTCAAGTAGTTCTAGTGGTAGCTGATCTTTGCATGTCGAAGTAGCAGGTGTCCCTATAAGATGGTCGTTAGGAATGTTTTAGCGGTGGGTTATATCGTTGGCTGCATGCGCAGGCATCCCCTTGACTCGGTCAATTAATTAGTTGCCGGTGGTTTAGTGCTTTTAATTTTCTGTTGTTTTGGCCTGGTGCCTTGGTTGCATTTGTTCTGTTACGAGCTTCAGGTAATATTCATTCCATATCTGGCGTACATAACAAAAGGATCGCAACATTCATGGATGCTGCTGGTTGTGAAGTCTGCTGGTCCCGTCCCATCCCAGCCCAGTAGTACCATGTTTATCTGTCTGTTAATCAGGATCACCAGATAATTCTGTTCCTAGTATTTTAAATGCAAATGATTCAGTTCTTTTGTTGGTTGAACAGATAGATAGCCATGTCTGAGTGATCTGTGATTTGAACCTCCAAATTGTGTTGAATGTTCCCCTGTTAATCTTGAATAGCTTAACTTTGTACCACTAAATAGAAGTCACCGAGTCCATTAGGACATCAAGCAAAAATATACAGATCAGTTCAACATCTTTTTCTCCCCATGTTTCTTGATTCATTCAGTCAAATCCAGCAGCCATCTAATTACTGGTTTATCAGCGTATCCATTGCACCTCTGCCTACAAGTAAAGGATCAATAGGAATGGAGCTTACAGCAAATTATCACTGCAAACTTCTCGAACTACTGGTCCAGTACTGCAATCTCAACATATGATTTCGAACACCATGGAGCCATGCGAATTGACCACTGCTGAAATCTCTTCCGTCACTGGGCCAAAATTCTGTCCACTCCAAACTTCAGTGCAGCTACATAGGTGTTCTTTCAAAAAAGTTCTTCTGAGAACCTTTCCAAGATCTGATATTTGTACGGTCATCTTCCTGCTCACGGAGTCGAGGTTGAAGAACGCGAGATAGATTTCTCCTGCACCATGGTAGATAGCTCAGAAAGAATAGGTTTTCTCATGCATTACCCAACATAGAAAGAATAGGGAATACAAAATATATCAGACTACTAAATCTTTATTAAAGTTATGTAGATATTTTAGGTTTATGTATGTAAAAAATATGAAAAGGAGTTAGGAAAACTATCAGTAAAGTAGTATATTCCTTGATGAAAATAATAAAGCACAAAAGCTTATCCACATCAAGTCTAATATGTGCAAAAAGGTTCTGTTCCCATATCATCCAGGCCCTCAAAGGTTTGTCTGCCTAGAAAAGAGTCAATAGTTGATCGTAACCCTTATATTCATGCATATTTGTAAAAAGAAGAAATGCAGGAACAGCCATGCTGGTCTACTGGTCATGTGTCTACGGTTGAAACTTTGGACTTAACAGGATTGGTGAGTTGGAATCAGTCATAGACTCATAGTTGAGGGGAAGAACTACCTCTAGAGGTAGGCACATAGAGACTATAGTCGGACTTCTCCCCTTACAGTTCAAACTATGAAAATCAGTTTCTGCGTTCTCTGTTTAAAAAATAAAATATGGTTTCCAAGCAACCTCTTAAGGTCTCTATTATCCAAGTCTCAAAAAAAAAAAAGGGTCTCTATTATCCACTCTTGTAATATCTCTACCCTGCAGCCTTGGTATGATTTGTGTGTCATGTGGTCAGTCTAAGAATATCATAGCCTACCAATAAGACCTTTTGTTATCCTCGCAGCAAAAAAAAAAAAAGGTTAACACAGAAGCAGCACATGTACCACATGGAAATATTGTAATTCTGGTTGCAAGTTTTCATATATCGCAGAGGAGCCAATTCAAAGAGTTGTGTATGTTACTAATCGACATATATGTAGATTTCTCACAGGAGTAAACCAATTCAAAGGATGCCTGTAAGATAACTAACCTTTACTTCCAGTTGCAACCCATGCACGACCTCCACTAGTACCTATATTTCATAGCAAACTGTAGTGATGTCAATTAATTCAAAACAAACTAAGTTATGTAATATATACCTCCTTCGTCCCTTGATTCCATTGTGGCACATAATCCTGAATAGCTGCTCACAAGATTTCCATTCGCATTTAACTCCCACATCTGCATTCATCATTCATGTGTAACAAATGCCATAAGTTCAGTTCAGTTGCCAAACAGGATAATTACTAGTTGAAATAAAGTGAATTGCCCGTCTTTCCCTAATAGCTTAAGCTTTTGGGTTGAACTGGCCAAAACCAGAGGTCTCGAGTTCAAATCCTGCCTAGCACAATTGAATAAACAATAATTGTTGCTCGCTCCTATTCAATGTCTGAGGCCTATTCAATGTCTGAGGCATGAGGAAGCTTTTGGGTTGAACTAGGTAGTACTCACTCCCAGAAATTCATAACTAGTAATGTGTTAGGTTTTGTGTGCAGTAAGCAACACTTCATGGAATCTTATCTATTGAAAAGATTGGGAAGGTGGTGGTGACAATAGAGATCTTACCTGTTTTGCATGCCACCTGCATGCAGAGAACATAGGAAACCTGATCTCTGAGGCAGTCCGCCTTCGACCAGCAGATGCATCCAAACAAGTATCATCAGTGTTTGTAACTGAAATATGAAACTTTGATTGGTGTTCCTTGTCCATGATAATGACATCCCTACAATGTATAAAATGTATTAATTCAAATTATTGAGTGAGCACTTCTCTGTTTATGAATAGGGTGGATCTTACGATGCAAGAAGGCGTTTTGTTTTTCCCAGGCAAAATGAGACATTTTTATCATTCAGTACTTCATAGTTCCTGCATATATGATCTGGTTTCCCATCTTGTGGAAACATATACCATCCGTTAGCTGCATTGTTCTTGCAAGCAGTGAGACTGACAAACATGCCATCATTCTTGGTAAGGTGAACAGGATGAGACCTGAAGTGACCAGAATGTTCTTCATTTGAAGTCCTTTCACTGTACACATAATGGAACTGAAAATATCTACAGGTCAGTTTACAATTCATTTGTGCTTACAAAGCAGACACCATTCTAATAGGAAGCCTCCAATGCAGGTACCTCCATGTTATTTCTACTATAGTGGTTTATCTTCAACAAAGCAGGATTGGTAATTATGTTTAATGTACTATCGTCAAGATTCCTTAAATCTCCTCCATACATGAGAGGTGATTTAGCCATTGACCAAAGTGCCATCTGTAAGGTCATGTCAAAGAAAAAAGAGTTCATAACTACAGAAAAATAGATATAGAACACTTAAATTTGAAGTGATCACCAACAACAACCTGTGCTTTCTGTTCATCAAGAGTAAGGTTACATTTCCTGTGAGGGCCCTGATTTACACCTGCATTAACAGAAGAAAAAGGGTCTGTTTCTGATACAGCTGCATGTATATTATTTCATTCAAGATATTCTTGGAAAAAGAATAAGGGAATGAAAAGAAAAACAGAGATATGATATGATGTACTCAAACAATTCAAGAAAACTTTCAAGAAGATGAGTTAAATGTAGTTAAATAAATTGATGAGTTAAATGTGGTTGAATAAATTAATACACCCAACAGAGCTAGGCCAGTTTCTCTCTTTTGGCTAAAATAAATCAATACTTATAAAAGAGAATAATTAATGCCATAAAAGCGTAGATTTTCCACATTTCCTATGCAGATTTCAGATATTTCACACACCAACCCCAATTATTAAAAAGTACATAGCTGGGACAGACATTGTCCACAGTGCCTTAATGGAACATCCGTTGCCACAAAGAATATATTTGAACGATGGAATGCATTCATACTGTTTGTTAGTTTGTCTTTGAAATTTACTCTGTTTACTGATACAAAAATTTACTAACATGCATTTAATAGAAAATTATGATTCATTTTCTCCTGAATATTTTGAATTTGCTTCATTGTTAAAAGTCATTAGAGCCAGACAACAATCAAGATTAATTTTATTTCTTAACGTAGAGTTAAATCATACTTGGATCAGTAAGCCATCCAAATGGAAGCATGTCTAAGTCTGGCCAAGATCTTCCTCGCAACCCAGTGGCACCGATCTTCTTAGCAGCAGCGAAGGAACTGCATACAATATGCAAAGGGAAATAAAAGTAAGAAATAAGTTTTTATTTACTAGACAACATACATATACAAGGTATGAAAACTAATGAGTATACATGCAGTGAAACAGAAGAAGAAAATATCTGATCAATTTACCTTGACACACCAAAATGTGAGCTCACATCCTTCCAGTTGTCCCAATCATCTCCAGTTATCCTATACATGTTAACATGATCACTAATATTCTCAGCTAATGCTGGAGTAACTGAAGTTCCTGGTGAGATTGACAGGATGATCGGACGATCAATTTCTTGCAATAGCTGCAATATAGGTATTAGCTGATTCCAGAAGTGCACTGATTTCAATGAACTAGTGTAATTAATTATAGGATAGGGAGTTATACCTCTGAAATAGTGATGATTTCTTCCGGGCTATAATCTGTGCCGAAGATACAATCAACCTTTACTGCAAACAAAACAGATATGGAAGAATTTATTCAATCCTCAGTTTTGGCAGCAGATGGAAAGGTTCAACTAAGAGTTGAGATATCTGTATGCTATCCACAGAACCGTGCACCTAAAGAATAAGCATACCAAAATCAACACCCCAATCAGCATACTGTCGATAAAGAGATCTTAAGAAGGCTCGTCCAGCTCCAATATCCGTATTAACACTCATAAATCCATGCGTCATCCATGCACAAGTTCTGTGACTGAGACCTATGTCTCGTGCTGTCCACTGACGGCCATCCTCTAGATATGGCTTTCCCTGAAAGGAATCACAAGAGACCATTCTAAGACTTGTAAACTAGAGTACAGCAACTTCTATATGCATTTCAGTATTGGCTAAGTGTGATGTCCTGTTTCCAAGAGTCGCTTGTTCAATTGTAGATAGAAGTTCAAATTTTGCAGTTAAAAAAACAGTTTTTTTGTCAAACATGCATGAGAGCTGTGCATGTTTGTATTAAGAAGAAAAAAGGGGTAATAACCCTTACAACACACACACCCACACACTCAGGAATCTAGAAAGCACAGTGGCTAAAAAGTTATTCAAAACATCAGATAATATGAAACCACAGAAATATCATGTAGATAATTAAAAAATACTCCCTCCGTCGTAGTATATAAGGCGTAACCACCTCTGGTTCAAAGACCAAAAACGTATTTAATTCTCTCTCTCAACACTGCATCGATGTATGTGCGTCTAGAGAGAGCACGCCTTATATTATGGGACATGAATAAAAAGTGCTTACGCCTTATATATTAGGACGGAGGGAGTACTATTGGAAAGAACATTTCACACAACATTAAGGAATAATGGAGCAGATAAGTAAATCAGAAATTTGTTGGTGCCCAGGGGAACCAGCGTTCCGATGAGCAAAGATACAGTTTATACAACATTTTGCAATGTTTCAAAAAAAACTCAAGAAAGGATAATGTTTCAGACACCATTTATCCAACAATTGAGTGTAGCAGAGATGCGTATGTTGCGTTGGTGTTGTGGGCACACAAGGAGGGATAGAGTCCGGAACGACGATATTCGGGATAGGGTTGGGGTGGCACCAATTGAGGAGAAATTGATTCAACATCGGTTGAGATGATTTGGACATGTTCAACGGAGGCCTCTGTGCGTAGTGGGGTTCTAAAGCGGGCCGATAATGTAAAGAGCGGTAGAGGTCGACCTAAACTAACTTAGGACGAGTCTGTTAAGAGAGGCCTTAAGGAGTGGAATATCTCTAAGGATTTAGCTATAGACAGGAGCGCTTGGAGACTGGCAATCAACGTGCCTAAACCGTGACCACTTTCTGTCTTGTGCCATTTATGTCCCTTTATGTGTCTTCTTGTTTATCGTCTCTTTTGGGTTTCATCTCTAGCCTACCCCAACTTGCTTGGGACAAAAGGCTATGTTGTTGTTGTTGTTGTTGTACCATTTATCCAACACATAAGGTAATCTTGTAAAACTCAAATTTTAAAATCATCTTTCATATCGATATTCAAAAAGGAATTAAGAATGGTTCCTGTGTATACAAGTTAACTTTAACAATGATTATTGGTTTTTGGGTATACAACATGATGTGAGCATCTCCAAGAGTTTCCAAAATCCACTCCCAATCTAGACTTTTTTGGTAAGATTGAAAAAACTGCTCTCCAACAATTCCCTATCTTAACTCCCAATCTTTTTGATCGGCCAATCTCGAGGTGGAAGGATGTGGGGAAGAATAAGAAGCAGGATAGGGGTCTCAATGTAAATGTACAAGAGAGAAAGAAAGTATAGAAGCAGTTAGGGTGATTTGGAAATAGTCCAGGATTCCTGATGCAAAGTTGTCATTTATGTTTTAGGAGTGGGATTTTGGAAACTGTTGGAGAAGCTCAACCAATATACTCCCAACTTTTTTTAGCCACTTGGAAAACTCATTGATTTACCAATTGATTTTTCGGGAACTATTGGAGATGACAAGGATTAATAGCTTGGACAACCCTGACAGAATTAATGAACATAACAAGACTTTCCAAAGTAAAATGCTAATTTTGAATACTACTAGTTGTCATGTAGTAGCATATTAAAAGGAAGAACTGTACCGTCTTAACGTCCAAGATAGGCGTGTTTGCATTAACAGCCTGCACACTTATCCCTTTCATCAAATGGATGCCAAATTTCAAGCCCATTCCATGAACCTTACTGGCAATTTGACTGAACCCTCTGTCGACTCTAGATGATGGAAATCTTTGAAGGTCCGGAAAAGGTCGACCCCATTCATCAATGTTGTCAAATCCATATGAATCTGTGTACGCACCCTCAACATATTTCCGGTACCAGAGGAAATCAATAACTGCATACTATCCATAGAGACAGAATAAAAAGTTAAACGAGTCATCAGGATTTTACTTGCTCGCATTTCTTATGCTCTTATCTATAACCAAGTTAGAGAGTTAGGGGGAATAACCTGATATCCATGTGGGAGTAACTTCTCTGCCATGATCTGTGCATTTTGCAGGTATGCATTTTCGTCTACAGTCCATGAAAAGGAATCATATGAGTTCCACCCTCTTGGAGGTAACTTGGCATGTTCTTCGTTTGCCTCGGAAGTACCCCTGAAATTTATACACGTACGAAAAAATCGAAGTAATAGTCATTTTTCTTTAGTTTTAGTTACAGTAGATCAAATCTTTGAAGCTCTGTAAGTAAATTTCTTCCTTATACAGAACCTAACTGTAGTTTTTTGCTACTTTGACAGTAGCATTACATCATATTCATATTCATAAATGCTTGATTGAGATTAAGTTAGAAAAGAATAGTGTTGGACACAAACCAATGTATATATATTCATCAAGCTGATTTTGTGCACGTGTGTGCTCGTGTTGGTGCCTTGGGCCTAAAACTACTCCACAACAATGTCCATGACGCATCAATTTGGCTAGCAAAAGGGTTATCATCTACTTGAGCAAACTCGTCGGTTTGTACTCCAGTCCGAGTGTCCGCGTTTGTTCACTCTACAATTATGAGGGATATTAGAGTATAATATGGTAAGAATCAGGAATGATCTAAGTTGTTATGGTAGGGTAGGATTAGTTTTATCCCTATTGCTTGAGATCCAACCATGTCCTGTAAAGCAGGCACACGAGGCTCAAAATGGATTGTGTAATATTCTCATTATATATTCATATTACAAATCAGGCTACTCGGTGATTGGCAAATGCCTCTCAAAATTTCGTAAGACAATTATTCGAGAAAAAATCGTGAGACAATTCATTGGTCTAAAGATTTCAAGCATTTAGCCGAAAATAACTCAGTATTACAGTCTTGCTCATAATAAGATGCAAAATAGCACAACTCCAACCAATCAATGAACTAACTGAATTGCTGAAGCGAAAGTAGTGGCACCTAGTTCGGGAACTAACCGGAGCCATCGCTGCAACCAAACTGGAAAAAAAAACCCATCCAATCCAAGTAGAGTACATAAAGTAAAACCACAAGAATTGGCAAGAAAGTGCGTACGGACCAGAGCAAGAGAAGGAGGAAGTGGAGGGCGCGGCAGAGGCAGTGACGCCTCCACGGCGGAGGGGAGGTAGCCCCGCCCATGGCCTTCCCGCCGGCCAGTCGGCCACCGAACAGGACTCGCTCTGCCTCTGGGGTGCGCTGTACTGCTGTGATGGGAGCAGAACAGAGCTGAGGCGAGCTGGGAGAGAGAGGTAGAGCAGGCGGCACTTTATTGGAGTGCGTCTGCTGTGCTGCCGGCTGCGTGTCGACTCCCGAGGAGGTCACGGGTGGCATCTGTTTGGCGGCACGCCGGTTCTACGTGTAGGCAGGCCGTCGAGGCCTGATGATGACTGATGAAGTGATGAGACGCTGAAACCGGTTTCTTCCTTGGGTTTAGATGATTCGATTCTATCCGCGGATACAGGCATCTTGTTGTTATTATATTTCAACAGTATATTTCTGAATCTCTGAACTTGGCTTCAGATGTCATTTAGGTCTTTGAAATTGGCTTTCGATATCACTTAGGCCCCCAAACTTTGAACAGTGTATTTTTGGGTCCCTGAACTTGGCTTCGGGTGTCATCTAGGTCCCAATGCTGACGTGACGCGGTCCTGCATGTGGAGCCCACATGTCAGTTGGTTATATTTCTATTTCGGGAGTACTGTAGCTACAATTTCTAAAATATTCCAAAAAATTGTATCTTTTTCATATGATCTCGGATGAAGATGATTTTTATATGAAAAATGTAGCTCTCGACCAGATCTACAACTTTCTAGTTTTGAGTTTTTAATTTGAGATCATGAAAATGCTTAAAAAAATTAAACAAATTTTCAGCAGTATATTAATCGCGTACAAGCGCTTGTCGCCTTGAAAAAATCATATCTTTTTTATATACTATCAAATGGAGATGATTTCTATATGAAAGTTGTAGCTCTCGATGAGATCTACGACTTTCTAGTTTTGAGTTTTTTAATTTAAGGTCGCTAAAATGCTAAAAAATTAAACAAATTTTCAACAGTATATTAATTTCTGAAAATTTATTTAATTTTTTTGAGCATTTTAGTGACCTTAAATTAAAAAACTCAAAACTAGAAAGTCGCAGATCTCATCGAGAGCTACAACTTTCATATAGAAATCATCTCCATTTGATAGCATATAAAAAGATATGATTTTTGCAAGGCGACAAGTGCTTGTACGCGATTAATATACTGCTGAAAATTTGTTTAATTTTTTTAAGCATTTTAATGATCTCAAATTAAAAAAACTAAAAACTAGAAAGTTGTAGATCTTATCGAGAGCTACTTTTTTTATATAAAAATCATCTTCATCCGAGATCATATGAAAAAGATACAATTTTTGGAATATTTTAGAAATTGTAGTTACAGTACCCCTGAAATAGAAATATAACCGACTGACATGTGGGCTTCACATGTAGGACCGCGCCACGTCAGTATTGGGACCTAGATGACACCCGAAACCAAGTTCAGGGACCCAGAAATACACTGTTCAAAGTTCGGAGACCTAAGTGACACCCAAAGCCAAGTTCAGGGACCCATAAATACACTGTTTAAAGTTTGAGGACCTAAGTGACACCAGCTGCCAAGTTCAGGGACCACCGGTGAATTTTTATCTATTATATTCGACCGGTGGATATGCGTATGGGTAGGACTGTAGGAGTAGGAGTATAGGAGTCGTTCGGCTGTTGAAAGTCCCTAGTTTGGTTTTGCCTAATTGATGAAACCTAGGACTAACCTTTTTATGTAAGTGGATGATTTAGATAAAGGTGGTCATTGAATATGAGACATGATATTGACTCATGTGACCAAGATGGTGAAGACTAAGATGAGGCTTGGCTCGATGAACCGGTTGTGAAGGTGAAGGGCAAGTCGAGGCTTCGAAGCGAAGGACCATACGATGGTGAAGCTTGAGCAAGACTTGGCGCCGACGGACCAATGCAACGGTGAAGAGCAAGTGAAGTTAAGGTCGATGGATCGAGATGGTCATATGATGATATGAAGTGGATCATATCTTTTGGAGAAACAAAATGGGCTCAAGGCAAAGGTATAACCATAGGGCCATTTTGTTTTACACTCAAGACACCATAGAGGGTGTGAGTAGTTTAAGGTCGATAGCCGAACTATTAAGAGGGGAAGTCTTATCGGTTATTCGACGCATGGGTGCCACTAGGTGAATTCATGAAGTGCATTGCATGTAGGGCCTAGTGAGCTAACTGGAAAACCTTTGAAAATGATTGAGAAAAAGCTAACACACAAGCACATGGAGATGTACACTTGATGGTGTTGGCACATTTGCAAAGGTGGTGTTCGTCGCGCTGCGGCTTGCGGGTAGAGAGGGGTTTGGGTTCCTCTCTCCCTCCCGCCGAACGTGCGAGCGCGGGATTCAGGCGATTTCGGGGAAATGAAATGCCTATTTTCCACTGCGCCGGAAGTCGGAAAAGTAACAGAGGCGAACGGAGGTCACCAGCGTAATCGGACGCTGGACCGAACGCGGTCACGGTTTGACAGGACGCGTCCGGTCAGTACAGCGCAGCAGTCAGGCGCGCGGGCTAGGGTTTGCAACCGGTGCGTCCGGTCACTCGCGGAACCGGAGCGTCCGGTCGGGCACCTAGAGGAACAGTGCGTGGCGAAGGGCTGAGCGGACGCACGGCGCATCCGGTCACACGTGATCGGACGCGTCCGGTCGCAAAGGGACCTTACTGGACTCCGACTGGACGCTGGCACTGTCGCGTCCGGTCGTTGCGTGGAGCGCGTCCGGTCATTGCGCCGCGGGTGCGCGGCACTATGTGTTCGGCGCGTCCGGGCGTTTGAGCTGCGCGTCCGGTCGTCGCGTTTGACCGGTGGCGCGCAGTGACCGTTGGAGGATCTGGCAGTCGCAGTTGAAATTCGAGGGATACGTGGACGTCGCAGGTAGACCGGACGCGGTGAAGCGCGTCCGGTCAGGATCGACCGGCGTGTCCGGTCGCTCGTGAAAAACGTCCAGTGAGTTGCTAACGGCTCTATTTGTATGGGATGCTTATAAATACTCATTGGCCGGCCCTTGGGGAGGTCACTTGGCATTTCTAACACTCTTGTGTTTTCTTTGAGCTAATGCTTCTCCTCCCACTCATCTCTCTTGCTTGATTGCAAATCAAAAGTGAGATTGAGTGATCCCAAAGTGCATTACATAGCTTGAGGGCATCTAGTGGCACTTGTGGGTGGTTTAGCCGGTGGATTTCTTGTTACTCTTGAAGAGTACCGCTCCTAGTCGGCTTGGAGATTGTTGGAGGCATTGGCAAGAGAAGGTGTTTGTTCTTGGCCACCTCCGGTTGATTGTGAGAGGTTCTTGTGCTTTCCTCTGCGGGACGCCAAAAGCAACTCTAGTGGAATGCGCGTGTCATTGAGTTACCTCACTTGAGAGTGGTGTCTTGCGGTGCCTTGCGGGGCGTGCCTTGAGAGGCAAGTAACTTGAGGGTCACACCGGGAAACCATCTAAGTGTTGGTCAACACAACCGGTGACGTAGCTTGTCAGTGCACAAGTGAACACCGGGTGAACAAAAATATTATGTCTTTTGTCTCCCAGTGATTGGTCTTCATATTGTGTTGTTGTCAATATTGATTGATTGTATATCTTCTTGGTGATTGGTAACATTTTCACTCCATCGTCGGTATAAGAATCACAATCCTCTCTCTTACATTTACTAGATTATCTTGTGTAGCTCTAGTGGTAGCTTTGCTAGCAGTGTTGTTAGCTAGCTCTCTAGTGTAAAATTAGTGACATAGCATTTGTGTGAACTAGAGATCATAATCTACTAGACTTGTGGATAGGAGGCTTGCATCACAACCTTTGGCTAAGCAAAACTCGCTTTACGCCGTTTGTTATTCTAACAAGTTTGCTTAGTGGTATTTGTAGAATTTTTTATAGGCTATTCAACCCCCTCTAGCCATCTAGGACCTTACAGCTGTGCTAATAAGCCGGCTGAAAACGCTGTTGACTGATTTGTTGTGAGAGAAAAATACTGTTTAGACTGAAAAAATAAGCTGAAAAAGACGGATTATAAGCCAAATGAACAGGGCTATATGGTTATGAATTTTTACGTATTATAAGTAATTTATCGCGGATAGATATTTACTTTATGTGTGTGCTTTATTCGATCTAATCTGAATATCAACCGAACAGACTAAAATTAAGTACACCAAAAGCATATAAAAATAAATAAATACCAAATAATTTTGTGTGAAATTCACTATGAAAAAATCGTAAATTGTAAATGTACCTGTTTTCAAAAGAAACAAAACTCTGTTATTCAATTAAGAAAAAATAAGGGTATTTATTTGTTAGTGGCAAGCGAAGTATAAAAGTTGCCCCAAGCTACGCACAAAGAGGAGACAAAACTGCCTTAGTATTGTCTCCTAAGGCAGTTTTGTCTCGGCATTCCCTACCACTCGTCCGTCGTTCGCCTTCTCTAGCGGCGACCACCTTCGCTTCCTAAGTCCCACGCCCCTCGCTCGCCTCCACGACAACAGGCTTGCGCCGCTGGAGTCGCGCCTGTCGCCCGCCCCTGCCCTCATTGCCGGAGCCGATGTTGATGTCCTCCTCATCACCTTCTCCTACAGCTAGAGACCGCGAGACCGTCGCGGCCATGCCGTACTTCGAGCTCGCACTGAGCCTCCGCACGCTAGGGTGCCCCCAGCGACAGAAGCTCGTGACAGCCAAGCATGTGGTGCTCTTCGCTCTGCCACCTCCCAGCCCCGATCTGCCCATCGAGGCGGTTATCGAGTTCCTCAACGCGCCTGACATGGTGGCTGCCTCCCACTAGAGTGTCGCATCTGACATGTTGCAAGCGTATATTTCAAGTGTTTCAGATGTTCCAGTGGTATGTTGCAAGTGTTTCATATGGATGTAGCAGAAGTAGAACGAGATGTTGCAAAGTGTTCCAGAGGTATGTTGCAAGTTTTACAAAGACATGTTACAAGCATTTTTGATATGGAGGTTACATATGTTTCACACATATGTTGCAAGAGTATGTCCGAAATGTTTCAGTTATTTCAGTCTTATGCTGCAATAAGTGTTTTCATGTTGCAAGTTGCAAGTGCTGTAATAAGTGTTTTCATGTTACAAGTTACAAGTGTTTTATCTAGATATTGCATATGTTTCACACACATATTGCAAGTGTATGTTTCCAAATATTTTATTTGCTTCAAACATATATTGTATTCAAGTGTTTCATGTTGCAAGTGTTTTATGTTTCAGAAGTATGTTCAGAGAGTCATTGGGGCACAGCCTGGGCACCGCATGGGAAGGGGTGCGACTCGCCTAGGGTCCTGCCAACGGGGCGTGCTCGTCCTCATCCTGGCTCCCGGGTCCCGCCCGTGCGGAGAGAGAGGAGGGGGTCAAAGGGAAGGAGCGGCAGACGTGGGGCGGGGTGAGGCGAATGGGGGCGGGGTACGCGTGCGATGCAGGATGAGGCAGACGGGGAAGGACTGCAGCGATACGGTAGGAGTGTTGCGCATTTCTAATGGACTGTTCTACTGAGCCGTTCGGTATTGTCTAACGGAATCCTATCCCATCCGATGTCCGCACTCCAGCAATTCTCAATAAAAATACATAGGAATTGACCTGAGTTAGCATAACACTTTATATTACATTAAAGCATTCTCTTATTTTAGCAGTGGCGCGACGCACGAGCAGGTGGCGGCGTAACCTGCAAGCGGCAGCGGGCACGAGAAGGTTGTGCCACAGTGGTGAGCGGCCACAGCTCATGGAGGTGGCGGCACACAGCATAGGGAGCGGGCACGCGAGGTGCCTCAGGTCAGGTGCGAGCGGCATGGCGCAGGGGCGGGTGCTGCAAGTAGGGGCAAGGGAGGATGGCCGACGGTGTTGATTTCCTTTTTTTTCTCTTCCCTTTGTGGTGTACACTTGGGTCGCTTCGATTTTAACCAAAACCAAAACCAAACATGTCAGTTTCCAGATTAGGGAAAGACCGATCGGTGCTTTATTGTTAAAAAACGAACTTTTTAAAAACTAAAAAAACCGAACCGAACATTCGGTTTAAACCAAATGCCCAGCCTGAATGACTGAGGAGACGCTGAAACCAGTTTATTTTTTAAACTCTGAAACCGGTTTATTCGTTGGGTTAGACGATTCTATCAGCGGATACAGGCATTAGTGGGTACTATATTCAACCGGTGGATATGTGTATGAGTAGGAGTATATAGAAGTACAAAAATATGGTTATGGATGGATATAAATTTTTACGTGTTATAATTAATATATTGCGGATAGATATTTACTTTATGCGTGCTTTACTCGATCTAGTCTGAATATCAACGGAACAGATTAAAATTAAAAGAAGTACTAGTGCCGCCCGGACGTTTGAACAGACACCCGTGTGTGGACACCCGCAGTTGCTGCATGCCCGCACCACGTGGGGACTGTCTGTGCCGCTTCTCGTGCTTCCCACTCCGCTTCCCGTGTCTTCAGCCACGCAATGCTCCATCCCTCCACTTCCCACACGTATGCACAGCGCCCGAGTAGCTGCAACAGACGGATGTGAAAGGTGAATCACATTACAACATATACAACACTCGATCTACTTTTGAAACATCCAGGTGAAACATTTGCAACATGTGTCTGAAGACAGATGAAACACTTGAAACATGCATATGAAACACTTGCAAAAACACCTAAAACACTTGAAAAGACATTGCAAAACATATGCAAGCATCCAGATAAAAACTCTTGCAACATATGTGTGAAACATATGCAACATCCAAATAAAAACACTTGTAATATACGTATGAAAAAACAGATAAAACATTTGAAACAGACGCTTATGACATACATGTATAGCCATTGTAACATATCCCGATCTACTTTTGCAACATTCATATGAAACACTTACAACATACCTCTGAAACATCTGAAATAATTTAAACATACATTTGCAACATAGGGGTGGAGAGGTCGAGGTCGATCGATTCCGGCCGTCAGGGTGGGACCCGGTGGCGAGCAGCGGCGGGCGAGCACCACGAGCACCGGTCGCACTCATGGGTGCCCCTTAGCTTGGCTAGGGATGACCTGAGGCGCCCCGGCACGTGCGCCCAGCTGCCATCGACAGGGGCAACAATGGCGGTGAGGCATCCCGACTGTGTTGGGTTAGGGGCGCCGCGGAGGGGGGAGACACTGCCTCGGAGGAGGCGTCGTGGTCGGGTTGTGCTCTGCTGCTGCGAGCGGGTGCGAGAGAGAGACAGAGAGATGGGGAGGGCAAGACAGAGCGGGGAGTTTTTTTTCTTGAGAGATGCAGAAGGCGGAGTGGGAAGCCGCATCCGAACAGACGCGGGCGGCCGGACGCCCGTGTCAAAGTATTTATGTAAAATTAAGTACACCAAAAGTATATAAAAATAAATAAATACTAAATATTTTTTGCGTTAAATTCACTATGAAAAAATTGTAAATGTACCTGTTATCTAAGAAAAAACAAAAACATTGTTACTCAATTAAGAAAAAAAAGGATACTTATTTGTCGCCAAGTATGTAAAAGTTGCCGGGGTTTTAGGCTTTAGGGCCGGGGGATTTTTCCCCACGGTTTTTTTTAAAAAATATATATATAAGTTGCCCCAAGCTACACACACAAAGAGGAGACGAAACTTCCATGTATCGAAATAAAAACACATAGCAGCTGACCTGAGTTAAGCGTAACACTTTATATTACATTAAAGCATTCTCTGTTTTTGTTTCATGAGGTTTTATGCCACTTGTTGCTAACATTAATAACCACATAATGTAATCTGTTGTATTTGTTTAGCATTTATATAGAATTAAATGAGCTAAAAACACAGCAAAACAATACCTTCTTAACACTAGCATAAAAAGGCCTTAAACATACCACGTATCCTGGATTTATTAGATACAAAGTGCGTATAAAATCGCAACAAAAAAATACAAGTGTGTAAAATGGGACGTGGCTATGCCAGTATATTTATTAATATATTTGTATTCTTTTTTATGAGAATTACTATATTTTGTATTCTACCAACCATCCAAGTATATAATTATTATTATTCATATTCTTCGATCAACACCCAACAATATTTCAAGTAATGCATGGTATTCTCCTGTACCCATTCACACTACCAAGGACAGGACTCCGATTATATTTGTTGACTCGTTGATGAAGAGAGATGAACAGGCCGCAGTGGTTTCTGAAATCTGGGTGTGTTTAGTTGCCCCTGTAAAATTTTTGGAAGCACAGTAACTCTTTCGTTTGTATTTGGCAATTAGTGTCTAATTATGGACTAATTGGGTTCTAAAGATTCGTCTCGTGATTTACAACCAAACTATGTAATTAGTTATTTTTTTACCTATATTTAATGCCTCATGCATGCGTTGAAAGATTCAATGTGACGAGGAATCTTGTAAAAATTTTGGAATTTTGAAGTACTCCCTCCATCCACAAAAACATGCAATTCTCGCTTTTCGATATGTCAAACAGTTTGAATTTTGACTAAATTTATATAAAAAAAATACTAATATTTATAATACAAAATAAGTATCATTAGATTAGTTATAGAATATATTTTTATAATAAATTTATTTGGAGACATAAATGTTAATACTATTTATTATAAACTTGATCAAATTTGAGTCAATTTGACTGGCATGCTCCCTATAATTGCAAGCTTTGTTGGACGGAGGGAGTAACTGAACACCGGCCGATCGGCAGCTGAGCACAGATGACAGAAGCACAATAAATAAAGATAAAGACGCTGTCGCTATCTTCCCTTTTTTGTTCCTGCCATCTACTGAAATTAGTAGCTGCAATGCAATAATGCAATTGCACAGCACTATATATGAAGAAGGTATAGCACACAAGCGACTAGTAATATAAGCAAGTCTGATCAGAAATGATAAATTAACTCCCTTTGTCCCTTTTAGTTTCCATACCGTAAGTTTGACTAATTTGGAGAAAATACATACAACATTTATATCTTCAAATAAATTTATTATGAAATAGATTTAACGACCTATCTAATGATATTAATTTTGTACTATATATATATATATATATAGTCAAAGTTGTTTATCGGAAAACGAAAACGACAATTATTTAGGGACGAAGGGAGTAGACAACAACATCATATTTCTAGCAAGGGCTGAATATGTAGACAAGTGCTGAATAATATGGATATGGTGTTGTGGTGCTGGAAATGGAGGAGGGGACTTGCGTTAAGTTATAGTGAACGTACTCCTTTTTTTTGCGAGTAAATACTACACGTACTCCCTCCGTTCCAAAAATATCTGTCGTTTTGGGTTTTGTATCTCAAGTTTGACTAAATTTATAGAAAATATGTGCAACATTTGTATCTCCAAATAAATTTGTTAAAAAACTAGATTCAAAAATCTTTCCGATGATACTAATTATGTACCATAAGTATTAATATTTTTTAATATATATTTAGTCAAATTTATTTCTCGGGAAGCGAGAACGATAGTTATTTTGGGACGGAGAGAGTACTTCCAATGCAATTATGCAATTGACAATGATTAATGCACATCCGATCCATCCATCGACAGTGATCTGCTGGCATAAAACGGCTGGTTTGCAACCTAAAAAATAAGAAAAATATTCGCTACTGGTCCTCAAAGTTGTATAGAGGTGTTATATATCTTGGTCCCCAAAGTTTCAAAATATATTTTTTGGTTCCCTAGAGTTGCAACGGGTCTCATCCATGTCTTAACGAATATTTACTTGACCTGTTATCCTACATGACATGAATCTGACAAATGCATGGGACCCACATGTCAGTGGCAAAGCTCCACCTTAAAAAGTCATACCTTTTCCTTACGACCTTGCATGAAGATGATTTTTATATGAAAATTGTAGCTCTCAATGAGATCTATAATTTTCTCGTTTTGAGTTTTTTTCATTTGAGATCGTTAAAATGTTTTAAAAAACTATATTAAGTTTGAGCACCATATTAATCAAGTTCTAGGGCTTATCACATTATTAGAAAAATTATATCTTTCTTATATGGTGTGTCATATAAAGATACTTTATGTATCAAAATTATAGCTCTCGATGAGATCCACAAATTCCTAGTTTTTGATTTTTTGTCATTTGAGATCGTTAAGATGCTTAAAAAACTAATGTAAAGTTTGAGTAGTATATCAATCGCATTCCCGGGCTTATCGTATTAGAAAAAATATATTTTTCATCTATACTGTCGGAAAAGAACCTAGCTCGTTTTGAGGGAAAACTCGTAAGCGCCGATGAAATGAGAAGGGCTATCAAGGACAAAATACTATAATTCACTCTCCCCAATTAATGCAAGAGGTTCATGATGATCAGATGATGAGATGACACAAATACAATGATCACAATTACACATCCAAATTTTTCCTGCAGTTTGGGCGCACATCTAGGTACACACGTACATGTACACCAGGTCTCCTCCTCATTCATTAGCTTCACCCCACTTCCAGAAAACGTTGGAGCCGCACTTGAACTTCTCCTTCCCCTCGCACTCAATCTCGAGGTCGTCGGTGATGAAGGGCACTTTCTGCAAGAACACAATCAAGCACGGACACACATGATATGGCACAGGATGAGAAGAAATCAATTCAGATTGTTATCAGGTGAGGTTTCTTATGAGTGTCTCCTCTTAATGAAACACACGTCAACGGACGTGTTCTCGAAAAAAAAAGGTTTCTTATGGCTGTGATGAGAATGAACCACCTTCTGCTTGGCGAGGTCCTGGCACCCAGTGAAGTTGTAGGGGAACGTGCAGCTGCCGAACTCGACGGTGTAGGCGCGCGCAAAGTTGGCGCCGCTGGTAGCCAGCCTCTTCTTGTCGTTCAGCTCCTGATCGATCGCAGCAAAAAAAATCCTGTCAGGTTTCACATGCACTGAAACAAGCAAACAACTCTGATAAATATACCCACAAAACGACTGACCTTGTTGGCCTTGCTCTTCTCAAGGTACTCATCGATGATCCCGGCCTTGGCCGATCCGGTGGTGGCGGTGACGGCGAAGACGGCCGCCAGGCCGAGCAGCGCGGCGCGGCGGCCCTCGGGCGCGGCCAGCTGCACCCGCTTCGCCGGCGACGAGCCGGCAGCGGCTGCCTGGGGCACTGCCGCGGCGGGCTTGAGCCCGACAACGCTGGAGTTCACGCCGGCCATTTCTGCCCTCGAGCTCCTTGACTTGGTGTGGTGTGGCTGACTGGCTGTGCGTGCTTGGAGCTTGGTTGGCTGGCAGCAGGGAGAGTGAGGATGGTTTTGTTTTTGATCGTGGGTGGCTGCAGGTGTGGTGGAGGGGAACTGAGGCTGGCAGAGGGTTGTGGTTGTGGTGGTGGGCGTGTGGATAGGGTGAGGCTGCTTCCATCCCATTGGCTGGGCTTTGCACACGTGGCACACATTATCCAAATGGCGATGGTCCCGTGTGACACGTGGCGGGTGACCCTTGGGTATGCAGATCTTGAGGGAGGTATTGCTTTCTTAGGTGGCATGCATGGAGGCCTGTGATTTTCAGACTCCAACACCCATTCCACTTTTATTTAGTGTCATATTAGTGCTATATAATGTTTCCTATAATATCTAGTGCCACGACTTCATATATAGCATTCTACTTACATTACTTGAAGTTGCTTTTTATTTTAGGTCCTATTTGGATCACGGCTATATTATTATAATCTAGATTATGCGTAGGATTATTATAATTAGGATTGTGGATTACAATAATCAGAGTGTTTAGATAAATAGATTATGGTGATTGATTATGGTTGGTTAAAGTGAGAAATTCCTATTTTATCCTTTATATATAGCAAAAGTTTAGACAATCCGTTGGGGACAAGTTGGACTTTCAACACCCATAAATACCCTATAACCTGGTTTCACCTGGATTATAGGATTATAATAATCAAGATGTTTGATTATAATAATCTATCATATAATCAATCCTATTTGGATCAAAATTTGATTATATAATCTGAATATTGTAATTTGAGGGATATCCAAAGAGAGCCTTAATGTAAAATTGCCTCAACTTCTTAATTTTGTACGAGTCATTCTAAATTCTAATCCGTTTCGATACTATAATGAGCCAAAACATATGTTACACATCCATCTAACCATAGTGTGAAACATATGTACAATTCCGGATTAAAATCCCAACCGGATATCATTATTGGCCTCAAATTATGATGCGATATATAGACATGCCTCCTCCAGTACCCCTATGTTATATAAAATGAAGGTAGTTTCGTTTATGCCTCAAGTCAAAATTTTCAAACTTTAAATTAAATTTATTTAGGGTGTGTTTGGTAGGGCTCTAGCTCCAACTCCAACTAAAACTGCTCTGACTCTATCATTTGGTGGAGTAGTTTTCTTTGGATCTAGATGGCTTCTTTAGAAAAATGTTTAGTTAAAACAATTTCTCATGATAGGTAAAAAGGGTAAAATGTCCATAATTATATTCCTTTTTTCTATTCTAGTTTCTTTATTTATTTATTTCCTTCCTGTCACTCGCCTCTGCCTTGGCCACTCTGCCTCCCCATACGTCCCGCCTCCCTTGTCTCCTCCCTCGTCTCCACCTCGGTCGTGCCACCTTCCTCGCTTCCACAACGCCTCACCTACCTCGCTCCTCCGCGCGCCTCTACCTCGTGCTCTGACTGTTGTCCGCCCTGCTTTCAGACAGAGAAGCCAGTCGAAGCCACTTTCTTTTTGTTTTGTGATTGATTTCTAGCTCTAGTGAGCATGACTTGCTCCAGGAGCGATACCATACGTGGGCTTGTACAACGGGAAATCTAAACATCACTCCGGCATTAGTTATCTATTGCACACCATCAACCAATTTTTTTCCTCCCCTGTTGTTTTTTCTTGCCTTGTCTTATTGGTCAAAATTAGAACAAAACTAATGAAGTATTTGGGAGTAATGACTTATCTTCACATCATCGTTTTTGTCATGTCGTTTATGTTACTGACACATGGGACCCCTAGCACATCTCACGAGCGTATGGTGTCGAGAGTGAGACAGAGTTACTCTCATCAGGAATGCCCATTCTTGTTTCTGATTCCACCAACACCCAATTTTCTAGGTACACAATCTCACTAATATATTGCAGTATGTATATCGTTCAAATGTTGTACTACTTTACCATATCATTCTTTTGCTTCATCAGATCCCGACGCCCAGGAAGTCGAAGAATTGCACGTCCTTCCTCTTTGCAACCGCATCACCGCCGTTGTCATCGCCACGGCCAAGAAGGTATTTGCTCATGTCATGACGATGGCCGTCCAATACGACGGCAGCGGCGGCGGGCACGTTGCTGTTGCTGAGACCGTGCGTTCCTGCTCTGCTGAGACCGAGCGGCCCGGGACCGGGACCAGGCACCGCGAAGCACGGCGAGTGGGTGGTGGTCTTCGCTATCGTCGCCGGCGGGCAGCTTCCGAAACGGAAGTACTGAAACGACGGCTGACGAGGTGGTACAACACAGCCGGTGGTGGGATCGCCGGTGAGGGTACCGCCGGAGCCGGAGCCGGAGTGGTAGCGGCGGCGGCGGCGCGCCATGACGACGTGCCAGTGGTTCTTGACGGCGTTGTCGGTGCGGCCCGGGAAGAGGCGGGAGATGAGCGCCCAGCGGTTGCCGTGGGCGCGGTGCGCCTGCAGGAGCAGCTCCTCCTCCGCCGCCGTGAAGGGCCGCCGGTTGATCCGCGGGTCCAGCTGGTTGAACCACCGGAGCCGGCAGCTCTTGCCTACGTATATATTTGAGTTTGCATCCATCATCCATGCATAAACGAATCAGTTAGTAACGTTCCAGATTGCTTCTGAACGTTCATTTGAAATGCAAAAGGATAAAAAATAATGTGGATGCGCATGCAAGAAAACCTACTATAGTGATGCAGACATATTGTCCTTGTGATGTACTCCAGTTTGTACAGTATAAGCATGGACGGGTCATGGATGCATAATCAACGACGACCAAACGATGAGTATGATACTAATAATCATTACGTGTATATATTTTTTCCTGCGCAGCTCCAACTCCTACATGTGGTACGTACATGGCATGTTGAAAAGAGAAGAAACAAAGTTTGTAAAGTAGCGCAGGCAAAGATGCAAGGATGCCTCATGAACTTGAAATGAAGCAAGGTGACATTCATTCGAATATATATCTAGTATTTCTTGCTACTCATTTGTAAATCAACTTAAATATATTCTCCGCACATATGTGTACAAATGATATGATGAATGAACATGGATCCCACTTTTCTTGTCACTCAATCTAAAACGTAAGATCATGCAAAAACGTACGATCATGCTAGAACTAGAATTGACAAAAGCCTAAACGACGATTGAGAAGGAACAGAGCAAATATACAAGACTAAAGAAGCAAATATGTTGTGCAAGTCATGGTGAGCAAGCTTTTGCTTCATGTGCATGCATGTATGCATGCATGGACGATGCTTCAGAAATTAAAACGGCAGAGAGAGAGAAACAATCAGCAGAGTTTGACGAAGTTAATTCAGAAGCCTAGCTAGGTACATACCTGATCTCCCCTCCAGATTCTCAGCAATGGAGTTCCAATTCTGCGGGCCGTACTTATCGACGAGCTGCCGCAGCTTGTCGTCTTCACCGGGCCGCCAGTGGCCCCTCGATGGCCTGATGACCCTGGACTTCTCCATTGCGATGTGTGGTTTAATTTCCCCCCAAGAAACTGATCGATGAAGAACACGTTTGCTACTTTGATTGATTAGCTGGAGCGATCGAGGACAGGCTAGCTAGCCAAAGGAACTATGTAATGAATTAAGAGAGCTTGCTTGGATGATCGAGCATGGTTGGATGGAGGTCACTCTTGTTTAGTATTGCACGACAAGAGGGCGGCTTAACAAGCCTCTTTCAATCCACCACCGTACCTATATATTTCTCTAACAATTTTTATTTGCAGATACATAGCCAGCTACCACATCTCATCTATGCATCTCACCGACCTCCCTATGCATGCGTGTTCAGCAGCAATTGGCCAATAACGAGCTATATATCCTGTGTCAGTCACAGCTCTCGTCAGATGGATCGGAGACTAGCTAGCGTCTTGCATGCTTAACTTCCTTAACAATATTCTTTCGTCATCACCGGTCGATCGAAATATTTTCTCTTGTAAATTAGATTAGTAGGGCAAACTGATCGATGGTCTGCATCTACGCCTGTATGCATTCACATTAGATGAGTATTATTGTTGTTGGTAGTAAATGCATTTATTTTTATTTCTTTTTTCACATTGGTTACACTATCGTTTAAAAGGGAGTTAATGATGCTGATGCGGTAACTTTGTGATTTTATTATTAGTGGACCCACATGTAAGCATTTGGCATTAGGATTATGATTGGTTTATCATGTGTTCAGGCCTCAATACACAACAAACAAATGTTTATATGGGGAGTCTTTATAGGGGAAAAAACCAAAGTTTTGATGTATATTCATTTGTCATGTTGAGTACTTACACCAATTTGAATGTATTGTGAAGAATAGAATGTTATTTAATAGTTACTTTGACATTTATGTTCTCAGATAAGATCACGATATATAACCATTGAAACATGAAAGCATCATTGCAACCGCTGGTAATAGAAAAGCTATTTATGGTTACCAAATCCAAGCTTAAGAGTCTCATACTCTCATCACACTGTAAGCATGACTCGGCTTTCTAGGAATGTAGCTTTAGCTTATGATAGTGAAGAAGTGTTTTCTGAAGTATTTTATTGCAAAAAGTGGTGTGGAGTTGATTGAACAAATGAAAGGACTACATGAATGAAGTGTTGTTGCGCAAAGTTCCGTGTCTGGTAAAACTATGAATGGATATACAGTTCAGAGCCTGGCACGTCAGTATCGTGCAAGTCGCAACAATTTAGCATTTGTTAGAAGGCAGAACCAATAGCACTAGTTATCAGCTAACACCATGTAAACTGAGATTATTCTGGCTTTAACAATTAACACAATTTTGCATTTATATTTTTAATAAATGGTAGGGTGACTCAGAAGGAGGAGCCCAAGTTAGAACCATTCTTGTTCAAAGGCAACGTTGAACTGAAAGGGACAACCAACCAGTGACCAAAGGGTAGAAAAGGATACTAAGAAAACTATCGAGCTAACCAAAGTACATCTCGACAACTGACCATGCAAGTTATGTTATGGTATAAACAACTGGGTTCACACCAACTTATATATATGCGGTTGTTTGGTTCATGTGTGAATGATACACTTGTACAAACCAACTAGATTTGTTCTACCTCATCAATGTGAATGAGTTGGGGACAGCTCCTGCATTCATACCGACCAGTGATTCACTTTATTGGAACATTCATGGTCATGTAAGTAAATTAACCATCTCATATAATGTTTCTGCCTTAGGCCCGTTTGGGACAGCTCAAGTCCACGTTTTTTAGCCAAATAGATGCAGCTCCATAAACTCTGCTCTACAAAAGAAAACCAGAAGTTTTTGACGGTGTTTGTGAACCAGAGTTTGTGGAGCCATCCAAACATACCCTAAGTCCATGAGGTTGGTTTGTTGGAGCTCTTAATCAGTGTGCTCAATCGATTATGATCAAGCAGCTGACTAGACATGGTGGACTTAGTTTCTGACATACTAACGACATGCAAAAATCAGTTGTTAGGCAGCAAAGAGAATTTATCACACATTTTACACCTGTATGCATTCCTGCTGAAATTATTGAATCATCTCAGCCAACTTGAATTCCATTATCAGTTCACACTAGCATTTGAGATATCTGCTATTGCACATGGCTCTTACCATTTAACAAAAAGGAGTGATGGTAAGCAACTCAATCAATCATATGCTCCCATCTACGCTCATCTCTCTCCGACCACCAATTTGTGCTTCCTTGAAACAAGCCAGCATGAGTTGCTAGTACACCATCAACTAATTTAAGAACTTTCCAGAGAGCAGGCATGAACAGGTAGCTGATATTTCTGTCACCGAAGGTAAGAGAGCCACATAGTTGGCTCCAGAACTACACCCAATTTTGTACTCCCTCCGTATTCAAAATACTAGACGTCCTGGGCCAACAGCCCATTTCCGTATATTCAAAATACTAGACGTCCTGGGCCAACAGCCCATTTCCGTATAAGCTGACGTTCTAGTTCTAGCCTCCCGTTGGAAACATTGGACGCGAATGCCCTTGGGATTCGAACCCTGCCCTCTAGGCTCAAGTCCCACCCGTCCGACCAATACAGCTACGATTCTTTCATGTCTAGATGGTAACAGCAGCCGTATTTAATAAGGGCAAACATGGAAAAACATGAAAGATTACCCCTAATTAATGACTTCTTGGTTACCACAATCATATCCTAAACGTCAAGAATTTCGGGTATGAAGGGAGTATTACACAACAAGCCCACTTGAAGATTGAGTGAAAGCAACAAGCAACCATAACATCCTGGTCTAGACATAGATTAATGAATTCAGCTCTGAGCTTCTGTCCATGAAGAACAGTTTGGGGTCAACAAACTCAATAACTGCCCGGATATTTGGAATTCATCAGGCATCCGGCTGCATCAGGATCAGGTTCACGTGTCATATTGTCACTTACCACACTTACTGTCAGCAGTGGCTAAAGTTCTTTCTTTATGTTTTACCACGTTCCATTATCTAAAACAATACAAACATATCACAGGTGAAACAAATAACAAAAGCTGTTTCGAAGGCACCATGAACAATTTTCTTCCCCTGGAGCGACAAAATTAAACCACTGAAACATGAACACAGTTTCCTCCAGTTAAATGGTAAGGGCCATATTATGAATTGCAAAATATGGTTTGATATCATATAGTGATTGATTGTTATAATAACACAGTTTCCTCCTTTTCTCTGTATATCAAGGAGAAAGGGAATGCAATATATACATATGCTTGTATACACTTTAGCTTTGCTACATTTTTCGTGACTGTAAATGGTAAAATTCATAGTATTATGGATTCCAGAACTTGATTTAATATCACTATAATATGGCTGTTACAACAGTTTCCAACATTCCTCTGCAATCCGTATGTTCATCTGAAAACGGATGCTATCAATATGCTGACACGCTGGCTTGCTACCGATAGACCAGTTCCGATAATGCATCACTATGCCCTGTGCTGACATCTACAGCCTAATCCTAGCCTGACAAAAAGGTAGCATGAGAATATCTTTCAAAATTCAATCCAAAAATCTATGTCAGCCGGAACTTTTCACATCAACAGGTCAGCATGCATGCCTAACAATATTCTATAATCGCAGAAGCCATATCCATCAGTACATTAATTCAAAGATGCCCTGTCAACAAAACAATTCAGAACGATGCATTGTTCTGGTTCCAGAAAAAAAAAAACATGTAGGAAAAGGAGGGCATAAAGATACTTACAATTAATGTTTAACGCAGCAGAAGCATAGAGCAACTTCAGCTTGGGCTTGTAAATCTCCCAAAGCTTGAACAAAAGTTTCCCGGCTATCTATTGTTTCTTCTTCATGGTGAAGCATTTTCCGTAATCTTCATGAAGTAGCACAGTTACAATGTATATCCGTTTGGCATTGCATATTCTTTTCAAAACATTAACATCCAAATTTTAATGTGGGTTATATAAGCATCATTTTTGGAGCTATAGTAGCAATTATATTGGAATAAGATTCCTCCTACTAAACTATAGTCGACAATGCAGCACAGCACAAAACAACAAACACAGTGGCCCTAAAGGCAGCATAATGATTTCATCACTAGTACGCAATTGCAATAGAACAGCTCTACAAGACAAACTGATAATGGTGCTACTAAAGGTAACATGGGACAATGATTTTGTAACTTAAAATACCTTGTGAGCATCTTTTACTTGTATCTGAACAGACCAAATTATACCAAAAAGGGGAAAAGGTACATGCATTGCTGATCTGCCATGACTATGTATTGCCAATTTGCCATGAGAAACTATATATTGACGATTTACCAAGAGTAACTTTACCTTTGTACTAGAGGAGTATCACCATGGCCAGTGCATACAATAAGCATAGCATTATCAGGTAGGGCACCATATAATTGCCTTATCTTTTTATCCAATTCACACAAAATTTCCTTTAATTCAGGACAAATTTGACTTCTTGCTTTTTTTGAAGCAGTTTTTCCATCACATGTTTTTAATGCAATAGCCTCTGCGACACATGATTTCAACTTTTCCGGATCTTGAGCTCTTCGGTGGAAGTAAGAGATCAATCCTGAGAATTGAGTCCAGATGAAGGAGACTTTGTCATTCTTCACCTGCAGTAGGATTTCAACTTATGATTATGAAAACATCTTAAAACATTTTGGAAAAAAATGTCTACACCTAGAAATGCATTGCACCAACCTCCTTCATTGATCTGGATAAGGCATCATCATCAGAAAAAACAGCAATTGAATTGCAAGAAGTATCTGAATATCGCTCTAGAACAGAGACGTCATCAATAAGGGAGCATTTTTTCCCACTCTCATGCAGTATAGATGTCAATTTCCGCCTTGACAACGATGGTTGGGAACCAAAATCAGGACCTGGTTAACGAGTTTTTAGAAAGTACCAACAAAATGATATGCTTATGCCATGCTGTTTCCCTATCCACATGAGCAATTTACAGAAATGGATGTTAACCAAACAAAAACGACAGCAAAAATGCATTCTTAGTTCTTACCATGTTTTATTTTCAATATAGCAAGTTCTAGAGCAGCTCTAGCATCTTCCACACTGTCATGCCCAGATCCTGTGTTCTGGATCTCCCGGCCAAGAAATTTTTTTGTCAAGACACGCAAAGCAATCTTACAGCGAGACCCTCGATTATACTTGTACAAAACAGCTGTATCGATGATTAAACCATGGGAGATCCGTAATGCCATAAGGTCATTTTCCAAAGAATGTCCAACAAGAATTGTTTCTTTATATACAAGTCCAACAAACTCTTCCTGAAAACACGAACAAAACAGTGTAAACCACAGGGAATGTTTCATGACATCCTAATGTACACATGAAAATATCACTAAAAAAAATCTAAAAGTATTAACCTGAATTTCCTGTAGGGTTGTGGACACGTCAGCCAACATCTCAGCAGTGATTCCACTGAACCTGCTCTATTAAAAAACAATTACATCACATAGTGGACACTTAACAAAACGTTCAGAATATTATGACAAATGAAGTTCATGTAACAAATAATCAGTTCTTTAATGTTCATAGTAGAATGGACAAGCATCAAAATACAATATGTATTTTGACACCATGTTATAAAATAACTGTTTCAAAAGAAAAGGTTGGCGTAAAAATGCAATATAGTGCCTACTAACCATAAAGGGAAGGTGAAATCACCATATACCTTGTATTGTAATCAATGATTGGATTCGCAGGCTTAACTAGTCTATCTAACACAACCTGAAAAGAGTAGAACAAAGTCAGAACTTATTGAACAGCAAAGTGTGATGAAAAGAATGGATCATGCAGAAGCATACAAAGGAAAATGTCCTCATACTATTGACAGGAGGTGGAATTAAGCACTAAGAAAACAATTGTTGTAAGAACTCACAGAGAAATGAGAAACATGCCATGAAAAAGGTACGGAAACTAGGAAAGAAAAGTTCATACCGATCCTTTAATATCAATTAATGTCACTCTTGTAAGCTCAAATCCAGCTTCCGTCACACACTGCAAATGTTGCAAATTATCACTCAATATATTTAACAAATATTAGCAATAAGTATTATGATACCGGCAGTTTGGCACAGTTGTAACAATAATAGTAATGCCTTCTCAAAGATAATAACACTAAAACAGTAGTGAATTTTTTTAAAACAAAACAATGACTTCAAACCATACATCATTACAGTTATGGGGAGTCACATTACCATTTCACAATCAAGTGCAAGAAGTTTATGTGGCGAGGAACCTGAAGGAGCTGAAACAGTAGGAACAAAACCTAAAATGGCAATGATAAACAGATGTCAATTGAATAATAGGCATTAAAAGGCAAGGCAAAAGGATGGTTCAGTTGCATCATTAAACTTCTCTAACTTTGACCAATTTTATACAAAAATACACCAACATCGACAATAACAAATTATTTTTATTAAGCCCACCATGAAACATCTTTATATGGTGCAATTATTATTATTTTTCAATATTTTTGGACAGAACCAAAGAAGTTTGACTTAGGACAAAACTGAAACGGCCTACATTTTGTAACAGAAGGATAGAAAGTAACCTGGTAAATTGAACGAGTAGCCATTATCTTCCAAGTCTTTCTCTGAAAGTGTGTAATATGTAACAGGAAATGGTATGTCCCCAAGATCATCCAGACTTGATAGTTTTCCTGAGACCAAAACGAAAATATTAACCAGTTGCACAAAATATATTCTCAATCTAGGTTCAAAAGTGCCTGTTTTTTTCCATGGACAAAGTTATATCTACTCTAATGTCAATAAACATACATATACAACAAATAAATAGAATAAATCGCTACAGAAATAAGAGAGCATCGTTAGCTTAGAGAAGCAGATGATAAGTGGTCAGCAAGAGATGTATATGGCTGATATTATAAGATGAGTTAGGGGGAAATACTGCTATAGTCATAAACTTATGCAAGATGCCATAATGACAGTACATTTGTGATGAAATATGACTGATAAAAACACAATTAATATTTAGAGAAGGGTATAAAGAAAAACTCATCATCTGTAATGTCAACTTAAAATGAAAAACTTGTGACCAAGTAACGGCAATACAAAAGGATTGAAATTGTCAAATCAGTATGAGAATCTTTGAAATAAAGAAGGCTAACTCTCCTGCAT